>JAQSUU010000732.1:0-1281963 GCA_038087645.1 Saccharum hybrid cultivar R570
TCTTCTTGGAAGATGATGAGCCCTCTTCCGGAGTGATGTGCATGTACATCTCATGTGCGTTGATCTTTCCTAATACTTATGTCGGTGTTGCGGCGGAGAGATCACTTTGGTGAAGTACGGTGACAATGTGTCCATACTTCTCAACGGGAAGAACACTCAAGATCCTCCTTGCAACATCCGATTGACTCATTTGAGTGAGTCCAAGAGCATTGAGATCTTCTACAAGAACATTCAAACGAGTGTACATCTCATTAGCACTTTCTTTGGGAAGCATCTCAAAAGAATTAATTTTCTTTAAGGCAATATGATAGCGTTCCTCACGCTCACTCTTAGTTCCCTCATGGAGAGCACAAAGATTTTCCCACAATTCATGAGCATTTTTGGCATTACGCACACGATTGAAGATATCATTGCCTAAGCCCCGGTAGAATGCATTTTTTGCCTTTGCATTCTACCGGTCGTACTTCTCCTCGTCACCACTTGGGTTGGCGGGATCCCTTATAGGAGGAAGCCCTTCGGTTGTGGCTCTAAGGCACCCAACATCTATGGCTTCGAGGTACGCCTCCATACGAATTTTCCAATATGGAAAATTGTCTCCCTCAAAAGTGGGAGGTGGTCCTTCCCCATTAGACATCTTGCTCTAGACGGTGAAGCCTAAATTAAGAGCAACACGGCTCCGATACCAATTCAAAGGATTAAGATGCCCAAGAGGGGGGTGAATTGGGCTTTTCTAAAAATTAATTACAAGAATTAAATCCTACAAGCCAAACTTCACCCCTAGTGTCTACTAGTGTTCCTTGTGATTCTACCGATAAAAGTTTTGCACCCTAAGTTCCAATCCTAGACTAGCATGGCAATTCTAGGAAAGTAAACAAGCAAAGAAAGTAATGCACGAAAGTAAATGCTTGAAAGTAAGGGTTAGGAACACGGCGATGTTTTGCCGAGGTATCGGAGAGTCGCCACTCCCCACTAGTCCTCGTTGGAGCACCCGCGCAAGGGTGTAGCTCCCCCTTGATCCACGTAAGGATCAAGTGCTCTCTATAGGTTGATTCTTCGACACTCCATCACGGCGAATCACCCAAAACCGCTCACAACTTGAGTTGGGTCATCCATAATCTCGTCGGATGATCACCAAACTCCCAATCATCACCAAACCGTCTAGGTGATGGCGATCACCAAGAGTAACAAGCTAGAACTCTCACTTGACCACAATAAGCCTAATGAGAAGATGGATGCACACTTGCTACACTCTTGTCACTAGAGAGGATTCTCAAACTTTGATTCATAAATCTCTATCCTCACTAGGGCTCTTGCACTCCCTTGCACTTCAAAGGTGTTTCTCAGCTGAACAAATGAGCAAGAGACCTCTAAAAGAGGTGGAGGGGATGTATTTATACACCCCTCAGACAAATCCAACCGTTACCTTTCGAATCAGCAAAATGCGTACTGACCGGACGCACATGTCGACATGACCGGACGCGCCGATCAGGTCTAACGATCGAAAACCGAAAGCTGCGCTGAGTGACCAGACGTGCCGATCTATGATGACCGGACGCGCCGGTCTGAGATGATCGGACGCGCCGATCAGGGATGATCGAACGCGTCCGATCATGCAAGAGCTTACTGGAAAATGACCTGATGCATGACCGCGTCCGATCATAGGTGACCGGACACGTCAGGTCACCACGGAACCTTACTGGAACGTGACCGGACGCGCCGATCACTTCACAGTCGCGTCCGATTACGCTGTTTACCCTCTGGAACACGTGTCAAACTGACCACCGCGTCCGGTCCTCTCAAGGACCGCGTCCAGTCGATCAGTTGAAACCGCAGTGAAGTATTAGTACTGACCGGACGCGTCCGATCATGACCAGGACCGCGTCCGGTCATGACCAGGACCGCGTCCAGTCATAGGTAAACAGCTCAAACGTATTCTAAACGCGACGCAACTTGAACCAAGTTGCTTCCAACTGAACTCTGAGCTTTTCTCGAGCTACCTAGTGCTAAGTTTGACAAGTGTGCACCACACCTAAACACAAGACTCACCTAGGTCAAGCTACTCGCTCATGCCCCCCTTTATAGTACGGTCAAAGGAAGAAACAAAGATCCTAACGACTATTCCAGATGTAACTCAACACCTTGACATTCGGAACTAACCGTCCTTAATCTTGTCATTGATCCTTTGAAAATCGAAACGATTTCCATCAAGGGACATGAATACCATATTGCTCAAAACAGTTATCATCTCCATGACCTAACTTACCAACGTTTCTGCAAAACACACGTTAGTCATGGTAATTATGCGTTGTCATCAATTGTCGAAACCAACACCGGGGCCTAGATGCTTTCAGGTTTCATAACTAAAATGTTTGTCGGAAAATAGCGTGTTGCGGGTAGGAAGGATACATGGTTTAGTACGTGAGTTGCTACGCTAGTTCATTAGCTTGAGAGGCGAAATCATATTGTAAATTGTGACTATCGTGTTTATTTACGTCTCTGCATTCCATCCACGAATGTCATAATAGGCGCGTTGATGGGTTGCGAAGTCATCTGGAGCAGCAGAAAAGATGGTGCCTTGAGGATCGTGTCATCGTGATGGAATGCTAACTTTTGGTTAAATCTTTACCTAGGCAAGCTCCGGTGCATAACCCCTATTATTCTGCACTTTAATTTATGCTTGTACATTAAGTTTAAAGGAGTTGAATGAAACCCACTTGCATGTATATACCCTTATCCTATGAGTCTTACTAGCATGATAGGGTCGCTTAGCTTGCTATGCTATAGGGTTTCGGTAGAAGCCGAGTGATTGCCTGTCACTCGCGAGAGATAGGAATTATATTATTGTTACGGTTATCATGTTACTATCACATGGAAGCATAGTTTTTAAGGCGTCGCCTAGGGCGTCCGAGCGGTTTTTCAAACGGGGCGTCGCGGTCGCCGTGACCTCCTCGCGTATGGTGTCGCCTAGGCGCAGATGGCGTCGCCTAGTCGTCGTTTTCATTGAGGCGGATGCCGCAGGACGGGAAAGGAGCGGGAAAGAGCGGCGCCGCGTGCTCACGCGGGAAAACAGCGAGGCAATGCGCGCACGCGGGAAGCAAAAGCTGCTACGCGCCTACACCTCCCGCCAAAGACTCCCCAATCCCCATCGCGTTCTTTAATCGCGTCAGTCGAGAGAGGGAGAGGAGAGGGAAAGGATGGAGAGAGGAAGAGAGAAGAGGGTGGTGGCGCACCTGCAATCCGACGTCGGCGCCAGCGTAGGCGCAGGCGACTGGCCCACGGCGAGTCTGGCCCATCCGCGCGAGTCCGCTCGACCGCGCGACTCCGCCCCGTTCGCTGCGAGCCGCGACCGACCCCGGCCCCGTCCGCAACCGCGGCTGTGAGTCCGCTGCAAGCCACGACTGACTCCGGCCCCATACGTAACCGCGAATGTGAGTCCGCCACGAGCCGCGACGAAATCTGCTCCGCGCGAGTGGCAGTGGCAGGTATGTCCTCCCCTCATCTTTCCTCTACTGCTCTGCGGCTCTGCTCTTCCTCCCCCTTCTACTCTCCTCTGCTTGCTCTCTACTCTCCTCTACTTCTTGTGCGTAGATGCGCCTCTGCTCTGTTCTTCTCTGTTCTCTTCTCTGAGCCTCTGCTCTGCTTCTTGTTGCTTGCTCTATTTTTCAGCGGATAGCACAATGGCAAGTTCATCTTGCATCACCTATGATTATGATCCGAAGACTGATCTAGCAGCACTATTTATTATGGTATTATATGGTATGATTTGCTTCTTATTTCTAGTGGTATTATATATTAAGATGTTTGTATGGCATCGCCTCGCCTCGCGCCTTAAACGCCTAGGCGTCTGGAAGGGGGTCGGGCATCGCAACTCACCTTACCGCCTTAATAACTATGCATGGAAGATAAATGTATATGAATAATTAGAGACCGGGCGGAACGGGTTGGATGGTCTTGGAACTGGTTCGGCAGTAGAGCGGGGCTCTGGTTGCATTTGTTCCGCCTGTGTCAATTAAGGACCATTCGTTGCATGAACCCTGGTCAAGTCACAGATTTATTGTCCCGAGCATATACTTGCTTATGGGGGCAGGAAGACTTGTTTCTCTCTTGTCATGGGTTTCGGCTCTTTCCGGACTGACTTTTTAAGGTGGTTATATATATTGGGTTGAGGAGGTCTAAGCACCATACTGAGGTCGGCCCTGCAGTGTTGGGGGCTTAGAGTCCGAGCTTGGACAGGGACCTAGACCCCTTGGTAGGAGTGGAATGGGTTGGTCTTGCTTGTGCCTGGGGTACGAGCAAGGCGTGTGTTTTCAGGGCACCTAGCTGGACACATTGATTCGTGAATCGCCGTTTCTACGTGACGGTACGGCTTGACTACGCTCTAGCATTGTAGTAAGAACTGACAGTTAAAAGATGAAGAAATGATTTCTTTGCTCAACCCTGCTTGATTATAGACTAGGTGCTTACATAGAAGGTTAGATAAGAAATAAAATATGGCTATTAAAGGTAAGGAATTAAGGACACACTTTTAGTGCTGCTTCTCGCAAACAAGAAACCCACAAGCTAAAAAAGTCTTGCATAATCCTTGAAGTCTTTTTCTTTTCTCCTGATGGGTAAGTCTTGCAGAGTACAATTGAGTACTTAGGGTTTGTTCTACCCTATTGCATGTGACAGGTGCTGATAAGCTGACACTTGTGTGTGGAAACCTCCTGGTGGGCTCAGCGAGGATTTCCTTTACGATGCGGAGTAGAGTTTATTTATTCAAACTCTCACCAAAAGTTTACAAGGAAAATACTATTAATCTGTTATCATTTCATGCATTTAAACGTTCTTCATGTTAATGTTTAACTTGTCATTAAATGGTTTCGTTTCTGCTGTACTCTCATAACATTTTCTATTCCACTGGTATAATCAAATAATGAATTACTCTGATGTTGTACTGAAAATGATGTAAGAAATGGTAAGGATATTGTAAGCTTTACTCTCTCATTTGTGATCCTGATGTAAAAATATGGATCTTCGAGTTCTTCCTTACGGTGTGCTCGATGAAATCACTTGCTTTAGTGTTCTCCCTTGGGTACTTAGCGTTTAATGGAAGGCAAGTACTCTTGAGAGAGCATTAGATTAGGCGGTTCTGCCACAGTAATCACTCCACGTGGGAGACTGTGACTTGCGGATCACCACTAGCAAGAGGACCGGCGGCAAGCTTGAAGCTTGTCTCAACGGGGACTAGCGTATTGGTAAACACGTGAATCTCGGGATAAAAAATCACCGTGTCAACATTAGCTTCTTCATCTTTTCGGTGGTTTGCATTACGTGCAACACAAGCTTGTATTTATATTTCATACATTGTGCTTGTGTAGTTGCTCTTGTAATTAGTTAGCTTGTGTAGCTTACTAGTTACCTTCTTGTGTGTGTAGCATAGAAGTAGCTCCTTTGCGTGACTAGTTTGGTTTGAGTAACCATATTAGTCACGTTGCTTAGTTTGTGTAGTTAAGTAATTTGTGTTCTATATTTTGGCTTGTGTAGCCTTGTTATTGAGCATTGCTAGTGAGCTTAGGTGGCTTTGTGCTTTTGCTTCATTAGTTTGTGTAGGAGCTCCTCGGTGCCAAGTACTAGTGCATAGGTTTGTGTGACCTTACTCTAGAATTGATTAGGTGAACTCTAGCTAGCCCGGCACCTTTGTTGCCTAATTAGGATTTTTATAAGGTGCTTGTGAACTTAGATAGAGAGGTGTAGTCTTGACTAGACCGATAATTTTAATTTCGCATTTGTTTCGGTTAGCCGGCATGATTAATTTTAGAAAGGACTATTTCCCCCCTCTAGTCCGTCATCTCGACTCTACAGCGATGGGCCTGCGGGAGCGTCCGACTATTTATTCGTGTTAGACGTAAGACGTGTAGCATTAACGTTATTATTATACAACTAAAGCTCCATTTGTTGTGTTCAGTAATAGCTCCTCTGCTACTCTTGCCTGGTTGTTGTTTTTTTATTACTCTGTAAACGGTTTGTGCTTTATAAAAGCAGGGTTTTCTGCAGTCGAAAAATATATTTATTCAATGTTTGATTTTGATTTCTAGGATTGCTAGCTTGTGACTACTAGTATATCTATACCTAATAATAAGGAGGCAAAATTTTCACCAATATTTTTTGTCCCACCTACATGTAAGATGTAAAACTCTTCCTAAACCAAAATTATATGTAAGATGTAAGACTCTTCATAAACCAAGATTCAATCTCAAATACGTCTATTTTAGGAACATGAGTCAAGTACGTGTCTGAAATGCAAAATAGAAAAAAAAAGAAAACAGACAAGCACCGAAAGAGGAAAAACGAAACCAAAAAAACGGGTGACAGGTCCAAAACAAAAAAAAGCACGGGCAAAATAAAAAAAACAAAATTAAAAAAGCTCTTCGTGGTAAGATATATAAAAAGTAAGATAAGATTCATATTTTATTTGAATCCGTTTTTTATTTCAAAATACCCTGATGTCCTTTGGCACGGCCGGACTCCGTATGCGTACCGCAGATGTGGAAGTTAGAAGTCAACTAAAATAAGAAGCAGAAAATAGTCAAAGCTACTAACAAAATAAAAAAAGTAAACTCCAAATTAAAACCAAAATGGAGCACCTATGTCGTACCTGCTCAACTCGTTCTTCATCCGGATTGGCTTATATTTTTAAAATTGAACTCGCATATGCTTACAACCCTATAAATTTGTTTGCTACAACGGTCATTGCCGCATTGCCAAGCACACACCATTGTGTTGTTCAATCGGAGGAAGGGGATCTCGTCGCCGATTCATTCTATGGTCAGGTCTCACTGATTGAGATGCTCCACGGGGCCCGCTGTTGTCGCGAGTGCCAAGTCCAGATACCATATAGCAACTTCGTGCGACACGTGCGAGCTCTGGCTCCACCTCCGTTGTTCGCACCACTGCTACCGCGCATCGCTCGGGCGCCTGAGATCTGAGGAGGAGCGCCCGCCGTGCTGACACCCCTGTTCATCGGCGCATGTCAGCCATCAACTTTCTTCGCCATGATGGCCGGTGTTCTCTGTCACGCCACCACGTTGTCGTCCGAGGTGCCGGAACAGTCCGCACGCCAGACACATGCATCAAGAGTTTGAGGCATCATCGGGCATGGACGTGGCGATGCTAGGGCCATCTGGTCTGAATGGCTCAACTCCTAGGCTCGTGCATGTTTTTGCCACTAGCGTTAGAGGTACGGACCGTGCCGTCCAACCCCGAGTAACCGGATGTCCCACGGCCATAGCCCTAGCCGTATTGTGCGCTTTCCGATGTCTTAGCAGAGTGCAACCAGACTCATCTGGGTTGGAGCAAGATGGGTAGCAACAACTGCAAGAATTGCCGAGGAGATGGCATGGTGATAGAAGAAGTCAGTAGAAAAACAAGAAAAACGTGGTGCCCGAATTCTGATTGACACGACAATATAGAGAAATAAAGAGATACATAGATAAGTTTATTAAATTTTATAGAATGAGAAAACATAATTTCTCCTCGTTGCATCGCACGGACACTTTTGCTAGTATATATTAAAGTACCAACATTATGGTAACAGTTCCGGAAAAGTAAGATAGGAGCAGTACTATGGACTGTAACCGCAACAGCACAAAAGAATCAGAGTACACCGTCCGTGCAAAATTCTGTGCAAAAGAAGGAACTCTGTGTTATTTAAATATCTCAGAAAATTTATGTAAAAAAAACGGAACTCTGTGTTATTTAAGTATTTCAGATGTCAAATGAGTAAAACCATGGAGATTGAACACATGGACCATCAGACTTCGGAGTACAATTTATTAATTAATGTAATGTAATAGAAGAAGTGGACATACTCTGTCACCGTACCAACTTTTTTTTAAAAAGGCAAAAGCTTTGCTGTAAGTTTTATTAGACGAAAGAAAAGAAAAAAAACTTTACAAAAGACTTTTACAGAACCCAGTCCAAAGAGGAACTCCACTGCAACTCTTCCTCCCCAACATTGATAGAAAACCCAAACAACTGAACAAAACCACTTAAGAAAAAACACCGCCATAGAAAAAAAGGGGAAGGCAACAGAAAAACAACACCAACAACTGGGGAGGAACTGAGCACGAACGACCAAAAAAGAAGAGGGCTGACACCGCTCCTGAACTACTGTGATCGCGTTTCATCATTCCTGTGAGCCGTAGCCAAGTGGTATTGCATGATCTCTTCCTTGCAGAGTCCAGCGACCTGCAGCGGGCTAAGGAAGGTGTGTTGGAAAATCTTTTGATTTCTCTCCTTCCAAATGCTCAGATCCCATCAACCTTTCTTATTTGGTTTTTATCGATTTTCCGTCGGCATCTCCACCGGTACGAGGGTAGGGAACCTGATACATTAACTGAATCCAATGCTGACTGATTGTCTGTCTACCACCTAAACTGAGAATTGTCAGCCACTTCTAGAATGCGCCACCAACTCAGTCGACGCTCTTGGCGAGCTCGCTGTTTCTGTTGACAGAATTTACCAGAATCAGTCGACCCTCTTGGCGTGCTCGATGTTTCTGTTGCTTTGTTGACGTTGTTATATACCTACGGTACCCATCGCCTGCAACGTCGTCTTCCCGCCACAGAATGTAAAAATCTGCCTGCTCTGCTCCTAACACCAGCCGCGCGCTTCAACGCTGCAGCCGGGCGGGCGTCGCCTCCGGTGGTGACCTCCTCTGTCTTCGGCAACAGATAGACATGTAAGCAGGAGGCCGTCGCCTGCCGCCGTCCGCAGCCCTCGTGTCCAGGATCACGGGACAGGGACATGTAAGCAGGAGGCCGTCGCCGCCGCCTGCGGCCGTCCGCAGAGCTCGTGTTCAGGACCGTGCGCATGCCGGTGCAGCACGCACTCGCGAGCGTTGGCGTCCTGTCGTCGGCGCCGGTGAGGAATGGCTCGCAGCTCTTGACAGCTGCGAGCGGGGCGAGGCAGTAGGTGGTGGTGGCCGATGCTGTGCTCACGACGCTGCTCGGACGCGGCCATTTCGGGCAGAGGCACGGCCACGGACAGCTAGGCGGTGTCGGCGTTGTCGGCGCTGGTGGCGGTGGGCAGTTGACGTCGTCTGTACCCGGGACCGAGAGTGCTTCGGCCCCGTAGGTCTGGACAACGACGACTGCCCGCCGCCACCAGCAACGACAACGCCGACACCGCCTCGCTGCCCGTGGCCGTGCCTCTGCCCGAGACCGCCGCGTCCGAGCAGCGTCCTCAGCACAGCATCGGACACCACCACCGACTGCCTCGCCCCGCTCGCAGCTGTCAACTGCTGCGGGCCTTTCTTCACCGGCGCCGACGACAAGACGCCAACGCTCACGAGTGCGTGCTGCACCGGCATGCGCACGGTCCTGAACACGAGCGCTGCGGACGGCAGCAGGCGGCGGCGGCGGCCTCCTGCTTACATGTCTGTGTCCTGTGATCCAAACAGAGCCTTAGATGATAGAGTTCAAGAACGAGATTCAGTTTCCGGATATTGAAATTAAGTGCTTCTCTAATCTCTACTCTAGATGTGCAGCTCTGTTGGGTTGATACAGTAGCTAACATGATTTCTTTGATATTAGAGTACTACTCGTATCTTCCTCCTGCCGCCTGCAGGTCGCCCTGCACCCATGTTTCTGAAGTCTAAACACTGACGAGTGACGAGGAAGCAAGCAAGCACCAGCCGGCGTCCACCCCTGCCGGCTGCGCCACTGACGGTGCCCGCACGCCCCTCTCCTGGCGGCCGCGCGTTTTTTTTATGAGAAAAAGACAGGTAAGTTTCGTTGAGCTGGACACGATGAATTCATTCACCTTCATGACGCCGCTGATCATATGCTGCAGTACGTGACGACCTGTGGTAGGCTCAACCGCTCAGGTGTAGTGCAGGACGGACTTGCGCCGGAAGCCCGGAACAATCTTGCGCGCCCGAGCCAATGATGGCCCAAGCGTAGCGCCGGAGCCAGTTAGCGCCGCCGGAATCTGTCCCGATTCCGATTGCCCAAAGCCCAAAGCGGAAAGGACGCCCATGGCCGAGGCCGACCCGGGCTCGGAAGCGGATTTGCAGGCCTGTTGGTGCACCCACGCCACGACTCGTCTCGTTTTATGGCCTTGTTCACTTTCCATCCTAACCCAAAATATTTCCTCTTCCATCTATCACATCGAATCTTTCGACGCATGCATGGAGCATTAAATGTAGGTAAAAAAGATAACTAATTGCATAGTTTGTCTGTAAATGTCGGGACGAATCTTTTGAACCTAGTTAGTCCATGATTGGACAAATTTTGCCAAATAACAACGAAAAATGCTACAGTAACTTTTCACCTACTTTTCGCGAAGTGAACACACCCTGTATACAAAACTATATACTTTTATAATATGTCAATATCACGACACGACACCTGGGCCGGACCGTTCATTCATCCTCTCCGGCCGCGAGCTAGCTGCCTTCTTGTCCGCCCGCCTCCGGTGCAGTGCATCGAGATCAAGATGGACGGCGCCGGCAGCAGCTCCGGCGACGTTTCCTCGACGCGACGCCCGCCACCGAGGAGGGACCTCGTGCGGACCCCGAGCTGCCGCCGCCGACGGACGACGTCTATGCCATCGCCGTCACGCGCAACCTCGCTCCCACCGCGCCTTCCAGGGTGAGGGTGCAATTAGGCCGAAACGGCATGGAGCCTACCCTCATCTTCTTGGAGTCTCGCGACGGCGACGGCGACGGCGACGCTGACGCCGGAGTGGACGACGACGACGCGCAAGGCGGGCGGGTTCGGCTTCGGCTTGGGCGCCGTCCCGGTCCCGGCGTCCGGCGTGGCCATAGCTTGTCTGCCGGAGACGACCGTGGGCGACGGTGAGGGCGAGGTCAGGGGGAGAGGGGAGTGCGCGGTGTGCCTCGAGGAGTACGAGGCCGGCGACGCGCTGAGGACGATGCCGTGCGCGCACGGCTTCCATGAGCGCTGCATCTTCGGCTGGCTCCGTGTCAGCCACCTCTGCCCGCTCTGCCGCTTTGCTCTGCCGCCTGAGGAATGAGGACACGGAGACCGACGTGGACGGGGGCAAGGATGACGAAAAAAAAAGAGGCTGATGACGACAGCGGCGCCGGCGCATTGGAGTACCTACGATTCATGTGTTGTAACGTGATGACGGAGATGAACCTGCTATATACGCTAAAACAAATTTTCGATAATTGTAATATTCATTAGGGTGTACGACCTTCGATTCATGTTTGTGATTAACGTGATGGAGATGAACTCAACATGACGGAGGATGGACATCAGGACATGTGGGATAGTAGGATGGCGTGTGTCATGGGTGGTCATGACTGCCGACTGTGGTGTGTGGTGCTGATGAATGAGAATGAAGCGGCTATAGTTGCAACATCGAGCAAGCGTTTGGGTTTTAGGCCAAGTAAAGATTGTAGTTGGCCCATATCTTTTTTTTTGAAGAAAATGATATAAAAATACGGTAAATTGTTAACCACAGCCATCTATATTTGTGGTTTTAGTTACCATTTTCATTTATTTAAAAAAGAATAAATTCTCAAAGATGAGCTCAAGTAAAAGATATATATTATTACCACTTCTGTTTTCATCCTACACACCACAACATAATAGTCAATTTCCAAAGATTTGAGGTGGGTTCCTGGAGAACGTTCTTGCATCGTCTTGCACTGTTGCAGCGGGCGATAGCCTGTTGGCTTGACTGAAAATAAGCGGTTGAAAGTATTGTTCGCTGATTTGTTGTGAGAGAAAAATACTGCTGGCTGGCTGAAAATAAATGGCTGAAAGTTTAAGCGAACAGGCTAGGCTGCTAGGGAGCTGCGATGTATTGGCTTGGCGGCTTGCAATGGAGTATGGTAGTTAAACTGACGTACAAGGATTAATCCAGTGCAGGACAGTAATTGACAAACGGTGCAAAAATGATGGCATGGATGTTATATGGCTTATAGCAGATTGCGGCGGCTACAAGTATGGCTCGGTGATTGACATTGTCTCCTAGTACTGACGATGGCATGTCAACATGGACAATAGTGTAACGCGGTGACCGACATGCATGTGATGGTGTGGTGCTTCTGGAGTAGCTATGGATGTGCAATCCATTTGTTGCTTCGCTAGTGCGGTACATTGGTGTAGAGTTGTCGTGTAGTAATGTTGTGTGGTGCATGTTGAGGCCTCAATTCAACTGGACGCGTCATTATTGTTTTATTTTTATCATTGCTTGCAGTTGTTAGCTTAGCATCATTTTTTTAGTCTTTCAAGAGGAGCTCTAGCACAGACTCCACTTGGGGCCTCACCTACTTTTGCCGGTTGAGTGGCAAAAACCTAACTATAGTAATAAGGCCACTACTTAGTCGATTATCCTTAAACCCTTATTCCCATGATTCTCTCTAAGGACCTTACTTTACGGTTTCTATCCTTTACATCTTCTAACTCTACCCGCACAAACACCCTACTGTCCGAGCCCCACTCTACTACCACTGCTAGATCCACCTCCCCACTGCCGGTAATTAGACCCTCACCCCACCCATCTACATCGTGTTTTCCTGCCCGATATTGTCCCTTAGGTGAAACCCTAGCTCGTGCCTCCCTCCTCTGGATTTCCATGCTTTAAGTTCAGTGTGCCCACTACTAAGGTTCGGCCCTAGTTCTGCTCTCCACCTCTCCTACTCCCAATGTCTGGCCCCAAGCTCCAGCCTACTCTTCGGACCCAACAATACATTGGCCTCCACTCGGCCCCCAAATAAGTCAAACCTATATCAAATTTTTGTGCAAATTTATTCAATATGTTTGTACATGGATGTTGTTATGTGAACCCATGGATGTGTCAACTAAATGTCAATTTGGTGTATAAAATGTGAATTTGAGCATGGGAGTCGGATCATGAATTTATTTAAGACTATCCATTCCTATGTCATTTTTTATTGCCAATTGATTAGCCACTTTATGCGTGTATCTAATTGTTGCAGATGATGTTGACGGATGATGAAGATTTTAATTGAATAGTGGTGGGATTATGAAGAGTTAATTGATTTGCATAAACTACATATTACAATTTGACTTGATCTTGATGTAGTGTAAAAAAGAGCGAACACGTGTATGGGTGAAAAGAAAGAGAAGATGAAGTAGGGGCCTGATTCGAGGGACTTTAACGGAGTTGAGTGTAAAAAAAGGATAGTTTAAACAAGCACGGGACTTTTATGGAGTTAATTGTTTTTTTCAGCTAGTGTGAGCTGTCGCTCTTGCCTGATTTCTTTATATGAGAAAAAGAATGATAATGTTGTGTGTAGGGCATCCGTTTCGTCGGGACGCGTGTTGGTGGGCCTCGACGTCCGAACGGCCCAACAGGCAACACTGCGATCCGCATGGAAATAAAAATAAAAAATCACCACTCTCACCTTCTTCTCGAATCGCTACTGTTTCCCCATCGATTCTCGGACCAACTCTCCACGCCCGCATCGTCGCGGCTTACTCCACCGCGACCGCGCTGCTGCGCCCGAGCGTCGCCGCCTGCTTTCCTGTCTCCCCACCGCCACTCACCACTCGCCACGCGAGTTCTTCGAGTCGACGCAGCGTGGTCCACGGCAACTGCTTCGGCGGGGCGTTCTTCACCATGCCCAGCCGCTTGCCTGCCGCCCTCCTCCCTCTCCACTGCACTTGAACACCGCTTGCAGGCTATCGCAGTTCCCCATCAAGTAGGCCATGGATGTCGGTGGCGCCATGTTTTGTTTCAGGTGTGTTTCAGAAGTTGTTTCGAAGTGTTTCGTCTGTATGTTGCGAATGGTGTCGTGGCTATATACGTATGTTGCAAATATATGTTCCAAGTGTTTCAGTTGTTTCATACGTATGTTTCACGTGTTTCATCTGTATGTTTCGTGTGTTTCATCTGTATTTTCATATGTTTTCATCTTGATGTTGAAAAGGATCTGATGTTGCATATGTTGTAATGGCTACACATGTATGTTTCAAGTGATGTTGCAATAGCTACACACTTATGTTTCAAGTGAATGTTTCAGTTATTTCAGACGCATGTTTCATGTGTTTCATCTAGATGTTGTTATGACTATACAAGTATGTTTTAATAGTATACTGCATATGTTGTAATGGTCGGATGGATGTTGTGGAGGAGATGATACGTTAGGACAGGAGAAGGGACGCGGCCGAGACAGAGTGCAGCGGCGGACAGGGGCGCCGCGGCGAGGGGAGGAGCGCGGCGCAGTGGGGGAGGAGCACGGCGTGGCGGGGGAAGGAGCGTGGCGGGCTTGATGCCGGGGGCGCAACCGGAATAGGGATCGAGCCTCGGACACGGTCACTGGCGCGGGATCGGTTGCGGGTGGCCGACGAGATTCGCTGGCGCGGGATCTGATGTGAGCGCAGAGACGTCCGATGCGAAGCAGTTGCAGGCATTGGAGCTGCTTCCGGACGTAGAACTAGGGCTGGACGTTCGGGCGTTAGCCCTGCCGAAAAAGAAACAAGTCTCTACGTACGATTCGTTGAGCTGGACGATGAATTTATTCACCTTCATGAGTCGTGACGCCGCCGGCCATATGCTCAACCACCCCCAAGATCTTGAGGTGTAGTGCAACACGAAATGGCCCAAGCTTAGCGCCGGAGCCGGGACGGGGCGCCGCCGGGGAATCCTGTTCCGATCCCGATTGTCCAGCCTACGCCCATGGCCGACCTGTGCTCGGAATCGGATTTGCCGGCCTCCCACGCCTCGTCTTATATAACTACTAGTCTACTAGGACTAGGAGTACAAGCGAGCGCGCATTGTTCCTGTTACAACCACCCGGCCGGGCCCGTTCATCTTCTCCGGCCGCGCGCTAGCTGCCCTCTTGTCCGCCCGCCTCCGGTGCAGCGAGATCAAGATGGACGGCGACGGCGACGGCGACGGCAGCAGCTCCAGCGACGTTTCCTCGACGGCCGCCGACGAGGGACCTCGTGCGGACCCGAGCTGACGCAGCCGAACGCGTCGCCGCCGACGGACGTCTACTCCGCGGAGGAGGCCATCGCTCTCTATGAGCTCTACGATCGCACCATGCTGCCTCACATAGTGCAATCAGACCCAAACATGGAGGCCGACTTCTTCGTCTTCATCGTCGAGCCGACGCCGGAGCGTACGACGACGAAGAGTACGGGAGCTTCACCCTCGGCGCCGTCCCGGCATCCAGCGCGGCCATAGCTTGTCTGCCGGAGACGACGGTGGGGGAGGCGAGGGAGAGCGGGGAGTGCGCGGTGTGCCTCGACGAGTACGAGGCCGGCGACGCGCTGAGGACGATGCCGTGCGCGCACGGCTTCCACGAGCGCTGCATCGTCCAGTGGCTCCGTGCCAGCCGCCTCTGCCCGCTCTGCCGCTTCAAGCTGCCGCCTGAGGAGGATACGGAGACCGACGACGAGGACGACGAAAGGGAGGCTGGCCATGACAACGACGACGGCGATGTAAGAGAATAAACATTTCAAAGTGACACTGATCCCTCTGTTAATGTAGGTTCATGGCATCCATCTTCCCCTCTATCTATAACTGTAATTCTACTTTATGTAAACAATTTTGCCAAAACTTATATAAAGGGGTTAAGGGAATGCTTGGTCTCTATGATTTGGCCATATTAGAGTTCATGAAACTTCTGCTCAGATTGATTTTGTTTCTGCAGGTGTACGTGTACTGCATCTCTGTTCCTTTATGCGTCTTAAAGTCATGTTCCCTAATAAGGAATCAAGCCAAAACTCACCGCTGCAAAATGACACAGTGACCAAACATCTAATGCTCTGCATGCACAACATATCAGCACACATCATCAGCGTGTGCAACAGGGGTGGGCGCCAATCTTCTAATGAAAAAAAAAGGGAACCAAGGCAAGCAGAGTTGGTATATTGCTGTGTATTTATTGACCAGCAAGGGTAGCAATGGTACACCGCACGTTATACTACTACAAGAAGCTTAATCAAGGTACTCAGGCACCTGTTCATGGGAGAACACTGGTCAGAAGCATAATTACAGATGCGGGTAACCATGGGGATCATGCGAGTTCCAAGTCCCAGTGCCACTGCCATAGCGGCTCCCAACCGTAGGATAGCTGCCATCATATATGCCTTGCAAACCCATCCCAGGAGTCGACAAAGGGGCTCCATAAGTTCCACGGCTGCTGAAACCTAAAAGTAGACTATGTTATAGGACTAGTTGTGTTATTATTTCAGTAATAACCATGCAAATGGGGGTGAAACTTACTAGGTGTGTTTCTCTTTGCAATATCAGCCCTCAGCTTCTCAGCCTCCTGAGCCATAGCTACAAGATCCTTCTCCATTGCCTGAACCTGTGCAGTCAGCTCTGGCTTTGCCTTCTTTTCAAACTCAAGGTTCGCCCTACAATGATACCATTAGTTAGCTGCTCTTCATCAATCAACTAAATAAAAATACAAAAGGCAAATCAAAGGGACACTGAACTAAAAGGGCCTTGGAGGCAGCCATCGGAGTTAACACATGAACCATCAGGAATATCAACAGGCTGCATCTGTTCTAGAAGAAAGACAGTAAAATAACTGCTCAATACCTACTTACCTAGCCTGGAGCAATTCTTGATAGAGAGCATCACGTTCAGCTATCATAGCAGTCATTTTCTGGCTTTCAGATTTCTGATGTTCAAGCTCTTTCAATAGACCTTGAACCTTTGCAGCCAACTCTTGCCTCAAAGACTGTAGTTTACTTGCTTCAGATCGCAGATGCAGAGCATCTTGCCTAAGGGGTTCTAAGGCACGCAGTTCAGCTTCCAGCTTCAGATTCCTCTGAGTCAGCTCCCTTGATTCAAGCTCTTTCTCTGCCCGGAGCTTCGGAACAGCCTGACTTGAGACTTGGAGGTCTTCTTCCAAACGTGGCTTGGTTTGCCTGAGACTAACAATTTCATCTGCCAGACGCTGATTGTCTTCACGGATTCTGCGCATCTCGGCACGGCGACTAGACAATTCCTCCGCCAAGCGACGCGGAGAGAGAGGCCTTGTTCGTGCAAGTGGAGGGGGTGGAGCATCACGATATCCTCGAGGGTCATCATGGTATTGGCGGGATGCACGGTGCCTTCCTGCCATTTATAGCCTAATGAAGAGTAATCAGAATCCTGCGCAAGAGAGTAAGGATATGTAAAATAATGAATCGAAATATAACTCAAGAGATTATATTGTGTTCATGCTGCATGTGAGGTATAAATTCATGAGAACTATGCTGTCACAAATACTCGAATTGAGGCCTTTCTGAAAATAACTGACACTAGATTACATGAAAACTCACTTTTCAGGACAGGTTATATCATCACAGTTCAAAGAAAAGTTAGCGAAATCAGTTTCTTCAGTTAGTTGATGAGATCCATCTAACTAACAAGACCCCCTTTTTCATGCAGGTATATTTGTATCTTATTAACATCTCAATAAGTATATGAATATCACAAGTTTGCAACAACCATCTTTAGAGGAATATAAACAAGAAAATCGGCCACAAGCATAAAATATACAATTACAACGTTAGCTACTATCATCAATCTATCAACATGGATAGAAAAAAACAATGTGTGGATATGCAGCACATAAACCTATTAACAAAATAGGGGTAAAAGTGGGTACTTTCAGTTTTCATGCTGAAAGCTCAGCACAGACAATTTGCATGGGGCATTGAGTATCACTATTTTTCGCTTTCATGCTGCTTCAAAAAAGAAGCGACTTCATAACGCATAACCATCCAACTTCTATGTCTGCAGAATCATGCCGCACAAGGATAACTAAGCTACATCCATCACCCACATCCAAAAGACTGAGCAACCTGGAGGTTGGTCGATCTGCTGCAATAAACATTGTTCTGGCGAACGAAGCATAAGCAACCAGATTTAGAGCAATGCAGCGCACATAATAGCATGTCTATGGTACAGAATACCAAAGCAACAACGCCATTGGTTTATTATAACATTGCAAGAAAAATACTCTTTTCTTGCATCAGTTGGCAACTTTTATGGTGTATAACTCAGAGGGATGCCTTATCTTTGTTATGTCTACGTGGATACTCATATCAAGATAAAAAGGTGTGAAGAACAAGGTTGCTTGGATTTCCCTGTTAAATCTTCACAAGAACAAGCGAATAACAATAGCATTGGGGAAAGATAGGCCATGCTGCAGGATGCAGATAAAGAGGTATCCATAAAACTATACAGACCAAAAGCTGGACTACAGTTACCTGAAAATAGGAACTGTTTGGTTGGCATAAGGAAACGCAAACGCAAAGGAATGAGATAAACAGTGCTAAAGTAAACATGGTAAGGAATTACTTGATTAGTTTGGTTAGCCTTGGTAACTGTAACGCGTAAGCTACTACTACTAGACAGGAAACTGCAGTCGATCGGATACTTGCATCTTGTCGTTTTGTTTTCCCTTCACTCGACTCGATGACCACTGAGCGAACAAGGTGGACCACGGTGCCCAGGCTAGTGGAGACGGCATCCAGTATCGCGGATAGCGTTGTGGTGACAGCGTTATCGCTTTTGTGAAGTTCAGTAGTATCCAATAATGGCGCGATTCAACTACAGGAGGCTTGAAACAAACATCATGCAACGATATTTATTACCCTCTGTAAACAAGTCACGTAAACAATCATCCAAACCAAACACTCCGATAGTGCAGTGGGAAGTAATGCTCGTCAGTTTCGCAGTTAAACCATACGGCCATACACCCATCGCTCGAGTCTCTTGCTAAAACTCTGGGTGTGAACCAAGCCAAGGATTTCATCCTTGACGCTCATAGCCAAAAACAAATGTATCAGTTCCTCGCCCTCGAAGCTTTCTAAGCAAATTCCAGACCCTCTGCCCCATGGCTTTTATTCATTTTCCAACAAAGAAGCAACCAAAGTATACTGCAATTCACAGGAACTTGTCCGATCCACAAAAAATTCACACGCACTTCACTGTAGGGGTGCAAGCCCCTCCAGATTTCTTAATAAAAAAAAATCACACACACAGAGGCGATTGGCGAACCCAGTAACGGGCGCCCGATTAAAAAAATCGAAATTAGTAGGCATAATACATGTATACACATACACTTGAGATTCGATCAGATCCGAATACAAATAACCAAATAGCTCGAGCTAGGGTTCGGGTGAATTTTGCACGGCAGGAAGGGGGAGAAGGGGCGGACCATACCTGGAGCGGTGGGTTCTCGCCGCCGGCACCGGCAAAGGGCCCGACGAAGCCCTGGGGCAGCTGGGCGTAGGGCGGCGGCGGTGGTCGCCCCCGGGGAGAAGACAAACAGCAGACAGAAGGAATGTGAACGCAGGAGAACAAATTCTTCGGGTGCGGGGGCTGTACAGCTTGCTTCTCTCGGCGCACTACTGGACCGATTTCTGTTTCTCAGCACAAAGCGGCCCAAGAAACTGGCTCATTCTTTCTCCACCACTTTTTTTCCCCTTTCTTTTGCCATGACTTTTTTTTTTCTTTTCTCTGATTTAAAAAACTGCTTTCATTACCATAACTTGTCGCTAATAATTATCTTTACTTTTTCATATCCACTAGTGAAGATCTTTCCTTTTCTATCAATAACCTAGGGTAACATTTATTATTGCTCTTTTTAAATCTATGTTCTGAATCATTTTCATAGTATTTATAATTTCATATAAATATATCATAATCTTTTTTATCCTAAATCTATAGTATTTTATGGTGATGTTGGAACATTTTTATAGTGATGTTGGAACAAATTTTGTTATGCCGGAATAAATTTCTCCCGTAGCAAGTAGACATGGAACATTTTGATCATGAAGCTAAAAAAAATCTTATGAAGTTGCAATATTCTCCTAATGAAGCTAGAACATGTTTATAGTATATGCTTGTATTTTATCATATACTATATCATTTTACATTTTAATTTTAAATGTAAATCAATGTTTTAAAATGCTAAATGGTAAACAGTCGATCACCTATCATTTAGCAATTATGGATTATTATAATCATAATATGATATTACAATAATCCTATAATTCACTTTCGGACCCACTTCTAGTGATTATGAGTATTTTTCTCTTGAACTAAGAATGTTCCACCAAAATAACCAGAAAATCAAACACTCCAATTATCATAGTTCATAATCTAAACTATAATAATCCCACATATAATCTGTAATATAATAATCCAGTTGTGACCCAAAACGTCTCTAAAGATAGAAGAATCAATCATCTGCAAGAGTGAACTATATTCATGCACCATAAAAAACACAAGTAGGACATGTGCTGCTATGCTGTTTATATACATATAAAAGTTAGAACAACTTACAATTTGGAATGAAGATGGTAACGAGGAAGAGGACCATGCTAAAACCGTAAGGAAAATGATTTTTTTTTCTTTTTGCAGTAGGTTCATTGATGAGCGCGAGGGATTAGGCCAAAGAGAAAATGCACATTAATTTGAGGTGCATTGTAACGATAAACGATGAATTGGATAGAATCTAGGAAGAATCAGCAGGGAATTTAGGGTAGGCAGCAAGAACAGCAATGGTTCTAGGAATGCAGAGGAAGGTTCAGGATTCCGTTATAGGATTGAAATCACATGCCTTCTCCTACCAACCGCTCGACTTATATACGCCGACGGCTTCACATCAAGCCCACTAAGCTACCTACGGCACAAGGCCAAATATAGACTAATGATGACCAGCAAATTTACATAATGGGTCCACCCGTCAGCCAACTTACTCTTCTGTATGCTTTTCATCGCCTGTTGTCGGACGCTCAATAGTGCACCGTGCCTTGTCCTTCCTCTATATCCTGACACTCCCTCCTCCTTTGAATCCAGCTTATCCCCAAGTTATCTAGAAACCTTCTGCGAAGATCATGGTGAAAGCCCAAGTTTGGTTTTGATAATTAATGACACCAAGTTACTAATGTCATGTGTTAAGTGTTTTGAGTTAGGCATAAGCAACACATGTGATGAAGGTGTATGTGGCAAGGAGTGGTGGCCACAAGATCATAAAGAGATGGTGCATGGACATGAAAGGATGATCATGGTGGAGATGCACATAATATGATGGACATGATGATCAAGTGAAAGAGAAGGATCTAAGAGCGCAAGGCAAATGTATAACCATAGGGTTTTTCTTTTGCCGGTCTAAGATGAGTAGAGAAGTGATTGACCGGGTTTAGGATACATAGCCAACTATGAAGAGGGGCAATCACGGTTAGCTCGGAAATCAAGTGCCACTAGATCATTGTCTTGAGCATATGCATTAGGATCTAGTAAAGAGCTAACATAACGCCTTGGAAAATGATTGTGAAATGCTAACACACATGCACATGGTGGTGTATACTTGGTGGTGTTAGCACATTTGCGAAGGCGGTGGAGTTTAAGCGGTAGAGAGGGGTTTGAGTTCCTCTCTCCCTCCCGCCAAGCTTGCGAGGCGGGATTCGGCGCTTTTTTTTGGAGAAGTGAAACGCCTATTTTCTACTGCGCCGGAAGTCAGAAAAGAAACGGAGGCGAACGGAGGTCACTGTGGTGACTGGACGCTGCACCGGACGCGGTCATGGCTTGACCAGCGCGTCCGGTCAGTTCATTCGGTCAGCGTGCCTAGGGTGAGTGACCGGACGCTGGTCTGGCCTGACCAGCGCGTCCGGTCAGTTCACCTATGCGCAGAAGCATAGCGCACGACCAGCGCGTCCGGTCCTTCACGGGACCGGCGCGTCCGGTCAGGCGTCTAGAGGGGCAGAGAGCGCAGGAGTGATGATCGGACGCGGGGCGCGTCCAGTCATGTACGATCGGACGCGTCCGGTCGTGATGGGAGCTTACTGGACTCTGACTGGATGCCAGGTGAGGCGCGTCCGGTCATTCGCTAGGGCGCGTCCGGTCATTCGCTAGGGCGTGTCCGGTCATACGCTAGGACACGTCCGGTCAAAGCAACGGTAACTTCTGACGTGCACTGTTCACGCTTGTCCTGTAGTGACCAGACGCGTCCGGTCACCCTGACCGGTGCGTCCGGTCATCCCGTTTTGAACTGCGTCGTCCGTAACGGCTAGCTGTGTACCCCTTCGTTATAAATAGATGTTGGCCAGGGTTTGAGGGCAACTCTTGCACATTTTGAGAACTAGAGACATACTTTGAGCTAGAGAACAATCTCTCCACTCATCTCTTTGTGTAGTTGCACATCTTGAGTGAGATTGAGTGAGATTCAAGTGCATTGCTTGAGAGTTGCATTCTAGAGGCACTTGATCTTCGAGTTGCTGCGGATTTTTTGTTACTCTTTCATGTTTCTCGACACAGTAGACGGCTTGGAGCAGCGGAGGTGATTGAGCTCACAATTGGAGATTGTTGGAGCCTTCACCAAGTGTTGTAAGGGGTTCTTGATCCTTCCCCGTGGGAGTTCGTGAATTGGATACTCTAATGGAGCTCGTGGCTTGGAGGATCCCCATCTTGTGTGCAGTTGTGGGGCGCCCGCCGAGGGCTCAACTCTTGATAGTTGATTAGTTCGTGAACCGACAAGTGGGTGTATCGCCACAACGGGGAGTAGCTTGCCGGGAAGCAAGTGAACCTCGAGATAAATTATTGTGTCATTCTCTTCCCGAGGATTTCTCTTATATGATTGATTGATTGGTACTTTTCATATCTATACGGCGGTATAATCACTTGAAGCTCTTCTCTTGTATTACTTCTTGTTTCTAGCTTATAGTTGTTGTTGTGTTTTGTGGATAGCCTTGTACTATACTTGTGTAGGTGGCTTGCTTAATTAGTTAGAGCTAGTGCTTTTGCTTCGCCACCTTTCGTACTAATTTGTGGTTAAGTAGTTTTTGTAGAAGTTTTAATTAGGCTATCCACCCCCCCTCTAGCTTATTTGGACCTTACAAGTGGTATCAGAGCCGAGGCACCATTTATTTGAGGCTTAACAACCTACGGTGAAAAAGAAATGGCTCAATTAAGCTTGCACATCAACAACACCAAGAAGGCACCTCGCTTTGATGGCACAAATTATGCATATTGGAAGGTTAAGATGACCGCACACCTCAAGTCAATCAATAGAGAAGTGTGGAAGGTCACCAAAACAAAATTTGAGGTTGCTAATCCGGAAGCACCTACACCGGTGGAAGAGAAGAAGCTCCAATGCAATGACATTGCCATTAGTGCTCTTCATGAGCCATTAGATGACAAGACATTTGAGCAAGTAAAGAACATAGAGATTGCTCATGATGCTTGGGCCAAGCTAGAAGAAAAATTTGAGGGCACCGAAGGCACAAAGACCGCTAAAGCATATATCTTGCAAGAAAAATTTTCAAGCTTCAAGATGCAAGATGATGAGAGTGTACCAGAGATGTTTCATAGGTTGCAAGTCATTATCAATGAGATCAAGACACTTGGTGAGAAGGTCAAGGACAATCAATTCTCTATGAAGTTCTTGAGAAGTCTACCCAAGAGATTTGATACATTGATCACCGTGCTAGTGAGGACTATATTGAAGGATTCAACTTCTCAACAAATATTCTAAGAAGTGATGACCGATGATTCATATAGAGAAGATGATGAGAAGGATGAGTTGGTTAAGAAGAGGAAGAAGGAAAATAAGAAGAAAGATGATGAAAAGAAGAAGAATGTGGCATTCAAAGCCACCACATCCAAGGGCAAATCCAAGATTGAATCATCAAGTGATGAAGACTCAAGCTCTTGTGATAGTGATGACATTAATGAGAAGATGACTCTTTTTGTCAAGCAATTTGGCAAATTCATGAAGAAGAAAGGCTATCGTGCAAGAAGGAGGAAGAACTCATCCAAGAAAAATGAGCATACCATAAGATATTTTAGATGCCATAGCAAGGACCATCTCATTGCAAAGTGTCCTTATGATAGTGATGATGAAGATGCTATCAAGAAGGAGAGGAAGAAGCAAAAGAAGAAGCTAGAGAAGAAGGAGAGCTCTTATAAGAAGAAGAATGATTCTCATGTTGCTACATGGGATAGTGATGATTCCTCAAGTGATGATGAGGATGACAACAAGAGTAAGAAGAAGGGACATGCTAGCATTGCCATCCAAGAGAAGGTCTTCCTCTTCGACACTCCATCGTGCTTCATGGCTAAGGCCGCTAAGGTATTATCCGACAATGAGAGTGATCATGATAATGCTAGTGATAGTGATAGTGATGAAGAAGAATTCACTAAAGATGAACTAATCACTATGCTAGAAGATTGCACTCAACATTTTAAAGAATCTAGAAAGGAGTGCAAGGGCTTGCTTAAGGAAAAGAAAAACCTTATGCAAGAACCTTAGGGCATCTTATGAGAGTCTAAAGGTAGACCATAAGAAGCTTCAAAAGTCTCACACTAAGCTTGAAGAAACTCATTCCTCTCTAGTTGAAAAATGTGAAAACATGTCAACTAATGTTGAGAAAGCTAAAACTTGCAACATAGGCATATCATGTGATATAATTGATGAATCTTTTCTTAATCCTATTGCTGTTGCTCCCACTAACCCTTCATGTAGCTCATCTACATCATCCTCATCTAGTAGTGATGGTTTCACTTGTGACTCCACACTTATAGTTGAGAATCAAAATCTCAAGAAGGAGGTAAAAGAGCTCAATCACACCTTAGCTAAGGCTTATGGTGGTGAAGACCGCTTGCTTATGTGCTTGGGTAGCCAAAGGGCTTCTCTCTATAAAGAGGGATTGGGCTATAACCCCAAGAAAGGCAAGACTACTTTTGCTCCTCACAAGACTCATTTTGTGAAGAACAATGGTAGCTATTGCAAAAGTTGCAAGCAAATTGGTCACTTAGAGCAACAATGCATGAATAAGAAATCCAATGCTAATGTATTCTCAATTAAGTTTAATTCTTTACATATGCTTACCAAGGGTATAAATGGTGTTCATGCTAAATTCATTGGTACACCATGGATGGGCTCAAAGAAGAAAGCCATTTGTGTACCAAAGAGCTTAGTCTCTAACCTTGGAGGACCCAAACAAGTTTAGGTACCTAAAAAGAATTGATCTTATCTTGTAGGTCAATTACAAAGCCAGAGAAAGGCATTGGGTGCTTGATAGTGGGTGCACTCAACATATGACCGGACACTCTTGTATGTTCAATTCAATTGATACAAGTCAAAATGGTGGTTTTGATGTTATCATTTTCGGCAACAACAAGAAAGGCAAGGTCAAGGGGCTTGGTAAAATTGCCATCTCAAATGACATGAGCATATCTAATGTGTTGCTAGTTGAGAGCTTGGATTTCAATCTTTTATCGGTGGCACAACTTTGTGATCTTGGCTTCAAGTGCATATTTGGTAGTGATGATGTTGAAGTCATAAGTGTTGATGGATCAAATTTAATATTCAAAGGATTTAGACATGGTAGCTTATACTTGGTTGACTTCAATGATAGTGAGACACAATTGACATCATGCTTGCTTAGCAAATCTAGTATGGTATGGTTGTGGCATAGAAGGCTTAGTCATGTTGGAATGAAACAATTGAACAAACTTTTAAGGCATGACTTAGTTAGAGGTTTGAAAGATGTCACCTTTGAGAAGGATAAACCATGTAGTGCTTGTCAAGCCGGCAAACAAGTTAGAAATACACATCCTAGTAAGAGTGAAATGATCACATCAAAGGCATTTGAGCTATTGCACATGGACTTGTTTAGGCCAATAACATACACTAGCATTGGTGGAAACAAGTATGGTTTTGTGATTGTTGATGACTACACTAGATATACTTGGGTGTTCTTTCTTTATGACAAGAGTGATGTTTATGATCTATTCAAGTCTTTTGTCAAGAGGGTGCAAAATGAGTTTGAGACTACCATCAAGAAGATTAGAAGTGACAATGGTAGTGAGTTCAAGAACACAAGAATTGAAAATTTATGTGATGATCTTGGTATTGGACATCAATTCTCACCAACATACACTCCTCAATCAAATGGTGTAGTTGAAAGGAAAAATAGAACCTTGATTGATATGGCTAGATCAATGCTTAGTGAATACAATGTGAGTCATTCATTTTAGAGTGAAGCTATCAACACAGCTTGCTATTGTAGCAACCGTCTCTATTGCCATGGGAAGCTTAGGAAGACACCATATGAGCTATTGAATGGAAGAAAGCCCAACATTACATACTTTAGAGTGTTTGGTTGCAAATGCTATATTCTTAAGAAAGGTACTAGATTGTGCAAGTTTGAAAAGAAATATGATGAAGGATTCTTACTTGGTTATTCTACCACAAGCAAAGCATATAGAGTTTGGAATCTCACTAATGGCACCTTGGAAGAAGTTCATGATGTTGAGTTTGATAAAACCCAAGGGTCTCAAAATGAAGCTCGTAACCTTAATGATGTGAGAGGAGATCAATTGTCAAATGCAATAAAGAACATGGACATTGGTGATATAAGGCCGATGCAAGTTGATGATGATGATATTCATGTGATCAACCAAAATGTGCAAATTGATACAAATCAAGCAAGCTCTAGTGGTTCTCATGATGAAGCTCAAGTTCAAGGTCAAACAAGTGGAAGCAATCAACTCCCAATACTCCAACCTACTAGTATTGCAAGAGATCATCCATTGGACCAAATCATTGGTGAAATTCAAAGTGGTGTTCAAACTAGATCAAGGTTAGCATCCTTTTGTGAGCATTACTCATTTGTGTCACTTGAAGAACCTAAGAAATTAGAAGATGCTTTGATGGATTCCGATTGGGTAAATGCCATGCATGAAGAACTAAACAACTTTGCTAGAAATCAAGTGTGAAAACTTATTGAGAGGCCAAAGAACTACAATATGATTGGTACTAAGTGGGTCTTTAGAAACAAGCAAGATCAAGATGACATGGTTGTGAGGAACAAAGCAAGATTAGTAGCACAAGGATACACTCAAGTTGAGGGTCTTGACTTTGGAGAGACATATGCACCAGTTGCAAGATTGGAGGCTATTAGAATCTTATTAGCATATGCTTGTGCACACAACATCAAGCTCTATTAAATGGATGTCAAGAGTGCATTTCTCAATGGCTACATCAATGAAGAAGTTTATGTTGAGCAACCTCCCGGTTTTGAAGATGACAAGAAGCCCGACCATGTTTATAAGCTAAAGAAGGCATTGTATGGTTTGAAGCAAGCACCGAGAGCATGGTATGAGAGGTTTAGGGACTTTCTTCTCTCTAAAGGGTTCAAGATGGGAAAGGTTGACACCACTCTCTTCACCAAGAAGCTTAGAAATGACTTGTTTGTGTTGCAAATCTATGTGGATGACATTATCTTTGGATCAACTAACCAAGATTTTTGTGAAGAGTTTGGAAATATGATGGCTAATGAGTTTGAGATGTCTATGATTGGAGAGCTTAGTTACTTCCTTAGACTTTAAATCAAGCAAATGAAGAATGGCACTTTTGTAAGTCAAGGCAAGTACATCAAGGACATGATCAAGAAGTTTGGATTATAAGATGCTAAGCTAATGATTACACCAATAGGCACTAATGATCAATTGGGTATTGATGATAGTGAAAACATGGTAGATCAAAAGGTATACCGGTCTATGATTAGAAGTTTGCTCTATGTCACCGCTTCTAGGCCGGATATGATGTTTAGTGTGTGCAAGTGTGCAAGATATCAAGCTTCACCTAGAGAAAGTCACTTGAAAGCAACCAAGAGGATATTGAGATATCTAAAGGGCACTCATGATGTTGGATTGTGGTTTCCAAAGGGGTCTAATTTTGAGTTGATTGGATATTCAGACTCCGACTATGGTGAATGCAAGATTGATAGAATGAGCACAAGTGGCACTTGCCAATTCCTTGGAAGGTCTCTTATTTCATGGTCATCAAAGAAACAAAATAGTGTTGCACTATCTACCGTCGAGGCCGAATACATTAGTGCCGGTAGTTGTTGTGCACAATTGCTTTGGATGAAAGCAACCTTGAATGACTTTGGAATTAAATTCAAGAATGTGCCTTTGTTTTGTGATAATGAGAGTGCTATCAAGATGATACAAAATCTGGTTCAACATTCAAGAACCAAGCACATTGACATAAGGCACCACTTCATAAGAGACCATCAACAAAAGGGTGATATTAGCATTGAGAGCATTGGCACCGAAGATCAACTAGTTGACATCTTTACAAAGCCACTTGATGAAAAGAGATTTTACAAGTTGAAGAATGAATTGAACATACTTGACTTCTCCAATTTAAAATGAGTGCACCCCCACATTCTTATATGACATGCCTCTCCTCCAACATAGTAAGGTAAAGTTATTTGGCATATCATTCATACTTTGCTAAGGACATGGTTAGAACACATAGACATATTTGCATGACAAATATGCTCATTCATGAAAATCAAATGATTTTGATGTATATATGGTACCACTATTGCTTCTATGTTTGATTAATCTAGTGGTAGCATATGACATGTTTGTGTGCTTGCAAACCTAGTGTTAAATCTAGTAAACAAGCTCATGATGTGTAATTCAACATGGTCAAGATAACCCTTACACTTTATGAGGTGTGAAAAAGCTTGTCCTTGGATCAAACCGAATTACATATTCTTGGCAAGTGATCTAGATTGAACCATAATTTAGACTCTCTCATATTGATTGACTTATCTCTCACTAAAATTGGCACCTTTTTGGTGATTGTTGACAAAGGGGGAGAGAAAAGTCACAAAGATATTACAAAGAGAGAATAAGATATAATAAGAGGGAGAGAAAAGTCACAAAGATAAAAAAGTTAAGTTACAAAGGGAGAGAAATCAAGGGATCAATTAAAATTAAGCACACAAGTAGGGGGAGCAAGCTCATGAATTATTTGTTGCATTTGTATGTGCATTAACATGATGAAATGTTGCATTGCAAAGCCTAAATTCATATTCATGTTTGTATGGTGTATGCTAGAAATAGAACTTGAATGATGATTTGTTGAGAGTAGCTTTACAAGTGGTATCTAGACACCTTTTGCTTATAATGTTGATCTCATGGGGCACTTTAGTGTTTGTGATCTTTACAAGTGATGTATTATAAGTGGTGTCTAACTACATCGATGCTAAGGATGGTATATAAAGGCAACTCCGATTGGTATCACGCTTTAAAGGTCCATTTTATATACCTTAGCATCAATTTGATAGTAGTAACTCTCCCAAAATTCAAATCCATACATATGTGCATAATTGAACCAAACTTATGGAAGCACATATGAAGGGGGAGCTAATACTATCGAAATTAAAAATTGATTTCATTTCATATCTTTGTGATGGTTATCATCAATTACCAAAAAGGGGGAGATTGAAAGCCCAAGTTTGATTTTGGTAATTAATGACACCAAGTTGCTAATGCCATGTGTTAAGTGTTTTGAGTTAGGCATAAGCAACACATGTGACGAAGGTGTATGTGGCAAGGAGTGGTGGCCACAAGATCACAAAGAGATGGTGCATGGACATGAAAGGATGATCATGGTGGAGATGCACATAATATAATGGACATGATGATCAAGTGAAAGAGAAGGATCTAAGAGCGTAAGGCAAAGATATAACCATAGGGTTTTCCTTTTGCCGGTCTAAGATGAGTAGAGAAGTGATTGACCGGGTTTAGGATACATAGCCGACTATCAAGAGGGGTAATCACGGTTAGCTCGGAAATCAAGTGCCACTAGATCATTGTCTTGAGCATATGCATTAGGATCTAGTAAAGAGCTAACATAACGCCTTGGAAAATGATTGTGAAATGCTAACACACATGCACATGGTGGTATACACTTGGTGGTGTTAGCACATTTGCGAAGGCGGTGAAGTTTAAGCGGTAGAGAGGGGTTTGGGTTCCTCTCTCCCTCCCGCCGAGCTTGCGAGGCGGGATTCGGCGCTTTTTTTTGGAGAAGTGAAACGCCTATTTTCTACTGCGCCGGAAGTCGGAAAAGAAACGGAGGTGAACGGAGGTCACTGTGGTGACCGGACGCTGCACCGGACATGGTCACGGCTTGACCAGCGCGTCCGGTCAGTTCATTCGGTCAGCGTGCCTAGGGTGAGTGACCGGACGCTGGTCTGGCCTGACCAGCGCGTCCGGTCAGTTCACCTGTGCGCAGAAGCATAGCGCGTGACCGGCGCGTCCGGTCCTTCACGGGACCGGCGCGTCCGGTCAGGCGTCCAGAGGGGCAGAGAGCGCAGGAGTGATGATCGGACGCGGGGCGCGTCCGGTCATGTACGATCGGACGCGTTCGGTCGTGATGGGGGCTTACTGGACTCTGACCGGACGCCAGGTGAGGCGCGTCCGGTCATTCGCTAGGGCGCGTCTGGTCATTCGCTAGGGCGCGTCCGGTCATACGCTAGGACGCGTCCGGTCATAGCAACGGTAACTTCTGACGTGCACTGTTCACGCTTGTCCTGTAGTGACCGGACGCGTCCGGTCACCCTGACCGGTGCGTCCGGTCATCCCGTTTTGAACTGCGTCGTCCGTAACGGCTAGCTGCGCACCCCTTCGTTATAAATAGACGTTGGCCGAGGTTTGAGGGCAACTCTTGCACATTTTGAGAACTAGAGACATACTTTGAGCTAGAGAACAACCCCTCCACTCATCTCTTTGTGTAGTTGCACATCTTGAGTGAGATTGAGTGAGATTTAAGTGTATTGCTTGAGAGTTGCATTCTAGAGGCACTTGATCTTCGAGTTGCTGCAGATTTCTTGTTACTCTTCCGTGTTTCTCGACACGGTAGACGGCTTGGAGCAGCGGAGGTGATTGAGCTCACAATTAGAGATTGTTGGAGCCTTCACCAAGTGTTGTAAGGGGTTCTTGATCCTTCCCCACGGGAGTTCGCGAATTGGATACTCTAGTGGAGCTCGTGGCTTGGAGGATCCCCATCTTGTGTGCGGTTGTGCGGCGCCCGCCGATGGCTCAACTCTTGATAGTTGATTAGCTCGCGAACCGACAAGTGGGTGTATCGCCACAACGGGGAGTAGCTTGCCGGGAAGCAAGTGAACATCGGGATAAATTCTTGTGTCATTCTCTTCCCGAGGATTTCTCTTATATGATTGATTGATTGGTACTTCTCATATCTACACGGTGGTATAATCACTCGAAGCTCTTCTCTCGTATTATTTCTTGTTTCTAGCTTATAGTTGTTGTTGTGTTTTGTGGATAGCATTGTACTAGACTTGTATAGGTGGCTTGCTTAATTAGTTAGAGCTAGTGCTTTTGCTTCGCCACCTTTCATACTAACTTATGGTTAAGTAGTTTTTGTAGAAGTTTTAATTAGGCTATTCACCCCCCCTCTAGCCTATTTGGACCTTACAATGGACCTCTTCCCAAGTAAGCAAAGTCAGCGAGCACCCGAACCACCGCACATGGACTTGCGCTATAGTAGAAGCACCCCTTTGAATCACTCGGGTATCCTGAAACTGCAATGGACTGAGAGTGTCATCAAAATCCATTGGAACATCAATGATATATGGCTCCAAAACTACAGATGGTGGCACATGCAACTTGAGTTGTGACACATGAACCACTGGGTGAATACGGCAATGCGGTGGGAGCTCAAGCCGGTAAGCCACTGCCCCGACCCGTTCCAAGATTTTGAACGGTCCATAGAAACGAAAGATGAGTTTCTAATTTGCTCGGGGTGCCACTGAAGACTAGATGTGTAACACCTCTGGTGTTACTAGCGTACTTAGCATGCGATTAAGGTCTAAAAGAAATTAACAAAACAAATTCCGTGGGTTTTAAAATTTCAAACGCACATAAAATGATAAGCGAATTTCTATAAATAAAAATAAAACATCAATTGAATGTAGTACTTAATAAAATTTGAAGCGCAAGTCTAGTAGATGAAAACACAACTTTTGTTCCGATAAATAAGTGATCAATAGCATAACTGGTAGCTCAAGAATTGATTTGGAAATGGGTTCCAGCTCCTAGAACTATAATGACCAAGTCTGAAAACCTAATGGTAATGTCGCTTTGGCATTTAAATTTTGATTAAAATTCGTAAACACTAGATCTATGTTTTTGCACCGATAATTGCACCTTTGCGAGTACTTTAGCACGGTGTAGTTCGTAGGGTGGAGTGATGTTGAGTGGTTACTCCAAAAATGGCCGGAAGTTCCTTAGAACGAGCTGTAACCTTGTGGTCGATGCTCTGTTCGTGAGCCAGCGTCAGCACGACGAACCCGTTTTGGCATCACTCCATCTCCCTCTCTGGTTGTCCTTTTGACGTGCTATTTGTTTCTTTGGGAAGCTGTTAGGGCCATCTTGAGGGCAGAGGAGTTGGTTTAACCTCAACCAAGACGGGTAAGTGTTGGTACACGCTTTAAAATCCGTGCATAGCACGTTGTCGGTCGTTCGGCCGAGGTGTGCGCGGTCACCACGTCATTTTACTCGGCGTTGCCTGGCCGAGCCGCACCCCGTGCACGCGCACCACCGTGCGTTGGCCGGCCGAGGCCGTCTTGGTCTGACCGTGGCGTGGTCGCGCCTTGGCCACTCTGGCCGCGGCACCTGCTGCCAGCCACGCGGAGCCGCTGCTGCTCGCGCGCGCGTTGAGTGGCCACCGCTGGCCCCGCTGCCCTCCCCTGTGCTCACATGGCTGCCTCGTCTTGACGTGGCTCTACCCAGCGGTCACGCCACGCTATCCCTTTACCACGTTCCGCCAGGGCGAAGACTGACCGAGCCGTCCTCACCTTTCCGTCTTGGTTTTTCTTCCCTGTCACCGTGGCCGACGGGCCGCACCATCGCTTACGGCAAGGAGACCAATTCAAGGCAAGTTTTCACCTCCACGCCTTCGCCATTAAGTGTGTTAGACAACCAACCCCACTCCGCCTAGAACCGTGCCCGGACAAGCCGCAATTTTGGAGCTCTTCACTCTCAGTGTCGATAAAGCCGAGCCATGCCATTACCAAGGGCAGCGCTTCCTTCGACCATCTCGAGTCGAATTGGATGCACCAGTAGACTCGCCTTGAACCCCTCTTCCTCCCGCGCACCTTAGTCGAGCTCCTGCCGCTACCCTGCCGCCGGTGACACGACCGTGTCATCACAGAGCGCCGCCGCATGGTGCGGGCGCGCGTGGTCAGGTCACCTCGGCAGTTCTCCACCTCGACCATCGGCACTGCTGGCATCCGGGTAAGTCATGGATACTCGTGCGCCATCCCTACCGCTCTCGGGCCGCCTAGACTCGCCGGAACGGCCTCGCCACCATGGTGAATGGCCGCTCGCCGCTACAGCTCGCGTGCGTGCGTAGCTCAGTCCCCTGTGGTCACCTAGCGTCACCGTTTGGGTTGTAGGTGGTGGTCGACCGTTTAGCAGGGGCATAGTGGGCCCCAGATGGCCGGCGGGACCGTCCGATGCCGGCCGGAGCCGCGCCGGCGGGCACGGGGGCGTCGGGGACCGGCTCAGGGAGAAGAAAAGATTGTTGGGGGCGCTTCGTGCATAAAGTGTCTCTGGTGCAATAGGGACCTGAGGCTCCGCGTAATAGCCCTTTTGTTCAGGGGCTCTTCTGCAAAAAGAGCGACCTCGCGCGCGCTGTGGGCCAGTTGGGCCGGCCTGCTGTCGCCTGACCCGTCCCGCGTGGGCCGCATCCGGGTGCTAGGCCAAATAGTGGGCGCCGGCCCGTTGCTTTAAAAGTATATCTTTCAATTGTTTTTCCTTTTTCTTTGTTGCTAGGAACTTGTAAATTTAATATCTAAATGTATAGGAGTCCAAAAATGGTGAAACCAATTTTGTTAGTTTCCTAAAATCATGATCTAGATAAAGGTGTAATTGGTTCATGTAGATTTCTACTATTTTTAGGCTTGCTCTAATTAATTCGAGGCGTTTAATATTATCAAACATGAACTTGTAAGAATTGTTATGAATAATCAGTGATAGTATTAACGCTGAAAATTTTATAGTAAGCTAACCATAATGTTAGTTGTCCACTGTAATTTTTGTAGCTCCAAAATAATTAGTTTTGTTAGGTAGCTAATAAACCCTAGTTTGTATATATATTAAATCGACGAAACGAAAAGAGCAACACCCTGGGTTGTTGGGAAATAACGCTTAAGTCGATAACATAGATACGAAACCTAGTTCGTTAGCCATAAGGTTAGCTCGTTAGCTTGAGAGACGAAATCGTATGATACGAGGTTGCGATTGCCGTCGATTATTTACATTTCTATGTCGCATCTCCGAATATTATAATAGGAACAATGACGGAGCGTGAAGTCTTTTGGAGCAGCGGAAAAGATGGTGTCCTGATGACCGTGTCGCCGTGATGGAATGCTAACTTTTGGTTATATCTTAATTCCCATCCAGGCAAGCCCCGGTGCATAACCCTTATTTTACAAATTATTATATATATATATATATAGGTTGTGCATTTACGTTGCAGGAGTTTTATGATATCCACATGCATATATATATATCTACCCATGAGTCTTACTAGTACAGGATCGTGTAGCTGTTTTGCTTAGGTTTATCGGTAGCGTGAGTAACCTGTCGTTACTCACAATAGGTGGTTATTATTATTATTATTACCCTAATGATGAAATGATGGAAAAGGAAATGGTGACCGGGCAGGGATATGGTATGGGTATTGGTGGGTGTAACAGGTTATGTCCCGCGGCCACGGGGCATAGCTTGGTTGCACTTTTTCCCTGTCCGTGTCGATTAAGGACCGTTCGTTGCACTGGATCCCCGGTCAAGTCACAGATTTATTATCCCGAGCATATACTAGCGGATGGGGGCTAGGAAGACTTGTTACTCTCTTGTCATGGGCTCCGGCTCTTTCCGGACCGACTGATTGGAGGCGGGGATAGGTGGAGGTCTTAGCACCGTATTGAGGCCGGGCCTCAAGTACGGGAGCTAGGAGTCCAAGTTTGGACGGGGACCTGGAAACCTGTGACAGGAGGGGAACGGGTTGGTCTTGCTTGTGCCTGGGGTACAAGCGAGGCGTGTGTTTTTCGGGGTACCCAGCTGGGCACATTGATTCGTGAATCGCCGTTTCTACGTGACGGTACGACTTGACTGCACTCTAGCACCGTAGTAAGAAATGAAAGATGAAAGACGAAAGATGGAAAAATTGGTTCTGATGGCTCAACCTTTGCTTGAAAGTAGAACAGGTGCTTACCTAGAATGGTTGGTTAATACACTACTGATAACTGCTAATAAAAAGTAAATATAAGGATGCACCTTTAGTAATGCTTCCTGCAGTTGCAATAACCCACAAGCCAGATAGCCTTGCATACCCTTGGAGTTTTTTCTTCTGACGGGTAAGTCTTGCGGAGTACAATTGAGTACTCAGGGTTTGTTCTACCCTGTTGCAGGTAACAGGTGTTTGAAGCTGACAGTTGTGTGTGGAAACCTCCTGGTGGGCTCAGTGGGGATTTCCTTTACGTTGCGGATGTAGGGTTGATTTATAACTCTCACCAAAAATGTTTCACAAGGGAAAGATTTACCACCTGTTATCATTTGCTGTATATAAATGTTCATCATGATAATTTTAACTCATCATCAAATGGTTTCATTTCCGCTGAACTTTGATAATATTTTATATTCCGCTATTATAATCAAATAATGAATTACTCTGATGTTGTACTAAAAGTGATATATGAAATGGTAAAGTTGTTATAAGCTTTATCTCTCATTTATGATCCTGAGGTAAAATGTGGACTTTCGAGTTCTCCCGTTGGGTGTGCTCGACGGAATCGCAGAGTTTAGTGCTCTCTCTTGGGTACTTAGTGTCTAATGGAAGATAAGTACTCTTGGGATGACATTAAATTAGGCGGTTCTGCCACAGGTGGTATCAGAGCATAAATGGGGAAATAAAGCTTCAAAACCCTTTTCTAAATTAAAATTTGACAACACCTTTTTGCAAAAAGTTAGGACGTTTGCATACGAAGTTATATAAGTAGCCCTATTACTATAGTTAAGTCTCCGGAATAAGTTTAAGTAGGCTTTCGTCCGGTAAGCTAACTGGTGTGTAGCATGCGGTCCTAAAGTCAGACGTGCTGTTTTGCTATAGTCATCGTGCGAGTCCTACTTGCAGGTGCCCTGTTTCTAGGTACCACGCGTCCCTGTCCCGGAGTTACTGTTGTACAGTGGCTTCATGTTTCGCGTTCACTCGTGCTTCACGGCTGTCGGGGCTTACGTTTTCGGCACTCCTTCTGCGCCCTTGTCGGACCTCTGCCCTGCAACCATGCTAGTCTTTATGGCCTCGAACACCGCTCGCCTCGTGTGCGTAAAAATCCTGCTATTTTACTTTACTGATCCTCGTGCAGGGCTCGAGGGTGGCCTGCGCCAGGACCACTGGCTGCTCTGCCTTTTTAAGGGGGCAAGCCCAGCCACTTGGTGTCACCACCCAGTGCATTCCAGCTCGCTTAGCCCTTTTCTCTTGAGCAAGCTTCTCCTCAAGCCTTCCTTGCAACCACCACCCACCTAGGATGGCAGGAGTCTGGGTTAGCAGCTACTGCTTGAACACCGAGGGTTTTCCCAAAATCCTGTATGCCACCCTGCAAAAACTCGGCGTTCGGGAGCGTCCCGAGTATGAGGGCCGTGAGTACATGAAGCGTGGCACTGAGCGGTGTAAGGTCACCGTCTACATTGGCAAGAGTGAGGAGTTCCCCGACCTCACGGAAGCCTGGAATGTGACTGCAACCGGGTTTCGCTTCGGCGACACCTACCAGGTTGTGGCCCGCAAAGCCTTGCAACATCTCTGTCAGATCTTTGAAGGGCCCATTGCTCGTACCCCCATGCGGTTCTTTCCCCCTTGGGATAAGAATCGGCGGGTATGGAGGGCTTGCATGGAGGCTTTGCATGGTCTAGACGTGCAAGAGGACAACCCGACCTTGGTGCACCTGACCTCGTACTTGCTTGCCCTGGATGAGCAGTATGACCGGCAGGCCTCGGAGCTAAGGGAGTGCCTCCACCGAGCTGAGGAAGCCGAGATCTTCTCTAGGATGCTCGAAGTGCAGCTTGCTGAAGCTCATGCCAATCTAGCAGCCGCTGAGAGTCGAGAGGCTGCCATGGCGGAGGCCGTCAAGGTGGACCAAGACCGTCATGCCCAGGAGCTGGAGGACGCCTATCTTGCCACAAGGGCCAAGCGTAGGACGCTCGCCACGGAAAGGCAGGAACCCTTAATCCTGGAGGGGATCCCTGTCCATCCGCTGGAGCGAAGGAGAACTGGTTTTGCAGCACCTCCACCCACGGAAGCCTCGGAAGTAGAGTCATTGTTTCCCCTCACCCAGCCACCACCACAAGAAGGAGCAGATCCACAACCTAGTGCAGCAGAAGAACCCCAGGAGCCCAGGAAGGAAGCCGTTTGGGCCGACGAAGTAGATTAGTTGTCCTAGGGGAGATGTAATCGTTGCTAGTAGTGCTTTTCATCGTTGTTCCCTAGTGTTGTAATCTTTCCGTTGTACCGCATCCGTAGTTGTTAAGGCCGCCTGGTTGTACGTTCGAGCGCTGTGTCGAGTGTGGGAGAGTGAATGTCTGTATGTTGCACCCGTGTAAGGCCGTTGGTAATGAGTGTTTGCTTTATCGGTTGTGTTTGTTACGTCGTTTTTCCTTAGACCTCGTTCGATTTGCTTAGGGTTCTTGAGACGACAATAAGCAGGTTACAAGGGGAACAACTGTTCTGATGCAACAGATCGGCCGTGATTGGAAAACAGAGGACACTGTATCACTAATTGTGGATGTCCCAGTAGAACACTTGAATTCCCTTGATTTAAATCCGCCTTGGGATTTACTTACTTGTTCCTTATTTTGAAAGGAACCCGTGTTGCCTGAATTTTTCCCTTACTCCTCTGATTCTGTGGTCTATGACCCCGTTGTTTTTACTGCGAGTAAGTTGGTAATAGTTACTTAGTTAATAGCTTATGGTGCCGCGACGGAACCGAGGGCCACCTGTGGAACAGCTGCCACCTGGTGACGCTGCTCGGCGCGCGCTGGTATCGAGGTTGTTGACCAAGTGCTTTTACCGAGTTACACCGCGGTATCGCTCTTGCTATAAAAATTCTCTTGGTAAAAATATTCTTGTGTTCAAACGGGAAATCCACAACGGGTTGATGGAATTGTGCTCTGTCAAAGTAACAAGGTTTTTGAAGAAAGGAAAAGAAGAAAGAGAAAAACAACAGGAAGGTTAGCCGCACGTAGGTCAGAGAAGTTGAATTGCCCGACTCGACGTCGTTCCTGTGACCGGTTTGACAATGCTACGCATGCCGGGTCGCTGTCACTGTGTGCCCTGCGGACGCCGTCGGTGGTGGGACCGCGTGTGTCGCTCCCGTGCGACCGCGGCGTTGTGCCGCACTCGCCTCGTCTTGTCGCACAGTACGCCCCTCTGATCCCGGCACCCGTGTCGGCTCTCGGTTTTCGCTCTTGTTCCCGTACCGGACCCCCCTCTCTTTCTTTTCCTTTGGGGCCCCGTTGCTCGCACGCCGCCTGGTCGAGCGAACCCCATCCCCTCCTTTCTCCTTTGCCCCACTCAAGCTCGCACAGGGAGCGCACTATGGCCGACGCTCTCCCCACCTTGTGACCCCCCCAGTGATTCCCATCTCCTCCGCTTCCGGTGCACTGCATCACCACCTCCGTCCACCAAGCTTTTATAATGCCACCTTGCTTGCTCCTCCTCCATTCAACCCCCAGATCTAGAGTAGAGCTCATAGTATCAACTTCCTCCGTCAGCGCTCAGGTAGAAGAAGCTCAGGAAGCCGTCGGGAAGAAGTGGTTGGAGGCTGAGCTACGAGATCCAGCCGTTGCTCGCAGATCTAGGGTTCCTAGTCAGAGGCAATGGTGTAACTGGAGAAGAAAGGATCTAGTTTCTGTTGGAGAAGTTCAAGTTCATCCCTGGTTAGTTTAGGTTTAGAGTTAACGATGATCTTTGTACCAATCTCCAATTTCTGGCTTTGTTGGGCATACGCCATGTTCTGGATAATCGTTTTCCTATTGCTCTTCCACTGTCCCCGTCTTCGTCGGTTTCTAGAGAGGTTGTGAGTTGTATTAGAGTTGTTCTTAGCCGTGCTATCTCTAGATTCCAGAGTGGTTTAGCGTTTGAAGTCGTGTAACCTCTCATGTAAGCTCAGATCTGTGAAATGTAATCGTGCTTCCCTCTTTTGTTTCTTGTTCCGGATCTCGGGACGAGATCCTTTTTAAGGGGGGAAGGATGTAACACCTCTGGTGTTACTAGCGTACTTAGCATGCGATTAAGGTCTAAAAGAAATTAACAAAACAAATTCCGTGGGTTTTAAAATTTCAAACGCACATAAAATGATAAGCGAATTTCTATAAATAAAAATAAAACATCAATTGAATGTAGTACTTAATAAAATTTGAAGCGCAAGTCTAGTAGATGAAAACACAACTTTTGTTCCGATAAATAAGTGATCAATAGCATAACTGGTAGCTCAAGAATTGATTTGGAAATGGGTTCCAGCTCCTAGAACTATAATGACCAAGTCTGAAAACCTAATGGTAATGTCGCTTTGGCATTTAAATTTTGATTAAAATTCGTAAACACTAGATCTATGTTTTTGCACCGATAATTGCACCTTTGCGAGTACTTTAGCACGGTGTAGTTCGTAGGGTGGAGTGATGTTGAGTGGTTACTCCAAAAATGGCCGGAAGTTCCTTAGAACGAGCTGTAACCTTGTGGTCGATGCTCTGTTCGTGAGCCAGCGTCAGCACGACGAACCCGTTTTGGCATCACTCCATCTCCCTCTCTGGTTGTCCTTTTGACGTGCTATTTGTTTCTTTGGGAAGCTGTTAGGGCCATCTTGAGGGCAGAGGAGTTGGTTTAACCTCAACCAAGACGGGTAAGTGTTGGTACACGCTTTAAAATCCGTGCATAGCACGTTGTCGGTCGTTCGGCCGAGGTGTGCGCGGTCACCACGTCATTTTACTCGGCGTTGCCTGGCCGAGCCGCACCCCGTGCACGCGCACCACCGTGCGTTGGCCGGCCGAGGCCGTCTTGGTCTGACCGTGGCGTGGTCGCGCCTTGGCCACTCTGGCCGCGGCACCTGCTGCCAGCCACGCGGAGCCGCTGCTGCTCGCGCGCGCGTTGAGTGGCCACCGCTGGCCCCGCTGCCCTCCCCTGTGCTCACATGGCTGCCTCGTCTTGACGTGGCTCTACCCAGCGGTCACGCCACGCTATCCCTTTACCACGTTCCGCCAGGGCGAAGACTGACCGAGCCGTCCTCACCTTTCCGTCTTGGTTTTTCTTCCCTGTCACCGTGGCCGACGGGCCGCACCATCGCTTACGGCAAGGAGACCAATTCAAGGCAAGTTTTCACCTCCACGCCTTCGCCATTAAGTGTGTTAGACAACCAACCCCACTCCGCCTAGAACCGTGCCCGGACAAGCCGCAATTTTGGAGCTCTTCACTCTCAGTGTCGATAAAGCCGAGCCATGCCATTACCAAGGGCAGCGCTTCCTTCGACCATCTCGAGTCGAATTGGATGCACCAGTAGACTCGCCTTGAACCCCTCTTCCTCCCGCGCACCTTAGTCGAGCTCCTGCCGCTACCCTGCCGCCGGTGACACGACCGTGTCATCACAGAGCGCCGCCGCATGGTGCGGGCGCGCGTGGTCAGGTCACCTCGGCAGTTCTCCACCTCGACCATCGGCACTGCTGGCATCCGGGTAAGTCATGGATACTCGTGCGCCATCCCTACCGCTCTCGGGCCGCCTAGACTCGCCGGAACGGCCTCGCCACCATGGTGAATGGCCGCTCGCCGCTACAGCTCGCGTGCGTGCGTAGCTCAGTCCCCTGTGGTCACCTAGCGTCACCGTTTGGGTTGTAGGTGGTGGTCGACCGTTTAGCAGGGGCATAGTGGGCCCCAGATGGCCGGCGGGACCGTCCGATGCCGGCCGGAGCCGCGCCGGCGGGCACGGGGGCGTCGGGGACCGGCTCAGGGAGAAGAAAAGATTGTTGGGGGCGCTTCGTGCATAAAGTGTCTCTGGTGCAATAGGGACCTGAGGCTCCGCGTAATAGCCCTTTTGTTCAGGGGCTCTTCTGCAAAAAGAGCGACCTCGCGCGCGCTGTGGGCCAGTTGGGCCGGCCTGCTGTCGCCTGACCCGTCCCGCGTGGGCCGCATCCGGGTGCTAGGCCAAATAGTGGGCGCCGGCCCGTTGCTTTAAAAGTATATCTTTCAATTGTTTTTCCTTTTTCTTTGTTGCTAGGAACTTGTAAATTTAATATCTAAATGTATAGGAGTCCAAAAATGGTGAAACCAATTTTGTTAGTTTCCTAAAATCATGATCTAGATAAAGGTGTAATTGGTTCATGTAGATTTCTACTATTTTTAGGCTTGCTCTAATTAATTCGAGGCGTTTAATATTATCAAACATGAACTTGTAAGAATTGTTATGAATAATCAGTGATAGTATTAACGCTGAAAATTTTATAGTAAGCTAACCATAATGTTAGTTGTCCACTGTAATTTTTGTAGCTCCAAAATAATTAGTTTTGTTAGGTAGCTAATAAACCCTAGTTTGTATATATATTAAATCGACGAAACGAAAAGAGCAACACCCTGGGTTGTTGGGAAATAACGCTTAAGTCGATAACATAGATACGAAACCTAGTTCGTTAGCCATAAGGTTAGCTCGTTAGCTTGAGAGACGAAATCGTATGATACGAGGTTGCGATTGCCGTCGATTATTTACATTTCTATGTCGCATCTCCGAATATTATAATAGGAACAATGACGGAGCGTGAAGTCTTTTGGAGCAGCGGAAAAGATGGTGTCCTGATGACCGTGTCGCCGTGATGGAATGCTAACTTTTGGTTATATCTTAATTCCCATCCAGGCAAGCCCCGGTGCATAACCCTTATTTTACAAATTATTATATATATATATATATAGGTTGTGCATTTACGTTGCAGGAGTTTTATGATATCCACATGCATATATATATATCTACCCATGAGTCTTACTAGTACAGGATCGTGTAGCTGTTTTGCTTAGGTTTATCGGTAGCGTGAGTAACCTGTCGTTACTCACAATAGGTGGTTATTATTATTATTATTACCCTAATGATGAAATGATGGAAAAGGAAATGGTGACCGGGCAGGGATATGGTATGGGTATTGGTGGGTGTAACAGGTTATGTCCCGCGGCCACGGGGCATAGCTTGGTTGCACTTTTTCCCTGTCCGTGTCGATTAAGGACCGTTCGTTGCACTGGATCCCCGGTCAAGTCACAGATTTATTATCCCGAGCATATACTAGCGGATGGGGGCTAGGAAGACTTGTTACTCTCTTGTCATGGGCTCCGGCTCTTTCCGGACCGACTGATTGGAGGCGGGGATAGGTGGAGGTCTTAGCACCGTATTGAGGCCGGGCCTCAAGTACGGGAGCTAGGAGTCCAAGTTTGGACGGGGACCTGGAAACCTGTGACAGGAGGGGAACGGGTTGGTCTTGCTTGTGCCTGGGGTACAAGCGAGGCGTGTGTTTTTCGGGGTACCCAGCTGGGCACATTGATTCGTGAATCGCCGTTTCTACGTGACGGTACGACTTGACTGCACTCTAGCACCGTAGTAAGAAATGAAAGATGAAAGACGAAAGATGGAAAAATTGGTTCTGATGGCTCAACCTTTGCTTGAAAGTAGAACAGGTGCTTACCTAGAATGGTTGGTTAATACACTACTGATAACTGCTAATAAAAAGTAAATATAAGGATGCACCTTTAGTAATGCTTCCTGCAGTTGCAATAACCCACAAGCCAGATAGCCTTGCATACCCTTGGAGTTTTTTCTTCTGACGGGTAAGTCTTGCGGAGTACAATTGAGTACTCAGGGTTTGTTCTACCCTGTTGCAGGTAACAGGTGTTTGAAGCTGACAGTTGTGTGTGGAAACCTCCTGGTGGGCTCAGTGGGGATTTCCTTTACGTTGCGGATGTAGGGTTGATTTATAACTCTCACCAAAAATGTTTCACAAGGGAAAGATTTACCACCTGTTATCATTTGCTGTATATAAATGTTCATCATGATAATTTTAACTCATCATCAAATGGTTTCATTTCCGCTGAACTTTGATAATATTTTATATTCCGCTATTATAATCAAATAATGAATTACTCTGATGTTGTACTAAAAGTGATATATGAAATGGTAAAGTTGTTATAAGCTTTATCTCTCATTTATGATCCTGAGGTAAAATGTGGACTTTCGAGTTCTCCCGTTGGGTGTGCTCGACGGAATCGCAGAGTTTAGTGCTCTCTCTTGGGTACTTAGTGTCTAATGGAAGATAAGTACTCTTGGGATGACATTAAATTAGGCGGTTCTGCCACAAGATGTAAGGTTGTAGTTTCAGATAGACCATGTCCCCAACAGCAAACACTCGCTCTGATCTGTTCTTGTCAGCATAGTGCTTCATACGTTGCTGTGCTCTATGAAGATGATGCCTGACCACATCCTCCAACAGTCGACGTTCCGTCAACCACTAATCCAGATCCACAGCATGAGCAGTAACTGCATTAGAAATCCCAAAGTGCCTAGGATGATGGCCATACAGAACCTCAAATGGAGAGAAGCCCAGAGCTGAATGATGAGTTGTATTGTACCAATACTCAGCGATCGGTAACCATTGGTGCCACTGATGAGGACAAGAGTGCACAACACAACGCAAGACGTCTCCAAAAATTGGTTTAGACACTCGATCTGTCCATCAGATTGGGGATGATAAGAAGATGACATGAGTAATCGAGTGTCAGTCAATTTGAACAGCTCACGCCAAACAGCACTAGTGAAAACCCTGTCCCTATCAGAAATAATGTACTCAGGCAACCCATGTAGGCGATACACCTCATCCATAAACACCTGAGCAATCTGTAATGCAATGAAGGGATGTGCCACAGGAATAAAGTGACCATATTTCGTGAACTTATCAATAATGACCAGAATAGTGTCAAGCTTGTGGGTCTTAGGCAATCCATCGATGAAATCCATGTACACAATTTTCCAGGCCAGTAGAGGCTGCAGTTTGCTAGCTATCTTGACATGTTCCACTTTTGCTCGTTGACAAATAGTACATGTAGCTACAAATTCCTTAACAGCTTGCTTCAACCCTGGCCAATGAAACAGTTGCTTAATCTTGTAGTAAGTAGCCAAGACCCCAGAATGACCACCCATTCCTGACTGATGGACAGCTTGCAAAACATGCTGATGGGCTATACTATTACTGCCCAACCAAACCTTGCCTTTAAACCTGATCAGCTCATTATGAAAAGAAAATTGTGGCATACTTTCAGGAGTTAATTGAATCTTCTGGATGAGTTCTTGAGCTTCAGAATCATCAACGTAGCTCTCCTTAACCCTTTGCAACCACACAGGAGTAGAAGCAGTCACAGCTGTGACACAATCAACTGAAGGGCACCTAGATAATGCATAAGCTGCTTGATTGTGAACTCCTTGTTTGTAAATAATGCATCAACTGGAGGGTAATCCTAGTACAGTATTTGGTTCGCAATAAGGAAATGTGGTTGTGGAGGAATACTAGTACGACTCTAAAAAAACAGACGGTACAATTGCAAGTGTGTCTACTCAAAAAGGCACAAGAAGGCCCGTTAATACGAACTAGATTAGGAGACGAAGCTGTGATCGATGATCCAATCCAGTATATATATGCGCACACGGCACGCCGTTTACGAAGTGGGCTAGGACTAGGAAACGCCCGGCCCATAGACATGGTAGCCGGCAAGGAAGCAGGAGCAGGCTTTCCTTGGACGCTAGACGAGCTCTGTTCGGAATCGGAACGGTCAAACTGGCCTTACCCGTCACGCGTAAGTTGCTAGCGCCAGTATAAAACTCGGACCCCCCACGCTGCCTCGACTCGTCTTCTTCTATAGCTAGGTCGCTTGTCGTACCCGTCGGAGCAGGAATGCAGGAGCAGGAGCAACAAGCAGTGCCGGCCGGCGCGCAGATGGTGACGGTGGCGCGCCCGCCGTGTTGGAATAAACCTGACTAGAACGTGTGAGTTTATGCGTGTGTGTGAGGCGCACTTGCATGTGCTCGTGTTGGAGTCCGTTGTCTAAGTATAGGACTGGTCAGGTATTGACGTATGTGTTTGTAACGTCATGTGCATGCCAGGCAGGTTTGTTAAGATCCAGTCAACTCTAGATGGTTGGGGACATCATGCAAGGGAGGACAGCCATGGACCAAGCAGCACCATTAAAGATCAAGTCTCATGCGAGTGTGGCTTGCAAAGGAGAGAAGTGCGGATCATCGATGGACATGCGTATGTGCGCGAGGCTGTGGACAGGAGCTCATGGGCGCAACGCCTCATGGTGTATAAAGCCATCCATAGATGGGAGTGTGTTTTTGAGCCGAGAGAAACAGAGAGAGTGCCGGTGTTGTGTCGCCGCTGCGGCGTTAGTCGCCCCGGCAGGCGTGGGTCGTCCGGCGAGTCTCCTCTCGTGTTCCAAGTGTATCCCGAGTTATATTATCATTAATAATAGCCAAGATACAGGCGTTCTTTGCCGCGACGTTCATCACCGAATTTTTCTTGTCTATTATTTATGTTACTATAATCGTTCGTCGATCCTCGGTTCCAACACGCCACCGCTAGCAGCAGCAGCAGCATCAGACTTCCTGATGCCATACCAGATGTGCGATGCGAGAGGCCGCCGGGAGGTTTCCTGATGCCACACCAGGTGTACAGCAGGCCGCCGCCGGGAGGTTTCCTGATCATGGCGCAACACCAGTTGTACGAGAGCCCAGCGAGTCCCGCGCCGGTGGAGATGGCAGCAGGTCGACGACGACCTCGCAGCCAGCGCTACGCACCGCACGAGTTCTACCACCACAGCCACGACGACGGCGGTTGGGCATTCCCGGTCCCGGCCGCGGCCAGCAGCAGGCGACGAGGGCACTAGGGGCGTGTTCACTTCCCCATCCCAACCCAAAATATTTCCTCTTCTACCCATCACATCAAATCTTTCGACGCATGCATGGAGCATTAAATGTAGGTAAAAAAGATAACTAATTGCATAGTTTGTCTGTAAATATCGGGACGAATCTTTTGAGCCTAGTTAGTCCATGATTAGACAAATTTTGCCAAATAACAAAAAAAAAAAAAATGCTACAGTAACTTTTTACCTGCTTTTCGCGAAGTGAACACACCTAGAAGGGAGGAAGCCAACGACGACGAGTTCGTGCCCGGCGACTGGCCTTGGGGTGTATAGTCGCGGATTGGGCCGCCACCGCCCGGCTAGACCTGCCGCTCTTCGTCAAGCTGCCCGCCCAGCAGGTCGGTCGAAGAAGATGAGGAGCGGAGGACCCCGAACTGCAGGGACCATAGCTAGCTAGCGCGCCTGAAGTAGTGACGTGGCCATCATGCATGCATGCAAAGGTGTTTTGGTTCTATTATTCGTTCATTAGCCGGCTTAATTTGCAGGTTCAAGTGCTGCAACCTGTGACGACGCTAGCTAGGTAGATGTATTATTATGGCTTGCTCAACTACATTTTACATAGGTACATGCGATCTGTTAATCCCACTGTGGACGTACGCTCTATGTTTTTTCCCCGGACCCCCTTATTCTTTGTAAGAAACTCAACAGTAGTTTGCTTGCCTTTGTAGTACGTGTCATCAAATCGAAGGACAATTGTCATTCTCAAGCGACTCTGAGAAAGTCTTTGACAAAAATACCGAGCATGATATGTTACCAATTAGTTGACATTTGAGAAACACAAGGTCGTTGCTTAAATTTGCATTGGCTTATTATTAGCTAGGTGTGACAGCTAAGAGTACGTATGACCATCGGAGGCACGCACTAAAGGTGCAGGCCGGTTAGCTACAAGCCTACGACGCTTACTGAGGTAGTGGCTTGCGCTCCAGGTGAAGCCATCTGCAAGATAATCTGCCAACTTGCCTGAGCTGATCTAGATGCATGACATGGATGTGGACTCTGGAACTACTAGCCAAACTGAAGCCTTGAGCGTGGCCTAATTGTTAGCAAGCCAACTAATAGCTTTTTATTTGTTATTAGCGGATCGGAGCCCTGTTTAGATCCTTTGATCGAACTAATAGTTACTTGCACTTAGCTAAATAGTGTTAGTTAATAGTTTTTATTAGCTAAATAATTTGTTTTGAGCTATATTAGTTGGACTGTTAGCTAGGATTAGAGCTAATTTTAGCAGCTGATAATTAATTAGCCAATAATGGTGTGATAAGAAAACCTTTCAAGTAAGAAGAGTGGTTTAGCTGCCTTCAAAAGACGAGAGGTTTAGGACAAGAAGACCCTTATCCCCTCCCCTCCCCTCTTTGTACTTGTTATAGATCTCTTGCAAACACTATATCAAATTTCAATTTTGATATAAACTTGGCAAAATTTAAAAATGGTTTGAGCTACGGTAGAGATAGATTTTTCTATCTAAGCATAGGGGCGGGCCCAGGCCTAGGGCCAGTTGGGCCATGTCCCTAGTCGCGGCCCAAATTTTTTTAGGAGCAAGTCATCGTTTTGGCCCAACAAGGAACAACCCAATAGGAAGGAGAGTAGGCTGAGCAGAGTCACGCGGTCACGTGCTACTCGCGACTCCCCCCCCCCCGCTTCCCTCGTCTCACGCGCCTCCGCCTCCCGGTCGCATCTCGCACCCCCCTGCTCGTCGGCGCCGTCGTGGTGGCCAGTGACACGCAGCCCGCTCGGTTCCGCCTCCGCGGCCGCCGTCACCCTCACTGCCTCGCTCGTAGGCAGGCAGGGCCAAGCCTCACACCTTGCCCCTCAGCTACAACCTGCCGGTCCCCGGCCCGCCGCTGCCCCTAGGCTAGGCGCGGTGCCTGCGCCTGCGGCAGCCCCGCGTCAACTCTCGACTGTGATTCTATTAAGGTATTTCTTCTCTTTTCAAGAGTTCAAGAATTCAAGTAATCTCTGCTAATTTTGATTTCAACTGCTAATTTTGAACTTTTGATTCCAATTAGATAAAGAGGACCAGGACTTTAGCAATAAGATCATTTGTTTAGCCCTCCCTGTTCTTATTAACTCTTACATCTTCTCTAAACTAGGAGTTGTTATTGAGGACATGGAAGTAGAAGATGCCAATGAACCAAATCATCACTAGCACTAGGTATTTATATTTTCTAATGTTCCATGTTATTTCCATGAGAATCATGTACCACACTGTACCGTACTTTATTTGCAAACTTTCCTTAAGAATATCTATTATGTATATAGTCATATATACTAGGATGTATCTATGGGCGTTTTGTCACTGAAAATTGGCCTTAGTCTCTGATAAATCCTAGGTCCGCCACTGCAAGTACCCTGTAACAGAACCGCCCAATTATACGAGATTAAGTAGGAAAATCATCCAACGGAAGGACAATTTAACAAACTTAAGCCCGTATAACCCGGTGTCCGTGAAATCTCGACGGATTTCAAACCATTTCACATAACAACCAAGATCGTACTAAGTTTAGCGGTCACCATCATAAGTTACATAAAAGTTCGCGGCATAAAATACATCGGAGTTTAAACATAGTTATTACAAACCAGGTTCGAATAAAAATAGCGGAAGCGGTAGTTCAAATCACGCACACACACAACATTTTGAAATAAAGTGCCAGCTTGTGATCATCTCCAGCAAAAACATCAGACGAGAAGTAGCGAATGATCATTGCCCATGGTCCTAAGCTTCGCCCATCGCAGGATAGAGGCAGTTGATACAGTAGCCGTAATACATCTGCCCATCTGCAACAAGTGGGAACAAAGCCCTGAGTACGAGAAGGTACTCAGCTAGACTTACCCGTCATAAACCAAAATAAAATGACACCAAGGATCATGATAGGCTTTCTGGTGGGATAGCTGACTCATTTGCAAGAAAAGCATTTTAACTTAACAATTTCTTTCTAAAAGCATGCAGTAATTAACTCTTTATTACCCTGTCAACTATGTTTGCACTGGTGCTAGAGTAACATGTAATTAAGCAAGTAAGGATTACCATTGATCATTAACAATAGTTATCATGTCATCTTCCACATAACTATCCAAGTGATTCATCAATATTACTACGATGAAGTAGCTCAAGTCAAGTGTTCACTATCCAGTGAACGATGACGATTCGAATCGATTATTAACCAGCTGGTAAGTTATTCCTCACACAAACCTCACTCACCCACTAAAGTGAGGTGTTGGTCACCGAGTCAACCATTCAGGTAAAGTCGCGAGCTTGCCAGGAACCACTTGTACCCGGGGGCCGCCCGACTGCTCTTTGGCCTTATCATCGCGCCCCCGTATCCTGCCACTACTGCTCCGGTACAGTGCGTTGTGGGCAATCCACTCGGCCTGAATAATCTCCCAGTTTCGCGGTCGGAAGGTACTTTATCCGGCCAGCTAAATGTGAGGCATGCGTTCAACATGACTCGAGGGACAACAATGGACGGTCCTTAATTGACACAGACTGAAAACACTACAGTCCGAAACCCTGCAAGTTTCCGCCCGGTCTCAAATTCATTTCACACTTAGTTATACCATGACTTCATAGTCATCTAAGCAGATCCAGGTAACCACCTATAGCTCGCAGGTGACAGGAAATCACCCGACTTCTGCCGGTCTAAGCCAGCTAAGCATTGACTCGACTGCGGATACCAGGGTAACAAGGATATAGTATAACAAAGGTAAGCAAGGTATAATGCAGCAACGTTTGCAAACAACTCCTAAACGTAATGCATCAAATTAAGTAAAGTTAATAATAAATTATTTGCAAACCGGAAGAGAAATGTTCCGGGGCTTGCCTCTCTCAAAAGAGCTCGGACGGTGTCGGGGCACTCTGGGAGCTCTTCACCGACCTCCTCTTCGGCTTCTGTCACCCCTGCTGCTGCACCTCGAGCTGCTCCTCTGGCTCCTCGGGGATGACGACTGGGTTCTCGGTTTGCGATCCTGTATGATGCAATGCGCGTAAGTGATTATGCAAACGTGCATCGAAGGAGATGAATGCAATAGATATGTTGAAATACAAGGTAGTCAACATCATCCAAGAAACTATATACTACAAGCACATGTCATCTACTGCATTCTCTTCTACTACTATTATGTTAAGTTAACATATCTTATGAAATGCTTCAAAGATACACCAAAGCTTTACTAATTTCTTAATCACACTTAAAGCAACACTTGCTTAAACCCTAAATAATAATAAGTTTGAATAGCAACATATATTTCTGATGCTCCTAAAAATCTAAAAAAATTACAGTAGCATAATACTACCCTAAACCGACTACCATAAAAATTTCATGGCGTTTGGATAAGTAAACTATCCTATACAAAAATGACAAGCTATAGCATAAAAATGAGCATGAAATTACTTTGTACTATGAAAAGTGTCAAACAACAGAATTAATATTTTTCCTAGGTTCTTCATAGCATATAATGACTGTACAAAAATTATCATATGCATGTTTTATACAAAGTTTGCTCTCTAGCAAAAATAACAAAAAAATCAGCCATTAAAGGCACTTGAACTACACTTCCTAATTTCTCTACAAGACATGCATGGAATATATTTTTCACAGAAAGTAAATCACTCAAGGAAACTAACAAAACTGGAACCATATTTTTCTGAGGTATATTCTATTTACTAGACATTTTCTCAGAAATCATCATTTATTTACTTTATATAAAGCTACACATAAAAGTATCACAAACTTGACATGCAGTATTTTTAACAGATAGATCTAGTCACAAGAAGCATAACAAAATTTGTTTCATACATTTTGGAGCAACACAAATTGAGATATACATTTACTAAGCATTTGAATCAATTTTTGAAACCATTTCTAAAACCCTTTTCCTTAAAACGAAAAAAACAGCGAATGCAAACGTTGGGTGCACCCGGTGCTGTGCACTCGGGGTTTCCCTCGGTCGCTGCAGCTGGGCCCTGCATGCCAGAAGGGCCCACGTGACAGCGACACAGAACAGGGGAGGCGGCTCTGCGCTACGCGGCTCGGCGCTATCTCGCCGGCGATGAGCATTCTGGCGAGGCCGAGGTCACCGGCGTGCCCTACTCAACAATGCACAACGATTGGGGTAGGTAATGGGAGAGTGGAGCCATCGGAGGTAGCCCACCGACGCTCATGGCGGCACGGTGGAGGAGCCCGGCGGTGCGCCGGCCATCTCCGGCATGCAGAGGCCAGGCTAGGCTTGAATCAAGCACTAGGGCACACGGGGGAACGAGAAGGAAGAGAGCAGAGGGGATGAGGTACTCCAGGTGGGGCTGGCCACGGAGCACCCCAACTCCGGCGAGGTTGCGACGGCGCGGAAACACCGAAAACGGCCTCACCTGTGGTCGGAGGACTGCGCAGAGGTGGCGAGGAGCTAGTGGAGGTCTCAGCGGAGCTGCGTAAGTGACGGAGTGAGGCGAGGTAAGGTGGTGCTTACGCAGGAGCTCGTTGGAGCTCACGACGGTAACGGCGGAGGCGCGCGCTCGGCTCATAGTGGACTGACGAGGCGAAGGGACGCGGGCGAAACAAATAAGCCAGCTGCGGGGCGCGTGGCGTCTTCGTGGCGGCGATGGCCTGACCGGTGGGGGCAGCGACGGCGTACGGCCACCACTTGGCCGCCGCGGCCTGACGATGTCGGCCAGCTGGCCGGCCTGAACCGTCCATCAGAGACCGCCGAGACCGACTGACAGCACGTTTTCGTTGCTTCCAAACTCCAAAACGGTGGCGAGTTAGCAATTCCTCCATGAAGCAAAGTTGTAGATCTACAATAGGGCTACAATTGTCCTATAGAAATCCTAAGCTAATTCGCAAAGGACAGGGAGTAATTTCATGCCAAAGTCGTGTTCATGAAACTGAAAAATGGAGTTTTATACTTAGAAAATTTCTAAGTGTTGAAACCAACCCAAATTCTGACTTGTGGGACCATTTTGAGCATGTTGTGCACATTTTTATGACTTGGTCACAAAAATACTTTTTGTTCCTCATATTATTTGCTACAACTTTGTTTTAGGTTGCTCAGACATGCAAACATTCTAAGTGGCACTTTTTGAACAGTCAAACCAGAACAAATCCTAGGGTCAAAATAAGTCAAACCAAGATTGAAATCTTAATCAGGCAAAATGATCAACATGAACATTGTTCCTAATGACTTTCTAAGCATAGCTAAAATGTTTAATAATGTATTTAGCCATACCACACATTGGTCGTACAATAATTAAGCACTAAAGGTACTGAAACGATGAAAAACAATTGAAATGATACTCTTGTTTCATAATCATGTTTCACATGTTTCAAGTGATATATGCTCAGGAATGGATGAATGATGCTCATGATCATGAAATGCAAGTGCAAATGCTTGCGTAACACCGGAGTGTTACATACCTCTCTTTTTAGAAAAAGAAAAGAGAAAGAAAAAATATAATTGCTTGAATCTTGTTTACTTCCAAAATTCAGAATTCAAAAAGTGCTACAGTAAAACTTACGGCACATGTATAGAGTACTAAATGTAGACGAAATAAAAAAAACTAATTGCACAGTTTGCGTGGAAATTGCGAGACGAATGTTTTGAGCCTAATTAGTCCGTGATTTGACACTAAAGTGCTACAGTAACACTTTTGCTAATGACATATTAATTAGTCTTAATAAATTCGTCTCGCTGTTTCTAGGCTAGTTGTGCAATTAGTTTTTTTTGTTAGTATCTGAAAACCTCTTCTGACATCGCACGAAACATCCAACGTGACATTTTCGTTAAAAACTTTTTGGAACTAAATGAGGCATTGATTTGATTGTGGTAATCATCGGTCTGACTCCTGTCTGAATCTGACACAAAAGTTTGACCATGGACTGTGTACATACATGACTAGCTTAGGGCATGTTTGACTAGAGGTGTTAAAGTTTAACAAACACGGTAGCACTTTCGTCTTATTTGACAAAAAATTTTCAATTTTGGACTAATTAGGCTTAATAGATTCGTCTCGTAAATTACTCCTAATCTGTGCCGATATGCATACAATTAGTTTACGTTTAGTACTTCATGCATTTGCCATAACATTGATGTGATGGGAGTTAAACTTTAACACGTGGAAACCAAACAGGACCTTATTTGGATCTTCATGTCGGCGAACACGAGTGGTCTCTTCCGATATCGTCGTCCCTGCCGACAACAGTACACATCCGACGACTTGCAATCATGGACGTGCATGTTACGTGATGGATCGATGCAAGTAGCTGGCTAGCTTTGCATGTGGACGACGAGAAGCAGCAGCGACAGTGTGCAGTGCAACAAATAAAGTGGATCGACCGATCGGATCCCGGCCGGCACGGCAACATGCATATGTGCATGGCGCATGCATGTACACAGGAACAGGGGTACTCGTGTCTACTGTGCGACCGAAGAACCCATGCAGTGCAATGATTTCATCAGGGAACTATGGCCGGCGACGCGTTGCTTTTCTCCATGGGCCATGCGAGTAACTGCTTCTAGTAGGAGTGATCGAGTTGCATGCATGCATACATGCATGATTTCTCATGATTGAGAGGAAACAGTTGCGATTGCGATGGCTTTTCTAACATGACTAGCCAAGTGATCTGTGTGTAGTTATGCTGTTGTTCAGATCCATCGATCGGCTAATTGCACAGTTTGTGTGGAAATTACGAGACGAACGTTTTGAGCCTAATTAGTCCGTGATTTGACACTAAAGTGCTACAGTAACACTTTTGCTAATGACGGATTAATTAGTCTTAATAAATTCGTCTCGCTGTTTCCAGACTAGTTGTGCAATTATTATTTTTTGTTAGTATCCGAAAACCCCTTCTGACATCGCACGAAACATCCAACGTGACATTTTCGTTAAAAACTTTTCGGAACTAAATGAGGCCTTGATTTGACTGTGGTCATAATCATCGGTCTGACTCCTGTCTGAATCTGACACAAAAGTTTGACCATGGACTGTGTACATACATGACTAGCTTATTTGGATCTTCATGTCGGCGAACACGAGTGGTCTCTTCCGATATCGTCGTCCCTGCCGACAACAGTACACAGCCGACGACTTGCAATCATGGACGTGCATGTTACGTGATGGATCGATGCAAGTAGCTGGCTAGCTTTGCATGTGGACGACGAGAAGCAGCAGCGACAGTGTGCAGTGCAACAAATAAAGTGGATCGATCGATCGGATCCCGGCCGGCACGGCAACATGCATATGTGCATGGCGCATGCATGTACACAGGAACAGGGGTACTCGCGTCTACTGTGCGACCGAAGAACCCATGCAGTGCAATGATTTCATCAGGGAACTATGGCCGGCGACGCGTTGCTTTTCTCCATGGGCCATGCGAGTAACTGCTTCTAGTAGGAGTGATCGAGTTGCATGCATGCATACATGCATGATTTCTCATGATTGAGAGGAAACAGTTGCGATTGCGATGGCTTTTCTAACATGACTAGCCAAGTGAGCTGTGTGTAGTTATGCTGTTGTTCAGATCCATCGATCGGCTCCTATATATCGACACACCACACAACACAACAACTGTAGTTAATGATGGATGAGCTGATGGCTCGGAACCTCCTAGCTTATCCAATACATTTTTTCATTCTCTTTTATGTTTAGTAGCAAAAATATGTCCATGTGTTACGTAGAATCTAGTATGTCTTGGAATTAGATTTTGTACGATCACTAGACACGAGTTGTTCTAACTCATATGCACGTAGGCCATAAATTCATGTCATATATACGATGCAGAGGATGCGAGGGCAAGTGGCGACTTACGGTGCAATGAATGAGCAAAAATAGGTATGAGGGTTCCGGAGATCGACGTGCTCTCTCGATCGTCGGTGCATGTAGACACTCGGGGTGGAAGTTATGGATGCGGCACAATAGTGGAAATAGACAAAACCAAAAATTTAAATAGTAAAAGAAGACCACATGAGTTAGATTTGGACGGACCATTCACGTAGGTGTCCCACGTGACCACGCTTAACGAGGCAAGACACGCGGGGTTCCTTTATCCCTTCCAAACTAGATGTGATGATGTGGAGGCACGGAATTTCATTTTTAAGTACGAGCTCCACTTCCACGAATAAGGTGGGACTAAAGATCTTTACCTTTTCCTCTTTGCACAGATAAATAGCCCTTCCAAATTTATTTGGAGTTACTCAGAATTTGTTGTTGGCCCGAGCCCATATATACTGTGTAACACAAACTTGCTAGTATATCAGCATGCTGCACATAGTCCGCTGCACGAATGGTGGATCTGTCTGTGATGCCTTCATCCTCACGAAGCATCCTCCTCCCATGAAAGCAGATCAGCATCGATCGCATGGGATATGCATGGCGGCGAGCGAAGGGATCGACGAGCGAGCGAGCTGCAGCGCACCAGCATGATTGCTCCGATCGATCCGACAGGACAGTGCCCCGCCCGCCGCTCCCTTTCGCATGCCTGCCGACGATTGACTGCCGTTGCCCGTTGGCGACCGCGACAGCCTAGCTAACAGCGCTCACACGAAAATAAAGAGAGGCCGGGGCCGTGCGTGCACGAGCGAGCGAGTGGCGGCACCGGCACCGGCACCGCACGACGGTGAGCCCCCCATGCATGGCCATTGGCCATAGCTAGGCTCGAGAGATCTGAGATCTCTCTTGGCACGCCGCCTGCTGGTGATGGCGGCAGGTCACGAGCCAGCCACCGTTCGGTTGCAACAGCCAGCAGCAGGTAGGGATCGATGGACGATGGGTCGCTGTCGATGCGCGACTCGATCCCTTTCCATCGTTCGTTCACCGCACCGCACGGACAGTACAGTGTGGCTGCGTGCTGCAACTGTTGTTTTCATCACTGTGCAGTGCCAGCTTCACCAATGCAGCACGGTCACGTACGCACGCTCGTGCAGTGGATCATCCATCCACTCGATCTCGATCGCAACAGTTGTTTTCATCAAGCCCAGCCAGCCGTTCTGACCACGCACTACTACTAGCTCCTGCAGCATGTACAGTAGGCTCTCATGCGCGTGCAGCGTGCTCTTGCCACCGTTCAACAGTCGTGGAGCATACAGTACAGGAGCAGGCGAACGCTGAACGCATGGCTGCATTTATCTTATATTCAGCACTGAAGACTGCAACGGAACAGAACAGAGTACAGAGTACAGTCCACACTGTGATCGATCTCCGTCTCATCTACACAGATGCTTGTGTTACAGACTAACAACAGTTAGTAGTTCTCGTACGACGCTGACGCGCTTGACAAAGATGGCCACAACCCACAAACCTCGCTCTAAGCGAGGAGCACTTCGCATTGCCGATAGATCAATGGCATCTTGCCCCACCACCACCGAATTGGTTACAGTACAGCCACAGCCACATCACATCATTTGCGAAATTATTGGGAAAGCGACATGGCATGAACGAACATACTCCTACTAGCATAGTAATGCATACTTTTTGCTCTCTGTAACCAGTACGCGTTTCATAGCAGTTTTTTTTTTTGGGTCTCATTTTACAAGCAAAACGAGTTTGCTGGCTGCTGTCCCGTATCAAGTTACAGACCAGAAGAGAAAACAGAGAGAGATAGGAACAGAGTGAGCGAGAGAAATCACTAACTACTAGCGACGACATCTTTCTTATCTATGCTTAGCCTTGCCTTGCTCCGAAGATAAGGGTAACAAGAACTAACATGAGGTCAGAAATCATCATAATCCGGTCGCCGCCGCAGGTTGATGGGGTATCCTTTGAGGGTCCGGGTGGTGGGGAAGAAGACAATCCTGTCCTCCTCCGCTTCTTCCCAGCTGCACATTGTTCATTGGCCAAGACGCACAATTCAATTCAAATTTAATCAGACTATCAGAGTGAGTGGCATGGCATGCATCCGGTTTATTTCGAGCACACAGGGCGAGCTGGAATCCATCCAGCCTCAAGACAATATCTATCTACATCCTATCTATGGGTGTAGGATATGAGTGCACGGAATGCGAAGATAAGGATGGGTTACCTGAAGCGCGTCACGAGATGGTGGAGAAAAACAGAAACCACCACCCGGGCAAGCTCGTAGCCTGGGCACAGGCGAGGTCCGCCGCCGAAGGGGGTGAACAGACTCGCCCCTTCCGCGTTCTGAAGCTTATTCTTGCTCTGCACATGCAATGGGAGCCATGAATTGTTCTGCTTGTCTATATCTTTTATAGAAATCACTTTGCGTATAAGGGTGGGTTCACTTCGCGAAAAGTAGCTGAAAAGTTACTGTAGCATCTTTCGTTGTTATTTGGTAAAATTTGTCTAATTATGGACTAACTAGGCTCAAAAGATTCGTCCCGACATTTACAGACAAACTATGTAATTAGTTATCTTTTTTACCTACATTTAATGCTCCATACATGCGTCGAAAGATTTGATGTGATGGGTGGAAGATGAAATATTTTGGGTTGGGAGTGGGAAGTGAACAAGGCCTAAGCAACTCAGCATGCCTAATATCTTGCTTTCGATCATAAACCATTAAATGTCATTCTTTTAGATTGAGGAAGGATATGAGTGATCCAAGGCAAGCACGTAAGTACATAACAGAAAAGATATGTAGAACAGCATAGCAATATTCTAAGTACCTGCCATCTCCAAGGGTCAAAGGTCCGAGCATTCTCGTAGTGTTCGAGGTTAAGGTGCACAGCTCGGAACGAAGCGAATATTTTGCAGCCCTTTGGAATAACGTAATCTAATGAACAAAACAGAAAGTTATAAACGAACGAATGAATATCACAGCTGGTAAAAACTTGGAAGACGTAATCTGGAGAAATAACCTTTAAAATGAATATCAGTGTTTGCACGCCTGAACACCCCGCTAATTAAGTTAGCCACACGCAGTGTTTCACTTATCACCTGCAAAAATGGAAACATCCACTGTGCTCAAATGGTCTTTTTAACAGATTTTTTATCTTTTTTAAAAAAATATGTTTATTGCAAAAATGAGACTGCTAGATGGCACTTTGCCTTTCCCATGGTAGGGCAACAAGGTGATTTGAAGAAATAAAACAGGGATTCCAGACTACTTACACATTGTGTAAATGGCATCGACTTGTAATCGCCCCATTCCAGAGGTTGGTCTTTGCCTTTTATGCCTCTGATATTATCATGCTCTTCCTGTAAATTCAGCAATTATCTGGAATAAATTTCACACGTTCTAAAGAAGAATAACATTTGGACCACAACACAAGATTATGTAACTTAACATACTGAAAATAAATAAAGATTCCATAAGGTGGCTTCAAATTCAGATCCAGTCCCACTATGATGTTGCTACTATTCCTACTTTCTGCTGTTCATTTGGATAGCCATGGCATACTTCCAAGTACAGAGGTGGATGAGAAGGAATAAAGCGCTTTTATTTATGCACAAATAAGAAAAATATGGCCCAGGAATAATTCAGTAGGAGTTGTGCTCGTAGCAGATTCATTCTTGGACAATACTGTAATAAGGAAATAGCAACATCACATCAGCACACTATTGCAGGATGCTTATAGAGAATCAAGCAAATTGGGTGTAGTAGCAACAACTTTGCAATAAACAAAACTGACAGATGAACTAAAAAATTGTACTAGAATTCCACCGAAAAACAGAATCCGGGCGGCCACCATACTTTCTTTTGGACAAGAAGACTACCGAGTAGTATTGATGTATGACAGGTTAAGGTAATCTACTTAAACTATAATATCATATTACGAAATCAGTTGACGTATCCTCCCTAATGTCCAAGTCCAAGCCAATTCAACTGTTGGCAGTCCCTACCACCACCCACACGTGCACAAGAGAATTGTGCTACTACCACCGAACATTCCAACACAGAATTTCCAAATTGCCAAACAAATCTCTCATGATTCATGATTCTTAGTCAGATATACCTTCAGCTGCGCCAGTGCAGTGGGTGTCTCGGTGAGGAACTTGACGGCGAGCGTCATGAGCACGGAGGTGGTCTCGTAGCCAGCCACCAGCAGAGACAGGCAGAAATCCACCATCTCCTCCACGGAGAAGCTCCCACCCTCTGCTTCGAGAAGCTCCTCCACCATGTCCTTCTTCTCCCTCTTCTCATCCTCCCCATTTTTACTGGCGCCACTGGTTTCCGCCTTCTCGTCCATCCTCTTCCTTATCACCTCCCGAAGAGCTCCGGCCACCTTCTTCCTCGCCTGAATCGAACAAAAAAAATGCATCTTTATATCAATTCGTCATAACAAGGCGAATGCAATGTTGCATATATATATACTAGGACTAGGAGGGGGAAAATGGGGAGAAGAAGAAAGGCAAGCACCTTGAGGGCCTGGCCGTAGGCGGTGAAAGGGAGGAGGTGGGCGAAGGGGAAGGGGATGGAGAAGAAGCCGTCGATGAGCTTGACGTACTCGCGGCGGACGCTCTCGGTCCATGGCCCGGGCTCGATGCTAACGAGCTGCCAGACGGTGAGGTTGAAGGTGATCTTCTTGGCCTCGTCGAGGAGGCGCACGGCGGGGGCGCCGGGGCGGCCCCAGTCCCGCATGGTGGCGAGGACGAGGCGGTCGATGTGCGCCAGCAGCGGCGGCGAGGCCGGGCGCCCCAGGCGGGTGAGCGTGAGCGAGTGGAGGCGCTTGTGCGCGGGACCCGCCGTGAGGAGCAGCGAGCGCGGGCCGAGCAGCGTGGCGATGGAGGACGGGTAGCTGCAGCTGACGGCGCGGCCCTCGGCGGCCAGCAGGAGGCGGTTGAAGGCCGGGTCGGCGGAGAAGACGGTGCGCTCGCCGAAGACGTGCGTGGTGAACACCCCGCTGCCGTGCCGCGCCACGCGCTCGTCGATGAACGGCTCCGGGTTCGGCGTCTTGTACGCCGCGATGAGCCGCAGCGTCTCCCCGATGAGCGGCAGCCCCGTGCTGCCCGGCGGCAGCCGCGGCGCCGGCGCCGACGCGGACCGCCGACGCCGCCCCGCCGCTGCCGCCGCCCGCCCGCCGGCCAGAAGCAGCAGCCACCCCAGCGCCGCGGCGGCCAGCAGGGCCGTCGCCGCGGCCAGGAGGAACAGCGGCGGCGGTGGCCCGCCCGCGTCCATGGCAGTAGCCTTGGGTTGGGTGCGGGTGGAGTGGAGCTCGTGCGCGTGTCGGGGAGTGACTGAGATTGAGTTGATGCGGTGCCACGGAGATGGAGAGGAGATTCTTTCGCACCACCACCCAGACCAAGGTGGAGGATGTTGGTGGGGGCATTTATTTATAGGCTTTGTATAGATGGCTGATAATGGTCATGTTCATTCGGCTTATAATTCGTCTTTTTCGGCTTGTTTTTTCAGCCGAAACAATATTTTTCTCTCACAATAAATCAGCCAACCGTGTTTTTTAGCGGGCTTATCAGCACAGCCAAACGGCTCCAATAAATTTTGGCGATTTTCCTTTTGATGGAAATATGGCCCTGTTTAGTTGCAAAAAATTTTACAAAATTTTTCAACATTTCTCGTCACATCGAATTTTTAGACGCATGCATGAAGCATTAAATATAGATAAAAAATAAAATTAATTACACAGTTTAGACGAAATAGACGAGACAAATCTTTTAAGCCTAATTAGACCATGATTAGACACTAATTGCCAAATAACAACGAAATTTGCTACAATATCATTTTGCCAAATTTTTTTATCTAAACCGGCCCTATATATACTCTCTCCGTTCTAGAACTATACCTAGTAATAATATTGAGGCAAAATTTTGAGTTTTTTTTCGTCCATCTATTTATTTGGTCCGTCTCCCTTTAACTAATGGACGACGGAGAGATTTTTTTTGTCCGGACTTATGTATATAACTCGTACTCATACGAGTTAGAATAACTCATGTCTAGACCAATATAAAGCAGGAATCCTAATCCTGAGTACTCTAAATATAACTTTTAATAATCAAATAGAAAAAGATAAGAGTTACGTTTTTTATTTTGCTTCGTTTTCTTTATTTACGTACGAGTTAGAATTACTCACGTCCAGATGAATATGGGAGTAGGAATCCTAATCTAAATAGATTCCTCCTGAGTACTCTAAATAGAACTCTAGACCAATATGGAGTAGGAATCTTAATCTAAATAGATTCCTCAGATCTTAAGTACTCTAAATAGAACTCTTAATAATCAAATAGAAAAGGATAAGAGTTACATTCTTTATTTTGCTCCACTTTCTTTATTTACATATGAGTTAGAATTGCTCACGATTGTTCTGGCCTAGGCTGCCTGAAGACACTACGTGCATATTGCGAATGTCACTTTTGGTTTCCCGCATGAGCGTTGTGCCGCGGTGTAGTGCCGGCACAGTTTCCGCACTATGGCCATCACACTAACGGGCTAGGCTGCCTTGCCATGGTCAGTGACACAATGTGCACGTGGTGTCGTGGCTGCAGGTTCAAGCTACCTCGCTGTGGTCGTAGCGTCTCGCGTGCAGCTCTGTCGTACAACCATGTTCGTGCCGCCTGCAATATAATGAATTACGATCCCGTTGCAACGCACGAGCATATTTGCTAGTATAATATAATATACCAAAAGTTAAGAGACACTTAAATGACACATATACCATGGATTGCACCCAATTAAGAAGTTTCTCCTAATATAATATACCTAATTTAAGTGTCTCCTAATATAATATACCAAAGTTTAATAGACACTTAAATGACACATATACACTATATTTTAGGATGTTTTAATTGGAGTACATTCTAAAAATTTTAAGACAACTTAAGAGACACTTAAATAACACATATACCATGGATTGTACCCGATTACAGACAGTATTCCAGCTTGTATCAATGTTCTGGTGGCCAATGATTTGGCATTAGGTTATGAGTAATGGAGATTTTTTTCCATGTTCAAAAAAAGAAGTTTCTCCTAATATAATATACCCAATTTAAGTTTGTCCTAATATAATATAACAAAATTTAAGAGACACTTAAATGACACATATACACCATACTTTAGGATGTTCTTAATTGGAGTACATTCTGAAAATTTTAAGACAACTTAAAAGACAATTAAATGACACATATATCATGGATTACACCTAATTAAGAAGTTTCTCCTCATATTATGGTTTCCTTTTTTTTTACAAACTTTGTCAATCTAAGTATAGTTATTATATAAAATGAATTATGTTTCGGTGCAAACTTTAGAAGTTACAATACACTATATTTCAGGACGAAGGAAATATGTTTGCTGCAGAAGATTTTTGGAGTTTAATATTGAGTTGTGGGGAGATGGACCATGGATAAAGTTTTGTTAGAATAATGCTTGTTTACTTTGGTCCAAAAGGGAATGTATGGCACGGCATGGGGGACAGTGTGGCCATGCTGGTGAAAAGGGGCGAGGAATGTTTTCTTATTTTTCCCTTTTAGAAAAAGAAAACCCAAACCATGTGAGGGATAAAGTTTAGTACTGTAAGAAGGATAGAGAAACGGGGCCCACTTTGCATCCTCTTTCCAAGCGAGGATTTTTAAAACGTGCAACTGTAGATTCATATGCTCCCCTCCAGAAAAAAAATATATCATCCCAATCAGTGTTGCCACACATTAGTAGGCTATATATACACAGTGTATACGGGTTACATGATTTATATAGATTTCATTAATAAAATCTATATAAATTTAAAGATTTTAGTATGTGAGAATTGCTAATGTACCATAGAGTGAAGGCATCACTGCTGCTTTAGTTCATTATAGTGGCAAACATCAAATGGATTACTTCATAATTCTCACAAGATAACACGAGATATGGTAAATGAAAAAGATAGAGAAATACTTATTGAAAATCTAAAGCGAGATAATATAACCACCGCCTTGCCCACAACCAGCTATGAATGGGACGACTAAATGGCCCATTACACATCTTAAACCTCGAGTAAAATCATTTTTCCTAAATAGTAAAGTATATTTACACCATGTAAGGGCGTCCACGGTGAAAGGTCCTAACCTAGTTCTCTAGATATAGGAGTTATCTTCATACATGAGTTTGTGAGGCCGCTCCTACAAAGAAGCTACCTCAATATATAGAAAGAACCTATTGTCTCTCCCACCGTCTCTCTCTTGTCTCAGTCTATCCTCGCAGGCTAGCTACACGTCCTTGGTGTCGTTTCTCTGGGAGAGAGAGAGAGAGAGATGGGGGGCATCAGAGCAGAGCGAGGGGGGGAGGACACCATCGGAGGCAGGGAAAATGGGGGCGACCTCAACACCAGGTGCGACATGAGCGAGCTCACTCCTAGGTGCGCAACACATGTAGGAGGAATAGGCGAGCAGAGCGCGGGCAGTGCCTGGTAAACAAGGTGCCTACACGCTCAAACCCCAAGCATGGCGGCTCATTGGCGAGGGAAGGAGCTGTGGGGCGTGGGCAAGGAGTTGATGAGCTCACGCCCTAGACAGGGCGGCTTGCTAAGGCGACGGAAGCCGACGTGGCTCACGACAGCGGCTAAAAGGATGTCGTTGGTGCCTGTGGATCTGGCAGCCACCCGATCTCGCCGCAGATTGGCTTTGTGGCTGCAACAAGCAATGGTGGCATGTTGCGAGACCATGGTGGTGGTGACACTGCATTGCTGGGGGCGGAGCCGAGGGGCCATAGTCGAGCAAATGCCCGGATGGGATGGTGAGATGAGAAAATGCAGAAGGGCCAAAGGAGGAAGGAGAAACTAGCTTTTTGTTAATCGTATTGGTTTGACACATTAACTCAGTCGTTGGATGTATACACTGCGACCAATTTATCATGAGACGTCACATATGTTTGTATAGACACGGGGATGCAAATGCCCTAATACGTGTTTGACAGTGCACAAGGGCTTGCCATGTAATGGACCATTTAGGGGGCTAAAGTGTTAAACTGCATGGCAAAACCATCAAGTACCATTTACACGACGTGTACACGATGTGTACATGGGCTACATACACGACTGTTTACAGCTAGTGTAAATTACAATAGTAGTTCCTAAACTGTTATGTCACGTTCTCATCTAGGTCCTAGAAACTCTACTAAACATTAAATACACTTAGCCACTCCTGATCCATCAGCTGACATGACCCTGTAGCATGAAACAAATATGCAGATCCGCAATTTATAAATACATACACGGATAGTCTCTAGACTATCATATCATATATTAATTTTATCTAGATCCCAAGGCTATAAAGTCACATATCTAAATCTCTAATAATCCATAAAAAAAGCACTCCCAGAGACCCAGACGAAAACACCCGCACCTGTAGCTCCGTGTGCCGCGCCGTCCTCCACCATGGCAGGAATGGTTCAGCAATAGCCCACCATTGCCTGACAACTAGGAGCGTTGTGCACGCCTCCTATCTTACGCTTGACTATATAAAAAAATACTATATCTAATGTATTATCGAATAAATTATTGTCTATTTATCACAAAATATATATATCTCTATACAGTGTCTATCTACCAGCTTGTGTCACAGATATTGATAATCTATCGATGAAACATAGAATAGTGTGAACTGTCCCGTATCTAAAGATATGCAATCGGGTGGCCACAACGCGGCCTCAGAGTGGCTACGTCGTTCAAAATTTTGTTGACCCTTGGATCCTCGATCTGACGGTGCTGCTCCCTCCTCCGCACCGAATATATATCGGCTCCAACCCTAGCTCTCCCTCGCCCGTCCACTTCCGCCTCTGCTCACTCTACCTCCTCTCTTTGGCGGCGGCTAGGGCGGGCCCCGGTCGCGAGGGCTGTAACACTTCAAGTGTTTAGTCCTTAATTGCATTGCATTTGCATGGCATAAACATAAGCATGCATCATTCATGTTTGTTATTTTATGTGATGCAACACCTGTAATTATTCTAGGGTTTGTTTGATTTATTTCATGAAGTATTTGATAGTTGGTGTAACAAAAAGGTAAGGTAGCCAATCATGACCTACAACACCTTAGTTATGCTTAGGGTAACATTTGGAACAAGGTTCATGTTGACCAAAATTACAAAATTGCCCTCCAAGAGAAGTTTGACCACCATTTGACCCTAGAAGGCTCTAGTTTGACCAATTAAAAAGTCTAATTTAGAGACCTTGCATGGAAGAGCACCCTTAAGTAAAGTTGTAGAGAATTTCATGAGGAACAAAAGTTCTAATATGGCCATCTCATGAAAATGACCAGAGCATGCTCAAAAATGGCCCACAAGTCAGCTTGAGTGGGAATCAACACTTAGAAAAATTCTAAGTCTGGAAATTTGACTTTTCAGTTTCACTGTACCTCACTTTAGCAACTTGTAACTCACAAACTAGGCCAAACCAGCCTTTGAGCCAATTGACAAAGTTGTTGTCCACACATAGCTCTACAACATTGTCAATAGCACCATCACCTGGTTCTCAATAGTTTAGGAGATATAGTGTCGTGAAAATAGGGTTTCAGACGGCTTAGTGACTGAAACTGGGTTTCAGTTTTCGGGTGACCCACTTTGGAGCTCTGTTGTTTCAAATCTAGGCCGAACCAGCCCAAACTCCAATTGACAAACTTGTAGACCTCATGTAGCTCTACAATTTTGGTGCTATCATCTTCTTCTAACTCGAGCTGGATTAGGAGGTGTAGGAGCTCAAACTTCGGCTGTCAGTCGGTCATCGCTGTCACCGATCACCCGATTCAGTTTCGTCAGCGTCAGGTGGCCGACCGTTTCAGGCCATCGCCGCCGTGTGTCCTCCACGCGCCACCCGCGACCTGGCGCCTTGGCCAGCTGCCGAGCGCCTTGAAGAGTGTCTCTGCGGTCGTCCAGACCTCATCCGCCCATCCTCTCCTCCTCCTTCCCTCTCTCATCTCCAGAGCGGAGAAAACCGAGCCGCCATTGCCGTTCTTCTCCGGTGAGCTCAAGCGCGAGCTACACCGCATCACCGGCCGGCAGACCTCGTCAATCCCTCCGCCTCACCACCCTCCATCTCCCTGACCCACCGAAGCCAGCGATTTGACTCAAGGTGAGCCGCATTGCTTTCTTCCCCGTCTCCGAGAGGTCGCCGGAGCCCGCCATGGGACCTCACCGTGGTCGGGGTGCTTCGGGTCTCTCTCCATCCTCCCTTCCTAGCAAAATGGATCCGCCTAGATTCGGTGAAGCTCGTACCGAGCCTAGACCGCACCGTGCATCCTCACCGGCGACGGTGCGCCGCCACCGGACATCACCGGCCGCCGCTCGCGGTGACAAGCCCCTTCCACCCCATCCCCATCCATTCCACGAGCACCAATCGACGCACCGGGTGACGGAGAACACGAGGCGGTGCTCAATTGGCCGAGCGAGCTCTTCTCCGGCGAGCTCGAGCTCGTCGGAGCTCGCGGGTCTCCGCCTCCCCTATCTCCGGTCACTGACCACGGGGGCCCGCCCGTCAGTGTCGCGCGTGGGCGGGAGCGCTGAGCGGGCCGCGCGCGCGCGAGTGTGGGCCGAGTTTTTCCGGGCCGGCCCAGTCATCCGAAATGAAATTCATTTTTATTATTTTGTCACTGATTTTTATACAAGTTGGAAAAATATAGATCTAGGGTTTTAATGATCCAAAAATCATGAGATAAATTTTATTAGGGTCTACATAATGTGTAGTATTTTAGAAAAATATGGATCTGGCATGAGATGTTTAAAGTCTGTAAGAATTTAATAGATCCTTTAAATGTGTTTTGGAATGCATGCAAATTTGTTAAATTTATAACTTGAGCTGTATTGTTCCATAAATCATGAAATTTGGTGGGTAGGTTACTCTATGCTAGCCCTAGCTCTGGTAAAAATTTGGGCATCAGTGATTAAGTAATTTCCAAGTTATAATGCTATCTTGTTATTCTAGGAAATACTAAAATGAATTTTAGTAATTTTTCTACATGTGCAATGTTCTTATAAATTTTTGGAGAATGTCTTGGTACCCTAGAGTGTCCAAGAAAATTAAGAAATCTGTTGTTTGACACTTTTGACTATGCTTTGTTATTTATACAAAAATCAGCCTTTTTGGCTTGGGAATTTTGTGTAGGAAGTTCCTGTGAATAAATTGAGTTCAAAATTTTACAGTAGTCTCTTTGTGGGTCAGAGAGTCCCCTGTAATTTTTGTAGAATTTTAGGAGCAGTTTACACATATGTTTGAAATTCCACTTAATTACTTAAGTAAATTGAGAAATGGGTTTAAATAAATGTTCTAGGTGGGCACACCTTACTTCCTGGTGTCTTTGTGATATTTGTGAACTTGTAGTAGGATTAGTTTGGTTTTAGAGAATGTTTGCCACATCAATAAATATTTAACCTTTGTAATTTTAGGTTTTCTGGACAGCTAAGTAGTAATTCTAAATTTGGCTTTGATAAAATTGGTTGCTGGACAACTTGTAAATACCAAAGTTGGAGTAAACTTGATGAACTAGCTTGTGTTAAAATTTGGAAGCATTTGGCTTAGTAGTTTGAGAGTTACTGTTGTTTAAAGTGGCAGTTAAAAATCTGCTACTCTCTGTGTTGGAGAAGACAGATTCTGGAACTTGTGAAGTTTGACATGGAAAACTTAGGAGTTTGGAGTTGAGGTCTGAAAATGAATTGTAGTACATTTCTTAGGCTTTCCAGATTGCCTTAGATCATATCTTTTGGAATTGTAAATCTCCAGTTGTGATAAAAACAAGTAGCTGCTGTCCAGAATGCTTACTGTGGTGTTTTGCTGATTGATATGGTGTGATATCCTAAGACATGCTACTTTTGTAATTGTTAGGTGTTAGGGCCTTAACTGAGGATGAGCAGCTTTATCTTAGGTTAAGTAGATTAGGTGAGTATTTCTCTACCGGAGAGGAAATTTGCACCTACTCTTTGGAAGTGATTTGAGTAGAGCATTAAATTGTTGTAATGCATTCCATTCCGAGCATATTGCATCTTTCGTTATGCATCCATGGTATTTATTGTGCATTCATGCAATAGGTGTACCAGAGGGGGTGACACTTCTCGAATTCGAACAAGCGATACCGGAGGAGGTGCTGAGTCAACCGGAGGAAGTAGCAGAAGAACCCAACGTCGGGGAAGCTCCGTCAGAAGATCTACCCGAGTGCCCTGACCACCGGCCTTCAACTTTTCTGAAAGGTAAGCCCCGGTGCATGCTGAACCTACTGATTTATAAATTAATCTTGAGTACTTTTAATTGTTTACTGTATTAAGTTGTAGGAGTTATATGAAAACACTTGTTGCATTATACCTGTCCTTGTCCAGATATCGTACTTAATCCTATATTAGGTTTAGGCACGTGTCCATGCTTAGCCCTGCTTAGTACGGTAGAAGTCGGGTGATTTCCGGTCATCCGCGAGATGTAGGAAGGAGTCACGAGTGGCTCTATGGCTATCGTGAATGGAACCATGCTTAAAAATGAAATTGAGACCGGGCGGGAGTTCGATAGTACAGCCGCAAGACACTTCACGTCTTGGGTGTGGAGCTATGCCCGTCTGAGTCGTTTAAGGACCGATTCGCTGTACGTCCTTGAGTCATGTTGAACGCAGTCTAACACTTAGTTAGCCGGATAACCCGTTCCGACCGCGAAGCCGAGTAATGTGGTTCAGGCCGGGAATCGAATGGTAGGTTGCTTCTTGGAGGAGAGAAAGGATGTGCTTGGGGACATTGGCGTGAGACCAAGGGGGGGTTAGAGTCCCTATCACCTGGCAGAGTGTCGCCCTTGGGGTCGCGACATTATTCGGACCCGCGATTCCTGAATCATATGAAACGGTGGCCTGTGCGACCCTGGCAGGGGTCTGCACGGTGAGTGTTAGAAATACTCCTCCAGCTGGATAGGAATTCGATTCGAATCGCCGTCGCTCCCGGTTAGTGAGCACTTGACTTGAGCAGCGGCAACGTAGATCTCATTAAATGAACTGGTGGTTAAGGGAATGATACAATGTTGCCACAATTCATACCTGCTCTGGATATAATGATGATAATTGTTTGATTACAACCAAGTGCATGTTTAGTACAGGTGCCAAGATAGATGACAGGTAAATGCTAAAAATAACTGCTAGTACAGGTTATAAGAGTATCAATTACTTATGCCTTTATGCAAAATGATATGTCAGCTAGCCTCTTGTGTAAGCCTTGCATAATCCTTGATGTCCTCTTATTTCTGGTTTTCGACGGGTAAGTCTAGCTGAGTACATTTCAGTACTCAGGGTTTATTCCCTCCTGTTGCAGATGACATGCTTTATCAGGGATTCTGCAAGACGTGTCTCCACTCTGCGGGTGATGATGACTAGATCACAAGGGCGTGATCGTCTTTATGTACTTTCCTCATGCTTTTGCGAGATGTCGATCATCCAGACTGGCAGTATTTAATTAACTAGTGTGTGTGTTATGCTTCCGCTACTTTCAAACTTGGTTTGTAATATTGGCTACTCCGTGGTGTAAACTTATTTCAGAACTACTTGTGAAATGTATCGTATGATGTTGTATGTTGAATGATGCGATCCTGGTTGTAAGCAGTTTGGTTTGAAATCCTTCGTGATTTCGATTGACTACCGGGATTATATGGGCTCAAGTTTGAAAATTTGAGCGCTTCGGTGCTTGTTTTCGTACTTGTGCTCTTATAATTTGGTCGGTTCTGTTACAGCTGGTACCAGAGCATAATTCAACATTAAACACATCTTACGAGTAATTAAAAACAAAAGTATTTGTTTGCGAAAAGGGTTAAATTCTAAAAATTATTTTATAGGTATGCCAGTGATCACATCCCTTAGCCCAAATAAGGACTCTTAGGTGGCTTGTTATAAAGACTAACTTGGGGGCCTTGTTTGTTTTTATTTCGTCGTCCATACGGCGTGATATTGTATGGATGCCATCCACTTGGGTGGTAATGTATGGATCAATTGCCTCGACGCTCTGGTAAGTGTGAGTTGTGAGAGCATGATCGTCCAACCGACGATCTAGGGGAGAGTAGTTTTGGTGACTTGCATACTTACATGTTTAAACCATGTAATTACGTAAGCACTTAATTGTGGGAACCTTTATATCGGGTAGCTTTGATACTGAAGTATATACATCTGGGGATGTGTATATGGAAAGTATTTAAATTACTGCTTTCTTATGTGCTTATAATGGGAAACTGTTGGGCTGAAATGAGGTTTTCTGCAGGTACACTAACAGCGTAACGAGTAGACCGATAGTTTCGCTTATATGAGAGAACGTATGTATGCCACCGCCTAGCGTTAGAACTTTAGGTTTCTACTAAGGTGAGAGGACGTACGGAACGTGCATGCATCATGTTTAATTATATCATACATATCATTTACTCCCTCCTTAAAAATTTCTGTACTCCCGACTAAAGTAAATTTCGTATCCCCTAAATGATCCTCACTTTAAGTCGTATCTTATCTGTTGCTACAGATGGCACGTACCAAGAGGACCGCTCGTAAATCCACTGGGGGCAGGGCACCGCGTCACCAGCTCGCTCCACGTGAGCCCAGCCCCGAGCCTACTGAGGTGGAAAGGCTGAGGGCAGAGCTGGCAGAGGTGACTGCTGCTAGGGATGCAGCACGGCAACAACTGGAACAAGTGATTCATGATCGTGATCAAGAAACGCTTGCAGTCCAGAGGTTGACAGTGGCAAATCGCAACTGTCAACGCATGTTGGTCCGTGTGATGGAACAGAGGGATGAAGCCTGGCACGAGGAGAACGTTCTGAGAGCTCGCCAGTTTGAGCTCGAGCAACAGTTAGAAAATGCTGAAGAATACAATGACAACCTTCATGAAGAAGTGCACCGCCTGAACAACGAGCTTAATCCCCTGCTGCCTCGAAACAACAACGTCGATGAGGACATGGGTTCGGGAATCTTCATGGCTGAGGATGATGATGAAGTGGAGGTTGATAGACCACAGGGTGCCCCACCTGCAGAAGCACCAGAGGAAGAGCCAGAAGAAGAAGAAGACGAGGAGTTAGAGCCTGTCAGTGATGAGGACGGCGGGGAGATCCATGACACCGACTCGGAGGATGATGCTTAGAGTAGTCATCACGTGCCTTTAATGTTAGGATCGTCTTTTGTGCCCTCCCTGTGAAGGAGTGAGGCCTTGTAATAACTTGACTTTAGGATGTAAGGCTGAACCGTATGTTTCCTGAATGTAGTTTGAACCTGTTAATTTCGATCACAACTTGATGTCTTATTATGTTGCGTTCGATGATGGTGTCACGATTAGCACCCTTCGGTGCCGCGACGAAACCGAGGGCCTCCTATGGCGCGCGACATAAGGCTGTGCTGCTTGGCACGCGCAGGTATCGAGGTGGCTAGTCATGATCCACCATGGAACTCTTCATTAAGGAGTCTCTTTGTGGTCAGTTTGAAGTAGCCTTTCACAGTCAACTAAAAATCTTGAGATGGAATCCAAGTACCGTGCAAGAGGTCGAAAATCACGTAGATAGCAACGTAAACGGTCCGGTAACCGTTGTGCTCCCTGTGAGTGAGCCTTTATCAAAGAGCATCTTGTTGGATTACCAAGTATGATCTCGTCAAACGATGCGCTAGAATGGATTGTGCGGTTGTGGTGAATTATTGTGCCTTAATTATTATGAGAAATCTATTCATACAGTCAGATTGACATTTCGCAATAATTCATCTACAAATTTCCCACATCGTCAGTGCTCATTGGCTATGCATTTTTGCAGATGTCGTACAATCTACGTCGGGGTCGTGGAAATGAGGAGGAGGAACAGCCACCCCCTCCGCCACCACCTACTCCGGCCGAGTTGATGCAATCAGTGGTTGAGGGGCAGCGTATGTTGGCTGACGCCATGCGCCAACTGGCTAATCGAGAGGCTCGTCATGGCCGCCAGGGCCCAGAGCCAAATCAGTACAGCGATTTCAAGGACTTTCTGGATACAAAGCCCCCGCTCTTCAAGGAAGCGGAAGAACCACTGCAGGCTGACGAGTGGTTGAATACCATTGAACAAAAGTTTCGTCTGCTACGCCTAACTGATGAGCTGAAAACTGAGTATGCTTCCCATCAGTTGCATGGTCCGGCGGGAATTTGGTGGAGCCATTATCGTTCCACACTACCTGCCAATGTCCCGATTGCTTGGGATCAGTTTAAGGCGGCATTCCGGGGAAATTATATCCCTCCCGGTCTTATGGCAATCAAGCACACAGAGTTTATGAGGCTGTCGCAAGGAAACAAAAGCCTGACTGAATACTTGCAGTCCTTCAACAACCTGGCAAGGTATGCCACTGAGTTTGTGGATACCGATGCCAAAAAGATTGCTAGCTTCAAAAGGGGCCTCGGCCCAAAACTGATGAAAACAATGGGCACTAGCAAATGTACTACTTTCAATGATTTCATCAGCGATGCTTTGACCCAGGAGAACAACAATACTATTTATTCTGCCTCTAAGAGCCGTAAAAGGGCCCTTGAGGCAAGTGCTTCTCAGTCAAGGGCCTCAGCGGCACCGAGGTCTTCCCCTCGCCCTCCTGCCACAAATGCTAAGTTCCGTCCTCCACAAAAGAAGGTGCCAATGAAAACTGGGTTTCGTAAGGCATATACAGTGGCTCTGCCAAAGAGTAATGTGGGCCAAGGCAGCTCCAGTGTTCCCCCTAGCAACATGCCTTGCTGGAACTGTAACAAGCCAGGCCATTGGTCCAGGAACTGTCCGTACCCTAAGAAAAATGTCAACCAAGGTAGTCGTCAGGGACACGCCCATTATAACAGCATTGAGGAAATTCCATCTGGTGAGGTGGTCACCGCTGGTAAGTTTCTAGTTGACCAACACCCCGCAGTGGTACTTTTTGATTCAGGTGCTTCGCATTCCTTTATCAGTCCTAAGTTTGCATCTAAATTTGCACACAAGTTGCATACTGTTGAAGGTGTGGGTTATTGTATTAGCGCTGCAAGTGGGAATATTTCCACAAACAAAGTAGTGGGGAACCTTAAGTTTGAGATAGAAGGGCGAAGTTATTCGCTTGCCCTATTGGTTTTACCTGGTTTAGACATAGATGTTATCTTGGGCATGAATTGGATGAGTCAGAACGGGGTACTCATTGACACATCCGCTCGGGTAGTTATGCTCAGAGATCCTACAGATCAAAAGGGTTTTCTAGTACAACTTCCCAGAAAGGTTGAATTGTCGGGGGAAATTCATGCTGTGCAAGCAAAGGCGTTGGCCGAAATTCCAGTAGTAAATGAGTTTCCGGACGTTTTTCCCGATGATTTGCCGGGACTCCCTCCGGATCGGGATGTGGAGTTTAAAATTGAGTTGTTGCCTGGCATGGCACCCATCTCTAGGAGACCCTATAGGATGCCTCCAAATGAACTCGCTGAACTTAAGGTGCAATTGAATGAACTTTTGAAGAAGGGGTTGATTCGTCCTAGTTCATCGCCGTGGGGATGTCCTGCTATCTTTGTAAAGAAGAAGGATCAGTCGTTGCGGATGTGCGTAGATTATAGACCTCTCAATGCAGTCACTGTCAAAAATAAGTACCCTCTACCGTGAATCGACATCTTGTTCGATCAGTTGTCTAAAGCTAAAGTTTTCTCCAAGATCGATCTAAGATCGGGCTACCATCAAATTAAAATTCGCCCGGAAGATGTTCCAAAGACAGCCTTTTTCTACCAGATACGGTCTTTATGAGTATCTTGTTATGTCTTTCGGCTTGACAAATGCCCCCGCACACTTCATGTACTTGATGAATTCGGTATTTATGCCTGAATTGGACAAGTTTGTGGTGGTATTTATTGATGACATCCTGGTATACTCTGTGAATGAGGAGGATCACGCTGAACATCTGCGTATAGTCCTCACAAGACTGCGTGAACATCAACTATATGCAAAGTTCAGTAAGTGCGAATTCTGGCTTCGTGAAGTACCTTTCCTTGGGCATGTGTTGTCCGATGGAGGAATTATGGTGGACCCCGCCAAGGTACAGGAAGTACTGAACTGGAAGGCTCCTATTTCGGTTCACGAGGTCCGAAGTTTTCTTGGTTTGGCTGGCTATTATCGTCGCTTCATCCCGGATTTCTCCAAAATAGCCAAGCCAATGACTCGGTTGCTGCAAAAAGAAACCAGGTTTGTCTGGACTCCTGAGTGTGATGCGGCTTTTCACCAACTACGAACCCTCCTAACCTCGGCTCCGGTTTTGGCGCAACCGGATATCGAGAAACCTTTTGATGTTTACTGTGATGCCTCAGGCATAGGTTTGGGAGGTGTTTTGATGCAGGAAGGCCGAGTGATTGCATATACTTCTCGACAACTTCGGAAGCATGAGGTGAATTATCCAACGCATGACTTAGAACTGGCTGCAGTTGTTCATGTTTTGAAAGTATGGCGGCATTATCTGCTGGGAAATGTCTGCAATATCTACACCGATCATAAAAGCCTCAAATACATCTTCACCCAACCCGAGTTGAATATGCGTCAAAGAAGATGGCTCGAGTTGATTAAAGATTATAACCTTCAAGTGCACTATCATCCAGGAAAGGCAAATGTAGTTGCGGATGCTTTAAGCCGTAAGTCTCATTGTCATTCCTTAGTTGAAACTGATTTTCATCGATCTCGCCTTCTACATCCAGCAGTCTTGTACAACATCACTGTCAGTTGTACTCTCAAAAGCAGAATTATTGAGCTCCAAAAGACTGACACTGGTATATTCCACCTCAAGCGTAAGATGAAAGAGCAAGAAACTACACAGTTCAGGATAGATGAAGAGGGTGTACTATGGTTCAAGGATAGGTTAGTTGTGCCTAAGGACCGAGAGCTTCGAAATGATATTATGTCTGAAGCACACTCCTCTAAGTTGTCCATCCATCCTGGCAGCAATAAGATGTATTATGATTTGAAACCACTTTATTGGTGGACCAAGATGCGGAAAGAGATAGCTGCATATGTTGCTAGATGTGACACCTGTTGCAGAGTTAAAGCTGTGCACATGAAAGCTGGGCTACTTCAGCCACTTTCCATTCCAGGCTGGAAATGGGAAGAGATAAGTATGGATTTCATTGTCGGACTTCCTCCTACTGTCAAAAATCATAACTCTATTTGGGTAATTGTTGATCGTTTGACCAAATCAGCTCACTTCATCCCAGTGAGAGTGGACTATCGTCCCACTGACTATGCTGAGTTGTACTTCAATCAGATAGTCCGGCTTCATGGGATACCTCGTACTATCATATCTGACCGTGGTCCCCAGTTCACTGCTCGCTTTTGGGAGCACTTGCATCACCTTCTGGGAACCAAGTTAGTGAGAAGCTCTGCTTATCACCCCCAGACATCAGGTCAGACAGAACGAGTTAACCAAATCTTGGAAGATCTGTTGCGAGCATGCGTCATTTCATCCAAGGGTTCTTGGGAAAAATGGATACCTTTAGCCGAATTCTCGTACAATAACAGTTATCAAGAGAGTATTAAGATGGCTCCATTCAAAGCTTTGTACGGTCGTAGGTGTAGAACCCCACTAAATTGGATAGAATCTGGTGAGAGAAGATTTTATGGTATTGCTTTTGTTGAGGAAGCTGAGGAACAAGTCCGTACCATCCAAAAACATATGGCTGCCGCCCAAGCTAGACAGAAAAGCTATGCGGATCGTCGTAGAAAACCACTCGAGTTTGAAGTTGGAGACTTCGTGTATTTGAAAGTTTCTCCAATGAAAAGTGTCCAACGTTTTGGTGTTAAGCGGAAACTTGCGCCAAGATACGTGGGTCCTTTTCAAATCATAGGCAAGAGTGGAGCTGTTGCGTACAAAATTCAGTTACCTCCAGAAATGAGTGCCATATTCAACGTCTTCCATGTATCTCAGCTTAAAAAGTGTCTTCGAGTTCCTGAGGAACAAGTTCCTTTAGGTGATATCAGGCTGGAATCCGACTTAACCTATGAAGAAAAGCCAGTCCGAGTGATCGATACTCAGGAACGAGTAACCAGAAGTAAAATAGTTAAGTGGTACAAAGTGATGTGGAGTAATCAGGGAAGTGAGAGTGATGCTACGTGGGAACGGGAGGATTATTTGCGGGATGGTTATAAAGAATTCTATGAAAAATGGTACGCTTTCCAAATCTCGGGACGAGATTTTTATAAGGGGAGAGGGCTGTAACACTTCAAGTGTTTGGTCCTTAATTGCATTGCATTTTCATGGCATAAACATAAGCATGCATCATTCATGTTTGTTATTTTATGTGATGCAACACCTGTAATTATTCTAGGGTTTGTTTGATTTATTTCATGAAGTATTTGATAGTTGGTGTAACAAAAAGGTAAGGTAGCCAATCATGACCTACAACACCTTAGTTATGCTTAGGGTAACATTTGGAACAAGGTTCATGTTGACCAAAATTACAAAATTGCCCTCCAAGAGAAGTTTGACCACCATTTGACCCTAGAAGGCTCTAGTTTGACCAATTAAAAAGTCTAATTTAGAGACCTTGCATGGAAGAGCACCCTTAAGTAAAGTTGTAGAGAATTTCATGAGGAACAAAAGTTCTAATATGGCCATCTCATGAAAATGACCAGAGCATGCTCAAAAATGGCCCACAAGTCAGCTTGAGTGGGAATCAACACTTAGAAAAATTCTAAGTCTGGAAATTTGACTTTTCAGTTTCACTGTACCTCACTTTAGCAACTTGTAACTCACAAACTAGGCCAAACCAGCCTTTGAGCCAATTGACAAAGTTGTTGTCCACACATAGCTCTACAACATTGTCAATAGCACCATCACCTGGTTCTCAATAGTTTAGGAGATATAGTATCGTGAAAATAGGGTTTCAGACGGCTTAGTGACTGAAACTGGGTTTCAGTTTTCGGGTGACCCACTTTGGAGCTCTGTAGTTTCAAATCTAGGCCAAACCAGCCCAAACTCCAATTGACAAACTTGTAGACCTCATGTAGCTCTACAATTTTGGTGTTATCATCTTCTTCTAACTCGAGCTGGATTAGGAGGTGTAGGAGCTCAAACTTCGGCTGTCAGTCGGTCATCGCTGTCACCGATCACCCGATTCAGTTTCGTCAGCGTCAGGTGGCCGACCGTTTCAGGCCATCGCCGCCGCGTGTCCTCCACGCGCCACCCGCGACCTGGCGCCTTGGCCAGCTGCCGAGCGCCTTGAAGAGTGTCTCTGCGGTCGTCCAGACCTCATCCGCCCATCCTCTCCTCCTCCTTCCCTCTCTCATCTCCAGAGCGGAGAAAACCGAGCCGCCATTGCCGTTCTTCTCCGGTGAGCTCAAGCGCGAGCTACACTGCATCACCGGCCGGCAGACCTCGTCAATCCCTCCGCCTCACCACCCTCCATCTCCCTGACCCACCGAAGCCAGCGATTTGACTCAAGGTGAGCCGCATTGCTTTCTTCCCCGTCTCCGAGAGGTCGCCGGAGCCCGCCATGGGACCTCACCGTGGTCGGGGTGCTTCGGGTCTCTCTCCATCCTCCCTTCCTAGCAAAATGGATCCGCCTAGATTCGGTGAAGCTCGTACCGAGCCTAGACCGCACCGTGCATCCTCACCGGCGACGGTGCGCCGCCACCGGACATCACCGGCCGCCGCTCGCGGTGACAAGCCCCTTCCACCCCATCCCCATCCATTCCACGAGCACCAATCGACGCACCGGGTGACGGAGAACACGAGGCGGTGCTCAATTGGCCGAGCGAGCTCTTCTCCGGCGAGCTCGAGCTCGTCGGAGCTCGCGGGTCTCCGCCTCCCCTATCTCCGGTCACTGACCACGGGGGCCCGCCCGTCAGTGTCGCGCGTGGGCGGGAGCGCTGAGCGGGCCGCGCGCGCGCGAGTGTGGGCCGAGTTTTTCCGGGCCGGCCCAGTCATCCGAAATGAAATTCATTTTTATTATTTTGTCACTGATTTTTGTACAAGTTGGAAAAATATAGATCTAGGGTTTTAATGATCCAAAAATCATGAGATAAATTTTATTAGGGTCTACATAATGTGTAGTATTTTAGAAAAATATGGATCTGGCATGAGATGTTTAAAGTCTGTAAGAATTTAATAGATCCTTTAAATGTGTTTTGGAATGCATGCAAATTTGTTAAATTTATAACTTGAGCTGTATTGTTCCATAAATCATGAAATTTGGTGGGTAGGTTACTCTATGCTAGCCCTAGCTCTGGTAAAAATTTGGGCATCAGTGATTAAGTAATTTCCAAGTTATAATGCTATCTTGTTATTCTAGGAAATAATAAAATGAATTTTAGTAATTTTTCTACATGTGCAATGTTCTTATAAATTTTTGGAGAATGTCTTGGTACCCTAGAGTGTCCAAGAAAATTAAGAAATCTGTTGTTTGACACTTTTGACTATGCGTTATTATTTATACAAAAATCAGCCTTTTTGGCTTGGGAATTTTGTGTAGGAAGTTCCTGTGAATAAATTGAGTTCAAAATTTTACAGTAGTCTCTTTGTGGGTCAGAGAGTCCCCTGTAATTTTTGTAGAATTTTAGGAGCAGTTTACACATATGTTTGAAATTCCACTTAATTACTTAAGTAAATTGAGAAATGGGTTTAAATAAATGTTCTAGGTGGGCACACCTTACTTCCTGGTGTCTTTGTGATATTTGTGAACTTGTAGTAGCATTAGTTTGGTTTTAGAGAATGTTTGCCACATCAATAAATATTTAACCTTTGTAATTTTAGGTTTTCTGGACAGCTAAGTAGTAATTCTAAATTTGGCTTTGATAAAATTGGTTGCTGGACAACTTGTAAATACCAAAGTTGGAGTAAACTTGATGAACTAGCTTGTGTTAAAATTTGGAAGCATTTGGCTTAGTAGTTTGAGAGTTACTGTTGTTTAAAGTGGCAGTTAAAAATCTGCTACTCTCTGTGTTGGAGAAGACAGATTCTGGAACTTGTGAAGTTTGACATGGAAAACTTAGGAGTTTGGAGTTGAGGTCTGAAAATGAATTGTAGTACATTTCTTAGGCTTTCCAGATTGCCTTATATCATATCTTTTGGAATTGTAAATCTCCAGTTGTGATAAAAACAAGTAGCTGCTGTCCAGAATGCTTACTGTGGTGTTTTGCTGATTGATATGGTGTGATATCCTAAGACATGCTACTTTTGTAATTGTTAGGTGTTAGGGCCTTAACTGAGGATGAGCAGCTTTATCTTAGGTTAAGTAGATTAGGTGAGTATTTCTCTACCGGAGAGGAAATTTGCACCTACTCTTTTGAAGTGATTTGAGTAGAGCATTAAATTGTTGTAATGCATTCCATTCCGAGCATATTGCATCTTTCGTTATGCATCCATGGTATTTATTGTGCATTCATGCAATAGGTGTACTGGAGGGGGTGACACTTCTCGAATTCGAACAAGCGATACCGGAGGAGGTGCTGAGTCAACCGGAGGAAGTAGCAGAAGAACCCAACGTCGGGGAAGCTCCGTCAGAAGATCTACCCGAGTGCCCTGACCACCGGCCTTCAACTTTTCTGAAAGGCAAGCCCCGGTGCATGCTGAACCTACTGATTTATAAATTAATCTTGAGTACTTTTAATTGTTTACTGCATTAAGTTGTAGGAGTTATATGAAAACACTTGTTGCATTATACCTGTCCTTGTCCAGATATCGTACTTAATCCTATATTAGGTTTAGGCACGTGTCCATGCTTAGCCCTGCTTAGTACGGTAGAAGTCGGGTGATTTCCGGTCATCCGCGAGATGTAGGAAGGAGTCACGAGTGGCTCTATGGCTATCGTGAATGGAACCATGCTTAAAAATGAAATTGAGACCGGGCGGGAGTTCGATAGTACAGCCGCAAGACACTTCACGTCTTGGGTGTGGAGCTATGCCCGTCTGAGTCGTTTAAGGACCGATTCGCTGTACGTCCTTGAGTCATGTTGAACGCAGTCTAACACTTAGTTGGCCGGATAACCCGTTCCGACCGCGAAGCCGAGTAATGTGGTTCAGGCCGGGAATCGAATGGTAGGTTGCTTCTTGGAGGAGAGAAAGGATGTGCTTGGGGACATTGGCGTGAGACCAAGGGGGGGTTAGAGTCCCTATCACCTGGCAGAGTGTCGCCCTTGGGGTCGCGACATTATTCGGACCCGCGATTCCTGAATCATATGAAACGGTGGCCTGTGCGACCCTGGCAGGGGTCTGCACGGTGAGTGTTAGAAATACCCCTCCAGCTGGATAGGAATTCGATTCGAATCGCCGTCGCTCCCGGTTAGTGAGCACTTGACTTGAGCAGCGGCAACGTAGATCTCATTAAATGAACTGGTGGTTAAGGGAATGATACAATGTTGCCACAATTCATACCTGCTCTGGATATAATGATGATAATTGTTTGATTACAACCAAGTGCATGTTTAGTACAGGTGCCAAGATAGATGACAGGTAAATGCTAAAAATAACTGCTAGTACAGGTTATAAGAGTATCAATTACTTATGCCTTTATGCAAAATGATATGTCAGCTAGCCTCTTGTGTAAGCCTTGCATAATCCTTGATGTCCTCTTATTTCTGGTTTTCGACGGGTAAGTCTAGCTGAGTACATTTCAGTACTCAGGGTTTATTCCCTTCTGTTGCAGATGACATGCTTTATCAGGGATTCTGCAAGACGTGTCTCCACCCTGCGGGTGATGATGACTAGATCACAAGGGCGTGATCGTCTTTATGTACTTTCCTCATGCTTTTGTGAGATGTCGATCATCCAGACTGGCAGTATTTAATTAACTAGTGTGTGTGTTATGCTTCCGCTACTTTCAAACTTGGTTTGTAATATTGGCTACTCCGTGGTGTAAACTTATTTCAGAACTACTTGTGAAATGTATCGTATGATGTTGTATGTTGAATGATGCGATCCTGGTTGTAAGCAGTTTGGTTTGAAATCCTTCGTGATTTCGATTGACTACCGGGATTATATGGGCTCAAGTTTGAAAATTTGAGCGCTTCGGTGCTTGTTTTCGTACTTGTGCTCTTATAATTTGGTCGGTTCTGTTACAAGGGCGCTCACAGGCGACCGCGCGCCCCACCCCGGCACAGCGGCGCGGCGTTGCAGGGCCGGCTCTCTCTCTCTCTCTCTCCTGCTCTCCCCAGGGGGCTCTAGCGCGGCGGTGCACCGGTGCGGGGCCCTAGCGCGGCGTCGCCCCGGCTCGTGCGGCTCCAGGACGAGGGCGGCGTCCCCAGCGATGGCCGCAAGTGCGGGGCAAGCGCACCCCGGCGCGGCGCTGCGCGGAGGCCGGCGGCGCAGGCGGGTCCTGGCGCCCCGGCGCGACCAAGCCCTGCGTGACGGCTCAGCGCTCAAGCGGCCCTAGTGCGCGAAAACTACTCCGACGCAAGCTGGCCCAGGTGACGGTGGCCTCTCTCCCTTGCTCCTCCTCTCCTTCACTTTCGAGCGCCGGGTCGAGCGTTGGTCTGTTCTTGTCGGCCTTCTTTGCTGGGGTCGATCCGAGGCCTCCATGACCGGATCGAGGGCCTCCATGGCCGGGTCCATTCGTTCCCCCACCGGATCTGGCCTGGTGGTGTCCTTTCGGGTGCCGCTCGCGGCAGCGTACCTAGGGTTGAGCTGGGTCGTCCCCTCCTCGGCCATCCTCCGCAGTACAGAAGCTCACCGCGGCAGGTACGTCGCCCTACCTAGGTGCCACTGCCACTGTGAAAGGTCTTGATGGCTAGAGGGGGGGTGAATAGCCTTTTAAAATTTTCTACAAAGACAAGCTAAATAAGTTTATCAATATAATAAATAGCGAGATGCGAGTTTTGCTTAGCCTACGAGGTGTTTACAAGCCACCTATCCAATTCACAATTATAGTATTTACACTCAACCGCACAAGTCAAACCGAGAAGGTAACTACAACTACAACTAGCAAGCTACACAAAGGAGCTACTAAAGCAAAGCAAACTAGCTAGCAAAGATAACTAAGAAAGTAATGCAGAGTTGAGTTAGGAGAGTTTCACCGAGGGGCGAAGTATTGAGCCAACCAATATGATCAACAATGAATACCAAGACAACCGAACACCGGGATCAATCAATCACAATATGAAAGTGATGACACGAAGATTTATCCCGAGGTTCACGTGCTTGCCGGCACGCTAGTCCCCGTTGTGTCCCTCTTCACCACGTGGTTCGGTGGCTAATCGGTCTCACACCGAGCCTCTCAAAAGGCGCCACAAGAACCTACCAAATGGCAAAAGGTTGCAATGACACGAGCAATTTACTAATGTTGCCTTTGGCGCTTCGCCGAGGTAGGCACAAACCCCTCACAATCACAGGAGGTGACCAAAAACAATCACCAACTCTTGCCAACGCCTCCAAGCTGCTCCAAGCCGTCTAGGTGGCGGCAACCACCAAGAGAAACAAGAATCCCGCAGCAAATCAACCACCAAGTGCCAACTAGATGCAATCTCACAATGCAAATGCACTTGGATCACTCAATCTCACTTCGAATATGCAAAGAAGCAAGAGAGATGAGTGGGAGGGGAGTTGCTTAGCTCAAAGTGCTCACAAGTATGTCAAAATATTTTTGAGATGGAGCCTTGAGCCGGCCAACAAGTATTTATAGACGTACCCCTTCGAATAGAGCCGTTAGAAACTAAAACAGCCGAAATCGTGCTGACTGGACGCGCTGGTCCAACCGACCGGACGCGTCGGTCGCATAACGGCTAGCTGCGAAGCAACGACCAGACGCGCTCGTCGCGCAGACCGGACGCGCTGGGATCGACCGGACGCGCTGGTCCTGTGACTGACCGGACGCCCTGGTCAAGTCTGAGTAGCGCACAACGAAACATCGACCGGACGTGCTGTAGAACTGACCGGACGCCACAGTGCCAGCGTCCGGTTAGAGTTCAGTAAGCTCCCTGAATGACCGGACGCGTCCGGTCGTCAGTGACCGGACGCGCTGCGCGTCTGATCATCAAACTGAAATATGCGCAGACGCTGAACGCTGACCGGACGCGTCCGGTCAACCAGAGACCGCGTCTGGTCCAGCGTCCGGTCACCTCTGTGACCTCCGTTCGCCTCCGTTTCTTTTCCGACTTCCGGCGTAGTGGAAAATAGTCGTTTCAACACCTCCAAAACGCCTGAATCCCGCCTCGCAAGCTCGGCGGGAGGGAGAGAGGACCCCAAACCCTATCTACCACTCAAACTCCACCGCTTTCGCAAACGTGCTAACACCACCAAGTGATCTCGTCATGTGTGAGTGTGTTAGCATTTTCACAATCATTTTTCGAGACGATATTAGTTCTACCCAAATGCATATGATTATGAAATGCACACCTAGAGGCACTTAGGAGTTCAATAGCCGCGTCATTCCCCTCTTTATAGTACGACTATCTATCCTATAATGTAACCACACCCACTATGTGTCTTGGTTACTAAAACACAACCCTTAAGCATATACCTTTGCCTTGATCACGTAGGGTTGCATCCAAATCCTAGTGTGACCATCATGATTACCATGTCCATCTTGCCACCAACCTTGGAATGTACTAATCCTCATATGCTACATACAACTTAGGCATAGGATTAGTACTTAAGCAATGTCACTAATTACCAACACCAAACATAGGACTTTCACACTGCCACTACCCTCTTCCTCCTCACTTGCCTCCTCGACGTGGGGCTGGAAGATGGCCCCTCCCCAAGGCCAACCGTTCCAAGGATAGTTTGCAGCCATCCAGTCGATTGGACATCTTTAGTGATAAATCTGTGCATTGGATTTTACCATGTGGTTTACAGATTTCATGGGTGAATCATGGTTGGTTTTGTTGCCTCAGTATGGCCGCGCCATTCAAATTTTTGTTGGCCCTTGGATCCTTCCTTGTACAGTGATGATTAATTCTTCCATTCATGTTATCTGCTGAGGTTTGGGGCTGGGGCTGTGCAATGATGAACTTATTTTTAGACTGAGACAATGGAATTGTGTAATGATGATCATATAATTATTTTATTCTTCCATAAATCTTGCTATTTCCATTGCCTTTGTGATGACAATGACGTTATATTAGTTGCTACATTTTGTCTATTTGTTAATGAGTATAAGTCCATTGTCGGTGATGTCTTTGCTTCACACAATTTATTGGTTGTTCTTTTACTAAGCACTTTCCATTGCCAATGATGTATTTGCAGTTGGGCTTGCTAGCAAGGTAATTTATTACTTGGTGAACTGCAATATTTTACCAAATTGTAAGCCGTTCTGGAGGCCGGTGGTCATCTCTTGTTCATCTGATATTGTCCCCAATATCAACACCTGTTCCTTGCCATCAAACTCATGCAAGCAAGAGAACTTTCCTCGGAGTGATTTTTTTGTATTGCTCACCCTTTATGCATTACTGAAAACCGATGATTTTTGCAGATCTATTGGAAAATGAGCTTTCTTCCTCTTCGTTGTGGCGTGAGTAAGCTCTTTGTTTTTGGTAGGTTTTCTTGGTCTGTTATTATTTATGCATTTTAGCTTTTCTTGTCTCAGATTCCTTTTTCGTGCTTTGTGCTAAATGCATCGATTTATGAGCGATCTGTGAGAAAATATGCTCTAATAGCGTTCGGGCAGCCTGTTGGAAATATTGCGTATAGAAACAATTTGGGCTAATCTTGCAACGGCTGAGTGACCTCTGTATCAACTTTGTGTTATTATCCCATTCCATGTTTATCATATCTCAGGTCATATTATTTGCAGGTTAGTAGCTTCTCTTTTTTTTGAAGCATTCTATTTCCCCTGTTTAATTTTCTTTCAAACAAATTTTCTCCTGGTAACCTATGTCTGCCTGGGAACTGTTGCTCTCTCTTGCCTCCTCTCCACCCCCTGAATTTAGGTTGTCAAGGGAACTTTGTTGGAACTGGCTTTAAGTTCCAAACTGTTTTACCTTTTCACAGATTGGTAGACCTTTTCACAGATTGGTAGAGCTTTGCATATTTTAAATTTTGAATAAAGCCAACCCGTGGTGAATTGCCCTAATTACAGTTCTTAAACTGTAATGCATTATGATCTTAGGTTGAGTTCATGTTAGATATGAGGTTTTCCCTCAGCTGTGCATTGTATTAATTGTACATTTTCATGAGACTATATATTTTCATAGTAGTCATCTGTTGTAAACTACTTAGCTGTTGATAAACTTGAGTGTCAGAGCGTAAAAGTACCAACATAATTTATCCTTGCTGAAATATTTGAGAAACTCACTAAAAGAGTTGACCGGTGGTTATATTATTTGTAAATAGAGCTAAAGGCAGAAAAAATCAGGATACAAACATGGCATACATAATCAGTCCAAAAAGTTATTGGATTGCTTCAGCTTATGTCTTCCGATATGTACTCTTCTACAAGTGATTTTACTTTCAGTCAATTGCCTCATTATCTGCTCTTTCGGTAAAAGAAGCTACTATGGAACTCTTGAAGTTCGCAGCTATATAGCTGTAGATTGTGAACAATGCTATTCCAGTCCTAGGTTATGGTTTCCATTTGCTTGTATGATCGCTTTGTGAACCAAGGGACCACCTATGTTGCAAACAAGTTAACATATTAATGAGCTATTTCGTATTAACCAATGATCTATTATTGTTTCATGATGGAACAGCTAAGCCAGGTGTTCACATTAACCAATGTATTTGCGCTTCAGTTGTTTGCTATGTACATAAGCGAAAATTAATATATCTGTGCTTCTTTTGCTATGTCGTTATCCATAATCAGTGTCGCATTTTCACAAACGTGTTTGCGGAGCCTCATGCTCAAGGATGGAGGCTGAAGCCAGCCTTGCTGGTACGTGTGTCTTCATCTTTTTTAGTTTTCTTTTTCATTTCTTAGTGATCCAAATATAGCTTGAAAATTCTATATAAATTACAGAAAATACTAAGGATTGCCAGCAATATATGACCTTTTTTTTAAAAAAATAGCGTCTGCTTTTTTGAAACATATGTCTGATGATCAAGCAAGTTTGGTGATTCTAATCTCCAGTTCAGGTGTGTAGCTAGGCAGCTTGGTGAGCAGCTAGATGAGAGGCAGCACATTTTAGATGGATGGCTACAGTTACTGGATGTGTTCAGATATTATATTTTTATTTATAGTTTCCCCTCAAATTTCTACTTCTTTACCTTTTCACCTTGCAAGATTGTAGTAAGCGCTCATATGAGCTTTTATTTATGCTAACCTGTAGCGATAAATTGGCCTTGAGCAGTTTATTTGGTGATTTCAGTAGCTTTTATTTATAGTTGCCTGTGTTTATAGACGTAATCCACGTGTGATCATGTTTGCCCTACTAATGCTCATGGATCTTTCTTAATGTTTTCAAATCAACGGAAGAGGGCTACGACAGAGAGGTGCTCGAAGAAGCATATGATCGACAGCATAGAGGTACCATGCGTATCAGGGCAGTATTTTCGTACATGAACAGCTAACTAATCATACTTCGATATAACATGCAGCCAACATAAGCCTTCAACGACCACAAAAGCGCGGACATGTAGAGTGCAGCACCTCCTCTTCCGACACCACTTCTTCTGAGCCTTTCTACCTGCCTAGAGGTACAACCTCCAGCCGCACCATTCTAACACTGCACCGCTGTGCTCAGCATACATACTAACCGTCTATATAATCGCTTTACAGATTACTTGCCCCTCGACGCTTTTGATTCAGATGAAGCTAAAAGCTTTACTGCCGCTGTGGACGTTGGTGAAAACTTCACGGCTATCAACACTTTTCTTTTGGTGCTGAAATTAGGTGTTCGCCCCTATGGCTTTTGCAGTACGGAGTCCCCTGTGTGTTGAGCCGTCTCAGAGACCATTAGTGATCATGTTCCTGTTATCATGTGAACATCGGACGCTTATCATCCTGGCGTACAAATTCATCATCTCGCTTGCGGATGGTGCCTGTATGTACTATGTGCTAACATTTGTGACCATACTCTGCTGCCTAATGTAATCTTCGCACGTTTCAGTTCAGTCTGATTCTGGCTAATGTAATCTTCGTGCGTTTCAGTTCAGTCTAGTTCAAGGCAACCGGTGCCAGCCCGCGCATGGGCGCGCCTTAAAACACTAGTCAGTACTCGTGCTATAGCTCTCCACGTTCTGCCAGACGACGCGTGTAGATAGGCGGTGGAGATCGATGTATATGCATATATGCGGTTGTGTAGTATATATGCAAAATTGTATTATGGGTGTAGTCCTATATTCTATTCTATACAGAGTACGTCCTTTGGCGTGCTTATATTACTCGAGTTATTACACGGAATCACGGAGGGGTCATGTTCATGGCCTCATGGGTGTGGGTTGCGCTAGCACGCGTTTTTTTTTTATCACACCGTGCAATGCAGCGGTGAAGGGCCGCCCGCTGATTGCAATTTGCGAGGCACGAGGCAGCACACGGAATGCGGCACGCGGTTCCCTGTGTCTCTGTGCACACGGCCAAAGCCCCAGGTCGAGGTCGATACCCCCGCCGCGCAGCCCAGTTAGCATGCGGGCCCAGAGAGACGTGCACCAGTGCACAGCAGTCGGGCCCATCAACACGTTGGCGTCAGCCCTGGCTGGCTGGCGAGGCTGGGCTTGTAAGGCCCTGGCCCTGGGCTTTGTAGTTCGTTGGTGCTGCTCTGCTTTTTTTGTTTTTGGGTTGTGCATGATCCATCCACAGCTCAGTTGGGTGGGCCTATCTGATTTTTAACTTATAGATTTATTTTTTAAAAAACAAGTATAAAAGCAGTTTCGACTAGCGTGCAGTAAAAATAGAGATGGAAGCTGAAGACAGATGAAGCCGCGACCAAGCAAGCAAAGCCGACAAGAATTATACTTAGGGGTGTCAACCAAAAAAAGGCAACGTATAAAAACTGAGCACAACTCAACTCGTTAGGTTACTCGTGGTGACGTTCGAGTTAATTCATCGGGTGCTCGCAATTTCTTATATTTATCATAGGATCTAAGGCGCTATTTTTTTAGGGTAAGCGATATGCCCGTTGACGGCAAGATGTCTGAGATAACTTCGTAAAACTTGACATATACTTTCTCAAACTTAAGGAGGTGCTCATAGGATAATTTTATTTATCTAGTTTTACTTTGTATGAATTTATTATTTAGAAAATATTAATAAGTGTATATGACAATAATTTTATTATATTATCCCTTTTAATATAAATAATATTATAAATTTATAAAACTAAAAAAAATTGTTGTGATATATATGTTAGGGGGCCATGACCCCTGCCAGCCCCCTTGGCTCCGCCACTAAGCATACATACCTAGTTTATTTTTCTGTTTCCTCCTTCCATTTCATAAACATGTTCAAAAAATCCATCACTTGAAAATCCAACGGATTTCTCTCACTTTTCTATTTCCCACTTTCACTTTGCAAAACAGCTCAAGGGTTATAAATTCATACACGTGGGATTAAAAGAAATCACCGAGTCCTTAAGGGAATAGAAGGCACCGGTTTCCCTACCCGTCTCGGCAATCAGAATTCCAATTCCATTATTTCTTTCTTTCTTTCTTTCTTTCTTTCTTTCACGAAGGACATAAAATAAGAGACATATTATATTAGAGAAAATTACGTCGATAACTTATTTGAGGGTTCATGTTGTCCAGAAGGACACCTTGAACATGTCTTCATCTGTACAGTCGTCCCCTATGTATATCGAAAAGGAGTCACCTAGATCAAGCTCAGATATCCCTTGGTCCACCTTTATACAAAATTCGTAAACCGTATACAAAATAAAAAAAAAATAGTTGTTGGACAAATAGAGAAACAATCCATACAATCTTAGATGGCCTCTACCACAAAGTAGGCCATGGATATCATATACTATTTTTTGCAATAGATTAGGGGAGGGGGTGCGTGCCCCCTCCCTTCGCCATTGCTTACCTTTGAGCTCTTTTATAGTGGTTGAGAAATTTCATAGGTACGTACTTTTACTTGTTCTATTTTTGGAAAAAGTCTACTTCATCATCCCAAACTATGAGGGTGGTCTACTTTAGCCTAAAACTATGAAACGGTCTATTCTACCCCCTGAACTTTGCAAAACCAGCCAAATCACCCCCCCGAGCGGTTTTATACGGTGGTTTACTACAGTAACATCTGCTTTGCTACAGTAACAGTGGTTTTGTCTTTTTCTTTTTTATTTATTTCCTCTGAATCTTTAAAAAATCATAATAAATCACAGAAAAATCATAAAATGGAAAAATCCAATTTTGTTGGACTACACATGAGTAAATCTACACAGTGAACCTATAATATAGTATGCTTTAGTATAAAGTTTTTGCTGTAAATTTTGATCTATTTTTTCTGTAATTAATTTAAATAATTCATACAACAAAAACTTTGTACTAAAGCATACTATATTATAGGTTTACTATGTAGATCTACTCATGTGGAGTCCAACAAAATTGGATTTTTCATTTTATGATTTTTCTGTGATTTAATATGATTTTTTAAAGATTCAGACGAAATAAATAAAAAATAAAAAGACAAAACCGCCGTTATTGCAGCAAAACAGTTGTTACTGTAACAACTATGGGGGGTGTGGCCAGTTTTTGCAAAGTTCAGGGATAGAATAGACCGTTTCATAGGTAGGGGAGTAAAGTAGACCACCCCTATAGTGGGGGGTGAAGTAGACTTTTTTCCTTCTATTTTTTATCCTTTATTTGAGGATGATTATTTATAAAATTTAATTTCGTTATTGAGGATATTGGTCACAACAGTCCCCTTGTCATGTACCTGGCACCATCGAGTCAATTCTATCCGAAATCGTTCAGTTGGCAATCACTGAATGTCGTCCCGTTGTTCCAGCTACCAGCGTGCTATGGCGTCGCGGACAGGTTTGATCTTTGATCCTCACTGAATGGCAGACCATGACCAACAGACCCACCGTACCAGTGCCAGTCTGACAGCAGGGTTGCTAGGATCCGCCATTACATTTGGGTTGAAGCGCAAAACCATGCGCATGGCGTTCACCGCGAACGTCTTGCCAGTCCCGCGGTACCAAGAATACTTGATCGTGACTGTCGATGTGCCGTCGCTGAAGCTGCCTAGAAGTCTTGAGTTGTACCTGTATTCTATTGTCGCCAATTTTATCGACTCATGGAAGACAATGAAATTATTGTTTTACCCTTAACTGAATATAATTAAATAATAAAACTCAGATCTAGTCCCACCTAATTTGGTACTGTCCCCACCTATTTTTGTACCGTCCCCACCTATTTTGATACTCGTGGGTACTTACACATTACCTCTATTTTTACACCGTTTGATTTCTCGGAAGGGATGGTACATATTTTTTTTCAATCATTGGTGCCACCGCTATCTCCATGATCTCCCAAGCCATCGCAATAGTAGCACCACGAGCAGTAGAGCAAGAAATAGTGAGTTCCAGATTGGCGTTCATCCATTCCTCCGAGGGCGCCTCTCTCCTCCTTGTGTGCGACTTCCGCGCCAGTGGATCTTCTCGACTTATGCCCCTATGCTCAAGCTTCATCTCGTCCCTGCTCCGACCACCGTACTCCACCCACTCTTCGCACCTGCTACCACAATGACAAGTAACTTGCTAATTATGCCAAAGCCGTTCGTTCCAAGTGGAGCCCCTATTGGCTTTCATGTTCTTCTAGTTTCAGAACGCCACTTTCTCTTCTTAGTTACCGTTGGTTTATATATATATTCTCTAAGAAGAATCATAACAAAGCATTTTATGTATAGTTTTATCTATCTATGGAGAGACCGAGGATCAAACTGGCAATAAAGAGAATTTAAAATTTGGGAGAAGAAAGAAGAGAAACAGTGGACTAACATATCGTGCAAAAAGAATTAGAAGCCGGTGGAATTGTGGAAATTGTTTCTTTCACAACGAAGATTGTTCAAGGTGCTCCAGTTAATTCAAGCTGGTTTCCCATGCTTAGACCATCAAGAGATTGGCCGTGTGTAGTGTTAGAATGGGTTGAACGTGATTACCTTCTCAGGCTCACGGCTCCATGTTAATATAGGCTAGGAAGAGCCCCTAGCGTGGCGTTACAGGGAAAGTTACAAGCATACAAGAGCATGCATTGGTTTAACTATACATGGTCACTATTACTCAACACTCTACAACCACACGGAACAAGTCATGGAGCTAAGTCATGATCCTACACCTATGGAGCCGGTAGCCGATCCATTCAACCTTGAGAAGTGTTCAACATCACCCATGCACTCCAGCCGGATATCATGGTCATGTGATATTCTTAACATCCCCTCTCAATCACAACTTGTCAGCAAGGTTGAGATTGTCTCTGAACATGACCAATTTTCTCTCAGCAAGCGGCTTAGTGAAGCCATCTGCAATCTGATATGTGGTGCTGATGAACCTTATATCCAAGAGTTTTGCAGCTACTCTTTCTCGCATAAAATGAAAATCGATTTCAATGTGCTTAGTACGAGCATGGAAGACATGATTAGCTGATAAGTATTTTGCACCTATATTGTCACACCAAAGACAGGCGGCCATGGGATGTGGTATACCTAACTCGTCAAGTAACTTTTGTATCCACATTACCTCTGCAGTAGCGTTGGCCAATGACTTGTATTCAGCTTTCGTGCTCGACCTTGAGACAGTGGGCTGTTTTCGTGCACACCATGAGACAAGATTACAGCCCAAGTAAACTGCAAAACCTCCTGTTGATCTTCTATCATCAGGGCACCTTGCCCAATCAGCATCTGAAAAAGCACTTACAAGCATAGAGTTAGACCTTTTAATCATCAAACCTAAGCCGATTGTTCCTTGAACATATCTCAGTATTCTCTCAGGCCTCTGTTGTCAGAAATTGGTAGACTTTGTTAACTGAAAAAGATAAGTCTGGTCGTGTGAGAGTGAGATATTAGAGAGCACCCACTATACTCCTATATTTTGTGGAGTCTTCAACTCCTAACCGAGTACCACTAGTGATTGAGAGCTTTTTAGTAACATTTAGAGGTGTCTTGACAGGCTTACACAATTGCATGTTCACTCTTTTAAGAATGTCAGCTGCATACCTTTCCTGTGTCAGTAGCAATTCACCTTTTTTTCTTTGAACCTGTATACCAAGAAAGTAATGCAGGTCACCAAGATCCTTGATGGCAAAATCTTTTTCTAGATCTCGGAGAAGAGCCTTGACTGCTTCTTGTGATGAGCTGACCACAATGATATCATCAACGTATACAAGCATATAAATGACATAATTTCCTTTTCTATAAAAGAAGAGTGATGTGTCTGCCTTTGAAGGTACAAAACCGAGGCTCTGAAGTTTAGCACACAACCGAGAGTATTGCATAGATAATTAGGTTTGGATTTATCTTCATAGCCTGGTGGTTGTTTCATGTACACTTCTTCTTCAAGGAAACCATGCAGAAAGACATTTTGAACATCAAATTGCCTTAAACATCAATTTTTAGACACAGCTAATGACAGAACAAGACATATCGTAGCAGCTTTGACAACATGGCTAAAAGTATCTTCATAATCTATTCCATAGCGCTGTTTAAAACCCTTAGCTACTAGTCGTGCTTTGTATCTGTCAATTTTCCCATCTGACCTCCTCTTAATCTTATAGACCCACTTGCAATCTATCACATTTCTACATCTTTTGGGTGGAACCAAATGCCATGTTTTGTTCTTGATCAATGCATCAAATTCAACATCCATAGCATGTTTCCAATTTCTATCAGCTAGAGCATGTTGCAAGTCAATAGGTCCTTCAGTTGTAGTTGCTAATTGACCATAGCGAATAGTGCCATCAGTATAATTTTTAGGCTTTCGTATACCTTGCTGAAGACGCATAACGGCTCGCTGAGGGACTGGTGCAGCAGCGGGCACAGAAGATCCGGAGGAGGCTGGTGCAGGGGATCCGGTGGATGATGTGGCGAGCGATACAGAAGCGCTGGGGGTCGCAGAAGATCCCGACGGCCCCGGCGGCGTCAGGCTCGAGGAAGATCCGCCTCCGTGTGAAACGGTCGGTGCGGCGGCCTGGTCCCCCGTCCGCAGAGCCGGGTGGACAGCTGGCGAGCACGGAGAGGATGCCGAAGGGGGGCGTGCGTGACGACACCGGATCCGAGGCCGATCCTATCGGCCCTGCAGTGGAAGGCGCAGGCGAAGCATCCCGGGGATCGATGTCTGTCCCTGCCAAAATGGGTAAGTGACCGGCTGGCATAAAACGTCGCCGGTTTGGGGCCAAATTTGACTCGCTTGATGCTGAATTGAAGGATTTTGCAAAGTTGGAGGAAGGAGAAGAATTTCGGATCGGAGTCTGGCGCCTGCATTGGGATGAAGTTCGGCAAAGGGAAACACTTGCTCGTCAAAGATGACATCACGGGAGATATAGACTCGCCCTTCATTAACATCTAGACACTTGAATCCCTTATGCATAACATTGTAGCCTAAAAAGACACATCATTTGGATCTAAACTGTAGTTTGTGAGAATTATATGGTCTGAGGTTTGGCCAACATGCACAACCAAAGGTGCGTAAGGTAGAATAATCTGGTGTTTGATGAAGAAGGCGTTCAAGAGGAGTTTGATCATGGATAATTTTGCTAGGTAGGCGATTGATAAGATATGTGGTAGTTATGAACGCCTCATCCCAAAACTTCAACGACATAGAAGCATGGGCTAAAGAGAGATAAACCAACTTCAACAATATGGCGATGCTTACGTTTGGCAGAACCATTCTGTTGGTGAGCATAAGGGCATGAAACATGGTGGGAAATACCAATACGTTGGAAAAAAGCATTGAGTTTTTGATACTCCCCACCCCAATCCGTCTGCATAGCAAGGATTTTCCTATCAAATTGTCTTTCAACCATAGCTTGAAATTCATGAAATTTTTTGGAAGACCTCAGACTTATGACGAAGCAAATAGATCCATGTAAATTTACTACAATTATCAATAAAGCTAACATAATAATTGTTTTTGCCAACAGAAGTGGGCGCAGGACCCCATACATCAGAAAACACAAGTTCTAAAGGTTGTGAAGAGACACTTGTGGATCTAGGATAGGGTAGTTGATGAATTTTGCCCTTCTGACAGGCATCGCACACTGTTTCTTTATTCAAATCCGACACAAAAGGAATAGTATTTTTGCTAAGGACTCGATGAACGACTTCAAATGAGGGATGGCCGAGACGACTGTGCCACCTGGACGAAGAAGACTTGATAGCGCCAAAAGTTCTTTTATTTGATGACGGCCATGCCTTCAAGGGGTAAAGGCCGCCTTCACACTCTCCTCTAAGAATTACTTTCTTCGTCACCTGGTCCTTAATCAAAAAATAATTGGAATGGTATTCAATAAAGGCATGATTATCAGATGTGAGACGATGAACAGATGCGAGACTTTTGTTAGCTTCAGGAACATAAAGAACATTATTAAGAGTGAGATTTTGTTTTGGGGTGCGAACAAAACTTCGACCAACTTGACTGATTCTCATACCTGCGCCGTTTGCAGCGTGGATCTTGTCGTTGCCATGGTACTTGTCTCTCACGGTGAGCTTATCAAGTTCACCCGTGATATGGTCAGTTGCACCGGTGTCGGTGTACCAGTTGGTGTCGATCCCGTACGACGCAGACGATGACGATCTCGGCTGCTCCTGCTGCCCGGTGAAGGAGGCGTCAAAACGCTTGAAGCAGCGCACCACGGAGTGTCCCTCTCTGCCACAGAGTTGGCAGATGATGGGATCACCATTGGCGTTGGTCTGTCGTGGGCGCCCCTTGTTGCCGTTGCCACGGCTGCGTCCCCCACCGCCGCGCTTGAAGCCGCCGCCGCGCCCTCCACGGGTGGCGGCGTTGACGGATGAGCCGGAGCTTCCGCCGTTTTGCAGATCGATGCGCTGCTCCCAACTCACCAGCTGGGTGTAGACCTCCCCAAGGGAGGTGGGCTCCACGCGTGAGGTGATGGAGGAGACGATGGGGTTGAACTCTGCGTCCAGCCCGGCGAGGATGAAAGATGCGATCTCCTCATCTTCCAGCCGCTTGCCCGCTGCTGCCATATCATCAGCAAGGGACTTCATCTTGCTGAAATAATCAGCAATGGTGGCGGATCCTTTTTGCGTGGTGGCCAGGGCCATGCGCGTGTTGATGATCCGGTCACGAGATTGCGACGCGGTCATGTCCTTGATCACCTTCCACATCTCAGCCGACGTGGTGCAATTGGATACCTGCACTTGAATCTCCTTGGAGATGGAGGTCAGGATATAGTTGACGATCTGCTGATCCTTGGCGACCCACTCCTTGTACTTGGGGTTGTCGATCAGCTCCGTCGGCTTCTCAGCAGATTTGGGAATCTGCTTGGGCGCTGCCGCCGTTTCCGGCTGGATGAAGTGCTCGAGTTGGCAGCCACGCAGGGCGGAGAGCACATGCATCTTCCATAGAGGGAAGTTGTTTTTGGATAGCTTTTCGGTAACAGGGCAGCCTATGAGCGAGAACTGGAAAGGGTTGGCGGCGATGGAAGAAGAAGAGGAAGACATGATCGAGTCTAGAAAGAAACCTAGGCTCTGATTACCATGTTAGAATGGGTTGAACGTGATTGCCTTCTCAGGCTCACAGCTCCATGTTAACATAGGCTAGGAAGAGCCCCTAGCGTGGCGTTACAGGGAAAGTTACAAGCATGCAAGAGCATGCATTAGTTTAACTATACATGGTCACTATATTACTCAACACTTTACAACCACACTGAACAAGTCATGGAGCTAAGTCATGATCCTACACCTATGGAGCCGGTAGCCGATCCATTCAACCTTGAGAAGTGTTCAACATCACCCATGCACTCCAGGCGGATATCATGGTCATGTGATATTCTTAACATGTAGTGCTAGTGCAGTGTCCAATCAATCTCAGTGGAGATGCATGGTCACCAAGAACCAAGTCTTATCTTTCCCTGGGCAAGCCACGACGGAGGCAACAACCTCCTCGTTCGAAAACCTCAAACAGTGCCTTGTCACAGATCAGGATGTTAGAGAAGAAATACCCAGTACCAGGATAAATGATAGCCTTCTTGGAAAGAGACAGAGAAAAATGCAAAGCTCTACTCACCTAAGATTCAACGTGCTTTGGCGAAATACCCATGCCAAGGATGAAGGATTATTTCTCTGGGAGTCATGGTGAGTGGGGTGAGAGTGAGAATATTTCTCACTCGATTCTCACTGCCCTCGGCGATGCTTCGATCAGGTGCCTTAGTTTTGGCCACCGCGTGAGGGACTGTTGTAGTCTAGTGTGTACTTGTGTAGAGGCCACCTTGATTCTCTCAGGCCTCTGCTGTCAGTGATGCATGGCCAGGCCAGCAGCAGGTGTAGCACGTGTACTTGTGTAGAGGCCGCCGTAGCCGGCTGCCGGCGTACGTGCGGCGTGCCTGCCTGGGCTGGGTGCTGGGGCGCTGGGCTGTCCAGTGTCGCGCGCCGAGGACTCACACTCAGTGCAGGCAGGACGGGTAGGTTTCAAGGAAAGGAAAGCCAAAGCCGGGGAGGGTGAGGGTGGGGAAGCGAAGCGGAATCCCGGAGCAGGTGGAGGATGGATGGGAGACGCCGCTCGCTGGCTCGCTGGCTTTCGCGGCGATCTGCGGTGGGCGGTGGCGGAGGATACGGGACCTGACCTGACGCTGACGGAACCGACCCATCGTCGGCGATCGGAATCGGATCGGATCCCACGCTCGCTGTCGCATCCCGAGCAACGCGATCGTAGCGTATCGGTATCGTCCCCGGCGCGGGCAGGTCTGGCGTGGCGTGGCGTGGCGAGCCACGAGGCCGAGGGAAATCGCGTCAAGGGCTTCCATCATTTCGTCTCTACCAGCCACATGATGCTGATAATTGAACTGCATGCGCTTGTAGACGAGGATTGTGCTCGATCGGCACCTCAGTACCTCACACCAAATACGCTGACGAGATCAGGGAATGGGATGGGATAGGACCTTGCTTACCCGATATCACGATAATGGAGCCAAAGCGGACACTAAAAGCACCCAGTTTCAAATTACAAGCCAATTCTAATTTTCTTGGAGGTTTGACTAAAATTGTAGAAAGAATTACAAAGATTTAGGGGGTATTTGGTTTGGGTGTTAAAGTTTAACAAACACTGTAGCACTTTCGTCTTATTTGACAAAAAGTTTTCAATCTGGGACTAATTAGGCTTAATAGATTCGTCTCGTAAATTACTCCTAATATGTACCGACATGCATGCAATTAGTCTATATTTAGTACTCTATGCATTTGAGGGAACATTGATGTGATGTGAGTTAAACTTTAACAAAAGCAAACCAAACGGGGCCTTACAATATCAAATAGGAATACTATAAAAATACAATTGATGAAGAACCTCCAAATCTCCGGTGATACTTATTTGGCATCATAAATGTTATTATTTTATTTATATAAATTTGGTAAAATTTGAGATCCTTTCACTCTCTAAGAAAATGACTTGTAATTTGGGATGGAGGGGGCAGAAAACTACTCACTTCGACCACACATTACAGCAAAGCAACACTAGTCCTTAGAGAGGCTCAGAGAGTCAGAGCAATAGCATTAACGAAAAAAAGTACACTAGAAAGGGTCCGAGCTTTCAAGTAAATCTTTACTGACTTCCTAAGGCATCCGATGGCGTGTTGTATCAAACTTTTTCTCTATCTTAATACGAAGACGCGTAAATCTTTTGCGTGATTGAGACAAAAAAAGAGGGTCATAGCAATGGCATTAACGGAAACAAACAGCAAAGAGAACAACTAAAATCAACACAAGACGGTTGGATCAGGACCTTAACACGCGCCACGGGGTATTGTATCGCACTTCTCGTCACTGGAAAATACACCATTGCCACTCTGCAGCCTCCACATCACCATGCACCACTGTCACTCTGCAACCTCCACAACATCACCAGCCAGGCTTTACTGCCACTACATATCATACACTACCATCACCGGACGACATATTAAGAGCAAGTTGTCGCGAGCAAACAGAATAGTCTGTGTTGCCCGTGGCAAACGAGCACAAGGCTGTGTTCTACACAAGTGCTAGTGTGCTACTACTTTGGGATTTGATACTTAATAAACAAGCAAGCCGCCACAAAAGTGCAGCAAATCCCAACGAATTCCCAGCAACAACAAGCTGATGACATGCACAAGTTCCCGCCGATTCACCAAATCACGAAACTGATCCGTATCTTTCACCCTTTCCGGTCAGCAACAGCAAGAGCCCATAAGAGTTGTGAGTGAACGAATCCAGTTGATGATACCGCTCGCCCGCGGCGACAGCGGCAGCAGGAAAAGGGCGAAGGAACACGAGGAAATGGTGGTGCTCTGGTGGACCCTGCGAAAGGCTCTAGCTGCTGTTCCTTCCTGCCCCGGCCCCGGCGTCCCCGTCTCCCTCTTCTATTCTATACTGTATAAACAATCGTGGATGGACGTGGATGGAAGGAGTCAATTCCTGGCAAGATTTGGAGCAAATCCGCCCGGGATCTTGCTTTTCCATGCGCTGGGATTTTCTTGGTCATCACACGCACCCTCTCCCCTTTTCCTCACTCTATTCCTTCGCTTTCCCTCATATCTCCTGGAATCCTTTCATGTGCTTGCCTTGTGTGTAGACAGTGTAGTGTGTGTGTATATATACACGCGAACTCAACCACACCCACACACCCTTCAAAAAGAAAACAAAGGAACCTCTTTCATGCCAAGCTCACTTTCCCTCTGCTGCTGCTAGCTCATATCATAGCATCCTCCTTGCTTCCTTCGCCGTCCTGCTCTCTTTCTTGCCTCTGCCATGGCGGTGGTGGCCACGGAGACGCCGTTCCATGTCCTGGCCGTGGACGACAGCCTCCCGGACAGGAAGCTCATCGAGAGGCTCCTCAAGACCTCCTCCTTCCAAGGTAGTGTCAGTCAGTCATGTGCCTGCAGCTCGGTCTGCACGCTCCTTCCTTTGCTTTGGTTGGGACGACGACCCTGGACGGATCTCAATCTCATGGAGAGTTTTGGCTCTGCTTTCTGCAGTAACCACTGTCGACTCCGGGAGCAAGGCCCTCCAGTTCTTGGGGATCCATGACGACGACGCCAGCACGGTCTCTGTTCACGCGCACCAGCTGGTAAGGAGAAGATGAACACATCGTCGTGTGCAGCTGTTTGTTCTGCTTGTTCCTGCTAGACTGAGCTGACGAAAGGTTTCTGATGATGTGTTTTGGGTTTTGCTTTCTTTGTGGGTAACAAGCAGGACGTCGCGGTGAACCTGATCATCACGGACTACTGCATGCCCGGCATGACAGGGTATGATCTGCTCAAGAAGATCAAGGTAACTAGCAACATGTTCTCTCCTATAGTGTTTCTTGGTGTATCATCTGCTGAAGATAGCAGGGTCTAATGAAGACGCATGCTTGGTTTGTTCAAGCAGGAATCGTCGTCTCTTAGAGATATACCGGTCGTGATCATGTCGTCGGAGAACATCCCTTCAAGGATCAATAGGTGAGCACTCTTATGGATCTAGATATAATTTGTTTCAGATTACGTCCTGATGTTTTTGAAGGGAAAAAAAGTCAAGAGTATACAAAGATAAAGAGCAGTGAGAAGCCAAGTAGAATTTACAGGATGAGAACAACTCTTGCCATTTACTATGTTCCTGCATGACTGACAGCATGCTCTTGCTGAGGAATTACTTGACAATTAGTAGAAAACTTTCAGAGAGCTAAGGAAGTTCCTTTTTTTCTCTCTCTCTCTATGGAGACAGAAATCAATAGCTTTGGACCAAATTGGATATGGAAATCTCTCCAAATCCTTAATGATTTGGTGTCACATGTGTTGTATAATAGAGGAACCGCCCCACCCATGACACACAGCTCACACCGGCCTAGTATAATCTCGACATGTTTGCTGTCTAATAATAAACAAAAAAAGAAGGAAAAAAGAAGAAAAGATATGGAATAATGAGCACATCGATCTTGTAGATCTTCCTTCCATATTGCCGTATCCATGAAACTGGCATATTGATGCAGACAGCTCACTAGCAAGTAGCAAGCACCACCCGTCTTTGTCCGGTTTATTCTCTGTCTACTTGCACGGTGCACAAGCGGAGGAAACATACATAAAAAACACTCAGACGGCAGGAAAGAATTCAAATAAAGAATCAAAAGATATGATGTTTGTGAATGGACAAGTGTAATAAAGATAAAAACACAAAAAAGTACAAAAAAGGAAGATATATTCTTACTTGCATCAGATCAGATTTAGGTAAAGAGATATACAAATCACTAACTCACTTCTCAATTACATTTTGAATCAGATGCCTGGAGGAAGGAGCGGACGAGTTTTTCCTAAAACCAGTGCGGCTATCAGATATGAGCAAGCTCAAGCCCCACATACTAAAAAGCAGATGCAGGGAGCACTACCAGCAGGAACAACAGCACCAGCAAAGTGACAGCAACAGCAACGATTGCAGTAACCCCACGAACAAGAGCAGCAGCGATAGCAGCCGAAAGCGAAAGGCAGAGGACAACGGAGAAATTTTGCCCCAGAAAAACAGACCAAGGCACAGTTAGCTGCAGACTGATAATAGGACAATTAACCCCCCCTCTTTTCCCTTTTTTCTCCCCTTCTCTTTGTTCTTTCTTTTACTTAGCCTTTGGCGTTTGGCCTACTGATTTGTAACACAGATGTTCGCATCTGATGTGCAAAATATAAAGGAATCCATAACTGGATACTGCTAGATTCGAGTCGAGTAATTTTGCAACACATTTCAGTTATATTTATATAAGAGGACAGCAATGATTGCTTAACAGGCCATTGGAGACATCTGAAAGTGACAGAGATAACTTGCTACAGGATCAGTTGTCTTACACAGTCACACTCTTACTGTTTCTAAGCTTTAGACTGCAAACAAGCACTGCGCAAGATGATTTTACCAAGGTTCATCCTACATAATTGGGTGCTTACACTGGCCTAGCAGAACAGTATCACCTGCTCCTCTGAGAGTTAATTTTTACAAACTGCTTATGGGAATCTTCATCCACCGAAGTGCATGGCCCCCTCAGAAAATGCATCGGTATGTCACATGGTTTCCGGTAAGCTCACTGTCATATATAACTTTAACAACAGTTCCCTTGCCTAGTCCGTAATAGCGAGCAACAGCATCATTCTCCAGCATGCGAGGCAACTGAAAGATACAAGCACCAGTTTCAGTGAAGTGACATGAAATTATTTAGCCACAAGTAGGGCTAGCTCCATCAAAAGAAATAACCAAGGGAAGCACCAACAAGCTAATAATAACAAGTGGGAATTGCACCTGAGGCATGTCAAGAATAAACAAGCCAAAATAAATGAAATGCAGTATCCCCTCCACAACTACAAGCATAATTTTAATTTCTGAGTTGCATATCATTATTTAAGGAGGCAGCAATATATAATTAGAACACACATAAACAGAAGGTGAAATAAACTTGACACTGCAATTATTATTTTTTTCTTTATAATGTGATAACAGTGCTCCACTATGAAAATATGGGAGGATCATCAGTTCCAATGCCACCAAGTTGCATTTTAGTGAGACACGCATAAACACAACAGCATTGTAAGCACAATATAAATGATGGAATTCACTGAATTACCATCAATATTTCCATGTGACCAATGCACGCAGCAGGGTAATATCATAAGTTATCGGCAATGTCAATCATCACACCCAGAAAGCACACTAAGAGACTTCAGTATCCCATATGGCCATGATCATGTTGCAAACAAAATCGAGTGCTGAAATCATGGTGTTACAACAGCTTAGCAAGTATGATGAAAAGCAACAACCGACAGCAATCACCAGGCTGCATTGCTGTTTTCCACAAGATGTAACAAAAGAAGGCTAACAAAATTCACATGGCACCATGACTTCCAATTTCAGTATAATAAAAGCAGTAAGAAATCATCATTAAGTAACTTCAACAAATTATAGAGGAGCATACCTGTGAATCCACCACATTGTACTCCTTCAGGAGCTTGGCTTTCTCCTCTGCAGTCAACACCTGATGCTTGGGCTTGAGGGCATGCTTAGTGATGTTCACCAGTAATTCCGTGATCTACCATTGGAAGAGCGCATTGATATGAATACAGGAATAAATACAAGATAAAAAAGCAAAATAACAACTTTACATTATCTTCCGAATTAACACTTCATAATTTGCAGAAGAACACATAGTGAAAATTCAGATAAGGCATTGTAGTTACAACCCAAAGAGTCCATGTTGTCACTCACTTAAAGAGACTTAACAGAATGTGAAGAGCAGCCAACCGATTAGACAAAATCTGACCTGGAACGTGTCAACTTTATATGGAAAGATCTCCTTGATAGATTCTCTGGCTTTAGACATTATTCTGCCCTGCAGTATCAGAATCAGTCTGGACAAGTTTTCGTCTTTAACTCCGGTATATACCACCCGGATAGCTGCGAGTTTGACAGGTTCGGGTGGACAGAACACAACTTTCACCTGCATAACACATAGTTGAGACGCATCCTTTACTCACTTCACTTATGGCAAGAACAATTGGTATAAACAAGCACCTTATATGCATGAAAAGACAACAGATAAAAGCAGCCGTACCATACCTATGCACGTAATCCTTTAACTTCTGTAGATACATACATAACAAATTCAACAGTTGATACCATCCCAGTTGCAGGATGGTGCCAACTCTGACAATCATGAGCACAAGAATAATAATGTCCCTAACCCGTAGGGGAAACCACACCTAACATCAGCAAACAAACAGCGAGTAAGGATGATTTAAGTGAGAAAGGGTAGGAAAGAGCTGATGTGCCTCTTTTCCCCAAACTCCTCAATTTCGTAGTACCTCCCGTCCACAATTCATATCTGAGCACAACGGTTCTAGTACACTAATGAGTAACAAGAATCAATTTTGGGAAGTTCCTTAATCAGGAGTACAAAGCCAGACCTGACGGAGCACGACCCGAATGCAGTTGAAATCGTGCGCTATAACACGAATCTAACTAAACCCTAATGCAAGAACATCTGAAGCCACACCGATGATGATAGGGGGTAAGTAACTGAAAAGAAGGGGGAAAAAACCCACCTTGTTGGATGGGTCGGATGCGAGGGCAGTGGAGAAGGCGAGGCGTTCGAGCTCCGGCTTGTCTTCCCACCAGGCGCGGAACTCCGGGAGGGTGCGGGCGAGCTCGTCCTCCGGGACGGCGTACCCGCGGTCGCGGAGCATCTCCAGCGCCGTGCGGCGCGCCAGGAAGAGGCGGTGGCTCTCCACGCTGCCCCCGCGGTCGAGCATCGTCGATATGCAAGCGGCCACCTCGGGGACGGCGTCGTCGTCGTCGTCGTCGATGTCCCGGGCCGCACCGTTGGGCGCGCGCGCCGCGGCGGCGGCGGCGGCCGTGCTCTCCGCCGAGTCCATGGTCAGCGCCGATTGCTGGGAGGGGACGAACTGGTTTAGATCCATTTTCGCTCTTGGGTTGGGTGGGCTGGGGTTTTGGGTGGGTACTGGGTACAAGGAGGAATCTCACTCTTCTTAACGATGATGAAATGAATGGATAAAATATAGGTTGCCACTTAAAAAAACCATAATTACTCCTTTGCAGTCGTCTATTTTTTTTTTCCATAAGTCACATACCTCCCCACGCTCTTCCCCCTCAACTCCCGCAGCATCTAGGGTTTCGGCGAGCAGCCCACTCTTCTTTCTCAATTCCGGCGGGCTTAGAAGGGGGTTCAGTGGGAGGCAGGCCGGCCAAGCGGTGGGGATAGCGGGAGGGCGGCTTAGTGTCGCGGAAGTGGCGGAGGCGGGCAGGCTAGGTTGGGGCAAGGGCGTCCATGGCTGGAGCTCGCCTCGGAAGAAGGAGGGCGAGGGGAAGAAGGCGTCCGTCACGAGCACGCTAGGGTTTCGCCCGTGGAGCTCAGGAAAAACCCTAGTACGCCGCGACGGGGCGGTGGGCAACGGCGGGGGCGAGGACGAGGACGAGGACGAGGACGAGGAGGAGGGCATGTCCGCCCCTGAGGCTGGTGAAGGTGGGGCGTGAGGAGGAGGAAGGCGCGGGTGGGGCGCGAGGAAGAATGGGTCGCGAGGAGAAGGAAGAAGGCTAGCACGAGGAGAGGGCGCGGCCACCTATACATACCCTAGAAAATGGTATGATGTGACGGTAACATAATTCTTTAGACTAATAATGTTCAAAACTATAAGTTCCAAAGAGAAACCGGAGAATCTCTATTACTAGATGATTTTGAAATTAGACGTTGCTAAAGTTCTTTTAGAAATAAGGGGGGAAGTCTTATTCACCTAATAATTAGAATCCAAGTCTCATTTGGTAGAACTCTAGATGGTTCCACTCTTCATGCACTATAATGAAGAACTATTTTTCACTCTTCTCTCGAAACAAAGTAAAAGTCAATAAAATCACTATTTTTTTACTTTACCGGCTCCTCTCCTTCACTACCATAGAAAAAATTGGAACCGTTTGAAAATGTGCCAAATAAGACCTTAATATCCTTTAGGAATGTTTTCCCCCCAAAAAACTACACGCGTACCAAACGAACCGCTAGCTAGCGAAGCTATGTAACCAACACACAAGTAACAAGCAAAAGGGCAGTTTATTATTGTGAATAATTTTGGAATTTTCCTTTCCATGTTTCTCGGGTTTATTTTTCACGACTTGTTTTTGTACTAAATATGTTTTTTGATTTTTCAGTATGGTACCTCTAACAAGTTCATCTTTTAAAATGGCTTCAAAACAGTCATTAAGACCCAATATCCTAACTTGTATATAATATAGTTCAGCGAAAACAAACTGTTATTGCAACAACTCTTGACACTACACTGCTTAATGTTTTCTTTAGAATAGCATCATTAGGCAATAAATTGATAGCACATGGTAACAAGATTTGCAAACATTTAATTACACGTAGGAAGGGATACTTATTTTAATTGCTTAAATAATAGTTTTTTTTAATAAATCTATAAAGAACTATTTGAAATCATTTTTTGTGGTTTCTTAAAAAGAGTGTTATATTCTAAGAAAAGATAATTTAGTAAGAAGTAATTGGAACAGGAGCAAATTGTATGGTATGATGTTTTGGTGTTTGAGTCAAACTTTTATAACTTTGCTTATTAATAATAAACTTTTAATTATTTATTTTAGGAACTTGTATATAATATGCATATGTTTTCCATGAAAAAATAACTTTCATAAAAACATAAGTTCATTAGGATGTTCATTTATATTCTAATAAAAAAAGTGGTTTTCATTGTCCAAGACATCATTGTCCGGAAGGGGGAAAAAGAATGGACTGTATACCCAAGTGATTTTCGTTTTTCCTTTCACTCAAATTTTATCCAATATCCTAACAGCATGCCATTATCTCCATTTTATCTCATCCCAAAAGTAGGTAAAAAAATTCCAATTTCAATCATATTTGAGTATAAGGAATTTATTTTTATTTATACTATAAAGCAAGAGTTTTTGTTTAAGATCTATACAAATTCTGATTTCAACTATATTTGAGTGTCAAGTAATGTAGTAGGCTGGCTGTTAAACTCACCTAGAATGATTGTTGTATAAACTAGTGCTGCTATATAATACTCCTTGTAGTATCCATATGGCGAATGAATCATTTGTAACTATATATCCAAAACTGTTGCTCTACATGTTTGATGAGCGTATGTGTGGATAAAAACCTCTGTGATTTCGTCTCTGTAGGGTCATGGCCAGAAAGTTCTATTGGTGCAGTGACACTGCACATACTTCAGTCTTAAACATGGCAGAGTTTTGTTGCTCTATTCTTGTTTTGAGAAGGTGCCTGTTAGTTGATGATGATGGCATGATCAATCTTTCACGGTGTGTTGCTTTTGTTGAATTTAGGTAGAGCTCACAGTAATCTTCTGTGGTGGTATTTTTGTATGATCACGATGAGTATAGGATTGAGCAATCGCGTTGTAAGACCTCTTTATGTTCCCTTCTTAATGTAGTATGTGATGCATCTTTTGACCACGGTAAATCTGTGCAATTGTTGGCGAGTTTACTGTGCCATATATCTTAAACTATCTCTGATTTGTTTATATTTTGAACGCATAAGCTAAGTCTGATTTAAGTGGTATTTCTACCAAGTACAAACTGATGATGTTAATGGGAGATGTTTGTAGTCGCAACTACTCTTATACTGTGAAACTTTCTGCACCAGCAAAATTAAGCTCTTTTTGTAACTTTCAGTAACAGAGCAGATTACTTCGAGTAGGAGTAGCAACTAATGTGTTGCTCAGAAGAGAAACAGAGATAACAAAATTCGATAGCAAACGACTGCTGCAAAAATCGCTCAGCTGCATATTTTAGCAATTAAGATCCCATCCAAATGCAAGAAGCATGAACATTTGGTGTCCTTGACAAAATGAATGAAGGGCCTATTTTTTGAGATAAGTAAATTTTTGGCACAACTAGATACAATTACTGAAACTACTTCATCCTGGAGGAGCCAATGATTTTGACCTCAGCCTCAATGTAGCACTTGGTTTTGATGAGATAACCATTTGATGAGTCCTGCATATCCTCCATTGAAACAACGTTCTCCCATCCCCAGATCCGAGAGTTGTTTGAGAACTGGGACCAGCCTACAATTCGCAACAGCAAAAAAAGGGTTTAAATAAGTGAAAACAATTTAGCATCCGGAGACCTATCCATTGAGCAAATCTGTACTAAATAGCAAACCTGTTCTTTTCAAATGCTTGCGGCCTTCCTGGTTTTTGATGGATATGGTGAATTCAACCAGGACGGCATAGTCTTCGGGGAGATCATTTATCATCTTCTTCAGGTACAAGGAGATGTGGTTTTCTTCTTTGACGAGGCGAATCGACCTGCAAGATTGGACAATTAATGTAAAACCCCGCAATTGAACTGACCATGTTTTGAATGAAGGCAAGGAAATCCAGATGAAATGACCCTACCATTTGTATCCACCGGCTGCGAACTCCGGGGAGTACCCTGGGTTCTCCATTCCAAAGAAGTCTGCAATGCACCAGGGTGTAAGCAGCTATGGCCTCGGGCAAGGTGCTCGTATTCTTGACAAAGAGTTTCTCTGATGTCGTCTTTGCTTTTGTGGTGACAACTTTAATGAACTTGACACCAAAGACGCAGTTGTTATTGACGAGGAATCCAGATGAATTCTTCAGTTTCGCAAGCTTAATCATGCATGACTTTGCCAGAACTTGTGCTTGCAGTCTGGAAAGTATGGCTCACTGCGCAACAAAATATAGCAATTCATCGAAACAAGTAATGGCTGGGAAATCATACTAGGAAATAGGAAGGTTTGGAGTCAAGTTTAAAGCATTCTGATAATTTTTTTCCCCAGGTGCAGTCTGCTACTTTACCGTAATGTTCACTATCCTTTCCATATAACTGATCATATATGATCAATCTGAAAGATGCGTCAACGATAGTGTTGGGTTCGACTGAAGTTTGAGACAGCTGAAGCCTGAGGGAGACACACTCTTCATCACAGATGTTTCTGTCCGTTGGATTCAGTTTCAAGTACCTGCAAGGAAGTCATGACAGACCAGGCTATGAACCAAACTATATATATGGAGCAGCTCTAGTTGTAGGAAGTAGGAACTAAGTGATGCAACAAATTGAAGAGCCGAAAAGGATAGGTGCGACTGCAATCCATACCAGTCATGGCCCATGATCTTAAACACTCTAGAGTTTGTCCATCCTTCACCGTTGTCAAGAAAGGAGGAAAAGTTGTCGATGCTCCACTTAAACGTTGCCATGTCTGACGCTGGAGAATTAGGTGTTAGCCACATTATCTTGGAGGTCAGGTCAGGTCCAGCCCCCGGGACAGATTGTGAAACAGTGAACGGGAGAACAACATGGAAGATTTAAACTAAGCTATAAACACTCATAGAAAAGAAATCCAAATAGTGCAAGACCATGGTAAAGAGTTAAGTTGCCCGTGATGATCCAACCCTTGGCGCAGCCACAATGTGCATGCTATCAGCCAAACATGACTATGAAGAACGACGAACTAGCACAGAGATGTGTATAATAAGATAGAAAAGGAAAAAAAGAGATCTTACTACAAGCACCAGCGACACAGCAGTTGCCCATGGCTCGGCGGCTCTTCCGTTCCAGGAACTATTCCTCTGCAATTGAGATATACGATAGTTCAGAGTGTCGATAAATCTAATCTTGCATTGCGAAACAATGAAGGCTGCATAGATCAGAAGCGCATAAGAAAACAACTGCATGGTCCAGAATGTCAAATGAGATATACCCTAATAAATAAATCTTGCTTACGTGAGAACAAGATTTATTAGGGTATATCTCTCACTAATTCCTTCACTTTCTACGATCGCAGCAAAAGAAAGGAGCAAGCTTTCCGACGGATCGGAAGAGGAAACACCGAAGCGGCGAGAGAGACCGGGGTTTGGGAAGACGACTAGACGAGCTCACCTCGTGATGGTTCGGCGGCGGCGAACGGAGGCTTGGAACGAAGTGCTCGCCGCGAGATTGTTGTGAGAGTTGGAGCGGAAGCCAGGGGTAGGTTTTATGCACACGAGGTCTCTGTCATTGAACGAACAAAAAAGGAAAAATTAAGATTTTTACCATTATTGAACTTTGGGCTTTCCCGTTTGCTATCTTGCAATTGGGATTCATCAAAATGCCATTTTACAAATAGCGTGCACACGCTAAAATGCTTTTTTCTCTTATTTTCTCTTAGGCCCTTTCTTACGTCTTCTCCATTAGATTTATGAGTTGTTTGTAGTTGTTTTGTGCCAAACAAATCTTTTGCAAATGAGCTTCAACTTGCACCAACAGGCCCCATCATGTGTGGAAGTCAGATTTGCCCCACGGGAAGGATAAAGACGCGTGAAGGGTGTGAGGGCGGCGGCTGAAGAGACAGATTCAGGGACGTCGTTGGGTGCTCATGGAGGCGCAGTCTACAAGCGTGCCCCTGCCTGGACAGCGAGGAGGAAAGGAGGTGGAGCGTGATGTTGTGTCTGCTAAGGTAGTCGAGGAGCGCAGTGCCGGTGTCGAGGTGGTCAATGATGGTGGCCACATCACGAGACATCCGTGCAAGTGCTAGGAGGGTTTTTTTTTGTTTGATGCACATGTATTTATATCAATTCAAATGGGTTAGAGTGAATCTGTGGCGAAAATTAAACTAAGTTCCACCATAATTTACTTCGACACATATGGATTAGGTGAATATATGTGCGACCTGAGCGTGGAGGCGCCATTGCCACCTTCATGATGGGACCCATCCCTATTCTTTGTCCCCTGCACCACTTCATGGTGGGAGTCGTCCAGCAGAGAGGTGGATAACAACTCAACTCAACTACGTCTCCTGAATTGTTTGAGACAGAGCTTCAAACTGAGTTTAGCAAGCAGATTGCCAGGAGCGGATGAGTGGTGTTTTTCTTTTCTCTCCGAGCGGTGACAGAGGGCGCTTGATATGCCTTATTTGATAATGATATTCTAGCGTATGGGATGGCAAACATGCGAGATCCAAATTTGATAATGGCAAAATCCTAATTTTCACAGAAAAAGTATGGATCAAAACTTGTGAAATTTTGCCTAAAATAAGTGTCTCATGACGTGTTACAATGTAATTCCAAGTTCCAGTATGCCTGTAGTAAATACTCCTATAGGATGAAATGAAACTGTTTAGATACAGAATATGCACCAGGGCTGCTACGTTCTGAGCGTAACTTGGAATTTCCCTCAAACGGAAAACCTATCACAGTCTGTGATTTACTCCATATTAAAATCTTTCGGTTAGAACAACTTGTTCCAGACTCTACAAAATGTTCAGGTCTAACATTTTTTTTTATGATACTCAGAAGGAAGAGCACTATGCAAAATATCCGTATGAGAAAGAAGGGTCATATAGCCAGAATGAAGATGACGATTTCCAGATGCACTCGCCTAAACCTAGCACAAAAGTAACTCCACCATCCATTGCGCCCAGCAAGAAAGGAAGCAATGGAAGGGAAGGCGGGAAAGCAAATACAGAATCAGGAGAAAGGGAAAGAAAAGACAGCACCAGGAACTGAAATCACGAAAAGACCAAGAGGACGACCGAGAAAGGTAGTAGATGAAGATAATACAACATCGGGAACTTAAATTACGAAAAGACCAAGAGGACGACCAAGAAAGGTAGTAGATGTAGAAAATACATCAGGAGGATCTGCAGAAGTAAAAGGAGCTCCAAAAAGGAAAATAGCGCAACCCTCAAAGAAAGATGCTGCAAATACTGCTCCTACTGTCGTAGATGAATTCAACACCGAATCTATAGCTAAATCTATCGCTAAACGGAAGAGGCTTCCAGGGCCACTTCAGAGGAGCCCTTTTGGGAAATGATGAACTTATCCATTTGTACATCTCAGTGTCTTTTTTTATGTTGGTTTCATAGTACTATTACCGGTGACTATTGGCTAAATCAGAATAATTATGTGTCCAACATATATTAGCTCACTTCAGGGAGATTCATATACGACAAACATTGTTACATATTCTCTTGCAATGTTGTGAACTGAATTACTTTGTAATGTTTGTATGTTGCAAGAACATCCACCACGACATGAACCACCACTGCTCAGTTTGCATAATAAAATACTAACAAAAGTAATCATTTGGTTGGGCATCCTCTGCCAAACTTTCCACGTGTTCACAAAAATATCAATCAAGTTTGTGCAATAGGAGAAAGCTAACGGAATCATTTGTGGTCAAGTAATGGACCTGCTATATATTTGTCGGAGTTCGAGATTTAAACGCTAGATGTGCCAACCTGAAAAGTGCCAACCGTCAGGCTGCAACAATACCAGATCCAAGCATACAGTGAAGCAACCGCATTGTATCTCATGTAAGCAACCATTACGGATTATGATAGCCAACCTACGTTAGCGCCGCAGGACTTTCTCCTCTTGACAGAAGGTAATGATACCTAGATAAAACTCACAATCAACCAAGATTGCCTGGGTAGCACTATAGTTTGCGGTATTTAGGTAAGGACCAACAGAGCACCTTATGATGGGCACTAGCATCTCTTTTAGGAAAAAGTCTAAATAACCCCCTGAACTATAGACCCTGGAACACATAACCCTCTGAACTATGAAACGGTCTAATTTATCCTCTGAACTATCCAAAACCGTCTATTTTGCCCTTTGGGCGGTTTTCAACGGCGGGTTTGCTACAGTAACAGCGGATTTGCTACAATAATAGCGGTTTTGTCTTTTTTATTTATTTTCGCTGAATATTTGAAAAATCATAGTAAATCACAGAAAAATCATAAAATAGAAAATCTGATTTTTTTTAGACTCCACATGAGTAGATCTACACAGTGAACATATAATATGGTACGCTTTAGTACAAAGTTTTTGCTGTAACTTTAGTCTAAATTGGATTTTCCAATTAGTACTATTACTGGTGACTATTGGCTAAATCAGAATAATTATGTGTCCAACATATATTAGCTCACTTCAGGGAGATTCATATACGACAAACATTGTTACATATTCTCTTGCAATGTTGTGAACTGAATTACTTTGTAATGTTTGTATGTTGCAAGAACATCCACCACGACATGAACCACCACTGCTCAGTTTGCATAATAAAATACTAACAAAAGTAATCATTTGATTGAGCATCCTCTGCCAAACTTTCCACGTGTTCACAAAAATATCAATCAAGTTTGTGCAATAGGAGAAAGCTAACGAAATCATTTGTGGTCAAGTAATGGACCTGCTATATATTTGTCGGAGTTCGAGATTTAAACGCTAGATGTGCCAACCTGAAAAGTGCCAACCGTCAGGCTGCAACAATACCAGATCCAAGCATACAGTGAAGCAACCGCATTGTATCTCATGTAAGCAACCATTACGGATTATGATAGCCAACCTACGTTAGCGCCGCAAGACTTTCTCCTCTTGACAGAAGGTAATGATACCTAGATAAAACTCACAATCAACCAAGATTGCCTGGGTAGCACTATAGTTTGCTGTATTTAGGTAAGGACCAACAGAGCACCTTATGATGGGAACTAGCATCTCTTTTAGGAAAAAGTCTAAATAACCCCCTGAACTATAGACCCTGGAACACATAACCCTCTGAACTATGAAACGGTCTAATTTATCCTCTGAACTATCCAAAACCGTCTATTTTGCCCTTTGGGCGGTTTTCAACGGCGGGTTTGCTACAGTAACAGCGGATTTGCTACAATAATAGCGGTTTTGTCTTTTTATTTATTTTCGCTGAATATTTGAAAAATCATAGTAAATCACAGAAAAATCATAAAATAGAAAATCTGATTTTTTTAGACTCCACATGAGTAGATCTACACAGTGAACATATAATGTGGTACGCTTTAGTACAAAGTTTTTGCTGTAACTTTAGTCTAAATTGGATTTTCCAATTAGTACTATTACTGGTGACTATTGGTTAAATCAGAATAATTATGTGTCCAACATATATTAGCTCACTTCAGGGAGATTCATATACGACAAACATTGTTACATATTCTCTTGCAATGTTGTGAACTGAATTACTTTGTAATGTTTGTATGTTGCAAGAACATCCACCACGACATGAACCACCACTGCTCAGTTTGCATAATAAAATACTAACAAAAGCAATCATTTGATTGGGCATCCTCTGCCAAACTTTCCACGTGTTCACAAAAATATCAATCAAGTTTGTGCAATAGGAGAAAGCTAACGAAATCATTTGTGGTCAAGTAATGGACCTGCTATATATTTGTCGGAGTTCGAGATTTAAACGCTAGATGTGCCAACCTGAAAAGTGCCAACCGTCAGGCTGCAACAATACCAGATCCAAGCATACAGTGAAGCAACCGCATTGTATCTCATGTAAGCAACCATTACGGATTATGATAGCCAACCTACGTTAGCGCCGCAGGACTTTCTCCTCTTGACAGAAGGTAATGATACCTAGATAAAACTCACAATCAACCAAGATTGCCTGGGTAGCACTATATTTTGCTGTATTTAGGTAAGGACCAACAGAGCACCTTATGATGGGCACTAGCATCTCTTTTAGGAAAAAGTCTAAATAACCCCCTGAACTATAGACCCTGGAACACATAACCCTCTGAACTATGAAACGGTCTAATTTATCCTCTGAACTATCCAAAACCGTCTATTTTGCCCTTTGGGCGGTTTTCAACGGCGGTTTGCTACAGTAACAGCGGATTTGCTACAATAATAGCGGTTTTGTCTTTTTTATTTATTTTCGCTGAATATTTGAAAAATCATAGTAAATCACAGAAAAATCATAAAATAGAAAATCTGATTTTTTTAGACTCCACATGAGTAGATCTACACAGTGAACATATAATATGGTACGCTTTAGTACAAAGTTTTTGCTGTAACTTTAGTCTAAATTGGATTTTCCAATTAGTACTATTACTGGTGACTATTGGCTAAATCAGAATAATTATGTGTCCAACATATATTAGCTCACTTCAGGGAGATTCATATACGACAAACATTGTTACATATTCTCTTGCAATGTTGTGAACTGAATTACTTTGTAATGTTTGTATGTTGCAAGAACATCCACCACGACATGAACCACCACTGCTCAGTTTGCATAATAAAATACTAACAAAAGTAATCATTTGGTTGGGCATCCTCTGCCAAACTTTCCACGTGTTCACAAAAATATCAATCAAGTTTGTGCAATAGGAGAAAGCTAACGGAATCATTTGTGGTCAAGTAATGGACCTGCTATATATTTGTCGGAGTTCGAGATTTAAACGCTAGATGTGCCAACCTGAAAAGTGCCAACCGTCAGGCTGCAACAATACCAGATCCAAGCATACAGTGAAGCAACCGCATTGTATCTCATGTAAGCAACCATTACGGATTATGATAGCCAACCTACGTTAGGCGCCGCAGGACTTTCTCCTCTTGACAGAAGGTAATGATACCTAGATAAAACTCACAATCAACCAAGATTGCCTGGGTAGCACTATAGTTTGCTGTATTTAGGTAAGGACCAACAGAGCACCTTATGATGGGCACTAGCATCTCTTTTAGGAAAAAGTCTAAATAACCCCCTGAACTATAGACCCTGGAACACATAACCCTCTGAACTATGAAACGGTCTAATTTATCCTCTGAACTATCCAAAACCGTCTATTTTGCCCTTTGGGCGGTTTTCAACGGCGGGTTTGCTACAGTAACAGCGGATTTGCTACAATAATAGCGGTTTTGTCTTTTTTATTTATTTTCGCTGAATATTTGAAAAATCATAGTAAATCACAGAAAAATCATAAAATAGAAAATCTGATTTTTTTAGACTCCACATGAGTAGATCTACACAGTGAACATATAATATGGTACGCTTTAGTACAAAGTTTTTGCTGTAACTTTAGTCTAAATTGGATTTTCCAATTAGTACTATTACTGGTGACTATTGGCTAAATCAGAATAATTATGTGTCCAACATATATTAGCTCACTTCAGGGAGATTCATATACGACAAACATTGTTACATATTCTCTTGCAATGTTGTGAACTGAATTATTTTGTAATGTTTGCATGTTGCAAGAACATCCACCACGACATGAACCACCACTGCTCAGTTTGCATAATAAAATACTAACAAAAGTAATCATTTGATTGGGCATCCTCTGCCAAACTTTCCACGTGTTCACAAAAATATCAATCAAGTTTGTGCAATAGGAGAAAGCTAACGAAATCATTTGTGGTCAAGTAATGGACCTGCTATATATTTGTCGGAGTTCGAGATTTAAACGCTAGATGTGCCAACCTGAAAAGTGCCAACCGTCAGGCTGCAACAATACCAGATCCAAGCATACAGTGAAGCAACCGCATTGTATCTCATGTAAGCAACCATTACGGATTATGATAGCCAACCTACGTTAGCGCCGCAGGACTTTCTCCTCTTGACAGAAGGTAATGATACCTAGATAAAACTCACAATCAACCAAGATTGCCTGGGTAGCACTATAGTTTGCTGTATTTAGGTAAGGACCAACAGAGCACCTTATGATGGGCACTAGCATCTCTTTTAGGAAAAAGTCTAAATAACCCCCTGAACTATAGACCCTGGAACACATAACCCTCTGAACTATGAAACGGTCTAATTTATCCTCTGAACTATCCAAAACCGTCTATTTTGCCCTTTGGGCGGTTTTCAACGGCGGGTTTGCTACAGTAACAGCGGATTTGCTACAATAATAGCGGTTTTGTCTTTTTTATTTATTTTCGCTGAATATTTGAAAAATCATAGTAAATCACAGAAAAATCATAAAAAAGAAAATCTGATTTTTTTAGACTCCACATGAGTAGATCTACACAGCGAACATATAATATGGTCCGCTTTAGTACAAAGTTTTTGCTGGAACTTTAGTCTAAATTGGATTTTCCAATTAGTACTATTACTGGTGACTATTGGCTAAATCAGAATAATTATGTGTCCAACATATATTAGCTCACTTCAGGGAGATTCATATACGACAAACATTGTTACATATTCTCTTGCAATGTTGTGAACTGAATTACTTTGTAATGTTTGCATGTTGCAAGAACATCCACCACGACATGAACCACCACTGCTCAGTTTGCATAATAAAATACTAACAAAAGTAATCATTTGATTGGGCATCCTCTGCCAAACTTTCCACGTGTTCACAAAAATATCAATCAAGTTTGTGCAATAGGAGAAAGCTAACGAAATCATTTGTGGTCAAGTAATGGACCTGCTATATATTTGTCGGAGTTTGAGATTTAAACGCTAGATGTGCCAACCTGAAAAGTGCCAACCGTCAGGCTGCAACAATACCAGATCCAAGCATACAGTGAAGCAACCGCATTGTATCTCATGTAAGCAACCATTACGGATTATGATAGCCAACCTACGTTAGCGCCGCAGGACTTTCTCCTCTTGACAGAATGTAATGATACCTAGATAAAACTCACAATCAACCAAGATTGCCTGGGTAGCACTATAGTTTGCTGTATTTAGGTAAGGACCAACAGAGCACCTTATGATGGGCACTAGCATCTCTTTTAGGAAAAAGTCTAAATAACCCCCTGAACTATAGACCCTGGAACACATAACCCTCTGAACTATGAAACGGTCTAATTTATCCTCTGAACTATCCAAAACCGTCTATTTTGCCCTTTGGGCGGTTTTCAACGGCGGGTTTGCTACAGTAACAGCGGATTTGCTACAATAATAGCGGTTTTGTCTTTTTTATTTATTTTCGCTGAATATTTGAAAAATCATAGTAAATCACAGAAAAATCATAAAATAGAAAATCTGATTTTTTTAGACTCCACATGAGTAGATCTACACAGCGAACATATAATATGGTCCGCTTTAGTACAAAGTTTTTGCTGTAACTTTAGTCTAAATTGGATTTTCCAATTAGTACTATTACTGGTGACTATTGGCTAAATCAGAATAATTATGTGTCCAACATATATTAGCTCACTTCAGGGAGATTTATATACGACAAACATTGTTACATATTCTCTTGCAATGTTGTGAACTGAATTACTTTGTAATGTTTGCATGTTGCAAGAACATCCACCACGACATGAACCACCACTGCTCAGTTTGCATAATAAAATACTAACAAAAGTAATCATTTGATTGGGCATCCTCTGCCAAACTTTCCACGTGTTCACAAAAATATCAATCAAGTTTGTGCAATAGGAGAAAGCTAACGAAATCATTTGTGGTCAAGTAATGGACCTGCTATATATTTGTCGGAGTTTGAGATTTAAACGCTAGATGTGCCAACCTGAAAAGTGCCAACCGTCAGGCTGCAACAATACCAGATCCAAGCATACAGTGAAGCAACCGCATTGTATCTCATGTAAGCAACCATTACGGATTATGATAGCCAACCTACGTTAGCGCCGCAGGACTTTCTCCTCTTGACAGAATGTAATGATACCTAGATAAAACTCACAATCAACCAAGATTGCCTGGGTAGCACTATAGTTTGTTGTATTTAGGTAAGGACCAACAGAGCACCTTATGATGGGCACTAGCATCTCTTTTAGGAAAAAGTCTAAATAACCCCCTGAACTATAGACCCTGGAACACATAACCCTCTGAACTATGAAACGGTCTAATTTATCCTCTGAACTATCCAAAACCGTCTATTTTGCCCTTTGGGCGGTTTTCAACGGCGGGTTTGCTACAGTAACAGCGGATTTGCTACAATAATAGCGGTTTTGTCTTTTTTATTTATTTTCGCTGAATATTTGAAAAATCATAGTAAATCACAGAAAAATCATAAAATAGAAAATCTGATTTTTTTAGACTCCACATGAGTAGATCTACACAGTGAACATATAATATGGTACACTTTAGTACAAAGTTTTTGCTGTAACTTTAGTCTAAATTGGATTTTCCAATTAGTACTATTACTGGTGACTATTGGCTAAATCAGAATAATTATGTGTCCAACATATATTAGCTCACTTCAGGGAGATTCATATACGACAAACATTGTTACATATTCTCTTGCAATGTTGTGAACTGAATTACTTTGTAATGTTTGTATGTTGCAAGAACATCCACCACGACATGAACCACCACTGCTCAGTTTGCATAATAAAATACTAACAAAAGTAATCATTTGATTGGGCATCCTCTGCCAAACTTTCCACGTGTTCACAAAAATATCAATCAAGTTTGTGCAATAGGAGAAAGCTAACGAAATCATTTGTGGTCAAGTAATGGACCTGCTATATATTTGTCGGAGTTCGAGATTTAAACGCTAGATGTGCCAACCTGAAAAGTGCCAACCGTCAGGCTGCAACAATACCAGATCCAAGCATACAGTGAAGCAACCGCATTGTATCTCATGTAAGCAACCATTACGGATTATGATAGCCAACCTACGTTAGCGCCGCAAGACTTTCTCCTCTTGACAGAAGGTAATGATACCTAGATAAAACTCACAATCAACCAAGATTGCCTGGGTAGCACTATAGTTTGCTGTATTTAGGTAAGGACCAACAGAGCACCTTATGATGGGCACTAGCATCTCTTTTAGGAAAAAGTCTAAATAACCCCCTGAACCATGGACCCTGGAACAAATAACCCTCTGAACTATGAAACGGTCTAATTTATCCTCTGAACTATCCAAAACCGTCTATTTTACCCTTTGGGTGGTTTTGTTACAGTAACCACCCAAACGGTCTAATTAGCTACAACAAAAACTTTGTACTAAAGCTTATCGTATTATATATTCACTGTGTAGATCTACTCATGTGGAGTCTAACCAAATTAGATTTTCTATTTTATGATTTATTTATGATTTACTATGATTTTTCAAATATTCAGCGAAAATAAATAAAAAGACAAAACCGTTATTACTGCAGCAAACCCGCTGTTACTGTAGCAAACCCGCCGTCGAAACCCGACCGGAGGGTAAAATAGACGGTTTTCGATAGTTCAGGGGGTAAATTAGACCGTTTCATAGTTCAGAGGGTTATGTGTTCCAGGGTCCATAGTTCAGGGGGTTATTTAGACTTTTTCCATCTCTTTTATCTGATGAGTTCTCGCTCCCACCCGCACTGCTTTGCACACCACAATAATTTCAAAATCAGCTCAATAAACCAACTGAACAGATCAGGAATTCGCGTAGTGCAGACGTGCAGATCACATGTTAGCACAAAATGAAATAGCACCTTCCGGAAGTGCAACCACCAGAGGGAGCGTCAGAGGTCTTCCTCTTGCTCTTCCCTTCTGCCATCGCCACCGCCACCGGCTCAGCAGTCGGATAGGGCACACTCTGCATAGAACCAAATCCAACAAGCAATTTCACATTCCAACTGCCGCACTAGCACGGTAGAACCTACAGGGAAACAGAGAAGTGCACACCGAAAATGAAACGATCGAGGGAGGGGGTCCAGCGGCGTTCACCGTGGCCATTGACGCGTGCGTGGCGTAGTACGCGGGGTGGAACGACACCGGGAACGGCACCGGCGTCCCGTAGGGCGCCCCCGCCGCAGCCGCAGCCGCCTCCATCAGGTGCTGCTGCATACCGCCGCCATCAGATACGCGGAGCGGGATTCGGGGACGGCGAGACCGCGGCCAGCTTCGCCACCTAAGGACCGAAGCGTCCGGGAGCCCCTCCCCGCCCGCACCCTCTCGGCATCGGGGACGGCCGCCGCCGCCGCCGGGCAGAGGAGCGCGAACGACGCCGGGCCCGGATCTCACCTCCATCACAGCCGCCGCCAAGATCAACTTAGGTGCCGGGGATTTTGGTGCCAGCTTGCACGCCCGCAGCTGGATCAGCGCTCCCAGCCGCTCGACTCCGCATCCCCGTGCCACGCGTGACCGAGCAAGCTCCACCCTCGTCCACTCGTCTCTGCTCTGCTCCAACCCTGTCCCCTCGTGCGGCCGTCAATGGACGAGCTCCTCTGGACCAACTAGACGAGAACCCAAAACTTGTCCCAACTTAAGAGCATACACGGACACGTACCGTACTTCCTAGCTTCTTCCCTTCAGCTTACAAATAAAAAGTACAGTTTTACTCTTGTTAAAAAAACAACTACAAAACAACAATTACCACTGCTATATTTCGGACTCTAATTTCGCTCTATTTTTGAGCTGTTGGGAGCCGTTACGGCGCATATGACCCACCTACCATAGACATATCTCAGCGGCTCTCAACGGCTACGCCTTACGGCTCTCAACGGCTCCCCTCATTTAGGCCCACCTACCATAGACACATTAAAAATTTTCTTAATAATTCCCAACGGCTCTCCAAGCATTGTAAAAAAACTCTTTTTTTAATAATAAAGATGCAAAATTCTAAGCTCTTTTTTTCGTCCATCCATTATTTTTGGTCCATCTTCCTCTAACTACCGAATAATGAAGAGTTTCTTTTGTCCGGACTTATATTTCTAGTCCGTGCTTATATGAGTTAGAATAGCTCGCGTCTAGACCAATATGGAGTATGAATTCTAATCTAAATAGATTCCCCAGATCCTCAGATCCTGATTTCTCCAAATAGAACTCTTAATAATAAATAGAAAAAGATAATAGCTACGTTCTTTATTTTTGCACTGCTGTCTTTATTTACGTACGAGTTAGAATAGCTCGCATCTAGATGAACGTGGAGTAGGAATTCTAATCTAAGTAGATTCCTCAGATTTGAGTACTCTAAATAGAACTCTTAATAATTAAACAAAAAAAGATAAGAGTTACGTTTTTTATTTTGCTCTGCTATCTTTATTTATTTAGTTATTATATGTCAAAAGGGAGGAAAAAATCACGTATATCCTGTTTAGAACATGGAGTAATCTCCGTGTTTTTTTTCTAGGCGATTGAAAGCAAGTAACTTTCTTTTGCCTATTGTTTTTAGAAAGGGTTACCTAAATTTATAGGAACAATTTTGAGTTTACCATAAGAAGTTCCATGTTAAAAAAACGTCTTGCTTGCTGCAGAAAATAATTCAGATAACTATGGAATAAAGAGAAATTAAACATAACAAAGGCACCATGATAGCGATGTTGAGTAATAGAAAACAGAAAAAAAAATGTAGACGGCATCCTTCCACCGAGAAGCTAAGAAAAAAAAGAAGCCTTTGTTAATTATGACCAGGCAACTTGCTGCTGTAGCCAGTCACGTGTATTCAGGTTCTAAGACTGACCGCACCGCATGCGGTAAATGATCCGGAAAACACGTTTACAGGAAAAAAAAAAAAGGCCGCACGGGAGTACGCTACTTCCTACGCTATCCAAGCGGACAGGCAGACCTCCGGTATTCCTAGCGGACGAGCAGCATCATCCAGTACATGCCTCGCGGGGCGCGCGTCTGCAGCCAGAGAGCAAGCGCGTCCACGCGGGAGGGAGAGAGAGGAGAGAGGTGACATGCAACGCAGGCCCCACTTGTTCAACGATGAAAAAAATGTTATAACTCACAAACTAAAAAATCAAATTAAATTCCGATTGCATCATTAAATTTGTTTCGATAAATTCTTCAAAACTAGATCTCACATGGATATATTTAGATAAAGTGATAAGTGAGCCCCATAGTGGATAGAGGATGATATAGAGGATGGATGGGTGCGGAAGAATTATGTATAGAGAAGAGAATCTTAGTGACTAGGATGTATAGAGGATGAATTTAGAGTACCACGAGTGCGGATAGCCTAAGCAACCGCACCACAGGCAAAGCTTCTAGCAGGTGTTTGCTCAGGCAAAATCGATCCAGGGTGCAATCCAAATAAGCCGAGCGTTGTGCCGCGGTGCAGCGTCGGCATAGTTCTGCATTGTGGCCATCACGGTATTGGGCTAGCTGACTGGCCATGGTCACTGCCATCATACGCATGTGGTGCCGTGGCCGCAGGTTCGAGCTATCTCGCTGTGTTCGTAGTGTCTCACGTGTGGCTCTGTTGTACAATCATGTTCGTGTCGCCTGTAACATAATGAATTATGATCCCGTTACAATATATGGATATATTTGCTAGTAATAATAAATAAAGATAAATAATAATAAAGAGGCAAAATTTCTACCATGATATTTTTTCTGCCACCCGTATCCTTGTCTGTTACTCAACCGGAGGGAGCTCTGTTCTAATCGGGTTTGTCAAAGCAACCACCGAATCCTTTACGGATTGGGGTCAGGCAGTCCCGCCTTTTTAAAACTGCACACATACTGAGAGTATATGTCCACGTATATATGGTAGTACATACACGTTCATACTTTTTTTTTCTTTTTTAAGGTGATGGCTGCATGCCGTATATAAAAATGGTTTTTATTATGTATATACCTAACATAAGAAAAGAAATATTTATATGTACCTAAATATTATACTTAAAACAAAATGAAGTATATTGGCATACATTAGTATGACCGCACCACATACCCATAATAACAATATTATTAAAGAGCTAAATTTTTTGCCATCGGCGAACAAATCAAATCCTTGACACCTCAACAAATAACTTTTTATCGACTTTAATCAGATATTAGAATTATATATTTTATGAGTTCTAAAATAAAGCCACATAGCTTAATATTTAACTATAGCAACATTGCATATTATGAAAACTAAAGTTGTTCTATATTTAAGTTTAAATACTTTTGTGGTTTGCGACAGGAGAAAAAGTTGTAAAGATGGTATTTTAAATTGACACAGGGTTAATAGAACATTATCATATTATTGCCAACAATAACTTATATTATAGATATCGGTCATTATAAAATAAATTATAGAATTAAAATTTCATAAAAATGATAAAACACAAATAGATATGCATTATTTTGATCATGATTTTCTATTGACAACTCATAGGTTTTTTCTCCTATTGCAACGCATAGGCAAATTTGCTAGTATTAATGAAAAGAGAGTTCTTCCCTCCGTCTTATATAAATTGAGCAACACCCCCTACTAGACCTAGTATCCTTAATTTGGATAGTGGAGGCAAAAACTCAGCTCTAGTAGACCTCATACTAGACCTTTCTAGATTTGTTGGCCTCCTATTCTCCTGCTCCCACTTGTTGGTCCCCTGCTCGACAACCTAACTCCTGAGCACGCGTCTTCCTTCCCCGCTCGCTCCACCCGTGACCTGCACCGCTCGACTCGGGGATGTCCACAGCCGCTCGGGAGCCTCCCCTCGCCCGCCGGTTGGCCATGGGTGTCCACCCAGCCACCGGTGGCGCATCCGCCCCAGCCGGCCTGAGCTTCCCTGTGCCAGTGCCCTCCGTGACACTGGCGGGCCTCGCATGGGCAGTGCCGCCCCGTTTGCCACCGGTCGGTGAGGTTCCCTGCAACTTCCCCCCAGCGCGATGCAGCTCCCCTCCCCCACGCGATGTGACCGAGGAGGAGTGAGGGTGGTCAAGTTCGATGAGATAGGGAAGAGGATGGCATGTGGGTCTCACATGTCATTCTCTGTCTGCCAGGATGGATTTAGGAGGACTGTTTTTGGTAGCGTTACTGAAGAAAACAATAAAAGATGAGTAGTATTAAAATAGGTGGCTACCCAAAAAGATGAGTAGTATTAAAATAGGTACCACGTGGGACCCTCCCTTCTTAGCTGTCCCCGCTTCTATTCTATCGTGTAATGGTAAACAAACACCGCCTAGTATTTTTTTTTCTACGGTCATATTAACTAAATATTACTATCTTTGACCATTTATTTTTAAAAAATCCTTATAGTTTCATAACATATGGATTATATATTATAAAAGTATTTCTCGTAGTAAATCTAAAAATATATATTTCTTATGTCATGAATGTACAATTTTTTTTTTCAAATGGATAGTTAAATATATAAATATTTGATTAGGACGAAGCTAATATAACATTTTTTTGACATGACAGCTAATATAACATTAAAAACGGAGGGAATACTTGACGCTGGCTCCGGTTGCTGTCTCGCAACAATTCCACGCGCCCTCGCTGCGGACATGCGATGCCACACCACACACACAAGCATCGTGGAAAAAAATTGAATTCTTTCTTAGCAATCATCTGTAGGCAGGGATGGATTCAGATGTCTAAATATTTGAAAGATCTGATATTCGTGGATATTCGTATTCATACCCGATTTTAACATGGACGATGCTAGATGGTTGTATTAAAATTCATTTTATATGTTTTTTCTTTCTATATTCCAGATCCATACTCGAAAAAATGTGAATCCGACATTATCTATATCCATGAAGAACAAAGTCCATTTTAATATTTATATGGATATCCGTATTTATATCCGATTTTAATACGAATGCTAAATGGATGTATTGGAATACGTTTCTTTAGTTTTTCTCTATCCAATTCTAGATTCATATTAAAAAAATATGAAATATCAAACATTATCCGTATCTGTGAAGAACAAAGTAACATTTGAAACTTATATTTATGACTAACTAACAATGTAAATGACAATTATTTTGATACAAGTCATTTAAAGTATTTAGAAGTTATCTCTATGACTGATTAGGCCAATCATAAAGGTTAAGTTTAATTTGTGATAATTTTGAAACATATTTATGGTAATCCAAAAATATGAAAAACTCATATTTGTGATAATTTTAATTTTATTATTAATAATATATAAAAGCGTCAAGTTTAATTAATTTTAATACGATTAGTCATAATATTTTTATGTACTTTATATACATTTATTTATATTTTTTTTAAAATTTAAATCTATTTATAGATAAATATTTATGTTTATCAAAATATTTTTCTACATTTTAATGATTTTTATATATTGACTACAGAAATATTTATTACAGTAATATATAAGTTATCTACACTATCTTTAAAATTAAGTAGATATTCAAATATGAATCTGAACTAGAGACATCTGTTTTGCATTTTTTTAAAAAAAAAGAGGCACAGCCTCGGCTTTTAAGAAAGATAGAGTTTGGTACAGACTGGGAATACCAGTTTCAAGAGAGCATCAAAAGGAAACGAGCGCCTGATACAGGTTTTGTAGCAACAGCACCTACTACAAAAGCTAGTGAGACACATCTAAATTTCGCAGATATCAGTCGACACCAGCTCAACAGGCTGAAAGCTCTTCATCCATCGCAGGATCTCCTCCTTGATCTGCTTGATGCGCAGGCGATCACCTTCCTTGAGCAGCAAACTCCACTTTTCTGCATGAACAATATGGCAATGTACACAATATCAGAAGGGGACTTGGGAAACTCGTGGCGGATGGACATCTTGTTTCTGTTGTTCCAGATGGCCCAAGCAAAGCCTGCAAATACAAAGAGAGTTAACTTGATTGGAAGGGGCCCATTGCCCAACAGCCAAGTTTCAGACAGCTCTTTAACTGAACATGGATGATTCTCCCAGTGAAAAAAAAATCCCTCAAAAAACCCCAAATCATTTTGGCAATATCATTATTTGTATTCAGATTTGAATTCAAATTAAAATATGGTAAATATTTCTATCCAAATTCGATATGAATCCAATCTGAATCCATCCCTACCTGCAGGCCAGCAAACCGGTGCTTGGGATCAGTGAAGCCGAGGTGGACGGCTCGTGGCCCACATCACATCTACGAGAACTCGCCTTACCTTTATTTGTCCTATTGGATCTTCAATTCGTCTAAAGGACAAAGGCTAACTTGTACTCCCTCCCTCAATAAAAGAATACAATTCTAACATACTAAGTAAAAGTATTTTGAGTTTTGATTAGCTATGTATAAAATTACCAATATTTATGATATTAAATAAGTATCATTAGGTCTTTTTAGGGGATACATTATATAGTGCCATAAACACTAATATATATATATATATATATATATATATATATATATATATATATATATATATATATTTTCTATATGGTTAAATTTTAGATACTCTAACAAAGAATACATCTTTATGGAGATAGTACTACTGCTGCATATACAAAGCAAAATGTCAGACAAAGGTTGACGACGCAATCTTTAATTGTTTGGAATCACACATCACAGTTATCGATCAAGTGAGACAACACGTAGCTGCACTCTCTGAACGTTAAGTTTGTTTGGGCTATTGTACCAAGAACAGGATTTGCTTTCCATAGCTAAGTGCAGCACACTTGGAGGTAACTCACTCTGTTCTAAAAAGGAATGCCATTCTTAATTTTCAAGTAGTCAATAAATCTTAAACTTAACTAGATACATACAAAAATGTACTAATACTTTTGATGCGTAATAAGTATCATTAGATGAATTATGTGGTATATTTTCATAATAAACATATTTGGAGATATAAATATTGATAATATTTTTTTTGATAAACCTAGTCAACTTCAAGAAAATTTTGAGTTAGTTTAAACCTAAAATTATATATATATTTTTCGAACAGAGACAGTAGGATTTTAAAAATAGTCAGTAACTCTAGTTTGCTGCTGCTACAGATGGAATCACCAATTTGTTTTCTCTGCTTTATTTCGAGTGACAAATCTGAAGTCACCATCCCATTGGCCGGTGGAACTGGTTCTTGCAGCTCCATAGGATCATTGTACAGTTTATACTATGAACGATAACGCATATTCACAGTAGCATTTCTCCAGTTCATACAAGCAGCGTGTTCATACTAGTTTACCATTTCATACAAGCATCTAGTTCATACGTTCATACTCACGGCAGCAGATTGCACTCAGCTACATCAGGTTTTTTTTTTCTTTTTTTGGACAAGACACTCAGCAACATCAGTTAACACTAGCAAGAAATGAGTTCACACTTGAGGAAAAAAAATGTACAGACTACTAAGTCTAAACTCAAGCAACTGGCCTATAATCAAAGAACCATATAATTGGTCTGCATTTTCACAGAACAACAGCGACAGGTCTCATAGTTACAGAGTAGCATGACCAACATTACAGATAGCATGGCCTGATACATGATCACAACAACAGCTTGCTTGATAGGTAACATATTCCTCATATTGATCTTCTGCTTCTCCAGGTAGTCATAACTGCAGGAAACAAGATCATCTGAGATCTTATCTAATTAATAGCAACCAGCTATCAGGCATATAACATCAAAACAGGAAAGGCGTCATCCACAAAATGACGCTGACCCAACATGTTCAAACTTTATGTTTTATATGTTTTCAGGAAACAGGTAGGGAAAGAGTATACATACTTATATGCTTTCAGGAAAAAGCATTTTCTTGAAACATTTCATGGCAGCAAGATGTTCAGACTTTACTTCATCTTGGGTCATAGTTGACAGAGACAGTGTTGTTGAGATTATAAGTATTCCATAAAAAATTTACTTCAAAGTGAAATTTTAGCCTGTCATTTCCTTTATAATATCAGTGAAATTTTAGTCTCTGAAATTTTAGCATTGAGCATGATTCCAACACTCACAGGAGGTGTACTCTCTTCCAAGGTACTACTTAATTATTGCTATCATATAAGATTCTAGCTGCTAACGATTTTCCAGTGCTAAGTGCATCAATCTGTGCAGAAAGGAAATGCAAGGCATCCTTAACCCACCGCATAAGCGCGACTAGGCACGAGGAGGGAGACATTAGCCTCGATGGGCAAGTGGTGGCCAAGAAGGATACTTTTCGGTATTTAGGGTCGATGCTACAAAAGGATGGAGACATTGATGAAGATGTTGGGCATAGAATTTCAGCCGGCTGGTTGAAATGGCGTCAAGCTTCTGGCGTTCTCTGTGACAAAAGGGTGCATCAGAAGCTGAAAGGTAAGTTCTATAGGACGGCGATTCGTCCGGCGATGTTATATGGTGCTGAGTGTTGGCCTACAAAAAGGCGACATGTCCAGCAATTGAGTGTAGCGGAGATGCGTATGTTGCGTTGGTGTTGTGGGCACACAAGGAGGGATAGAGTACGGAACGACGATATTCGGGATAGGGTTGGGGTGGCACCAATTGAGGAGAAATTGATTCAACATCGGTTGAGATGGTTTGGACATGTCCAACGGAGGCCTCCTGAGGCGCCGGTGCGTAGTGGAGTTCTAAAGTGTGCCGATAATGTAAAGAGCGGTAGAGGTCGACCTAAACTAACTTGGGACGAGTCCGTTAAGAGAGATCTTAAGGAGTGGAATATCCCCAAGGATTTAGCTATGGACAGGAGCGCTTGGAGATTAGCAATCAACGTGCCTGAACCGTGACCTCTTTTGTCTTGTGCCCTTTATGTCCCTTTATGTGTCTCCCTGTTTCTCGTCTCTTTTGGGTTTCATCTCTAGCCTACCCCAACTTGCTTGGGACAAAAGGCTATGTTGTTGTTGTTGCTGCTGCTGCTTAACCCACCGCATATATATCAAAAAATATAGAAGTGAAATTTTGCATATTATGAAGGTTACCATTTTTACTTAATAAGCTCTGTCCATCTAAATCTAAAATGAAGAAACTGCTGAAACTATGCTTACAAATTACAGTTAATGTTCTTTTCCACCACTGGAACACTAGAACAGAAGATGTTAGCAAGCAGTTAGTGCAAATTTTTCATGAGTTATCAAGTGTACTTCATAGTGCATACTTGTACATTACATTGTCTGAACTCTGCATAGCAAAGCAATAGACTTAAAATCGAAAATAACGGACAATGGATCTATCTGCTAGCCAGCTTCAACAGTAAACTGAAATCGATGTTTCGGTTGTTGGATTGATCAGCTAGCCAGCTTCTCTCTGCTAACCAGGCATGAAATTTATACAGATGTAAAGAGCTCAGCCAGGTATTCGTGCAAGTGAAGAGGTCATACTTTTTGAAATTAACCAGACTGATCTATTTGCATTCGTGTGTTAAAATAAGTCCCGGCAAGAACAGAAATAGTGTCCGAAAAAAATCTTGAAACTAGAAATAGAAATTGGTACCTCAATTTTGGCCCAGTGTTCATATGCAGAATGATCATCCCAGAGTTTTTTTTTTTGAACTTTAAATACAGCAGGGGAGACCCCACTGTAAGGATTTTATTATTAGAAAGAACAACACCACTGTACAAAGAGGAGCCAGGAAGCTACAACTAAGAGAACTGCACAGGGTGTACAAGCAGAAACAGGACCAACAAAGTTAAGCTAGGTTAGAAAGAAGGGAGAGGAAAATAGGTCTTTTAGAGTGGCAGAAGCGAAAAGAGTGCAACTGGGCTTCTTCCAGGAAACATTGCTTCCAATTGTTAAAGGAAGGACGACCACGATCAAAGATGAAGTTATTCCTTTGCTTCCAAATCTGCCAGGCTCCTATGATGAAAATCTCCATGAAGAAAGGCCTTTGAAATTGTTGTTCAGCATTGACCATCATCTGGAAGAAATCCATGGAGAAGTCCCAGAGATTTGCTTGTGTCAGGCTCCGGTAATTGAAGAACTCTGTAATTTCGTTCCTTTGGAGAGCATCTGATGCTGGCAAGTACATTATAATACAAACCTCCTGGTGTGTGTGCGAGCATCTTACCTCCTCCATTGCCAACACTTGTATCACTCATGAAATAAATACCCTCTTCCAACAGGCATCACCCATTATTTCCACATGAGGTTCAATATATGGAAGAAAATCGAAGGAAGGAATGGACAGACTCAAGACAGAAATGGTGTAGGGGCAAACTAAAACCTAAATGAATACATCAGTTTCAAGAATAAAAGTTTTTTTTAACGTCAGCTCAATTTCTAAGCCAGAGAATGTTTAGCAGATTCTTCAGTAAGAGAATATAAAGTAAAGATGTATTTGCATACAGAACACCAGGCCACCATGGTAGCATTGAAATTTTGGGGTACCAAACCATAACAAGTGTACATACTTATATTTTCCAGTGACTCATGATATAGGTCATGAGAGAATATTTCTCTAAATAATTTCATCATTCAAAGCACACCACAGAGCATGGCCAAAAAAAACTTAACTCATTTTTTCTTCAACACTCATTTGTTGGCTTCATTGAAGAAACGATACTTTTCAGGCAGGGACTTTGCATGCTGCTGATATTCCTCCTTTGAAAAAAGTGATATAAGCATGGAAGTAGTGGAAGCCTCAAGTGAGAAGTTCTTCTCATCGAGTTTGGAGAGGTAAGCCCCAGCCCTATTTATGTCATCTCTATGCAACTTCCTAACTAGAGCATTTAGCATACGTGAGTTTGGAGCAGTACCACTCTTTTCCATTAATGAAAGCAGACCATCGAACTCCTCTAGCAACCCTTCTTCTATGAGATTTTCTGCTATTAAGCGGTAGGTCACAACATCCGGAACCAAACCATTAGCAGGGATAGCAGCGAACAAATCCATGACATCTTCCTTTCTGCCACCTTTGAACAAAGCACCAATCATGATGTTGAAAGTAACAGTGTCAAGTTGAAGATCCTAAGAACACAGGCCCTGAAACATTTTGAATGCTTCATCAACACAATTGTTTTTGCAAAGCCCATTTAGAATTATGTTGTATGTGCAAATGTCCCACTGTTTCCCACATTAGCAGGGATAGCAGCGAACAAATCCATGACATCTTCCTTTCTGCCACCTTTGAACAAAGCACCAATCATGATGTTGAAAGTAACAGTGTCAAGTTGAAGATCCTAAGAACACAGGCCCTGAAACATTTTGAATGCTTCATCAACACAATTGTTTTTGCAAAGCCCATTTAGAATTATGTTGTATGTGCAAATGTCCCACTGTTTCCCACTTTTAATCATATTGAGGTAGAGTTCCTTTGCTTCAGAAAATTTGCCAGTCCGAAACAAACCATGCAGTATAGTATTGTAAGTCACAACTCCAGGCGTAACTCCCATCTCCATCATTTCTCGGAAAAGACAATATGCACTGTCCATCCTACCAGCTTTACAGTAGCCATGAAGCAATGCAGTATAGGAAACAACATTAGGTTTCAACCCAACTGAGACCATACCATCAAGTAACTTTGCCGCTTTATCCACTCGACCAGCTAAGCAGTGGCCATCTATTAATATATTGTATGAGATAACATTAGGCTTCACACCCATGCATACCATCGAGTCAATGAGCCTCTAGGCTTCCATAACCCATCCTTCTTTGCATAAGTTACATGATATTGTGTTGAAGAACACGATGTCAGGGCGAATCCCTTGATTCAACATTTCGGAAAATAATTCCTCAACCTTCTCCCATTTGTCAACAGTGCAAAGTCCATAAACAAGGGAGTTAAAAACTACATTGTCAGGGGTCACTCCTTCATTGATCATCTGATTGAATTGGAGCACAGCATCATCCACTCTTCCCAACTTGCAAAGTGCATCTATTAATGTTCCATAACTGACGACATCTGGACTCAAACCTTGCTGCTTCATTTTGATAAATATATGCATCGCCTCATCTATCATTGCCTTATTAGCATATGCACAGAATACAATGTTGAAGATGTGACGATCTGGTGAAATACCATTTGCTACCATTAAATTTAGGAGATCATGCATCTCAGAAAGAGCTCCTTTCTTACTATATCCATGAAGCATAATGCCATAGATAGTTATATCAGGTTTTATGCCCTTCCTAATCATAGAATCAAAAAAAAAAAAAATCGAGCTTCACTGCAATTTCCATTCTTGCATAGATAGTCCAGAAGCAAACCATAAGTAAAACTATCTGGATCAAGACCACGTGCAGACATTTCTTTAAACCTTCAAACCACCTCTTCCCACTTTCCTGTAAAAAGATGTCCATGGATGAGACAATTATATGTCTCACTGTCTGGCTTAACACCTTTATCAATCATCTACTGGAAGACACCCTCGGCCCTATCAACCATTTCAGCTTTGCACAGGCCATCAATGACTGTGTTGTATTTCACAACATCCGGTGAAACACCTGCATTTCAAAGAGCAGGCTGTAAGCTTTATCCACCTGACCCTCACTAAAGAAACCATTGATGACGATGTTGTATGACACCACATTTGGTGAAGCTACTACCTTGACCATCAGGCATCATGTGGAGCAGCTCAAGTGCCTCCTCAGCTCTCTTTTCATTGCAGAAACCATTGAGGAGTGTGTTGTATGAAACTACATTGGGCGACTTCCGGCATTTGTCGGAGCAATACAACCATGGCCTCATCCACCCTCTTGGCATCACATAGGCCCTTGAGCAGTTGAGTGATGACTATGTCATCCACCCTCCATCCCGTCTTAAGGATGAGGCCAAAGGCAGCGAAGCCATGCTCCAGGCAGACCATGCGGCAGAAGCAGCCGATGAGGATACTGTAGGTGCACCTGTCCGGAGCCACCTTATTATCAGAGCATTCACGGACCATCCGGTTGAAGAGGGAGACGCCGAGCTGTGATCCTGAGGTGGAGGAGCGCCGGCCCGAAGCACGAGACACAACGCTGAGGAGCTGGTTGAAGGCGGTAACCGAGGCAGCCCTAGCCTGAGGAAGCAATTAGTCGAACAGCTTGAGCGCGTCGTCGAGGCGGAGGCTTCCCGAGCGGGCTCGGCCGGCGATGACGCGCTCCAGCTCCAAGCACCGGTCGTAGGCGGCGCCCACGCGTCGGCGCATGCTGACGGGGCGCGGGTGATAGGTCTAGTGGTCCGGCGAGGAGAGGCACGGGTGGGCGGCGGGCGCTGCGTCCGCCTCCGGATCCGTGAAGCGAGCAGAGCACTCACGGACTCACGGACTCACGGGAGCTGGGCGGAGGAGCGTGTGCCGTGTCCTGGCGCCTGGGTGTGTGAGGGTATGAGCTGGTGGGCGGCGGCGGCGGCGGCGGCGGCGGGCGCAGGTGGTGCTGGGGACGCTGCTGGCTTGTCCTTGGGTGTGTGAGGCTAACAGTTGCGGACGCAGGTGCTGCACTGCACATCGAAAGCACCCCCTCCGTCTCAATAAAATGAAAATCTCGTTTCCAAATAATTCTAAATTTAAATTAATTTTGTTTATTTAAATATGTGTATTACAAAAATGTATTCTATACTAATCTAGTGATACTTCTTAAACATCACAAACGTTAGAAATTTTAATATATTTAGTTAAATTTGAGATTTTTTAACCTATTTGAAAGCAAGATTTTCATTCTTTTCTTTTTGAGACCATGGAAGTAGAAAAGTGCTGTTTTTTGTTTTTTATTACATAAACTGAGCGCTAACAGAAACCTTCCTTCTGTTGCTGTGGATTTTTTTTTTTTGCATTAAGATTAGAATCAAAGTGTATAGGAGATCCACACGATACCAATGCAGTGCCACTATAACTGAGGAACTGTTAAAGATGACTGAGAGGTATATCGTATATGTATAACTGAGGAACTGTTAAAGATGACTGAGAGGTAGACCGTAGACTAGATCCCAGCCTTATTAGCTAAATCTCCCTCTTAATGAAGTAAGTGCTCAAGCACTATCACTAAAAAAAAAAGCTTTAGTGGTCAATATGAGCAATTCTACTTATTTAATCTACTGATATACGGAGTATGTAGACAGCGTGTTGTGCTTCTTGGTTGCTCTGGATGAAGTCAGTAATAAAAGGAGGCTTTGTATGTCACTGTGGGCCTGCACCGTGCCTTCCATTGGAGTGTGTTCTCTGTTGCCGTCCCTGTTCTTCATCTGCAAAGAGCAAAAGGTTTGCTAGGAAAATATTTTCACCGAAGTGGGTTCTCCTTTTACCAGATGAACCGTGTGTTCCAGTGCACTATCGGAGGAACTGAAGGGTCCGTCCATCCATGGCGGCACCTGTGGACCGACTCCGTCGCTGCGTCGGCAGCCATGGGCAGGAGACGAGGCGTGGGAGATGCACAGACGGCTGACGGCTCCCACCAAATTTTTTTAGAATTTTAGGGCATTGCCCCTGTCTTAGCATTGCAAAGACAAAAAGCATTCGTTACAGCATTCAGGTGGGATACACCCGTCAAAAGATTACAACAAACGCCCTCAAACGCTCACAGCTCCGAGTTCCATACCCCCAACTAAAAGCACCAAAGAAAATCAACACATCCATCTCTTCACACCACCTCGCCCTGGAGGCTGACCCAGGAAACTCCTCCAACTCCAGAACTCTCCAAAGCACCAGAAAGCTTCTTCTTTGCCTCTTCTGGAAGCTTAGGGCCTTCCCAGTTCAGCGCTTGTTCAAACAGGATCTTATCCCATTTGTCCTCCACCTGATTCAGCCACATATTGCTGTTGGTCTTGATGCAATCTCCTTTAGCTTTGCTAATCTCGCCAAGAATTCTTGTCTTTTCTCTTGGGGAATCAGAATAACCCAAGTGTGAAGCATAGCAACAATTCTTAAGAGCAAAATTCTCAGGTCCAACCAAGGGGTCCCCTGAAAACAAATATCATTTCTCAGCTTCCAAAGCCCCCACAGGGCAGCCGCAGAAAAAGAATTGCAAACTACAAACTTATTATTGCTGATCCACATCTGACCAATAGACAAGAAGTCAGCACCTATCTGTCTATCACATACTTCAGACATATGAAACCACAGTTGTTTGGCAACAACACATTCAAAAAAGAGATGTTGTACTGATTCAGGTTCTTTACAAAAAAGACAGGACTTGTCCTCTAATTTTTTCCTAATACTCAAATTGTCTCTGGTCAGAGTCTTATTTTTAGATAGGAGCCAAAGAAAAAAATGTACTCTTGGTGGGATTTTCAGGTTCCAGACTGCTGGTACATGAACATGCATTATACCCCTAAAATTTATGACCTTGTAAAGAGATTGAGAGGAGCAAGTCCCATTTGAATTGAACTGCCAGATCAGTGAGTCCTCCTCATCTGAAAAACTAATAGTAGATGCTAATTGAACAATTTCTAACCAAATATTCATCAATCTTTGATCCACTCCTCTCCTAAAGGTACATTTCAGGTTAGTACCATTCCAAATGTCAGCTACAGTGCCAGATTTCTCTTGGATGAGAACATAAATATCCCAATATTGTATAGCCAGCTTTGATGGACCTAACCAATTATCCTCCCAGAACTTGACTTTTCTACCATTACCTATCTTCCACTTATATCCTATCTTAGCTGCCGCAGCAGCCCACATGAACCCTTTAAAAAATTGTGAAGCACCACTAGTTGAACTACAAAAAATATTTGGCTTTTCAGTGTCATACTTGAAATCCAAAAATTGTTTCCACATCTTATGGCTATCAAGGTTATATCTTTTGATCCAAGAAGCTAAAAGACTTATATTTAAATCTCTTAGATTTGGTATTCCTAAACCTCCATATTCTTTCAACATAGAGATACTATCCCAATTCACTAGATGAATCTTATGGCTATCAGCATTATCATTCCAGAGGCAATTTGCTAAATGAGTGTTAATAATTTTAATCGCCCATTTTGGGAACTTTATAAAGGACATAAGATAGATAGGAATACTAGTCAAACATGCCCTAATCAAGACTACTTTGGCTGCATAAGAAAGAAGTTTGCCCCTCCATCCAGCTATCCTTTTGAGCATGTTATCTACTAGAGGCTGTATGTCTTCCCTTCTCAAATTCTCAAAATGCAGAGGAACACCAGGGTAGCATTGAAATTTGAAAAATTTGGGGTACCAAACCATAACAAGTATACATACTTATATTTTTGAGAGACTCATGATATAGGTCATGAGAGAATATTTCTCTAAATAATTTCATCATTCAAAGCACACCACAGAGCATGGCCAAAAAAAACTGAACTCATTTTTTCTTCAACACTCATTTGTTGGCTCCATTGAGGAAATGATACTTTTCAGGCAGGGACTTTGCATCGTGCTGATATTCCTCCCTCGAGAAAACTGATATAAGCATGGACGTAGTGGAAGCCTCAAGTGAGAAGTTGTTCTCATCAAGTTTAGAGAGGTAAGTCCCAGCCCTGCTTATGTCACCTCTATGCAACAACCTCCTAACTATAACATTTAGCATTCGTGAGTTTGGAGCAGTACCACTCTTTTCCATTGCTGAAAATAGACCATCAAACTCCTCTAGAGATCCTTCTTCTATGAGAGTTTCTGCTATTAAGCGGTAGGTCACAACACTCAGAACCAAACCATTAGCAGGGATAGTATCAAACAAATCCATGGCATCTTTCTTTCTGCCGCCTTTGAGCAAAGCATCAATCATGATATTGAAAGTAATAATGTCAAGTTGAAGATCCTTAGAACAGAGGCTCTGAAACATTTTGAATGCTTCATCAACACAATTGTTTTTGCAAAGGCCATTTAGAATTATGTTGTATGTGCAAATGGACCACTGTTTTCCACTATTAATCATATTGAGGTACAGTTCCTTTGCTTCAGAAAATCTCCCTGTCCGAAACAAACCATGCAGTATAGTACTGTAAGTCACAACTCCAGGCATAACTCTCTTCCTCAACATTTCTCGGAAAAGACAGTATGCATTGTCTATCCTGCCAGCTTTACAGTAGCCATGAAGCAATGTATTATAGGAAACAATGTCAGGTTTCAAGCCATCTGAGACCATACCGTCAAGTAACTTCGCCGCTCCATCCATTCTACCAGCTAAGCAGTTGCCATCTATTAATGTATTGTATGAGATAACATCAGGCTTCACACCCATGCAAACCATCGAGTCAATGAGCCTCCGGGCCTCCATAACCCGTCCTTCTTTGCATAAGTTACACAATATTGTGTTGAAGAACACGATGTTAGGGTGAATCCCTTGACTCAGCATTTCGAAAAATAATTCTTCAACCTTCTCCCATTTGTCAACAATGCAAAGTCCATAAACAAGGGAGCTAAAAACAAAGATGTTAGGAGTCAGTCCTTCATTGATCATCTGATTGAATTGGAGCACAGCATCATCCACTCTTCCCAACTTGCAAAGTGCATCTATTAATGTTGCATAACTGACGACATTTGGACTCAAACCTTGCAGCTTCATTTTGATAAATATAAGCATCACCTCATCTATCATTGCCTTTTTAGCATATGCACAGATCACAATGTTGAAGATATGAAGATCAGGTGAAATACCATTTGCTACCATCAAATTTAAGAGATCATGCATTTCAGAAAGAGCTCCTTTGGTACTATATCCATGAAGCATAATGGCATAGATAGTTACATTAGGTTTTATGCCCTTACTAACCATAGAATCAAAAATTTTTCTAGCTTCACTGCAATGTCCAGTCTTGCATAGATAGTCCAGAAGCAAACCATAAGTAATAACCATAGTCACAAAGTTTCTGGGTCGATGGGGTCGAGGTACGGGGTCGCGGTACGTGATACGCTACTTGCGAGAGATTTTTACACTTCGGGTTGAAAATGAACCCGTGAACCTGGGTTGGGGTCGACGAACCCGGGTCGAGGGTCGAATGTGGTGAACCCGTTTTATGTGACTATGGTAATAACATCTGGCTCAAGACCACGTGCGGACATTTCTTTGAGCCTTTGAACCACCTCTTCCCACTGTCCTATTGAGAGGTATCCATGGATGAGACAATTATATGTTCTATTATTTGGCTTACCACCTTTATCAATCATCTGCTGAAAGACACCCTCGGCCCTGTCAACCGTTTGAGCTTTGCACAGGCCATCAATGATTGTATTGTATGTCACAACATTCGGTCTCACACCCATTTCCAGGAACAGGCTGTAAGCCTTATCCACCTGACCCTCACTAAAGAAACCCTTGATGACGATGTTGTATGACACCACATCTGGTGGGCAGCTACTACCTTGACCATCAGCCATCATGCGGAGCAGTTCAAGTGCCTCCTTAGCTCTCTTTTCATCACACAAACCCTTGAGAAGCGTGTTGTATGAACCTACACTGGGTGCGCATCCAACATCGGGCATTCGTCGGAGCAATATGTCCATGGCCTCGTCCACCCTCTTGGCATCACAGAGGCCTTTGAGCAGTTGATTGATGACTATGTTATTCACCCTCCAGCCTGTCTTAGGGATGAGGCCAAAGGCGGCAAAGCCATGCTCTAGGCTGCCCATGCGGCAGAAGCAGTCAATGAGGATGTTGTAGGTGCAACGGTCGGGAGCCACCTTGTTGGAGCAGTCACGGAGCATTAGGTTGAAGCGGGAGACAACGAGCTTGTATGATGACGAGCATTTCGCGCGAGACACAACGCTAAGCAACTGGTTCAAGGCACGAACCGAGGCAGGCCTGGCGTGGAGAAGCAATTCGTCGAACAGCTTGAGCGCGTCATGGAGGCCGAGGTTCCCCGACCTGGCACGGCCTATCGCGGCGCGCTCCAGCTCCAAGCACCGGTCGTGGCCGGCGCTCACGCGGCGGGACATGCCGATGCGCGACGGAGCGAGGGTAATGTGGCCCAGCGAGGAGAGGCACGGACGGCGTCGCGTCAGCCTCCGGATCGGCGAAGCAGAGCAGGCGAGCAGCTCGCGTGAGCTGGGCGGAGCCGCGAGTGCTGTGAGTGGTTGAATCGGTGCAGGTGTTGGAACGTCGTCGTCGGCGGCGGCCACGGCGACGGCGCGGTCGCGTCAGCCTCCGGATAGGTGAAGCAGAGCAGCTCGCGTGAGCTGGGTGCAGCCACGAGTGCTGCGCCGTGGCATAGTTGACTCTATGAGGGCAGGAGCTGGAACGTTGAGCGGCGGCGGCGGGCTGGGGCAGGCGGGCGGCGGGTTGGGAACAGGCCGGCGACGGGCGCTGGCCAGGAGGCTTTTTCTGTCGTGGAACTGGAAAGCTTTCTTTTTTTCTTTTCTTTTTTTTTTCTATTTTCTCCATGACACTCGCATCGCGTGTTCGTGAACTCGAGTTGGCCGTTTATTATGGCCAGTGTCAGGCCTCAGTTAATCGTGAGTAAAAAGTTTTTGGGTGTCATATTAGATGTTTTATGGAATGTCAGAAGGGGTGTTCGGATACTAATAAAAAAACTAATTACATAATTTGTCTGGAAACTACGAGACGAATATATTAAGGCTAATTAATTCGTCATTAGCACATACGTGTTACTGTAGCAATTATGACTAATTATGGACTAATTAGGTTTAAAAGATTTATCTCGCGATTTTTATGAAAACTGTGCAATTAATTTTTTTATCTACATTTAATGCTCTATGTATGTGTTCAAACATTCGATGTGACGGAGTAAAAAGTTTTTGGTGGTAACTAAATAGGGTCTCAATGGGTTTCATCAAAGTTTTATGGGCATTAATTATACTGATGTGGCACTATATTAACAAAGAGAGAGATGATAAGAATTTTATAGAACTGTTTCTAAAATCTGGATGTGTTGCAGTGACATGATATCCCGCTAAGACTGGCCACAAAAAAAAGTTGTTGTGCCGTGCAGCATTACGTATTATTCTATTGGATTTCATGATTTTTTATTTAATTTATGTTTTGCATAGAGACATGAGTCATTTCCCCTTTTTTCTTTCATTGTTTAAAAAAAAGAAAAAGAGGAAAGAATATGTTAAAGTTACCTGATAGTCAGGCCCATCGGTTAATAAAAAGGTAAAAAATCATCTAAATGCGAGGTTTCGTTTTGCAAGAGCCACACAGCTGATTTTGCATCCTTTTCAGGCTCTTAGAAAAAAAATAGCAGTGTCATGACTGATAAATTGAACAATCCTATGCTCCTACTGCAAATTTGCTCATCTGTCAAAAGAAAACTAACAGAGAATTTAAAGATTTGATGGTTGATCGCTTGGATGATCCCATTTTTCAGGTGTCCTCAGTCAGAGGACGAAATTCACATAGGGAATAACTGTGTCAGGAACAGGATTTGCTTCCGGTGCTAGCTGCTGCCACAGTTTGAATCATCAAGTTGTTTCCTCTACTTTATTTCGAGTGACAAATCCTAAACACCATCTCATTTGACAAGATCATAGAATCATGGTAGGAACAGTGTTACAAACGAAGTTACGTGCCCTTGCTCTATGCTCTTTAACACGTGCTACTTTGTTTGGTGAACAGGCTCCAACACTGGGAACAGCTTCTCTAGCTTCGCATTTGAGAGAACCTTGTGGGGGTCCAGCTCCATACGTGCCTTGTTATAAGCATCCGCAGGGAAACGCTTCGTAAGTCTGGCCTGGACTTCAGCAAGTTCGTCCTTGTCTTTTGGAGCCTAGGAAGAATGGAGACAGAATAATCACCAGCCATGAAATTTATTTGCAAATAAATAACTAAACCAGGTATCCGTGCAAGTGAAGAGGTCATACTTTTGAAATTAACCAGACTGATGCTATTTTCACTTGTGCAGCCTAGGAAACAGGAATAACACAACCAATGTCTGAATAAATCTTGAAACTAGTAGTAAAATTTGGTACCTCAATTTTGGCCCAGTGTTCATAGGCAGAATAATCATCCCATAGACTTTGTGCCAGGCTCCTGTAGTTGAAGAACTCCTCTGTAATTTCCTTCCTCTGGCGAGCATCTGTTGTTGGCAAGTACATTATAATACCAACCTGCATGGATACCAGTAAGTTGGTCACCGAGACTTATACATAACTGGTGTAAAATGGAACCATGTTGCAAGACGAGCATTGCATATGATTTATTTGAAGATGCAGGAGGTGAGCTCTCCAAAGCAGTTAAGAGTTGCAATGTGCAACTGTTTCAGAATATACGTGATTGTCTCAAAAACATGAGGAAGATAACAACATACATACAGTAGAACAGTTTGGTATTATCATCTATACTGAAGAAAGGATTTCCCATTGTATTTGTCAGAGTAGAGGAAGCAAGTGAGCAAGTTATGCTACTATATATTTAGCAGAAACTATCAGAAGAGAGTAGAGGACACAATCGAATTGCAAAATATCACATTTTTCCAATCAGGCAAATTGAATTTAATTACCAAAATATTACTTTTTTGAACCAAATTATAAGCAAAGAAATCAATACAAACAAATTAGTATGAGTTGCAAAAGAGCTTTTAGGTAGGCGATTACAAGTGGCAATAGCAGCACAGATCAAACATACAGAAAACAAAAGAACTATTGGATAAGAACAAATTAATTACCCATGAAAATATGTCTTCTTCTTCAGAGCTTGATGCTGGGCTCATGGGGCTCTTGCTGCGGGCTGTCCAACGCTGCTCAATAGGTCCAGGTGCGGGTATCTCTTCCTTTTCAATCAACCGCAGCAGCTTATCTATATAATCAAGATCCTTCATATTTGGCTTTGCTAGGGTTCCAGTGGGGAAGCAGTTTTCAGAAACCCACTGCTGCCCACCACAATCAAAGCCCAGTATTTCATCACTCCAGCCCATGCGATACCCTTCTGACTTCTTCCAATACTCAGCTTCCGCTTTATTGATTTTCATCACATGATCTTTATCCAGAGGATCAAGAGCAAGCAGCTTGTCCCTCAGCTCAGTAAATGAAAGTGTATCTATGTCTGGGTCATTACTTTCTGCTTCAGTTCTGGAAAGCATCTATAAGGTGGCGTAAGTGAACAACAACAACAACAACAACAACAACAACATAGCATTTTGTCCCAAGCAAGTTGGGGTAGGCTAGAGATGAAACCCACAAGAAACGAGAAACAGGGAGACACATAAATGGACATAAAGGGCACAAGAGAAAAAGAAGTCACAGTTCAGGCACGTTGATTGCCAATCTCCAAGCGCTCTTGTCCATAGCTAAATCTTTGGAGATATTCCACTCCTTAAGATCTCTCTTAACGGACTCGTCCCAAGTTAGTTTAGGTCAACCTCTACCGCTCTTTACATTATCGGTCCGCTTTAGAACTCCACTACGCATCGGCGCCTCAGGAGGCCTCCGTTGGACATGTCCAAACCATCTCAACCGATGTTGAATCAATTTCTCCTCAATTGGTGCCACCCCAACCCTATCCCGAATATCGTCGTTCCGGACTCTATCCCTCCTTGTGTGCCCACAACACCAACGCAACATACGCATCTCTGCTACAATCAATTGCTGGACATGTCGCCTTTTTGTAGGCTAACGCTCAGCACCGTATAACATCGCCGGACGAATCGCCGTCCTATAGAACTTACCTTTCAGCTTCTAAAGCACCCTTTTGTCACAGAGTACGCCAGAAGCTTGACGCCATTTCAACCAGCCGGCTGAAATTCTATGCCTAACATCTTCATCAATGTCTCCATCCTTTTGTAACATGGACCCTAAATACCGAAAAGTATCCTTCTTGGCCACCACTTGCCCATCGAGGCTAACGTCTCCCTCCTCATGCCTAGTCGCGCTGAAATCGCACCTCATGTACTCGGTCCTAGTCCTACTAAGTCTGAACCCTTTCGACTCTAACGTGTGCCTGCATAGTTCTAACTTCCTATTAACCCCTGTCCTACTGTCGTCAACTAGCACCACATCATCAGCAAAGAGCATACACCAAGGGATATCACCTTGTATATCCCTTGTGACCTCATCCATCACCAAAGCAAATAAATAAAGGCTTAAAGCTGACCCCTGATGCAGTCCTATTTTAATTGGAAAGTCACTGGTGTCACCATCACATGTTCGGACAAACGTCACCACATCCCTGTACATATCCTTGATGAGGGTAACGTACTTAGTTGGGACTTTGTGCTTTTCCAAGGCCCACCACATGACATTTCTCGGTACTTTGTCATATGCCTTCTCGAGGTCAATAAAGACCATGTGCAAGTCCTTCTGCTCCCTATATCTCTCCATCAATTGTCGTAATAAGAAAATCGGCTCCATGGTCGACCTACCAGGCATGAAGCCAAACTGATTTTGGGTCACATGTGTCACTCTCCTTGGGCGATGCTCGATAACCCTCTCCCAGAGCTTCATCGTATGGCTCATCAACTTAATCCCACGGTAGTTAGTACAATTTTGAACATCTCCCTTGTTCTTGAAGATATGTACTAATATACTTCTCCTCCATTCTTCAGGCATCTTGTTAGACCGAAAAATAAGGTTAAAAAGCTTAGTTAACCATACTATCGCTCTGGCGCCTAGGTATCTCCACACCTCAATGGGGATACCATCAGGGCCCATCGCTTTACCTCCCTTCATCCTCTTTAAAGCCTCTTCGATCTCTACCTCCTGAATTCTCCTCACAAAGCGTTTGTTGGTATCGTCAAATGAGTCGTCCAACTCAAGGGTAGGACCCTCATTCTCCCCATTAAACAGCTTGTCGAAGTACTCTCTCCATCTGTCCTTGATCTCCTCATCCTTCACCAGAAGTCGATCTGTCCCATCCTTGATACATTTTATTTGGTTGATGTCCCTTGTCTTCCTCTCGCGGATTCTAGCCATCCTATAAATGTCCTTCTCCCCTTCCTTCGTGCCTAGCCGCTGATAAAGGTCATCATACGCCTGACCTTTTGCTACACTCACAGCTCGCTTTGCAACCCTCATTTGAGTAGAATGGCGTAAGTGAAAAAACAAACAAATATATTGCAGAATACAGCTACAAAATTCTCCAGAAAACTAAATAATTTCATAATTTACTTCATTTGAGTAGAATGGCAACAACATTTGAGTATCCCAGTTGACTGTATAAACCAATATATCTGATTTTCAGTGCATATCGATTTAAAGTACAGGAACTGAATGCTCAAAGGTTCTATGTCTGTATACTAATTAACTAGCTAGAAGCCACAAAAGCCCAACTTACACTTCTTGCGTCACCTTTTTTTAGTGAAAAGGCAAGGGAAACACCCCTTCCCACTTTCAAATATAGAAATCTACCAAGAATTCTACACAGAAATAAAAATCTTCCTCTGAGACTAATTAAGGAAAGGACAAAACTAGCAGGTGCACCCACAAACTACCATCTTTTCAGCTGACAATTCCTATCAGGTGCTACTGCACAAGTGCACATATTACTATCAGCATACACGTAACATGTGATAAATACAACTCTTCCAACTGGAATCACCACTTATTTCTAAGCAAGAGAATATTGAGCTGATTCTTCGGTAAGAGAATAGAAAGTAAAGATGCATTTGCGTACAGAACATCAGGATAGCATTAGAATCTATTAGAAGGCTAAGAAGGGTATCAAACTGTAACAAGTGTACGTACCTATATTTTTTCAGTGACTCACGATAAAGGTCCCGAACATGCTGTAAAGCTTCATCCTTTCCATATTTTGATCCCAACTTTGGGGTTCTCCACTTTGAGGGAGGATTGCATTGGACAACAACAACCGTGTCAGTATATGGAATCCACAAGTACTTAATATGTTTGTTTTCTGAGAGCCACTTCCTGCAGAAGGGGAGAAAGGAATAAATCTGAGGATGTTACAACTGCATAGGAAAACCAATTATAAAGCTACATAAAGATTGGCACCAAGAAACATTACTTGTGGTTTTTCTTGACTTCATCTGCATTGGAAACGAATGTATGTTCCACAAGCTGGTGTCTTTCTACACATTGCAGGGTAACTTCTGCGACGACGCCTAGGCCGCCAAGTCCACAGCGAGCAAGATAAAACAACTCAGGATCCTTCTCCCTCGATAACTCTATTGTCCCTTTGGCAGGGGTAACCAGTTTCATGCTGATGACTTGCTCATCAACCGGAGGTAATGTTGCACCAGTGCCATGGGCACCAACCTGCGTCCAATCATGAAAAGAAGTATACAACCCCTGAACTCAGTACGCAAGTTACAATTATGCACTTTGTAAAGGAATACTAGGACCCGCTACAATTGGAGCACTCGGGCATTAGATGAGAAGAACTTTCTCGATATAGGAAATGGTAGGAAAGAATCCGTCCTATGAAACTACTGGTAAAACGAATATCAGCTTCGAAAACACTAATTTCGATCCCCTGAAGAGGCTATACGATGATACAAGTAATTCTAGACAATCTCGAACATTTCACTGAAGCTGTTAATCCAATATCAAACATATATGTGCTACAGTGTCAAGTTAGTTCATTATATTCTCCATTTGTTTCTGTTAATAAAATCAATGACACAAAGAGAAACAGCTGCCTAGAAATTGGAAGTAAGAAGGATGATGTCTTTAACAGACCTGAGTGAACCCTCCGACCTGCTGCTCCCGAATGGAAGCAAAGTTCTGCAGCGTGAGGCCATGTTCCCGGAGCGCGTCGACGAGCTCCGCGACACGTATCCCAGCCTGCACCGTGACGGTCTTCTTCTTGGCGTCGACGTCGAGCACCTTGTCCATGAGGGCGAGGTTGACCATCCCGGCGCGTGACAGCGCGATCCCATTGGGGGACAGGCCGGAGCCGAGGGGCCTGAGCTTGCGGCGCTCCTTGTGCGCGGCGGCGAGCGCGCCCTCAAGGGCCGGGAGCGAGTCCGGCTGGAGCAGGACGCGGGCGTGGACCTCGTGGGTGCCGCTCCAGTTGGAGACGGCGTGGAGGTCCTCCGGCAGCGGCGCGTACCGGAACGGCACGGCCTTCTTGTGCAGCGCGTCGGCGGGGAGCGGGAAGGAGTAGTAGGTCGCGGCGCCGCAGCCGAGGAGAAGCAGCGCGTAGCCCGCGTACTTGCGGAGCTCGGCGTCGGAAGAGACCGGGGAGGGGGCGGAGGAGAGGGCGCGGAGGAGGGGGAGGTGGTTGTGGTGGTGGTCGGCGGTGGGGATGCCGCCGCCGCTGCTGCGGCGGAGGAGGAAGCGGGAGAGGAGGAGGTGCCGCATCGTGGCGTTCGGCGGCGCGGCGATGGGGGAGCGAGAGCGGCGTCGGTGACGTGGTGAAGGCAGTGGTGGGCGGTGGAGGGTGGACGGCGCCGGCAGCGGCCACCGCAGCAGATCGCGATGGGCGGGGGTGGGATTGGGCTCCTGTGGAAATGATTAGTTGCGATTGATGGGCTCTGGGCCCATGGACCCCAACGTACACGCGCGGCCCGATTCTAATCAACCAGCCCACGTAGCTGGAGAAAGAGGCGGCCCTACGTAGACAAAAAAAAAATTAATTGCACAGGTCTGAAAGAAATTGCGAGACGAATCTTTTAAGTCTAATTAGTCCATAAAAAGTCTTAAATGATACAGTAACCAATATGTGCTAATGACGGATGACATATAGCAGTTAAAGAAAATAAAGTGTCTTGGACCAGCCCACATGGTTGTGCGTGCAGGTTGTGACTAGGAAGTAGCATATACTGTGCGTGCATATAGGGAGGCAGTATGCATAATAGTGCGTGTAAGTGCGTATGAGCCGCAGAAAATATTCCTAAGAGGTCAGACCTTATTTTTTCTTTCCTCCAAAACTGCAGTTTTCATTGTCTTTCCTTTGGAATGGTTTGAGTCTCTTCCTTCGTTCCAAACACTGCTACAGTGTGTGTCAAAAAAAAACACTGCTACAGTGAAATTTCCTATAGGAACTGATTCCTTTGAACTTCCCACGTTTTTCCTATGAACCAGAGCATAGCCAAGCCATGCTACTGACGTCCGGTGATATGAGTGCGGCAAGCACTCTTGGCATCACATTACGAGTATATATGGTTCCGGTATATATGGTTCACCGGACCCTTGCCCTTAGACGAAGTCTAAAGTGTGTGAAACTCTTCCCACCTTCATCCTAGGGCAAGCTCTCGCACGTGCTATATGTGCCGGGCATTTTTTTTTTTGCCTCATATCATATGAACGTTCTCATTATATGAATTCTCACTTTAGTTAAGTTTCGAAATCAAATATTTACCATTTTCTTTACATTTCATTTATGCAACTATGCAAGCATGAGAAGGAACATTTTCACTACATAAATTCTCACTTTAATTAAGTTTAGAAATCAAATATTAACCATTTTTTACATTTCATTTATGCGACCATGCAAGCACAAGAAGGATTTTCTTTTCCACTGGCCTTTCTTACTCCACCTGTCTCTCACTGTATTTATGGATGTCATTTCACAATATGAATTTCAAGTTTAATTAAGTTTATAAATCAAATATTTGTACCACCTTTTTTAGACTTCATTCATGCAACTATTGTAACACCTCGGGTGTTATAGTGGCTAATTAATCTGCCATGTCATCATATTGCACCGCAAAACATCCATGTTTAGGTCAACCATGTTATGCATTAACTAAAATGAGTTTACCTTTTTAGGTTGGATATGCTTTTCAGTGGTGTGACTCGAACCGAAAACCCTAATTTTGAATGTCACCGCAAATACTTAGTTTATGCCCTGCGTAATTTGAGGTGTGTGACTGTGTTACACACTAGTGTCAAGTGTAGGGTATGAACTCAAGTACAACACGTAAAATGAAGCTCCAAGTTTGAGTTTGAATTGGAATCCAAAACTTGTTACGAGTTTTTCAATTCGAATTTGAATTCAAATTTGGGAAGTTATTAAAAGATTTTCAAAAGTTAAATTGGTCAACCAAGAGTGGCATTTGGTCAACTATGTGATACTTGACCCAATGATACCCTTGGGTGATGGTTTAATCACTAATAATCACCAATTAAAATAGCAACAAGTTTCAATTTGAAATTCTTCCGAAAACCCTAAAATCCAAAACCCTGGTTTTACCCCTTTTGAAATAATTCAAAATCTAAGAAAAAATTTGGGAAAAAGTTTAAAACAAAGTTTGTAGAACTTTTCAAGGGCTACAACTTTTGTGTTTTGAGTTTTCAAAGTTTTAGTGTAAAATGTGGAGCAATTTTGAAAAGAAGCAAATTTCAAATTTGACCCCTTTTCATCCCCAAACTCAAATTTCAAAATGGAGGCTGAATTTGAAAATGGTTTGAATAGCAAAGTTGTAGGTATTGGTTATATGTACAACTTTGGTGTTTGGAGTTTTTGAAGTTTCAATATAAAATTGAAAGTAATTTCTAAATTACCAAATTCCCAAAAAGTGTCCCCTTTTGATTTTAAATTCAAATTTTTAAATCCATTTCGAATTTGAAAAAGTGTTCAATATAAAACTTGTAGAGCTTGAAATTCTGAAGATTTCATATCTTGGGAATTTTTCAAGTTGCTACATGATTTTGAGAGTAATTTGATAAAACAGTTTGAAATTGAAAAAAATTTGGGGAGCTACAGTATCCGACGAATCACCGCCGGGCACCGAGCGGCATGGGCACCGGCGAGCCGCCGGGCTGCTTCCAGGCCATTCCCGTGGGCGCTCGATCGCCACCTCGTCCAAGTACGCACCTTCTAGCGGCGTTGGTGACCCCTATATAAAGCCGAGCAAGCCGCCGTTCGTTTTCTTTTTCTTCTCTGTTTTTAGCCGTCGCCACCGCTTAGCTCCGCCGCTCGCCAATGCCGCCATTGAGCCGCCACCAGCCACGCAAACCGCATCATCACGTTTGCCTCGCCCTCGCGCACCTCTTGGTCCAACTGCTCTAGCCCTTCTTCTGCCCAAATCGTCTCACCACCGTTTCCTTCTCCAACGCCGGTGACCGAGCGCCACCGAGCCGCCTCACGTGGCCAGCCCTCTCCACCGTCTCCCAGCGCCTCCAGTTGCTTCATTGCAATCACTGTGAGCTCCCATTGCTTATCGTGTATTCAATTTAGACGCTACCGTCGTGGATCACCGGGACGCCGTGAGCCGCGACCACCATTCCGCCATGGCCGTCGGGAAGGTTTCCTCGGAGTTTAAGCATGGGCGTTTTGTGTTGTAATCGGTTCGCGGTGAGGAGTAGTTCGTGTTGGACAGGTTGGTTGAGCAACCGATGTCGTGATTGCCGGCCGGCCACCGTGCCATCGCCGTGGGAGAGAAGGCGAGAGCGGAGAAGGGAGATGACAGGCGGGGCCGAGCTGTCAGCGAGAGAGAGAGAGCGGGCGAGCGCGCGCGGCAGGCCGCGTTGCTGGGCCAGCTCGGGCTGCTGGGCCGCGCGAGCGGGTGACGCAGGCGAGCGCAGGCGCGGGCGCGAGCGCGTGGGTGGGCCGCGCGTTGGCTAGGCCGAGCTGAAGGAGAAGAGGCGAAGTGGCCCGAGCGGCAGTTTTTGTTTTTCTTTTTTAAAAATGTGAATAGTGTTAGTTTTTATTTATTTCACTGGAATTTTTGTAGAGCTCCAAAAATAATGAAATTTTTTGTGTAAGCTTTTCAAGGTGTAAACTAATTAGCAAAAATATTAAATGTTAAATTTGATTACTTTTTGCAAGTTATTTAATTAGCTCAATTAAATATTAAATGCAACTTCCAGGAATTATAGTAATTAAAATATTAATCCAAAAATCATGAAATTTGTTTTGACACTGTTTTAGGCCATAATTATTCTACAGAAAAAAGTTTAAGCTCAATTAGATGAAGTTTGATTTATTATTAATTATGCGCTAATCAATTAAGTGTTTAAATAAATGTTAATTGATAACTTTAAGTGTTGTGTGTCCTTTTGATTGAGTGATGACCTTGGGTCACTAATTCTTGGTGATCCTTGGCACCTTAGTTACTTGGTTGAGCTCGTTAGTAGTGTGTTCAGTAAAAAGTGTTAGTGTTGCTTAAGTTATCGCTATTAGTTAGTAGGTTTTACTGTTTTACAACTGTACCGAGAAGGAAAGTTGTACTCGAGTCGTAAACTGTGGCATATCATCATCAAGCATCATGTTTATCACCGCATCATGTTGAAACATGTTATATGCTCGTGTAGTTTCCGCTTTCGAAGAAGTCGACGTTGGCGAGCAAGTCTCCGAAGAAGAGCTATCTTCGGTGGGTTTCGGACCGAAAGTCGGAATTTTTGAGCCCGAGTTAGCCGTCTCGTCAGAGCAAGGCAAGCCCCGGTGCATTAAAACCCTATCTTGAGTTTTACGAATCTTTATCATTATATTATGGTTTACTACATAAAGTAACTAGGAGTTGAGTGATAACCCAATTATTACATTATCATCCTTGATTATTGCGATATCACCCTTGATGCCTGTTTTATTACAAAATATGTAGTATGCTTCGCTATGCTTAATGAGTTAAGCTTTTAAATGAAATGTTTACATGGACATGACGACATACTTAATGAATATTGAAATATTAGAATGAACTTGGCCACTGCTAACTTGTATTGGGAAAGGAGTCTCAATGTAGTGTTTCTGCCTTATCAGTTAAGGACTGTACATTGTTGGCCCTTGAGTCATAGAGTTTTTATTAGTACTAGCCATGTACCCATATCGGGTAAGCCTTACTTTGGCTATTCCATTACGAGAACGTCTAACCTCGCACTCGGAGTGGAGAGATGGCGAGAGTAGCGTGTACCCTCAGGGCTAGAATTGGGCCGGGTTCGAGAAGTACTGTGCTCTCGGGTGGCGATGGACACGTTCTGGTTTTGGGCTACTCGGGTAAGAGTTGATATATGTAAGACTAGGTTCTACATATGTCGTATGGTTAGGAAGCCCTAGCTAGGTAAATGAAGCGGTTTGAATCATCGTTACTCCACGAGAAAGGAGTCTTGGCCTTGCACCAACATCGTAGTTAAGAACTGGAATTGAAAGAGAATGAGAAAGATCTTGATGAGAATTACTTTGATCTAGATTAGGATCACTTAGAATTGGTTAATGAACCATCAATGATAAAAATAAAATATTAAAGGTAAGGACTTACTTTAGTAAGCTTTTCTATAAAAGAAATTTTGATTCTTAAATACCCATACCTTGATTCCCTAAAGCTAGCATGCCTTTAGAGTCTTTTTCTTAGTCGGGTAAGTCTTGTTGAGTACTCCCGTACTCAGGGTTTATTAAACCCCTTATTGCAGGTGCGGTTCATGAACAAGTCTCCTTTGAGCCTTGTTGCATGATCGTTGTGGCTGAAGAAAGTGACGACGAATAGGTTGTGTGGCCTCTGGGTAAGGCACTTCGTTTGTGTGTTATTAATAAAGTTACTGCTGATACTTCTCTACTACCGGTTTGTAATAATGCTACTTAAGGTTTGAAATTTAGAAACTGTGGTTTATAAACTTAAGTTATTGTAAGACTTCCGCTACTTTACTCTGATGGTATTTTGAATAAACTGTTATAATATTGCAATACTCTTGTGATTGGATTCTGTTTGGAGGATAACAGACTTTTTAAGTTATGAGAAACATAAGTACGGCTGTTAGAGGTCATTATAACGATGACAGTTACATGTGGGCTATCATAATTAGGAGGTTATGTGACAACTATGCAAGTATGACTAAGATTTTCTTTTCCCGGTCCCTTCTTACTCGGTTATTCCATTATCCCTCAATGCATTCCTAGGATGCCACTTCTTACTCTCGCTTTAGTTAAGTTTAGAAATCAAATATTTACTTGTAACACCCCTGGGTGTTAAGCATACATTAACACCCCAAAGCATGAGTATTAGTATCATATACATGTTCATCATCACATGTAATATAAGTTCATTTGAATTGAAATGTGAAAAACATCTGTTTGAACCCTAATTGTTGCATTTGCTTGCTAGAGTTGTAGAACTTGTTTAGCTACAATTTTAGATAATCTAGAATTAATTAACATGATTTTTGGAGCAACTTTGGTATTCAAAATCTCCCCAAATTTTACTTTTAAAAATATTCTAGAAAAGTGAGTTTTTAATTAAAAATTTGGCTTTAAATCATTAATTCAAAATCTGTTTAGAATTTTGAAAAGTGCCATAAATGAAAGTTGTAGAGAATTAAATTTTCAACAACTTTTATTTTGGAGACAACTTGTGAAAATGTCCTTTTCATCTTTAAAATTTGAATTTAAATCAATTTAGCAAATCTGGAAATTCATTTATAAAAGAAAAGGAATTCTCGGGCTTACCGGGCCGCCGCCCCGTTTCCGGCCCAGCTTGGGAAGCCGGCCTGGCCCGTCTCGCGCGTCCGCCCGCACCAGCTCCCGCCCGCCCGTGCGTGCTCGGCCGACCGCGGCAGAAGCCGGCCGCCGCGTGGCCGTACGCCGCCGACGCCACGCGCCACGTGCCCTCCGGTGGCCCCCGCGTCCCTCCGCGCCCGCTTACTCCCTCCGCGCGCTCGCCCGCCTCAGCTGCTGCCCTCATTTCGCTTCGCCAGCAGCCGCACAGCAGCAGCAGCACGCTCCGCCTCCGCCGTCGCGCGCCTCGCCGGAGTTGGAGTTTCCCGCCGCTAGAGCTCGCCGCCAACTGCTACATCTTACATAGGGCTCCGCCATGACTCCATGAATCTCGTGCTCGCCCTATCGCGCCGTGGTAAGGTCCCCGTCAGTGGGAATGGCTTGCCAGAGTTGGTCAAGTTCACCGGCAGCGCACTGCTCCTTGAACTTCACCCCTCCGTCCCCCTTCTCACCCTCTTCTCACGTGCACGAGCACCGCACTCACGCGATGAAGCTTGCAGACCACTCCACACACCCCATCCCGGTCGGAGTTGGCCGGCCGACGGCGAGCCGAGCCACCACGCCGCCATGGCCACCGGTGAGCCCGCTCCTGAGCTCCTTTGACCACGCTAGTTGGCTCGCTAGGTTCGCGTGAAGACGGAGATCACGTTGGGGGTCACGGCCTGTCCGGAGACCTCGTCGTCGGCGAGATCTCGGCGGTCAGCGCCGCCTCTGGCCGGTTCGGCTGACGAGTGGGCCCGTTTGACCGCGAGGTCCCGCCTGTCTGTCTCGTGTGTGTTCGCGGTGTGCAGATCTGGGGTGTGCGTAGCGTTTAGAGCCGGATGGATTTTCGGTTTTTAAAGAAAAGGATTTTCCTGAAATTGTGAAAAAGCTTCAAAAATTATTATCTCAAGATTTATAGCTCCAAAAATTGTGAAACAAATTTTGTAGTGTTTCTCATGAGTAGATCTACAGTTTAAAAATGTTGCATATTAGTTTTGTGATACTTTTATGAGTAGAATTATTTAATTCTTGTTATTGCTGTTATCTTAGAAAATGTGTAGTAAATTAAAGAAAGATCAGAAAAATATAGTTCATGTTTCATTAGTCTTCTTTAGTGATGTACTTTCTGGGAAAAAATGTATTTGAGGTATGCTCTGTGAAAAATTTTTAAAGTGTAGTTCAAATGCCTTTAATTGATGATTTTTATTATTTTTGGTAGAGAGCAAGAATTGTATAACACATGTATGTGATAATTTTTGTGATGTGCTTGTTTATTGTGGGTAACATAGGAAAAATATGAAATCTATTGTTTGATACTTTTTCTAGTACAAAGTATTTTCATGCTCATTAATATGTTATAGCTTGTTTATTTTGTACAGATAGTTTTACTTAGTCAAATTCTATGAAAATTTTTGTAATATACTATTTGGAGTAGGAGTGTGCTACTGTAATTTTTGTAGATTTTTACCTGCAACAGAAATAGGTGTTAATGTGTAACCATAGTTTAAATAGGAAATAAAAGTTTATTCTTTATGAGTAATTAAAAGTAATAAAAAGTATTTGGTGTATCTTTGAAGCACCAAACTAACTTGTTGGTGTTACTTAATGGGTTAAGGTATTAGGGTTTGGCAAATAGTGACAACACTTGTGTGAGCATTATATGATAACTACTATAAGAGTAGATGACATGTTTTATGGTATATGTTCTTGGATGATGTGGACTACCTTGTAGAAGATTTTGTCTGTAATCCATACTATCAGTTCAATGTGCTCATCTGCATATCATGTCATCATAGCATTCCACCGCATCTAATGCACCGTCTACATGGTTACTTATGCAATTGCATGATACAGGATCGCAGGAGGAGTCATAGGTAGCAATGCCGGAAGAGCAGACTTGGACCGATCAACAAGAGCCCAAGCACAGGAGGTGCCCGAGGAAGAGGAGCAAGAAGAGGAGTTGCCCGAGTGCGTAGATCACCAGCCTAGTTCGTTTGAAAGAGGCAAGCCCCGGAGCATTCTAAGTCTCCTACTTTATAAAAACAATTCTTTATATATGAGTTTTATATATTATTGCATTAAGTTATAGGAGTTGAGTGAAACCGTTATTGCATTTATTATTATCCTTGTCCACCTGGTTACCTTTTTACCCTGTTAGGTCAGGATCAAATAATTGCTTAGCCATACTTACACCGGTAGAAGTCAGATGATTTTCTGTCACCTGCGAGTTATAGGTGGATACCTGGTTATGGTTAGCTATAATTGTTATCATGGAAAGTAACCAAGTGTTGATGGATAAAGGGAGAACGGGTGGAGTCTTATAGGGTTTTGGACTATAGCGATTCCGTCTGTGTCGATTAAGGATCGATCGTTGCTCGTCACTCTTGTCATGTTGAACGTATGCCTCACATTTAGCTGGCCGAATAAAGTATCTTTTCGACCGTGAAGCTAGTGACACTATTTCGAGCCGGGATAAACTCGGATTGGCAGACTGGTGCTGAAGGGGGTATGACGGGGATGCGAAGAGTGAGCCCAAGGTGCATCCTGACAGTCGGACGGTCCCTGGGTAGTGCAGTCCATGACTGTTATCCTGCGGCTACTTAGAAAGTGTCATTGGTGATCTAAGCGACCCTGACAGGGGAATCATGGTTTGTGTGAGGAATAAATCACCAGCTGGTTAGGAATCGATTCGAATCGCCATCGCTCCTGGACAGTGAGCACTTGACTCGAGCTACAGCATCGTAGTAACAATGATGGAACACGGATGATTATGTGAATGATGTTGGAAATGCTAAACCTGATATGGTAACTTTGATGTTAATGGCTAATCAAGTGATTGCTTTAGCATAGGTGCTTACCTAGATTGAATAGGTTATAATAAAGATGATGCAAAAAGTACTTAATTTAGCTTATTCATGATAACTTATATTTTTCGCAAATGAGTCAAGCCAGTCCACTTTATAAAGGCCTTGCATACTCCTTGGTGTCTTTTATTTCTGGTTTATGATGGGTAAGTCTAGCTGAGTACCTTCTCGTACTTAGGGCGTTGTTCCCATTGTTGTTGCAGATGGTCAGATGTACTATGGTTATTGCGTCAACTGTCTGTATCCGGCGATAGGCGACAACTAGGACCAATGGCAATGGTCACTCTATTCGTCTTATCTCATGCTTGAAAGGATCAAGATGCCCAAGAGGGGGGTGAATTGGGCTTTTCTAAAAATTAATTGCAAGAATTAAATCCTAAAAGCCAAACTTCACCCCTAGTGTCTACTTGTGTTCCTTGTGATTCTACCGATAAAAGTTTTGCACCCTAAGTTCCAATCCTAGACTAGCAAGGCAATTCTAGGAAAGTAAACAAGCAATAAAAGTAATGCAAGAAAGTAAATGTTTGAAAGTAGGGGATATGAACACGGTGATGTTTTGCCGAGGTATCAGAGAGTCGCCACTCCCCACTAGTCCTCGTTGGAGCACCCGCGCAAGGGTGTAGCTCCCCCTTGATCTGCGCAAGGATCAAGTGCTCTCTACGGGTTGATTCTTCGACACTCCGTCGCGGCGAATCACCTAAAACCGCTCACAACTTGAGTTGGGTCACCCACAATCTCGTCAGATGATCACCAAACTCCCAATCACCACTAAACCGTCTAGGTGATGGTGATCACCAAGAGTAACAAGCTAGAACTCTCACTTGACCACAACAAGCCTAATGAGAAGATGGATGCACACTTGCTTGACTCTTGTCACTAGAGAGGATTCTCAAACTTTGATTCGCAAATCTCTATCCTCACTAGGGCTCTTGCACTTCCTTGCACTCTAAAAGTGTTTCTCAGCTGAACAAATGAGCAAGAGACCTCTAAAAGAGGTGGAGGGGCTGTATTTATAGACCCCTCAAACAAATCCAACCGTTACCTTTCGAAACAGCCAGACGCGCACTGACCGGACGCGCCTGTCGATATGATCGGACGCGCCGGTCAGGTGTAACGGTCGAATAACGGAAACCTGTGCTGAGTGACCGGACGCGCCGATCCGAGATGACCGGACGCGCCTGTCTGAGATGACCGGACGCGCCGATCAGAGATGATCGGACGCGTCCGATCATGCAAGAGCTCTCTGGACAACTGACCTGACGCACCACCGCGTCCGATCATAGGTGACCGGACGTGTCAGGTCACCACGGGACCTTACTGGAACATAACCGGACGCATGACCGCGTCCGATCATAGGTGACCGGACGCGTCAGGTCACCACGGAACCTTACTGGAACATGACCGAACACGCCGATCATTTCACAGTCGCGTCCGATTACGCTGTTTACCCTCTGGAACATGTGTCAGGCTGACCACCGCGTCCGGTCCTCTCAAGGACCGCGTCCAGTCAGTCAGCTGAAAACGCAGTGAAGTTTTAGTATTGACCGGACGCGTCCGGTCATGACCAGGACCGCGTCCGGTCATAGGTAAACGGCTCAAACGTCTTCTAAACGCGATGCAACTTGAACCAAGTTGCTTCTAACTGAACTCTGAGCTTTTCTCGAGCTACCTAGTGCTAAGTTTTGACAAGTATGCACCACACCTAAACACAGGACTTACCTAGGTCAAGCTACTCGCTCATGCCCCTCTTTATAGTACGGTCAAAGGAAGAAACAAAGATCCTAACGACTATTCCAGATGTATCTCAACACCTTGACATCCGGAACTAACCGTCCTTAATCTTATCGTTGATCCTTTGAAAACCGAAACGATTTCCATCAAGGGACATGAATACCATATTGCCCAAAGCAGTTATCATCTCCATGACCTAACTTACCAATGTTTCTACAAAACACACATTAGTCATGGTAATTATGTGTTGTCATTAATTGCCGAAACCAACATCGGGGCCTAGATGCTTTCAATGCTTTTGTGGGCTATGACTACCTGCTGGCACTGTATCTAAACTAAGTGTGTGTGTGTGTGGTTTAACACTACTTGCTTCCGCTATGTTAATTTGAACTCGTGTTGTAATAACGTTTTATTCTGAACTCCGATGTATTCAACTCTTGTTGTGAACTTTATGTAGCATGTGACTGTGGCTGCTAAATCAGTACGATCTTGGTTGAATGTTGGTTGGATTGAAATCCTTCATAATTTTACAGAATCTCGGGTTGTACGTACTTAAGTTTAGTAAATTATCTGCCTCGGTGGAAGATTTTCTTACTTAATCTCGTATAATCATGTTGATCCGTTACATTACTATCCTTGTTCATTGTTCTACACTTTATTCATGCAACTATGCATGCACTAGTAGGATTTTCTTTTCCTTGGCCTTTTTGTTGCCTCCACTTTTATAGTTTCCAAGGGGAGGGCTCGGGTTACATTTGTAGTAAAAAGGTGAAATGAGGAAAAGATGAAAGAGAGAGAGAGACAAAAAAGGTATCCTCGGGTGCGGCCATTTTCCTCCTTATCTGGTGTGAACAGCTCCCCTATAGCGCAGAGATGTAGTGGGCGTTGATCTTTTGGCCTCTCCATCTGCTGGTGCAACGTGTTGTGGCCATGCTTTGACCTGTGTGCTTTTGTACCATCGAGGATGGGCGGCTCGTGCGCCCGGATTTGCGTAGAGAGTGGGGTATGTGGTATAGTTGCCGTTACCCCCGTCGCTATAGAGGTATGGACATCGTGGTGGTGGAATGACCGGGGTCATGTTTGGATCAAAGCGGGGTTCCCACGTTCCTGTTCGCTGCGCACGGTCATGTCCGTCCCATCAGCGGGGATGGACGCCATGGTGGGGGCCCCTATGGCTTCCCACCTTACCATAGGGCTTCATGCGTCCCTCGGGTGAGGCAGAAGTACGCCAAGGGGTTTGGGCGCTCCCGCGCTCACGTTGCAGGGGTTGGGCGAGGCAGAAATTGCGCCCAACAGGGCGCAGGGGTCAAGCGCTTTGATGACGTCATGGGGCTCAGGCGAGGCGGAAGCAGCTGCCTTAAGCCTTGGGCGATTTAGTAGCTGACACGCTGTTAACGCCCTTGATGGGGTATGCCTACTATTGACACCCGATAGTAGCCCCTGAGCCTGTGAAGGAGTGGAGCACTCCTTTGGAGGCTTGAGGTCGAGTGCCCATGGGTAGTTATGGTTTGTTTGTTTGTTTGGAAGGAAGCTGTCCGGTGGGTGCGCGCGAGCGCACCCACCGGGTGTAGCCCCCGAGGTCTTGGAGGGATGAGTTATCCCTTCAAGGGCTTTGAATCGAGCGAGTGAGGTGTTTTTGTGCGACCACAGGGCGTGTAAGGAGCCCCCGAGTCTTTAGTTTTGACCATTCGCTAGGTTGCAATGCGGAAATAGCCCCCAAGCCTTTGCGCATTGCAAGAGACTGACCGGGCGGCCTTTGCGCGAGGCCTTGGAGGGGTGAGTTATCCCTTTAAGGGCTTTGAATCGAGTGGACCTGCCTAAGAAAGATGAGGCATCACGCCCGTCCTTTAGCAGAACGGAGGGGTATGTGTGAGCCCTCGTCATCCCATCTGGGTGCGTTGTGGCGCAGAACCCTTGGGCATGTCCTGTTCACCAGGAGCAGGATCATTGCCGGGCCATGGTCTCTCTTAGGTCACGTATCCACTACGCAACATTTGCAATCCACGGAGAGTTGAAGCGCTCAAGGCTCAATGTCGTTTGCGAGGAAGATGAATGGGGCAAAGCTGGCCTTTTCACACGGCTCTCTAGCCGTGATTAAATGGACCGTGTGCTGTCACCGAGAGACAGTTTGTCTTCTCAAGGTACGTCGTGAGACCGACGCGGTTCCCTCGGGGGACGAGTGGGGTGGTTGGTGGATGGGTGATGCATTGAATGCCATGGGAGTCGAGAGGCCTCCTCGAGGTCCTTTATAACCCAAGCCGCGGCACTCGTCCCTGGCATCTCCTTTCTTCTACTCCTGCTTTCTGTCTTCCCTTGCACTTCAGCCATCGTCATGGAGCACGGTGATTCCTCCAGGGGCTTGTGTGTAGGTGTGCTAGGAGAAAGGGGTGAGCCACCCTCCCGCCGCCATCATCTCGCATCTGATGGCATTTCCTTATCTAGGTACGACCAGACCCAGCACGCGGCGTGCTAGGGTGTCCCTACGCTGCTGCAAGAGACCTGGGAGGAGCTCGCTACCGTCAAGGTGGTAGTGACGTCATTGGAGGAGGAGGTGGCGCTCGCCCATTCACAGCGGATGGAGTCCGATCGTCGGTGCACCGGTGAGTGGCCCTCCGTCTCCTCCCTTTGTTTTTTAGTTGGTGTTATGACTTATTCTTGGCTTCATTTGTGAGCAGAGCTGCTCGCAGAGGTGGAGTCCCTCCATGGCGCCGCCGACATCCTGGCCAACTTCATTTGCGCTCTAGCGGGGTGCCGAGAGGAGCGCCTTCTTAGTGCGCAGGCACTCATCCGGGTGGCGATCGAGCGCGGCGTCCGTTGGGGAGCGGCCATTGCACTGACGATGGCCCAGCCAGCCACCGACGTGGAGCTCCAGGACGTCGAAGGCTTCCACATGGGGGAAAGGCTGGGAGACTATGAGGACCTCCTCGAGGGCTTTAAGCCGGTGGCGAACGTCGTCGCTGCTCTTGTCCCTACGGACCAGGTCCTCAACGAGGATCCATAGGGTTTGCTTAGGACCTCTCCCTTCACTTAAATGCAAAAGAAAACTTTATCTAAAGATTAAGCTCGTCTAATCGCTTGTCGTGCTTATATTGCTCCGTGTCCTTCCTTGCTTTGCCTTGGTTTGATTGGTAATGGCAGCCGGCGAGGCCGCCGAGACTTCATTCATTGGGAGAGCCGAAGGGTTTTAGAAATGAAAGAACTCGTGTGCGCGTAGCTTATGCGATTTTTGATAGAATGATTAGACGTTTAGGCACTGCAGTTCCCACGTCCTGAGGCGGGGTCGTATACACCCTCACTGATGCCTCTACTTAGACCTAGGGTCATAGGCTTGACGTGGCGCTCGAGAGGGTTCGTTCATGGGTCAGACATTCCTACCCCTGGGTCCTTCGAAATCCTCGTTCGCATGTGGACCCGGTCAAGAGGCTTTGTTAGTGTTTCCCTCGCACATCTTTTTCGCAAAGAGGAGGGTTTGGACAACGCCATGACATCCCTTGCTGGGTCAAGCCATGGTGTCCATTGAGTTACAATCAGGTTGGTTCAAGTGAAGCCCCGGTTCCCGTTCATGGGGATCCGATGGAGGTAAGCTAGTGTTCGGCTTCAAAAATTCTTGGCGATTGGTACAGGGAGTTCCCGGGTTTGTTCGACCAACCCCGAGGGCTTGTTGCCTTTTTTCAGAAAAAAAACTCTCGAACCGTAAATCGACCTAGACTTGAACATGGCTTGAGAAGGCCCTCGACGCTCAGTACGTCCGAGTATTGGTCGCTCGTGTGCCCCTTCTCATGCCATCCCTCACTTGGATGGCTCAGAGTGGCTATCGAACCCTCCGTGGGCTAGCCTTCGAACTCCGTGTCGTAACGGACCGTAAATGGGATAAACCGCATTTCGTAATTATCGCTGACGATTTAACTCATTTACATGAGAGGATAAATTACAGCGAGTAACATGCTTAGATTTCGAATGCATGCGCAGACTGATTAACTTCTAAAAACAAGACAATAAATCCTAGGCATGGGGTGATGTGGTGATCTACCGATCGTGGCGTGTCGACGTCGTGTGCAGCTTCTGCCTTCTAGCGTCATGGCCACATGAGCTTGTAGCCGCCATTGTCGGAGTCACCGTCATCGAGGAGGTAGTCGCAGACACTGATGAAGCGACACAGAGTCCCTAGGTCATCGAGCCCGGAGAAGTCGGCGTCGGCCCAACTGCCATCATTTTTATCGCAGCTGGTGCTAGAGGCCGTCTCGGTGGTCGCGAGACTTCCACGATAGCCTGCATATGGTGAGTCGGCAGACCCGCGGGAATCTCACCCGCAGATGGATTGAGGTGAAAAGTAGTCGAGGACTGGCCGCAGGCTTTCTCGTGGCCATGCGGCTTATCGGCCCGCGTCGATCTGTCGTGGGGACTTCCTGGCCAATCGTCCTCTGGGGCCTACCCCTCATCGGTGTACAGGTGAAGGCTGGACAGGGCCTTAGAGATGGCATCAATGTTGACGTAAGGGGAAAGAAGGACCAAATCGTAGCCCACCCCTGTGCAGAGGAAATCCAGGCTCCAAAATCGGATATGGGAGCCCAGAGTGAAGCGAACACGATGATTGGCCATATGAAGCCTAACAAAGCGGATCGTGACACGCAGAACGCCCCTACCTAGCATGCCAACTGTCGGTGCCTAGAAATCGGAGGTCTAGACAGAGCGACGAGTGAATTTGTATCTGCGCGTCTAGGCTCGGATGGTGTGCAAAGCGGACATAAGGGTTTATACTGGTTCGAGCAAGAATGACCCTACGTCCAGTGGATTCTGCTGCTGCTCGTGTTGCCTTGCATCAGAGTGCTCGTAGTAGGGGTTACAAGCTTTCGAGAGAGAGAACATATACCAGGTCTCTTCGGGGGAGTTGTGTGTGTTTAGTCTTTGCGAGGTGTGTGCCCGTCGTGGTTGTGTGTTTCGGCCTCTACCTCCCCTTTTATAGTTTCCAAGGGAGGGCTTGGGTTACATTTGTGGTAGAAAAGGTAAAATGGGAAAAAAGACGAAAGAGAGAGACAAAAAAGGTGGCCTCAGGTCCGGTTGTCTTCCTTCTTATCTGGTGTGAACAACTTCCCCTATAGCGCAGAGATGTAGTGGGAGTTGATCTTTTGGCCTCTCCATCTGCTGGTGCAACGTGCTGTGGCCATACTTTGACCTGTGTGCTTTTGTACCATCAAGGATGGGCGGCTCGTGTGCCCGGATTTGCATAGAGAGGGGGTAGGTGATATAGTTGTCGTTACCCCCGTCGCTGTAGAGGTATGGACGTCGTTGTGGTGGAATGACTGGGGTCATGTTTGGATCAAAGCGGGGTTTCCACGTTCCTATTCACTGCACACGGTCATGTCCGTCCTATCGGCGGGGATGGGCGCCGAGGTGGGGGGCCCATGGCTTCCCGCCTTACTAGAGGGCTCCACGCGTCCCTCGGGCGAGGCAGAAGTACGCCAAGGGGTTTGGGCGCTCCCGCGCTCACGTTGTAGGGGTCGGGCGAGGCGGAAATTGCCCCCGATAGGGCGTAGGGGTCAGGCGCTTTGATGACATCATGGGGCTCGGGTGAGGCGGAAGCAGCTGTCCTAAGCCTCGGGTGATTTAGTAGCTGACACGCTGTTAACGCCCTTGATGGGGTATGCCTACTATTGACACCTAACACATCCACTACTACAATAAAACTTAACCGAGGCATTTTGTAAAGGGTCTTGGAGACGGGCAGACATTTCAACCACCTCAGTTGATGCCTAGGATTAACCGAGGCGGTCATATTTTTTATTAACTGAGGTGGTCACAGGCAACTGCCTGGCAAAATCGATTTACCAAGGTGGTTAATCCTTAAATCTATTTACCGAGGCGGGCCTTATAAGAGGCCAGGCCTCTTATAAGGCCGGCCTCGGTTAATATGGCCAAGCCCATGAAAAGCCCATCTCGGCCCCGATATAGGTCACGGTATATAAATGGGGAAACCCTAGTCCACTCCTCATTCCCCACTCTCTCTCTTTCACTCCCAACAACTGACGCCTCTCCCTCCCTCCCCAAACCCCGGCGCCTCTCCCTCCCCAAGCCCCGAGCCTCTCCCTGTACCCGGTGACGGCGACATCTCTCCCTCTCGCTGGGGATAGCGGCGCCTCTCTTCCTCTCCTCGGCAACAGCGGCGCCTCTCCCTCTCCTTGGAGCAGCAGCGGCCTCTCTCTCTCTCTCTCTCTCTCTCTCTCTCTCTCTCTCCGGAGCAGCAGCGGCCTCTCAGCACCCAGATCCGAAGCAGCAGCGGGCAGAGCAGTAGCCTCCTCTAGCGGCGGCGTGGGCGAGGTGGGCAAGGCCGGCTGTGCGGGTGCGGGCGCGGCAGGCTGGCGGCGCTCCTCCTCAAGCGGTGCGGATCCCTCTTCTCCCTCCCTGAGCAGCACGTGGGAAGGCCAGATCCGGCGGCAGGGAGGCCAGATCCAGCTCCGCCGAGCGATGGTGGCAGCGGTGCGTGGATGGCTCGGCGGGCCTATCCATGAATTTTTCTTTTTTTTCTTTTTATTTGATTAATCGAGGCGGGCATTTCAACCGCCTCGGAAAAGATCCATTTACCGTGACCTTTCGACCGAGGCGGTTGCGATGCCCGCCTTGGTTAATCACTTTTGGCCTCCTCGGTTAAGTTTTTCTATAGTAGTGATCATATGAATGAGTGTGCATATAAATTTCTTTTTATGTACTATATTTCAAAAAAAGAAGAACGTGTGCTTGTGTTCATTATGAAAGCCAATCTTGTTGGAGAGAGATAAGAAAATAAATTAAATTTTTTCCGACACGGTGGCAACTTGTAGGTATAGATTTATTGACGATTGGTAGTAAATGAGAAACGGCAAAAAAAAAACTTACCGAAAGATTTTTGCCTTGGAAAATGGATAGACATGGGCCCTGACAGAAAAAATCTGAGTTCTGCTTCACCCTGGGCGTTCGGTTCTTCGGTTCGGTTCGGTTCTTCGGTACCTATGCAAATTCGGTTTCTCAGGAAACTGGTACCGATCGGTTCCTAAAAAAACTCGGTACTGAGGAAATTCGATATCGGTAAATTCGGTTTGGTTTCGGTATTTACCGAACAGTACCGAATTGAGCACAGATACATGTAATAGCAGGTTCAAAAGCTAATTTTGACATAATTTCATAGAGAATAATAGTGCAAAATACATATACATATAAAAGTCCACAAGACTATAAGTGTGAGTACCAAAAATACATAATATAATAGTCTACAATAATACAATCAATAATATAACAACACTCAAACTCATCACATTTCATGTAAATTCGGTAAGTTCGGTAAATTCGGTTCGGTTTCGGTATTTACCTCGGTAAATTCGGTTCCTGGGAACTCGGAACCGAACAGGGAACCGAATTTTTCGGTTTCGGTAAATTCGGTTCGGTTCTCGATAAATTCGGTTCGGTTCTCGGTAAATTCGGTTCGGTACTCGGTTCTCGGTATTTCGTGCCCAGGGTTAGTTCTGCTGCGCCATTGCTACCAATTCAGTGACAAACGCTAGTGCAATGCCTCCGTCCTTTGTCGCGCAGACACGCGGCCCAGGCAAGCTCAAGAATTTTCAACATGGTGTATGTGTAATTGTGTATTGCCACAAAATAAACTGTCACCATTTTTTTTGTTACCCAAGTGTAGGAGAAACCCATAAATAAATTTAATATTATAGCTGATTCATGGCAACCTACATAATTAAATCCACAACGGGTTGATAGTCAAGGGCATGTTTGGCCGCACTCCGGCTCCTACTCGGCGGCAGCTTCAGCAGCGGAGCCGCACCAAAGGATGACGGAAGGAGGAGTGCTTCTGCGCGACGGGAGGAGAAGCTCCCTTTTGTGCGTTGCAGCTCCGTCCTTCCAGCTCCAGCTCCGGCTCTGACGAAGGAGCAGCGTGGACAGAGCACGGCCAAAACACACCCTAGACCTACAACGGTTTATCAAAAAAAAAAAGACCTACAACGGTTTGATGGGCTAGCACACCTGGAGTACATCCCTAGAGAAGAAGTGCATGCTCCGAGAGGCGAAAATTCCCATGAAAACACTCTGGTACGGACACAGGGTAGCAAGTAGCAACACAAGAACGATGGTCCAGACGCAGACGCGGAGTGGCGATGGTCGTTGACGTTTGAACCAGAGCGGCGATGCATGTGATGTACGCTAGGCTGAGTTAGTTACTAGCGGTGGCAGACGACGTTCAGGCCCATTTTAGTTTTCATCTAAAAACTTTTCATCCTGACTTATCAAATGTTTGAACATATGTATGGAACATTAAACGTAGATAAAAAAAAACTAGTCACATAGCTTGCATGGAAACCACGAGACGAATTTTTTAAGCCTAATTAGTCCATAATTAGCCATAATTGCCACAGTAATACACATGTGCTAATGACGGATTAATTAGGCTTAATAAATTCGTCTCGCGGATTCCAGACGAGTTATGTAATTATTTTTTTTATTAATATCCGAACACCCCTTCTGACATCTCATAAAACATCCGATGTGAGACCTAAATTTTTTTTCCCACCAGCTTAACGAGGCCTCGTTGCTGCGAAGTCCGGTGGAAAAGAACATTAATCGCTGCGAACTCAGATGGAGCGAAAATGCCTAGATGGAGACAAGGATATGGGCAGGTACGAGTACGAGCAACAACACGGCACTTGCAATGGCGAAACGCGTTAATGAACTTCTAGCAATGGAGTCGTCGAGCGAGGTCAAGACAAAGCGACGAACCCCACTGCCTACTGGCGCTGCTAGTGAGCTCCCACTAACCTCCAGTAGGTCGGGACGAAATCGATCAGTCCGGCCCCCGGGACTCTTCCTTGGCTTCGCTTGACTGCTGCAGCCTTTCTGAGAATTTCTCGACGAATTTCCGATCCACGCGGAGTTTCGTCTTTATCAAACATCAACAACATCAACATCATAGCCTTTTGTCCCAAGTAAATTGGGGTAGGCTAGAGATAAAACTCAAGAGAGACGAGAAACAAAGAGACACATGAAGAGACATAAAAGGTACAAGAGAAAAAGAGATCACGGTTCAGACACGTTGATTACCAATCTCCAAGCGCTCCTGTCCATAGCTAAATCCTTGGAGATATTCCACTCCTTAAGATCTCTCTGAACGGACTCGTCCCAAGTTAGTTTAGGTCGACCTCTACCGCTCTTTACATTATCGGCCCGCTTTAGAACTCCACTACACACCGACGTTTCAGGAGGCCTCCGTTGAACATGTCCAAACCATCTCAACCGATGTTGAATCAATTTCTCCTCAATTGGTGCCACCCCAACCCTATCCTGAATATCGTTGTTCCGGACTCTATCCCTCCTTGTGTGCCCACAACACCAACGCAACATACGCATCTCTGCTACACTCAATTGCTGGACATGTCGCCTTTTTGTAGGCCAACGCTCAGCACCGTATAACATCGCCGGACGAATCGCCGTCCTATAGAACTTAGCTTTCAGCTTCCAAGGCACCCTTTTGTCACAGAGGGCGCCAGAAGCTTGACGCCATTTCAACCAGCCGACTGAAATTCTATGCCTAACATCTTCATCAATGTCTCCGTTCTTTTGTAGCATCGACCCTAAATACCAAAAAGTATCCTTCTTGGCCACCACTTGCCCATCGAGGCTAACGTCTCCCTCCTCATGCCTAGTCACGCTGAAATCGCACCTCATGTACTCGGTCTTAGTCCTACTAAGTCTGAACCCTTTCGACTCTAACGTGTGCCTCCATAGTTCTAACTTCCTATTAACCCCTGCCCTACTGTCGTCAACTAGCACCACATCATCAGCAAAGAGCATACACCAAGGGATATCACCTTGTATGTCCCTTGTGACCTCATCCATCACCAAAGCAAATAAATAAGGGCTCAAAGCTGACCCCTGATGCAGTCCTATTTTAATTGGAAAGTCACTGGTGTCGCCATCACATGTTCAGACAAACGTCACCACATCCCTGTACATATCCTTGATGAGGGTAACGTACTTAGTTGGGACTTTGTGCTTTTTCAAGGCCCACCACATGACATTTCTCGGTACTTTGTCATATACCTTCTCGAGGTCAATAAAGACCATGTGCAAGTCCTTCTTCTACTCCTTATATCTCTCCATCAATTGTCGTAATAAGAAAATCGCCTCCATGGTCGACCTACTAGGCATGAACCCAAACTGATTTTGGGTCACATGTGTCACTCTCCTTAGGCGATGCTCGACAATCCTCTCCCAGAGCTTCATCGTATGGCTTATTAACTTAATCCCACGGTAGTTAGTACAACTTTGAACATCTCCCTTGTTCTTGAAGATATGTACTAATATATTTCTCCTTCATTTTTCAGGCATCTTGTTAGACCGAAAAATAAGATTTAAAAGCTTAGTTAACCATACTATCGCTCTGGCGCCTAGGTATCTCCACACCTCAATGGGGATACCATCAGGGCCCATCGCTTTACCTCCCTTCATCCTCTTCGAAGCCTCTCCGATCTCTACCTTCTGAATTCTCCTCACAAAGCGTCTGTTGGCAAATGAGTCGTCCAACTCAAGGGTAGGACCCTCATTCTCCCCATTAAACAGCTTGTCGAAGTACTCTCTCCATCTGTCCTTGATCTCCTCATCCTTCATCAGCAGTCGATCTGTCCCATCCTTGATGCATTTTATTTGGTTGATGTCTCTTGTCTTCCTCTCGCGGATTCTATCCATCCTATAAATGTCATTCTCCCTTTCCTTCGTGCCTAGCCGCTGATAAAGGCCATCATACGCCTGACATTTTGCTACACTCACAGCTCGCTTTGCAACCCTCTTCGTCTTTATATACAATACAATTTACCACCACTTGCCAGCTGAATGAGCAGACTGTCCCCAAGTTACGCTTGATTTTATTACTAAATTATTCTTTCAATGATATGTAATTTGTAAACTATGCCCATATAAGCAAAATGCACCTATAAGGTCGCTTCATCAATCTTAAGATCCCTTGGATATGTCATATTTTCATGCCATCGTATGAGTGTGTGCATATAAGTTTCTTTGTATGTTTTCTAGAAAAAAAGCTTCTTTGTATGTACTATAGTTTAAGGCAGTGGACACTACCGGACACAGCGGCTTTGCCGAGTGCCCCAGGCTCTCGGCAAAGCCTCTAAGGCCCTCGGCAAAGCCTTTATCGAGCGCAGCTCTCGGCAAAGCGCCCTCGACGAAAATCCGATCGGCAAAGCCTTCTTTGCTGAGAACCGTTTATCGGGCGCTCGGCAAAGCCTTTGCCGAGTGAATGCCCGACACCTTAAACTTATAGGAATAAATTTTATTCCCATTAGGTGTTCAAAACAGTGTAAGAAATTTTATTTCCATTAAACTTTTATTATCTATCTCTTCATTTAAACTATGTCACATCAGCTTATTTATGTTCATGAAACTCCCATTGAGATTAGTCTTAGAGTTGAAGAGTGAGATAAACAAATAAATTATATTTTCTGACACCGTGGCAACTTATAGGAATAGACTTATTAACGAGTAGTACTCCCTGCATCCATGAATAAATCAATCCCTAGAGTTGTCTTTAAGTTGAACTTTTAAAATTTGACCAAATTTATTGAAAAGGGCATTAAGGTTTATGACACCACATTATCATTAGATACATCATAAACTATATTTTCATAATGGTTTGGTTGTACTTCTTTCTATAAATTCGGTAAATGCAAAAAAAAACTTAAGATAACTCAAGAAATTGATTTATTTAGGGACGGAAGGAGTAGTATATAAGAAAAAGGGCAGACCCAGTGTCAGAGGCTCCCACACGAGTGGGGTCTGGGGAAGGGAATAACCGAAGCAAAGTCTTACCCCCGCAGAAATTCTGCAGAGAGACAGCTTCGAACCCAGGACCTGGTGACTCGGCGAGCTAGCACTCACCAACTGCACCAAGCCTGCCATTCGAGTAGTATATAAGAAACAGCAAAAAAAACTTAAAGAAAGATTTTTTGCCTTAGCAAATGGATATACATAGACCCTGACAAAGAAAAAAATTCAGAGTTCCTGGCTCCGACACTGCTATCAAATCAGTGACAAACGCCGGTGCAATGCCCTCCGTCCTCTGTCACACAGACGCGACCTAGGCAAGCTCAAGAATTTTCCACATGGTGTAGGTGTATGTGTGTATTGCCACAAAATAAATCTTCACCACAATTATTCTTCATAAGTGCATGCTGGGAGAGTCGAAGATTCCCACAAAAACACTCGGTAGGTACACAGGATAGTCACACAAGAACTCAAGAAGATTGCTCCAGACGCGGAGTGACGATGGCCTTTTGACCTTGAACCAGAGCGGCGATGTATGTGATGTACAGTTGCTGCGAACTCCAGTGGAAAAGAACATGTATCAGATGGAACGAAAATGAAGCTTAGATGGAGACAAGGATCTGGGCAGGTAAGTGCAACAACGCGGCACTTGCAATGGCGATGCGCGTGAATGAACGTGTAAACAAATGGAGTCGTCGAGCGAGTCAAGACGCCACTGCTTGTGAGCTCCCACTCCCCAGTTCCCAGCTCCCAGCTCCAGTCCCCCAAGATTTCCGCTTGGCTTGACCGCTGTCCGCTGCAACCCTTTCTGAGAATCTACGCGCGCCGGCGACGCGATTCCGACGCGTTCGACGAAAATTTTCGATCCACGCGGTGTTTCGTCTTTATATAAATCACCACCACTTGCCGGCTGATTGAGCAGACTGTCCCCAAGTGAATCCCCCAAGAGAGACAATGGTAGTTGACGTTGACCCCGAACGCCACCAGCCAGCAGCTCCAGCACCACCGCCGCTGCCGGCGGGCACTCCGCCCACCAGAACCCGAACCAGCAACTCGGCGGTCAAGGAGGCCGACTTCCTCTGGGAGCTGCGCAAGTATGTGCTGCTGCAGGCGACGCTGGCGGCCAGCATCACGTACTCGGCGGGGATGAACCCGCCGGGCGGGTTCTGGCCCGACAACCGCGGCGGCCACCTCGCTGGCGATCCCGTGCTGCAGGTCACGTACCCGCGCCGCTACGGGGTCTTCTTCTACTTCAACGCCACCGCCTTCGTCGCCTCCGTCGTCACCGTCAACCTCCTCCTGGTCCACTCACTGAGCCGCCGCCGCTGGTGGCTCCGCGCGCTCCAGGCCGCCATGATCCTCAACCAGCTCGGCCTCATGGGGAGCTACGCCGCCGGCAGCTGCAGGGAGGTGGCCATGTCCGTGTACGTCCTCGCCCTCGTCGGCATGGTCTCCACCTACGTCTGCGTCCACGTCCTGTTCTTCGCGCTCTACGCCCTGAGAGCGCGCGGCCCCGGCGGCAAGAGCCCCACGCCGCCCGAAGCGCCCGAGGCCGTGGAGCGAGCGCGCAAGGACCTGCTCATCTTCGCGACGTTGGTGGCGACGGTGACCTACGAGGCCGGACTGAGCACGCCAGGCGGGTTCCTGTCGTCGGACAGCCCGGACCAAGCCCACCTCGCCGGGGACCCCATGCTCCGCGGCCGCCGCTTCATGGCCTTCTTCTACCTCAACACCACGGCGTTCGTCGCGTCTCTGGTCATCATCATGCTGCTCATGAGCAGGACCGTGACGCGCCATGGCTTCCGGTCGTGCGCACTATGGGTGTGCACGGGCGCCGCCCTGGTTGGGCTCACCGGCGCCTTCGCCATCGGGAGTAGCCGCAGCGTCAAGACTTCCATCTATGTCGTCGGATTGGTGGCCGCGGTTCTGCTCTACATCGGCCTCCAGATTCTGGTGTTCTTGTGCGAGCCTGTGGCGAACTGGCTCGGCGACGTGCAAGGAACACTGCAGAAATTCCTGAAACTGGATCAGTTTCCATCGCAAGGTGATGCTGATGAGCAGGCTCAGGGATTATCTGACCAGCAAGGAAATCTTGACGCCGATCAGCTTCTGAAGAAATCTCGCATGTATCTCCTCCTGCTGGGGATTCTTGCTGCCAGTGTCACATACCAAGCGGGACTGGACCCGCCTGGAGGCTTCTGGCAGAGCAATGCCACTGATGGTCTGCATCACTACCTCGCCGGCGATCCGATCCTTCACATCACCTATCCCCGGAGATACCTAGCTTTCTTCTACTGCAATGCGACAGCTTTCGTCGCATCGCTGGTTATCCTGATCCTCCTCCTAAGCAGCACATTCAGCACCCAAGGAATCAAGTACTACGCACTGCAGGTCGCCATGATCCTGGACCTTCTTTTTTTTTTTTTTTTTGGCATATTCGAAGTGAGATTGAGTGATCCAAGTACATTTGCATTGTGAGATTGCATCTAGTTGACACTTGGTGGTTGATTTGCTGCGGGATTCTTGTTTCTCTTGGTGGTTGCCGCCACCTAGACGGCTTGGAGCAGCTTAGAGGCGTTGGCAAGAGTTGGTGATTGTTCTTGGCCACCTCCGGTGATTGTGAGGGGTTTATACCTACCTCGGCGAAGCGCCAAAGGCAACGTTAGTGAATTGCTCGTGTTATTTGCAACCTTTTGCCATTTGGTAGGTTCTTGTGGCGCCTTTTGAGAGGCTCGGTGTGTGACCGATTAGCCACTGAACCACGTGGTGAAGAGGGACACAACGGGAACTAGCGTGCCGGCAAGCACGTGAACCTCGGGATAAATCTTCGTGTTATCACTTTTATATTGTGATTGATTGATCCCGGTGTTCGGTTGTCTTGGTATTCATTGTTGATCATATTGGTTGGCTCAATACTTCGCCCCTCGGTGAAACTCTCCTAACTCAACTCCACATTACCTTCTTAGTTATCTTTGCTAGCTAGTTAGCTTTGCTTTAGTAGCTCCTTTGTGTAGCTTGCTAGTTACCTTCTCAGTTTGACTTGTGCGGTTGAGTGCAATTACTAGAATTGTGAATTGGTTAGGTGGCTTGCAAACACCCCGTAGGCTAAGCAAAACTCGCATCTCGCTATTTGTTATATTGATAAACTTGTTTAGCTTGTCTTTGTAGAAAATTTTATAAGGCTATTCACCCCCCTCTAGCCATCAAGACCTTTCACCTAGAAATTCACCAAAACACCCAAAGCATAGGAGTCATGAAGGCCATAAGGAAGACCAAGAAGAGCAACAACAATGGCTGAAGGATATTAAGAACTTATGTGTTGTTGTCATTGAATGGATGGATGAGGTCTTGGACAAGATCAACCCGAGAGTCACCAATCCAAGGAAAATCTTAGACAATAAAATAACCAGTGAATGTCATAGGCATGGAATGATAGAAATAATGTTTTCACCTATAGACATTCATGAAGAAACAACCTTGGAGCCTAAAAAGGAAGATGACATCGATGAGCATGGAAGTTATTTTATGAACACCTCATCAAATCCATGCTCACATAAGAAATCTCTTGAATTAATTGTTCTCTCCAACATTGCCACCACAAGATCTTTAACCCCCTCATACTTCCTGTTCATAAAGACTTTTGAAAGGGTGGTTGTAGATGCATATGTTTATCATAAATATTGCAAATCTCATTGGCATGAATCTTGAGATTGGCACCCAAAGGTTGGTGTTGGAGAGGAAACTACTTCACCAATTAGAAACATAATTTGAAGGTTTCCCAAGGATGAGCTTCTGTCCTAAAACAAGCACTTTCAGGAACATGAGCCTTCACCTTTTGCTATAATGCCCTTGTGAAATGAGCATAGAAATGTAATTGTGAAAATATTCCTTCGGGTATTATTGTCACTAACCATTCTAGGTTTGAAGCAAACAGAACGAAGGATGATAACGCCAGGTATGTCCAACCAATCATCATGCAATATTGAATCACATCCATCCAAACTTGATTTTGCCTTGCAAAATTCAAGTGTGGGGGATGAACTTCTCTGAAAAATCTTATGCCATGTTGCTAATTTATCTTGGTTGTCTCTACCTATAAGCCATGCTCAATTTGCTAAATAACAATCAAGCTCTTCATCTCTATTTGAATAAATCTCTATAATGCTTTCATGCTACCTTTGCCTACCATAGTAAGTTTTGGTTTGGAAGTACTGCACATAGTTCCATGGACGTTTAAATTAAGCATGTTGCTTAGGTTAAATAGTCTACCTTAGTTAAATTAGACATGGAGTCTAGTTTGGTTATTGAACTAAAAATTGCTTGTATAGACACTGGATATTTTTGTCAAACTAACCCCTGTAGGAAACTCTTAATTCAATTTGGGTAAGTCATGAGATGAATTCAAATTAGGATGAAGCAAGGCACATGATGAACTCCAATTGCGCAATGAAGACACAGCTCATTCAATATGGATGACACAGCTCGTTCATCATGGATAGAGGAACTCAAGTCTATAGCTCTAATGAACAGTATCTCATCAACCAAAAATCAACGAAAATCAAAGAGAGGTTGACGAGAGAAGAACATGCAACTTGTCGCATCCTCATCTCCTGGATCAGATGATGCAAAAAAAAACTAAGTGCAAAGAGAGGTCTTGATCAACGGACCTAATAAGCCCTCACCAACAAGATATCTTTTGTGAAAACAAATAATTGAGGCATAAAACAAAGGGTGAGATAGAAGGTCCAACAAAATAGCGAGATCGAAGAGTAGAAAGATGACATGACAAAAGGATGAGAAAGGAAGGGTGCAATCTAGGTAACAAGAAGCTCATAACTGTGAGGCTAGCCGAACAAGAAATACTTCGAGTAAAAAGGGAAGGACCATCATGAGTCGTCTACCATTCGTCATGTGGTGTCATCACGCTTCAATGATGAAGGTAACATCCTAAGGTAAATGATAATTATTCAAATAGTTTTCCTTGATTTGGGTAGGCACATAAAACTTGTTCCTAGCACCACTTTCTTGATCTCATAGTCTTAACCAAATGAGTTAAAAAATGCACATCCTATTTCTGGAAGATGATAATCATAATCATGTAAAGATTGATACATTATGTAGAAAAAGACAATCCTTCAGTAGGTTAAGCAATTCAACCCTTTTGGCCAAATGTACTTATGCTACATTCAAGCTCAATATTCTGATCTTATCACCCATGTTACAATTGAACAAAGCGCATAACATCAACTTCATCCTGTCCCATGTGCCCAAGGTTAGAGAAGAATAAGTAAAGTTTTGGTTCTGTTGGTGTTTTTTCACCAATAAAGCCCATGCACTTGATCTCTACCTTGTCTTTATGAGTAGGACACACTTTAAGCAAAGTATGGGAGAGTCGTTGATTCCCCAATTTTTACAAGTGAAGGTTCTGAACCTGTCAAACCAAAATCGAATTCAAAACCTAATACGGGTTTGGCGGAAGAAGGTGACATCACCTTTGGAGGCATCATCACAAGAATCCTTGTCTACATAGCAAACCGAGGAACTCGATCAATGAACTTCACAAGGAGAAGTCTGGTTCAAAGGACTTACAATACCGAACCCTCACCGAAAGAGCTAGTTTGGGGGAGTACTCCCATATATCCAGGTAAGTATTCTTTCCCTTATTTTAGATTTTAGTTTCTTTTAAATAGTTAAAAAATGATGAATGAAACAAAATAAAAAGTTATCCTCATAATAAATATATATAGCTATAGTAATAATGTGTGACCTAAAAATTGAAACAAAATAAAAGGTGTGTTTAGTTTGCTTTAATTTATTTTTAAGAGCTAAATAAAATAAAGAGGACTCTGAATAATCTCTTAAATGGAAATGATGAATAGTTGCTCTGTTGTAATTCCTTTCAAGTACCTAGTTTTCAGCTTTAAATGGTCTGAGTTTAGATAAGATTGTTTTGATATGAAGATTTACTCTGAACTTCAAACTTGTGGGTAGCATATGCTTGATGGTAATTGACGGATATGATATGAGAAGGTCGTTCTAAGTGACACTAAAGTTCTAGAGATTTACTTTTTGAAAAACACAAAATGCTACATGATGAGTTCCTGTATGACAACTTGAATTCCCACCAGAGGCATACATGTTATTTAGGATAGGAAAACTTTCACATATATGCTGCTTACTTTTGCATTGAGTTTTGTCAAGCTTTGTTGACCCTTATGAGAGGTTTGTCATGCTCTTAAAATCAAGATCACATACACACCACCCAAATATGCACTACTCCTACACTAGGGATAGGCGCAAAAATATGCTTTCCATCTAGATCCACCCAAAAATGTTTTACTCCTATATTGGGAGAGAACACAAAAACATGCTTGATAGGTTTTTTATCCACCAAATAAATGCTCCAAGTTCTTGTTGCTATCTCTCAAAGTTTTGTTGCAGAAAAGAGACATGGGGCTATACAAAAGTTATTCATAAAAAAAGAAAAAAAGAGTTGAGAAAAATGGACAAGTGTCGAGATATCTAAAACAATGGGTACTTAGATGCCCGCCTGAAAAAAAGAAAAGAGATGAATAAGATAGCCCCTGTTCTCTTGCAAAATTATTTTCAAGTTTCAAAAGAGAGATAAGTTTTCAAGGAGCAAAGTAGAATTAGGTTAGCCACCACATATCCATACACATGCACATCTTGATTTGATTATATGACTCAACTCTCTTTGAATCCATTATTTGACTTTACAATATATGCATTACAAGTATGCTCTAGCTTTCTCCCTACCTATGAACTCCACATAAAGCCTCAGTGGTAGGAAGAAAAAGACATAACATCTTTATTGCCTTGGTGAGGATCCACAAATACCACATATATTGAGAGACTTGAGAGTGTCATACAACAGAATCTCTTAGTTTTATTTTAAAAAACTTATAAAAACTCTGAAACAATGGTGGAACAAAGAACTTGACACATAATGATTGACTTGATCATTCTGTCTTTCAATTGCTCAAGACCCAAGTGAATGCTAAGAAGCCCCATGGTTGAAGGTAATATGGGTAAGTTTGAAAGTCAGATCAATTTATTCTAATCCGGAGGACAATTCTTGATTGAACGCATGTGTACTTTTGAGGCGTAAAAGCATAGTAGCAACTCCTGATACATCATTGAGTTTAGCTTTGCTCAGGGACTAGTAAATGTTAAGCTTGGGGGAGCTTGTTGACGGTCGTTAACACCAATTATAAACCATCAACATAACCTGTATATATACTTAATTCTATCACCAAACATAGGTATAGGGGTTTAAACTTACAAATTCCATAAGTTTTGGTGAATCTATGTTTGCAGGAGGATTTATCCATAAAACCATCAAGTAGGACCTATTCGTCAAAGCAAATCGCGTTTATCCGCAACAAAACCGACGTGGGAAGACTCTAGAACACTCCGGAAGGCAACCCACCAAAGCAGACCTCGAGGGGCTGACATGTGGGGCCGATCAGCCCCACCTACAGGTCGGCTAGCCCATGGGACCCACATGTCATGGTCTCCTTCGAACGATGGTTCTCCATCGCCTCCTAGATTGCATCTACGCCGTCCTTTTAAGTTGGTTTGATCCAACGGTGATCGAGGGAGTTGACGCAGATTGATGACGTGGCAATGCCTTGCCCCCTACTCCATCTCCCCTATATAAGGCACCCCCTACCCCCTCCCTAGAGCCATCTCTAAAACCCTAATTCATATCTCTAGGATCATAGCCAGCAATCAAGAGAAGATTAGTCCTCCATAGGATCTAGTCTTATAAACAATAGTGAGATGGAGAGTGAGGAAAGAGTTTAGAGGAGGTGCTGGCCAGTTGGTGCTCTCTCTATGGCTTGTACCTTGGCAGATCCAAGTTCTATATAAGCTTGTCTTTGAGATTTCTCTGGAAATCAACTTCTGATTCAAGTAAGCATCTTGTTTATATTGTTCATTAGGTTTACGACTCTTTTGAGTGCTTTATTCCTGTTCTAGAGGGAGTAAAGTATTAATCATAAGTGTAAGCGTGGTGCTTAGACTTAGGTTAATCGTGGATGCACCCTGCGTTCCGGATCAATGGTAGCTCACGAGGGTGACTCTTATAGCCTCGTTGAATCCTTTGTAGTTCACCTCCCGTATGTAGGCCAAGTAGAACCCGATTATGAAGGAAAACATCATCTGCTAGTGTCTTTCCTTAGTAATATCCCTAGTTAAATAGTAGAAGACATAACTTACCCAAGTCAGAACTAGAGAACCTTAGTTATCCTCTCTACGCTCTTATTCATCCTAACCTTGTTACTACCCCTAGTTAAGTTAGACCATAATTAGTCTCACACGTTTCCCTGTGGATATGATTCTTGGAATACTTCTGAGTGAAAGCTACAGGAGTATCCATGCACTTGTGGATTTATCTGCGTGCATTAAATATACCAACAACCTTCATCTCCTCCATTCGCCAAATAGCTTCTAGCTCACCGGTAATGGTTTGCATCCTATCCTTCTCTATCATATCTAATCCTCTCACTTCTTGTTTAATATCAAGGGTCTCAAACTCCTTAAGGAGTTCCTATTTCTACTTCCTAATACTAGCATTAATATTAATAGCCCAACCCATAGCTTTTTTTCTAAGCAACCTCATTTTAAATTGCCATGTCCATTGGGTCCTCAAAGACACAGTTAGTCTCCCAAACCTGTTTCACCACTTTTTTGAAATCTGGTTGCTCAAGCCACCATTTCTCAAACCTAAATAGGCTAGGTTTTTAGCTTTCGATACCGCAAGTTTAGAACTAGGGGAACATGTTCACTCCCCACTCTAGCCTTGACAGTCACAAACGCCAAAGGGAATTTCTACTCAAAATTAGTTGTACAATAGATTTTATCTAGGGCAGCCATAATAGGCTTGCTTTGATTATTGGTCCAAGTATAAGATCTAGTGGAGTTTTTAAGTTCAATCAACCCCAATTTGTTTATTAAATCTAGAAAAGCATCAGCCCACTTTTGATTGATCTGACCATTGCTTTTTTTCTAAGGCAGAGGACACAATGTTAAAGTCCCCTTCAATAGTAGTTGGACCTTGCCAGTTATCCAAGAGATCTTCAAGCTCTAGTAGAACTCCATTTTACCATCCTCATAAGGAGAGCCATATACCACTATAAGTCTCCAAACAAAATTATCGTGATAGTTCTTAATAATCCCAGCTGAAAGTTCTATGTTTGGTGTTGGTAATTAGTGACAATGCCTAAGTACTAATCCTATACCTAAGTTGTATATAACATATGAGGATTAGTACATTCCAAGGTTGGTGGAAAGATGGAAATGGTGATCATGATGGTCACACTTGGATTTAGACGTAACCCTATGTGATCAAGGCAAAAGTATATGCTTAAAGGTTGTGTTTTAGTAACCAAGACTCCTAGTGGGTGTGGTTACATTATAGGATAGATAGCCGTACTATAAAGAGGGGAATAACGCTGCTATTGAACTCCTAAGTGCCTCTAGATGTGCATTTCATAATCATATGTATTTGGATAGAACTAATAACGCCTCCAAAAATGATTGTGAAAATGCTAACACACTCACACATGACGTGATCACTTAGTGGTGTTAGCACATTTGTGATGGCATTGGAGTTTGAGCGGTAGAGAGGGTTTGGGGTCCTCTCTCCTACCGAGCTTGCGATGCGGGATTCAGGCGTTTTTGAGGAATTGAAATGTCTATTTTCCTTTATGCCATTGTCGAGATTTGGAGGCGTTGTCACATGTTGTTTCACGAGCTAAAACATGTGCTAAAGTGACACACATACTTAGTCTAGCTCTTATGTGAAAGGGTGAATCAAACGGAGGTGAACGGAGGTCACAGAGGTGACCGAACGCTGGACCGGACGCGGTCTCTGTTTGACCGAACGCGTCCGGTCAGTGCTCAGGGTTTGCGCGCGTGTTGGTCGTCTGATCGAACGCGGTGGCGTGTCCGGTCACGATCGACCGGACGTGTCCGGTCGTTGAGGGTGCTTACTGGACTCAAACCAGATGCTGGCACTATGGCGTCCAGTTCATCTAACAGCGCGTCCAGTCGCTGTCTCACTGGAGCGCTGTTCAGACTTGACCAGCGCGTTCGGTCAGTTACGGGACCAGCGCGTCCAGTCGAGCTTCGCGCGTCCGGTTTGTGCGACCAACGCGTCCGGTCAGCGCGACTGCTGCTGAATCTTGTGCCTAACAGCTCTATTCGAAGGGGTACGTCTATAAATACTCGTTGGCCGGCTCAAGGCTCTCTCTCATACTCTTTGACATACTTATGAGCACTTTGAGCTAAGCAACTCCCCTCCCACTCATCTCTCTTGCTTCTTTGCATATTCAAAGTGAGATTGAGTGATCCAAGTGCATTTGCTTGTGAGTTTGCGTCTAGTTGGCACTTGGGTGTTCATTTGCTGTGGCACCTAGACAGCTTGGAGCAGTAGTGGAGGTCCGACACGTGTTGGTGATTATTCGTGACCATCTCCGGTGAGCTTGTTGTGGTTCCTCGGCGGAGCGCCGAATTCCAACTCTAGTGGATTGCTTGTGTCAAAACTTCTCGCCATTTGGTAGGTTCTTGTGGCACCTTTTGAGAGGCTCGGTGTGTGATACCAATTAGCCACCGAACCACGTGGTGTAGAGGGACACAATAGGGACTAGTGTGCTGGCAAGCACGTGAACCTCGGGATAAATCATCGTGTCTTCTCTTTGTTGATTGTGATTGACTTGTCTCAGTGGATTAATTATCTTGAATATCATCACATGGAATTACTGATTGGTTGGCTCAATTCATCGCCCCTCGGTGAAATATTTCTTACCCTACTCTTGTATTACATTTCAAGTACTTAGTTGTTTTCTCTAGTGCTTAGTAGCTTGAGCAGAGTAGCCTTCTAGTTTTCCTCTTGTGGTTTGACTTGTGCGGTTGAGTGATATATATATATATATATATATATATATATATATATATATATATATATATATATATATATATTAGAATTGTCTTTTGGATAGGTGGCTTGCAACACTCCATAGGCTAGGCAAAACTCGCTTCTCGCTATTTGTTATTGCTAATTAAATTGTCTAGCACTTTTTGTAGAAAGTTTTATTAGGCTATTCATCCCCTCTAGCCATCAAGACCTTTCAAGTGGTATCGGAGCCATAGTCACCATTTGTAAGGCTTAACAATCTCGGTGTAAGATGGCTCAAGTTGTGTTCAACCATGTCGGGGGCAAGCCTCCATTCTTTGATGGTGTCTCATCTTTTGATCATTGGAAAAGAAAGATAAAGCAATATCTTGGCTCTATTAATGAGAAGGTTTGGGAGGTGACACATCATGATTATGCTATCATTGATCCTGACAACCTCACCAACAATGACCGCATCAACAACCAATGCAACACTATGGCTCTCAACACTCTCTACAATGGGATTGATGCAAAGGTCTTTGAGCAAATCAAGGATCTTGAGATGGCAAGTGAAGTGTGGACAAGATTAGAGGAAACATATGAGGGCACTTCAACGGTAAAGAGTGCCAAGCTCTATATGCTCAAGAACAAGTTTACAAGCTTCAAGATGAAGGATGATGAGTCTATACCGGAGATGTTCTATAGGCTACAAGTTATTGTCAATGATCTCAAGAGCCTAGGAGAAGATGTCAAGGACAAGGACTTCTCACACAAGTTCTTGATGAATTTACCTAAGAAGTTTGCTATCTTGAGGAAGATGATCCAAAGAGAGGGTTTGGACAAGGTGACTCCAAACCAAGTGCTTGGAGATGTTATGACCGATGCTCAATATGATGATGATGAAGATGAAGATGAGAAGAAGGAGATCAAGGTCAAGCAAGAGAAGACCACTGCATTCAAAGCTTCATCCTCAAAGGGCAAGAGCAAGATTGATAGTGATAATGATGATCCATTTGATGATGAGACCATGGCCCTCCTTGTGCACAAGATAGGAAGGTTCATGAAGAAGAAAGGATATGAGGCAAGGAAGAGGAGAGACACTATGAAGGCAAAGATCCTTTACTACAATTGCAATAGCCCCGACCACATAGTGGTGGATTGCCACTATGAAGATAAGAGATTTCATAATAGGGACTTGAAGCTCAAGAAGAACAAGAAGGATAAGAAAGAGAAGGAAAAGAAAGCAAAGAAGAGCTTCACATTCAAGAAGAATAAGAAGGGTGGTGGTTATGTGGTCACTTGGGATAGTGACAACTCCGATAGTGATGATGATGCAAGCTTTAGTGATAATGAAAGGACCACTCGGCGAGCCATTGCAAGCATCGCCCTCTCCAACAAGCCATCCATCTTCGACACTATATCGACATGCCTTATGGCCAAGCCTACTAAGGTAAAATATGATGATAGTGATGATGACTCTTGTGCTAGTGATGGTTGTAGGAGTAATGATGAGGAGGATGAAGACTACTCAAAGGATGATCTATTGGGCATAATAGATCAAATGAGCAAGGGCTACAAGAGGACCACCAAGAGTTGCAAAATCTTGGAGCAAGAGCTCATTGCCAAGAGCAATAAAAATGATGCCTTGATGGAGGAGCTTGTTGCTCTCAAAAAGAGTAAGGAGTGCAATGGAATTGAATAAGAGCTCAAAGCTCTTAGGAAATTCTTTGATGAGCTAGAGGCCTCTCGTGAGTGTCTAAAGGAAGACCACGAGGACCTTGAAGTTGCTCACACTAGGCTTAAGGAAGCTCACTCCACTCTACTTGAGATCATCAAGGAAAATGACCTCAAGTTGGAGAAGTTCATGAAGGAAGCTAAGGAGGAACAAGTGATTGTCACTTGTGATATTAGACTAACATGTGATATTATTGATAATTCTTTATTTGTTGGTCCTACTAATGCTTCATGTAGCTCATCATCATCCAGCACAACCAACTCTATCTCTACTACTAGTGATTCATCACTTGTGGTTGAGAATGAGACTCAAGAGAGAGGTGGATGATCTCACCCGCACAATAGGCAATGCCTATGGTGGGGATTCCCGCTTGCTAAAATGCTTGGGTAGCCAAAGTTTCTCTCTTAACAAAGAGGGTTTGGGCTATACTCCCAAGAAGGTCAAGGCGGTCTTTGCTACTGTAAAGCCTCACTTTGTGAAGACCAATGGTCGTTATTGCAATAGATGCAAGCAAGTTGGGCATCTAGAGATTAATTATAATAAAATAAACAAGAACAACAACAAGTTTCATGCTAAAATGGATTGCATTCCTTTTGATTCTTGTTATATTCTTACCAAGGGTGAGAAGGGTGTACAAGCTAAGTTTGTTGGTACATCAATTGTGGGTCCAAAGAAAAAGGCCATTTGGGTACCAAAGAGCTTAGTGACTAACCTCCAAGGACCCAAACAAGTATGGGTACCTAAGAAACATTAATTTGTTTTGAAGGTAAATTACAAGGCCGAAGGAAGGCATTGGATGCTTGATAGTGGGTGCTCTCAACATATGACCGGTGATTCAAGAATGTTCAACTCTCTCAAATAAAATGATAGTGGCATTGACAACATCACATTTGGTGACAATAGCAAGGGTGATGTAAAGGCTCTTGGAAGGATTGCAATCTCAAATGATCATAGCATTTCTAATGTGCTCTTAGTTGAAAAGTTGAACTTCAATCTTCTCTCGGTTGCTCAATTGTGTGATCTTGGTTTCAAGTGCATATTTGGTGTTGATGATATAGAGATAGTTAGTGTTGATGGCTCTAATTTGATCTTCAAGGGTTTTAGATATGAGAATCTATACTTGGTTGATTTCAATGCTAGCGACACTCAACTTTCTACATGCTTGCTCACCAAATCAAGCATGGGTTGGTTATGACATAGAAGACTTGGTCATGTTGGCATGAAGCAATTAAATAAGTTAGTGAAGCATGACTTAGTTAGAGGCTTGAAGGATGTCACATTTGAGAAGGATAAGCTATGTAGTGCATGTCAAGCTGGAAAGCAAGTGAGCAACACTCATCCATTGAAAAGCATTATGAGTACTTCCAAGGCATTTGAATTGTTGCACATGGATCTATTTGGGCCAACTACATACACAAGCATTGGTGGCAACAAATATGGCTTTGTGATTGTGGATGATTTCACTAGATACACGTGGGTATTCTTTCTTGGGGACAAGAGTGATGTATTTAACATATTCAAGAAGTTCATCAAGAGAGTGCAAAATAAGTTTGAGACCACAATCAAGAAAGTGAGAAGTGACAATGGAAGTGAGTTTAGAAACACAAGAGTTGATGAGCTATGTGATGAGCTTGGAATCAAGCATCAATTTTCGGCCAAGTATACACCTCAATCTAATGGCCTAGTTGAGAGGAAGAATAGAACCTTAATTGATATGACAAGATCAATGTTGAATGAGTATAATGTGAGTCATTCATTTTGGGCCGAAGCAATCAACACGGCTTGCTTCTATAGTAACCGCCTCTATTACCATAAGTTCCTAGAGAAGACACCATATGAGATCTTAAATGGAAGAAAGCCCAACATTGCATATTTTCTGGTATTTGGTTGCAAATGCTACATCTTGAAGAAGGGCACTAGATTGAGCAAGTTTGAGAAGAAATGTGATGAAGGATTCTTACTTGGTTACTCCACTACTAGCAAAGCTTATAGAGTTTGGAATTTGGCTAGTGGTTTACTTGAGGAAGTTTATGATATTGAGTTTGATGAAACAAATAGCTCTCAAGATGAGAAAGATAACTTGGATGTGAGAGGAACTCAATTGACCAATGCTGTGAAAGAAATGGATATTGGTGATATTAGGCCAAAGCAAGTGATTGATGTGGATGACTATAAAGATCAAGTGCTCCAAAGTCCAATTACACAAGCTAGTGGTTCTCTAATGCAAAATCAAGCTAGTACATCATCTCAAATGCAACAAGATCAACAAGTGGCTAGTTCATCATCTTCAACTCATGATCAACATCAACATCCAAGCAATCAAGTTCAAATGCCTCAACCAACTAACATTGTAAGAGACCATCCATTGGATTCCATTATTAGTGACATACAAAGGGGAGTTCAAACTAGATCAAGATTGACATCATTTTGTGACCACTCTTCTTTTGTGTTAATGGAAGAACCCAAGGACATTGATAAAGCATTGAGAGATCTGAATTGGGTAAATGCAATGCATGATGAGCTCAACAACTTCAAGAGAAATAAAGTATGGGAACTAGTTGAGAGGCCTAAGGATCACAATGTCATTGGAACAAGATGGGTCTTTCGTAACAAGCAAGATCAAGATGGGATAGTAGTAAGGAACAAAGCAAGACTAGTGGCTCAATGTTACACATAAATAAAGGGTCTTGACTTTGGTAAAACTTATGCCCGGTTGCAAGATTGGAAGCAATTAGGATCTTACTTTCCTATGCTTGTGCTCACAATATCAAGCTATATCAAATGGATGTGAAGAGTGCATTTCTCAATGGGTACATCTAAGAGGAGGTGTATGTGGAGCAACCTCCCGGTTTTGAAGATGACAAGAAACCAAATCATGTCTACAAGTTGAGAAAAGCTTTGTATGGATTGAAGCAAGCACCTAGAGCATGGTATGAAAGATTAAGAGATTTCTTGCTATCCAAAGGATTTGTCATGGGCAAAGTGGATACTACTCTATTCACCAAGAAGATTGGGAAAGACTTGTTTGTATTGCAAATCTATGTTGACGATATCATCTTTGGTTCAACCAACAAAGTTTTTTGTGATGAGTTTGGAAAGATGATGGCAAAGGAGTTTGAAATGTCAATGATTGGTGAACGTAGCTTCTTCCTTGGACTATAAATCAAGCAAATGAAAGAAGGTACATTTGTGAGCCAAACCAAGTACATCAAAGATATGCTCAAGAAGTTTGGCATGGAAGATGCAAAGGGCATTACAACTCCAATAGGCACTAGGGAAAGCTTGGATAGTGACAAGAGTGGCAACATGGTGGATCAAAAGCTATATAGATCAATGATTGGTAGCCTACTCAATGTGACGGCATCAAGGCCCGATGTAATGTTTAGTGTATGCATGTGTGCAAGATTTCAAGCCTCACCAAGAGAAAGTCATTTGAAGGCAACAAAGAGAATATTGAGGTACTTAAAGCATACACAAGATGTTAGTTTATGGTATCCCAAAGGTGCAAGCTTTGAGCTAGTTGGATATTCAGATTCTGACTATGCCGGTGACAAAGTAGAGAGAAAGAGCACTTCCGGGACTTGTCAATTGTTGGGAGGATCACTTGTCTCATGGTCATCCAAGAAGCAAAATAGTATTACACTATCTACCGCCGAAGTTGAATATGTCGCCGCGGGTAGTTGTTGTGCACAAATCTTGTGGATGAAGGCAACATTGAAGGATTTTGGAATCAATTTCAAGAATGTGCCATTGCTATGTGACAATGAAAGTGCCGTGAAGCTAACCAACAATCCGGTTCAACATCAAAGAACAAATCATATTGATGTTCGCCATTACTTCATTAGAGATCATCAACAAAAGGGTGACATTGCAATTGAGAATGTGGGCACCGAAGATCAATTAGCCGATCTATTCACCAAGCCACTTGATGAGAAGAGATTTCACAAGCTAAAGAATGAGTTGAACATACTTAACTTCTCCAACATGAGTTGATGCACCTCCATGATATGACATGCCTCTCCTTCGAGCCCCAAGGTACAATTGGTTGACATGTCATATATTCTATACTAAGGACATGTTTAGTGCATCTAGTCATGATTTCTTATGTTCTAGGCTCATTCATGAAAATCAAATGAATTTGAAGGTTATATGGTGCCACTATTGTTTCCATGTCTTGTATGATCTAGTGGTAGCATAAAACTTGTTAAAGTAGCTTGTGATCCTAAGTGTTTAATCTAGATCACTTGTTTAAGTTTTTGCTTCAACATGGTGCATGATAACCCTTCTAGTGAGGTGTGAAGAAGCTTGCCCTTGGATCAAACCGAAGCATTTTATTTATGCAAGCAATCTAGGTTGAACCACAACCTTGACCCTCATCTTATAATTCAATATGATAATCTATCTAAAATTTGCTCCTTGTGGTCATTGGTGCCAAAGGGGGAGAAAATATTGTTCACAAAGATAAATTCTAAAAGGGGAGAAAACCTAAAGGGAAGAATTGATAAAAGAAGGGGAACAACTAAAATTTTGAGCACACAAGTAGGGGGAGCAAGCTCTTAAACATGAATGTTGCATTTCCATGTGCACTTCATATGTATGATGCATAGTTATGCATTTCTTTTTCTCCAATACATTGCTTGTGTGGTGACTTGCTAGTATAATTTGAATGGTATATTGAGGTACTAGCATGAATAGGAAGTAGTTAGATTTTTCTTGCTTCATGTTTTTCAAAGTGGTACTAGAGCCTTGCTTATAATGTTGATCTCACGAGGTTTCTAGTTATGTTTGTGCTTTTCCAAGTGGTATCTAACTACACAAGGTGCTAAGATGGTGTTTATCGCTACTCCGATGGTATCACGCTTCAAAGGTCTATAATTTAAAACACTTAGCACCTATTGGTAGTCAATGCTCCTATATTTTTTCCTATCTAAGCATGTATGCTTCCAAAATCCAAACATATAGCATACATGTAGGGGGAGCCATTGATATCAATTAGAATTCATGATCACAATGTCCATAGTTCTTACGCATGGTAACATTCTTGGACAATGTGACATGGGTTCAATCAAAATTTTATCATAATATCTTTGTGAAAGGGTTGTCACCAATTACCAACAAGGGGGAGATTGAAAGCTCTATGTTTGGTGTTAGTAATTAGTGATAATGCCTAAGTACTAATCCTATGCCTAAGTTGTATATAGCATATGAGGATTAGTACATTCCAAGGTTGGTGGCAAGATGGACATGGTGATCATGATGGTCACACTTGGATTTGGACGCAACCCTAAATGATCAAGGCAAAGGTATATGCTTAAAGGTTGTGTTTTAGTAACCAAGACACCTAGTGGGTGTGGTTACATTATAGGATAGATAGCCGTACTATAAAGAGGGGAATGACGCGGCTATTGAACTCCTAAGTACCTCTAGGTGTGCATTTCATAATCATATGCATTTGGATAGAACTAATAACGCCTCCAAAAATGATTGTGAAAACGCTAACACACTCACACATGACGTGATCACTTGGTGGTGTTAGCACATTTGCGATGGTGTTGGAGTTTGAGCGGTAGAGAGGGTTTGGGGTCCTCTCTCCCTCCCACCGAGCTTGTGAGGCGAGATTCAGGCATTTTCGAGGAATTGAAATGCCTATTTTCCTTTACGCCATTGTCGAAATTTGGAGGCGTTGTCACTTGTTGTTTCACGAGCTAAAACATGTGCTAAAGTGACACACATACTTAGTCTAGCTCTTATGTAAAAGGGTGAATCAAATGGAGGCGAACGGAGGTCACAGAGGTGATCGAATGCTGGACTAGACGCAGTCTCTGTTTGACCGGACATGTCTGGTCAGTGCTCAGGGTTTGCGCGTGTGTTGGTTGTCTGATCAGACATGGTGGCACGTCCAGTCATGATCGATCGGACGCGTCCGGTCGTTGAGGGTGCTTACTGGACTCAAACCGGACACTGGCACTGTGGCGTCCAGTTCGTCTAACAGCGCGTCCGGTCGCTGTCTCACTAGAGCGCTGCTTAGACTTGACCGTCACATCCGGTCAGTTACGGGACCAGCACGTCCGGTCGAGCTTCGCGCGTCCAGTCTATGCGACCAGCGCGTCCGGTCAGCGCGACTACTGCTGAATCTTGTGCCTAACGGCTCTATTCGAAGGGGTACGTCTATAAATACTCGTTGGCCGGCTCAAGGCTCTCTCTCTCGTACTCTTTGACATACTTGTGAGCACTTTGAGCTAAGCAACTCCCCTCCCACTCATCTCTCTTGCTTCTTTGCATATTCGAAGTGAGATTGAGTGATCCAAGTACATTTGCTTGTGAGTTTGCCTCTAGTTGGTACTTGGGTGTTCATTTGTTGTGGGATTCTTGTTTCTCTTGGTGGTTGCCACCACCTAGACGGCTTGGAGCAGTGGTGGAGGTCCGGCATGTGTTGGTGATTGTTCATGGCCGGCTCCGGTGAGCTTGTTGTGAGGGGTTGTTGTGGTTCCCTGGCGGAGCGCCAAATTTTAACTCTAGTGGATTGCTCGTGTCGAAACTTCTCACCATTTGGTAGGTTCTTGTGGCGCCTTTTGAGAGGCTCGGTGTGTGATACCGATTAGCCACTGAACCACGTGTTGTAGAGGGACACAACGGGGACTAGCGTGCCGGCAAGCACGTGAACCTCAGGATAAATCATCGTGTCTTCTCTTTGTTGATTGTGATTGACTTGTCTCGGTGGATTAGTTATCTTGAATATCATCACTTGGAATTATTGATTGGTTGGCTCAATTCATCGCCCCTCGGTGAAATATTTTTTACCCTACTCTTGTATTACATTTCAAGTACTTAGTTGTTTTCTCTAGTGCTTAGTAGCTTGAGTAGAGTAGCCTTCTAGTTTTCCTCTTGCGGTTTGACTTGTGCGGTTGAGTGATATATATATATATATATATATATATATATATATATATATATATATATATATATATATATATATATATATATATATATTAGAATTGTCTTTTGGATAGGTGGCTTACAACACTCCATAGGCTAGGCAAAACTCGCTTCTCGCTATTTATTATTGCTAATTTAATTGTCTAGCACTTTTTGTAGAAAATTTTATTAGGCTATTCACCCCCTTTCTAGCCATCAAGACCTTTCACCAGCCACACTAAATGAACCAATCTTCCATGCTATAACATCAAACTTCTTTTCATTTAAACCTACCAAAATACCCCCAGCAGTACCCTTGACAGGTAGGATTTGCCAAATAAAGCCCTTGTTAACATATTAAGGAATGAATCAGTAAACGATTCCTTTTTAGTCTCTTGAAAGCCCACAAAGTCTAGCCTATGATCCTTAACAAAATCGGTAATGCATTGAAGACGACCTTCTTTATTAAGACCTCTAATGTTCCAGAAAGCTCCTATCATTGTTAACTTCTGGCTTTTTGGTTTGGGTTTTGCCTGTAGAGACAACCTGAGCCCATGTCTGGTTAACCAGATCATTGTCCTCTTTAAGAGGAGTTTGGTTTTCTGTATTCACTGTTGTACACTCAGCAACTAAATCCTCGACACTAAGTTCACCAAGAAGATTAACCTCAGGGTTATTTTCCTCAAACTGATCAATATTAATAATTTCCTTTTGTTTTAAGTTTTCAATAATTTTTTCAGATTCAAGGGTATCAATCCCTAAACTTATATTCACACATTGGGCTATAAGTAACAATTCAAAATTGCTCTTAAAAGCAAATGATTTGTTGGGTTTGCCTTTTTCAAGATTTTTTTATTTTTTTGTAGCTCTTGAGCACGCTGCATAACAGTGAGACCATCATCTTGTCCCCTTCTTGGCCTAGGAATCCTTTCCATAGGGCCCCACTTGGGCTTACTTCTTCTCATTTCCAGCAGGTGGACCTATCAGACCAGCTTCCACTAGGGTGATCCCTTCTTCATCTACCAACACATCAGCCACATTATCACCTAGCAGATCCTGCTCATCGTCAGAGTGTTCAAGCTCCATCCTCTTCAATAGAATAGAACATTCTTCAGATACTCCTTCTGTTGCCATCCTCCTGAACTCTTCCCATTTCGAGTGATGAGATTGCTCATTAATGAGACTTAGAAACTTGTTTGCTATAATCAAACAATCAGAATACTCCTCTAGAACTTAATTAGGTGTTTGTCAACCATCTCCCCTCATGCAGTTCCCAATATTAACACTTTCAAAGCCTGAGTTTGCTCCTCTCGCTTTGTTTCCTTTAAGGATCTCTTCCATGTCAGCATTAGCCTGAACTCTCGTTCCACTCTCCTAGCTATGAAGTATCCCTTCTATATAAAGCTCTCCTCTAGAACTCTGCCCAGAATGATTAACACTTTGAGTTGTCATCAACTCTGATTGATCACCTTCCACATTCCCTTTAACCGTACCCTTCTGATTTAGATCAGAATTCACATCCAACATTATCACAGGGGCAACATTAGTGTTCCTAGAACCATTTTCATCAGCTTTGAAAGCATTGTTTAACATCTGTATCTTTGGATCTTCCATATGAAAGATAAGCTATCTCTGTTGATTGTGGTCATCAGCAGACATATCCTTCATTTGAACTGTCATGTATCCTTTACTGCTACTAGGCTTGTTCCTAGGGGTTTTGAAACTAGAGCTACCACTAGTAGGTCCTTGGTTGAAGTTGTCATCTGCATCTGCTAGGTCATCATAGAGATCATCAACCTCCTCATCATCCTTACCATTATCATCCAGTCCATCATCATTACCATTATCATCACCTCCATCATCTCCACCATCCGGCTTAACTGCATCCTGATCTTCCATCCCTTCCACCAAGGATACCACATGAAGCTTTCTGTTAAACGCAAACAGTCTCACCTTAGGAATTTTCTTGCAGTCCTTACTGGCAATCTTAACTCTTACTACCTCATAGAATGTCTTGAACAGATTTGCCCAATCTACCTCCAACATCATGCCAAATCCAAATGCAATTTGAGCAAAAACCTTCCAATGGTACCACTTAGGTGGGATCCCTGTCATTTGAACCCACACTTCTTGAAGCTTCCCATAAGGATGCAACTCACCAGTCACTCTAGAACCTCCACTTGTACTCCTTCCTTCCTTAGGTTGAAAGAAGGGTAACTCTTGATGTCAGATACTTTCTTGTGAGGAGGAAATCTCACTAAGAATTTACCAGCTTCTAACTCCCTGATTTGCCATGGCCAATCCTTGCTGTAGATCTCAGATAGCTCTCCCTCTAATTCTTTCATGCTGATCTGACCAGACTTTATGCTGACCACCCCATAGTTAGTCATATTCAACCATTTAGTAGACTCAACTGAAGGCACCTCAAGGTGATAAAATCCCAAGCCCAAACTTGCACTACCCACATACGCAGCAACTGGGCGATCTTGCTTCCAAGCGGGACAAGTATTCATATGGTGACCCGGAACATCACAAATGAAGCATATCTTAGGTCTGGAACAATTCCCCACAAAATGTCCAGGTTCCCCACAGTTGAAGCAGATCAAGGCTCTGTATCTAGGGTCTATGACAAATGGTGGGTTTGGTTGTTCCAAATTACCTTGGGCTCGAACCTGATTGGCACCTCTCTTAGGTTGAGGCGGAGGTGGTGGATGTTGGTGAGGTGGTGGAGGGTTCGGCTGCATGCCTTGAGTTAGTTGCTAATTTGGTTGTCTCCTACCTCCATTCGACCACCCCTAGTTTTGGTTCTAAGTTTGAACCTTGGCAGATTTGGAGGAGGCGAACGTTGAGGAGGCAGACGTTGAGGAGGCAGAAGCTGAGGCGAAAGCCTTGGCTCAGGCTGCCATTGATCTACGAAGTACAGCTGCGTATGTCTCCCGAGAATCCCCTTTACCCCAAATCTCCTTTAAGAAACTGACTCGAGCTAGTGCCTTCTCGATCCGATCTGCCTTGCCCACGGGGAAGCAATCCTCAGGTTTGAAGGAATGTGATTGAACTAGATCCTTCCGAATCTAGAAGAGGTAGGTGGAATCGGTGGATTTGGGAGCCGTGTCTAGAACCCTAGGGTTGCGGGAGGGTGGCAGTAGTGAGTCGATGGCCCATAACTGGCCAAAAAACTCGACGATGACTTCGTCATCGCCTGACCCTTTTTCTGGAGACAAAACCCTATCCTCATGAGAGAGGCAAACCCTAGGATTCCTAGCAGGTGGGGGACGCCTCCTCTGGCACATGGGCCTAGCCGCGCGGGGCCTCGTGGTTAGCCACGGTGGGTGCGGCCATGGGGATGGGTCAAGCTCTCGGTCCTAACATGAGGAGGACGAAGGGGAACACATAGTCTAAAAACCCGTTCACAACACTTTTAGATGCTGCATTCGAATAGCAATGTTTTTCCCCAACACACCGCCCTTCATAGGCCCATCAACTTCATCATACTAGGGCAACCCCTTTTTGCATTTTGAAAAATAATTCAATGCAATTTCACAAAATATATATTCTCACTTTAGTTTATGATACAACGACTATCCTTTTTTGCTTAATTCATGCAAGGAGTGAGACTTTCTTGTCATCTTACTCTATTAATTCTAGGATTGGGCATAAAGCCCCATAGAAGCAATTAATTAACGCATTGTCTCCTGCCCTTTTGCACGCCACCCCTTCCCCCTTGTTCTCATTTCCATTCACCACTTCGCCTTTTCTAGTTCCTATCACCTCACTAACCTCTCTAAAATAAATCAATCAAGTTCAATCCCTCTTGGCTTGATTCAAGGTGTAGCCTAGATGGATGGTAATTGGTAATTAAGTTTTATTTTAATCTATGGAATTAATACCGACCATTGTGGCTTTGGTCACTAAAAATCTTCCCAACAATTAACGCAATAAGGAGTGATGTTTCCACTTAAATGATCGGTGACAATGTAATAGTTAGGGCTGAAAACGGTTGGAAACGATCGATAGGAGGTCAAATCATTTTCAGTTTCACATTATTTTTCTGAAAACAAAATTGATAGATATTGTTGGAAACGAGAATGGCATCGATATTCCGGTAAATTCGGAAACAAAACTATTTGATTAAAAGTACATCGATAACGAACGAAAATTATGAAAGCGATATCTAAAATACAATAAACACACCAATATGCAGAACATGACAATAGCTATATAGATTAACCCAGGTCACATGACAAATAATAGTGTATTAGTAATGATCCATGGCCAAGCTAGCCAAGACACACATATTATATAGCAATAAAATGACACGATATAAAGGCTCTGCACTGTGAGGGTGAAGATGCGAGGTGCCCTCAGTACTTCAAAGGCTGAGGGTGATTAGCGGGCTTGGCCAATGGGCCTGGCGCCTGGCCTAGGTGCTTAGCGGAGATAAGATCGTGTGTGCCTGAGTTCGGTAATTATCGACGGTAGATTATTGACTAAATACGGTATTTTTTGAAAACGGTCGGAAGAGAGCTAAATCACTTTTCTTTTCATTATCGGATGTTTTTACTGTTCTCATTTCCGTTTTACTGGTTACCATTTCCATTTCCGTTTAGGGGGGAAATTGGTAATTCCTCAAAAACGACTTTTAGTAATCGAGAATTATCATTTTCGTTTTCAGCCCTAGTAATAGTATATACTAGTCCTAAAAATGCAAGGTGTGCAATAATATATTCCCATACCCTTTTTTACTTCATGCAAGCATGAGTTGAATTTTTATATTGCAATTCTTGTATAAGACTTTTTACCACTAGTCAACCCTAGATCAACCTCATTCTGCTGAGGGGTATGTCCATCTTTTGATTGATCATTATCACTTTCTGTCATCATGTACTCCCTTGTTCCAAATTGTAGGCTGTTTTCACCTTTCTAGATGCATTTATCTTATTATATATCTAGACATAGTTTATCTAGGTGCATAAAAAAATTATGTATCTAGAAAAATCAAAATGGCCTAAAATTTATGACAGGGGGGGTAAGACTGGGCAGGTCTGATTTGGGAAAAATAATATGGTAAATTGGTTGTACTAGGTAAATTCCCCATGCATTGCCATGGCATTCGGAAAGAAACTAGAAACATAGCCAATAAAGAGGTTGATGGGGAGTGGATTAACTGCATCATGGTATATTTGATATTTGAGATTTCATAGTAGTTGGACATGTAAATGCAAGAGAATGCAAGTAATTTGTTTCATCTCAGTATAGTTACCCTATGGCTTGAGCAAAGTATTATAAAAGATACCAAACCTAGTCTACATAGGGAAGATATAAGTAGAAGAAAATAATAGGAAGAGAGTAAGTGTTGACTCAGATTGAAGTCATATATAACACAATGCATATATTCATAATATACGAAAATGGCCAAAATATTTCAGTGAATAAAATTTAATTGGAAACGATGTGTCAACGGTAAGGAAAAACGTATCAGACTATGGCTAGTAGCTTAGTCATTTTAAAATGATTAGCCTCAACACAATCTACATAGGACATTGATAACACAAGCATCTTATGCATATGAGAGATAGAAATGTAGTGGGATTTTGCTTTATATCAAATATAGATATGCCTGTCATGAAACATGTGTGTATGTATATCTTTGTTCATTATGATTTTATTGGGTCAGAGCATCTCTAACATACTCTGCTTTCTGGGGGTTAAAGTATAAAAAAACTTAATCCAACATGCCCCAGTTCAAACTCCAAGTCCCCACTGTATGGAGGCCTCCAAATCTTTCCCCTTTAGCCAAGAATTTCTTGAATAGAAGATGTGAAACTGATTTGACTGACTATTGCAATGTGCAAGTATATATGAAGCTTGAGACACTCAACTAGAGCGACTGCAAAATTTGGAGAAACTACAAATAGTTTTCTAGCTTCAGGCGACAACCAGGAACTACATAACACACACTTGCGGAGAGAGAAATTACTGTTGCCATCCTTGCTAGATTTTTTTCCCAGGAATGACTGTACACGCCACACGGCCCGGTCGGAGACGCTCGCCACTTATCCACACGGTGTCACTACTGGATTCAGGCGCTTTGCCGAGTGCCTAATACACTCGGCAAAGGCTATTATGCCCTCGGCAAAGCCTTTGCCGAGTGCAGCACTCGGCAAAGAGCCTCCAGCAAAAAATGCGTCGGCAAAGAATTCTTTGCCGAGTGCCTTTTATCGGGCACTCGACAAAGACGTTGCCGAGTGCAAACACGGCTCTCGGCAAAGAAAAGTGACTATGACGGCGCCGGTTCCGTCAGCGCATGCTTTGCCGAGTGTCATGTTAGAGGCACTCGGCAAAGATTTTTTAATTTTTTTTCATAATTTCTTTGCCGAGTGCCCTGCCAGGGAGGCACTCGGCAAAGATTTTTTAATTTTTTTTTCGTAATTTCTTTGCCGAGTGCCCTATCGGGGAGGCACTCGGCAAATATTTTTAATTTTTTTTCATAATTTCTTTGCCGAGTGCCCTGTTAGGGAGGCACTCGGCAAAGATTTTTTTTTCATAATTTCTTTGGCCCAATTTTCAGGTCTCAAATTAACAGCCCATAAATACATGAATTTTTGGCCCATTAATTTTTGCAATCTCAGATTATAAGCCCAATCCATATAGATAAAAGATTAGCCTAGCTTATTTAACATCACATGAAAGCCCATGTCAAATATTAATCAACAATTCAAATACACAGGCCCTACACGCAGCATCTTCATCTACTGTAGCTTCAAATACAATGCCCATGTTCTATTGGCTGTAGGTTCATGCAGTGAGCAGGCTGATTATTTACAATATTATCACATTTCAGGAATGACTGAACCAAAGTAACAACAAATACATTTCATATTCTATTAACACTACTTCCTATGTAAAACATCTGCAACAATCTTCCATCTCATCCAACACAAGAAATAGCACAACTCAAGATACTTGCACGTCTGTGGCAGACGAAGCAGAAAAAATGACAATCACATATAGAGAGATTAGAGAGATAAAGGAATGATTGGTTTAACATGTTCAGCCCAAGAGAAATGAGGCAGTACCTAGATCAGGTGCTACAGGTAGTGATTGCAACTCCGGCACTGCAGCTTCAGCATAACCTTCTTGCCCAGGGACTGTCCTAACAACTGCAGCAGGGGTTCTAGTGGCTAGCTATCTCTTTCTCAGTGGCAGCTGCAGAAAGATTGAAAAAAATCAACTGAGGAACCAGGATATTATCAAACAGCTTTTCTTTCGGTGTTCCTCTTTACAAAAAATTTTAGAATATTAAGCCACAAGTGTGTGCTAATTCTTTACAAGCACACTAATTCAACAAATGATAGATGTTGAATGTCAGTGCATCAGTTTTCAGCTATTTAATTGCTCAGCCACAGTAACATGCATTATTCCTAGAAGTTATTAGATATTTGAAGTTAGCAACTAGGATACAGCTGATCAGGATCAAAAGTAACGCCATGAAACTCTGCAGCAAACAAGAATTGAAATGAATAAAATTAAAGTAACGCCATGAAGGGAACCCTTTACTCTACAGAAAACAAGCATTGAAATGAATAAAATTTCCTAGTGCAAAATCAAATAATACAAATTTATGATGTCCAGCCAAAACACAGCCAAATTCTTGTAGTTGATAACTGTTGCATGGCTACTCTGTTGCCACACTCTGAGCTGTTGTTGTAGGAACCAATCCTGCACATAAGAATTTGCCAAAGTAATGCATGCACAGGCTAACTGAATTTAAGCTGTTCCTAGGACTAATCAACCAACACACAAGAATAGGTAGCTACTGGTGCTGCTAGCCAACACAGAGAAAAACTAGGACAGCTACAAGTTCAGTTGCAAAGGCCAAAGCTGAATAAATAAGCTCTCCTAAAAGCAACTTGACTAGACAAACATCTAACTAATGCAAGGAATCGTGCAAGTAACTAGTACCCAGCAGCCGGCACTTTGGCCAATCCAAAAGCTTGCACAATTTAAAAGGAAAATGAGAAACCTGGAAGTAGAAACATGATAAAAATTGTAGTTCACAACATATCATGCTTCTAGTTTACTCCTAGCTGCAAACTGTAGAGAAATGAACACACCAAAATCAAAGACAGCACTCAGGCTTATGAAGACAGCAGCTCCATCATGCAAGATGTGGTTTACTTGTAAAGGTCATTTGATATGTACCAGGTAAAGGGCGAGGTTCAGTTGACACCTGAAATTTTAGTAATTCCAGACTTCTAAATCTACAAATAGTACATTCCAGACTCCTAGCTGAGATAACTGTATGCAACATACTCAAAACCATCTCCAACATACTCAAAATCTTAATACATCAGCATGCTCACAGGATTTGGCTTGACAGGTTTCACACAAGTTTTCTACTTGCAAACAGATTCTGAACACAGGTTTGTGCTTGACAGGTTCCACGCAAAAACTGCAAACTAATATCAATCAACACTTCTTGCAAGATACAAAAGCAATGATGTCCACGCAAGATACAGAAGCAAAATAAAGCAGAGATAAAGGCACGCTGCTAAATAAATTTGGAAAGCATTTCTTCTTCCTTCTTTAGCATGTCAAGAAGATCAAAAGCCTATACAGGGATTGTAGTATGGATTTTATAGCTATGGAATAAATTTCATGATAGTGATGTGTCAGTGTTACCAAAGAGAACAAGAAAGATCCTCATCGGCTTGGTATGCACAAAAAGGAGCATCACAGGGCATGTGGATAACTCCCTGCAGGTATTTAAGAACCTAAGCTAGTAGCTACAAGCATCAAATTCGTAAAGCTCCCTACAGGCATCATAGACTTAATAAATTAAAATCGGAGGTATTAGAGGGCAAATTCACATTTTGGAGAGTATCCAAATTAACAATGTCGTATTCATGTTATAGATCTACATATACGATGATTTAGTGAACCATATAATAGGCATCCAGATATTAGGCTAAAACATTTTACTTCAATGTTCTAAGCTAGATTTGGAACAGGAGCACCAATTATCCATCTACATAAACCTAATTCTGGAGTAATCAAATCGATCAAACCATGACCTATATGAGTACTAATTTTCCACAACTATACATCCAGATCTGAGCGGGAATGGAGAGTATAGCTAGTAGTGTGGGTTTGAGTACTCACCGTGAAGGTGCTACTCAGGGGAAGCGTGCACGAGCGGATTCGGCTCCTATGACAAGATGGGTCGTGGGGCTCCGCTGCTCCAGCAAACAGACAAGGTGTAGGTGGCCGCGCCGTCACGGAGGGAGTTGGAGCAACCAGCGGTGCTCAGGCTTGCACGCAGTGATGCAGGAGGACATGCGCCCCGTGCGGCCCGCACACGAGAGCTGCTCGCCGACGGCAAAGACGGTGTCGGAGAGCTCTAGATCTTGGACTGTGTCGAACCCCTCCTTAGCATCAGCGGCGAGGGCGCACGTGAACTTGATCCGCGGCGGACACGCGCGGGCGGGTAGCGAGCGCGTGGGAGCTCCGTGCGCGGGCGGGCTGGGGCGGCGCGGGCAGGCGTGTGCGGCGCGGCCGGGCCGGGGTTGCGCGGTGGAGCGGCGGCGACACGGTGGAGCTGTGGCGGCGGCGGTGGGCGCTGAGCCGAGCGGGGTGGGGGCGGCCGCGAGCGTGGTAGGGTTTTGGGAGGGGAGTGTGGGGGGATTTTGGGCCAGTGGCCCAATTTCTATTCGAGCTTTGCCGAGTGCTCCAAAAAGGGGCACTCGGCAAAGATTTTGTTAATTTTTTTTAAAAATTCTTTGCCGAGTGTCCGATGATCTGTCACTCGGCAAATTAATTTTTTTTCTTTTTTTTTGCCTCATTTTTTCTGAGGCCTTTCTACAGTAATTGAATCTCAATTTCAAAATTTTGGACAATTTTGAGTATTTTTACTATATTTCTTTAATTTTTTTCGTTTCGTTGAATTTTTTCAAATATTTCAAATTTGAACTGCAGAAAACGAAAAAATTCCTACCTACAGTTCAAATTTGAAATATTCAAAAAAATTCAACGAAACGAAAAAATTAAGGAAATATAGTAAAAATACTCAAAATTGTACCAAATTTTGAAATTGAGATTCAATTACTGTAGCAAGGCCCTAGAAAAAAATGGGGCAAAAAACAAAAAAAAATTAATTTGCCGAGTGCCAGGTCATGGGGCACTCGGCAAAGAATTTAAAAAAAATCTTTGCCGAGCGCTAAACGGTGGGGCGCTCGGCAAAGGCTAACGGCAGGTAGCCGTCGTCACGCCGGCCACCTTTGCCGACGGCCAAAATTTGTCGAGTTCCTGACCCTTGGCAAAGGAAAATTTTGCCGACGGTCCACCTTTGCCGAGTGCCCGGCACTCGGCAAAGGCTGCTTTGCCGAGGGCATTTCTTTGCCGAGTGCCGCTGGGTCTGACACTCGGCAAAGATTTCCTTTGCTGAGTGCCCGAGGAAATGCGCTCGGCAAAGCATTTACCTTCGGCAAAAGCAGCTGTGTCCGGTAGTGTGTCTGGGCGGCGAGGCAATCACGGGCCGCTAGCTCGAGGGAGTCGATGAAGTGGTGGACCGTCGCATGGGGCGATTGGGCCTGGGGGAGCTTGCAATCCGTATGAAATTAATTTCCCGTCCATCCTCAGCAGGCCCGGCCGGTTTCCTGCACGGCCGCCTCGATCGGAGCCGCACACTCTACCGTCCGTCATCGTCAGCACACGCTTTCCTGCACTCGCTTCGCCAGCTCCTCCAGCACGACGACGACCTGCTCCTGGATCAGAGCATCTATATATCTATCGTGGATGGATCCACAGACGACCCGCCAAGCAGCGATCCTGGGCCCTTATCCGACAAGGAGTTGTTGGTGACATGAGTCCGTCCATGCATGCATGACGTACAGGGCGGGGGGCTGTGACAGGCAGCGCAGCGTGGGTCGATCGCCCCGATCGAACTCCATGGACATCCATCGGTTCCCACGAATCCCTGCTGGCGGGGAACGTAAGCACACTCAAACTCATGTCGTGGCCCCCGTCGCGTCCGTATGTGCACCCAAAGCCGACTTCCCTGCAGGCACGCCACGCGGAAGTACGTGCCAGGAAAGGCAGGCAACGAACGGTTCGTCTGAAAATTGCTGCTATATATCTTTGGAGCCAGGGACGCCGTACGTTTTTGCTGCCTCGATCTGTATGTAGATCAAAAGAGCTATCTCTTAAAATCGTCTTTTTTTTTAGTAGTGTATGCATGTAGGATCTCGTTTCCATGCTGTCCCTTGTTGGCTGCCCAACCACAGGCTATATATCGTCATGCATGTTTGAACTCATCGCCCTCATTCGTCTTCCACGTTTCTCTTAGGTGCGTAGGAGTACGACCAAGAGCAGTTTCGTTCCTTCCGGTTGTTGCTTGCCAAGCGTTTGATTCCTTGGAAAAGCAAGCTCTGAAACCTTGAGGCCAGCATACATCGTACTACTAGTATATTTTGGTCGTGTGTAGCCAAGTAGTATGTACTAGTGGCTAGTGGCGGCGGCGTCAGTGGGATAGCTAGGGGATTGATTCCTCGGAAAAGCAAGCTCTGAAATTAACCTTCAGGCCAGCGTAAGTCGTACTAGCATTTTCGTCGTGTGTAGAAGATGATGAAGTATGTACTAGTGACTGGCGGCGGCGTCAGTGGGATAGGGAAGACTGTCGCCGCCAGCAGCATCGGTGTCATCCTCAAGGCCTGCAGTTTGCGCGTCACCTTCATTAAGATAGGCATGTTCTTCTCTACGCCCTTCCTGCTGAATTTCCCTGTGATGCAGTTTTGTTGACTCAGACTTTACTTGTCCAGGATATATAGTTCATCCGGCTTGTTCTGCTGGTCATGTTTCGGCTTGTTTCGGCTTGTTTCAGCTTATTCTTTCTCACAGAACACTGTTCAATCAGCCGAAATCAGCTGAAATTCTACCAGCCGAACACAGCCATCTTCTATCTGTACTATATTTTCCCCTATATATGGAAACATCATTTCTCTATTTTTGTTGAAAACCAGTTTGATGTAGCTGGTAACTAATAATTGTCTGTACCATAGGCATACTCATTCTAGAATCCCCATTTTAACTTTCCTCTCTACTTGTACTTGGTGAAATATGTGATTTGTTCACATGCATGGCTCTCTTTATATTACTTGCATATTCACATGCCGCAAACACATTGATTCATTCATTCAGATCCATATTTGAATACTGATGCTGGAACGATATCTCCTGCTGAGCGCGGGGAGGTTTTTGTTTTGAACGATGGCAGCGAGGTAAGAGCAACACCAATCTTGTATTCTAGTTCCCATCCTTACCTGTGTCATCGCATCAGTTGGATCGGATAAAAGTATCTATATAGTGTGACGGTAATACTCCCCCGTTTCAATATGTAAGTTGTTTTATTTAGTTTTATTTTAAGTCACACTTGTCTAACTTTGACTAAATTTATAGAAAATAATATATATTAACATCTACAATATCAAGTAAATTCACTATCAAAATAAATTTCATGGTGTACTACTTAATGAATCTTATTTGATGTTGTAGATGTTTATGTTTTTTTCTATAAATTTGGTCAAAGATAGAGAAGTTTGACCTAAGACAAAGTTAAACGACTTGCAATTTCAAATGGAAGGAGAATATTGTTTTAATTTTATGTGTGCTTACTTGATTGATGCTAGCTAATCCACAAATTAAAACTTGGATGAAAACGACATTTTTTTAATTCCAGGCTGATTAAAATCATGATGATATGATATGATAGGTCCACATGGATCTTGGAGACTACGAAAGATTCCTGGATGTCGAATTGACGGGAAACAACCACATAACAGCTGGCAAGATCTATCAGGCACTGATGTTATCATATTCTATGCAATTTGTATCTAGCTGGCACTGACCTTATCATATTCCTATGCAATTTTTTTGTCGATGTGGACAGATTTGTTGTCTGTTTCCTCTGACGTGGTGCCTCTTGATTCTTTGCAGTCTGTGATGGATAAGGAGAGAAGAGGAGATTATCTAGGGAAAACAGTTCAGGTTTGTCAGTGTAGTCCCAAAGTGCCTATCATAGTATGAAATGAACTCCATGCCGTGGGTATATGATTTAAGATGGGAGGGGTAAATTGGATCAATACAAACTTTTCTAACTTAGCGCTCTAACTTGATGCTACACTAGTCTAAGCTACTCTAGAAAAGATAAAGGCACACAAGTGGAATCATAAACGTGGTAAGTAAAGCTGAAGTGCGCAAACTTCCGAGGCGCGACGATGTATCCCATGGTATCAGTTGCCAAAATGTAATTCCTAGTCCATATTAGAGCTCCACAAAGAATATGCTTCCTGTTACCAAGGCTCCCCCGATTATGGTGGTGGGATCGCCACCAAGGCTCCCGCCAACCAAGACAAATGTCGTAAAACCACCTTGGCTCATCACTTGCTGCCCAACTTTTCCGGTCACCTTGGCACCATCCACTATGGAGCTTCTTCATCAAGGACTGGATCTCCTCCTTCCCCACTCATGGTGTCACTGCCGCTCCGCACCAAGCTCAGATGGTCGTTAACATTACCGGTGAGCCACCAAGGCTACAAGGATCCGGCACACCAAGATTACAATAGCATTTATTTCACTCTCTCAAACTAAGACTCAAACAAGGTCTAGATCTAGCACTAAGCATAGAGTTAAGGCCTGGAGGTAATCTTTAATCTATCATATGGTGGATAGTGTGTTCTGCACATACGAATAGTTTTTTGGGCTTCAATGGACTCCCAACACGCCCCAAAATGACTTGGTTATACGGGTATATACAGTTCCTCCACCGAAAAATAGCCATCACAAATCAGCTGACAAATTTTACGCTCTACGAACCGTCTGGCATGTGTAATTTGGCTTCCACCGGAAAGTCCGGTTAGTGTAGCTGTTTGCACTAGTCTTTGCAATTTTTGATTGTAGGGTGCATCTTCAATTGTCCTGTGCCTTCATATCTTCACCATCGAATTGTTCAGTTGTGCTTTACTCCAGTCCAGAACATCTAGCTTCTATCGTTCGTCCAGCAACTGTCTGGGGCCTCTCGTCACTTTCATCGGACCATCCGGTCTTCACACTGCACAGTAACTTTACCGTTTGTCATCACCAAACTATTCAATAGTCTGGTACCTTCATATTCCAGAGTGTGTTTACCCGCAAAAAAATATTCCAGAGATGCGGACCATCTGGTGCTCTATATTTTTCTGCTTTTGCTGATTTGACTTGGTTAATTCTTTTCTGGACTTCGCATCAATTTTTCCCCTCACATCCTAGGATCTAAAATAATCTATGAATCATATTTTAGCAGAAATGTTAGTCCTAGTTGATTGTATTGTTATTTTAATCACCAAAACCATTGAGCTGAGCAACATGGCATAGAACCTATGATTGCTACATAGTTTTTGTGCTGATCTCATCTATTTAAAATGTTTTGCCTATCATAGTTTATGTGCTCTCATCTATTTAAAATGCTTATGGAAGTTGCAAATGTATTTTTCTCAACATTCTAAGATTGTACCTCACATTACGGATGCAATACAAGAATGGATCAAGCGTGTCGCAATGATTCCTGTTGACGGGAGAGAAGGGCCACCGGATGTTTGTATCATTGAGCTGGGAGGGACAATAGGTTTGGGAATTATACAGACCAATTTTCGGATGGTATGCTCACCTAAAATCTTGTAAAATCTTTTTATCCTTAACCGTGCAGGCGATATTGAGTCGAGACCATTTACTGAAGCTTTGAGCCTGTTCTCATGCCGAGCTGGTGATATTCCTGTATAGATTTAAATTGGCTGCCTGGTGTTTTTCATCTAATTGCTTGGGCTAATTGTCTACTTATGTACTTTAGGTCCAAAAAACTTTTGTCTGGTACATGTCAGTCTTGTTCCTGTTATAAACGTGGTCGGAGAACAGGTAAAATATCAAAGACATCTATTGTTTGGTTTTCAATTTTTATGTGATTCATTTTATAAAATATCAATTATGTGAGTCGCTAAATTTTGTTTTGTTCTATCTGAAAAAAATACAGAAAACTAAGCCTACCCAATACAGTGTTAGGTGCCTTCGAGACCTTGGATTGACACCAGATCTACTGGCCTGTCGTAGCACAACAGTACATAGCTTTTTGTTCTCTAGTTGCAGTCACACCCGACATTTGATCATCTTATTTTAATAACGGTATCAATACGCTGCTTCTATTATATGTTTTGTAGCCTCTGAACAAAAATGTCAAAGAGAAGCTTTCACAGTCTTGCAATGTTCCGGTATGAGACTATGGAGGTCATATCGAGCACTATTTTGTCTGTTATGAAGCTCTTATTCAGCATTCATATTTTATATATATGTTCTTTGAATTGAATCCTTAAACAACATTTACAGGTTGAATGCATTATTACTCTACATGATGTTCCAAATGTTTGGCATCTCCCTTCGCTTCTTAAAGTGCGTTATGTATTCCATTTGTTTTTACCAAAATTGGGAAGCACTGGTCTTATGTTTTCAAAAAAAAGAAAACACTGGTCTTTGAACACCAGTTGTTGCAAATATAATCCCCACTTCTGATGTCAGGATCAAAAGGGTCATGAAGCTATTTTAAAAATGCTAGGACTTGCACGGTTAGCCCTTTGAATTTTCTGGATTAAAACACAACTCGTAAAAGGAATGTATCACTTATGTTATTTTGTTTCCTTTCTGTTACCCATTTGTAATATGCAGCTTAGCTATAGAGCCTAAGTTGGATGAATGGATGAAAAGGACTACATGTGAGCACCTCCATGATCCAGCGGTATATTCCCATACACTGTGTCTTTCATTTCCTATAGTACTGTAGTATTCTTCAGTTTATCACATTAAATACATAACAAGCTATATCTCATGTTTCTCTCTTCCTTTTGCATTTCAACGGAGCACAATTTTTTGCAGGTCAAAATAGCGGTAGTTGGAGAATACCCTTATCATGCCAATGCATACCACTCCGTCTTCGAGGTGAATGATGATTGACTTATATGCTTTGGATTTATCAAAATTTTCAGATACTGAAGGATATGATCCTTGACTTTATTTTATTCTATTATTGGTGAGGATAGGATCCTTGACGTTATTTTATTCTATTATTGGTGAGGATAGGATCCTTGACGTTTACTGATTATAGTTCTCTCTAATCTCCTTTCTCCACCAAAGGAAAAATAATTGTACATTCATCAAGATATTTATGCGTCCAGGCCATCCGCCACGCGTCGGTTGCTTGCCAGAGAAGACTTGTTGTCAATTGGTTCCCTGCTTCAGACGTGGAACAAAAGACTGCAGATAAGGTTTCAAAAGTTCCAACATCACTGCAGTTGCTGTCATGGTTTATTAATCATTCTGTCGATTCTTTTGATAGTCACCAGACCTCCATGATATGGCATGGAGCCTACTCAAGGTGACATACTTGTATATACACTATTAAAAGATAAGTATCAGATATCATTGTTCGTCCAATATGTTAGGCAGTAACTGAGATGCAAAAAATCTTTCAGTGTGCAGATGGAGTCCTAGTTCCAGGAGGCTTTGGTCAATTTGAAGGCAAAATTCTTGCTGCTAAATATGCCAGAGAAAACAATGTCCCATACCTAGGCATATGCTTGGGGATGCAGGTTGCCGTCATAGAGTTTGCACGATCTAATCTTGGCCTGAAGGATGCAAATAGCGGAGAGTTAGATGCTATGCCCGAGGTAACAGTTGTTGCAGAATTTCTACGGGCTTGCATTTTTTTTACATGTCCATTTCATGATGTCACTGCCTGAATGAGTATGGAAGAGTTCGGAGACACTTATGCGTGTGGGAACAAAGAGGACTTTCTTCAGAACAACGGACTGTAAAGCTGCTAGGCTGTATGTATCAGGTAGATGCTTTGTGTTAATTAGGTTCTGTCCACAATGTAGTAATTGGGACTTGGTTTCTGTGTTCTCACAACAGATACGGCAATGCAAAGTATGTGGATGAACGCCAAAGACATAGATATATGGTGAGAATCATTGCCCAATATATATGGCGTTATACATGAAAAATCACTTGAAAATTACACTTACTACTGTCCCAAATATGGAACCTGGCAAATTTCCAGGTGAACCCTGAGATGGTTGACAAACTTGAGAGCGCTGGTGTAAGTTTTGTCGGTATGGATGAAACTGGACAGAGAATGGAGGTAATGCACTAATGCACGTTATGTTCAGAATCTAGCATACGAGCTTATGATAATTTGTTGTTCAGAGAACGGCAGGCCAAACAAGAAATCTCATTGCATATATCCGCATGGATGCAGATACTGGAGCTGCCTTCACACCCATATTTTGTGGGAGTTCAGTTCCATCCGGAATTCAAGTCCAGGCCAGGCAAACCTTCTCCGTTATTTATGGGTAAATTGATTGGCCCGAACCAATATCTACATCAATTCTCAACATACAATGAGAGATAATACGTATTGCTTAGCTTAGAACCGATTGCAGTGTGATGAGCTTGGTGTACTTGTTTCAGGGCTGATAGCTGCGTCATCAGGGCAACTGAACGCCGAGTCGACGAGCCTTGGCCTTGGGAACAGACCTATTCCCATGAAAGTAATGTCCGGATCAAGCTTTGGCTACCCTAGTGGCCGCGAGGATGGCCTCCTTGGTCTGCACTGCTCAGGAGCAGCACTAGCTCGTTAACAGCTCAGTATCAAAGCCAGTGCAACTTGCGCCCTGCTTCCTTATCTGTGTTAAAGATGTAATCGTGTTGTGTTTGTAATGCGCCTGAGAGATCGGATCACGGATCCTTGTAACAATCTTGTATAAATAGAACCTGATCCCAAGAGCATCAGTGCGTTCTGGCAGTCTTTCAATCTGTCTATACATACATGTTGGACTTGAGAATTACACCCCTTTTCTAGTGTTCCAATCAGGCCTGTAATCCTGTATCTCTCTATTCTATTTCTCTTAAAAAGAACGTACGTATAGAGATTAGAGAGTCAGCCCCTTCCTGTACTATACGTCGGTCCTCCCGCCGATTTTCCACACTATGTCGCCTCCCCATTGCCTTCTGATTCTCACGGGTCCCTTGCATAAACTTCTTGACACACGTCCTGATTATTCTAGATTGCGAGTATTTGGTTGTGCCTGCTGGCCGAACCTACGAGCCAGGGCCGTGCCGTCAGATTTATAGACCCTGTTCGAAGCTCTAAGTGAGACCTCAATCAAAGTTCCAAATATCCTCACTGTTATCACCATCATTATCTGTTTCAACATCTGTGTTATTAATAGGAACTTCCTGAAGCTCACCATTATTTTCTGTCCCTGTCTGGCCATCTCTAAGATCATTTTCAATATTACTATCAAGTGCAGGACCAAGATCAACGGCCTCCGCCTCATTACCTGAATTAACGTTTGATTCTTTTATAACAAATCTATACATTGCTCCTTTCTGAGACTAAGTTAACTCCTCAATTCTTTGTTTCTTCTTACGCTTTTGGTAACCGGATTCATATTTTCTAGATCGATTTGTAGAAGATATGGCTTCAAAAGATGAAAAGAATAAAATTAAAATTATACAAGCAGTTCTAGACTAGTAGACTTTCGTATGAAGGATTTAATTAATACAATACAGATGGAATTGAAAAAAAAAACAATACCTTCAGTCCTACAGGGGCCTCCGCCTGGACCTCTTCCTGGTTCCTATCGTTGGTGCCTGCTTCACTGCTAACTGCTTGCTAGATGAATTAACGAGTGACGATCGCTGGCTGGAGACGGGAGACGAGATGATCAGATGAACACGAAGCGTCGCGCCGTCGCCACGCACGCGAAGCCGCCGCAAGGGCTGCGGACTCGAACTGGCGTTCTGCTGCTCTGTGCTCACTACAATACATAGAGTCTTCTACTGTTGGGCTTATTTTTTGAGGGCATGTAAATTTGGGGGCCCTGTACGGACGTACAGGCTGCACACCCTCGTGCACGGCCCTGCTACGAGCCTACAATGATAAGAAGTTGAATTTCAGAACTAAGCAATGCATGTTCTTAGGCCACAGTTCCACACACAAGGGATATAAATGTTTTGGTCGTGCCACTGGTCGTGTCTACATATCCCGGGATGTGGTTTTTGATGAATCGGTCTTCCCTTTTGCTGCAAATCTTTCTCTGAATGTTCCAACGACTCAAAACTCTCATCATCCTGCTATTCTACCTATTCTCATTAAAACCACCGATTACACAGAGGACTCACTCTTTGATCCACCTATCAATCCAACTGAGCCAGTAGTGTGAGCAATGATCTTTAGTCCTGTTGCTAATAATGATCTTCCTAGTGTTCAACAGATTACTGCAGGTGCCTCTGAAGGTGTGACCAACATGCTGAATTCGGACATGACTGCTGGCGCTGAAGAAAGTGATCTGTCTACACCTCCTGCAGTAACCATACAACACCCAATGAGAACAAGACTTCGCAACAACATTATTCAGCCGAAGGAGTTTACTGATGGAACATTCAGGTACTCTGAAAAAGCACGGGGCTTTGCCTGTGCTATGTCTGACAGAAATCCAACAACAGCAATGACTGGGGTTTCAGAACCGTGCAATCTTCAGGAGGCAATGGCTAGTCCAGATTGGAAGAAAGCCATGGATACTGAGTATTCAGCATTGCTTAAAAATGATACTTGGGAGCTGGTCCCTCCCAAACCAGGGATTAATCTAATAGACAGTAGATGGTTCAGTGGATAGATTCAAGGCAAGGTTGGTGGCCAAGGGGGGTATAAGCAGAGGTATGGAGTTGATTATCTTGACACATATTGCCCTGTTGTGAAACCTACTACAGTCCGAGTCATCCTGTCCCTAGCAGTCTCACGTGGTTGGCACATGAGACAGATAGACATCCAAAATGCCTTTTTGCATGGATTCCTTGAACAAGAGGTATACATGAAGCAACCACCAGGTTATGCTGATCCCAGGATACCTCCAAACTACATTTGTCGATTAAAGAAAGCCCTTTATGGACTAAAACAGGCACCACGAGACTGGAATTCTCGGTTAACCAACAAGCTTCAGGAATTGGGATTCAAGTCTTCAGTAGCTGATGCCTCTTTATTTGTATTCAGACAAGGTGAAGTGACCATGTACATGCTCATCTATGTTGATGATATATAATCATTGTCAGTCCTTCCAATACTGCTGCTGACAATCTCATTCAGAAACTGTTGGTTGATTTTGCTGTTAAGGATCTAGGACCACTTGAGTACTTCCTGGGAATAGAAGTGAAACATCAGACACATGGTATTTTTTTTTCCGAAAGATCCGTTTTACCGGCTTTCATTGATAAGTAGAGAGAAAATTTATGTACAAGGCAGCCAAACGTGACGTGAACCATCAAAAAAAATGAAACCAATACCATTTTTTTTCCTAAAAATGTTATCTAACTTTAGGTAATTTATAATCAATTATTTGCAACTTATTTAATTTTGGTCCTATTGTTTTATTGCTTGTGGACTAGTTTATTAGAAACATGAACAAATAAGATTCAAATGACTCTGAATAGATCACCAACGATAAATCATATTTTAGAGAAAATAAATAAGTTATGAATTTTTAGAGATTAAAACAAGTTTTAATTATTTTTTATAATAGGAAACCACTTTGAAACTAGCGAGAGGACCAAAATTATTCAGATTCAACAATTGGTGGGTGTACAATATCCGGATTCATATTTAAGGGTTGAGAATCAAACTTTCATGCAAGTTGAAGGTTGAAAAATGCACTTTACCCGAGAGTAATCATGTTGTGTTTGTAACGTTGTGTAGTGCGGTTATTTGGCACACGTAGTTTTGGGGACCGCGTCCTTCCCGAGCGCTAGCATCGGCCATGCGAGCGTCGTGCGCCTGAGAGATTGGATCACGGATCCTTGTAATCCTTGTAACAATCTTGTCATATAAATAGAACCTGATCCCAAGAGGATCAGTACTTTCTGGCATTCTTTCAATCTGCCTATACATACATGTTGGACTTGAGAATTACTCCCCTTTCCTAGTGTTCCAATCAGGCCTGTATCTCTCTCTATCTATTCTATTTCTCTTAAAAAGAAAGTACGTATAGAGTCAGCCCCTTCCTGTACTATACGTCGGCCCTCCCGCCGATTTTCCACACTGTCGCCTCCCCCATTGCCCTCTGATTCTCACGGCAAGAAAAAATAATAATAATAAAGAGACAAAATTTCAAGCTTTTTTTATTCGTTCATCTTTTTTTTTTGTCTGTCTTCCGCTAACTACCGAACAACTGAGAGTTTCTTTTGTCCGAACTTATATATAATCCGTGCTCATATGAGTTAGAATAGCTCGCATCTAGACCAATATGGAATAGGAATCCTAACCTAAATAGATTCTTCAGATCCTGAGTACTCTAAATAAAATTCTTAATAATAAATAGAAAATGATAAGAGTTATGTTCTTTATTTTGCACCGCTTTATTTATTTACATACGGGTTAGAATAGCTCACGTCTAGACGGATATGGAGTAGGAGTCATAATCTAAATAGATTCTTCAGATCTGACGATAATGCTGTGTATTTATTTTCCTTTGACGGGATATATACGGTATATTATAGGAATCGGTTTATTTTTTTAATGCTGGGAACTTTCTTTCCTCCAGAAAATGTTGGGAACTTCCGTAATAGACAAGAGCCTGGTATTTTTTTTATGGTGGAAGGCTAAACAATATAATCAGAAAAATAGAAAAGAAAAAAAAGGACTATGGTTATGTCATCTTTTTTATCCAGCATACTTTTTTTCTCTTTTATCATAACGTGTTCTCTTTTTTTATGCTTACAAGCGTGTACTGTCCAAGCATCCGTGATAGCATTTTACAGGCGTTCACACGTTACCCATTCATCAAAGTGATCGTTTTTTTTTCTGTTTCTCCTATAAATACAAAAAAACAAAATAACTAAATTCAATCGTCATAGATGTTTGAACCGTTGATCCTTCCCTATATAAAATAGAGAAATATTTTCTATACGAGTTAGAGCACCGTGCCATACATGGTGTGAAGTCTGATTCCAAAATGAATCAAAATGGATAATACAATCTGTAGATAATAATAAAAAATAAATTGGAACACCTGATGTAATTATTGGATAAATATCCAAGTCTCCAATGTATATACGAGTTAGAATAGTGCACATCTAGCAATAGTATGAGGTCTGATTCAAGACGAATCGTACACGTGATGAAACTTTTATTGAACAAATTTATTAGAAGTCGAAACGGACAAGAATTTAGACTGAACACAACAAAACAGAAAAAGGAAAAGGAACCATGCAACAAAAAAGAAACCGGAAGGCTAAACACAGGCAAGACATAGAGTTCAATGCAAAAACAAATTTAAATATACGATGAAATCTCAAATATTATTTAAAATCTAATGCTGGATCATGTATAAAAGTTAGAGCGTCACATGTTCGTTGGATAAAGTTTTAACCTACAAATCACCTAGATAAATTACACAACAAGTTGTGTCTTCCATTGCAACGCACGAGCACGTTTGCTAGTAATAATAACAAAGGAAACAAAATTCAATCAACGAAACAAAATCAGGAAACGTAGGGTCACCTCTAATCCACTCCGTCGCCCCCTCCCACACTCCGTCGCCCTTACAGCACCCTCGCGACGCCTCCCCGGCTCGTCCTCCTTCCCCAGAAAACAAAAAGAAAGAAACAAAACAATAATAGTAATAAAGGTAACAAAATTCAAGGAAACAAAATAAAAAAAACAACATCATGTGTGATTTCTTGCCAAAATTGGCTATGGGACACTGAAAGTGACCTCCATTTGTTGCTAGACATGCAAAATAGAGCAGTTTGCTGATAGACACTCTGCTTCTTGTCAAATTTGCTGGTGGACATCAGACCCAATAAAATATTCATTTCCAGGTTAGGACGAGAGAGAAGAGCGGTGAAATGTCCTTAATACCCCTGCCTCTTTCTTCTTCCTTGCTCCCTGTCTTTTTTTCAGGCCGCGGTGAGACGGGTCTGCCCCGCGCTGCCTGCTCGCCGGCGGTGGCGGCCGGGGGGTGTTCAAGTGGGCGGCGGCACGGCTTCCACGGCCTCGCGGCCAAGGCAGGCGTGGGCGGATGGAGCGTGGGTCGGGCGCGGGGGCGGCCGGCATCGCAGCCTGGGCGGGCATGGGCAGCCTTGCAGCCTCGCCGGTAAAGGCCATGTTGGGCACGGTTGGCGTCGGGGCTTGTGGCCTCGGTAGGCGTGGGCGGAAGGAGAACGGGCTGGGCGCGGGGCTGATGGAGGCCTGGGTGGGCGCTGGCGGCCCCGCGGCCTCGCCGGAGCCGGCCATGGTGGGCGTGGCCATGTTCGGGGCCTAGGATCGCGGCCTTGGTAGGCGTGGGGCGGACGGAGGTCGTGGCCTGGGCAAGCGCGGGCGGCCCACGGCCTCGCCAGAGTCGGCCATGGTGGGCGCGGATGTCTTCGGGGCTGGGCTCGCGGCCTGGGCGGGCGTGGGCTGGCGGATTCATGCGCCCTGCTCGTCCTGCGCAGCAGCAGAACCCGCGCCCGTGGCCTGCCGGTGGTGGCGATCGCGGTCGGCAGATCCCGCGCACTCCGGCAACCGGTGGTGGCCCGCGCGCCCCTGCCTGAGCTCGAGCTGTGAGCGGGGGGAGAACAGGGAGCAAGGAAGAAGAAAGAGGCAGAGGTATTAAGGACATTTCACCGCTTTTCTCTCTCCTCCAAACCCGGAAATGAATATTTTATTAGGTCCGATGTTCACCAGCAAATTTAATAAGAAACAGAGTGTCTATCAGCAAATTGTTCCATTTTGCATGTCCAGCAGCAAATGGAGGTTACTTTCAGTGTCTCGTAGCCAATTTTCCCGATTTCTTTTGGTTGCTTGCCTTCCATACACCTAAATGGCTAAATCACATGACGCCTCCGATCCGGCCACGCCGCCATCATAATTCATCATCATTGATCGACGACGTCATCCAGGTTTGGCATCCCGCCCAACTATTCAGGCAGCAGCTGGCTGTGGACGGCCACAGCCACCAGCAGCCGGCCAGCGGCCGGCCATCCCGCCCAAATGTATCAGGCAAAGGCTGGTTGCCTCCGGCCACCACGCCTAAGCCTAATGCAGATGATACTTATAGACATGTTTGTTGGCGCTGATATAATCTGGTTTATTCTTATGCCTTCCATCAGCCGATTGTCTTCAGCTCCAAAGCTTGCTCCTTGGAAGCTCTGAACCCAAGACTTTACCCAAAGTTGATGAACAAAGAAATGGGACAAATTGATTAACACTGAGCATAAAGTCCTGAAAATACACATGCACCAAGGACATCGTAGAAACTAAAGGTAATATACCTTTGCAAGGTGAAAATGCAACCTCAAGAGATCGATCATCAGATTGCGATGCTTCATCAAACACACTTGTAGTTCCTGCTCCAACAACCGCTGCTCGCACCTTAGGAGTTCCAGCAGCCCTGGCATTGAATCATTGTGCAGGCTCAGGCTTCAAAAATTCAGGTATCATGCACTGATTCAAATGTTATGCAGTGAACCATGTTATGCTGTTTATCTCTTGTTCAAATCGCAATCTGATTTTGCAGTTTTCAGTGTTAAATAATGTAATATATATGCAATCTGAACTGTCTGCAATCTGATTTTGCAGTTTTAAATCTCTTACTCATACATTCTCTAATAAAATAATTCACTAATAAATAATGTAATTGTTGGGGAGCGAAGCCTTGTGCACGAAGGTTCACTAACCATGTTTGACGGTACTTTGCAAAAACTTTTGAGTACAGGCTCTACAGCGAAGACCTAAGGACAAACAAAGGCCCCGGCGGAGGACCAGTCGTGCGAACGGTGCTGAAGGTCGGGCTGGCCTTCGGTGGAGGTCGGCGAAGATCGTCGGATCGAAGGCTTCGCGCCATGGCTCCGAAGGCCCTAGAATACCTTCGGAAAAAAATGGCACGTCAAGCCTTCGACTACAAATCCGAAGACCCTTGATGAGAAGGTCGAAGACAGCGGACGACCCGTCCCCAAAGGGAGTCTCGGCGGGCGAAATTCACCTATCCTTCGGTTGCTGACAAAGGCAGCTCTCGTGGCGGAGGTGCTCGGACTAGGCCAAGGCATCAGGCGGGCTGAAGCCTAGGTTCGACAAGAGCCCATTTAAGAAGGCGGTTGTAGATGCAAAAGCCATTTCAGCCCTTGAGGATTTGTACTCTGTAAAGGGAGAATATGTTGGAATATGCCTTAACTGGCAAAGGGCACTTATGTATTTGGGCATGCATGTAACTGTACCCTATAAAAAGGGGGACTCGAACCCCAATGAAAAAGGAGAGATCACTTTCAGGCTCGATACTCAAGAAGTCATTTGCCTTGGAATTCGTGCTCAGGCTGCACAAAGGCCAAGCCTCCGTGCAAGGGCTTTTGCCGGCCTGAGTCAAATCATCATTGATCCAGCACTCTGTCAGTATATCTCTATCCCAACATTGGCGCCCACTGTGCTAGGCCACAAACAGATCCAACATGCCGCCCAAGAGGAAAGCCTCCGCACGAGGAAGGCCTCGCCGCAACACTCGAAGCACTTATGCCACCGCGCCCAACCCACAAGGGGACCCGGAGGTCCAAGACGAGGAACCAAGTGCGCCAGGGTCGGAACAACCAGTGACGGCAGAGGTGCAACTAACCCTCACCCCAACACCAGAACAGTTGCTCCATCAACTACAAGGCGAGTTGCAGAGAGCCCAGCAGGAAAGAGACAGGCTAGCTGCAGCTACAGCCGCGAACCAAAGAGCAGCCCTCGCAGCCCAGCAATCAGTTGAGGTCAGGGAATAACTCGCAATCCTGCAAGCAGAGATACAAAACCTACTCCCAAACCAGCCTTCGTCAGCCAATACATCAACTAACCCACCCTAGCCATACAAAGCCAAATCAACTCCCAATCAAACCCTTAGCCCCAGCAGACTCTTGGGACTCCAATCAGCTTAACACCACTGGCAAAACTGTTGGACAACAAGTCTCCCCTATTCGAAGGCTTCCAAATCTCACCATGGCCATCTTCCTATAAACCCATAACCCTACCCAAATACAATGGACGTACAGACCCTCATCAGTTTATTATGAGCTATGAGGCAGCAATAGCCTCCGCTGGAGGAAATGACACCATCCTGACCAAATCCTTCGTTACCGCAGCAGAAGGAGATGTCCTCACTTGGTACTCCATGCTCAAGCTCAAGTCTATCTACTCATGGGAGAACCTCCGAGACAAAAATCATAGCCAATTTCCAAGGCTTTGCCAATGGATCCTTAACATCCTCTGATCTTTTCCCTTGCAAACAACAAGAAGGAGAGTCTCAAGCAATATTACCAGGCAAGAGCACCAAATGTACCCGAAGAAGTAGCAATAGAGGCAACCATAAAAGGCCTTTGCATATGACCTTTCGCCGTGCACTTAGCTAGAGAAAAACCTTTGACCATCAAAGAACTCTACAATGAGTTTGAAAAGTACTGCAGGTTAGATAATGACCTTCACAAGAGGATGGAAGAGCAAAACTAGCTCAAGCAATACACATAGTTTCAGAACAGCAAGCAACTCTCGAGAGATAATAGAAACCAAAGCTTGCCTTCGTGAGGTCTAGGTCAGCAGGTCTTCAATGTGACCCCTCAACAGACACAGCAACCAGCTTAGCATCACCAAGATCAGCCGAGCCAGAATAGCAGGCCTCTGCAACAAGCAGGCAACAATGAGAATTCTTTGCATATGCATTAGGCCTAGTGATGACGTGAGATTACGTGAAAAAACCCTTGGAAAATGTTTGTGGAAAGGCTAACTTACTTGCACACATGTTGGAACACTTGTGGAGTTGGCACTTTTAAAAAAGGGTAGATTTGGAGTTGTTTGTGGTCTCTGCGCAGGCACCGGATTAATCCGGTGTGGCCTGGCTAGAACTACCAGATCAAGTGCTTCGTGTAGGGCTGTTAGCAGAGGCTAGGGTAAGCCACCAGATTAGTCCGGTGCTTAGCCCTGAGCACCATCAGATAGAGCAGGCGCACTGTTCCTAATGTGGGTTATTCAAAAGGGCAACAGATAATCCAGTGTGGATCACCGGAGTAATCCGATGGCCAAAAATCCTTTCTAGGTGCTCTCTAGATCGCAACAGATTAATCCGGTGCTCACCAGAGTATGCACTAGGGATAAATTCGACTATTGGTTCGCAAACGGCTAGTTCTAAGTCGACCGTGGTGGAATCACCAGATTAATCCGGTGGTACCTTTGAGAGGGGACTGGAGTAAGTGCCAGAGGAATGCTAACACATAGCGCTTAGTCCGGTGTGGCAGTCCGGTGGTCACTGGATTAATCCGGTGATCACGCAGACTGCCCAGTCAACCAGCCCAACGACTATCTTCTTGGAGGGGCTTATAAATATGTGTTGGCTGGCTCTTGATGAGCTCTCTTGGCATTCTGAGCAAACCAACACCCTTGGTAGCCTCCAAGAACACCTCCCACTCATCTCTTGACTTGTGCTTCATCCAAATTGAGATTGAGAGAGATCTAGTGCATTTGCATTGAGTGATTGCATCTTGTGGCACAAGGTGATTGTTTGGGCTGCGGTTTTCTTGTTTCTCTTGGTGGTTGCCGCCACCTAGACGGCTCGGAGCAGCTGGTGGTTGTTGAGGAAGATTGGTGATTGTTCTTCACCTCCGACCGATGATTCTTGTGAAGAGGTTTTGATCCCACCTCGCGGAGTGCAAAGGGATATTCCAATGGAATGCTCGCGGCTAGTTGGAGTGCACCATTTGAGTGATTCATGCAATACCCTTGGTGGGTCTAGCTTGTCACGCTGGTTAGATCGTGAATCATTACTTAGGGACTCACCACAACGAGGATGTAGGTTGTCGGCAAGCAACCGAACCTTGGTGATAAATCTTATGTCATCACTTGCCCTCGATGGTTTGCCTTCTACACACTTGTTCTTTACTTTGCAATTACTTGCTTGTGTGTGTAGAAATTCTGGCCAACTTCATCATACTAGGGCAACCCCTTTTTGCATTTTGGAAAATAATTCAATGCAATTTCACAATATATATTCTCACTTTAGTTATTATTATGCTACAACGACTATCTTTTTTTTTCTTACTTTATTTATTCAAGCAGTGAGATTTTCTTTTCATCTTACTCCATTAGTTCAAGGCTGTGCATGAAGCCCCATAGAAGCAATTAATTAACGCATGGGCTCCACTGCTGCACAACGGGGCTGTAGTCCCGGTCCAAAAGGACCTCTAGTCCCGGGCTGCGAGCCGGGACTAAGGTTTCGGGACTAAATGTCCCACCTTTAGTCCCGGTTCTCAGGCCCGGGACTAAAGGTGCTGTCAGGCATCGACGTGGCGCAGCACCTTTTAGTCCCGCTTGGTATTACCAACCGGGACTAACGGTTCTTTTTTCTTTTTCCTTTTTTCTTTTCAATTCATTATTGATTTTGGTTTTCAGTTATATTGTTTTTCAATTTATTCTTCGTTGCTACTATCTGTATACGTTGCACCTATACGAGAGCGTTATTATTGCACACAAATAAAGTATGAAACTATATATATATTATAGAGCTATACATATACGTACATACACATTACATTTACAATAATATACAAGTAATCAAGTGTTCGGCCGCCGGTTAATGAGTTACACAAATGTTTGTCCGCCACTCAAAGCTCATATAAGTGTTCGTTCTTGTTTGGACTCTTCAAATTCAACCTAGGGTTGTGGTGGAACTTGCCGTCTTCCGGGATGACATGATCGTTGATGAAACCTACGATCGTCTCCTGGATTGCGATGAGTATTGTGTGCTTGAACACTTATTCTTTCAATTCCCACTTCTTCCATTTGCATTAATTAAAGGAAAAGATATTAATATACATAAGATTTATTTAGTTTCAACAAATAAATAAGATATGAATTTACTGTATACACATGTTACTTACTTTTAGTATTTCTTTAGCAGATGTAAATTTGCTGCACCGCATGTACTCGCAAACGTAGTATCCACATAAATTGGTTCCGTACGATTGTCTGGACACCCACTTATGTAGAATAGGAGGGGAGAGTGGCACTTTCAGATCCATATGATATCTTTGTTGTAGCCAAGCCCAAGCCCTGCCCAATAAGTCGGTCGTTGATTAGGTATAGTATAGTAAATTAAAGGAGCAGGCAACGATAATTAATGAATGATAGAACTTACCTCTGAATCATGTCTATCATGTCTTGGTACATTGCCGGCTCTTTTCTCATTGAGTCCCACACATTTATAGTTTATTCCTTGATCTTAATCTCAATGAGTATCCAGTGATCCCTGCATTTGTTTATAGAGTCAACTTATATATATATATATATATATATATATATATATATATATATATATATATATATATATATATATATATATATATATATATATATATATATATATATATATATATATATTGGATTGACTAAGACATGATATAACACAACACTTTACCCCATATTATAAGGGAAGAGTATCAACTCCTTATGCCTTTGGTTATAAAAGAACCTCCGGAGGTTTTTCTCCATTTCCTTGATCTTCAGATTGAATGGATCTTTAGTCTTTGTGTCCTTGTACACGACATACGGATCGATAAAACCAATTCGATTGTCTTGTTTCAATCTGAGTTCTCTCATCATGTGTCTGCACATCGTGAGCATAGTTATTATGAATACGTACATATGCTAGAGTGGGATTATTAATTAAAAGGAAGAATCACTTACAGACAGTAGCAGCTTATGAGAGATTTGTCAAGAGCATCAATATAGAGAAGCTGGTGTATTTCACTAAACTGTACCCAGATGACGTCATCTCCATGAAAGTAGTGACGGTCTCTGACTTGGACGCCCAGATATTGTTCACTTTGATGTTGTGCACAGAATCTCAAGTAGTACTCATGCAGCTTGTACATTTATGTACCAAGATTTTTTACCTTTGTAGGGTCGCATAGACTCCTGCCATATACATACTTCCTCCGCCATTCATCAATAACTTTGGCCTCTTTAACAGTTGTCAGTTCCTCCCGACCGAGAAGTTGTTCTAATGAAAGCCCAGTCACATTCATCCACTTGGCGAGTTCATCTAAGTCCACATCATCAGGTACCGACATTTGCATCAAGTTCATGTTGGAACCATATTGATTCTCAACCACTAGTGGCGGCACTGATTGCTGCGCTTGTTGGCCGAGCTGTGCAACATCTTTCTCGGTCGCCTTCTGTTTTCTTTTGTCCTCCTTGATTTTCTTTGTGATAGTATGCTCATAGTCTGATAGTGACGGCGCTGGTTTTTTACTAGCAGCACGCTTCTCGTCTTGCATAGCCTGCACCACTTGACATAGCTTTACACAAGGATACATTAGGTATGGCTTCTCTTGCTTTGCTCGTACGTCAGCTTTGGTCTTTTCGAAGAACGCTTTCACTTCTGCCTTGACTGAAGCATTAAGTTCTTCATCAGTCTTCTCGTATGGAAGCTTGGTCATCTTTGGGATCTTCATGACCACAACTTGTTTCTTCGGCGGAGGTGGTGGGACCGATCTTTGTGAGCCAGCGGGCCTCTTGTTCCTCGATGGACCAGCCGGTGCCGATGAGGTGACCGTTGTCGGCATTGGCGGAGGCACGGTTGGAGCTTGCTGTTGTGGAGGAGATGGGGCCGCTGGCGGCATTGGAGTATGTCGTGGAGGAGATACAGCCAGCGGTGGGGATGCAGCCTTGTCTGCTTGTATGAAATCGTTGTCGTCGTCGTGTCCCACAGCACTGTGGTCATGTGGTGAATGGATAGATGAACTTGGGGAGGTCCTGTATTTGAAAAAAAACAAACAAGGTATATACATAAGTGAACCGTAATTAGATACAGTATATAATTATTGAAAAGCAATTGCGTTCACAATCATCCACACCTAGGGTTCGGTTGTGGTGGCGGCGCCCTAGGAATAATGATGTACCGTTTCTTCCAACATATGAATGTCTTCTCCGCTTCACCTAGGGTCTTCTCCCCATCACTACCTTCGATATCCAGAGCCACATTTTCATGGCCTTTGACCACTCTATCCACTGAGACACTAGCATATCCGGGTGGTATTGCGACCGAGTGGATCCTTGGTATCTTGGTGGGGTCGATAGGAGATATAACATCGGTAGCCACCTTGACTGTGGCATTCCCCTTCGGAATATGCAGATCACAGGACGTCAACGGAGCGGTGACATCATCCACCGGGAAGCGCATCCCTGCGTCATCATCTTGCCTCACAGGCACCTCCGTAGAAGCATAACTGCTTTTCAACTAAGCTGAGCCGGGGCTGATGTTGGCGGCCGGCTGTGACAAGCTCTGGAGGTGGGAACTTACAACTTCCTCCACGGCCTTTCTGATTTGCTCATTCATAGTGGCCTTAAGCGCTTCCTCCCGCTCTAGTGCCTTACGAGCCACTTCACTGGTCTTCATAATAGCCTCCTCCAACTGGCGTAGCCGTTCCCTATCCTCTTCCTTCTTTCTCTGGCGACTTCTATAAGTTTCTCTGTCCTGAGGGAAGGCATGCTCCCACGACACGGAGCCATAGCCTCTCGTCCGTCCACCGTGCTCAGGGTTCCCCAGGGCATATGTCAGCTCATCTTTATCTCTGTTCGGCTGCCACTCTCCACTTGGAGCGACGGAGCGGGCTTGATAAAATCTTTCTACTACAACTTGGATGCGTTCCCCATACATGACCTTTCTGGTCTCTAGGTCCAGGCGGCCTCCGTGAGCGAAAAACCAGTGCTTGGCGCGCTCAGGCCAGTCGAGGGATTCTGGCACCAACCTCCTGTCAATTAGCTCTTGCTCGGCTTTTTTCCACTTAGGAATGGCAGTAGGGTAGCCACCTGATCCCATCCTATGGTGGTAGGTCTTGTGTCGGGCATTCTCTTGGTTCCTTCTCGTCCGTTGTTGACCCTCTTCCGACGTCTTAAACTGTACAAACTCGTCCCAAAACGGCCGCAGCTTGACAAAGTGCTTACAGTTGAAATCCAGAGTCTTGTTCTTCTTGATATAGTCGTTATATAGATTCTTCTTATAGCACTGGAATTGTGTGGCCATCTTCTTCATAGACCAATCCTGAACTCTTTCCATTAACTGTTCATCGTTTGTGTCTAGCGTGAAATGTTGCAACACGTCACCCCAAACTAGTTCCTTGTCACGGTCGGAGACATAACTGATTTCTGGGCGTTGCTTATTTTTCTTCCATTCACGGACATTGATCGGGATCCTATCCCGGGCAAGGTACCCTAAGTGGTTGACAAAGGTCCTTGCATGGGGTCCACGTGGCTGTCCTGTTCTCTCATCGAAATCCGTGATAACCAACCGGCCCTCCATCGGCTTCTTCGGGCCTCGTACTTTTCTGCTGGTCCCCGTGGTTGTTATTGAGACAGAGGGCTATGTAGGCAGAAACAAGATAATTAATAAAGGATTTTTTTTTGAATTTCATGTATATAAACATAGGAGGCTGCATATATTATAGACCTCGTCAACATTGTCTTGGTCATTCGGGTCGACCAAGTACTGAGAACCGTCATCGATGCCCTCAGGGTTCTCATTGCCTTCACGATCGTCATAACGACCTTCTTCAGCGCTACTGTGGATCATGTTCAACAATATTTCTTCGTATTCTCTCGGGTCAGCCATTTCTGCAAAAATATTTAGGGTTTAGGGTTTACAGTTCAGGGTTTAGGGTTTAGGGTTTACAATTTAGGATTTAGGCATTACTAAGCATAAGAGATTGACTTACACATATTAGTAGGATATCATCTGGATATAAGTGTAGATCAAGGTAATCATGCAGCAACGGTATCGACCAACTCCTACTAACTTAATACATCTAATAACAAGTAAGTCTATCACAAGTTGTATTTCTTAATTAAAATAGATAATTTTAACTCATGGAAAAACTATTCAAATTTCAGATTTAATAGTTTTCCTAGATATATATATACACACACATATATATATACACACATATATATACATATATATGTATGTATATATATATCCACCGCAGGTGGGCGCCGGCGCCGGAAGTAGCAGCGCGGCGGCGCCGGAAGCAGCAGCTCAGCTCCGGCAATGGGGCACAGCAGCAGCGGCCTTGGGGCAGCAGCAGCGCCCAACGGACGCGCGTGGAGACAAACCTGGCGGCGTGCGGCGGTTCTCGGGGCGGCGCGCGGCGGTGCTCGGGAGATCGAGATCGAGGCGGCGGTTCGTGTGTCTGCGCGCGGGTGGGGAGGAGGATGAAGAAGGCCGGGCTTTATAGGCCAGGGACCTTTAGTCCTGGGCCTAGTCACCGCCCGGGACTAAAGGGGGTTTAGTCCCAGTTCCAGCCACGAACCGAGACTAAAGGTCTCACCCTTTTGTCCCGGTTCGTGGCTGGAACCGGGACTAAAGCCCCTTTAGTCCCGGGTGGTGGCCAGGCCCAGGACTAAAGGTCCCTCCACCAAATTCTGACACCTGTTTAGGCGCCAGAATTTGGTGGATTTTATTTTTCACCTTTTTTCCTTTTCATCTTTCTAAATGCATAGTAAATTAAATATTTATCATAATTTTTTTCAAAAATACACATTAGTTTAGTTTGACTCTACTGTGCATTACATAAATTGTAAACACTATTTTTTCAAATATTTCATATTATCCAAAATAAATGTTAATGCAAAAATATAATAGGCAATTAAAATATATAAAATTGTTGGCTTTCGACAGAAAATTTGTTTTTGGGTCATTTGGACGTTAAACTTTTGTTTCTCGACTGGAAAACTCATGAATACAAAGTTTGTTCCACTCATCAAGATCTACATTTCATACATAGACTATTTTTGCATTTGACAAAGTGTTGGCAAAGTGTAGTTGAAAATCCACAATTTCCATATACAGTTTCATATAGTTTGTGTGAGATTCAAGATTTAGTGAGTATTGTATATTTAAACTTTTTCAAATAGGAAAAATAGTCTATATAAAAAGTTTGGATCTTGATGAGCTCTAACAACTTGGTTTTCCAAAGTTTTTCATTTCAAGTCATTTAGTCTGTCATTTGACCAAGTCTGACCAAAACCCGTCTTCGATTTTGAAAACATGTGCCTGGGACTTGCTAAAATTTATCCACATGAAAATATGGTCCATGTATAAAATGTAGATCTTGATGAGCTCTAACAACATGGTATTCAAAAGTTTTTCATTTGAAGTCATCAAATAGGTCATTTGACCAAGTTTGACCAAAGTCAAAACATTGGTTTTTAGAAATACACACTTTGACCGAGCCCTGGATGGTCTCGAATGGAAAACTCATGAATACAAAGTTTGTTCCACTCATCAAGACCTACATTTGGTCTAATGGTCAACTTTTTATTTGTAAAAGTTTGAACCACTCAATTTTGAAAGAATTCATAGCCAAACGCCGGTTTTCGGAACCCTGGATGGTCTCGACTGGAAAAGTCATGAGTACCAATATTGTTCCACTCATCAAGATCTACATTTCATACATAGACTATTTTTGCATTTGACAAAGTGTTGGCAAAGTGTAGTTAAAAATCCACAATTCCCACATATAGCAAAGTTTGAACCACTCAAATTTAAATTTTCAACACATAATGTTACAATTATGTTACACAAGATATCAAATACACATTATTAATTTGAGTTCACTACCTATATCAAGCGGGCACAGTGGTAAACTTTTTCTTGATGTAATGCCTTTGGTTATGATCATTCCGTAACCATGGAGTGTCCTCAGCAGCGAGCAGGATGGTTGGGTCTTTGGCCACATAGAAGGGTGGGATTCGTTCATCCTTTTCGTAATCCTCTGACACGTCTGACTTATCTTCAATTCTCACGATGTTTCTTTTCCCTGTAAGAACTACGTGGCGCTTTGGCTCGTTGATTTTTTTCTCGTCGTGTTTTCCTCTCTTGGGTTTTGTAGACATGTCTTTCACATAGAACACCTGATTCACATCAACAACAAAGACGAATGGATCATTTCTATACCCAATATTATTGAGGTCCACTATTGTCATTCCGTACTCCTTATCGACTGATACCCCTCCGTTTATCTTCACCCATTGGCATTGGAATAGAGGGACTTTAAAATTATGTGCATAGTCTAGTTCCCAAATCTCCTCTATACGACCATAATATGTGTTTATGTTCCCATTCGGTTCCGTAGCATCCACGCGAACATCACTGTTTTGGTTGGTACTCTTTTTATCTTGGGATACGGTGTAAAATGTATTTCCATTTATCTCGTACCCTTTGTACGTGAGGACGTGCCACACTGGTTGCCTAGCCAATAAATATAGTTCATCTACAATAGTTTTATCACCCTAATATTTTTGTGCAACCAATCACCGAATGTCTCCATGTGATGACGCGTAATCCAAGCCTCATTCTTCCCAGGATTATCAGATCGTACAAAATTCATGTGTTTCTCAATATACGGTTCCACCACAGTGGAGTTTCGAAGAACTGTATAGTGCGCTTTATTGAAAGAATCATCACCCTGGCTGATATATGTTTTCTTTCCTAGTGTACCATTTCCACCAAGTCTCCCCTCATACCGTGATTTAGGAAGACCAATCGGGTCAAGGTCAGGAATGAAGTCCACACAGAACTCAATGACCTCCTCTGTCCCGTATCCCTTGGCAATGCTTCCTTCTGGCCGATCCCGCTGGTGAACATATTTTTTCAGTACACTCATAAATCTCTCTAAGGGAAACATGTTGTGTAGGAACACATGACCCAGGATATTAATCTCTTTGACTAGATGAACTAGAAGATATGTCATGATATCAAAGAAGGATGGAGGGAACACCAACTCAAAGCTGACAAGACATTGAACCACATCATTCTGTAGAGTAGCTAGATCAAAAGGATTGATTGCCTTCTGAGAAATTACATTGAGGAATGCACACAGCTTCACGGTGGCCAGACGTACATGCATGTGGAGGTAGAATTCCTCTTAAGGCAACCGGAAGCAGTTGCGTCATAATCACGTGGCAGTCGTGCGATTTTAAGTTGATAAATTTCTTCTCCGGCACATTTATTATACGCTTTATATTGGAGGAGAACCCAGATGGGACTTTGATACTGCTTAGGCACTCAAACATGTTTTTCTTCTCCTCATTGCTAAGAGTGTAGCTAGCAGGTCTTAAGTAATGACGTCCATCATCTATCTTCTCTAGATGCAGGTTGTCTAGTTCTTTCATGCGCTTTAAGTCCTCTCGTGCCTCAAGGGTATCCTTAGGCTTTCTAAACACACCCATGAACTCTAGAAGATTGACACAAAGATTCTTTATCAGGTGCATCACGTCGATCGAGTGGCGGACCTCAAGGTCTTTCCAATATGGTAGGTCCCAAAATATTGACTTCTTTTTCCACATTGGGCGCGCGCCCCGAAGCATCTTTTGGAACATGTTCACTGTCTTGTCCCTTTCCAAACATTACTTTCAAATTCTTCACCATCTTGAATACCTCTGTCCCATCTCAGTTGTCTGGCTTGGACCGGTGTTCTGTCGTACCTTTAAAATGTTTGCCTTTCTTTCTCAACTGGTGGTTCTTAGCAAGAAATCGACGATAGCCAAGGTACACGACCTTTTGATATTTTTTTAAATAGACAGCGTCAAGGTCACCAAAACAATGGGTGCATGCATTATATCCCTTATTTATCTGTCTTGAAAGATTACTTAGAGCTGGCCAATCATTGATTGTCACGAACAACAATGCTCGCAGGTCGAATTCTTCCTGTTTGTACTCATCCCACACACGCACACCTGGTTTGCTCCATAGCAGCTGGAGTTCCTCAACTAATGGCCTCAGGTAGACATCGATGTCATTGCCAGGTTGCTTCGGGCCTTGGATGAGCACCGGCATCATAATGAACTTCCGCTTCATGCATAACCATGGAGGAAGGTTGTAGATACATAGAGTAACGGGCCAAGTGCTATGACTAGAGCTCTGGTCCCCAAAAGGATTAAATCCATCCGTACTCAATGCGAACCTTAGGTTTCTTGCGTCATCTGTAAAGTCTGGGAATTCTCTATCTATTTCTCTCCACTGGGACCCATCTACAGGGTGTCTCAACATAGTGTCCACCTTACGGTCTTTTTTGTGCCATCGCAACAACTTTGCGTGCTCCTTGTTTCTAAACAGTCGTTTTAGGCGTGGAATTATTGGAGCATACCACATAACCTTGGCAGGGATTCTCTTCTTCGGACGTTCTTCATCCTCAACATCGATAGGATGATCTCGCAAGATCTTGTACCGTGACGCATGGCAAACAGGGCATTAATCTAAATTCTCGTGAACGCCACGGAACAGGATGCAGTCATTAGGACATGCATGTATCTTCTCAATTTGTAATCCTAAAGGGCAGACGATCTTTTTTGCTTCGTATGTAGTGGTGGACAATTCATTAGGCTTCAGAAGCATCTTTTTTTTTGGATCTTCAGTAATTTCCAAAATATCTTGTCAGATATACTATTCTCTGCATTCCACTGTAACAACTCCAGTGTCGTGCCTAGCTTTTTCTGCCCATCTTCGACCGACGGGTAGAGTAACTTCTTGTGATCCTGTAGCATTTGGTCAAACTTAGCCTTCTCCTTTTCACTTTCACAATCTCTCTGTGCGTCACGAATGACATCACCAAGAGCATCGTCATCTTTAGCAATACTGTTTTCTGCATCCGCCTCTTCTTCAACTTCCTCCATCGCGAAGTCATAGTATTGAGCAAAAACATCGTCAGGGTCCGCTTGTTCTTCTTCACCTTCTTCCATCATAACCCCGGTCTCTCCGTGCTTGGTCCAACAAATATAGTTTGGCATGAAACCCGACTTGAACAAGTGCAAGTGAATACTTCTTGAGCTACAAAATTCTTTTAAATTCATACACACGGCACATGGGCAGCACATAAAACCATCCCGCTTGTTTTCCTCTGCCACTCTGCAGAATTCTCGCACGTCCTCAATGAACTCGTTGGAGCGGCGATCGACATTGTACATCCAATGACGTGTCATTATCTGCATTATATGGCATCACATAATTAAAAGCCCAGCATGAGAAAAGAGCGCGGCACAACCTTGTCTAATTGAGTTCAAAATTTTATAAGTGGTTCATCATTTCATAAAATTAATTTGTGGACGTTAATAAAAAGATAGCAAAATCATAAAATTTGTATTTTTCTATTAAAAGGTGTAATTTTATCTCTAAATAAAATTAATTTGAAGAATTTTTAAAGTTAAAATAAATTTGTTTCAAAATTACAAAGAATCAACATTATTTAATATTTTAAAATGAGAACATGAACAAATTAAAGTAAAAAGTATCCTAAAAAGTCTATAATAGAACTAAACATTATATGTGTATACTACTTTCTAGGTACTATAATTAGCATCGTTCATAAAAATTCAAACATAAAAAGTGATTGGAGCTAGCAATATGAAATAAAATAGCCATATATAACATGGATTTACATATGATGCTGCTAAAACATAGGAGGATGAAGCTAGCAACCTTTCAAACAAATCGACAACGGCGTAGAAGCGTTTGAAGTGGATTAATCGCCGGAGATGAGACAAGCAAGAACAATGGAAGAACAAGCAACAAGAACATGAACAAGGAAGGGCTCAGCAGGGAGGAAGAAGAGGGAGGTTCAATTTATAGGGGAAGGTTTTAATCCCGGTTGGTAACACTAACCGGGACTAAACCCAGTCCTATAGTCCTGGTCGGTGCCACGGACCGGGACAAAAGCTGTAGTCCCGGTCCGTGGAACCGACCGAGGCAGGGCTTTAGTCCCGGTTACCAACCGGGACTAAAGTTCCCTCCCGACAGCGCCTGACAACAGAGCTGTTGGATGGATGGTAATTGGTAATTAAGTTTTATTTTAATCTATGGAAACACACTTGTGGAGAGAGAAATACACGCGACAACCAGAAACTACAGATTGTTGCCATCCTTGCTAGATTCTTTTACAGGAATCACTGTAGACGCTCGCTAGTTTTCCACACGGCGTATCGCCATGAAAGCACCACCATTTTGTCACCGAAAGTGCTCTGAGTTACGGAAAAATACTCCCGTACGTAGCAGGGCAAGTGCCAGACGCGGATAGCCGCTGGTGATGCTGACCACGGTCGCTACACTACACCCAGCAGCTGCAGTGATCTGTGCGAGTACGTGCTGATGCAGCCTGCAGGCGACGCTCGCGGCCAGCATCTCGTCCTTCATTGCCACAGGGTATCAGCAGAGACGATGCAGACACGAGTACACGACCCAGACGCGCTCAAGAATTGTCCACACGGTGTATGTATGTATCTCCACACGGCGTAATGGCGTGTCGCCACGAAAGCACCACCATTCTGTCACCGAAAGGGCTTGCTGGAGTTGCCAAGAAAAACAATGCCAATTGATTTCATTACATACGATCTGGACAAAAGGACATGTAATTTGCATTGCAGCCAAAGATCGTATCTACAAAGAAACAACAGAGCAACTTGCACTGGGATCCGGACGTCCCAAGAAATCGTAGGAGCAAACAACAGAGTCAATAGCGAGGTCAAGGCAAAGTCACGGACGCCACTGCTAGTGCCAGTCAGTCACCGTCCTCAGATCAGCTACTATCTTCTCGGAATGTACCACCACGCGGCGGATCGGCGATCCCGACGCGGTCGCCGGCCCTCCACGCGGTGCAGCTTCATTCTTAAATCACCGCAGCTTTCCGCTGACGTACTCGTCGGAGCTTTACTTTCCAAAGAAAACATGCCGCAGTCCCCAACCTCCAGACGCGGAGAGACGGAGCTCGTTGACGTTGACCCCAACCGGCCAGCCGCTCCAGCGCCGGCCGCTCCTCCTCCTCCGCCGCCTGGAATGGAGGACGCCTGCTTCCTCTGGGAGCTGCGCAAGTACGTGCTGCTGCAGGCCACGCTGGCGGCCAGCGTCACCTACTCGGCAGGGCTGAGCCCGCCAGGTGGAGTCTGGCCTGACAACGACGACAGCTCCAGCGCCGGCGCACGCCTTGCCGGCGACCCGGTGCTCCAGGTCACCTATGCCCGCCGCTACGAGACCTTCTTCTACTTCAACGCCACCGCCTTCGTCGCCTCCATCGTCACCATCAACCTCCTCCTCATGCAATCCCTCAGCCGCCACCGGGGGTGGCTCCGTGCTCTCCAGGCTGCCATGATCCTCGACCAGCTTGGCCTCATGGGCGCCTACGCTGCAGGCAGCTGCAGGGAGCTGGCAATGTCAGCGTACGTCGTCGCCCTCGTGGCCCTGGTCTCCTCCTACGTCTGCGCCCACGTCCTGCTCTTCGCGCTGTGCACCCTGAGAAGGCGCGACGCTGGCGCCAGCACGGACGAGATGGTGCTGGAAGAGCACGGGACGGTGGAACGCTCGCGCAAGTACCTCCTCATCTTCGCGACTCTCGTCGCGACAGTGACGTACCAGGCTGGGCTGAGCACGCCAGGCGGGTTCCTGTCAGACAGCCAGGACGGCAACCACCTCGCCGGGGACCCCATGCTCCGCGGTCACCACCCAGACCGCTTCATGGGGTTCTTCTACTTCAACACCACTGCGTTCGTGGCGTCTCTGATGGTCATCATGCTGCTCATGAGCCGGACGGTGACCCGTCACGGGTTCCACTCGTACGCCCTCTGGGTGTGCACGGGTGTGGCCTTGATCGGGCTCACCGGTGCGTTCGCCGTGGGGAGCAGCAGAAGCGTCAAGACATCCATCTATGTCGTTGCCCTGGTGGTCGCTGTTCTGTCGTACATCGGCCTTCAGGTTCTGGTGTTCTTCTGCAAGCCTGTGGAGAACTGGGTCCATAACGTCCAAGACACGCTGCAAAGGTATCTGAGACTGGACCAGATCGAGCCACAAGATCCCCGGGTTCGTGCAGTGCATGATCCACAGGAAACTGCCGAGGCTGACCAGCTTCTCCAGAAATCCCGCATGTACCTGCTTCTGCTCGGAATCCTTGCGGCGAGCGTCACATACCAAGCGGGGCTGAACCCGCCGGGTGGCTTCTGGCAAGCAAAGGCTGCTGATGGTGTTCATCACTATCTAGCCGGTGATCCAGTGCTTCACAACACATATCCACGGAGATATCTGGTTTTCTTCTACTGCAATGCCACAGCCTTTGTCGCGTCATTGGTTATACTTATCCTCCTCCTCAGCAACGTATTCAGCACCCAAGGAATCAAGTACTGTGCATTGCAGGTCTCCATGATCATGGACCTTCTTGGGCTGATTGGCGCCTATGCTGCTGGAAGTTGCAGGCAAGTGTCCAAATCCGTGTATGTCTCCGTGCTTGTCATTCCAGTGTTCCTGTACGTTGGCATCCATGTTATGGTGTTCATGTTAGAAGTCTTCCCAAATATTGCGACATGGAGGAAAATTGTGAGGGACAAGCTGGACGAATCTGTGCCTAGATGGCTCAAGAAGTTGTTTGAGCTGCCGCCGGAGGAAGACGAGAACATGAAGTGGAAACTGGAGAAGAGGCGCAAGCTTCTGCTGCTCCTTGCCATTCTTGCAGCCAGCCTCACCTACCAGGCAGGCTTGAGTCCACCTGGCGGCTTCTGGCAAGAGAATAAGACAGGCCATGTCGTCGGCAACCCAGTGCTCAATGACAACTACCGACGTCGTTACATGGCTTTCTTTTACTGCAATGCAACTGCCTTTGTCTCATCTCTGGCCATCATCATGCTGCTGGTGAACAGAAAGCTTTCGGCGAGAGGAATACAGTCGCACGCGCTCAGCGTGTGTGTGACCCTTGACCTGGTTGGGCTCATGGGTGCGTTCGTTGCTGGGAGCTCCAGGAAGGTATCCACATCCATATATGTCCTCATCCTGGCCTTTGCAGTTCTAGTCTGCATCACGCTCCAAGTTGTTCTGGTTGTGTCCGAGTCGGTTGAGGGTCTCTTGCAGAGACTCCTGTCCTTCTTCGACGTAACGGAGGGAGAAGCTGGTTTCATATTGCCGCATACAGCTGTCAACAATGGAGGGCCGCGAGATCTCTGGTATGAAAAGTTGCCCAAATACTTGTTGCTCCTCGCAGCACTTGCAGCGACTGTCACCTACGGAGCCGCCATGAACCCACCTGGTGGCCTCTGGGATGATGGCCAAACTGGTCACGTAGCCGGTGACCCGGTCCTTCGGAGCAGCCATCCAAATCGTTACAAGGCTTTCTTCTACTGCAACGCAACTTCCTTCATGGCGTCTCTTGTGATTATGGTCTTACTTCTGATCAAGCGAGTATGCAGAGAAAAGCAGGCCATCTTGGCGTTGCACACCGCCATGATACTGAACTTGTTTGGCCTCATGGGTGCGTATGCTGCTGGAAGCTGCAGGAGAGTGAGGACTTCTGCTTACATCCTGGCATTAGTGATAGGAGTTTCTGTGTACATTGTGGTTCTTGTCATAGTGTCCATAGGTGTCGCAAAACGGCTGAAAGGAGTAATGGATGAGCTAGTGGAACGAGTGATCCGGTGCTTCTCTGTAGAAGATTTGTAAAACCTGGGGACATGAGCATAAAAGGTTAAGTCACAAATTGTACATACTTTTTTGAATTTTGGATAGGCTTCCAGATATGACTTATTATAATTGTATGAAACATTGTTGTAATTTGAGTAGTTGGTTTGTATTATCTCCAAGTCTGGCTTGTTTGCGGAAAATGCCATGCTGGATTGATGTTTCCTTTGGCTTAAATTAGCTATCCTTGCAAATATAACCTTTTAGGTATTCTCCTTCCCTATTCTACTAGTGTTACCTTTAAGGAAAGATGTACGTTATATAAGATATCCTTGATAGTACATAAGCCTTTGGTCTTCATGGTTTTCATGGCATAGCTGAAGTACTCGTGACACAAGAGGTACTATAGTAGGCAGTAGTATCTGCTCACCAAAATCAAAATTTCACAATAGTATCGGCTTGATATACATGTGCTACTGCTCAAGCTATAATGTGTTAATTTCATAAAACTACAAGTATTTATGCCCAAGTACCAATGAACTACCTGATAGCAATTTCACAGACCTGCAACATTTTACTAGACCCACATGTCAGCCAGACAGCCACACAAGTTATGTGTGTGGACCCACCCATGGATTTGTGTGCCTGACATGTGGGGCAATGGAGAATGACAGAATGTTATAGGTTTGTGAAACTGATCTCAGGTGTTATGGCTCCTTGATAGCTATCAGTAGTTTTGTAAAATTAATTCTTAGTAAAGTCTTCCAATTTTTTGCCAATACTTTGAGGAAGTGTTTTTTTTGCCAAAATGTAAGAGATAAATATTTCGCCGAACATTTGCAAATAGAACACCATAAGCATTCGATTTGGGGTATCAAAGCATAACAAGTGTGTGTACCTATATTTTTCCAGTGACTCACAATAAAGGTCCCAAACATGCTGTAAAGCTTCATCCTTTCCATATTTTGATGTCAATTTTGGGGTTCTCCAATTTGAGGGAGGGTTGCATTGGAAAACAACAGCTGTGTCAGTACTTGCTCATCAACCGGAGACAAGGTTGCACCATGCCATGCGCTAACCTGTGTTGAATCATGAATAGGCCTGAACTCGGTAAGTAAGTCACAATTATACAATTTGTGAAGAAATACTGGGACTGGCTACAATTGGAGGTCTCAGGAATTAGGATTATGAGAAGTGCTTTCTCAGTACAGGAAGGACCCTATGAAACTAATTAACTACTGGTAAGTGGTAAAAGGACCATCAGATTCTGAAACACACATTTCAAACCCATCAACAGGCTATCTGATTCTAGACAATTTCACACATTTCACTGGGTGATAAATCCAACATTGCTGAAATCGCCTACTTGTTCTAGTCTCAATTTGTTAGCGTTCTTAATCTATGACACAAACATAAGCATCTCCTCGGAGCTTGGAATAAGAAATTTAAAAGGTGGATATTTCTTTGCAACAGACCTGAATGAATGAATCCTCCGAGCTCCGACCTGCTGCTCCCGAATGGACGTAAATTTCTGCAGCCTGAGTCCATGTTCCTAGAGCACGTCGAAGAGCTCCGCAACACGTATCCATGCCTACATCCTCCTCTTCTTAGCATCAACGTCGAGCACCTTGTCCATGAGGGCGGGCGACGCCGGCCTGAGCATGCGTATCTCGCGGGCCGCGGCGGCGAGCGCGCCCTCTAGTGCCGAGAGCGAGTATGACTGGAGGATGGACGCGGGCATGGACCTCGTGGTGCCGCTCCAGACCTCCATTTGGATACGGCGTGCAGGTCCTCCGGCAGCGTCGCGTACCGGAACGGGACGCCCTTCTTGTGCAGCGCGTCGGCGGGGAACGGAAAAGAGTAGGTCGTGGCGCAGCAGCCGAGGAGCAGCAGCACGTAACCTGCGCACTTGCGGAGGTCGGCGTCGGAGGAGATCTGGGAGGGGCCAGAGGAGGGGATGGTGGTGGTGCTGGCCTGTGGGGATGCCGCCGCGGCGGCGAGAGTGGAGGAGATGCCGCATCGTGCCGTTGACCGTTGGACGCTGCGGCCCGAGGCTGAGGGGGAGTGAGTTGTTGGGCTCATGGCCCAGGCCATACGAACTACATGCAGCCCACTGGATTTCAATCGACCGGCCCACGAGTTAGAAAGGGATTTATGACTTGCCGTGCCGTTGCTCCTGAGCGTTCGGTTTGGTTAGTGCCGTACGGGGAGCAAGAGAAATATAGCCCAGCTCAAAGACTAATTAGGCCACGATGTGGACCGCACGCAATATAGTCATGGTCGAACCGTGCCCTAGAAGAGGTTATAGCCAGAATCGCATTACAAAAATCCATAAAATATATATATTGTAAGACTTCTGGCTATCTTCAACCTAGGGCAACCCCTTTTTTACATATTGAAAGAAGTAATAAACTTGCCCTAAAAATGTTAGAAATTCATATACTAATTATAAGACATTTTATTTTTTTCTAGAGGAGGGAGTATTTGACATGCATGTTTGCATTTGAAATGACATACATGCTTGGGCTTTTCTTTTTCTTCTTTTTGCACATTGGAAGCCAATGTGACCCTTAACAAGTTGGATTCCTACATTTAATTTTGTTAGGAAAAATATATTCTCATTTCCCAATCTTTTTTACTTGATGCAAGCATGGGTTCAATTATTATATTGATTTTTTTTTGTATAAGACCTTTTTTGGCCACTCGTAAACCCACAATCAACCTCATTCACCTAAAGGATTGTTATCACTTTATGTTATCACGTACTCCCTCGTTTTAAAATATAGGTTGTTTGGCTTTTTCTAGATACAATTTTTTTATTATGTATTTAGACATAGCATATATCCAGGTGCATAGAAAAAAAATATATATCTAAAAAAAGTTGAAACAATATATAATAGGACAAAGGGAGTAAGATTTTGCAGGTGTTTTTCGAGGAAAAAAGAATATGATAAATTGGTAGTACTAGGTAAATTCCCAGCGTGTTGTCGTGGCATTTGGAAAGAAAATTACATCATAAGTATATTTGAAATTTGAGATTTCATAGTAGTTGTAGATCTCGAAAAGTTATAGAACTTTACTATTTATAACTCTTTTATTTGAAATCATTTACTGCATCAAAATGTTGTTGGAAGTTAAAATTTTAAATTATTGAAGAATTTTGATTTCTCTTTTTAATCTCTGGCTAAAACTTCAAATCTAATATTTTTTTCCTATAATTTTCAAAAATCATGCTCTATCAATTTATTGTGTTCTTGCAGCTATTATTTTAGTCAACTTTTCTTGTGACTTTGTTTTATCAATTGAAAATTTGAATTTCAAATAATGGCAACTTTAAATAATATTTTGAAGTAGTAAATGATTTCAGCTAAAAAATCGTGAACATAAAAGGTTGTAGAGCTCATCAAGATCTACAACTTTTATTTTGGTCATTTCTGCTTCTGATAAAGAGATAGTAACATTTTTCACAAAATTTATATATCTCTCTTATAGTTTATGAAACCATATAAGAGATATGTAAAATTTATGAATAATGTTGCTATCACTTTGTCTGATGAACAAATGACCAAAATAAAAGTTATAAATCTTGATAAGTTATACAACTTTGTTATTGATGACTTTTTTAGCTGAAATCGTTTACTCTTTCAAAATGTTGTTTCAAGTTGATATTTTTAAAATTCAAAATTTGAATTGCTCAAATAAAGTCACATGAAAATTCAAAATTTGAATTGCTCAAATAAAGTCACATTTTTTAAAATTCAAAATTTGAATTGCTCAAATAAAGTTATACAACTTTGTAGTTGACAACTTTTTCATTTGAGATCATTTTGTCAAGGAAAACTAAGTTTGAATTTCTCAAATTTGAAATTTAAATTTTTCAGATGACCTCAGATGGAGAAACCACCAAACACAAAAGTTGTAGATCTTGAAAAGTTATAAAACTTTGTAGTTGATAACTTTTTCATTTGAAATCATCTTATCAAGGAAAACTACGTTTGAATTCTCAAATTTGAACTTCAAATTTTGTAAACAACCTCAAATGGAGAAACTACCAAAATAAAAGTTGTAGATCTCGAAAAGTTATATAACTTTGCAGTTGACAACTTTTTCATTTGAATTCGTTTAGGGCCTTAAACACTCAATTTAAACTCGGTTTAGGATAACATGGTGAGTGTGAGGTGCAGTGGTAGAGGGTACACGCAAGGTGGAGTTTGTGGGTTCGAATCCCACCGTCTGCGAAGCGAAAAATGCCGCAACTTGCGACTTGCGACTTCGACGGAGCGGGTGGGGGCCTCCCTAGGTTAAATTTTTTTTTTCTATTTTTTGGGTATGAAATCGTGATTTCTGGAAAATGATTTGTAGGGGCGGCTCATATCCAGGCACCTCTACAATCTACAAATCTTGAGCCGCCCATACAAATAAAATTTGTAGGGATGCCTAGCCAACCGCCCTTACAAATCATTGATTTGTAGCAACGCTGTGGTACGGGCGGCTGGCAAAACCGCCCCTACAAATGCTTATAAGCCACCCCTAAAAAGGCTGGCTGTAGTAGTGAATGCAAGTAATTTGTTTCATTTCCCTCTAGTAATTTAGGTGGATTAAAGCATTTCATGTGAGAGGAATAGGTGTTTAGTCCACCCATACTATGTTGAGCAAGACATGAAGGCGGAGAAGTGGCAAGTGCATGTGTTGAGAGTGCTCAACTAGTGAAGGTGAAGGACTTTTATTGAATATGGGACATGGCATAGTTTCATATGGAAAGATGGAGAAGATCGAGGTGGGGCTTGGCTGCGAAGGACCGTGTGCAAGAGTGCTGGCAAGCTAGAGGCTCGGGACGCGATGGATCGTCGAGTTGCTGAAGTGTGAGTAGAGGGCTTGGCACTAATGGACTGAGGCAACGGTAAAGAGCAAGGAAGGCTACGATTGATGGACCATGAGGGCCATGCAAAGCTATGAAGTGGATCGTATCATTCATGAAGATCTAGCCGAGTGAAGATATATGTTGATATATATGATGTGGCTTGATAGAGTGAAAATGAAGGAGCTTCATTGACATGGACAATGATCATGTGGCGTGGTTGGCCACACATGTTGATGATCATTGTTCATCATTTGGTGAAGATGGAGGTCAGAAGCTTTTTTACGAAGGGAAAGGGACTTATATTAAATCTTGGTACAATACATCCCCAAATTACACATAAAAAAATATGAAATAAAAAATATATAATATTCTATCCAGATTCTTCTATCGTCTTATTTCCCAATGGTTTCCCTCGAACGCAGGAGCCAAAGTGCATTCCTTAAGCTCAATCTAACGACCAACCCCAAAACGCTGGACATGCCGCAAGATCTTACACTTTGGAACTAGCCAAAACGCATCTAAATCGCTGAAAAAAGATTGGCAGTTGCATCGTTAGGTACACCTCAAGACCTTGAAATCCTCTCTGCGACCATAGACGATGAGATCGATGACCCAGAGTTGCTATCCTTGTAGGGGCCTCCCAGAAGCACCCTCCCCTTGTAGATAAAGGCCACAAATTGGTCGCCTGTAGATGAAATCGACACCTGCAATGATGATCTCATCCTTGCAATCACCGAAGTCATTGCAGGAAACACGATCCCGATCGAAAATAATCTGATTTCACCAAAAGATTTATTTGGATCAAACCCTGAGCAACTGAAAAACTACAGGAAATTAAAGAGATGGGTCCCCTCTCCTTCTTATCATCCCTTGCAGACGCGCCCGAGAGGAAGAAAGGGAGGGGCCCTAGGCGCAGTGTCAGCGGTGACAACGAGGAGTTGCGTGGTGGTGGCGGTCTTGCAAGATGGAGAGGGCGTGGCTTGCAGAGGGAGGTTAGATGCTTGCATTGCATCACCAACATGGAGAAGGAAATTGAATGGACAAAGGCAAAGTTATATTTGTGGAGCATTTTGTTTCACCAGCCTCTAGTCAGTAGAGAAGTACTTGGCCATGTTTAGGATAGATAGCCGTACTATCAAGTGGTGTTGCATAATTATTATCTAGTGCTACTTAAGCGGTCTAAATTTGATTTGATAAAATCGAGTGGCAATTTGAAGTGCGTTTGAAAACTTCTGCAAAAATAATTTGAAAATACTAACTTTAGCTATATGTGGTGGTTGGCTTGCGGGACTACATGTGTGGAGTTAGCATGGTTCAAAGGTTTGGAAAACGGTTGGAAATCGAAAAAGGTAGCGATATGAACCCTTGTTGGGCTGTCTCTGGGTGGTCTGACCTAGCCCTCAGATAGTTTGTCCATTGGCTGCACCGCAGCAGTTGGCGACATCGAGCTCTAGAGGTAATGATAATACTCTGACATGGGCGTCCATTCTTATCCGGACACCACGCACCCATACACCCGTCTCGCTGCTGTTGTCTTTCCATGCGGCTCGCTCCTGCCCGCGACATGCACGCCCACCGGCGACGTGCAGTTCCCTATTACCGCGCTGCGCTCCATCCTGCGCCGCGCCACGCGCCCCATCTCCTTCTCCCACCCAGACATACACACACCGCCTCGTCCGTCCCCCCATGCCATCGCTACTCAACGGGCCAACTCCGATATGTGTTGTCGGCAGTGGCGAGGGTGCTGGAGCAGCCCATGGTGTCGGGGTCGGCCAGGGAGATGGCTCTCCTCGCAGGGCCCCTCTAGGCAGCGGCTCGCCTCGCCCTTCCTGCTCAGCTGGGTCACCGTTGCCACTCCAGTGCTCCCCGCCAGAGCGGCTTCCATCCGCTCCCTGTACTCCTCGCTGATCTACCGTAGTTCTCCACTAGGTGGGCCATGGCCTCGCAGGCGAACGCTGTCTTTCAATTGTTTTAGGCGTTTCAGAGTTTTTGTTTCAAGTGTTTCATCTGAATGTTGAAACAGTATATCTAGAATGTTGCATATATTGTAATGACAAAATACGTATGTTATAAGCCTATGTTTCAAGTGTTTCAGGTGTTTCTGACTATGTTACAAATATTTCATCTGGATGTTTTAAAAGTAAATTTTGGTGTTGTACTGTTGCATTGGCTACACCCGCATGTTTCAGGCGTATATTTAAGTGTTTCATCTATTTCAGACTTATATTTCAAACGTTTCATCTGGATGAAAACGGTCGATAACAACCAGCAAATCAACCGGTTGACCCTGTTCAATTTTCATCACCATAATACATAATCATGACCAAAGTTTAACAAAAGGCTAGCCAGTAATCATCAGTCACGCGCTGCTAGCCTGCTACTCGTCCAGCAAGAGTTGGAAGGAGCGGAGTGGAAACGGGGCAGCATCCTGAGCTTGTCCCATTGCTTGGAATACTGAACCATTAGCAGCAGCAGGCCTGAACCTGCTCTTCCAGCTGCAGGGACGAACTGACCCATGGTGCTAGCTGCGGTGGATCTACAGACTACAGAGTTAACGACGAAGAACCCTGAACTCGAACCACGAGTCAGACAAAACCACAACTAATTGAGTGGATAAAAAGGGAGCCAGAACCTCTGCGCTCCCGCCCTCTCCTCCGCCGCGGTAGTCCAGCTCTCGGCGCACCCTACAGCGGCCTCCAACAGACCAGGACGCGTAGCGCCTGGCTCAGAGACCCGGCGCCGGCGTTCAGGACGCGCACGACGGCGAGTACACGGAGCCCAGGCGGCAGGAGGGCCCCGACGCATGAGCGGGGGGCGCCGCGACGCCGACGGATGCTGGCGCTCCCGGCGGTGTGCCTGCCCGTGTGAGGACATCGCGCCGACGTCGCTGCTCTCCCTCGCCTGACCCAAACGAAGTTCACGGATGATAAGCCGCGGCGGTGCTGGGAGCCTTGCCAGTTGCCACGGGCACGGGGACAGCCCGCGCGGACAGCCGCGTCCATGCTCCGCTGCGTGGGTAGCGAGCCGGTGGCCGCGTTGCTGGACCTGTGTTAGCCCCTGCTTCGTCGGGGATCGGAGATCACCGATCGCGGCATCCGACTGCATCGAGGAGTTGAACAAGAAGCGCGTGGCCGCAGTGCTCGCCGCCGACGCGTCGTCCACGGCCACGTTCCTGGCACGCGTGCTGCGGAGCGCCGGAGCGGGACCTCGCTCGAGGTGCGGGTCAATGTGGCGAGGCTGGTGGAGTGGCTCCTCCGCAATGCCGCGCCGGGCGCCCGGGCGTGCGGGCGACGTCGTGGAGTCCGAGGAGTTGGTCACCGAGCTGATCCTGGGTCCTGGCGTCGGTGGATTTTGATTTTGAGACACATGATGCTAAAGGCCCACACGACAGTGACAGTAGATGTCATCTGCACCAACAGAACGAAATATGCAGGGGCAAATCGGTCTTTTCGCTTTGGTCATCTGCAGCTGGCCGTTCTCCACACCGGCGGTCTAACATCAGAAAAATAGAAAGAATGTAGTACACATCAACTCTCTCCACCGACGTGATGTAGGTTCTCATATAACAATGACAATCAGAGAATTGTCATTCATAACAGTAGCGAATAGTTAGATATCCCTGACAAAGAGGAAAATGAGGTAGATGGAGACATGATGAAAGTGGATGGCCGAAGCCCGACAAGGAGTTGGAGGGGTGGAGACGCCACTATTGGCATATGAAACCTGACCACCAACTCATATGGTGGAGGAGGAGGTACCTAACCCAGTCTTGGGTGAGGCAGAGATGCCCAACGGTAGGTGCACGGGCTCTAGGAAGAGGGGAGCAGAGGGGAAGCGCTAATGTCACGGCTTATGGGGAGGAGGAACATCGTGACTGGCAAGGGAGAGGAGGAGCGGGGAATTTTTTATTTTTAATCAATATTTTAATACTAATAAAAAAGTAATTACAAAATTGACCCTTTTGGTCGCGCCAGTGAGGATGGCGTGACTGGACCACTTTGTCGCGCCACATGCGTCGACGCGACAAGGGGTGCCACGCTGGCCTCCGTCGTTGACCAGAGCTGGTGTGGCGAACAGTGAGGCCCGCCTGTCGCGCTAGTGACACCGGCGCGACTGGGCTGTCGCTCCAGGAAAGGCGTGGCCCAGCCTCTTTTTCCTCTCTCTCTTCTCCCTCCCTTCACTCTGGCCGAGCACGAGGTGAGCTAACTTCTCTCTCTTCTCTCTTTTCTCTTCCTCACATTCTCTATATGCGTTTGATCAAGTTTGCATTTGCATTTCAAATTTGATCGGTCTCGTGCGTGAGGTATGACTCCCTCGCCTCTGTTGTTTTTTGTTTAGTTGATTTTTATATACTGCTCTGGTTTATACTGATGTGTGCAATACTAGCTTTCTTTTGGTTTAATGAAAGTTGCTTTGCTAATCACGTGTATTATATTATGGTTCATGTTGTAGTTGTAGGTAAAACTCGACATGCTACCTGGCCTTACGCACCATAATTTATACCTAAGTGCTTGTAATGAATTAAACTTCAATCACTAATGGAAGAAAGGTGAGTGAAGGAGACAGTCAGATAAACTTGCCAAGTGGTTATTACGAGATTGGTTTTCCAACCTACGGAAGGATGAGTCGTTATTCGAGAAAAATTGGTATTGAGGTACAAATGGATATGCTTGATGATTGTCATTTAATTAGAATTTTTCTCTGTTGGTATTTCTTATGCCTATTAGATAATTTCTCAAACGTATAGAATATATCGTTGTAGCATTTCACCTGGGAGTATTCGAATATATCGTTATTTATTTTATCTCAAGGGAAAACGGTAGCTAGAAATGACAATAAAGGAGCCTTGTGTTTATCACAACTTAGTATCAACTAGTGCAAGGGGTAATCGAAATATGATAAGAAGAGTTGATGCAACAAACCAAGATAAAAGATAAAAGATAACTAGTAAGATATAGCTAGGTGGGAGGACAACGAGAGAGTAAAAGATCCATATGATATCCTACTAAGATAGAGTGTAACTACACTACTCTTCACTTAGAGTTTGAAGGCATGAGTTGTAGAGGGGGATGTGAGCCTCTATTTATAGGTGGAGGTGGAGTAGGGGCTACTCCGACGCCATGTCAGTGATCCGTGCGATCTTCATTATGGCCCCTTGGATCGAACCGTCATAGATTGGACGATGGAGATTAGCATACATGCATGGGAGGCCTGCATGGAGGGGTGCAAGGTCGGTGGAGGCCATTGGGCCCACTTGGTAGGTCGACTGACCTAGTGATGGGGTCAGCCGACCCCCTATGGCATGTGGGGTCGCCCTCCTTCTTCTAGAAGAATGGCCCACCTGTCATGGTGTGTGTATGAAGCTTGGATGATGTTTGTCACGTCGGTTTACTTCCTTGTGGGCCCATGGATGTCCAGAGCACTGAAGTCGGATGCCAAGACAAGAAAGGTGCCCATGAAAAAGCTTGGGCTTTAGGTCGAGACGATGAAGCCTGATGAGGCGACTTTTCAAGAATTTCATCATACGTTCGCCGCACCACTGTCATCTATGAGGCATGTAGCCATGCGAGTGCTCTTTCCTAGAGGCGCCAGCGTCGTGGGCTGGTGACGGACGTCGAGTAGGCCAAGCGGTCCCAACACTTTTCCTTGTTATATCCACGTTTGTAAAATCTACTTTGCCTTGTACCGGACCCCCCCTCTCTTTTCTTTTCTTGTAGGCACGTCGCTCGCACGCCTCCTTGCCGAGCGAACACCGTCTCCTCCTTTCTCCTTTTCCCCACTCAAGCTCGCACAGAGAGCGCACCATGGCCGATGCTCCCACCACCTTGTGACCCACTGGTGATTCCTCCACGCTGCCTCCACTTCTAGTGCATTGCACCACTACCTCCGTCCGCCTAGGCTATAAAATTCTACCTTGTTTGCCTCTCCATCATCCCACCCCTGGATCCGAAGTAGAGCATGTAGAATCGATCCCCTCCATCTGTGCTTAGGTGGGAGAAGCTTGGGAAGCAGTTGAGAAGGAGTAGTTGGGGGCAGAGCAACGAGATCCAGCTGTTGCTCGCAGATCTATGGTCGCCAGTCAGGAGTGATGGTGTAACTCGAGAAGAAGAAGGGATCTGGTTTTCGTCGAAGAAGTTCAAGTTCAACCTCTGTTTAGTTTTGGTCTTAGGGTTCACAATGATCTATTTATCAGTCTCCTGTTTCTGGATCTGTTGGGCATACGCCATGTTCTGGATAATCGTTTTCTTATTACTTTTCCACTGTCCCTGTCTTTATCGATTTCTAGAGAGGTTATGAGTGTATCAGATTTGTTCTTAGTCGTGTTGTCTCTTGATCCCTGAGTGTTTTAGTTTTCAAAGTCGTGTAGCCCCCGATGTAATCTCTGATCTAAGAAGTGAAATCGCGTTTTCCTCTTTTCTGATTATTGCTCCGAATCTCGGGACGAGATTCTTTTAAGGGGGGTTGGTTATAACACCCCTAGTGTTACGAAATTGCTTAGCACATTGGTTAGGGCCTAAAAGAAATTAACTAAACAAGGTTTCAGGTTTTAAAAATTTTTCAAACTCACACGACATGATAATCAAATTGTATGTCTCATCTTTTTGGGAGAAGAAGAGTCAAATGTATATGGTGGGTTAATTAATGTGTAAACATGTTGTGAAATTATAATATGAAAAATAGAGTAAATTGTTTAATGGGTTGCCATGGAAAACAATTCCGATAACCAAAAGTGCAATATAGTTGTAATTGAAAAGTACCATTTTTGGAGAATTAAATTGTGCAAAATCTTTGATCAATGCCTACGAATACTATTTCTATAAGTTAGTACGAAGTGTGGACCATGTCATGCTATGATAGTTAGTTGAAATCAGCAAGGTTTAGACCTTTTAAGAATTAAGTGAAAGCGCTAAGGAATGTTAGTTCTAACTAAAACCGTGAATTCTCTTAAGTCTAAATGATAATAGGCAATGTCATTTTGGCATTGAAATTCTGAAAAATTGAGTTAAAAACTAGTATCATGTTTTTGCTCAGTGGTTTGCATCTTATTGAGTGCTTTGCGTTGGTATAGGGGTTGGCTTGGTTAGTGCGTGTTTTGATCACTAGTTAAATGTTGTCAAATAGCTAGAACGTGTTATTGGCCGGCTAGTTCTTGACCTTGGGCACTGGTTGGCAGTCCCAAGTTGGCATGTCTCTATCTCCCTCTCTAGTTCATCTTTGTCTGAGGTTGTTGCTCCTTTTGGTAGCCCTATATACCCTCTTGAGACCTGTTGAGTTGGTTTAGTCCTAGCCGGGATAGATTAGGCTTTGGGCGCGCTTTAAAATGCGGGCAGCCCACGATTTTGACATTCCGGCCTCATGGCCGCAGTCACCGCGTCCTTGGCAACGTGCTGCTGCGCTCCGACGCGCCGTGCACGCCTCCGTTTTGCTCGCTGTGCCCTGCAGCGCCTGGCTGCGTTGTTGTCGCGCTGCTGCCACCTGGCCGAACTAGCCATGGCCACTTCCCCTCCCCCCCTATGCCGATGCAGCCGCCGCCATGCCATTCGCATCGTGTGTGCACGCGAGGCCACTGCTGCTGCTGCCTCGATGTTGTTGCTTGCTGCCCACCGAGCTGTGCTGAGTCATCGGGGCATGGGCCGAGCCAGGGCCGCTCTCTAGCTGCCGTGCTGCGTTGCTACCCCGCTGCCCAACATGCGCCTTCATTGCGACGCGAACGCGCCGCAGTCGCAACTGTGGACGTTGACTTCTACCTGCCTCGCCGTCCTCGCCACGCTGTGCCTTTGCCGCTCCATGTGCACCCTGTCTGCTGCATCCTAGCCACGCTGCTTCCTCGCCCCGTCCTTATCATGAGGCGCTCAGTTACTCCATCTGCTCTCTCACCCTCTCTGTGCCTCTCGCTCGCCGCACGCACGAGCGCTTTGGGCGTAGAGCAGAGCACTACCGCCACCGCCGTTCCCGGCTCTCCGTCCCTCCCCATGCCTAGCTAGCACCCCCACCACCTACGCCTCGTTCTCTTCTCCACCTGAGGCACCTCAGCCAAGCCGGGAGCCGCCGGCTGCACTATCCCCGTTGTGCAGCCACCTGCCGCGGCCGTTGCGTGCGTGGCTGTGCCACGACTAGTTGCGCCAGGCCAAGCCACTACCGCCACCACCTTCCCCTACGTGTGCCGTTCCTCCCGCACTCTTCCCTTGGCCCCGCAGGACCGCTTCCACCTACCGCCGTTGCCCTGGCCGCCGGTGCCCGCGGCTGGACCGCATCGGGCCGCCTCTGGCGAGGCTGTGGCCACCCACTGGTGCTCCCTGGCCCCTCTTAGGTCACCGACCGGTCCTCCGTCGCCGCCAAGCCCCATCCTGCCGGGAGTTGGCCGGTGTGTTGCCTCCCCTACCCGCTGCTCTGTTTCCGATTGAGAAGAGAAAGAGAGGGTAAGAAACTGAAATAGAAAATTTTATTGGGCCCAGATGCGAAACAATAGACTTATATGAATAGTAGCACGTGGACCGCGGGTTAGTTTAGATGGAACCGGGGGGTCTTCTCTGCAAATTGTGTAGCTCACGTTTGGAATGGGCTGGTTGGGCCGTGTAACACCCTAGGTGTTTGTCACTCACTAAGCAGTGGGTTTGAGCTTAAACATGACAAATTAAGTGGAGATGACAATGTCAAGGTCAACCTATGGAGATGAGCCTAACCTAAAGTTGGATGTTGCACCATTTCTTTACATATAGGTCCCTTCCCAAAGATATATGCTTGGATGGTGTTATGGCAATATCCTCATGTGTTTCACCTTGGTACCTATCTATATTGATCCCTGGAAAAGTTTCATGAAGTTGGGAATCAAAAAGTCACATGAAATGATAAGTTATATGCTTGTTTGGATTATAATTGAAACATGCCTTAGATCCCATGGGAACTAGTGTTTGTGCAACATACAAATGCAACATGTGCAACACATCTTGGACACATGTGGGACAACCTAGTGAAACATGTGTAGCATGTATCTTGAAACAAACACATGAGACAATTAAAACATGGTGATGAAACAACTGTAGCATTTCACTTAAGTTCTATGTTTCAATGCATGTGAGGTCTACACTTTTGTGCAACCTATACATGGTGTGTATGTTTGGCCTCTACAACACCTTAACTACACTTAGGACACTTAATGGAACAATGTTCATGTTGATCAATTTGCCTAAATGTGCTTCTAAGTGATGGTTGACCATATATGGACCCTAGAACCCTTTTGTTTAACCATTTCAAAAGTGTGACCTAGAAGCTTTGCATGACTGTGCACCCTTTTACAAAGTTTTAGAGAATTTTATAAGGAACAAACTTTGTTTAAGAGTCAAGTCATGAAAATGTGTGGAACGTGCTAAAAAAGGTCCCACAAGTCAGAATTAGGGCTGTTTCCAACACTTAGCAATTTCTAAGTCTAGAATTCATCGTCTTCGACATTGGCATCTCACGTTCTCCGAATTTCGTTGAGTAACTCTAGTGGAGCCAAAAAAGAAAGTTGGAAACAATTTATTGGAGAGCAACATGTAAAAAGTTGGGATCAATTTAACCAAGTTTGGCATTACAAAATCCCAAAACCGAGCCCTAGCTTGACATGTTGACACTGGTGATTTGGGGACTGATTATCTCCTAATCTACAGCTCTAATGACTTTGCTCCCTAAAGGAAAATCATAGATCTTTGAACGGGCTTCAAACTTCGTATTGGGCCCATGTCCAAATTGGGCCCGGAGGTGGCCCAAACTCACGTCCCACTCTCGCTGCTTCGCTGCACGCCACCTGTTCGGCTGAATGCCGCAATGGACGCCGCGTGCCCTGTGCGTGGCGACCATGCCCAGCTCCGTGCCCCCACCGCCTTGCCGCGTGCCCTGCCTCCTCCTCACGCATCAGGAACATCGAGTCGCGCCTGAATGCTTCGTACTCCCCACCACTCGCCCTCTTCCGCTCTCTCCCACGCTTGAGCGCTCCTCCGTGGCCACTGCCGCCATGGACGGCCACCGCGGGCAGAGCCGTTTGGCACCCCATGGCTAACCGCGTCGTAGCCAAGCCATCACCGGCCTGGAAACTCCCACTACGCCTTATACACGCTCGATAGGGGCTGTTGTCGCTGCCATTTTCTCATGGCCGCTGCTGCCATGACCGACCGCTACCAGAGAGCCTGTCGCGGTTGCCGCTGGCTTGCGTGGCCATGCTACCTCGAGCCGTCACAAGGCAAGCTGTGGCCACAAGCTGATGCGCGCTAGCCTAGGCATGCTCGAGCGCCACCCCTTGCCGCCGATGAGCTCCAATGGTGGCCGAGTCGATGTCCTCTGTTCCGCCCCCTTCTCAGGCCGCCACAACGCACCATGCACGCGGCCAGGCCGCTGTGCCCTTCCCCGGGCACGGTTGGTGCCAGCCGCAAGTGCACCTTGTTCTCCCGGTGCTACATGGCCGTCCTCGTCGGTCTCCGCGCCTCCCAACACCGCTGCCACCGGGCCGCCGCCGTCGCTGTCGCCTGCTCCTATGGCCACGGCGCTATGGACTGCCTCGGGCCGAGCCGAGCAGCTCTGCGGGTGCGCAAGGGCACGTTGGAGCTCGTGCCGCCCTTAGCCACCGCCGCCGGTGACACCCTCGCCGGGGACCAGCCGGAGTCCACCTCCCCTGCTCTGCCGTCGGGAGGGAGAAGAGGAGTCTGTCTCCCTCTGTGTCTCTCTGTCTGTGTTTATGACATGCAGGGCCAGCTGAGCAATAGGTCCCACACGTCAGCGCCGCTGGGGACTCGTTTGGATGCGCGACCGGGTGTAGCTAGCGAATTAAGTTAGGGTTGTTTGTTCTGAATTTGAATTTCAGATTTCATGATTATCTTTGAAAATCCATATCTCTTGATGGGAAAGGCCAAAAATAGCAAATATGGACTTTTTGGAAACCTTGAGAAGAGATCTATGCAGTAGAGTTATAAAATGTACATGTTTGTAGAGGTTTTATGATGTTTTTATTTAAGCTTTAAAAATGCTCTAAAATACTTATAAACTTGACCAGAGCCATATCTTGAGTTTTAGAACCCCAAAAATAGTGATTCTTGCTTTGTTAATTTTGTGATGACATGTACTTGCTAGAAAAAATATTAAACACACTAGTTGTTCACTGTTTTCTTGAGGTTTTGATTTGACCTTGTTAAATAAGGAAATCTACATTATATTGCTTGTCATTTTTATATCTTGAGTTGTGTTGCTCCAAATGACGTGAAATTTTTATGGTAGTCTTTCCATGCTATGAATGTACTGTGGTATAAATTTCATGGTCATTTCTTACTGTATGATCAAGTTATTGGTTTAACTTGTTTTTGGCTTGATAAATGGCTTGTAAATAATATATAATTGATAAAATGGAAAATGTTGTTTTATTAGCTTAGTATGATGTTTATATATCATATTGATTCATACTATGGCCCTGTGTTCATAGAAAATATTGATTTTTAGGTTTAACTTGCTCTCACATGAATTATTGCAATAGCTATTTGTCTTTTTCATAGAGGTTGATATACTTGTCCAAATGGTCTGAAATTTGGACAGTAGACTTTTGGGGGCATATGTATACCACTAAAATTTTGGTAGAATTTATTGTGTACTTTTGATAGGTGTTCATAATTCCACCTAATTATTTAAATAAATTAAGAAAAGGCATTAAAAGAATTTATTTAGAAATGGACACTAAGTTTTCTGGTGTTCATTAGTCATGGGTGAAATGTTGGTAAAGTTGGTTTTGTCCAATTATATGTTCGCAACATAAGTTAATAATTATTTCTTGCAAATGAAGTTTCTGGACAGATCTGGAAACTTGGCAAAGTTCTTCATGATAATATGCTTTGTTGTGAAACTTGTTTATACAAAAGTTGTAGATAATTTATATATCTAGCTGCTGTTAAAATTTGGTGGTATTTGGCCATGTGGTTTAGGAGTTATAGCTGTTGAAAGTTAGGTTACAGAATTGCTTGCTCTCTGTCTTGTTAGACCAGTTTCTTTGTTTGTGTAAATTCGACATGTTAAACTTTGGAATCATGCTGTGATGATTATAAATTAAATGTAGAGAATTTCATAAGATTTCCATAATGTCTTCTTTCAAGTCATTTGGATTTATAAAACTCCAGATATGATTGAATTATGAAGCTACTGTTTGCTTGTCCAGAAATGGATAAATTCCAATTATAGTTGTTTGCTTGTATATTGTTAAGTGTGACTTATGCCTTGAGGGTAGTTAAGTTAATACACATGAGATCTTGTGAAACCTTGTGTGCCATGCCTAATATGCTTGTCATCTTTTATATTAGGTTGGGTGATGTTTATTTAAGCAACATGAAGTGTCTATGCATGTGGAGTGTAATATGGTGTGATCTTGTTTACTGTATGTGATGCATTGTCCATTATACTTCCATGTATTCATACACTTGCATCTTGCATCTCATATAGGTACGCTAGCAGAAACGTGTGAAGGAAATGGCGTTGGAGCCAAACCCGAAGACGGTGTTTGGTGGATCCATCCCGAAGGTAGAAGGACCGAACAAGTGATAGATTGGTGGATCTCATATGATAATGTGCTTTGTTGTTAAACTTGTTTATACAAAAGTTGTAGATAATTTATATATCTAGCTGCTGTTATAAGCGGGTTTTATCTGACATACTCTAACTTGAGTCGGATCCCAGGCAAGCCCCGGAGCATTATAAGCCTCCTACCTTCAAAGCAATTAATTCTATATATGTTATAAGTATTGTTGCATTAAGTAGTAGGAGTTGGTTGAAAACCTTGCTGCATTATATCACTCCTTGTCTAGATATATGAATCCTTGAATCCTACATAGACTAGGATCGAGTAGATGCTTAGCCCTGCATTAAGCGGTAGAAGTCAGGTGATTTCCTGTCACCTGCGAGATATAGGGATGTTCATATATGGCACGGTTGGCTATATGTGCTTTCGTGGAATGGAACCATGTGTTAATAAAATGAAATGAGACCGGGCGGGATGATGATAGTGAAGCGACAAGGCATGGAGGTCTTGGGTGTGGATCTATCCCCGTCTGAGTCGTTTAAGGACCGATTCGCTGTACGTCCTTGAGTCATGTTGAACGCAGTCTAACACTTAGTTGGCCGGATAAGTCGTTCCGACCGCGAAGCCGAGTAATGTGATTCAGGCCGGGACTCGAATGGTAGGTTGCTTCTTGGAGGAGAGAAAGGATGTGCTTGGGGATATTGGCGTGAGACCAAGGGGGGTTAGAGTCCATATCACCTGGCAGAGTGTCGCCCTTGGGGTCGCGACATCATTCGGACCCGCGATTCCTGAATCATATGAAAAGGTGGCCTGTGCGACCCTGGCAGGGGTCTACACGGTGAGTGTTAGAAATACCCCTCCAGCTGGATAGGAATTCGATTCGAATCACCGTTGCTCCCGGTTAGTGAGCACTTGACTTGAGCAGCGACAACGTAGATTCAATTAAATTGAACTGATGGTTAATTGGATAACGATGGAAAGGTTGCCTCAATTTATACCTGCTATGGTTAATATTGTTTGCTCCTAATAAAGTGAGTGCTCTAGTACAGGTTCTAATATAGATGATAGGTTAATAATAATTAACTTGATGCTTAAGCATTAATGATTGATCATCTATATTAAGCTTTTATGCAAAATGTTGTCAAGCTAGCCCCACTTTATATCAGCCTTGCATGATCCTTGGTGTCACCTTATTTCTGGTTTCTGACGGATAAGTCTAGCTGAGTACCTTCTTGTACTCAGGGTTTTATCCCCACTTGTTGCAGGTTGTGATGTATCATGGCGGCTGCAAGAGTTGGTTGGCTCCTGCCTTGTGGCAGAGTGTGATCATGGGCATGATCCTTCAGAGTTATCTTCTCTAATGCTTTTGTGAAAGTTGACCTTGGTACTGGCATGTATTTGAAATAAGATTAATGTTAGTTTCAAATTACTTTGCTTCTGCTACTTTTCAATTTAAGTTGTAATAACTATGTTGAACTCCGATGTATATTGAATTACTTGTGAAATGGTTGTAACATGTGACTTGTTATGTTGAATCACTACGATCTTGGCTTGTATGTTGGTTGGTTTGAAATCTCTCATGATTTCATTGGACTACCGGAGTTATATGGGCTCAAGTGCGAGAATTTGATCACTCCGGTGATTGTTTTTGTACTTGTGCTCTTATAATTTGGACGGTTCTGTTACAGCTGGCATCGGAGCAAGATTCAACATTAAACTTGTCGTATGTGTATTTAAAACAAAGGTTTTGTTTTATAAAATCAGTTTTATCAACTTATAGCTATATATAGGTTTGTGAAAACTGAATTCTAAATCTAAGTATGCCAGTGGTCAATTTCCTTATGCCCATATAAGGATTATTAGGTGGCTTATATAAGTACTAACTTGGGGGTTTTTCATTTATGCATCTACGCCCTTGCCAAGGTATGAATGTGTGATAACTCTCCCGCACTATGCTACCCGGTGTGTCAGATTGGAGGTAGCCTTCATATATGAAATAGCCATATATGTTGCTAGTTTACTTTTATACAATATCGCACCTACGCTCAGGTAAGTGTGAGTTGTGAGAGCATGACCGTCCAACCCTCGGTCTAGGGGAGAGCTAGTTTTGGTTACTGGATTATTTACATGTTACACACATGTATATATGAAGGTACTTAATTGTGGGTGATCGAATGATTTGGGTAGTTTTGGTGCTACATGTGTATATACGGGGGTATATGTACATGGGAGTACTTAGAATTTTACTTCTCTGCTTTCATTATGTGCTATATTGGGAAATGTTGGGCTGCAATGAAACTTTTCTGCAGGTACGCTAACCACGAATGCGTAAGTCGAATGTAGCTGACGACTAGCTATATATCGAGAGAGTGTGTGTTATGCCACCGACATAGAACGTGATCGCCACCTTAGGTTGGCAATCTGGTGAGGACGAATAGGACGAAGCATGCATCTTCATGATTGTTGCTTTATGCATAGCTATGCTCCTCTCACCCTTGTTGTAGTGATGTTTTTGTGGTCATAATGGTGTTTTCTTTAGTTATAGAGAATACCAAAGTTGTAGCTAACTTACTTATCTAGCTTGTCCTAAAATTTCATGACCCTAGGTCTTATGGTTTGAGAGTTAGGAATTTTAGAAGTTTACTGTCAAGTTTTACTTATGCTCTAAATAGATCTGAATGTTTGGTTTGTTTGACCTATGTGCATATGGAATCATGTCTTGGAGATAATAGAACAAGTGTAGTACTTTTTCTAAGCTTTCCAAAGTGTCCTATAGCACTAATTTTGGTGGTCGAAATTTCTAGTTATGAGCTTGCCAAGTGGAATGATAGAATCTGTCCACATCTGGGCAGAGATGTCTTCTTTGCCTTGTTTGGCCTTGTTAGCTATAGAATCATCTTAATATGATAATAAGAAAGTTATAGACAACTTAATAATCTTTACATAAAGTTAAGGCTCAGCCTTGTTGGGTCCCTAGAACTCAAGTTATGCAATTTTGAAGTTCTTGTCAGTTTTCTGTCCATGTTGGTATAGATCTGAAACATCAGCATGCTTGACCATGCTAACCTGTGATTTAGTTGTTGGTATGAATAACTAAAGTGTAGTCATCTTCTTAAGCTATCTAGAAAGTCTAGGATCACCTTTATAGAAGGTCTACAACCTCAGTTATGGTTGAAACAAGTAGTTACTATGCTGCTGTCTAGATTCTGTGCACATGCTAAGTTGGCTCCCTTAGCTAGCGTTTGTTTTGAGCTAAACTTGTAGTTAGTTCATGCTTGAGATAAATGCTTATTTTGGGTGAGCCTTGTGCCTTGTATTGGTTGCTTAAGCCCATTCGTTTGAATTTTCTCAAATGACTGCTTGATTGTGATGTTGTATGTATGCTTGTTATCTAGGTAGGCCATAGTTGTCACCTGGTTTGTCCTCGGTGAGCATACGAGGGTCGCATAGCTTTATCCTAGAACAACATCCACATTACGTAATTGTATGGTTGTTGTCTTCAATTAGGTTTCTCTCTTAGGAGTCTGAGCCTGTAGACTTGGTGGTTAGCCTTTGAATGTTTGTATCCATGCCTTTGCTTGACCGAAAGCCTAAAGTTTAGTTCTCCTATATGTTTGTATGAGTCGTGGATGTTTTGCAACCCTTTTTGTGAAGACCTTTATCGACTGACCAACCAAGTTAACTTTCATCAACGCTAGCCTTTGACCATGGTTCGTACGTTGTCAATTGTGGAGACCATACCCAAATCCATGTTGGACCTTCCGGTTACCTCCCCCAATGGTTAGCTAGTGTGACACCACGTCTCTCTATTATGGCTTCTAAATTGTGTGCTTGCAAATTCGTGCATCTACCTTATCAACTCAATCTATGACTACATATCGGTTTTTGCCCTGAAAATTTTGCTTAATCTGTCCCCAACCTTCCCAAGTCTTAAGATGTTCATCAGTCTTGATCTCATGTTATTGCTCAACATGATTGAATCTTCTGTTAATCTTTTATCTGGTACTCCCCTCGATGGACGCAAGTTGTACGTAGAATTTAAGCAAGAGCCTCTTGCTCAGTTATCCTTGGCAATTGCGTGATGTTCTCATGTGCTATATTTTGATCTTCGGATCATTTTCGTGTTGATTTTAAACCTTGTGACTACCTTTGTTTCCTATCCCTTCTTGGATGGCGCTTGTTCTTACAGCCCATTGGTGCCACTTGAAATTTCACTTTCGTTATGCGTTTAGTATTGGTGTTATGAGTAGCCGCTGATGGTGCCACGACGAAACCAAGGGCCTCCTGTGGCTGCAGACACATGGCTGGCTGCTTGGCATGCGCTGGTATCATGGTTTCTAGTCATGATCCATTATGAAACGACAGACGATGTGTTATTTTCTCGTGTTCCTTTTCTTAGTTATATCTCTATATTGTATCGTAAGATCTAAATCTTAGACCGAAAGTAGTGGAGCTTCCTTCTGAAGTTGCTAAGAGGATAACCTTTGAAGAACCGAATACTGACATAAACATTAACAGACTGCAATAGGTGGTAGACAAGTGACTCTACTTAGTTGTCCCAGTATTGACGAACGTCATCAGGTGAGCAAAGTATCTCATTCCTGTTGGATAAAAAGGACATACAACACTTACTACTGGACAAGTCATCCGTTGGATAAGACTCGATCATCACATTAAGCAAGTTTTAACCTTTGTATGCATAATGGCCATATCGTCGAAATCAACCATCTCTGGTGTGACTCCTTATCTGCTGACTTCGATGGCAACCATCTGCTTTGTATCAACCACAATTATTGTGATCAAGAATGAAGATTTGGAACTTTTTAGTGTTGAGAGACAACTAATTGGTTACCAATAGGGAGGTTAATCTCTAACTAGGTAATGACTCTTTGGTAGCTACGAAGGCCATGTCTTACAGAGCAATAACCAACAAGAAGTGATCAACTAGTCAACAACTTGAGTGATACTCTATCTTCTAGAGCCATTGTGATCAAGTCAATTCCATCTTGGACAATCACACAAATAGTGCAAGGTGTTCTATCAGCTAAAGTGAAGAATTAGAGAAAGTATGCCCTAGTTCCGATCTGTATCCTTGTGCCCTTAGGTGCCACAAACGGTTTGTTTATAACTTTATTGGTCGAAGTGTTGAGGAATATTCAGAAACAGTTTCTTATCCTTGTAGGAATGTCCTCCAGGAGGAATATGCATTTTGCCTTGCAAAAAGTAACCTGCAAGTTCAAAGCGTGTGCATCCTCGGATTGGTATGTAAATTAATAGTCGAGATATGTTGTTGGATGGTGTCGGTGTTCGGACCCACGGGGGTCCTAAACCAACGAGTAAATGCTGCGTGTCTCTTTCTTGGATGGTGATGCAAGGAGAACACATGGGGGTTTATCCTGGTTCGGGCAAAAGAAGGCCCTACGTCCAGCGGGGGGAGATGTTTGTATTTCCTTGCACCGAGGTGCTCGTGTAGGGGTTACAAGCATGCGAGAGAGGGTGTCGAGCCCAAGTCTCAAAGCGAAAAGAGGAAAAAGGCGGTTGCTTGAGATGTCGATCTTCTGTTTTGTGTTTTTCGTCCCATCTTCGTCCCCCCCTCCGTTGAACCCTGGCCTACCCTTTTATAGGGTGAGGGAAGGCCAAGACGACGGGGAGCCTTGAGGTGATGTTTTGTCGATTCCTATTGAGTTGACTGTAGCGACGTGCCTTGGGAATGGCCGGCCATCCCTGGACACCCTGACGTTGTGGGAGACAAGATGGCGAAATGACCCAGAGCGCCATGCCATACCGTCCTTTGAACTAAGTCGAGCGTCAGGGCTGGGTCGAGGCCGGGTCGAGGCCGGATGGATAAGGCCGAACCCCCGATATCACGGAGAACGGGCCTTGTCTTATCCTCCCTCGAGGGTGATTGATGGTGAACAGTGCGCGGTAAGGTGGGTATAGTGACGGGTTTCACCTCCCATCACGGGATGGGCGATAAAACAGTGAGATCTGACACGGGTATTGTTCCCACGTCGATCCTGGCCGCAGCCATGCTGGTAGGTGGTAGTAGATAACTGCATTGAATGCTATGGCTTTTGTCCTGGGGTAGGCAAAGAAAAGGTGTCAAGGTGCTCGGTCCGGGCTCACGCGAGTCAGAGTTCTCCCCAGCGGGCGGTCGAGCCTCGCACGGGTCAGAGCGCTGTCGAAGTACCTCGCGGCACGGGATGGGGCGCGGTCGAGGCGCCCCATCGAGCGGGCCTCGTACGAGTCGAAGCCGGGGCGCGGTCGAGGCGCCCCGTCGAGCGGGCCTCGTACGAGTCAGAGCCGGGGCGCGGTCGAGGCGCCCCGTCGAGCGGGCCTCGTACGAGACTGACTGGGTACGCGGTCGCGGCGGGCTATCTTTTATTGCGGTTTCGGTCGTGTTAGTTTTTTGGCGATAGGTGCGGGTACCCCCGTACTGTTGGTACCGACAGTAGCCCCCGAGCCTTTGGGTGAGTGTGTGATCACTCTCCCAGAGGTTGGTCAGAATTGGAGTCGTAGCGCCGTGATTTTTTCCGGCGGGGGCGCGCGAGCGCACCCGCCGGGTGTAGCCCCCGAGGCCTCGGTGGAGTATTGAGACTCCTCCGAGGTCTTGTACGCGTTTGATTGGGGAACGATTCGTTGCGGTCAAGCCCCTGAGCCTCGCGCGTGCGAGGTCGATCAGGGTCCCGGCCGTCTTTTGCTACGCGACCCTCACGCTCCTTTTCCAAAAAAAGGAGGAGGGGTGGAGAACGCCGTACTATCCTCGTTTGGGCGCGAGTTCCGACGATCTCCGGTGAGCTGCTAGCGGGGGAATTCGAGTGAGAGCCCGTGCCCCGTTCGTTAGAGGTCGGCTAGTGGCCCGGAGGCGCCCTCAAAGATGCCAAGAAGTGGTCGTGTGGATCTCGATTCCCTTCGATAGGATTCGAGGGCTCGATGCCTCCCCCGGAGGGATTCCTACGACGACCTTCTCCTTTGGCCTCGAATACGTCCTGGGGTGCCTCGAGAGCGTGGCTCGAGCCCTTGGCCATGTACGGGCGCACCCTGGGTCATCCCTAACTCTGTTGCTCGAGGGCAGCTGTCGAACCCTGTTCGAGGGCCAGCTTTCGCTCCCTCGAGACTTATTCCGAGGCTCGGGGCCCGTTTCTGCGGTCGGGACCCCGAGCCTCGCGCGCACGAGGTTGATCAAAGTCCCGGTCGTCTTTTGCGACCCTCACGCTCCTTTTCTAAAAAAGGAGGAGGGGTGGAGAATGCCGTACTACCCTCGTTTGGGCGCGAGTTCCGACGATCTCCGGTGAGCTGCTAGCAGGGGGAATTCGAGTGAGAGCCCATGCCCCGTTCGTTAGGGGTCGGCTAGTGGCCCGGAGGTGCCCTCAAAGATGCCAAGAAGTGGTCGTGTGGATCTCGATTCCCTTCGACAGGATTCGAGGGCTCGATGCCTCCCCCGGAGGGATTCCTACGACGAACTTCCCCTTCAGCCTCGAATACATCCTGGGGTGCCTTGAGAGCGTGGCTCGAGCCCTTGGCCATGTACGGGCGCACCCTGGGTCGTCCCTAACTCTGTTGCTCGAGGGCAGCTGTCGAACCCTGTTCGAGGGCCAGCTTTCGCTCCCTCGAGACTTATTGCGGGCTTCGGGCCCATTTTCCACATACCTGGGGATATTCGTCCGCGGATCCCTCCCTCGTTTGTTAGCCGAGCGCGTCTTTTGGGGAGGCGAGATCGGCGCGGTAGTGGGCGACGTGGCATGTGGTCACGACGTGGGGGACGGCCACGTGCCCGACTCCTGCGAGATGTAAGGAAACGGTTAGGTGAGCGCATTTAATGCGGGAAACTGTTCCTACCTTTTCGTTCATTGGGCTTCCGCCTGGGCATATAAAGTTAAGGCCTAGGGGTCTGCGTTCCCCACCGGTCCCTTGCGTTCCTGCAATCTTCTGCCTCAGACAATCTTTGCCTTATCGCGTTCTCCGCCCGCGTCGTCGCCGCCACCGCAACCTTTCCATCCATCCCCCCTCCGACAGCACCGATGGCAGGAAAGAGCCAGATCCTCCCCGCCGACGACTGGGCCGCCTCCTCAGTGACGGAGAGGAGGTTGGAAGAGTTGGTCGAGGACGGGCTGCTGCGGCCAAGGATGAGCCGGTCGCAGCCGGAGTGGATGGCGCCGCCCCCTGCCCACCGGGAACCAGTGCCCCCTGAAGGGTATGTGGTGAGCTTCGTCTGCTTCCACGAGCGGGGGTTTGGCGTGCTGGCGTCGGTCTTCATGCGCGCGCTCCTCCACTACTACCGAGTGGAGCTTCACCATCTTTCTCCCAACGCCGTCGCGCAGGCTGCCATCTTCGCGGCGGTCTGCGAGGGCTACCTTGGGGTGGAGCCGCAGTGGAACCTGTGGCTTCACCTTTTCAAGGCCGAGCTCTTTGCCAAGAGGGCAGGGGAGAAGGGTGTCCTGTGCGCGGCTCGAGTGGGGAGCTGCGTGCTGCAGGTGAGGTCGGGTCGGGCGGATCTGTACATCCCGGCCCGCCTCATCTCTTCGAACAGTGGGTGGCACGATGGTTGGTTCTACTACCGCAATGATGAAAATTAGTTGCCGAGGTACACCGGCCGCGTGTTGACCGCTCGAGAGGAGCGCTGGTCGTACGGAGTGCCGGAGGCCGAGAAGTCGCGCTTGGACCCGCTGCTGGCGGCACTGCAGCAGCTTCGCCTTCGGGGCTTGACGGCTGCGGCGGTGGCAGCGACCTTCCATCGCCGCAGAGTGATGCCGCTGTGCCGGTGTCGTCTCCGTCTGGACCAGATGACTTCGAAGGCAAATCTGGAGGGGACCCGGATGTCCCATGAATCCCTCACCCTCGAGGAGGTCCTCCGACGAGCGCGCCGGATGGTTGGGAACTTCAAGGCGGAGGAGGTCAACCGGGTTCCCATGAGGCCTACCAAAGGGTTCGAGTCCGTGGTACGTATCTCGGGGCTGAGGTGTTGCTATTTTCGTTTATCTGTGGATTTCACTGATGTGGTCGAGACCGGCGTATAGGATCTGTCGGCGTTGCGGGAAACGCGTCCGCCAGTCCCGGAGGACCGGCCCGCTCGGGAGGCTCGACGCCAGCATGCTTCCTAGAAGAAGCAGACCAAGGAGACGGCCAACAAGCGGGCGATCCGCAAGGCCAAGGAGGCGGAGGCGTTGAAGAAGCTTCGACGCCAGCAGACCATCGACGGGGTCCCCCTGGCGCCGTCGCCTTCCGAGATGGTCTCGGGGGAGGACGACGACAGCAGCGGCGAAGACGACGATGCCCTGTCGCGATATGAGATCGCGACTAGGCTTGGGGACCTTCCCGACATTCGCCCCCTGCTGGAGCCCATCGGGGGGGCGTCCTCCTCGGTCGTCGTAGTCGAGGAGCCCGAGGGGAAGAAGGCAGAGAAGGAGACGGGCCCCTCGACGGGAGGGGCCGCTTTACCCCGGACCCGTCGAGAGGGGTCAACAGGGACGTCCGCACCAGCCCAGGCCCTGCAGGCTTGGGCAGGGGCTGGGACGGCAGTACCGGCGTCGTCATCGGCGGTGGCGTCGGCAGGCGTAAGAACCCGAGGCCAGCTGGCCTCGGAGGCACAGAGGGCGCAGGGCGGTGCGTCTGCCGGGGCTCCCAGGAGCGCTCGGCCTGCTGGTGGGGCCGCCGCGAGGCCACCATCGGCCGTCCCGGGAGGCTCGGGTCGCGCGGGGTTGAGGCACTTGGTGCCGATTTCTGGGTAAGTATCTCAGCTTGGTTGTCCTGCTTTTCTCTGGATCCGTTGGCTGACGTTTCTTCTCACTTTGCAGGCTAAAGCGGAAGGCGGAGCCGATGGGGCTTACCCCCGTGAAGTCGCTGCGGGCCAGCGCCGTTGTCCTCAACCGGACGGTGGAGCAGGATGTGGCCTGGGTCCGGGAGGTCGAGGCCGCGAAGGGGCGCCTGCGACAACGGCAGGGGTCAGTCGACGCCGCGGTGGTTGCTGGCCCGGAGCCTGCTGTCGAGGGGTCCGAACCGGCAGAGGTAGCGGCGCTCGATACGGTCGAGGCGGGGCCCAGGTCGTCGGCGACGGCCGAGGCTGCCGTTGAGGTCGCGACGGGCGAGGCACCCGTCCACGACGCGGAGCGGGTGGGTGCGGACGTGACCATAGAGGAGGTCGCGTCGGCGTCAGGACAGGAGGCGGCCCTGGCGAGGGGGTCGCGGCCGCAACAAGACCCGTTGGCAGAGCCAGCGGGCATGGTGGAGGGCGGGGTGGTCAAGCCCCTATCCGGAGCACCGGAAGAAGAGGAGCCGGCTCCGGAGGTGCCAACGGTCGAGGCGCGGGTACCGGAGCCATCGTCGGTCGAGGCGCCGGCTCCGGAGGCACCGGCGGTCGTTGGTGCCCGCCCTCACCTTACCCTCGGCGACATCCCCCTGAACAAAGGAAAACAAGCGATGGGGGTCGAGGGGGGTGAGGTCGCGGATCAGGCCGGTGCCTCGACGGCCGTTGGAGAGGTGAACACTGCGGGCGAGGCTGGTCCTTCCGCGGGACCAGGGGACGCCCCGGCCGGGTCGTCCTTGTCGTGGCCCGACATCGCCGCGCTGGCGATAGCGCGGGCAGAGACGGAGCTGCCGAGGTGGGAGGGGCCGTCCCTTCAGTTTAGGGACGCTACGAACCCCGACGCTGAGCCCATCTTTGTCTTGAGTGACAAAGATGAGGTGCACCGATGGGAATACCTCGAGGGCGTCCGCCGGCATCTTGATCGGTTGCTCCGAGTGGCATCCGGTGCCGTGCAGAGTATGGGAGATGCCACCGAGGTATGATCTACCCGTCGGCTTTCTCCGTAGTTTTCTTGGTGTCTTCTTCCCTCGGCTTTGTGACCTATTCGGATTGCGTTCAGGAGCTGAAGGAGTACTCCCACCGCAAGTCGCTCTTCATTCGGGATGAGAGTGGCGTGTGGGGCGCGCTGTCCCAGCAACGGGTTCTGGTCGAGGAGGCCCAGAAACGGCTATCCGATCGGAACGCCGAGATGGCTGAGCTGCGCGTCGCGTACGCGGTGGTGAAAGAAGAAGCGACGCAGGCACGGGTGGCCGAGGCCGTGATGCGCACTGGCATGGACAAGGCTCGGGAGGAGGCTGCCCAGGCCCGCAGGGATCTCGAGCCCCTATCCATGCGGGTGAAGGAGCTCGAGGAGGATGTCTCCCAGGTTAGCCTTCAGTGCGACACCCTCAACGTCGAGGTCACGACGCTGAAGGGAGCCGTCCAAGAGAAGGACGCAGCTCTCGAGTCTGCTCGGCAGGAGATCGAGGCGCTAAAGGCAGCCATCAGCGACAAGGACAGCGCCTTCCTGGGGCTCGAGCGAACGTGCGGGGGGCTTTGTGACGAGGTCGTGGGCCTGCAGACCCATATCGAGGGTAAGTGTTATTGTCACGGCCACGACGTTGAAGGCCCCGCGTTGGGTATTAATTTGTTTGTCGTGTTTCAGAGCTGGAGAGAGAGAATCGAGAGGCCCAATCTTCTGCCAACCCTTCCACAGCCTCCTCGAAGCCGAGATCCAGAGGACCCAACTTCTCCAGGGCGCGATCACCACCGTATGCGACGGCCTGGGGGTCAAGCCCGACGCCGACACCGGGGAAGATGTTCCGGGGAACTCCTTCGTCCGTCGGATGGTGGCGCTGGGCCGCCTTGCCCGGGAGAAGATACGGGACGGCCTCCATCACGGCGTGAAGAGGGCGCTGGCCGTCGTCCGTTCAGGGTTTGTGTTTGACATGAATCTCGTCGCCGAGGGCTTCGTCACAGACCTAGATCGGACAGACGAGGAGAACGTGGATGCTTGCGTGGAGCTGATCGAAGCCGCCGAAGAGCCTGGAAGCCGTCTGGCCTCGCTTTTTGAAGCTGAGGTGGTTCCGCCTGCCGACGACGAGGGCCTGTGAGCCAAATCTGGGCATGAAGGCCCATGTAATGAGTTAGTATTTCGAATTTTGGTTGTGGCGGCCGCGGAGGCCTTAAAAACTCGAAACATAAACCGGTTCGTGGTTGATTTAGTTTTACTCGAGCTTTTCTTCCCTTTATCGCTCGGACCGTGTTCTCGCGTGATTTACTTAGCACGCAGCTGCACCCTTTGGCGTAAGGGAGCGAGTGGAGGTACCGTAGCCTCGGAGGCGTAAGTGATCTCGCGGCTCAACTTCCCTCGAGCTTCAGGGTGATGTTGCGGCCTTGTAAATCGTGTGAGAGCCTGATCTAAGCGACAGGGGGTATGTTCTTTAAATTTAGGAACCGTTGTTTAGATCTTCCTATCGTGAAGGCGTACCTCTAAAAGGTGTAAGGGGTGAGCGGAGGTACCGTAGCCTCGGAGGCGTAGGTGATGCTCCAGACTCGAGAGCCCTCTCGAACCTTAGGGTGCTCTTTCAGCGAAGTCAATCTAAGAAGCGGTTCTTAAATTTTTTAAAAAAGAGCATAAGTTTTTTCGGGGACCGGGGGTTCCCCCCTTGCAGCCCCCGAGGGAGGGTCGACTCTGGGAGTGCAGGGTCGATCCTTCCTTATTACGAAACGAAAGTTTGAACATCGCTGTATTCTTTATTGACGAAAAAGAAAATACAGAGCCTCGAGGCTTTTTAAGGAAAGAAACGACGTAGCTGTTCGTTGTTCCAAGCGTTGGTGAGGATTTTGCCCTTCTCGTTGGATAGCTTGTAGGTGCCCGGCTTTAGTACTTCTGCGATGATGTACGGCCCTTCCCATGGTGGTGTGAGCTTGTGTCGTCCCTTGGTGTTCTGGTTCCGCCGTAGCACCAAGTCGCCGACGTTGAGGTCACGCTTGCGGACGTGTCTATCGTGGTAGCGTCGGAGACTCCACGCAAAGATGTCGACATTTGTGCGGAGAAAGTCGACGAGCACTACTTTCTATTTAGGATCGAGGGTGGCACTGATGCTCAGTGCCTTTCCCTTGGGACCAGCGGGGTCGAGGGGTACGAGTTTGACATCTTCGGCGGGCTCGAAGCAGCCGGCATGGCGTTTTGGGTCGGGAATCGTATTGGTGAGACCGTCGAGGTCTGCAGCCAAGATCGCCGACTCCAAAACAGCCTCGCTGTGCTCGACGCACTCGACGTCGCACTCGTAGGCATGTTCATATGAGGGCCCTATAGTGATGACACCGTTTGGGCTTGGCATCTTGAGCTTGAGGTAGGTGTAGTTCGGAATTGCCATGAACCTGGCGTAGCATGGGCGCCCTAGGATAGCGTGGTACGTTCCGCGGAATCCGACCACTTCGAAAGTGAGAGTCTCCTTTCTGAAGTTGGCCGGTGTGCCAAAACAAACAGGCAGATCGACCCGCCCGAGGGGTTCCGCCTGTTTCCCTGGCACGACTCCGTGGAAACCCCCGACGCTAGGTTGGAGGCGCGCTCTCTCGACCCCCAGAAGGTCGAGGGTCTGGGAGTAGATGATGTTGAGGCTGCTTCCGCCGTCCATGAGCACCTTGGTGAGGCATGTGTTGGCGATGACGGGGTCAACAACGAGCGGATAGACCCCCGGGTTGGGGACGTAGTCTGGGTGGTCCTCACGGTTGAAAGTGACGGCCACCGCGGACCAATCAAGGAAGCGGGGTACTGCCGATTATATGGAGAAGACCTCGCGCCGTTCTCGCTTGCGCTGGCGCGTAGAGAGGCAGGTCGAGGGCCCTCCGTAGATCATGAAGCAGTCGTGGATCTCGGGAAATTCCTCGTCCTTGTCGTCACCCTTAGGGTCCTCCTTGTCGTCCTTCTTGGCGCCGGCACCCCTGAAGTACCTGCGCAGCATGTGACAATCCTCGAGGTTATGGTTAGTGAGTCCCTTGTGGTAGGGACACGGCTCTTTGAGCATTTTGTCGAAGACGCCTTCGCCGGGGGGGCCTCGAGGTTTCTTGTGCTCGGTAGCAGCGACGAGCTCGTCGGCCGGGGCCTCGAGCTTGCCCTGCTGGCCTTTTTTCTTCTTGCGGTTGTTTCTCTTGGAGCCTCGGGTGGAACTCGCGGGATCGTCGACCTTCTGCTCCCCCCTTTCCGAGTCGCCGCCAAAGATTGCACCAACCGCCTCCTCGCCGGCGGCGAAGTTGGTGACGATGTCCATCAATCCGTTGGTAGTGAGTGGGGTGTTACGGCCCAATTCTCGGACCAACTCCTTACAGGTGGTGCCAGAGAGGAAGGTTGTAATTACGTCGGAGTCGGTGATGTTGGGGAGCTCGGTACGCTGCCGGGAGAAGCGTCGGAGGTAGTCTCGGAGGGATTCATCTGGTTTCTGCTTGCAGCTCTGGAGGTCCCACGAGTTGCCGGGGCGCATGTAGGTCCCCTTGAAATTTCCCTCGAACACCCTCACGAGATCGTCCCAGTCGTGGATCTGCCGAGGTGGGAGATCCTCGAGCCAGGCTCGGGCGGTGTCGGAGAGGAACAGGGGGAGTTGTCGATTGATGACCCGGTCGTCAGTGGCCCCGCCCAACTGACATGCCAAGCGGAAATCGGCGAGCCAAAGTTCGGGTTTGGTTTCGCCGTTGTACTTGGTGAGAGTCGTGGGGGGGCGGAACCGAGCCGGGGGCACCGTCTCACGGATTGCCTTACTGAAGACCCGAGGACCCGGGGGCTCGGGTGAAGGGCTATGATCTTCCGAGCTGTCGTAGCGTCCGCCCCTGTGGACGTGGTAGCCTCGAGCCACACCGTCACCGTGCTTGCGCGTGCGGCGCTCGACGATGTTGCCACGGGTGTCTCGAGGCTCGCGGTCGTTGTCGGTGGGCTCAGGGGCCGGTGCTACCCGGTTTCGCCGGGCAGGCTCGGGGTGAACCAAGGCTTCTCTCTCCTGTCGGGAAGGCTCGAGGATCCGCTCCGAGGCTGCCTTGCGTCGCCTCGAGGTAGAGCTCTCGGCCTGCTGCATGGCGGCGGTCTCGAGGAGTTCTCGGATTTCATCTCGAGCCCGACGGGCGTCGGGGTTTGATGGCTCGGGCATATTGCGGAGGAGCATGGCGGCGGCGACGACGTTCTGGCTGGCTCGGGCGAAAACTGGGGGGTCGACCACCCGGTCCTCGTCGATGCGACGATCGACGTCGCGAGCTCTCTCGCGAGCTCTCCCGCCAAGTGCGTGTTCTGCACGCTCACGCTCGAGGGTTTGTTGGAGTAGATCCAGGTTTTCCTATTCCTCGTCAAGCCTGTCCTGCAACTCGTGAATCTGTTCGAGCTGCGCTCCTTGATCCGCAAGGAACTGAGGCTCGTCTCGCTCGGCAGGAGGCTCGACATGAGGTGGCGTGTGCCTTCCTTCGACTGGCTCTTCGTCCTCTGATTCCGAAGTGCTTTCAACGTCGATGTTGAAGCACTCGCGGGTCGGATCATAGGTGTCGTCGGCTGAGTCGGAGTCAGGAGTGCCAAAGTAGTAATACGACGGGGGAACGTGTGGCCGTTGCCAATCGTCACTGAGGCGGCGACGTAAAGAAGCAGTCACACGGGGCGCTGTTTTCGGTGTCTCCGTAGAGTCCCGATAATCAGAAGCCGGTGTGGATGCAACGAGGTCCAGAGTAGAGCGTAGATGGTGCCCGGGGAGTTCCTCATAAGCACTCATGCGGGTGCTCACGGAGGATGCGTACACTCGGGCAGCCGAGTCTAGCCCAAACGGGAATGGTGATGGAGATGTCGCTGCCCGTGCTGAAATGGATGCTCCGGACAGTGGTGTCTCACCGGACGGGGGAGCGGCGGGATTTTCCGTCGGCATGTCACCCTCAGCCAAGCTCGTCCTTCTCAAACCTTCCAAAAGGAGATCTAGGCTGGCGCCTGGCTGGGGGGTGCCAGACCGGGGGACCCCATCGCCCTCCACGGGGTGAAGACGGTGGCTGTACCAGGCTCGTCGTCATCGGGCGGCCCACGCCCGCCTGGAGCGACGGTGCCGGTGGATTGCTCCCCCGGGCTGGGAGAGCTCATAGTCCTCGTCGGTTGGGTGCCTGGGCGGAAGTAGGACCATGTCGTAGCCAGAGCCGAGCGACATGAACTCCAAACTCCCGAACCAGATCACCGTGGCCAACGGAATCGGACGTTCGGGGTCAGCCATCCAGGAAGAAAGGCGAGAAAGCGACGTTTTCACGCAGCGATCCCCTACCTGGCGCGCCAACTGTCGGTGTTCGGACCCATGGGGGTCCTAAACCAACGAGTAAATGCTGCGTGTCTCTTTCCTGGATGGTGATGCAAGGAGAACACACGGGGGTTTATCCTGGTTCGGGCAAAAGAAGGCCCTACGTCCAGCGCGGGGAGATGTTTGTATTTCCTTGCACCGAGGTGCTCGTGTAGGGGTTACAAGCATGCGAGAGAGGGTGTCGAGCCCAAGTCTCAAAGAGAAAAGAGGGAAAAGGCGGTTGCTTGAGATGTCGGTCTTCTATTTTATGTTTTTCGTTCCGTCTCCCTCCCCCCTCCGTTGAACCCTGGCCTGCCCTTTTATAGGGTGAGGGGAGGCCAAGACGACGGGGAGCCTTGAGGTGATGCTTTGTCGATTCCTGTTGAGTTGACTGTGGTAACGTGCCTTGGGAATGACCGGCCATCCCTGGACACCCTAACGTTGTGGGAGACAAGATGGCGAAATGACCCAGAGCGCCATGCCATACCGTCCTTTGAACTAAGTCGAGCGTCGGGGCTGGGTCGAGGCCGGGTCGAGGCCGGATGGATAAGGCCGAATCCCCGATATCGCGGAGAACGTGCCTTGTCTTATCCTCCCTCGAGGGTGATTGATGGTGAACAGTGCGCGGTAAGGTGGGTATAGTGACGGGTTTCACCTCCCATCACGGGATGGGCGGTAAAACAGTGAGATCTGACACGGGTATTGTTCCCACGTCGATCCTGACCGCAGCCATGCCGGTAGGTGGTAGTAGGTAACCGCATTGAATGCTATGGCTTTTGTCCTGGGGTAGGCAAAGAAAAGGTGTCGAGGTGCTCGGTCCGGGCTCACGCGAGTCGGAGTTCTCCCCAGCGGGCGTTCGAGCCTCGCGCGGGTCGGAGCGCTGTCGAAGTACCTTGCGGCACGGGATGGGGCGCGGTCGAGGCGCCCCGTCGAGCGGGCCTCGTACGAAGCAATTAATTCTATATATGTTATAAGTATTGTTGCATTGAGTAGTAGGAGTTGGTTGAAAACCTTGCTGCATTATATCACTCCTTGTCCAGATATATGAATCCTTGAATCCTACATAGACTAGGATCGAGTAGATGCTTAGCCCTGCTTTAAGCGGTAGAAGTCAGGTGATTTCCTGTCACCTGCGAGATATAGGGATGTTCATATATGGCACGGTTGGCTATAAGTGCTATCGTGGAATGGAACCATGTGTTAATAAAATGAAATGAGACCGAGCGGGATGATGATAGTGAAGCGACAAGGCATGGAGGTCTTGGGTGTGGATCTATCCCCGTCTGAGTCGTTTAAGGACCGATTCGCTGTACGTCCTTGAGTCATGTTGAACGCAGTCTAACACTTAGTTGGTCGGATAAGTCGTTCCGACCGCGAAGCCGAGTAATGTGATTCAGGCCGGGACTCGAATGGTAGGTTGCTTCTTAGAGGAGAGAAAGGATGTGCTTGGGGACATTGGCGTGAGACTAAGGGGGGGGGGTTAGAGTCCCTATAACCTGGCAGAGTGTCGCCCTTGGGGTCGCGACATCATTCGGACCCGCGATTCCTGAATCATATGAAAAGGTGGCATGTGCGACCCTAGCAGGGGTCTGCACGGTGAGTGTTAGAAATACCCCTCCAGCTGGATAGGAATTCGATTCGAATCGCCGTCGCTCCTAGTTAGTGAGCACTTGACTTGAGCAGCGGCAACGTAGATTCAATTAAATTGAACTGATGGTTAATTGGATAACGATGGAAAGGTTGCCTCAATTTATACCTGCTATGGTTAATATTGTTTGCTCCTAATAAAGTGAGTGCTCTAGTACAGGTTCTAATATAGATGATAGGTTAATAATAATTAACTTGATGCTTAAGCACTAATGATTGATCATCTATATTAAGCTTTTATGCAAAATATTGTCAAGCTAGCCCCACTTTATATCAGCCTTGCATGATCCTTGGTGTCACCTTATTTCTGATTTCTAACGGGTAAGTCTAGCTGAGTACCTTCTTGTACTCAGGGTTTTATCCCCACTTGTTGCAGGTTGTGATGTATCATGGCGGCTGCAAGAGTTGGTTGGCTCCTGCCTTGTGGCAGAGTGTGATCATGGGCATGATCCTTCTGAGTTATCTTCTCTAATGCTTTTATGAAAGTTGACCTTGGTACTGGCATGTATTTGAAATAAGATTAATGTTAGTTTCAAATTACTTTGCTTCCGCTACTTTTCAATTTAAGTTGTAATAACTATGTTGAACTCCGATGTATATTGAATTACTTGTGAAATTGTTATAACATGTGACTTGTTATGTTGAATCACTACGATCTTGGCTTGTATGTTGGTTGGTTTGAAATCCCTCGTGATTTCATTGGACTACCGGAGTTATATGGGCTCAAGTGCGAGAATTTGATCACTCCGGTGATTGTTTTTGTACTTGTGCTCTTATAATTTGGACGGTTCTATTACAGGCCGGTCTGCTGGCGCGTGGCTATACCCGCAAAGGCTGCAGTTTGTTGCTGGGCCAAAAGGGTCGCCGCCGGCCCTTTCCATTTTTCTAAATGCTTTTCTAAAATAGGTTCTAGTTTAAATTGTAGAATTAATATAAAAAGTTGTAGGAATCCAAAAATTGTGAAACCAATTTCGGTAGGTTCCTAAAATCGTTATCTATCTGTTAGTATATTTGGTTCAACTAGTTTTGAAATATTTCCAGGATTGCTATAATTATTTTGAGACACTTAAAATTATTAAATGTAAACTTGTAGGAATTTTTGTGGCAAAATGATGATAGTGTTAGCTTCGAAAATTCTACAGTAGCTTTGTAGTTATTATTATGTGCCCTCTATAATTTTTGTAGACCTAAAATAATTAGTTTGCTAGAATAAGAAGTGAGCCCTAGTTCGAATGTATATTGAATCGATAAAATGAAATAAAGAAACACCTAGGTACTGCATAACTAAAAATACTTGATGGGAAATAACGCCGTAGTTGACAATGGGGATATGTAGCCGAATACATTGGAACTAGCTCGATTGCTTGAGTGGCGAAATCGTAATTTAAGCGCTGCACCTGTCAGTGATGATTTACGTTTTTACGTTGCATTCACGTTTATCATAATAGGAATGGTGATGGATCGATGGATCAACTGGTGTTAAACCTAAAGGATGGTTCCATGGTGAACAGGTCATAAAGATGAAATACTAACTTTTGGTTATAATTTACCCAGGCAAGCCCGGTGCATAACCCCTATTATTCTGCGCTTTATTTTATGCTTGTGCATTAAGTTTAAAGGAGTTGAATGAAACCCACTTATATATATATATATATATATATATATATATATATATATATATATATATATATATATAATCCTATGAGTCTTACTAGTACGATAGGATCGTGTAGCGTGCTATGCTATAGGATCCCGGTAGAAGTCGAGTGATTACCTATCACTCGCAAGAGATAAGAATTATATTATTGTTACTGTTATCATGTTGTCATCACCTGGAATAAATACGTATAATAATTGGAGACTGGACGGGACTGGGCTTGGATGAACTTGGACTTGGTTGGACAACAAAGCGGGACTCTGGTTGCATTTATCCTGCCTGTGTCGATTGAGGACCGTCCATTGTATTGGACACTAGTCAGGTCATAGACTTATTATCCCGAGCACATACTTTCTTATGGGAGCGGGAAGACTTGTTACTCTCTTGTCATGGGTTCCGGCTCTTTCCGGACCAACTGTTATAGGTGGATTATTAGGTTGGAGGTCTAAGCACCACACTGAAATCGGGTCTGCAGTGTTGAGGGCTTGGAGTCCCAGTTTGGATGGGGGCTTGGACCTCGTAACAGGAGTAGAACGGGTTGGTCTTGTCTGTACCCGGGGTACAGATAAGGCGTGTGTTTTTTGGGATACCTAGCTGGGCACATTGATTTGCGAATCGTCGTTTCTATGTGACGGTACGACTTGACAACTGTCTAGCACCGTAGTAATAACTAGAGCATGGAAGAATGGTAAAATGGTTCTGATTGCTTACCCCTGCTTGAAAGTAGCATAGTTGCTTACCTAGAATGGTTAGTTAAAGAACTAATTGTGATTGCTAATAAAAGTTGATTATAAGGATGCACATTTCGTAATGTTTCCTGCAGTTGCAATGAACCTACAAGCCAAAAAGCCTTGCATAACCTTGGAGTCTTTTAATTTCTCCTGTCGGTGTCTTGCTGAGTACAATTGAGTACTTAGGGTTTTATTCCCCTGTTACAGGTGACAGGCGTTTTTGGAGCTGACACTTGTGTGTGGAAACCTCCTGGTGGGCTCAACGAGGATTTCCTTTATGTGCGGACATAGAGTTTAATTAAAACTTCCACCAAGAATGATCTCAAACGAAAGACTCTTAACCTGTTATCATTTCATGCATACTAATGTTCTTCATGATAATGCTAACTTGGCATTAGTGATTTCCTTTCCGCTGCAACTCTGATAACATTTTATATTCTGCTGGTATAATCAAATAATAAATTACTCTGATGTTATACCCAAAGTGATGTAAGAAATGACAAGAATGTTGTAAGCTTTACTCTCTCATTTATGATCCTAATGTAAAAATGTAGATTTTCGAGTTCTTCCTTGGGGTGTGCTCGACGGAATCGCATAGTTTAGTGCGCTCCCTTGGTACTAGTGTCTACTCTGGGGAGGGCATTAGATTAGACGATTCTGCCACATGAAACAAATGATGTATGTAGATGACTTGTATGTTAATAGATTAAAGATTAAAAGTATTGCACATGATAAAGATGACGTGGACATCTTTTTGTAATTAATAAGGGATGATATAGACTTAGTGGGAATGATGTAAACACTTTGCATGAAGAGATAGAATATATAATGCCTTGCAAAAAAAGATAGAACGTCTAATGGGGTCACTTAATGAGGAATGACGTGGACACCTTACATCATGACATGAACTTAGTGGGGATGATGTGAACACCTTGCATAAAGAGATGGAACATCTAATGGAGTCATTTAATGGGGAATGATGTGGACACTTTACATAAAGAGAAAAATCATCTAGTGGGGTTTAGCTTTATAAGGCCTTGTTTGGATGCACATGTATTCATCTCAATCTACATGTGTTGAAGTGGATTAGAGTGGAATTAAACTAAATTCTATTCCATTCCACTCCAACACATGTGGATTGAAGTGGATATACATGCATCTAAACAAGGCCTAAGAGTATACAGATTATGTGTAAAATTACCTAATGTTTGATATTTTTTTCTCCATCGCTAAATGGCTTAGCCCGTTGTAGCCTTTCTTAGCTTCTGAGAAAGCCAACCGCTAAGAGGCTTAGCCCGCGCTATTTAGAACATTGAAGTGGATGGAAGAGGGCGGCAGGTCAGCAAGGATGAAGGAGGAGGGCAGTGGGCCCGTGCGCATAGCCGTGGCTTGTGTGGGGCGAGCACGACCAGCGGGGATAGAGGAATGAAAAGGCGCCGGCGCCGGCGAAGGGAAAGGGCGGCAGGAGCAGAAGGAGAGAAGAATCTGAGGTTGATTTTTCCAACGACCTCCTCTTAGGCCTCGTTTAGTTTAAGGGTGTAAAGTTTGGGGGTGTCACATCGGGTGTTATATGGAGTGTCTCATGCGGTGTTCGGATACTAATAAAAAAATAAATTACAGAATCTGTCAGTAAACCGCGAGATGAATTTATTAAGCCTAATTAATCCATCATTAGCACATGTGTTACTATAGCACTTTATTGTCAAATCATGGACTAGTTAGGCTTAAAAGATTCATCCCGCAAAGTAGTCGCAATTTGTACAATTAGTTATATTTTTAATAGTTTTTAAAAAAGTTATATTTTTAATCTATATTTAATACTTCATACATGTGTCAAACATTCAATGAGACATGATATATATAAACTTTTGGGGAGGATCTAAACATGCCCTTAGTCGTTTCGGCCTTCGTGTGCAAACGACGGTGCGAAGAGAATCGCATGAAATGGAAGCAGCGCTCGGAGCGTGCTGTTTATGAGGCCCGAGCTGTTTTTTTTCCCACCAGAATCCGCTCCAAAGAAGCACATAGTTCTTACAGCTACTCGCCCACTCTACTTGGCGGAAATTTCAATCATGCCGAGTCAATCGACGGCAAAAATATAATTTTAGGGTTCGAAGCCGTCTCTCTGCAGAATTTCTGCAGGGGTAAGACTTTGTTTCGGTTATTCCTTTCCCCAGATCCCACTCGTGTGGGAGCCTCTGGCACTGGGTCTGCCCTTTTTTATATAGAAAATAAATTTTAAAATATAGAAATAAATAGGAAGAATATTGGTCCCTAGCCCAGTACTAATCCGAATCGCTTCAGAGTTCGATTGGTACACCCTACACGTTCTCTAATCTACGAGTATGCATACTCCGTATATAATAAGGACTATATATACACTTGGATATCTATCTATATCTAACTAACTAGAGGCTTCACGCACACGGATCAGGTTAAATAAACTCACTATTAGTTAGTCCAAGACAAGAAAGATGCCTCGCGATCAGGGGACATCCTCGGTAATGTGCAGCAAGAAGATGTTGGGCCAGACGACACGGCGGCTTCATGACAATCTGATCTTCGACGAGATCCTGACGCGTTTACCGCCTAGCGACGTCGTCCGCTGCCGAGCCGTCTGCCGCGCGTGGCACACGGCCCTCAACTCGGACGATTTCGCCCTTGCCTACAGCGCCGCCAAGTCAGTCGCGGCGGTGCGCCAACCGGAGCTCCTCTTCTTCGCGCTGGCGGCCGACGCCAGCACCAGCATCAGCACAACCCTGTACACCTTCGCGCTCCGCAACGGGGAGGCGCCGTGCGCCGCCCGCGAGCTCCTCACCCTGGGCAACCTCAGCGCGGCGCACGTGATAGTGTCCCCGAGGCCGTGCCACGGCCTCACGCTCGTCTCCGACGGCCCCGCGTCGCAGCACTACGTGTGCAAACTGTCGACCGGCGAGCACGTCGCGCTCCCGCCCTGCGAGCGCGCCGCGGCCGTGGAGTTTCCGGATTCGATGCGCATCGGCGTGGCGGGCCGATGCCTCCGGCCTCCGCCTTGGGTCCCCTTCGAGATCGCGAGCACCGGGCTCGGCTTCGACCTGGCCGCCGGGGAGCACAAGGTGGTGAGGCTCTTCAAGAAGCGGATTGGGGAGACGGGCTGCGAGGTGTGTACCCCGGCCATGGCCATGGCGGCGGGCGGCGGGTGGGGGTGGCGGCCCTGTTCTGGGCGAGTGCCGCCGCCCGCCGCCAGCTTTATAGCCGGCCTGCCCCCGGTGTCCCTCGGTGGCTCCCTCTACTGCCTGCTCCAGCTGAACAGCTTCACTAGCACGGATCAGCCTATCATGTCGTTCTCCGTCGGCGCCGAGCAGTTCGGGTGGGTGCACATGCCGCCGCTGCTGGCGCGGCGCGTCGGAACACTCACGGAACTGGATGGCTCGCTGTGCGCCGTCGTCGACCTCCGCTTCGACGCCGAGAGGTACGCGCTCTTCACGTGGAGCGCATCCTCGTCGTCGTGGTCGATGCGCTGCTCGATCAACCTGCAGAGCCTGCCCCGGGAGATAAGCGATGAGTTCGTGGAGGACGAGGATGTCATCCCGCTGTGCAGCGCGGCGGACGGAAGGCTCCTGCTCGCCACGGGCTTTCACAAGGTGTTTGCTTATGACCCCAAGCGCGTCGCCATGGAGAGGGTGTTCACCATGCAGGTGTTCGTCGACGCTCCGAACCCCCGTCCTTCCCGGCGGTTGCTTCTCAACATTGGACTCCACAAGGACAGCATCGCCAAAGTCGTCCACCGTCAGCGGACGCCGCCGCCTCCTGCCAGCAACAGGCTGCTGCAGGTCAAGCGAGGCACCAACACGGTTTGCAGGCGACAGGTTTCTGACGTGTACCGCGACGACAATTTACGTATTCTGAGAGACATTTACAAGGACCTAGCTCGACACACATACACATGGATGAACAACGGTTGATGGAGTGGGTCAATTTCTTGAGAAAGAATCTGCCCGCCAGCATTATTGTAAGGATAATATTTTTTTTTAGATAAGGGGGGTGTTTAGATGTAAAAAAATTTAGAATTTTGCTACTGTAACACTTTCGTTTGTATTTGGCAATTAGTGTCCAATCATGGACTAATTAGCCTCAAAAGATTCGTCTCGTGATTTACAACCAAACTGTGTAATTAGTTATTTTTTACCTACGTCTAAAGATTGATGTGATGGAGAGAGAATATAAAAATTTGGAATTTGGAGGGGAAGTAAACACGACCAAGGATAATATATGGATGTTCAAACTACATTAGCAAATTAAAGTATCCTCTTTTCTTTTCTTTTTTCTTTTTTGAAACATTATTATGTACATACTAATTACTGAACACGGCAAAGGGAGTGAACTACATCACTTTATGTCATCCATCACTAGAGATGTATATACCGTCGGGGAGTGCTATCCCATACGGTATATGCCCAGACGGCTCAAGAAGTTGTTTGAGCTGCCGCTGGAGGAAGACGAGAGGTTGTTCAAACTACATTAGCAAATTATCCTCTTTTGTCTTTTGAAAAATTATTATGTACATACTGATTACTGAACACGGCAAGGGGAGTGGACATAGTGTTTCATGCCGCCCATCACTATTTGACGAAATGACGTAATCAGTCTCCACTCTCCAGCACAACTTGTGTTTCTGCAGAGAATTGACGTAATTCGTTGGGAGCGCTAAAAGGAATTGGCACCGGAAAGTGCACCGGCCATGGGTGTTGGCCTTGGGAGCGAGCACGCTGGCCCAAGTTCGACCCGCCGCCTTCTGGCCCCACTACCTCCCACGGTTCGCACGGCTGCATGCCTCCCCTTCCCCTCTCTTTGGTCTCTATATCTGTCCACATTTAGTGGACCTCGGGCTGGCATGGCCTCGCCTATTAGCCGTGTCATGTTTTTTGGGCTGGCGCCGGGCTTGACCCAAAATTGGCCCAGCGTGTCATGTCTGGGTCGGTGATCAGGCACAAAGCCCTCTTTGGCACGGCGATGACCTCATTGGGCCATGCTTTTACTGAGCATGTGCCTTGCAAGGATGGGTGGTTCGTTTGGCCATCTATATTCATAAGATGTTCCAACAATTATGTTTCAATGTTGTAGATATCGGCGTATCTCCCTCCCTCCCTCCGTCACTCTATCTCAATAATGTGAGTAAAATGCACTGGCGGCTTTCAAACTTGGCAACGGGTGTCAAATAGGTCCCCAAAGTCCCAAAATGTCTGTTTGGATACAGGAGCTTGGATCTGGCTGCAACGCGTGTCCAAACGGGCTCAGCCCAGACCTGTTTGTCGATGTGGCCTTCCATGGTGGCACAAGATGTGGCTTTTTTATTTGGGGAAAACACTCTCCCGTTCCTTTCCCCTTTATTCTCCACATGCACATGTTTAGTTTACCGCCTCCGGTAACTGGAACCCTAACCCCCATTCCTCTCCCCTTTTCTTGGCGGTGGCGGCGACGGGTTGTTGTTGGTGCGACTCCAACCTTATATCCAAGGTCATCATTGATGGGAGCAACAATGCATCAGGGACAAGCCGAAGGAATGGAAGGATTGAACTTCCTCTTGTTCTCCGTAGTGACCGTAAGTGCCAGACGGTGAAGGCATTGAAGGCAAAGACAAAGGAGAACCACGATTGCTACTTCCACATTCGTCCTAGTAGCAATGTAATTACATTGGGAGCTCAGTTGATTCATTGTCATCCTCGGGTTTCTTGATCCCCATTGCAATTGGTTGTAGAGAGATGGTGGTGGTTGTCCCTTTGGGCACTGGGAAGAGGATTATGAGAAATATTAGATTGACAACAAGTTAGTTCCTCCTTCCTATGTTCCGGTGTTCAACACAATAGTTGGTGTGGAGAAGAAGGCTAAGGTTGCACAACCAGTTGCACCGAGAAGTTCAGCTATAGAAGATGGAGTTAAGGAAATGATGATAGGAATTGGTAGGGAGATTGTAGTGTTGATGAAATGCTTGGTTGTAGTTTTCCATACTAGTTTTATTGTCCAACAGGTATGCAATTGTTAAGAGTGGTTGAACCATCTACACCTATAAGCAAGGAATTATGTAATATGTGTTTTGAACTGGATCAATGTAAGGTGAGTCATCTGGTCTTCTATGTATATGCGGAAGTATGTAATGCATCTTCTAAATTGAATCAATGGAATGCAGTTGTCCAAATGCATATGTATGAACCTTGGCTTTACCCTATAGGGCCACACTGTAACCTGGGCTGACCATGACCCATTGGGTTGGCGACAATTGCAACTGGCCCCTAGTCGGGGGGGGGGGGGGGGGGTGCAAACTGGGCACAGGTGCCATAGGCTGGCGCCCTGCCACCATTTTTTTGGGGGTTGCCAGCGAGGGGATTTTTTCCTGCCACTAAGATTTGAACCATGGTTGGTGTCTCCCTCACCTTGGTAGCTTACCATTATTACACTAAAATCTCATGTTGGCGAGGTTTTTTTGAAATAATATTATTTTTATTAAAAATTACAAAATTAGATGGCAAAATACCTAAATTGCATAAATAGGATGGCTGTCGGCTTAGCTATAGCCGATATGGAGCCTATCGGACATTTGAGTGCCGCCTAATACTTGTCGGGTGCCTACAAGCCGAGTTGTTTTTGCCACTTAGGATATTACTGTTCCGCTGGTAAGTGTGTGGCTCCTACCGTATTGCCGAGAGGATCCTATCGGTTGCTAGTACTCCGATAACCTGGTGTATACAATTGAAAATGTTTTTTTTTGCTTGGCGGCGAATGGTCCATACAACTTCACTCGGTAGAGCTAATGTTAAAAGCGACTTGAAGTCTCAAACCATGGACAAAGTATACAAATAAAAAATTGAGAATTACATTTCAATTCTCACCTGTTTTTTTTATTTTTAATAGGAATCTTTTTTGGTTGATCTAAAACAAAAGAACTGATGCACCTTTTGTAGGTTTTCAAATAAGATGTAAAAATCACGAAAAAGGGCGTGTAAGTGGTTACAAGAGCCTCCGTAGCACCCACAGTCATGGGTTTAACTTCCCGTGAGAGCGAATATTCTAGAATTTAACGACGTTACACTTTAAGTGGTAGGTGTAACGTCCCAGGGTTCAAATGGCTTAGATCCACTCTTCACACTGAGCGAACCACACCTATCACTATCCCACTTACGCTTTCGTCCTCGCTTCGCGTAAAAGAATTGACTTGTGTAATTCTCAAAAAAAATTATAAAAAATTCAGAGTTGATGTATATAACAACTTTTGCAGTCTTGAAAGATATTTGAATATTTGTTAAGCTATTTATACATTGATTGGGTCACTATCTGTAACTTCATCCCTGGACTATATACTGAGGAGTGGGAGCCCCGATCAGCATATGAACCCAAGTTCACAGTAACCCAGGTAACTAGCCATCGGCCCCTGTATGCCCAAGCATACGATTCAGTATAAATTTGTGTCCCATGTGCTACTCAGCTGATTTTCCAATGTGTGATACGTTGATTTGCATTACTGGAGCCGATACCTCCATCAGGTTCCAAATAGGGTATTTATAATCCTTCTATCGAATAAATAGTACATTAAAAGGTCTCTTAGCTCATTTAATCATGTTTAACTCGATTATGTTTAGATAATTTTTAATAGTTTAAATGGTACAACCTCATAATTCACCATTTAGGGCCTAAACGATATGGGTCATATAACACCCTAGGTGTTTATCACTAATTAAGCAGTGGGTTTGAGCTCAAACATGACAGATTAAGTGGAGATGACAATGTCAAGGTCAACCTACGGAGAAGAGCCTAATTTAAACTTGGATGTTACTCCTTGGCTTTACATATAGGCCATTCTAAAGATATATAATTGGGTGTTGTTATCAAAGTATCTTCACATGTCTCACATTAATAACCATCTATAGTGATCTCTAGAAAAGTTTCATGAAAGTTTGGAATCAAAAAGTCACATGAAATGATAAGTTCCATTCCTATTGGAATTTGCCCCATTAAGTTGATGGAACTATAGATCAACCAAACCATGCAAACTTGCCCAAATGACTCTAGATGAATTCTACAGCAAAAGTCATGAAGGGTTCATGTTGAGCAAATGTCAAGAAAATGCTCCGATTGGCCTAAAACCCTAGTTTAGGCTTTATCGAGTTGCAACTTTGACCAAAGTGAAAGTTTGACTTCTGTACCAGTTATGAGGTTTGACCTTAAACAAAAGTTGTAGTTTAAGTTGAGTAGAACAAACTTTGTTTAATGATCAAGAGCTAATTTAGTTCCTAGCTAGGTCAAATAGAGCTCACAAGAATCAACAAACTGCTGTTTTTGGAACCCTGAAATTTGGCTAAGTATAGATGACTAAACTTCCAGTTTTCGGTTTCAATGTACCCACCTTTGGCGAATTTTAGTTTGAAACCCATTTCGAATTTGGGAAAACTCCTTTAAGCAAAGTTGAAGATTAGGTTGTGTACAACAAACTTTATTTTTGGAGCATACCCTAGTTCAGGTTGGAAATGAGTCTAACTGGAGCTCGAACTTCGAATCTGCTGCTGTTTCAGGCTTCAAAATAATTCTAAGTCTGGAAATCAATGTCTTTAGATTGGCGTGCCGCGTTCTCATGATTTTGATAAGAAACTTGGCTTGCTTCCAAAATAAAGTTTGTAGCCAATGGCATGAAGGAGAGCATGTTGAAGGTAGGTTTAAGTTTGACCACGTTTGACTTAGTAATTAGAGTCCCAACCAAGTGGAGCTTAAACGTCACTAAGTCACTGACAGTGTCAAATTTAGGGTTAATTATCTCTTAACCGGTTGCTCTAATGACCATAGTCACTACATAGATTTTGTAGAGTATCTTGTGGGCTTCGAACTTCATGTTGGGCCCAAGACCTAGTTCGGCCCAGAACCGGCCCAAAATCGGCCTCCAAGACGAGCACAGAGACGCCTGCCACGTGCTCGACGTTTTGTCCTCGTGGCGACCGTGCAGCAGGGCGCCCCCGCCATGGCTGGACACGCGCCCCTTGCCTCTCCACGCGCCCTACGCCCTGCTGCCGAGGTAGAACAGCACCTGAGCGCCATCCCATCCCTCTCGCTCTCCCTGGTCATTCTCTTTCTCACCGCACTATCGCGCAGAGCACGCGTCCGCCATGGACAGCCGGCCGAGCTTCATGGCCGTCATCCAATTAGCTCCTCCATGCCTTCCCCATCTCAGTCGGGTACCGCTGCACCTCCACCGCCAACCACTGCCCCCGACGCGCCCATCTACAGGCCCCGTTCGCCGCCGACGAACGCCGCCTCCGGAGCCACCGTGAACAGCGCCGCCGGCGTTCGTGGGCCGGCCACCCTGCGCCATCCCGGGACGAGCTACGGCTGCTTGGGGGTGCGCGCAGGCCAGGGCATCGCCATGGCCCGCTGCTCGCCGCCAGCGCCGCCCTGCTGCCGGACGGCCGAGCCGTCCCTGCTCTGCGACCAGAGGAAGAAGACGTCCGCTCTGTTGTCTCTGTGAAGAAGACCATGGTTGTCCCTATGACGAGTGGGCCCCACCTAAAAGAGCAATACCACATCAAATCTACAGATTTTCTTTTATCTTGTAAAATCTATATCTCATATTTGGTAGCTCCAAAAATTATGCAATTTATTTTGTTAGAATCCTTGTAAAGTGCTCTGCATGTTAGGGTAATCGGTTGTGCCATGCATGCATGTGTTTGTGCTGTAGAAATTCATTAGTGAAAAGTGGTTTTGGAAATGGATTAACTTGCTTTCATCAATATCTGGAGTTTTAGAAGTCCAAAATTAGTGATTCCAATTTTGTTGGTCTTCTAGTAATATGCGCTGTCTAAGAAAAATATAAAACTTATAGGTTGTTTCTGGGTTTCAGGATGTTTTACCTAGATCTTGTTAAATGGAAAATAAATGCTTGTTTTCCTTGTTATTTTTATATCTTGAGTTGTGATGCTCCAATTGATGTGAAATTTTTATGATAGGATTGTCATGCTGTGGATGTACTGTGGTATAAATTTCATGGTCATTGCTTACTGTATGCTCAAGTTATTGAGTTAACTTGTTTATGGCTTGATAAATAGCTTATAAATAATATATAAATGATAAAATAGAAAATATTGTTCAATTACCTTAATATGATGTTTCTCTATCATATTGATTCATAATATGGCCTTGTGTTCACAGAAAATATTGAGTGTTAAGGTTAACTTGCTCTCACATGATTATTGTAATAGCTATTTGTCTTTTTCATAGAGGTTGATATACATGTCCAAATGACTCGAAATTTATATAGTAGACTTTGGAGAGCATATTTAGGCCACTGTAATTTTGGTATAATTTATTGTGCACCTTGGATATGTGTTCATAATTCCACCTAATTATCTAAATAAATTAAGAAAATGTATTAAAAGAATTTATCTAGCATTAGACACTATGTTTTATGGTGTTCATTAGTCATGTATGAAATGTTGGTAAAGTTGGTTTTTTCGAATTATATGTTTGCAACATATGTTAATAATTATTTCTTGCGGTTAGTAGTTTCTGGGTAGTTCTGGGGGCAATATAAATTACCCTATGTTAATGATGTGTTCTGCACATCTTGTCTATATAAAAGTTGTATATAATTCATGTATCTAGCTTGTGTTAAAATTTGGTGGCATTTGGCCAAGTAGTTTTTGAGTTATAGATATTTAAAATCAGGTTCCAGATTTAGTTTCTCTCTGTTTGCAGCAGACCAGAGTCTGTAGTTTCATCTTTTTGACCTATTAAACTTGAGAATTAGGCTTAGGTGATTATAAATGAATTGTATATAATTTCATAAGCTTTCCATAATGTCTCCTTTCAAGTCATTTGGATTTAGGGATCTCCAGTTATGATTGATTTACTGAGCTACTGTATATATGTCCAGAAAGTGACAGATTTTAGTTGTAGTGCTTTGATTAACTTTGCCATGCTAGTGTGTTGAAGTGTGACTCATACCTTTGAAAGTACTTGGGTTGGTACCCTAGGATCTTATGAGACTTGTGTCTTGATTGATGTGCTTGCAATCTTCTATGTTATGCCCTAATGAGGATTAAGTTAATTAGCTCTAGGTGTTTATGCGAACTTTGGTATGCTTGTTTGATTACTTTGTTTATTGCACTTCTATGCATTCATACACATGCATTATTGCACCTCATTTAGGTACGCTAGCTGAAGCACGTGAAGGACCTAATGTGGAGCCAAACCGAAGATGGAGTTGATGGATCCATCCCAAAGATAGAAGGACCGAACAAGTGTTAGATGGAGGGAATGCTCGCCAAGCGAGTTTCTTCTAACATACTCTAACTTGAGTCGGATCCCAGGCAAACCCCGGAGCATTATAAGACTCCTATCTTCAAAGCAATTAATTATATATATGTTATAAGTATTGTTGCATTAATTGGTAGGAGTTGGTTGAAAACATTGCTGCATTATATCATTCCTTGTCCAGATATATGAATCCTTGAATCCTACATAGACTAGGATCGAGTAGATGCTTAGCCCTGCTTTAAGCAGTAGAAGTCAGGTGATTTTCTGTCACCTGCGAGATATAGGGATATTCATATATGGCACGGTTGGCTATATTTGCTATCGTGGAATGGAACCATGTGTTAATAAAATGAAATGAGACCGGGCGGGATGACGATAGTGAAGCAACAAGGCATAGAGGTCTTGGGTGTGGATCTATCCCCGTCTGAGTCGTTTAAGGACCGATTCGCTGTACGTCCTTGAGTCATGTTGAACGCAGTCTAACACTTAGTTGGCCAGATAAGTCGTTCCGACCGCGAAGCCGAGTAATATGGTTCAGACCGGGAATCGAATGGTAGGTTGCTTCTTGGAGGAGAGAAATGATGTGCTTAGGGACATTGACGTGAGACCAAGGGGGGGTTAGAGTCCCTATCACCTGGCAGAGTGTCGCCTTTAGGGTCGCGACATCATTCGGACCCGCGATTCCTGAATCATATGAAAAGGTGGCCTGTGTGACCCTGGCAGGGGTCTGCACGGTGAGTGTTAGAAATACCCCTCCAGCTAGATAGGAATTCGATTCGAATCGCCGTCGCTCCCGGTTAGTGAGCACTTGACTTGAGCAGCGACAACGTAGATTCCATTAAATTGAACAGATGGTTAATTGGATAACGATGAAAAAGTTGCCTCAATTTATACCTGCTATGGTTAATATTGTTTGCTCCTAATAAAGTGAGTGCTCTAGTATAGGTTCTAATATAGAGGACATGTTAATGATAATTAACTTGATACTTAAGCATTAATGATTACTTATCCATATTAAGCTTTTTATGCAAAATGTTGTCAAGCTAGCCCACTTTACATCAGCCTTGCATGATCCTTGGTGTCACTTTATTTCTGGTTTTTGACGGGTAAGTCTAGCTGAGTACATTGTCGTACTTAGGGTTTTATCCCCACTTGTTACAGGTTGTGATGTATCATGGCGACTGCAAGAGTTGGTTGGCTCCTGCCGTAGAGGCAGAGTGTGATCACGGGTATGATCCTTCTGAGTTATCTTCTCTTTAATGCTTTTGTTGGAAGTCGATCTTGGTACTGGTATGTATTTGAAATAAGATTAATGTTAGTTTCAAATTACTTTGCTTCCGCTACTTTTCAAACTAAGTTGTAATAACTATGTTGAACTCCGATGTATATTGGATTACTTGTGAAATGGATGTAACATGTGACTTGTTATGTTGAATCACTACGATCTTGACTGGTATGTTGGTTGGATTGAAATCCCTCGTGATTTCATTGGACTACCGGAGTTATATGGACTCAAGTGCGAGAATTTGATCACTCCGGTGATTGTTTTTGTACTTGTACTCTTATAATTTGAGCGGTTCCGTTACAAGTCATCTGTGTTGTGGGTTCATAACCACGATAGTGATTAAATGGTCGATGCGTGAAGCTTCCTTGGTTAACAATCAAGGCACGACAAGATTTATCTTGGTTTGGCTGTGCTTGCAACCTTTGCATGTGGCGGGGGCGGGCTGGCAATCCAGGAGCTCCCCGTTTAGCCACTGAAATAATAACATCATTAAATTCTTAAATAAATACAGAAAACTGCGAGCACTCAGCTTAAGTTGAGGACATACTCGGGTGGATAGATTTCACTACAAGAACCAGCTAGCTAATTTTAACTCTGACTAACAATTATCTATAGTCGATCCTTACTCTAAATTAGTTGATAAAATACTATTTTTGAACCACAATGTCATATGATTTTTTCTAGATTTTTTAACATCTACTTAAAACAGTTTGAAGATTTTTTTGAGATCCATAGAACATTATTCTAGATCGACAAAAGAAAAATACAATGTACTGATTTAACTTGCTTAAATTTTCACAGCATCATCCTTGATTAAGAAATAATATATATACATCATATTAGAATAGCATACCCGTGGAATAAGCCTCTTTGGGATTTGGATTAGTGGCAATAGAATAAATAAGCGGCATGCAAATTGATTTGAATAAGCTGAAGTCAGTTCGGAAGATGTCCATAGGGGGATGAAGCCCTGTCGGCGCACCATGAGCCGATAGGTCCAATCGGCCTGCCAACTGTCAGCGGGGTACTAGTCGGCTGCCATGTCAGTTTATCTGCCGCTGAGAGGCCGATAGCTCGCGTATCGGCTGTTCAATTACCGATAAGATGCTAGATTTGCTTTTTGTTAAAAGTAACACCTAAATCTACAATTATTTATTTAAATAATATTATTCCAAAAAAAATCCATGTTAGCAATCCCAGAAATTCATTGAATGAACCAGCTTAATTCACGAGTAATCTAAAATCAATGTAAGGGTTACCGTGATCTGTACATATAAACATTACATCTAGTTGCTTCTTAAAAACTTCTCTCACAACAGAAGCAACAGAAGTACTAAATTTGCAAATAATTAACGGGTTCCCATAAACCTATCCCTTTTTCCCTTCCTTTTTATTTTCTTTCCTTAACTCGTCTTCTGCTATTTCCCTTGTTTTTCCTTTCTGACCGTAGCCACCCAGGAGATATACATCAGCTGGACTTAGCAGCTTCACGTACCAGCAACATGAAGTAGCAGCACCAAGATTAGAAACAAACAACCCATACCCATGAGAGAACAAGTAGAAGCAGCAACCTGAAGTGCTTGAGACAACAAGGATCCAAGTTTTAGATGCTATTGCCGTAGTTCTCTGCAAGGGCAGGGCCTCCGCCCTCCGCATACTACCCGCAGTGGGTACTCTAAAGGATACTCTAAAGCTTCAGAGTATGAATATAGAGTAAAAACCGTTGCACTTGGTACTCTAAAACAATACTCTATTCTTTCTCTCACTCTATATTTAGAGTGGTACAATGCTTACTCTATAGTGGGCAGTGGCGGATCCCACTGGCTAAACAAAGGAAAAAATACTGTAACTCACAAACCAAAAATCCAAATTAAATTTCGATTGCACCATTAAATTCGTCTCAATAAATCATTCAAAACTAGACCACACATGGATATATTTAGATAAAGTAACAACTGGGTCCCACAGTGCATAGAGTGGATAGAGGATAATATAGAGGATGGATGGGTACGGAAGAATTGAGTATAGAGGAGAGAATCTTGCTAACTAGGACGTATAGAGGATGAATATAGAGGTCCATGAGTGCGGATAGCCTTAGTGGCGTGAATATGAGGAAAATAGAGGCAGCGTGAACAGTGTGAGCTCAAGCAGGAGGCTGAAACGTGGGATGTCGCGGATAGTGATCCCTAATATATTGTCGTAGAAAAATAATGGCCATATCAAAATTATCTATACTTGAAGTAGCACACAAGAACAAAAGTTTCTTTCCAACCAATTTTAGAGATTCAGTTCAGGAACAAGTAGTTTTGAAATACTAAATATTTTTTCAAACTTTAGGTTTAGAATAAACCAAAGGGAAGTGCTAGCGCCTGCAGACGCCCGCACGCACGCCTGACACGCCCGCTCAACACCTGACCCACCCCCATCTGTTCACCCTGTCCCCGCAGGCGCACCCCTGACCCGTCGTGCCCTCAACCGCCGGCCCCCAACGCTTTGCGCCCTATGTCCGTCGGCCACTGGCCCGCTGCGCCCCTGACTCTTCGAACAACATGAAACACGTGCAGCATGAAACACTTGAATGCAACATATGTCTGAAACAGATGAAACATCTGGAACATACACTTGCAACATATATGTGAAAACATATGCAATATCCAAATAGAACACTTGTAACTTGCAACATGAAAACACTTGCTACAACAGGAAGACTGAAACAACTAAAATATTTTGGAACATACTGTTGCAACATATGTGTGAAAACATATGCATCATCCAGATCAAAGAGTTTGCAATATAAATTTGGAAACAGATGAAACATTTTGAACAAACGCTTGCAACAAGCCTTTGAAACAACTGTAACATATGCAACATCCCCTGATCTACTTTTACAACATTCATATGAAACAATTGCAACTTACATCTGAAATGCCCGATACATTTCAAACATACATATGCAACGTAGGAGAGGGAAGGTTGGGCCGGTCGATTCCGGTCGTCGGGGTCGAAGACGGTGGCGAACGGCTGCGCGCGAGCACCACCGCCATCAGCACCACTAGTACTAGGCTTGGATTGGCAGCGACGGTGGAGGATGGGGGCCGAGGAGCACCATGGCCGCCGGAGTGGGGGAGAGCCGCCCACTCCCCTACAACACCGCTGCGCCACCTCCGTGGATCTCGCCGGGGTGGGGGAGAGGGCCACCGGATCTTCAACATTAGGGGCTTCCGATGGGTGAGGACATCGGGGTGAGGTAGGAGGATGGCGGGGTGGGGGAGGTGGCGCGCCGGGTGGGCAAACGAGAGAGAGAGAGAGCAGAGCAACAGGGAAGCATGAGAGAGGAGCTCGTTGGACAGGCGGCGCGTGCGGAGTGAGGCGAGACAGCCAGGAGTTGATTTTGTTTTTATTTATTTATTTAGGCGAGCGACACGGGTGGTAGTGAGGTAAAGTTGTGGTGGATGTCACGCCACGTGTCCGGAGGGGAGTCGCTAGCGTCGAACGTCCTGTTTGTAGCATTACCATAAATCAAAAGGTGAGTGCGTAGTAGATTCCATGGTGTCCATTCAATTACTGATAACATAGTGACCGGATCAACTTGTAACCAGTGTACACGGGGCCCCGAAGGTCTATATATATGTGCAGTTATGCACCAACCCCACATGTATACCATTCACTTATTATGTTACGATCTGTCAGTTACATCACAACCTTTTCCTATGATATAATTTTTCCAGCAGAACACATTACCATTCACTTATATTTAGAAAAGCGTTGATTAGTTATAATAAGGGTACGGTGTTGTCTTCTTCGCAATAAAATAGGTGTTGTCTGGCCACAATTCACATGTGAGACCCAGTTCTTCTTGCAATGAAACCTAAAAGAATATATTTACATTGGTAATAGCTAATTCAAACTTCACAGGGCAGGTGTAGAAGACCTTACATGTGATGGAGCATGTTTTAGATCCTGCTTCGTCAACAAACCGTTTACTTTAGTTTTCTTCATCTTCCACATCTTCATCAATATGATCCACAAATAAATCATCATCACCATCTTCAACTTCATAACCACTATCTAGGAAACCTGAATCTTCATTGTCATCAACATTGGCGCTTCCACGTTCTGGATAAGGAAATGCACTATGGTGTCCTCCAAGATTTGTATAAAAATCTGGCAGCTTCTCTGCCTGCTTCTTCTATCACATTTGGTAGCTCACATACTGGGTTCAGAACAATATCATCCCAGTTCACACAAGAAAAGGTGACCTCATGGTCCAAATACACAACCAAAGTCTTAATCCTATCCACAAAAGAGCACGTTGAAATGGTGTCTAAAACCCCTACTATGACCCTAACCCATCACTTAGATCCTTCCATGGTAGCAACCAATAACTCTTCATCAGTGGTGTCTTTTTGTAACCTGTCTACTCGGCAAAGTCATCTAGCCAAAGGGTGGACCAAGTATCAACTTCAGAACTGTCAAACCAGATAATCTTCCCATCCACGTAACTCCTTAAGTGACCATACCCAACAAAACCCACCATGGTGAAGCTCTACTGTAAACTCTTCATGATTCTGACCGACACACATGGATTGCGGACAAACACACAACAAATAGTAAATTTTTACACACATTCATCAAATTTGGACAATTCTTTGTACAGTAATTCATGATAATTCATCATATTTGGACACAAGTTCTACATACAGTACAAGTTTATGAGAAAGATAATGTGCATTAATGCTACAGTTACTTCTTCCAAGCACTGAAAAACATGAAAAATTATACAGTTTATAGAGTCCATGAACCATGTAATCAACAACAACAACAACATAGCCTTTTGTCCCAAGCAAGTTGGGGTAGGCTAGAGATGAAACCCAAAAGAGACGAGAAAACAGGGAGACACATAAAGGGACAAAAAGAGCACAAGACAAAAAGAGGTCACGGTTCAGGCACGTTGATTGCCAATCTCCAAGCGCTCCTATCCATAGCTAAATCCTTGGGGATATTCCACTCCTTAAGATCTCTCTTAACGGACTCGTTCCAAGTTAGTTTAGGTCGACCTCTACCGCTCTTTACATTATCGGCCCGCTTTAGAACTCCACTACACACCGGCGCCTCAGGAGGCCTCCGTTGGACATGTCCAAACCATCTCAGCTGATGTTGAATCAATTTCTCCTCAATTGGAGCCACCCCAACCCTATCCCGAATATCGTCGTTCCGGACTCTATCTCTCCTTGTGTGCCCACAACACCAACGCAACATACGCATCTCTGCTACACTCAATTGCTGGACATGTCGCCTTTTTGTAGGCCAACACTCAGCACCGTATAACATCGCCGGACGAATCGCCATCTTATAGAACTTACCTTTCAGCTTCTGAGGCACCCTTTTGTCACAGAGGACGCCAGAAGCTTGACGCCATTTCAACCAGCCGGCTGAAATTCTATGCCTAACATCTTCATCAATGTCTCCGTCCTTTTGTAGCATCGACCCTAAATACCGAAAAGTAAAACCCTATCCATGAACCATGTAATCGCCCTGACTAAAACCCCAAGGCCCCAAAAATCCACCACATAAAGGCCCAAATCAAAATCCCTAAACCCTAGCGTTTGTTCTATGTGCATCCAACATCAACTCCTACGTCCAAATCAATAGCAAACACAGAGAAGGTTCCACATTTAGGGCTTGGAGAACTCATTGTACGTCGGCGCAGGGTCGCCCTTTCTCTGTAGCGGCGGAGCGATCATCGACCGCTGCCAACGCGGCTAAGTTGTCTAGCACCACCCGCCACCTTCACCTTTGTCCTTCCACTTCAACCTAAGATGCTCCGGTCCATGATGATCTTCTATGGTGGTGAGAGGCACGAGAACAGATTCTAAAAAAAAAGAGAGGCGTGAGAACGATGAGAAAGACAAAGAGGCAGAAGAGGACATTGTTTTCCCCAAATAAAAAAGCCGTCGGAGCAAGCTTGTGCCATCATGGAATCGAAGGCCAGGTCAGCAAACGGGTCTAGGCTGAGCCCGTTTGGACACGCGTCACTGCTAGAGCCAAGTTCCTGTAGCCAGACCGGTATTTTTGGAGTTTAGACCCGACGTCAAATTTGAGGATCTTTTATCTTTAGTGCATTTTACTCCAATAATGCCTAGACGCAACGCGAGGTTGGGTGCTTAGGTTCGCACTCCAGCGAACGTGGGTGTACTGGGCGTACGTACAGGGATAGATGGTGGGTTTAGCTAGGGACCCACCGTTCCATGCCAGCGTTGTGTTTTGGTTGGCCTCAGCGTCTGTTTTTTATTCGACGTCCGGAAAACCAAAATCGTGCCTTTACATTTGCCAATCAAATGAGTAGTACAAAGCACAGCAAACAGCAGCAAGCCAGGAATCATACTCATACAGCAGCTCAGAATACCAGTATATCAGTATCAGAATACCAGGTATCGTACTCATACAACAGCTCAGAATACGAGTATCAGTATCACGGCTCAGTATCAGTATCAGTATATCAGTATCAGGATCAGAATACCAGTATCAGTATCATGACTCAGTATCAGTATCACTGTATCAGAATACCAGGAATCATTCATACAGCAAGCCAATTCACGACTTAGTATCAGTTATCAGTATCAGGGTTCAGGGATATATGATATCCCTCACCGTCGGCGACGGCGCGACATGCGAACTAGAGTCTGTAGATCTTCCTCCTCCTCTGGGAAAAGGGGAGGATAGCTGAAATGGCAAACTCTGTGACTGCCCTCCATGATAACGCAGTGGAACCGGGTCCATGTACGCCCAACAGTCTCATACCAATGGAACTGGAATATTACGGCATGAGGCCGGTGGATGATGTCCTCGAGGCAGGCGTACACAAACCGCACGTCGTGTCCCGCGCGTGCTGCGTAGATGCGCAGCCATCTGGGATACCCAAGGTTGAAGGGGCTGTCCAGAGTGCAGTCCTCTGGTATGGGGTAGGCAGGAATCATAGGGACTGGAACGGGTTAACTACAGCACAGTCCCTGCACAACATTGCCTGGCAACATGTCATCATGAGGCGCGGCTGACCTGATGGGCAGCTCGAGCACCTCGGAGCGGGAGGAGGCGGCGGCTGCTGATCCCTGTTGCGCCGTCGAAGTGGTGGGATGCCGTGAGCCTGGAAATGATCAAATCAAAGGGATAAACAGATGAATATGCAGGAACAGTGGCGGAGCTCGCAACAAAAATGCAGAGAGGGCCATTTTGACAATTATGAATATGAATCTAGTACATATACAAGTTTCCATAAATCATAATATAATTTGTGAACACAATGCCGGATCTTGTTTTAGGAATTCAACTCCCATGTACACAACATGTGTATCTGCTTTGTCATTCATCTTGCCTTTGTTTCAGTTCAGAGAGTAAAATAATTGAAGAGGAAAAAGTCTACTTAACCCCCTGAACTATCAGCTAGTGTCTAATCTACACCTCAACTATAAAACCGTCTGTTTTACACCCTGAACTTTTCAAAACCGTTCAAATTACACCCTGAAGCGGTTTTGGACGGCGGTTTTACTACAATAACCATTGTTTTGCTACAATAACGGCAGTTTTGGTTTTTTCTTTTTCTATTTATTTCCACTGAATCTTTGAAAAATCATAGTAAATCACAGAAAAATCATAAAATAGAAAATCTAATTTTGTTGGATTCCACATGAGTAGATCTACACAATGAATATATAATATAGTATGATTTAGTACAATTTTTTTCTATAGCTTTAAATTAGTTAGAAAATCAAATTTTATCTGTAATTAATTGGAATAATTCATAGCTACAACTTTTATGGTCCAATTGTGGTTAAATTTTTATAGTGAACTAATTATTGTATGCTTGAACTGTAGTAAAAATTTCATACTGATTGGATCATGTATAATTTAGTTATAGATTTATTTATATTTAACAATCATAAACCTAAACATAAATCTAAATAAATCTATAACTAAGTTATATATGATCCAATGAGTATGAAATTTTTACTATAATTCAAGCATATAATAATACCTCTATCATAAAAATTTCGCCACAATTGGACCATAGAAGCTGTAGCTATGAATTATTCCAATTAATTACAGACAAAATTTGATTTTCTAACTAATTTAAAGCTATAGAAAAATTTGTATTAAAGCATACTATATTATATGTTCATTGTGTAGATCTACTCATGTGGAATCCAACAAAATTAGATTTTCTATTTTATGATTTTTCTGTGATTTAATATATTTTTTTAAAGATTCAGCGGAAATAAATAGAAACAATGGTTACTGCAGCAAAATCGTCGTTTCAAAACCGCTTCAGGGTGTAATTTGAACGGTTTTGAAAAATTCAGGGTGTAAAACAGACGGTTTTATAGTTGAGGGTGTAGGTTAGACACTAGCTAATAGGTCAGGGGTTAGACTTTTTCCTAATTGGAGATGGCTCCACAAATCATATCTTTTCCTTTTGAAGAGTTTATTATAGATGAGTCTCTCTTTAACCGTTTCTATATCTAAAACTGTACAAGGTAGATATACCATCCAACTCGATTTAGCATTACTAAGAAGCAAAGAAGAAAACTACTGAAAACAAGCAAATAACAATATTTGAGTCTTCCTACATGTTAACCAGTGGTCTAGTAGACCAAATCACCACTCACTAGGATTAATCGGATTGGAGATTTGGGACTAGCGAGCCTGGCATCCGGAATGTCAGAAAACTCCAAGCCAGCAACACGAGTCCGAAAGTCACGCGCGTGTCCTTGCACCAGGCAACAGACAGAGACTATTTTTTTTGGCTGCTATAGTTTTCCCCAATCGGAAGGCCAAGAAGCAAGAGAGAAGCGCAGCATGGCAATGTTTGAGAAGACTATTGACTGAATCACTAAAATATTTGAACAGATACAGACAAGCTTTAGCGCCGCTAGTGTGCATGAACATTATCAACAAAAACAGGAGGTAAAACCGTAAAAGAGCTCGCAGGCATGGCAAGCTGTAGGAAAAACAAACGCTTACCGGGGCGAGGGGGCGGAGGGACTCGGTGGTACGGGAGTGGGACGCGGACGGCCGCGGCACTTCAGAAAACCGCCTGCAAGGCAAATGCGATTGCTCCCGTCTCTGACTCTGAGATCACGAACGAGCAAATTCTTGATTAAGAAAAAAACGGGTAATGAACGACAGGGAAGGAGACTCTGAAAACAATTCGAAATCCACGAAGAAAAAACGCGAAGTGGACGACAGGAAAGGAGACCCTGAAATCGCGAACTAGCTGGTTCTTGATTTTTGTTCGAAATCCAAAAAAAAAGGGAAGCGAACGACTCTGAAATCACGAACAGTTCTTGATTTCTAAAAAACGGGAAGTGAACGAAAGGGAAGGAGACTCTGAAATCAAGAACAGGTTCTTGATTTTCGAAATCTGCAAAGAACACGAGCAAGAACGCGAGCAAGTAGAGAGAACTCGGAAAAAAAAACTAAGCACCGGCGATCAGACCGCGAAAACGATTTCTCCCCCGCTACCTCATGCTCTGCTTCTGCCGCGACGTGACCATGAGCGCGCGCCGCTGGCCTCAGGTGGTCTGCGTCTGGACTAGAAAGATCCTTCTACGGGCTCTTGGGTTTTTTTGGGGGCGCCATTGCTGGCTGGACGGAGGCACAGAGGTCGGAAGCAGAGGAACAAGAACTGCGGCGGCGATCAGAATGCGAAAACGATTCCTCCGCCGCTACCTCATGCTCTTCTTCTGCCGCGACGTGACCATGAGCGCGCGCCGCTGGGCTCAGGTGGTCTGTGTCTGGACTAGAAGGATCCTTCTCCGGGCTCTCGGGTTTTTCTGGGGGCGCCATTGCTGGCTGGACGGAGGCGCGGAAGTCGGATGCAGAGGAACAATAACTGCGAAAGGCGGAAGCAGAGGGAAAAGAACAGGAGGAATAGGAGGGCGCTAATGAGTTTCCCGTTTGCCGTTTATATAGTTTAGTATTTATTATTAGTTTGTGTGCGTGTGGGCTGATTCTTGTAAGCGCGGCTGGTCGACGACGGTCCGGCCCATCAAGTTGGGTCAGGTCCAAATGTAGCCCAGCCACAGTGACTGCGCACTGGCACGGATGGCGGCGGCGGGCGGGCGGCGGCTCCCATCGGCGTGGGGACCGGGCCGCGACGAGGACGGCGGCGCTCAGCACGCGGAGGCGGTGATACATCGTGCAAATTCTTTCTTTGCTGAACCAATTGATTATGTTTCAATATTTCTTCAACTAGTTTTAGTTGAGCCTGCCCTACGTTAACCGCAGCCTCTTTCGGATTTCTCGTGTGGTGGAGCGTGGCATCCTGCATTGGTGCCACCAGCCAAACTTGCAAGACTTGTGCCAGAGCCAGATGCTGGCTCTGATCTATGTTTCTGACAAAGCAGTTTGCCCGCGCGTGGAAATTTGAGAAAAACTCTGGCACCTGATACTGTGCGTTCGCCTAAAATGGATACAAGTTCTCGGGTATATAGTTCTATTTCTAAGGGAAACTCTTTGTTTAGTTGAGAGTCTGAAATGGATCAGTGATTCCAATGTTGAACTTGTTGCCATTTTAATTCTTTTTCAGGGTCCATTTCTAAGGGAAACTCGACGAATCTGTCGTTCCGGTTGTTGCTGATGCTTGACCATGATGTCTGCCTATATCTGTCATGTTGAAAATCTACCATGAGGAAAGATCTAAAGGCTCAATATTCAGTGCTCTAGAGGTGAGCAATGTAGGCGTGCCTTCCTTTCCTTCACACGATTTTTTGCTTGCATGAGTAGTTCATCTCCCGCAGATCATCCCGAAGAAGAACCACATTGAGATCTACAAGCACCTCTTCAAGGGTATGTGATTCTTGGTCCAGTGAACTTGCAATAGGGTTAGCTTGCGTTGATTGGTTGTTTCATTTTCTGGGAGGAGACAGATCTTCAAATTGTTTTCTTATTAATAGGAGAGTACTAGTGTATTATTTCGAGTTTAAATTTTTGGTCCAATTTTAGCATCCCAAAAACTTAGCGAGCAGATATATAGGCTTGACTCAGCGAGCTTGTGATCTAATTTTGTACTCCAAAACTTGGGAAATGAACATAGGTTCTGGTTCTCCCCTATACTAGGGAAATGAACATATGTTCTGGTTTGTTGTTATATATTCATCACTGTGAATTCAAAATATAGACTCTCTAGGATGAAGTCATCTCGATCTGTATCTTTTGACTGCACATGTTCAAGCATTCAGTCTTTTTTTTCAGGGTGCATCCAGTATGGTTCTATTCGTAGATTTTTTCCTTGTTGATTTAACTGCCAAACATGGATGGTTCTAGTCCTTGTTGATTGAACTAATACTATTCTTGTTATAGAATATGTTGTAAAGATTGTGCTAGCACATTTTCAGAGATTTTTTTTTTGTTTCAAGAGAGGAATAGAAAACTGACTCAAGTATTTTTATTCTCTCACTGATCTCACATAGCATCTGAGAGGGATGTAGGTGCTCTGCACATGGAACAAAGCAACATCTGAGAGGGAGGGGAGAATGCTCCCCAGGTGCTAGCTTCCTCGCTGCATGTCAGCGAAGGAGCTCATCACAGGAGGGGAGCAGAGGAAGCTTGGTTCTTCAACATCTTGGTTGGATGTAGGTATGTTCTGCTGCCTACTTGATTGCTTATTTGGATGCAATTCCTTGTGAATTCAGTGGTTCAGGGGGTTCTGTTCGAAATTATCTTAGTTTTATGGAATGTGGTCCCAAAGGTTGCAGCTCCTTGTGAATTACAAACATAAACATTAGAGAGGTTGATGGAAACTAGAGAATAGGCGCAAGCTTCTGCTGCCCATTCTTGCAGCCATCCTCACCTACCAGGCAGGCTTGAGTCCTCCAGGCGGCTTCTGGCAGGAGAATAATACAGGCCATGTCATTGGCAACCCAGTGCTCAATGAGAACTACTGACGTTGTTACATGGCTTTCTTTTACTGCAACGCAACGACCTTTGTCCTGTCCTTGGCCATCATCATGCTGCTGGTTAACAGAAAGCTTTCGACGAGGGGGATACAGTCCTAACACTCAGGATATTTGTGGTTAATATAACAGGTGGGGACTTTGTCCCACCTGTCGACCCTTCAATAAAAAACTCTTCTCATCCTAATTCCTGAGAGCTCCAATTGTAGCCGGTCCCAGTATTCCTTCGCAAATTGTACAGTTGCGACTTACTGAGTTCAGGCCTATTCATGATTCAACACGGGTTGGTGAGCATGGTGGGACTGGTGCAAGCTTGCCTCCGGTTGATGAGCAAGTCATTAGCATGAAACTGTTTACCCCTGCCAAAGGGACAATAGGGTTATCAAGGGAGAAGGATCCTGAGTTTTTTTCTTGCTTGCTGTGGACTTTTTTTCTTGCTTGCTGTGGACTTGGCGGCCTAGGTGTTGTCGCAGTTACCCTTTGATGTGTAGAAAGACACCAGCTTGTGGAGCATCATTCATTTCCAATGCAGATGAAATCAAGAATAAACACAAGTAATGTTTCGTGGTGCCAATCTTTATTTAGCTGTATAATTGGTTTGCCTATGCAGTTGTAACATCCTCAGATTTATTCCTTTCTCCCTTTTGCAGGAAGCAGCTCTCCGAAAACAAATGTATTAAGTACTTGTGGATTCCATATACTGACACAGTTGTGGTCCAATGCAATCCTCCCTCAAAGTGGAGAACCCCAATACTGACATCAAAGTATGGAAAGGATGAAGCTTTACAGCATGTTTGAGACCTTTATTGTGAGTCACTGAAAAAATAGAGGTACGCAACGCACATTTGTTATGGTTTGATACCCCAAATTCGAATGGTTACTATGGTGTTCTCTATGCAAATGTGTCTTTACTTTATGTTCTCTTACCAATAATCTCCAAAATATTCTCTTTCTTAGAATTGAACTGACACTACAAAAATAATGGTATTCTTAAACTGCTGTATCCATTTAGATTAAGTTTGTCTCTACATTTCAGTCTGAGTCTGTCCACTCCTTCCTTACTGCAGAAATAAGAGGTGATTCCAGATGGGAGAGTTGCATTTTTTTTATAAAGGGGAGAGTTGTACTTATCTCATGAGTAATACAATTATAGTATTTGTTATGTGTATGATATGTTCAGTAGCTGAGTAGCATCTGCTAGGCATTATCAGCTAGAAAGATGGTAGTTTGTGGGTGCACCCGCTAGTTTGTTCTTCTCTTAGGAGTTTACTTGCTTAAATACTCTCAGAGGAAGATTTTTATTTCTATGTAAGACTTTTCATGGATGTTTTAGGACTTTCTGCTATTGAAATTAGGAAAGGATATTTTCCTTGCCCTTTCACCAGATAAAACGGTAATGAAGTGTAAATTGGGGCTTTTGTGGCTGCTACTTAGTTAACTAGTATAGAAATATAGAACCTTCAAGCATCAGTTCTGTTACTTTTAGAGACGTGCAATCAGACCTCAGCAACTTAGATCCCACAAATTCTCTGCAGCTTTAAAATGTGTGATCAAATGCAATAATAGAAAAAAGGTGAGAATCACTGACTTCTGCAGCACATATGAAATGTTCTAAAGATGACTTAACATGAAAAAAATTAGAGACTGAATTTTATTTTGCATGGATGATACAAAAATAATATGATGATTTTATTTTAAAGAGCTTTGTATAGTTGAAATCCTACATCAGCCAAACAAAATGTCTCTAGCAATCAAACATCAACCTAGTTTGATGGGATCTATTTCTTACATCCTAGTGTTTTAGTTAATTGGTTGGCTGGTGCCTGGTGCCCCATTATCAATGTCATGTATTGCCAGGATCTGAAGCCATTTGATGGCGATTTCTCTGTATCCTCAAGGAATCATCAAGGCTGCTTTTGCAACTCCATATGTTTATCCTCCTTTGTATACCTTGGCATGCTCTGAATTTGTGTGTCTCTTCTCTTCATATTGCCTGTATTGTTTGAAAATGATTCACGTTTATATTTTGATTTAGAATCACACCCAGGCAAAGAGTCTGAAGATGTACCATTTTATTTGGGGAAAGCAGGATGTATTTGTCATCACAAATAATCATTGCTCTGGAAACATATATTGGAGACTGGACCTCATTGGAATACTAAGATGTTGGTAAACACACTTTCAGAATAACATTTTGCATCTATTCTGAAATAGAGAGATTATTCAGGTCAGCATATTCAGAACATTTTTGCAAAGGTTTTTCAGTCTAAATGTTCAGAACATTTAGAACTCTGGATAATCAGTGTGTATGAATATTCAGGCTGTGTTGAAAGTGTTAGTTTCATAATAATTAAGTTGTTTGTTTTATTGCAATTTACAGCTAGAGGTAACTAGGTAGTGAGAGCTCAATCAGTGTGGATTCAGAGAGGTTTAGTCTGTGTATGCTATCTTCAGTGTGTTTTGTCATCAGTAGTTACACTCTAGGCGGTAGTTTTAGAATAGCATCTTGGGCAACCATATAGCAACAGAGATCAGAATTGCAATAGTCAGAGTGGTATAAATATGCATTTGCTGGATTAAATGTTGTCCATCAATCAGATGAATCTCTCTGAATTCACAATGACTCCTTCACTCCTTGTCACAAATAGTCTGAATTGTTTTTAATCTCTGAATCTTATCAATATCCTATATTATCGATTTGATGGTAGAGTCTGTGTGATAACTTGTATTTCAGAAATGCAGATTGCTTGATTTATCTCCCAAACGTCTAATTTGTACCTTATTGTTTTAGTATATCAATTAAGAATTTATTAATGTTAACTGTTTGTCATAGTTGTTCTCTGAATTCCTTTTTTCTTGATGTACCTTTTATCTTCAGTGTTGAAGCATCTCTTGGTCCGTGTCTCAAAAATAGGTTACAGGGAATAAGATTCAGAACAAGGTTTTTTATGTTAATGAAATGTTCTTGAGAATATTAACATTTTCATATAAACAATATGGAATAACCATGACTGAAATTTTTAGGGGCCAGTTCATAAGACTAGTTGATCATTAAGGACTCGAGCTTGCCACTCTTGAGTACTGACTACAAACAAAAACTGCTAATTAATTAGAACACAAGTGTCACAGTGAAGTCTGGGCAACCTTTTTTGACATGTACTGTGAGTCCAAACCTCATCCCCGTTTTCCTTACTATTTATGCTTGTAATTATGAATCATCTCCTTTCGAAGGTATGCTCTTCTGAATGTGTCATTATGTCATGCCTGTGGGCTGTGGTTCAATTATTTTTGGTTTGCCATTGAAATAGGTGGCGAAAGATTGTCTTTTCGAAGCACTGGCGTTTGTCACTGTCTTCTTCGCCATTGACTGTTGTTTATGGTCCTAGAACTAGAATTTCTTGGACATCCGCATCCTAGACTCTGTTGTTTCTTTGTACATGAAAGATGTAACTATCTCGGATCTTTCAATTCGCTGCATGACATGTAATGAAAGCAATTTTGTTTCATATTACTAGGGAAATGGCGAATGCTATATTTCAGAGTTTCCACCAGGATATTCGCTCAAACATCCCTTTCGTTACGAGTGCTGGCGCTGGGTGTAGCGGCGAGCGGGCAGCGCCGCCGGAGCTGGGCGCTCGTGGTCAGGCGGTCAGCAATCAACGGCTATCCGCGTCTGGAGCTTGCGTTGGTACGGGAGGCGTTTTTCTTGGTAACTCCAGCAAGCCCTTTCGGTGACAGAATGGTGGTGCTTTCATGGCGATACGCCAATACGCTGCATGGAAAACTGGCGAGCGTGTTCAGCCGGGCCGTGTTGCGCCTCGCATAGTCACATGTACAGTCATTCCTGGAAAGAGTATAGCGGGGGTGTGTGGGTGGAGGAATTGTCAGCAGTGCTGTTCCTTTTTTTTTTAAGGAGGCAGTGGTGTTCCTGATCGTAGTGGCGGGAAGATGGCATGCCAATTGTCATGGGTTCGATTTCGTTGCAGTGATTAGTGATTTGACATGGGTCGATGTGTGGGTCTTCGGTAGCTTAAGCACTCAAAACATAAGGGGGTTATCCTGGTTTGTGCGTCTAAGCCTTATGTCTAGCAATGGCGTTCTTTGTGTTAGAATGCTCAATTGAGAGGTTTACAATGGAGAGAGAGAGAGAGATAGGTATATGGGAAGTGCTAATGTGCTATGCTACTGATCTAGGGTTTGACGAGTTTGAGAGCTAGATCTTTTTTTATAGGAGCCCCATGGCCAGCCTTATATATTGGAGGGCAATAGGGGGTAAAAGTTGCATGGTTCTAGGGTTTTGTGTCTTAATATTCGGTCGGTGGCGGTGTCGGGCGTCATCCCTCATTCTTGGGTCATGGCCGACAATCTTCAACCCCTTCTGACATCCCCTGCTAGAGCTTGGAGCCGACTGTCAGGTGTGGCCATGGTGTTGGACCTTCTCCGGGTTCACCTTCTCATGGCATCAGTCGCATGACAAGGATCTGGCCACATGCATGGGGAAACTAGCAGGTAGGCCTGAACTCCTCCATGCAGTAGGCACATGGTCGTCCTTGTTGCATTGCATCACGCCCCACCGGGCATGACCATATGTTGAGATTTTTGTGGGAGCTCTCCATGGTTGGTGGGATTAGAAAGGGACGGATTCGAGGGCGGCGACTGGTGAAGCGGTGGAAAACAACCATTTGGGCGGTGGCGGCGACGGTGGCGAGGTAGAAACCCTTTTTTCTTTGATTGGATTTAGGGGAGGGCAAGAGTGGAGCGTAGGGTGGGCCGCCGGTGGCAGATGAGCCGCTGGCTGGAGGCGGTGGTAGAGGTTGGAGGTGGGAGTGGGATGCCAATGTTTGCTGAAAATAACATGTATTTGGAGAAGATGAATCGTGTGGAAGGCTGTAGCATCATTAATGATAGGCACACCCACTCCACCTCGCTGTTGTCACGCTTCCCCTGCCACACCGCTCGCTCGCTCGTTGCTCGCTCCTGCCCATCGCATGCACCGCTTGCCCGACCGAGCCAAGGGCGATGCTGGTGGCACTGGTGGTGGTGGTGCTCACACGCAACCACAGCCACTGGTGTTGGTGGTGCTCGTTCGCACATCGTGCACGCCGCCCGCCCGGGCGAGGCAAGCCCGGTGCTGGTGGTGCTCGCGTGTTGCCACTGCTGGTGTTGGTGCTGGTGGTGCTCCCGCACCACTGCTCGTCGCCGGCTCCTGCCCCGACAGCTAGAATTGATCGCCCCCAGCCTCCCCTTTGTTGCAAAACACATGTTTCAAGTGTTTTCAGATGTTTCATATGTATGTTACAAGTGTGTTGATGCAAAAGTGGATCTACAAACACAAAGGGCTAATACCCGAAATCGATATCCAAAGCGTGCCAGTCGATTTGACCTGTTAATCGACAAGGATGAAGATACGAGCACTTTGGTCCTGACAACAGCGATACACCCAGAAGTCATGGCCAAGAGGTACTCACGCGGAACTCGAGGATCGTCGAAGATTGCACTGGAGCAATGCAACTCGTCGAATCGATGAGAACTCGTAAAAAGGAAAAAAAGTATGCAAATTGACGAAGTCGCCGAAAGTAGATGTAAATAAGAGTAAAAGTTGTTTTTGATATTGATTGATTGATTATTACATTGCCCTTCACCCTATATTTATATCCTGATCTACAGAAACGTAACCAAATACGACTAGGACACTAAATCCAAATCTAAGGAAACACATGAGTTTGATACAACTCAGACTCTAATAAACGTATACAAGGAAATTAACTCCTATCTTATTCCATAGTCCGCCTCAATCACGATGGTACTCTCATCGACCTTCTTTCCATCGGCACACTCCCTATTCCATCGGCAACAGCCTTCAATTCTCTTTCATCGGCACATTCCCTGTTTCATCGACAGCAGTCTTTAAGTCTTCTTTCATCAGCATCGGCAATAACACCCTTAACCTTATCGGCAACACTTCAATTTGAATCCACATGCCACCACCACTCATAAGCAGCCTTCTTTACAAGCTCATTTTCATCGGCTATCAATCTACACAGTAATATTTCCTCTGTTGATTAGCCCTTCCTGACCATCTTGACACGTGCTAAAAAACGATGTCAACACATGCCCTCCAATTTTAGAGTATAAGATACCAATGCTCCGAAATTTACTCCAGACAATGCTTGCTGTTACCTATTTTTCTCAACCCATTCTCCAAGCATAACACGATCTGTTACTAAATTTAATCAAATCTAGTTCTAATCCATGTATCTCAGTAAATATCGCACAATTTCTAACTGTTTTTGCCTCAATCACGGTTGAGATACCAAAATAACAATCCATCGGCAAGATCTTATCATAGCAACATCACCATTTTAGAACTGAAAGATCCTGTGTCAAGATCTCTTCCAAGTCATGATTACTTACCATCAAATCTTCTGTACAATCCCTTGATTGTCGTGCGAACAGTTACCATATCCATCTGAACCACCTCGATCCACCCGCGCACGGCATAGAGATAAGTCAAGAATACCCCTACCCCAAATGGCCTATAAATAGATTTCCCCGGACTGCTCATCTTCTACCTTCAAACTTCAACCTTTGGCATTCTCTCTCTGGCGGTAACCCTAACCAACAACTGCGCGTCCTCAACCCACCAAAGCTCCTTCCATCGTCAACTTCAAATCCCCAGCTCGTGCCCTCATCCTTCTCAAAGCAATGGCGGTCAACTTCAACGTTCCTGCGGTTCGTTCTTCTTCTATTACCTTTACCTTGATCCCTTTGGTTCTTTGCGAGTTCTTACAGTTGGTATTTTTCTTCTTCTTCCATTCTTTTGATCTTCCAAACTCAGGAACTACGCAACACATTGGTTATTCCAACCAACCAACCTCCCCTTCATTGCCTAGGTCCAATGGGCGACCCAGATCCAACTGACTTGATCAATGCAGAGGCTAACATAATTCCCTTCAAAGCTCAAAATTTTTTTTGAATCTATGGAAGGATACATTCCGATCTTGGCCCAAACCCACCAAAGGGTGGAAAGATTGGTACTTGAGGGTCAACAGATCAATGCAAGTATTCTGGGCAGAGCGGAAGATAGACCAATGCATTAGGCTATCCATTGCCGATATGCAAAATAATGAATCTATGATGATAGCCGCCGCTCACTTCTGGTCAGACACCACAAATACCTTTATGTTTGGTCATGGCCCATGTGCCCCTACTCTTGCCGATGTATACATGCTCACTGGCTTGGATATCTCAACCGTCGATGAAGGCCACATTTATGGCAGAAAAGCTGAATACAGAGTGAATACACGCAACATCGGCGGCTGGACAGGATACATCCAGGAATACCAAAAGACTGGTACTGTCAATCAAAGAGAACACGCCGTATTCTTGAATATGTGGTTGGAAAAGTTTATCTTCTGTGGCCGATCGGTAGGACCAACCAACGCCTTCCTTCCAGCAGCCGAACTCTTGGCCAATGGTGTCAGATTCTCGCTTGGCCGATACCTTCTGAGCTCGACCTACCACCTCCTCCACCAAGTATCTCAGAAGCTTCTACTTGGTGAACCCATCGGCAATTTGGGAGGCCCATGGTGGTTCATCAATATGTGGCTAAACGCTCATATGCATAAGCGTCTACAGTGGGATTTCTTCGCCCAAGAATTCCCATGAGAGATCGCCGAAGATTATGTTCTTGGAGATGAAGAATCGGCAACACGCCCTCCTCTCAACTTCGGCGAGGCTATAATTGTCCTCCCTGGAACAGAGGCTAATGAAGATCAAATCGGTGGGTTTTTCTAGAATTTCTACCATGGTCTCCCTCATGATCTTAGGGCTTGGGTACCCTATATTGATGAGGATAACAAGTTCCCCCTTCTCTTCAACTTTGCCGATAGTGATCTGAATCAAGATAATGAGCTTATGATGGCCATTATTACTCCCAGGGCAATCCCAGTGAACACATTTGGTAGCGGGAAGAATTCCAATACTACTTATGAATTCTACAATCCATCGGCAGTATCTCGTCAACTGGCTTTTGGGCAACTGCCAATCAAGCTATGCTTTGCCGATGTGATCAAGCCCAGAGAAACCATCACCACTAGAACTGAGTGGAGTAGGGTAGTAAGACTTGTTCCCGATGCCGATATTTCAAATGTTGATCTTTCCGCCTGGTCACCAGCGTCTTTCATCACAGAATCTTATAAGCAATGGTGGCAAGAGTGGAAAGAACAGTTATTTTCAACATCCATCCACACATATCGGCACATGATCGATCCCAACTACGCCATACCTGACGATGCAGTAAGTTCTTTTTAACTTTCTTTTGTCTTTCTCCTCCTTTTTATATATATCGGCAGTTAATCTTTCCCGTAACAGGCCGATGATCCAGTTCCATCAGTAAGCAAGAGTGGGAGACATTTCAACCTAGACCCTATCTCGCCAATTTCAATAATCGGCTACAACGCCCCTACCTTAGACGCCTTAACCTTCCAGAGGACCCGTGCCAAAACTATCACCTCCAGACTAAGACTGGCAACATCTAGGGCCACTCCAATGGCTGCTGCTACAAGCCTAATTAAGGCTTTTAAGGTAATAACCTTGTTTATTATTATTATTTTTTGTTCACTACCGATACAAATTATATTAACATATAACTATTAGGGTGTAAGAGCCACGGCTGGATCATCATCGGCAACTCCTCCAACAACAAGCACCACTACCTTCAGCCAACCTTCAGAGGTATTCTTTTAACTTTACCTATTATCTGTTAAATATCCGATCTCACACTTATTTTTATAGCAACAAATGGGTACATCGGCAAGCACACCAAGCACTCAAGCTCCCCAATCAACAAGTGCCGATGCCCCCCAGCCAATTGTCGCTGAGACCCAAGCAAAGCGTAAAGCTTTAACCGACGTCAAAGCTCAGCAAAAGCGACAGAAATCTACACCAGCCCCTGCATCCGCTCCAACACTTATCAGTCAGCCAACCGATGTAGTCAAACAAGTTGACCCTCCCGCTCAGAATATATCATCGGCCATCATACCCCAAGGGCCAACTACTGATGATATTGTAGAAGACATTCCATCGGCAACCTCTATCGATCCTTCGCATGATCCTCTTCAAGCTGCTCCCTCAAGCCAGGCCCAAGAAATTACCTTGAAGCAGGTAAATCGATTGACCTATTCAGTTCATAGTATCTGTATCTATCCTTAGGTATAAATCCCTAACTTCCTTTTCTTCATAGGAACAGGATTCTCCTGATAGCTTATTTTCTTTTGCTATCGATGTTTCTGATGATGATGGAGAGGAGGCGAGTTCTTCCCTGGCATTGGAAACAATATCGGCAGACATCTATGGCCAGTTAGAAGCCCTTCTGAATCTGCTGCAACAAGATACTGCTCAACTGATAATTGATTCAGACTATGCAAAGACTATATTCAAGACGATCCGTGGCTAAGTTCCTGCCGATGTTGAAGAAACCATCTTCCTAGCAGTCCATCTAGAGAGTCGACAACTTCAATACCAACGGACTGCTCACCGTATTGCCGATAGAGCAGCTCAAGCTCAACTTAAGGAAGAAATGCTGCAGCTGAAACAAACTGCCGATGAGAAGCACAAAAGCATCAGCAACTTGCAAGCCTCCGGTACTGATCTTAAACAGAAAATTCTAGATCTATCGGCAAAGAGAGCAGCTTTGCTAGCTGAACTGGAAGAAGTTGAAGCAGCCCTGACCCAAGCCAAGCAAAAAGAAGACCAGCTTCCTAACGTTATCAAAACCCTTCAGCAGGAACGAGATGTCCAAGCTCGCAAGGCCTTGGCCTTGAAAAAGAAATTCAAACCTGTGGAGGGAACTGCTGATGAAGATGCCAAAGAATTAAAGGAAGCCGATGAAATTCGCCTGCGCGCGATATCGGCTATCCAAACTTTGTTAAATTAGCGCATCGGCAACAACATATCAATACTTTATTTTAACTCTAGCCGATAGGATTGTTATTGGCAATTACACTTTTATGCATCTATCCAGATACTAGGGTAATATTTCTTTAAGTATTTTCCATTTAATGCTCTGGGAAATACAACCCCTTCGAGAGTTTCAAGAATATACGCATTACCAGAAACAGATTGATTTATCCGATATGGACCTTCCCAATTAGGTGATCATTTGCCAAACTTAGAACTTTTAGTCCCAATTGGTAAAATCAACTTCCAAACTAAATCTCCATCGACAAATTCCTTTACCTTCACCTTCTTGTCATACCATCTGGCTACCCTTTTCTTATTCTCCTCAATGCTAGCTAAAGCTTTTAACCGATGACCTGCTACATCTTCCAACTCATCTTTCATAAGGATATCATAGTCATCGGCTGTCAATTGATCTTGAGAGCGTATCCGCCTAGAGCCAGTTTTAACCTCCCAAGGTAATACTGCGTCGTGTCCATACACCAACTGATAAGGTGTTACCTTGGTTGCACCATGACACGCCATCCGATATGACCATAAGGCTTCATTTAATATTGTATGCCATCTCTTAGGATATTCTTTAATTTTGCACTTAATGAGCTTGATAATCCCTTTGTTAGAAGCCTCAGCCTGACCATTAGCCTGGGCATAATATGGTGAAGAATTCAAAATTTTAATCCCCATACCTATAGCAAACTCATCAAATTCACCCGATGTAAACATGGTACCCTGATCGGTAGTGATGGTTTGAGGAATACCAAATCGGTAGACAATATGCTCTTTCACAAAATCAATCATATTAGCCGATGTCACCTTTTTCAAAGGAATTGCTTCAACCCACTTCGTGAAATAATCGGTAGCAACCAGAATAAATTTATGCCCTTTACTCGATGGTGGATAAACCTGACCGATGAGATCAATAGCCCAACCCCGGAACGGCCAAGGCTTAATTATGGGGTTCATAGCCGATGCCGGTGCCCTTTGAACATTACCAAATTTTTGATATTCCTGACATCCTTTAAAATATTTAAAACAATCTTCGAGAATAGTCGGCCAATAATATCCATTCCTTCTGATCATCCATTTTATCTTGAAAACTGACTGATGAGCCCCACAAACTCCTTCATGAATCTCACCCATCAGGCCTTTTGATTCATCGATGCTAACACACCTGAGTAAAACTCCATCTATGGTACGGTAATACAATTCATCATCGAGGAGCACATACTTAGTAGCTTGGAACCTTATACGTCTTTCAATCTTTTTAGATGGATTCTTTAAATAATCAATAATTTCCTTTCTCCAGTCATAGGTCTCAACTGCCGATGCTAACACTTCTTGAATAGGCTGATATCCTGAAGCATGCTGAGCTAATCGATTAGCCTCTTCATTGTGCAATCGAGAAACATGTTCCAGATGAAAATTCCTAAATCCTTTCAACAATTGCAAACACTTCTCATAATATGAAATTAAAATTTCACTTCGGCATTCATAAATCTCAGCCAACTGATTTATAACTAGCATAGAATCACCAAAGACTTCAATAGCATCGGCATGTACTTCCTTAAGCAATTCTAACCCTTTTATCAGGGCTTAGTACTCAGCTTGATTGTTTCTTGATGTAGCAACAATCGGCAATGAGAACTCATACTTCTTCCCCTAAGGGGAAATTAACACGATACTGATGCCTGCCCCTTCACCACATGTAGACCCATCAAAGAAAAGTGTCCAAGGAGCAATCTCCAGAGAATCCACTGTGTTGTAATGTTGAGTAACAAAATCGGCCATAACCTATCCTTTAACTGCCTTAGCCGATTCATAACGTAAGTCAAATTTTGATAATGCTAAAATCCATTTGCCAATTCTACCATTTAGTATTGGCATCGACAGCATATACTTGACCACGTCATCTTTGCATATGACAGTACACTCAGCCGATAGTAAATAATGCCTCAACTTAATACAAGAAAAGTACAGACACAGACCTAATTTCTCAATAGCCGAATACCTGGTTTCAGCATCTATCAACCGTCTGCTCAAATAATAGATAACACGTTCTTTCCCTTCAAATTCTTGAATAAGAGCTGAGCCGATAACAGTATCATCAGTTGACAAATACAATCTGAAAGGTTTTCCGTGTTGAGGTGAAACTAGCACTGGAGGATTTGTTAAGTAACTCTTAATTTCATCTAGGGCTAATTGCTGCTCATCTCCCCATTTAAATTCCTGATCGGCTTTCAATTTTAGTAATGGACTGAAGGCCTTGATCTTACCCGACAGATTAGATATGAATCTCCTGATGAAATTAATCTTACCGATCAAGGATGGTAATTTAGTTTTATCGGCAGGAGCAACAACCTTGTTGATTGCCTCAATAGATTTCCTACTAATTTCAATGCCCCGCTGATGCACCATAAAACCCAAGAATTGTCCTACCAATACACCAAATGCACATTTATTAGGATTCATCTTTAATCCATGCTTCCTTGTGCACTCCAATATCTTCCGTAGATCGGTTAGATGCTTTGTGATATCTCCAGACTTAATCACTATGTCATCAATGTAAATCTCTACCAATGTGCCAATACATTCATGGAAAATAAAGTTCATAGCTCTTTGATAAGTAGCACCGGCATTTTTCAAACTAAATGTCATAACTATCCATTCAAATAATCTCACATGACCTAGACACCTAAAACAGTCTTGGGAATATCCTCTTCAGCCATGAATATTTGATTATAACCCGCATTACCATCCATGAAACTGATAATTTGATGTCCTGCTGCAGCATCAATCAATAAATCAGCAATCGGCATTGGGTAACCATCCATCGGTGTGGCTTTATTAAGATTCCTGAAATCTATACAAACACGAAGTTTCCCATTTTTCTTGTAAACAGGAACCACATTAGAAATCCACTCTGCATATCGACACTGCCGAATAAACTTTGCCTCAATCAATTTAGTTATTATGGCCTTAATATCAGGAACTATATTAGGATTGCATCGGCGTGCCGGCTGCTGATGTGGCCGAAATCCAGACTTAATAGGCAACCGATGTTCAACTATAGATCGGTCTAATCCAGGCATTTCAGTATAATCCCAAGCAAAACAATCTTTATATTCTTTTAACAAATCAACTAATTGCTGTTTACACTTGGAACTTAATTTAGCACTAATAAAAGTAGGCCTTGGCCTATCGCCTTCACCAATATCTATTTCTACTAAATCATCAGCCGATGTAAATTCTTGACCTAATTTTCCATCATCGGCAAACCTATCCATTAAAACTCTTCTTCAGAACCGACTGCTTGGATCGGTAGAATTTCGTAATCGGCAACCTTGAGAAACTCTTTTTCCCAAGCTTCTCCTGATATGCACCTGGTTCGTTCATAAGTGTCTGATTCTGCCGATGTGATGATATAAGAAGAATCACCAGGAACAACTTCAATTTTATCTCCAATCCATTGTACAAGGCACTGATGCATTGTAGAAGGAACACAACAATTAGCATGAATCCAATCCCTTCCTAAAAGCAGATTATATGCACCCTTGCCATTAATGACAAAGAAAGTCATCGGTAAGGTTTTACTGCCGATGGTCAATTCAACACACACTGCCCCTTTAGCTGGCGACACATTGCCTTTAAAATCCTTTAGCATCATATCGGTTTTAGTTAAGTCTTGATCTCCCTTACCAAGCTTCCGATACATCACATAAGGCATAATATTAATCGCAGCTCCTCCATCAATAAGTATTTTAGATACAGGCTGCCCATCAACTCTGCCTTTTACGAACAAAGCCTTGTTGTCTCTCATCATCGGCAGGCTTCTCAAAAACAGCCATCATTGGATCTAGCGTTAATTGAGCTATTTGGTCAGAGAAAATAGCTTCTTCCTCATTATCAGAGAGTGCCAAAAATTCCATCGGCAACATAAACACCATATTGACATCTGCCGATGGGCCTTTATTTTTGTGCCTTATCTGCCATTGCTGGTTACCAGATCTCTCATTGGAGGAACTCTCTTCTTGGTATAAGTCTTTTTGACGCTCTCGCTGCATTTTCCTTGTCTGTGTCTTTGTCAAACCTTCTGGACACCATTGAGGAAGTTTAGTTTTCCATACTGGCTGGTAGGCCCTGGTTGACTTCACACGACGTATATTAGGATCCCTATAAAATATTTCTTCATCAGGAACTCTTGCATTTGTCATCTCTTCAAGTTCCTCTTGGTTTCTCGGAAAATATGCAACGCGTTTACCAAGCCTCTCATGTATACTGAGCCTGCCCCCCAGCCGATCATATACTGATGCTTTACCTCTGATCGGCTCATTAATGGACAAACCTTGATTACCAGATTGAAACCTCCTTTCTGGATGATTAACCCCATAATAACCATTGCATTCTGGGCAATCTTCAATAGTAGGTAACTTAATACCCTCTTCCCAACAATGAATGAAAAACGGACACCTCCAATGATCCTTATGCTGATTCCACTCCTCTCGGCGTCTTTCTTCTTGCTGTTGTCGATATCGGTCCCTTCGCTGACGCCAGCCTTCCTGTTGCCTTTGATGGGTAATCACAATGCCAGATCGAGGAGGCTTTCCAGAACTACCACTTTCTCTCAGTAGCCCCTTGCCTTTTGCATCATCGGTAGTTATCCGATGTTGGGGATCCACTGATGCATTTTTCTCAGTAGCTTCCGATGTCAACACCTTAGTCTTTCCTTCAGCATCCAACATATTTACTGGAAAAGGATGTTGATCAATCTTCATCAGCTTCTGAATCTTGGAATTGCCAAATTTTATTCTCTCAGACTCAATAGCTAATTGTAACTGCTGTCTAAACACTTTGCACTCATTTGTACTGTGTGAAGTTGCATTATGCCATTTGCAATACAACATTTTCTTCAACTCTTCTGCCGATGGGATCACATGATTAGGTGACAACTTAATCTGGCCCTCTTGAAGCAAAAGATCAAATATCTTATCGGCTTTGGTGATGTCGAAAGTAAACTTCTCTGGCTCTTTGTGACCAAAGGGACAAGATATCGGCTTTTTATTCTTCACCTACTCAGCCAAACCGATAACTGGTTCTTCATCCGAATCAGAATCTTCTACCTCGCCGACAAATGAAACCTTCTTGTTCCAATTTCTTTTGGGTTCAAAGATCCTAGTGTCTTGATCAGAAATCCTTTGCACTAGATGACTTAGGCTTTCGAACTCCTGAGAAGCATATCTGACCTTAAGGTGTGGCAACAATCCCTGAAAGGTCAAATCGGCAAGTTGCCGATCATCCAATATCAGGCTATAACACTTGTTCTTTACATCTCGTAGCCTTTGCACAAAGCCTTCCACCGATTCATCATTGCGCTGTTTCATCTTTACCAAATCGTTAAGCTTCTTTTCATGAACTCCAGCAAAGAAATATTTATGAAATTGCTTTTCCAGATCAGCCTAAGTAATAATAGAATTTGGCGGTAATGAAATAAACCATGTAAATGCTGATCCAGATAGAGATGATGAAAACAAACGAACTCTCAATTCATCTCTACTAGCTGCCTCTCCACATTGAATAATAAAACGATTAACATGCTCCATGGTTGATGTATCATCTTGCCCAGAGAACTTAGTGAAATCTGGCACCTTGTACCGATTTGGAAGAGGAATTAAATCGTATGCCGGAGGATACGGAGTCTGATAAGAATAGGTATTGACCTTGGGCTTGATCCCAAACTGATCCTTCATAATTTCTGCTATTTTATCGGTCCAAAAAGCATCAACATCTTGTTGACGATATGGTTGAATTTCCACCAGAGGTACTTGCTGATACCCTTCTGCATATCTTTGTGGCCCATGATCTCCAGCAATTGGCATATTTGCCACTATTTGTGGTCCATTAACCTGCTGGAAAGGATTCATCGGCTGAGCTGTCGATGCTTGATTCTGAAAACCAGCATGCATGTGACCTTGATGAATACCTGCAACTTGCTGACTTGGCTGAACTGTATGTTGAGTGGGAAACTGCCTTGACCAATTATTATTAGCGTTCATCGGTACAAAATTTGCCGATGGCTGGTAACTTATTGGCATTGCTGGATAATTACAACCGACTTGAGGTACAACCTGGACTCCAGGTTGACTTACGATAGGAGCCTTCTGTTGCATCGGTAACAAATTTGCCGATGGACTTGAATTAGATGTTTGACCCAAAGACACCTGGAAACCCCCTAGAGTTGGTTGCACAGTAGTTGCTGTAGTATATTGAGGTACTTGAGCTATCGGCGAACCAGCCGATGGCATAAGAGCTTTTCCTGCTGTATCAAACACTTGAGGTAATCCAGGGTTAAAAGCAAATGGCTCTGGAGGCATACCATATCCCCACCAATTAGCAGGAGTCTGATTACTTTGTGGCACAGGACCTGATAAAGCCGATGCCGATAGATCTGTATTAAGCTGAACTCGTCCTGATAATGCTGAATCTGGTCGTATCGGTATAGACTGTACGTTAGATAAACCTGCTGATACTGGAGGGGAAGAAATCTCTATACCCACAACGGCTGGGGGAGCCGATGGAGTAATAACAGATGCTGATTCTGGTTGATGATAAGCAGGCCCAACGTAACGAGGTGACGCTTGCCCTTCTTTGAAAGTTCGAATCACAGCATTATGGACATTATTGGACAACACATTAGAGTGATTAATTAAAGCATGATTTACTGCAGAATTAACCGTCTCTTGAAGTTTACCCGGATTAGAATCAAAGGTAACTTGCCGAGGCAACGACAAGTCTTGCTTCTGGATGACTTGTCCACTTTTGTTCAAGCTGAATGACTTCAAGCAGAGCTGTCTGTATTCTTCTATAGCCCTTTCCATAGCCTGCTTCTGTTCTTCCTTAAGATCTTCTTCTGTTACCGCGATGATGTTCCCCGCATCGATCTCAGGATTGAGCATATTGACTAGATCTATCCCACCGGGCGTGCCAAAAGATGTGTTGATGCAAAAGTGGATCTACAAACACAAAGGGCTAATACCCGAAATCGATATCCAAAGCGTGCCAGTCGATTTGACCTGTTAATCGACAAGGATGAAGATACGAGCACTTTGGTCCTGACAACAGCGATACGCCTGGAAGTCACGGCCAAGAGGTACTCATGCGGAACTCGAGGATCGTCGAAGATTACACTAGAGCAATGCAACTCGTCGAATCGATGAGAACTCGTAAAAAGGAAAAAAAGTATGCAAATTGACGAAGTCGCCGAAAGTAGATGTAAATAAGAGTAAAAGCTGTTTTTGATATTGATTGATTGATTATTACATTGCCCTTCACCCTATATTTATATCCTGATCTACAGAAACGTAACCAAATACGACTAGGACACTAAATCCAAATCTAAGGAAACACATGACTTTGATACAACTCAGACTCTAATAAATGTATACAAGGAAATTAACTCCTATCTTATTCCATAGTCCGCCTCAATCACGATGGTACTCTCATCGACCTTCTTTCCATCGGCACACTCCCTGTTCCATCGGCAGCAGCCTTCAAGTCTCTTCCATCGGCACATTCCCTGTTTCATCGGCAGTAGTCTTTAAGTCTTCTTTCATCAGCATCGGCAATAACACCCTTAACCTTATCGGCAACACTTCAATTTGAATCCACATGCCACCACCACTCATAAGCAGCCTTCTTTACAAGCTCATTTTCATCGGCTATCAATCTACACAGTAATCTTTCCTCTGCTGATTAGTCCTTCCTGACCATCTTGACACGTGCTAAAAAACGATGTCAACAAAGTGTTTCACATGGATATTGCAAAAGTAGATCGGGATATTACATATGTTGCAATAGTTGTACATGTATGTTGCAAGCTTATGTTCTCGATGTTTCATCTATTTTTTCCAGATGTATGTTGCAATTTGTTTATCTGCATATTGCCTATATTTCATATATATGTTGCAATTGTTTTATCTGGATATTACGTATGTTTGCAATGGTTTCAAGTGTTTTTAGACGTTTTTGCAAGTGTTTTAGGTGCATGTTTGAAGGGTTTATTTTGTCTTTCAACGAATGTTACAAGTGTTGCATCTGGATGTTTTAAAAGTAGATCGGGTGTTGCATCTCCCTCCTCGTCTTTTGTTGCCTCGCCTCGTTGTCTCCTCCTCCCCCCCTGTGCCAGCTGGGCATCCAATACGACACACGGCTGCGGCACGCCATGGGTCCTTCATTCTGAACCAGAGGCACAGCCGGACGCTGCCCCCTCCCCCTCTTCTCGATGCCAGTGACATTCGGTTGGCATGGGCCCTGCATGAGGCACGTGAAGCGGAGTGCATGCGCAGGCGTCTGGACGCAGGCGTTTGTCTGAACGTACGAGCGCTAGCACCGCCGATTAATGAAGCACGTCTTTAGTTCATTAATCTTCAAGGATGGGACTGCAACGCACAGGGTGGGTACGTACCCATATATATGGTATTAAATCCGCCTTTGTTGTTGCCTTAATTACATCACGTATATCAAACCATAACCCACGCAAGCATATTATAGCATGTAATGCACCAGCAGCTCTACTCAAATTAGTCTAGATATATGAAACATATATTAGAGAATATATATGAAATTAGCTAGTACTATAGTATTGTGATGTAGTATTGTGATGCTCAGCTCAAATGTAAACATCCATCTTTCCTCTGAAATACAATGTTACTATAGTGATCAATACATTGCTGAAGATTGACCGATAACATCGAACAGTGACAGAGGACATGAAACACACTATTATGTCCCGCGCGCGCGTGTGTGAGCAATATAATAATCCTCTGCATCAACCGTTGTTCATGCGTCCGGCTATCTCCTTCCGGAAGTCTTTCAAGAAGTCTCTCATTTTACGTGAACCGGCTTTGCGGTACACATGAGAAACTTGTCGCTTGCAAACCGTGTAGTTGGTGCCTCGCTTTACCTGCAGCCTGCTGCTGTTGCCGCTATGGTGGACGCCGGCGATGCTGTCCTGGTAGAGTCCAAAGTGGAGAAGCAAGCGGGCCTCTTGGCGCCTCGCCGGGACGTCGACGAACTCCTGCATCCACAACACCCTCTCCATGGCGACGCGGTTGGGGTCATAAGCGAAGACCTTGTTAAAGCCCGTGGCGAGCAGGAGTTTCTCGCTTCCCCCCGCGGGATGACATCGTCCTCCTCCACGAACTCGTCGCTTATCGCCTGGGGCAGGCTCTGCAGGTCGATCCAGTAGCGCTTCGACCAGGTGTCGCCGTCGCCGCCCCACGTGTAGAGCGAGTACCTCTCGTGGTCGAAGCGGAGGTCGACGACGGCGCACAGGGAGCCATCCAGTTCCGTGAGCGTTCCGACGCGTTGCGCCAGGAACGGCGGCATGTGCACCCGCCCGAACTGCTCGGCGCCGACGGAGAAGGACATGACAGGCTGATCCGTGCCGGTGAAGATGTTCAGCTCGAGCAGAAAGTAGAGCGAACCGCGGAGGTACACCGGCGGCAGGCCGGCTATAAAGCTGGCCGACGGCGGCGGCACTCGCCCAGCGCAGGGCCGCCACGCGCCCCCCGGGGTAGTACAGGTGCACACCTCGCAGCCCGTCTCCCCAATCCGCTTCTTGAAGAGCCTCACCACCTTGTGCTCCCCGGTGGCCGGGTCGAAGCCGAGCCCGGTGCTCGCGACCTCGAAGGGGACCCAAGGCGGAGGCCGGAAGCAGCGGCCCGCCACGCCGATGCGCATCGAATCCGGAGACTCCACGGCCGCGGCGCGCTCGCAGGGCGGGAGCGCGACGTGCTCGCCGGTCGACAGGTTGCAGACGTAGTGCTGGGAAGCGGGGCCGTCGGAGACGAGCGTCAGGCCGTGGCACGGCCTCGGGGACACTATCACGTGCGCCGCGCTGAGGTTGCCCAGGGTGAGGAGCTCGCGGGCGGCGCTCGGCGCCTCCCCGTTGCTGAGCGCGCAGGTGTACAGGGTGGTGCTGGTGCTGGCGTCGCCTGGCGCGAAGAAGAGGAGCTCCGGTTGGCACGCCGCCGCGGCTGACCTGGCGGCGCCGTAGGCCCGGACGAAGTCGTCCGAGGTGAGGGCCGTGTGCCACGCGCGGCAGACGGCGCTAGGCGGTAAACGCATCAGGATCGCGTCGATGATCAGATCGTCATGAAGCCGCCGTGTTGTCTGGTCCAACATCTTCTTGCTGCACATTAGTATTGGGCTAGGGAACGTGTCGTCTGGCCCAACGTGTTCGCCGCTGCCCTCCTCCTTCATCCAAGTGTATATATAGTCCTTATATATGCAATACTCGTAGATTAGATTAGAGAACGGTGTACGGTGTACCAATATAACTCTGATGCGATTCTTATTAGTATTGGCCTATTGGGCTAGGGGCCAATGTTTTTTATTTTTATATCCTGCATGCCCAAGCAGTAGTAAAATTCCTATATTTTATAAGGCCTTGTTTGATGTACATGTATTTATCTCAATCCACATATATTCAGGTCTTGTTTGGATGCATGTGTATCACTTTAATCCATATATGTTAGAGTGGATTAGAATAGAACTTAGTTTAATTTTACTTCCATTCACTCCAATATATGTGGATTGTACATGATGAATACATGCACGTCCAAACAAGGCCTAAAATGTGGATATGAGTTTAATTCCACTCCAACACATATGGATTGAAGTAGATGCACATGCATCTAAACAAGGCCTAAAAATTATTTTCTACAAAAATAAATGTGAAATTTCTAATAAGAATATATATTTGTCGCCGATTGTCTTAGCCTGATTTAAATTTCCGTCAAGTAGAGTGGTCGTAAGAACCATGGGACTGTTTGGATCGGATTCTTCTGGTGAAAAAAAACGGCCTGAGCCCCTACAAACGGCATGCTTCCAGCGTTGCGTCCTTTTCCAGTCATTTCCTTTACAGTAGGTACGTATGCATGTTTACTAGCTCGCCTCCTTATTATATCATACAGAAGAAACTTTATTTTTCATATATATTTCTGTGGAAATTTAAAAATATGCTTGGAATGATTTTGAAAATCATGCCTACTGAAAACGACTTAATTTAGGCAGAATCCTACACCAGTAACACACGGTTTTATTTTCACATAAGAAAAATAAAATTCTTTTTATGAAATTTGTCTAAACAAAATTCCAACACTATGTAGCTTTTTTGAATCTATTTTGGATCCAAAATGAATGACCTAGGGGCCTTTGAAAGCATTGTAATCTTCTAAATAGATGTTAAAAATCAAACACAATCCATTTTACCTGCATCTGGCATCATACTTTTGCACTTTTGAAATTAATTTTCTTTCTAGAATGTCATATTAGAGTTTTGGTTGAATTGTTTAATCGAAAATGCTTTCCAAAAATTCAGAAAAAATAGGCTAAATAAATGTTTGGAAAGTAGTATTTTATCGTATAATTTCTTAGCATACATGCCAAGGGAAACCAAAAGTTCCATAATAAAGTGCATAAACTTAATAAAAAAACTCAAATATAAAAAGATTTTTATTTCAAAACATTAGCTATGGTATTAAATACAAGTAAAGTGAGTCGTACTTGGCATTTAACATCTATTTGGAAAGTGGAACTTTTTCTAGAGGACCTAGGTCCTTCCATTCTTGACAAAAGTGTTGGAATTTCATTTATGACGAAGAACACTAAGGTCAGTCTCAATGAAGGTTTCATGGCTCACATTCGAGTGTATCTCAAGAAACTTTCATCATCTCTTTTTATCAATACAGTGCTATGTCAGCATATTTAATGTCCATAAAACTCTATGAAACTCCCATTGAGATTGGACTAATGACTAGTCATTCGACATCATTAGCTTTAATAAGGGCCTGATTGGAATATATAGAACTGTTCTAGTTTTTTTGTATAAAATTGAATTAATTTTTATGAAATTCCTGCACCATTCCTTCTGGTGGAAATTAAGCGACCTCCAACCAACTCAATTAACCATAGTTCTTCTGCCGCTCTAATTGGAAAATTCGAAGGAACTAAGAGAGCTGATTTTCTGGGTAATTATCCTAATATCCAAGTTAGCTTTTAGTTTTCTTGATCAACTTTTGTTCTGACAATTTAACTAATTTATGAAAAAATGATGAAATATATAAATATGAAATCTTGGATGCGATGCTTGATGATTGGTTTGCCCAGCTTAAGGATTTATCTTGCTTGAAGTTTCACCTAGAAGTTTTCATGATCAAACATTACAAAGGTGTAGAAGCTGACACTATACCACAACCCAGATTTAGCGTCACCTGGTGGGTCATTACAAGCCGTTTCAGCAACCTACGGCCGGTCGTTATAATCTTTATATCTGTCATTGATACTAGCGTCGTTATAAAACTTTTAACAACCGACTGTCTAACATTATGTAAATGATATAACGATAGACTTTCTGGCGCCTTTTATAAACTTATAATAACCCACTGTCTGATGATATATATTTATAGCGACCAACTACCCAATGCTATGCATACAACAAATTAACATATAATATCATGCATTGTTTATATGTTAACCATACAATCAACACTAACCATGTCATACATTCAAACAATACACAGTCATGAAACACATATGAACTGGACAAAAGCTCACAAGTTATATTAAAGCCATCATAATATGTCATGCCATTTTACACATAGTTCATGGCAAGCAAAAGCTAAGATGAAATAAGTTTGGCCAAAATGCTAGACGTACTAAAGATATTTGGTTCCACAACCCATATCTCATAGTTTGCTTCCACTCTTTACAAAATGATCCACCTCTAGTAAGTCCAAATAAAAGTTTTCATCTATAGCTAGGATGTCCAAAACACGTGGTCATGAACACTTTGAGTCAATCAGTGGCTGCAGTCTACTTCCACCTATTTCCTCCGACCACCTATGAATAAAAGTTGAAATTATTCATAAAAAAACACAACCTAAAACTCCATAGAAGGCACCAGTTAGCAGGATCATCCAACACCAGCACCCAGCACAAGGCAGTAGGCAGCACAAACAGCGAGCAAGTAGTACATTGATATGCTCTTTTTGTGTTGTTACTTAACAATTTCTTGTCTCTCTATGATTTCAGCTATGGTTTAACAGCCAGCAGGCAGCACAAACAACCAGCAGGTAATACTCTTGTTTCAAGCCATTAAAATTTCAGCTATGACACATGGTATTCATTGAATCAAAATTCATTTTCATTTTAGATTTTCTTTAGTTTTAGATTTCCCTATAAAACTGGAAGTAGAATTTCAGTTATGATGCATATGCTGTACTTTGAACTCACAATTTCATAAGTTGTACTTGAACATTCATCAAATCTAAGCATTTCATCCTGGAAGGTGATTGTTCGGGATTTGACCTCAGACAAATGCAAGTCCCGAGCGCTTCATCATAAAACTAACAAATTTTTTTATTAATGTTTGCTTTTAGAAGTATCTTCGTCCAAAAGAAGCAAAGAAGAAGAAGCGAAGACAGAAGGATGACTTCGCTCGAAAACGAAGACAAAAAGCCGAAAACAAAGTCACTAGAATCACTTCGTTGTGAATCGAAAGGTCAGGCCATTAAACACACTTTGCTGTTAAGCGAAGTTCAAGGCAAGCAAGGGGAGATCAACTTGTCTTTAGGACACGAAGCCTCGCCGCCGATAGCGTGCTCCTCTTCTAAAAATCACTTGAGATGTGTAAGACATTGAATCGAAGTTGTAATGACCAGTTTGCCCCTAAGAAATAGAGGGGTTGTATTCAATTGATCGAGTCAGGGGTATTTTAGTCTTTATATAGAAATAACGAAGGTTAGGACCTCTATAAATACCCCCTGACATGTATTGTTCACGGACATAAAATGAATACCCATTTGAGTTCACTCTTTCATAAGATGCTTGTGGGAGTAATCTTACCCAACAGTGATGTATTCCAAGATGGTACAATATTGAGTCAGGCCAAAGCCTAGCTTGAGAAGGTCGCCCACTCATCCAAAATTGTTGTTCTAACATTCAAGGCTGGGTTGTCTAACTGCGATAAGTAGATAGCTTCTTTTCTCGAGCTTGTTAGTTTGGTGTTGTGGCGCATCGAACCTGCGATCCGTGGCTTCACACGTTCCTCCCCTAACCAATTCACCCATAGGACACTTGTGTCCAAATGAGATATTTGTCCACCTCATTTTATCTTTATCTAGTTTTAAAATGAGTATTTGGGAACCCAAACGAATTCAAATGAAAAAGTTTTTAACTACAAAGTTTTATAGCTTTTTGAGATCTATTTTGGTCGTTTCTCCATCCAAATGTTGACTCATGTCAGATAGATAATGGAAACAGAGCTAAACAATTAGAGGAGTGGTTTGACCTGCTAAGGAGGAAGCATATCAAGGAAGTGGTATTCGCTAATTGTAGTTGGCTGCCTGATATGTTTGAATTCTCAATCAGTAACCTTGATTGGCGAAGCTTGGAGAAAGTCAGTTTGTCATTTATGAAATTATTTGACATCTTCCTTGAACATGCGAATAACCTAATGGTGATCAATCTTTCTTGCTGTTTTGTCACATGAATGTATCTGTATGCTCTATCATATTTGTGCAACCATTTGCAAGTTATGAGGATTGGTATGTATGAGGAAGATGTCATCAGGATAGATTCCAAAAGTCTTGAGGTTCTCAAAGTATGGCACTGCACTATAAGGAAAATTATTGTATAAAATGCAGTGAAATTGTAAAGAGTTCTGGTTAGACCGAGACCATAAAAACCATCAATCAATGTTGGAATCTAGATTGAGGATGCCCCTATACTCTTAGTTGTATCATTTAATCTTTCCTCACAATCTATATCAATTTGCGACCTTATGTCTAAGCCAGTAGGTGATCCTCATTTCATTTGACTTTGTTGTGCATGGTTCAGTTTCTATACTATACTCCCTCCATGTTCTTAAAGAAAGTCGTTTTGGATATCGACACAGTCTCCAAGAACAACTTTGACCGCTACTTTTTACTATAAAATATTTATAAAATATATTCAATATATACTTTTATAAAAATACATTTTGAGATGAATCTATTTACATTATTTTCATATTTTCAAACTCAACTCAAAAGAATTTATTTGTAGTCAAAGTTTAAAATGTTTGACTTAAGACAAGCTCAAAACGACTTTATTTAGGAACACGGAGGGAGTAGTAGTTATCTAATTATGTTTTTTAATTTTGTTGTAGGATAATGCACCCATGAATAATACCAGAAAACTAGTTTTGCATATCACCTTCAAAGTTAAAAAAGAAAATAAGGCGCTATTGAACTTGATGGAGAGTTTGAAGGCACTAAGAGAACTGATTTTCTGGGTAACTATTCTAATATCCAGGTTTGCTTTTAGTTTTCTTGATCAATTTTTGTTCTGACCATTTAACTAATTTACAAAGAAATGATGAAATATGTCAATATGAAATCCTGGATGTGATGCTTGATGATTGGTCTACCTAGTTTAAGGATTTATCTTGCTTGAAGTTTCACCTTGAAGTTTTCATGATCAAACATTGTAAAGGTATAGAAGTTGAGCTCGCAATTTCATCAGTTGTACTTGAACATTCATCAAATCTGCAGCATTTCATCGTAGAAGGTGATGTTTTCCATGATGGTACAATATTGAGTCAGGCCAAAACCTAGCTTAAGAAGGTCGCCTGCTCATCCAAAACTGCTGTTCACGATTACTGATTAGCCTAGAAAACTGAAGGAGATGATTGCTTTTCTTCTATACATGATATGCATTTCATCCTGGAAGGTGATATTTTCCATAATGGTACAATATTGAGCTAGGCCAAAACAAAGCTTGAGAAGGTCGCCCGCTCATCCAAAACCACTGTTCATGATTACTGATTAGTCTAGAAAACTGAAGAGATGATTGCTTTCCTTATAAACATGATATGCATAAATCTGTCTCACGATCTATGACTTTGTGCGTTCCTTCCCTAATCAATCCACCGATAAGACAATTGTGTCCAAATGGGATATTCACCATCTCATTTTATCTTCATCCAATTTTGAAATAAGTATTTGGGACCTAAACGAATTCAAATGAAAAGGTTGTCAACTATAATTTTTATAACTCTTCGTGATCTACAACTGTGGTTTTGGTCATTTCTCCATCTGAGGTCGTTTAAAAAATTGAATTTCAACGAGAGAATATCAAACGTAATTTTCCATGCATAGATGAATTCAAATATAAAAGTTGTCAGCTAGAAAGTTTCATAACTTTTTGAGATCTACAACTTTGTTTTGTTTGTTTCTCCATCTGAGGTCGTTTAAAAATTTTAAATTTACTATGCAGCTCCCATTTTTAGAGGCAGCTAGAAATAAAGCCACATCTACAAATGCGATTTCTAGAGACAACTGGAAATAGAGCCATCTCTAAAAATAGAGACATTTGTAGAGGCAGTACGGTTGGAAACAACAACCGCCTCTAAAAATGTATTTCTAGAGGCGGCTCGTTTTGGAGACCGCTGTAGAGGCAGTTGAAAATTGAGCCGCCTATATAGTAAAAGGCCTTCTGTTAATTGAATTTATAGTAGTGTAATCACGATGTTGTGCCGTTGAATCTTGGTGAGCCAGAACACTTGAGGCATTAGTGGTGTTCCAGTGACATCGATCCGAAAGTTGGTGTGCAGCGATGGTGACTTGATGTACGGGAGACGAGGAAACGGTTTCCTTGGTCTAGAAGCTCTGTAGTGAAGACAACTGTATGATGGCCAAGAGAGTCTGGTGACAACCGGTAATCCTTCGTAGGTTACGACACTGGTCTTGGTTGTCAGGGGCCTTTGTGGCCTACCCAACACCATGACCTGGGTAATACTTGGTGACAGAGAGCGTATACTTCGTGGAGCTCCAACGTGGAATAGGGTTGCGATGTGATGCTTCTTCCTAGTATATTTATAGAGCTTGGGATATTGCCACTAAAAGGGACATACCAATTGTGTTGTGGGTTTAATCTATTTTAAATATTATTTATTAATTTTCTGAAAGATGTGAAAATACATATCACACACGCCACTGAAATTAACTGGTACCAATATGGGGAAATATGTCAACATATCATCTTTGTACTTGATAGATAAATAAAACATTGCAGAGGACACTAACATAGAATAGCACAGATGAACACATTGGAAGAAAATACAATTCGAAAAATTGCAGTATCTACACCATTCCCAAAACATAATCAGAGTTATTCTAGTTCTAATTACACAAAATGTTTAAAATTTACAAATGCTACAAGAAAAAGGGGGGAAATTGCTGCACTATTGAATTGTTTATCTACAACAGAATGTATCAATAATGATACCTAAAAGAAACACTGCTGTGTGGGAAAAGAGCATCAGCCAAAGAATTGTTAATTGCTTTAGTTAAATGGTTCCCTCTTTTGTCAATTAAGTAGTTATTGTACATCGTCAGCGAAAGCCTTAAAAATGAAGTCCCTGAATCGCTTGCAGTATTGCTTCGGGTCAACAGCTGATATAGAGTTGGGATCATATTGCATAGATTTGTAAGCGTGCTCCAGCTTCTTACTAATATCATAGTCCTGCAGGATGTCAATGATTCCAAAGAACAAGATGACTTCCTGGAATTCGCCTGTGGGCTCACCGATAAGCGGAGATTCACTCTCAGGATTCTTCACTACATTCTCCACCCTTGAGGGCATGCAGATTCCCAGTTTTAATGATCCTTTTCTGCATAAATCACAACTAGTATGTTAGTCATCATAGGTCAATGCTAGGGTGGATTTGATCCTTACACGTTGTATTGTATTGTTTCATGATATACACAAGGAAGCTATGTCAAATACAGACAAGCTTTCACGTTTAAAGTAGGGATCAAAGTATATGTTCAGTAGTAAATTGTGATTTGATAATTTTTTATTTTAATTTTACCTATTTTCCTCAGAATCTTCAGCATTATGAGACGTCTCGTTGTCACCATTGCTGCTGTCTGTAACAATCAAACAGATTTTTTCAGTCTCCTACCATCAAATATATCTACAACTTTTTTGCAACTCCAAGCATGTGAAAAGCATGCTTCGTTTAACTTATCTTTGCATCTGTCCTTGAAGTGAATACCAACCAAAAGACTATAATCCATGATCCTCTCCATCTCCAGTAATTCACAATCTTTGTCCACTTGCCTGAGATACAAATCATTAGTGCACAGAATGCTTGAGTTTCATTTAATTCAGCTGTGATTTTGAAACAATTTTAGGAATATGTTATAGTTCTCATTTGACAGACTAGAACATCCAAACTTTCATTTATAAACTTCTGCACATTTTAGTTATTTCTAATTTGTACTAAGTGGAGAAAGGGAAAAACATATCCAGCACAAAAATTTGTTGTCTACCTGCAGAATTCCTCAAACCAAGTTCCTGGTAACCGGAAAATGAAATTAAGATCAAGATCCTTCAATGTGGTGTGCTCGCTAATTTGATCGATGGGTTTGTCTGTCATGCGACCATGTGAAGACCCTTTCAAATCAAAGCGCCGATGGATTGGGTAGCTGGAGCAGAAAAGATTCCCCATTATAACAAACCGGACCTGTAATTCATTTCATGTCTGGTTAGAAATGTTGGATAACTCTGAGGCATCAGATTTAAACTTGTGAACATTACAGGTTGCTGATCACAGTCTAACCTTTTTCTGGATAGCTCCTGTAAGTTTAACGTTCACACAGTGCAGACCAAAGAATTTAGTTATCAGAGTATTTTCAAAAGCACGGACGTGTTTATAATAGGCTGGAAGCATCCTAAGGAGTACCTGTTCACATTAAAAAAGCACAAGTTCAATCATATACTCGTAATTAACAGTTAAAAAAAATTAATATACTAGTAATTAAGATAAAGTAGTGTGAATGGATCAAACGAACTTACTTTAACTTCTGACTTCTTCATTGTTTTGATCATGTACTTGTCATCATTTGTGAGGTAAAAGAAGCTCCCACTTTTACCAGGCGATGAAAGTTCCCTGAGTGCCTCATCCCCACAAATGGATATCATGTAATCTGCTGGATCAACGTCGAAGAGCTTGCGCAAAGTCCTGGAGCAAGGTGCAAAAGAACAGCTTAGCTTCATAGTAGACAGGAAGCAGCACCAATATCAAATCAGTTGCTTCAGCAAAGAAGAAAGCAATCAGCAACATTAAGGTTAATAAAAAGCCATATATATATAAATCATCATAAAGACCTGAAAACCAGGGGGCAGTAGTCTTTCCATCGAAAATCGCATGATTGGTGAGGAGGAGTATGCTTTGATCCTTCAGGAGGAAATCTTGTCCACACCTTCTCTTTAGGATCAAATGCTGATGACTTGAGATCTAGCGTGGTTGGCGCTGATTGCCTTCCGACAGCGTGCCTGTGTTGTTACAATTTCCAACATTGAGAAGATGAATGGCAATTTCAATTGAATAATTTTAATCAGTTTCAGTTTCAGATTCAGATATTCAGAAAGCAGCAATGCATCAGATGATCAGAAGATAAATATATATAGCGCTCAAATATAATGGCGAAGCACAATGGCATACACGTACTAGTGGTAGTGGCCAAGACGACGAAGCAGAGTAGAACACTTACACACCTGATGCCAAGCTGCAGGTTGAGCATGAGCTCGTAGTTCCTGTGCCCCTTGGAGATGGTCTCCCCCTGCTTCTTCCCTGGCCTCGGCGGCGTGCGCATGCAGGACGACGTCCGCAGGCACGACCTGTCCGCGCGCGCCTCCTCGCTCTCGCCACCGTCGGCGGCGGCCTGCAGGATGTCCAGGTCCAGCGACGCGCTGCTCCTCCTGCTCACGCTGGACCTCCTCCCCTGGTCAGGGCTAATCTTGGGCGGCCGCCACACGGGCTTCTTCTGCACGGGCTCCACCCCGGGCCACGTCAGGATCTTCTGCGACGGCATCAGCGACGGCGTCTTGCCCTCGCACACCTCGAGCTCCTGGAGCAGCGCCGTGATGGGGTCGCAGGGCTCGCGGGGCACGGGCACGGCGGGGCCACCGGACGGCGGGTAGTAGACGCCGTCGGCGTGCACGGCGCCGGCCTCCTCGCACCAGGTGCCGATGTACATCCCGCCGTCGGCCCACCGGAACGTGCCCTGGCCCTTGGGCCTGGTGTCCTCCCAGGTGCCGTCGTAGCGGTCGCCGTCGGCCCAGATGACGGTCCCGCAGCCGTGCATGTCGCCGGCCCTCCAGGTGCCGATGTACTCGTGGCCGTGGCGCCAGATGTAGCGGCCGTGGCCGTCCTGCAGGCCGTCGCGCCAGTGGCCGTCGTAGACGTCGCCGTTGGCGTACGCCTGCGTGCCCCGTCCGTGGCGGAGGTTGTTGGCCCAGAGCCCCGCGAAGGTGTCCCCGAACTCGCCGATGTAGGTGCCCTGGCCGTGCATGTACCCGCCGGCGAAGTCGCCCTCGTAGGTGGCGCCGGAGGTCCAGGAGAACTTGCCGCGGCCCGACGCGCGGCCGCGGCGCCAGGCGCCCTCGTACATGCTGCCGTCGGTCCAGAGGAACTTGCCCGCGCCGTGCGGGAGGTCCCCACGCAGGTCGCCCTGGTAGAAGTCCCCGCTGGGCAGCAGCTGCTCCGCTTGCGTGGGCTCGCCAAGCGCCGCGGCGTCCTCCTCCTCGCCGGCGCCGTCCGAGTCGTTGCCGCCGTCGGTGCTGGTGTCGCTGTCCTCGCCGTCCTCGTGGTGGTACTGGTAGATGGTGCTGGACGCGGAGGAGCTGACGTGGAGGAGGCTGGGCGTGAGGGCGGCGGCCGCGCCAGCATCGGCGCCGTCGGGGACCGGCCCCGCGGTCGTCGTCGCGCGTCGGATGGTCTGGAGCTTGCGGATGCTCGCCTCCCACAGCCGGCTGGCCGGGGCAGGGAGCTGGCTCATCTTCCTCGCCGACGTCGCCACGTTGGCGTCGTTTGCTATGTACTCTCGATCGGTAGTCTCGCAAGTACGTACGTCTCAGCACGACGACCGGGGCGGGGCGGTGAGCCTGTGCATGCTGGCGGTGGGCGGGCGGGCGCCGGAGCGGGACGGGACGGGGCGAGGCAATGGCGTGCGCGCTTGCCTTGGATTACCAGTTCTGCGCTCTGGGTGGTTGGAGGCTGGGAGGAGTTGTCGGGGCGGGAGGCTGCCGAGGAGAGCTCGGGAGCGCAACATTTGGAGGGAAGCGGAGGCAGCGCCTCGGCCGTTGAATTCTGGCATTGTGATGTGCACTGCTTGCTCCTACTATTCTGCTGGCCTGGCATAGGAAATAGGACTGCATGCCACCATTTCTGATTTCTCTCCTCCTCCAAGCTTTCTCCAGGCCAACAAACAAATGGTTCTTTTTCAATTCTTTCCATGGCACTGGCACGGCAAAGGCATCAGTTGCTGTCCCCAAGACCAGCAGCTCGTTGACCTGAGCTTTGGGGTTAGCCCTGTGCAAAACGCAGGTCAAACAGCTCCTTTTTTTTAGCCCAGGCTACGCGGCTACAGTGTGTTTGTGGCATTTGTCTTGTCCATGGAGATTGCCGGAATCAGAAGCCTTAGGTAGGTCGATTAAAATCACTGTCTCTGAGATGGCCCAGCTGTGATGCTACCAAGAAGGCAAGAAAAATACAGAATTACTCAGTAGCAGTCGCCTGATAGTTTGTTTACTCGTCAGTCAACTTTCGGCGTCCGTCCGATCTGAGATGAGTGGTCGTTGTTCTTTTCTTGTATTCTTCTCTATCTGTGGGTGTTGTCCGTTCCTTTCCTCTGGCTGGCTGTCGCTGCTTTCCCCACTTTCCCCAGTTTATCGAGCGCGTACTGCTACGTTCGTGAGAGAGAACGGAGGGGGAGCACCAGAGATCCAAGCGAGGCGAGCAGTGGTGACGTGCGAGTCTGGCCGGCGAGCATGTCTCTGCCTCTCTCATGATGTGGTGGTGCGTGGGCTCGCTTCGTTGCTTGCCACCGGTTGTCCGTGCGTGCACCTCGATCTCCCCTAACTCGAGTGTTTCTGGCTCCAGATTGCCGATGTCGTTGCCGAGCGAGACAAGGGTAGAGGGAAGGTGAAGGGCTGGCGACGACCTTGCTGCCGGATACGCTCACTTTCGGTGGCGGGAACCTCGTCTAGGCTCCGGCACGACTACTCCTGTTGACGGCGTCGATCTGTTCCCCATGACTTTTTGAGGTAATACGTGTTGTTTCATAACCCTATTCATTTAGGATCTGCTTTGTGCGAGTATTTTGATTGGTTTTGTGTTCGATTTCTAGTTCATTTGGGATTTTTTTTTTGTGGTTGATTTGAGGACTGAGGTGGGGATTCGTGGGAAAAGGAAAGGTCAGAGCGTAGCATGAAAATGTATTCTTTTGGCTGTTTGCACATAACGTTGTCAGATCTCTTGTTTCAATATTCATTGTTAAGTAGGTCTTGGATTTTCGCAGAAGTGGTTGTATTATTTTGACAGTGTTTTAAATTACAGACGACCTTCAGTATTTCCAGATAAGATTGTACCTTTTGTGTCAGAGTAATTTTCGTCATTTTATAACTCTGGTTAAGGAGCCTGGTGGCTATGTATAGTGGAAGCTTCTTGTGTAACGAACTCATATTTTTGTATAAGTTTCCTAGGTATGATTACTTTCAGTCAGGAATCATAATTTTCTCTGTTCAGTGTATGATCTACTTTCATACTTTCATTCACGAATCAAAATTTTACTTTGTTCAGTGATTTACAAGCTGTGTTGACTAACAACATGTGGTGATCGCATAAACCAATTTGAGATATTTTATGAAGTTTGTTACATAAGTGTTATAAGACAGTTTCATCATGCTGTAGAGATTGTCAGTTAAGAGATTTTACTAGTGATGGCCAAATCATGTCAGTGCTGAGGTGTGAAAATGCCACTTTTTATAATCCCGCGTATCGTAATCAGTACTGAACTTGACCATCCTCTTGAGGATCTTTTCAGTATCAGACCATGAGGCCTCATCAGTCATCACTGTCCCTGTTTGATCTGCTGTACAGATTACTTGGTCCACATGATTCACATAAGTCTTTTCAAACTTTACGCCCAAACAGGGTCACATATTAAAAATAAGTGGAGCATGTGGGATCTTGTTAATGTAGTGATATATGCTAAGATAATCCATGTGATTCCAGCCATCTGTGTAGTAGGCCTTCTTGGCAAACTTTTAGTAAATAGGCAGTACTGTTGATTCAGTCCCTTGATCAAGTGTAGGCTTAAAACAAAAGATTGATCTCACTTGGTTGTAAGTGTGTGTGTGATGACCTTGCGTGAGGCTGAAGGGGTTCTGCATAAATTAAATCATATCCACGTGACAACCTGTATGGTGTTTGCAACTAATTGGATTCAGCTTCATGTGCCTTGTCAGACATGCTGCCATCAGGATACACTTTGATCCTCTCTCACTAGCTCGCTTTTGATTGGCGATTTGGCATATTATACTGAATTAACATCGTACTTAAGAGCTACATGGCCCCTTGCATAGCATCTTCCCCTATATGTGTTCTTTTGAATAATAGAGCAGTTAGGTTGTTTGATAAAGAGAGGTACCATTTAGTCGTATTCGCAGAGTGATGGTGCTGGAGGCGATTGAATCTAATTTTATGGCTGTGGATATTTTCTAGAGAATTGATAATTAATTCCCTTTAGCAAGATGAAATGGTAAATCTTGTATTTTGTATGTTTACATTTTCATGAGTTGCAATGTTTTTTTTGTAAAACCTGTCGTCCGCCTATCCATGACCCTGCTCTTTTTTCGATCTGTCCTGGGTTAGCTTCAGTGAGTTGTCTGATTGCTCCATCTTCTATCTCTTTGTACCGCCTTCCTCCTCCATTTCAACTGATAATTGACTCCCGTTCCCTGACATGTGTTCAATTTTTGCTTGATTTCTTGATCGATGTTGGATGACGCCTAGGCAAGAGTCCATCTTTTTTTGCTATAGGTGCACATCTATCCCCTTGCTAGTGACTTCTCCTGCATTCCTGATTTTTTTTTGTTTAACCATTTTTTCCATATTTTCTGCCCCTGTAGAGTTGTAGTCGTTGGAGATTCCCTTCTTATGAACAAGTCATCTATTATTTGTGTTCATCGATTTCTACTCTGTCAAGTTTTTTTAACTAGCATCAAGTTACTTTCTTTCTCAAAATATGTTTTGATAAAGTAATGTTTTTAATCTCTTTGATTGTACAGGTTGTTATACGAGGTTCTGTTTCTTTTCTTTAATCATGAAACAGATGCATTGGGCTAGCCACATCAATGTAGATGCTGAACATGAAGGAGTTGCTGAAGATTCAGATAAGGTGTCTGCTAATGACATTGGATGTGAAGATACTGAAATGAATGCATCAAATGTTCATACAAATGCAGATGCTTTTTTACAACTGGATGATGAAGCTTTGTTTGGAATCATTAAAAAACTTGTACGTATGTTTGTTGCATATTAAGTACACATTACTCCTTTTTATCTCATGATGCTATTACCTTTTCTATCTCATAATTGGTATTTACTTTTTTGTTCGTGACTAATCTAATTATTTATCTGCAACTCTTTCTTATATTCTTTTAGGCATGCAATGGTTTGAGACAGATATTGTCAGGTTCTGTTGGCCCTTGTGTTGATACCTCAGGTATTCCATTTCATGGCCCTGATGTTGCTACCTGTATAGGGTTTCATGGTGGTGTTGCTGTTAAGACTGCCAAGAAGACTGGAGTTAGTAAGAAGACTGGAGTTAGTGTTTCTTTATTTTCTGATGTTATTGATAAGCTTAGCCCAGAAAAGAAGCTTGTTATTAAGGCATATGGTTTTGAGTCACTACTGAGTTTTGACAAGTGTGCTATACCTCTTCCATTTGCCCATTGGCTGGCTGATCATGTTGAAGTTAGAAATTCTAGCATTGTTTTTAGGAACACTTGTATTCATCTGAATCCCCAGATCGTTCATGATGTTTTAGGCATTCCAATTGGAGGCTCAACAATTACAAATGCAAAGTCTGATAGTGTGAAGCATGGCTTTCTTAGTGTCATGGGTTTAATGCTTTGCCATTTGCAAGTACTTGTGTTGATAATCTCCTTAAGGATGGTATATCTGATGATGATTTTGTCCGCAATTTTTTGATTGTTGCAATGGTAACATTCTTGTGTCCCAATTTAAACAATTATCCCAGTACCAAGTATCTGCAACCTTTGATTGATGTCAAGGATGCCAAGGAGTGGGATTGGTGCAAGTTTGTACATTATTGGCTATTGAATCAGATCAAGAAATATAACATACTCAAGAAGAAAGCAGCACATGCATCTGTTAGTCTTGGAGGATGCCTATATGGCTATATCTTATATGTGTGAGTGTCCATTGATCTGTCTTTTCATCTTTCTTTCCTTTTTTCTGTTGCATTGATCTTTGTCTTTTATTGATTTATATAGGTTGTGTGCCTTGACTTTCTGGATTTTGTACAAGAACTGCTACCATCCATTTTTCCTCGCATTAAAGTATGGAGAGGTGACATGATTAAAGAATACTCTGATTTTGATTGTGTTGAAGGACATTTTTACGGCAAGCATCCTGTAAGTTTGTTTTGTACTAACTTTTCCTTCTTGTTCTTAGATTGTTATGGTGACATGGTCTAAGATTTTTTCTATGGTGTCTAGATCTTACAGTTTAAATGTACCTGCTATGGTAAGAGGAATTCCACAAGAACTCCTTCACCCTCCTGCGATATCGATGGATCCAGCTTCAAGAAGACATTGGTTGAATATGTTTGTGCATCTTTATCTCCCCGGGCTAGTATTATATGCTCATTTCTTTTTGTGTTAGTGGTATATGCCCTTTTTTTTTCTTGTAGCTCATTGTTCATTGAATCTTTACTTTTTTTACTCGGAATGTTCTAATAATTTGGTCACCAAAATCTGCCTCGCTTGTCATGTATGCGTTTTTTAATTAATATACTAATGTTGTATTTTTTCTATTACTTCATATCTTGTTTTAAGTTGTCTTTTTAATTATCTATTGTAGACTTTGGATGACGTTACTGCATTATACTTGAAGCATGCAACTTCTCCCAATGAATTGGTTCCTGTACATGTTCAAAGTGCTATTGTGGATGTGATAAATTATTTTTGTCACCGTGCTCAGACAGATAAGATTCCTCGTAGCGAGGATGATTCTGATTTTGTTGCTCCTAAAAATGTTAAAGAAAGTGAAGCTACTGCTGCTGTTTTTAAGTCACATACTACTGATAGTGATGGTCATATTGCTGTTGTTGATGGACATGTTCATAACAATTATTCTCAAGGAGTTCATCGATCTGATGGTTATCCACATGATGCTCATAATGATGGTGACACAACTTTGGGCGATGCTTCTGTTTTAAATAATGATGGACATATAATTCATGATGAAATAGCTGCCGGTAATAATGTTGTGCATGTAGCTGATGACAGTGCACCTGGTTATGCTAATGGTTGCCATGCGCATGTTGGCACTACTAAGGTTGTTGTTAGTGAGAATGTAGCAGTTGTTCCTGGGGAGTTATATGGTGGCAACACAATTGAACCGGTTATTGGAAATCAAAAGGACACACCTAGCAGTGACACTTTGTTATTACCGTCTTGTGGGGGTTATTCTAGTTCTACCAAACCTAGCATCGCTGATACAGAGATAATTTCATCATCTCCCACACTATCAGATTCAGTTCAGTTGTCTCTAGGTAATTAGTTAATTAGTACTTCTGTAGTTGTCACATCTTTATCATTTTTTAATCTCACTTGCTTTTGTTCTTTGTCCATTTTAGGTGGTTCACTGTTAAAGAGAAAAAGGGTCTCCAGTCCTATTACCTCATTGAACTCTGAACTTGTTGGTTCTACTGTTGCTAGACGTACTCGGTCACGTCGGTTATCTTCGTCGCCTGTGGTAGATGCTAATGAACCTGCAGTTATGGATAATCCAGAGGTGTTTTCATTTGGCTTCTCTATTTTCCCCCTTTTTTTTGCATATTGGTCGTGTTGACAAATATTCTTCCCCTTTTCTTTTGTTTGTAGGCTATTTTGAGAAAGAGTAGCAAGAAGAGAATAGCTACAGAGATGAGAGAAATAGGCCAAAATCTTAAAACTGCATGAAATGCAATTGATGTTGGAGACAACAGTGTGGCTCTAGGTATTGATACTAATCCTAGTTCAATTTTAACAAAAAATGTTCATCCTTGTTTTGTGACAATTGCGCACCTGATTATCATGTTCTTCCAAAAAAAACATAGCAAACAAGAGTGCTAGTTTTAGTTATATGGTGCGTGAAGATAGCTCTAGCCATAAGTCCAGAGACCTCGAACCACCATATGTAAGTATCTATAATTTGACTTCTTTTTTCTTTTTTTTAATAAACATTTCTTTTTTGTTTAACTAATTTTATTACCAGGTCGATGTTTGTCATAGAGGACCCAGTTTGGATGTAGGCTCATTACATACTTCTGAATATCCCCAAGTAGGACTTGGTTTGCCCAATTCAACTATATCTGCTGCCGAAAAAGTTAATATGTGGGATTTTAGTGTTCCAACATTTAATCTTTTAGATGAAGATGACGGCTCTACTTATGTGGCTTCGCACAATGAGGTCAGCTTCCTTTGTAATCTGTCTTTTTTTTCACCAATTGCTGGTCTGGAAATAGTTTTTTGATTTATTTGTTTATGTTTTTTAGATTTTAAATCGTTCAAACATCTGTGATGCTAACATTAATGCTCAAAACAATGAGAAAGCTCCTGTTTATGATGAGTCACCCCCGTCATGTTCACATGAGGTTCGTGATTGCGCCCTTGATGTTGTCCCTCTGGCTGCACTTGATACTGCTGGTCATTTAGTTGTCATTGTACGTATCCCTCCAATATTATCAGAATATTTTTACGCCAAATTTTGTCATTGATTCAGTGGTAATGGTCTTTTTATTTCTCTTATTCATCTGTATAGTTCGCAGGAATCACCTCCTGATGTTCATGTTACTGGTCATAGATCCTGTGTTAATGAATCTGAAGTTGTCATTACTAGAGAGAGACAATTCATTGTCAGCCAGAAAAGAATGGCGCAAGAGGCTGAAAAGATTTATGATGTTAATGATGGTTCTTGTTTTCATAAATGCAAAATGATTGGATTTAATCTTGGCAGCTCATCTAAGGGTAAAACTGACAAATCTCGTCGTCCTAGGCGCATTGTTCAGCCCAACTCTTATTTTAGTGATTTCCAAGTCAATGTCTGTACTGCAAGATTTGTTATTACTGTACCTGAGAGACTGCTTTATGACTGTGTCTTGTTTTATTCTCAATTTCCTAAGCATGCTAGGTAATTAATCAAACATTTTTTAGTACTGTATTTTGTAATCTGTAAATTTCTTAATATGTGCACAACTATAGAGTTATTTCGTTATTTATATATAATTTTTGTTTCTTTTTATTAAATTTAAATTCTCAATAAAAAACAGAAAAATAAAAAAAATATCAATGTTTGATCTGCAGAATGCAACTTGGTTCTGCTGACTTTATTTTGACTAGTGATTCAGTCATCACAAGATATCTAGATGGCAGATACATTCTAAATCCATTTTAAGAAAAAAAAAGGCTGATGGATGTATGTATTTATTAGTAGAGCAACCAGCAGACTGATAGGGGATATATCACACACACACAAACACAGATGCGCACACACAACCCCTATGACACAGACACAAAGACACCCACAACACACACAAATATTCCCTTCATATGCTATCCAAAGGAGCACAACAACCATATGAGTTGGTAAGTTTACCTACGCACCTTTTTTTTTCCTATGCAATGAAAATGACAATTGAAGTACTGGAACCAAAATCATCTCTGAACAAAAACATATGCAATCATAGTTCTGAGCATAATTTAATTTAAGCTTGCAACATCCTGTTCATTACATAAATTAATTGGCCACTCAAATTGACTCCATGCTCCCTTCTGATTGATAATTGTTGCTTCCATCTATTGTTCCTGGTTTTCTCAATTGCTGACTTTCCTCTTCTTAGTTTTCTTTGTTGCACTTGCACTGCCATTGTTGTTGACAACATCTCCTGTATCATAATATTAACAAAATTAGATAAATATACATACAAGTGAATTGTGTTCACAAGGTTTTTAAGTGCTTACATGATTGCTACTTGTACATTCTAGTTTGGCTTTTATATGTCACACTCAATATGCGAGTATGTTTGAATTTGTTTTAGGTCCACATGGCACAAATTTTTCCATGGATGAGACTGGACACTAGTTTTGTTTGTATTTTAAATAATGTGTTAGTATTTTAAATAATGCGTTCACTAAAAAATGAGCAGTCACAATATAATTTACATTTTGAATTTCATACTCAAAATAAAAGCATATGAACTGTTGTCCTTGCATCTTACCTTGTATTTTTGTAGACTTGTTTCCAGTATTTTTCCTTTTTGTTGATGGCATTTCCTTTATTGGGTTTGTACATGTTGCCTTGTTGTGTTCGTGAGAGCCACAGTTACTGCATGTTATCTTTTGCTTTGTCCTCACTATCTCTGCTGTTGGAATCATCCGTTTGCTTTTTTGGATGTTGCGAGGCCTTCCTCTCTTCGGAACAACATCAAGGTTCTTTAGTGTTTCCATCTTGCTGCAGTCAATATGAGGGTTCATTGACATTGCCTTTTTTCCTTTCTCTATGTCTTGCTTTGTTTTTTGGCCTATATTGTGTATAAGGATAGTTGTACTCTGTTCAAGGATAGCTGTTTGTGGTGAAACTATTGATGTTGACATGCTAGTTGTTCTTATGCTTCCATCAACTCTATTTTTTCCTATATTCTGATCATTATTGATTAAATTTTCATTTCTGATTGGTATTTTTCTCATCTCATATTGGATTCTGTCAAACTCTGATAGCATGTAATTAGTTCTGTGAAGATCCAAGCATCCCTCTGAAGCCATGTTGACAAAATTTCTCGATAGTAAGTTGTATCTTAATGTATTGTTGCTTCCTCTCAGATCTGTTGGGATCAATGTATCCATGTTTCTGACTTGTTTTTTCTCCACTGGTCTCCACCTATTTATGAAATACTTTTCAGGCAAAGTGTGCTTGTTCAACTGGATGAGGGTTCTTAGGATGTGTGCACATAGTATGCCATCCTTTTTGAATCGAGCACATATGCAGACATAGTTTTCTTATGGCAGATCAACTAGTACCAGATATTTTCTTGGCCTAACCTCCAGTTGACAATGTTCTTGTGATTTATATATCGCATATATTTATCCTTCTCATATTCTTCTGCCACATACTTTCCTGTTGTTTTCAGTAGCTGTTGGAACCTATAGAATATTTGGGTGTTGTAGTAATCTCTGGCCTTCCTTTCGAATGTGTATGTAGAGTAAAGGATTGCCTTTTCCTATGCTTTGTTCTTGTCTCTTAGATTTCCTTTTCATCTATATTCTTCACAATTCTATCATACTCTTTAATGAACATAATCAAGCTAGATGTTGGTCCAACATTGTCCTTGAATATTGCATTAGTGCCCTCGCTTCTAGAGGTTGAACATATGAAGGGAAAGAAGTTGTGTTTGAAGTACACTGGGACAAACCTGTCTCTGTTCTCATACATAACTTTTAGAAACTTTAGATGTTGTACATTGTGTTTGTCCAGCATATTGTTCCATAGTGTCTCAAACTCCTCAATTGTCAATGAATTGTATATAATGTCATAGAAGTCCCATGCAAAGTCCTCATTCTTTGACAATGTTGTACCCAAAAACATCTCTGCCTTTGATACAATGTGGAATAAACAATTCTTGTGTACTGTTTCTGTGTATTCCAAACTGATTGCTGATCTCATTGCCGCATCTTGGTCCGTTATTGTTGATTTTGGTGCTTTTCCACCCATGCAGACAAGAAATGTTCTAAAGCGCCATCTAAATGTTGGGATTGTCTCATCACTAAGTACAGCCCCAGCAAATAGCATGTTATCACCGTGTCCATTTATTCCAACAAATGGTGCAAACTTTAGGTTGTATCTGTTTTTTGCATAAGTAGTGTAAAATCTGATTACATCTCCATATTCTTCATAGCTAGCTCTACTGTTACCATAAGCCCAGAATAAGTTCCTCACTTTATTGTCTTCTCCCATGTCAAATGCAAAGAAGAATAGTGGGTCTTCAGTTTGCTTCATTCTCAAAAACTGTATCACTTGTGAGATATCACTCTCCCCACATTCTCTTAACATCCTTGTTCTGTAATTGCTAATGTCAGTCTTCACTAGATTTGTGACCTGCATTCCACCCCTCAAGTATGACAAAAATGCTAGGATCTTTCTGTTTGGAACATTCACTAAAACAAATGTTCTTATCGTAGCCCTTTCCTGTTCTGTGAAATGCCTATGAGATCTCAGCAGTTTTAAAAGTTGTAGACTTAGAAGATTGTGGTTGTGTTCTAGATTTAGTCTAGTTACAACCCATACTTTATTCTTTAATGTTATTATCATTTCTGCTGGGCAATTTGTTTTGTTAGTCACATTGCATCTTTTTTTCCTTGCAGCGGCAGTTGGTGCAGCTTCATCTATGTTGATATTGTTATTTTTCCTTTTTCTTGATGCTGTGCTTGACTGTACACTGGGCCTTTGCTGTTCACTTGATTTGTTCTCTTGTTGTTTATCAATTCCTCTTCGCTGGCATTTGAAAGTCATTCTAGTCACTTGGCCCATCATTTTCTTGTCTCTTGAGTGATAGTTGTGAGCCATTACAATTGAGAATCCAACAATCAAAGCATAGTTGTTGTACAATTTGTATGCCTCATCTGATGATTCAAACTGCATATCCATCCTTGGAACATGCTGGCTTTCCCCCTCTTGACTGAGTGTAATAGCCGCCTCCACACTCTCGTTATGCTTGAAAATTTGTATATCTTCTTCTGTGATGTCTATGTTTTGGTCTTGTTCTGAGTTTGAATCTGTTACTGCATAGTTCATAGGAGCTTCGATGGTTTCACCAACAATTGATATGTGTGTTTCTTGATCTTGAATTATTTCATCATTTAGTTGTCCTTCATGTTCTGCATATTATATGCCACCATTTCTTGCATAAGCAGCTGACTGAGCTTTCTTCATTAGGGCTTCTTCATACAAACGTTCAAGGATCTGTGTACTGCTTGAATCTGTTATTGCATAGTTCACATGAGGTTCAATGGTGTCATCAACAATTGATATGTGTGTTTCTTGATCTGGAATTATTTCATCATTTAGTTGTCCTTCATGTTCTGCATATTCTGTGCCACCATTTCTTGCATAGGGAGCTGTCTGAGCTTTCTTCATTAGCTCTTCTTCATACAAACATTCGAGAAAATGTGAACTGCTTTCTGTTTTTGTGCAGGTCATTGTTATTTGGGCCTTGGTCTTCAGCAGGACACATTGATGTATTGATTGGATACTCATTTGTCTCCATTCCATTCATTATTGTTGGGTGTTCATCACATCTGCTTGTTGTGATATACATACTATTCTGCTTCATTAGAAGGCAATCATGTGAGTACTTGCTTAGCTTTTGTCAGATCTTTTCTGATATTCATTGTATATGTCAAATGTGTCTTTTCTTACCTCAAACACGTGATCACACTCTTCTGGTGCTTCCACCATATGCACAAATGAACCAACTGGGCCCTGTTACACATTAAAGAAGTGAGTGCTTGGGTTTTTTTCCCCTTTTTAGTTTTTTGATAACTATTTAAATTAGGTATAGTTGTACCTCATACATCTCCATGAAATTCATTTCATTTTTGTGTTCTCCTTGGCAAACAAATGACTCCCAATTCTAAATATCATATTGTGAATTTGACATTGCTTCCTGTTTTTGTCTTGTTTTCTGTTTCATATGTCGATATAGTATCTCCATAAGCATTTCATATGATACAAGAAAACATATTTCAAATTATGTACAACAGTATGTGTTTTTTTGCAATTTCTTACCTCATTACTATCATTTTCCTTCCCATAGCTAGAATAGTGCACTTGAAGATTGGATGCATCAATTGTCTTCATAAATTAAAATTTTACTTCATAAGTAACCGAGAAACCTTCTAATAGGCACAACATCAATTTTGTTGTTGACATGCACTGAAAATTGAAATTCGAATGAACTATAAATCATACCTCAACATAATTTGTGTATGTTGGTCCTTCTTGTGAATTTCTGGTTTGTTCTAACATCAGTGATGTGTATCCTCCAGTTGGAATTATCTGTGTATAGCTTATCATGCCTCCAGTTTTCATTGTTTCTTGATCTTGTTTCGATTTTGTAGTCCCAGTAATATCATCAGTCTCCTGCACTTGAAAAAGGGATTACATCAAAGTTGTTTGTAACTCTGTAGTTGAAGAACATGTGAAAGTGAAGCTGTCATAATTTTGTCATGTTTCGATAAAAATGTTGACTGCCCAAGAGTTTTTTTTTAAATAAAATGTAGTCATTAAGTCATTTAAGTAGCACTAGCATGAGGTTGTTTAGCAGAGAGAACCCTTATACTTGTTACCAAACAACCTCATCAATTCTACTAGTATAGCTAGCAAAAGACAGTCACAGGTCTTGTTTTCAATGATATCTAGTTATAGTTTTAGTCTGGCAAACAAAAGAAATATAACCATGTCACTACTAGCTATAGAAATAGTCACAAATTTGAGGGACAAAAAACTATATGCAAGAGGCTAGCAAATATAGCCTTTATTAAAGGAAGATCAAACTACTAGTTCCCCAATACAGACTAAACAACAGAACCTGTAGATATGCCTCACGGCAGCTGAGTAATTTTCTAAAATAAACTTTGCCTGACAGCTGCTAAATTATTTTCTAAATAAGCACATCTACAGGTGACTTCTACAATGCATCAGGCGTCTACATTTCTATATTGCTTTTAGCATGTGTCAGTGTTACAGCAAATGTTCTGTTGTTTGTTTCCCAGCTAGTACATAGCAATTTTTTCTGCATGTAATGATGAGGATATCTAGTTATTCTTAGGTCGATCAAGGATTTTGATTAGAATGGTGCCACAGTTTATGTCTGTTCCACATAATGGTTGTTAATACTACAATTATTTTGACTTCTACAGATTTGGGGAAACTAGCAGATGTGACAGATTGAAATCTCTACAGATTTGGGAAACTAGTAGATTTGTCAGATTAAAATCTGCTAAACTACTAAATTGTAAGAAGCACCTCCCACATCTTTCACTAACTGCAAATCTTCTAAACTGCTAAAGAATTCAAATCTTTTTTATGCATGCTTTCATGTTATTACAGATTGTTTCTTTAATACTGTAGTTTTCCCATTGCAGATTTAGGGCTGCACAGCAATAGGAGAACCGATATTATCTTTTGGAGATCTGAAGTGCAAAAACAATACATATCAGATTTGGATCCGTGGGTATCATTGTAGAGAGAGAGAGGAAAAGTACACGTAGCAGGCTAGAACCTCACCTCAGTTGAATCTGCACCATTTTTGTCCTTTCTCCATTGCTCTTCCATCCTCCCCCTCTTCTTGCTTCTTTGGATTTCTTCCTCCTCCATCGTTGATGGTTTATGTTGTTCCGATGACGTGAAAAGGATTTGGGATTCCTTTTTTATAGCCTTGTTTGTTTTGGCGGCTACAATTCCTAGATTTCCCGCCTGATTTGTTACCCCTTTAGTTTTTTTAGTTTTTTTAATTTTTCTGCTTGCTAACATTTAAAGACAACAGCCCAATATAGATTTTTACAAGGCCAAGTGCACAAAAAAAGGCAGCCCATGCCTGTTAAACAAGCTACACCCATGATGCAGCTGCGTCCATGGGCCTGTTTATTTGAAAGTTGAGCTGCGAACGCTTGCCTGTTATGGCCGGGAAAAGTTAACAACAGAACAGAAAAACTCCTGTTCGTTAGATGGTGAAGTGAACGACGGAACAGAAAAACTCCCGGTCGTTAGATGGTGACTGATGGTTAGACAAACCTTCAGTCACCTGCCACAGAGACACACCCAGAAAAATAAAACTGAAATCTTCATTGACATATCGAGACAATGTGACAAGCAATACCACTTCACCGATCACAGAAAAACAGAGACCTCTGACTGGCTCCAAAATGTTCACGTACACTGGAATGTTACCGGTAAGAGCATCATGATTAAAACGATTTGACCATTCTACTGGCCTTCGTTTGTTTACTTGAATAATACGCAGAAAAACTGCACATGTTTGTGTTTAAAAAAAGAGCGATTATATCAGAATATTAGCATGGAAGCAGCCCTCGTTAGATTTTTGTTGCATAATATGCGAAAATAGAAGAACTCGACCTGCGGAAGGCAAGACAACCCCTAGACATGTTACTAAGAAGAAGACCTTCTCATATTGGGGGACAAGAAGAGACAACCCAGGACATAAGCATGGGACACCAAATCACTTCATATGGGGAAAATTGCTATTGAAGCATATAGAACCTATTTTACTCTTCTATATATATATATAGTTTTATTATATATCTAGATATATCATATTTTTAGCTGCTAATAAAAACCTGTGTATCTAAAAAACTAAAACGACTTACAATTTGTGACGGGGACGAGTATATTTTATATCAGTGGCGGACCCAGAATCATTTCATTGGGTAGACATACAGTATAGGAACAGTGCTCTACAGTACGCTACAGTTCTCACTACAGTGCTCCGTTACCTTGGTCGTCGGGAATCTGGGGTAGTCCTGGGCCTACCTGAAACATGGCTGGGTCCGCCACTGTTTTATATGAACTTAGTGAGTATGTATTGTAAAATTTTTGAACCACACAAGAACTTGCTTCAGTAAATATGGGGTACTATTCTTAGTATTATACCAGAAGAAACAATGCATGCTTAGAGGCCCCAGTAAGTAAGAACAATCTTAAATCATATTAACCAGCTTCAGCCTTTCATTACAAAGCCAGACAATTGTCCACAACAAGAGGTATATCCAGCTTTCATCCTTGAATGCTTCATAAGAGTAGTTCTCCCATGTTCTATGACAAGATAGTGGGGAGAAAAGCTTAAATCTAGTGATCCACCAATAGGACAAAATCACCCTTACAATTTTCAGAAGGCCGTAAGTTCCATGGATTTTTCAATATTATAGCAGCTACTGATTGCAGATTGCATCTGATAAAGCCTCATCACCTATTGGTGGCCAGGTGAGTGCTGTAGGACTCAGCAGCCAGTGATGTGATACAGGAAGTGAGGTCAGGACCAGTGCATTACTCCCCCTGAGGCCAATTGAAGTGTTGGTTCAGGTTTCTCATTTCAAGTCAAGCTCTGCCTAGTAGAATTGGAAGTACTCCATGGTACCTTCTTAGTGGATCTTGTCATCATTCATTCTTACATATGTGCAGCTGCAACCACATCAAGTTTTTTTTTCTATTAATTATCAATAATTTAGATTAAGGGTTCGGCTGTCACCTAATGATCTCGAGAAAAAGGACGCACTTGCTATAAGCAGTGAGAATCTTGCATAGTGCAAAGCTACTGAAAATGGTCTGACGCAAAACATATTCAGGACTTGGGAGCCTGAAGAATCAACATGCATAGCATCATATAGGTCCAAACACTATTTTTTCAAGAACACGACTTCATGTGTATTTCATTAAGAAGAAGAGTGCCGAAAGAACGGCTTACACAACACAGCTATTGGAGAACGCTTAGTGCAGATTACAGAACCACAGAGGAAGTGGTTGGGAACCGAAACGACAACACATAGAAAGAAGGCGGTAGGGAGAGGCCCCCACCACGAATCTAACCGACTGAACCTGCAAAAGAAAATTACATCAACGCAAGGCTACCAACGAAGGAGATGAAGCCGGGGTGACAAAGCATCCACCGAGAAGAGATGAGACTACGGCGGCAAAGCATCCACCCAAGCAACATGGCAACGACAAAGCATCCGCCAGAGGGAACACGGCAAAGTGTCTGCAGATGGGGGGCCATCACGCCCTCAGCTGCCTGCATGAGGGGGGGTGCCCGAAGCGACATCGACGGCAAAGTATCCGCCCGAGCAGCGACGACGGCAAAGCATCCGTCAAAGGACAACGGCAAAGCATCCGCTGTGATGAACCAAACGACAGCGGCAACACCAAGCAGACTGGATAGACCATGGCGAAGATGAGATTGAAGCACACACAGGCACAACATGGGAGGGAGCAACTCCGACGAGAGTAGTTGGAGATGGGCTGCAGAAGTGCTCCAATGATGCCTTCAGGAAAAGACATTGACATCTGTAGATGTCAACAACGCTGGTAGAAGCACAAAATTAGACCTTTCGACCTAGCCTGGCCCCGACAAACAGAAACTTCGACGACGTCTCCAAGAAGATAGAAGGCACAGGCTGCGTCATCGCCGTCGGCCCGGAGAAACCAGGCAGGGTTTTCACCCAGCTACTGTTTGTCCATGGCGCAGACCAGCTGTGGCACCCGCAACATTGGCACTGACGGCAGGGTCGATGCCACCAGCATGGGCACCAAGCTCGCAGCGACCTCCACACTACCAAAGAGCCGACAAAAAGCCACGGCCCAGCAGGCGCTAGCCAGCCCTGGCCAGCCACGGCTGCCCGAAGAAGAACCGCACCACACCGTTTAGGTGAGGTTGCTGGCCGATGCCCTGCGCCAGAAGCTCCAGCAGCAGCAGCAGCATTGGTAGCACTAGATCTGGCGAAGCCCGTCGTAGATCGGCGAAGTGGAGGCCAGATCTGGCCCGCCGGCCAGCTGACCTCGGACGTCACCGTCGTGGGCTAGCTGGGGGACGGCTCCGGCCATGGCCCAGCAAGCACCTAGCCGTGAGACACACCACGGGCCAGACAGAAGAGGCCGCTCAGATGATGCCCTGAGCCCGACGCTCCAGCGGTAGATCCGGCCACGCCCATCGCACACAGCTCGCCCTCCAGCAGCAGCAGCGCTAGATCCGACGATGCCCTTCGTAGATCCGGCAAAGGAGCGCCAGCTCCGGCTCGCCGGCCAGCCGACCCATTGGAGAAGCCCAGGGAAGATCCATGGTGGAGGAGGAGAGCGTGAGTGTGAGGGGGGAGGGAGAGTGGGCTGCGACGGGGTCCTTTTTTCGGGCCGCTGCCGCCGCACGTCGGAGGGCAGCTGCGGAGGCCAGAGAGGTGCCGGAGAGAGGGGCGCTTGAGAGGCGGCGCCTGTGGGGGCTCTCAGGAGGAGACAAGTCAGGTTTAGGATTCCTAGTTGCCGACAGGTCCAAACACTAGAAGAGATTGAAGAAGGATCAAGGGCACAACAATAGGGGGTGGGGGTGGGGGTTAGCCAAAAGTACAAAGACAAATGCGTGAAATTTGACAAATAATAATACATGGTCCTGAGTGACTGATCCCTGAACTGCTGGAAAGGAACAGATAAGGGTTAAGGCTTACAACAAGATAAGCAGCAGTACTGAACAGGTCCTTCAAGCACATTGATGATTACAAAGGTATTTATTTTTATATATACAGAGGTCACACATTGTAGGGAGCAGCTAAGATGATGTATCAAGTGAACACGATAAATGTTTAACACATTCAATTCATTATCTGTGTACAGATTTCGTGGTATAACAATATAACATGCTGACTGCACTAATTTCACTATCATCAACATCATAGATACATACAATAGAAATGGAAATTCCTTGATTTCATTATCTTAAAATGAAACTACAGTCCTAATATGAAACTAACAAGAAAAGAATTGTGAGTGTGACACTCTCGTTTGTAGTGAACAAATAATTAAAGGGGAATTACATAAGAATCACCACATATCAGGTACCTTGGACTATTCCTAATGCTTCAAAATGTTATACGACCTCTACAACAGGTAGGTTTGCAGCCATATTTTGAGCCAATAGAATTAAAATAGACCATATTTTAGTTGTCCTAATACTTATAATCTTTTTCGAAACAACAATGCATTGTTAAAGTAAGTAAACCACCCATAATATACCTGCGAAAAAACAGACCTCCACTCATTGTTGGTAACGGTGATTTGGCGATAGCCTCTGAGCTGACAAATTCTACCCAGGATCATGAGCAATAGCGAGTCCACGACACCTTGAGTGGCATCAATTCGGCATTCCAATCCATGACACCTGGCTTGAATCACATCAATTCAGCACTCCACTGCCCGTCTCCTCTGTCTTGACTTCTTTCTTATTCCTCAATGGCTCAATCCTCTCATCTTCACTCTCGGCTTCGCCATCTGGTACTGCAAATGCTTTGTCTGGAACTGGAAGGCGACCATCGCCTGGAGCACCCCACCATCTCCTCCTCGATCTCTTCTCCCTTCCCCACTGCCAGTGCTCATGAACCCCTTATTTGTGCGGCTCCTTCATCACCACGAGCTCGGACTCAAACGTCCTGGCCCCGTCGAAGCCGCTGTCGGCGAAGAGCGGAACAGCAGGGTTAGGGGAAGGAGCGAGGTGAAACAGGGGACGAGGCGGTGGCCGGAGAGGCGGCAGCGGCATCGCCGTCGTCGGAGGGGAGAGGGTCGAACCGTCGAAGTCCATGTCCATCTGCTCCACAGGTCAGTTGTTGGATGCTTGGGGCTGGTTTAGTTGCAAAAATTTTTGCAAAACGACACTGTAGCACGTTTTGTTGTTATTTGGTAATTAGTGTCCAATCATGGTCTAATTAGGCTTAAAAGATTCGTCTCGTCCATTTCGTCTAAACTATGTAATTAGTTTTATTTTTTATTTATATTTAATGCTTCATGCATGTGTCTAAAGATTCGATGTGACGGGAAATCTGAAAAATTTTGCAAAATTTTCTGGGAACTAAATAGGGTGGTCCATTAGGCCCGCTAGTTTACTAGGACTGGGGCCCACTGTGTGCAACGTATTAAATCCACGTTTGGACCCAACGTATTTCAAATTTGTGGAAAGGCCTACGGTAACCAATTAACAATAAACTGCCTTATATATATATATATATATATATATATATATATATATATATATATATATATATATATATATATATATATATATATATATATATATATATATATATATATATATATATATATATATATAAAGGGAACATCCAGCATGCGGACGGGGCTAGCGTCCACACGCCCGCACGTGCTTCACGTGGGGCCTACGCCGCTCCGTGTTTCGTGCTTGCACCGTAGCCCACATGCACTTCGTGTAACGCACCCGCACCGTGGCACCCTCTCCACACCCACGCGAATGGAGGCTGGCCCAGCAGCTACAGCAGGTGCAAAACCAAAGATCTACTTTTGTAACATCTAGTCCGACGAAACAAGTGAAACACTTATAATATATGTCTGAAACATTAGGAAAACATGTGAGCCATTGCAAAACATATACAACATGCAGATAAAATATGTGTAACATACGTATGAAACACCTGAAACACTTGAAACATACGTTTGCAACATGCATGTATATGCAACATTCAGATCTACTTTGCAACATTCAGATGAAACGCTTGCAACATATGTCTGAAACAGATAAAACATTTGGGACATACACTTGAAAACACCATTACAATATGTGCAATATCTCTGTCTACTTTTGTAACATTGATATAAAAACACTTGCAACATACCTCTGAAACATTTGAAACACTTGAAATAAATGCTTGCAACATGCAGTAAACATCTCCTTGCTGCTTGGGAGAATGCATCCTCGTTCTATCCTGGCCGTTGTAGGCTACACGCAGGAGAGTTCCGCCTTGGCCACGACGAACTAGGTAGGCGGACGCGAGATGTGCATGTGCGGGCTCCGCTAGGGCTGTCGTAAGCTGCATGCAGGTGAGCTCCACACCCTGCCACAGTGAGCTAGGAAGGCGGAGGCAAAGGTCTTCCAGGCCACCAACAGGCGTCTAGCCCCCATGGTGGAGGCGGCAGCGGTCTCCCTCACCACGGGCGGGAGGCGTAGCGCGGCTGGTGGAGCTCGTGCGTATGTGGCAAGCAGTGGCGCTCGACGCTCGTCCGTATATTGACAGCGGTGGCACTCGTGTGGACGCAGGCGCTAATAGAGCTCGTGCGTATGCGACCGAAGGGCAGACGGTACAGTGGAGCCCATGCGAATGGATGTTGCTCTCTTTTTTATATTTTTTTGGAGAAACCGTGTATACCGATGAGGGGAGTAGGCCTGTGGACCGATCCGCAGCCCAGCTAGCCGTATCCGGACTGACCGATACAGAACGGACGTCCGCGGTGGCGCATTAGCGTTAAAAAATGAAATTAACTGCGTGTTTCTAAAAAAAATAACTTCCTGTATATCTGTAGACTGTATCCGAGCTGAGACTTTTTTTTGGGGGTCCACAGATGGGTGAAACGAGGTGGGGGCAAGAGAAACCAGGTTTAGCCACCCACCACCCTGATTTCGAATATTTTTGCTTATACCTTTAGAATAATTGTTTGTATCATTAGAATATTTTCTTTCTTGATTGAGGTGGGACATTGCACATTTGAACAATAACGCATCGCAAAAAGTGACGATTAATGTGGAACGGAGATAACGGCACTAGAGGGGGGAATGGAGCATTTTCTATAATAACACGTGGAACAATTGTTAACATTTTTCATAAGGTATGGAAACATGGATTCGGAAAGACATGACTGATGATCGAGAAAGGGAATGGAGCATGTTCTAGATGTGTAATGAAAATGTTCCACGGATAAAAATAATGCTCCAAGCATAAAAAAAATCAAAAAATCGAGAAAAATAAAAATCAAGAAGGGTCAAAGGTGGTGGATGGAGCTTGAATACTGAGAGGACCCGGTAGGCCACAAACGAGGTTTGTAAATATTTTTCAACATGCACAATAATGCACTTCGAGTGGCTTGCTAGCTTTGACGCTCCAATGGCTAGCTAGCGTAATTGTCCTTAGATTGTTCGATGCTCACATTTCTCCAATGGTTGGACAATCCTTTGAACACGTCTACTTGATCAATCTTCACAATTAAGTTAACACATGACTTGCAATTGTCTAGCGCTCACATCAACACCTGGTCGGACAGTTCGGTGAAGCCATTTCACCAGTGCCACATAAACCATAGCTTTTGTCACTGTGCCTCTGATTGTCTAGCTACGGTAATGTCAAAAGTACCCTTTTCACAAGAAGGTACTAACTGGACAAATCTCCAGTCATCCAATACTCATAATTTCTCTAGCATTGGACTATATGTCCCATGCATTTTTTCTAGTTTCACCTCAAACTTCTCCAAATGAGCTCCAATTGAGGTGAAACTTGATCTGTTGGATTCCTTGTTGCACAGCCAAGATCTCTAGACCATTTGTTGTTCAAAATTACACCACCATGCATATTGAACACTTGGTCGAGCTTTCGCATACTCAAAATCCCATTCTTGGCGATCCTAACTCTTGAAAGATCTTCAACTTTGAGTCTTCTCTTGCAACACTTGACTCATCCATGATCTACTTGATATTGCGTCCTCGATCATTTTGCTTCACTTTTGATTGCTCTTCACCTTCAGTATTGAGTTCTTGATCATCTTGTTATTAACTATTGGGGATGTCTTCATTCTCTATGCATTGTGGCCTAACATTAATAGGAGATTCTCCAAACCATACACTAGACATACATGCCAAGTGGCCCTCAACTTGGTTCTCCATCAATACTCGTGGACACTTCTGTGAAAAGGCAGATATGGTGAATTTCCTAATAATCTATTACTAGTCGGCGACCTACGTCTCCATTGAGGTGAGTCCTTGGATTGTCACTCCTCTGCAATCAAAGCAACCCCTCAATGTTGACTCTCAACATGGGTGCTCACCTATGAGTTATTAACCAATCAATAGGGCATCGTAGAAATCCTGATGCCTATCATACACGTGAAGCTTACATTATATTTTTTTGTGGTTCCATCATGGGTGTTATTTCTCCAATGATAACAATAAGATTTCTAAGAGATTCCTTAGAAAGGAATACAAGCATTACAACAAATCAAACATTGCACCGTCAATCAATACACTGCCTTGAGGACTATGCACGCTACACAAAGATTGTTATGGGATGTCTAGTTATAAAGATAAAACATATATAAGTGCTAACCAATTTGAACAAAAATTATTAATCTATTCCTTGATGTGATGGCTCTCACGACTTGGGTCTCAACCACCTCATATATTGGTCTCCCTCCTAGAGATTTGGTGACCTCGCTGGTGGTGAGGAGAGGAGAGTCGTCATATTCATATACCTAAGAGCATCTCCAACACTACTACCTAAAATACACTACATATTTCTCTATTTGGGTAGCCACCCATTTTCATGCTACCTATATTTTGCTTCCAACTCCAACAGCACTACCTAAAACATGCTACACAAAATCATCCTAGCAGAGAATGACAGGTGGGTCCCACATGTCATCCTCTCTTCTATCTTCTTCTCCATGGATGAAATCCTCCGCCTCTGCTACTTGCGCCTGGAGGTCCACGGCTGGTGAGGCGGCAGCAACGGCCCCTCCCTCGCATTCGGGCAGGCTCCGCCCCATGTCCATGCGCCCCCGCGTCGTTGCTTCCTTCCTTCCATCCATCCTCGGTGAATCAAAGCCGCTAGCCCCCGACATCCATGGCCGCCACGTTAACCAGCCTCTGATCCACCGTCGTGCGGCTCGGGCCCACCTGCGCCCGCGCCCGCGCCTTCTCCGCAGCCGCTGCTGAGGCCGAGGCCGCGGGGCCGTGCAGCGACTCTAGGGCTTTCACCGCTGCCGTGGTGGCCGCCAGCTTGGGGCTTAGGATCTGGCTGCTGTGCTCGATCCCGCAGCCGCTCGTGGACTCCGACCAGGCGGAGGACGCCGCCACCGCAGGCGGCGGAGGCAACGGTGGCGGCGAGCACTCCTCCAGCGATGGCGAGGCTTCCCTATAGCAGCCATGGCGATGGCGTCGGGCTCCCCTGCGTCGGACTTGAGTGGAGAAAGACTCGCGCGGGGAAGAAACAGACGCGAGGAAAAATAGGTAGCCACCCTTGGCCCAACAGAAGTTTGTAGTGGGAGGGGAGATTTAGGTAGCCAACAAATTTGTTGGGTCAAGTAGGTAGCCTGTTGGAGCTGGGTTTCTTGCCCCACTACCTAAATTTAGGATAGGTAGTCCATTTAGGTAGTCTGTTGGAGATGAGCTTTGCTAGTCTTAGTATCCAAATAATCTCCCCTTTGTGAGTTTTCCTTCCATGGTCATGGTAGGTGATTAGGTTTCCAAATTTCTAGCTAGGTTTTCTTGGAGTGACTGCATCACCCCTAATGATATATGCACAACAGTTTAGGAAGATATGTCTTTGTCTAACTATGTTGGATATTTTTGTTCATTTATTTGCATCGGCGTATTTTGTGGTTGCCTTTGTTAATCTTGGGTCTTTCGCTAAGATGACAACAATATAGGCACAAATTGATAAAATGTAACGTTCATTGCCGTTACAAAGATGCAACCTATATATAAGAATGGACCTATGTAAACCACCAATGTATTTGTTCTGCTCCTTCACGCGATGGCTCTCGTGACTCATGTCCTAGCCACCTCACATTAGTATTTGTTCATCTCCTGATCCGGTGATCTCCCCAGCAATAAGGAGGAAAGGGAACTCACCATATTCATCGTCGATCTATAGAGCATCTCCATAATTCCACTTTAAGAGGTTTCTTTCCATGGGTATTATAATTTGGCAGATGATTAAGGTTTTATGCATGTTTCTAGGTATTCTCAGCTCTAATAACAAGGTATTTGACAAGATGGCAAATTATTCCTTTGTCCACTGAATACTTTTGGAGATTTGATTTTGCCTAGCCTTTTGGTTCACTTAGACAAGCTAGTGGTGGAGTTTTCGTATTCTTTTTTTTCAATATAAGAAGATATAGGTAATGATCATTGAAAGTTTTCCATGCATATTGTTTGAAATAATAGGGTGTTTTCTCTTTTTGACTTGCTAAGGTTCTAAGTCATATGTTTCTAGGTTCAAAACAAATTATCGCTTCTACCGTCTTTGTTTTGTTTGGTGTCCCCTCAACAATTTAGCGGCACGATACATAGATTGGAGATGGGGGTGGTTGTGTCAAGGTCCTTTGTGAGCTTATACGTTAATTTGTATGTTTCTCAGGGCCTCTGTGTAAGATTGTGGAAAAGAGAAAAAAATGATACTACAACCAGTGATAAGTTCATCACAGTCAAATGGCCTAGGGATCGGTGCCATCCATTTGTAGACTTGATCTCATCATCCAATTCAAGTTGGAATGGCTTATGAATGATAATTAAGTTCTGTATAATGTGTGGCTTGGATTGATGGCAGTGCGTATAGATAGCTATATGTGTTTGTACGGCATGAAATAAATAAATACTTGTGAATGCAGAGTAGCAAATTAAAAGCTACTAGCTGGTTACATATATATCATCTGTCGCCATGGCCTTACCTGATAATGGGCTTGGAATAGATTAATTACTAGCCTAATATATATTTCTACAACTAAGTTCAATCGTCGATAATTTTTGGTAAGCATTGACTACATGCCAAGAAATTACGAAGTAGAAGACATTTTGCCAAAAGAAGATCTGAAACGTAGATTATTTTCAAGCATTACTGTCGTCCCAAAATTGAAGCAAAGTATCAAGGCAGTAAATAGCAAATTTAGCCAGTAATCATTGTCATCTAAACTAGACAATATGGACAGGAGATGTCTATTCATATACAAGCGTCTATTTCTTTATCAGGAGGCTGGTATGGAAGGTTTTATCCCGTCACCAGTGGGACGTGGCGCATGACGATTGGCCAGCCATAGCGCCCGTTTGGAACAGTTGCGTGCTGCCTGTTTCCCGCACTTTCATTTTTTGCTAATTCTGTGAGGGAACGGTGAGCGAGTGAGAAAACGATCCAACCAAGAAACTACCTGCAGGCTGGTGGTTCTAGTTTCAGAGGGTCGTCTCCTTCCCCTTGACCTATAAATCCCCAGCCTGCAGAGCTTCATTCCCTTCCATCAAGCAATCACCCATCGATCATCATCAGTGCACACATTAGCTACTAGCAAGAGCTATCTTTCTTGCTTGCTTAGTTCCACCACCTCATGCACCACACCAATGGCCACTGTCACCACTGTCCGCGACATGCACCTTCGCCCATGGCATCTACGAACGCTTGATGGGCGACTCTGACCGCCACCCGCAGGTGGCACGGAATGCCGTAGCGCTCCTACTCTGGCTCGACCAGGGCACTAACCAGGTCATTTCCCTCCTGCTGGGCATGAGCACCACCGCCCTAGGCCACTTGTCACCGAGGCCAGCTGCGTCATCAGCTGCCTTCGCGTGAGGAACCTCCCCGCCGGCTTGCCAGCCCCGCTCCTCTCTGCGCTCTGCCAGGATAGCCGCATGGACGACCCCCGCTTCTTCGCCGTCAACCAGGACCTCATTGCGCGTGGCGTCGTCGACCTTCGTCTTGGAACAATAACCATATTTCAAACAGAAAAAGTTAATTTTGACAAATAATTATTTGAAATCTGGTGGGCCCGGGAGCTATATCTACCAAGGTTTCTAGACCACCAAAAAGTCCGGTCCTTCTGAGGACTTCTCCGGTGCTACTTTTTGAAGTCTCCCACGCCTCACTAACCCCGGGACATCATCCCTACGGAGCCTAAGCTCTGTTAGGTTTTGATCTCCTCACTAATAGGCCCAACGGCCTATTGGGCTTGATCCCGCGCCCTGATCGGGGGCATCCAACCCAACTATGGTTGTAGGGCCCCTGTCACACTACGCTATAAAAAGGAGAGGTGGGGAGGCGGGGCACGCGACGAAGTTCGCCGCCGCCACTTTTCCCCACCTATAGTTCCTAACTCTAGTCCGATCTAAGTGAGGGAGCACAGTAGTGACGGGAAGCACCTCCACGCCGTCACCGCCACCGCACTGCGCCACCACGGTCTCCACTGCATCGCCACCGCTTCCCCGACCGTCGCTGCCCTAGCGCAGATCATCACCTCCGCGGGATGGCGACTGGCTCTAGCTCCAACTCCGCACCTGTTGTGCCCACTGATGGTTTGCACCATCTCACTCCTCTCTCTCTGTTCTCGGATCTAGTAGTTCATGTAATAGGATCCATTTACTCCCTAATGCTAAAGCTAAAACCCCACTGATCTAACCCCACTGATGATCCGATTGGGCTTTAACAATGGTATCAGACGCCAACACATGGTGTAGATCTAGATTGGGGAAAGGAAAGAAAGACAACCGATTTCATCAAATCGGAAAAGAATCCAAAATCGAACCCTAACCCTAACTGGAAAAGGAAAGGGGCTCCTACCTGGGCTCCGCTCGGCCTCTTCTTACCACCGCCGGCACGTCACCGAGATGCCTCGTCGAAAGTTTCCCCGCCACCGTGCGGGATCGAGCCGTGCCACGTGCGGGTGGCATAGAGCATCGCCGCCGTGTCTCGGGCCTAGGGCACCGAAGCGCGGCCGCTCGACGGAGCTGCGCTCTACCCATAAGGGGAGCGCGAGCTCCGGCGAGGGGGCCCGCGGCGGCGCCGTCTCTTCCCTCCGGCCACCATGGGCGGTGTGCTGCCGCTCTCGGTTCAGTGGGCGCAGGCAAGAAGAACGGGGAGGAAGAATAGAATGAGCTAGGGTTCAGGGAAGGGCGGCCGGCTTCGGGTTTTGATGCCCCGAACGGTGCGCGTGGTCGTTGGATCAAGGGCAATGCCGATCGACGGCCACGGTTCACCAGACCGGTTTACAGCCCAGGCGGGCAAGCGCGGGGGCCGAATTGTCGGCCCAGGCCCAGGTTGCGGCCTGGGCGCGGCTGCCTCGCCGACTGAGTGAGCAGGCTGGGCCGGCATGCGAGCTGGGCCGCTGCTGCTGCGCCAAGCGTGCGCGACACGCATTGCTGGCCCACAGGAGCTGCTAGGCCGAAATGGCATGAAGTTGAAGTTCTTTCAATTTTTTTTATATATTTTCCAGAAGCAAATCTTGATGCATATTTTGATCATTTTCGATTCAAATTTGATGCAAATTTCTGTGCAAATTTTATCCAACGATATTATTTGTTCAGATAACAGTAAAGTGATTAAAGTGCTTCTGAAAAATATTATGAGAATGTTAAAAGTGTTTCCGCTACGTACTTAATGTTGTTAATTTCATTATTAAATTCAAACCAACGAGACAATTTAATTTTGAAAAATGAATATGTTCTGACATGATTTTAATATTGTTATTATTCTGACCAACGTTGATTAATAGCAGTATTATGATGTTTTTTTGTCATGCATTAATTCTATTTCTGCCCAACGGTGATGTAGAATTAGTGTAAAAAGAAAATTGTATGGTGTAAAAAGAAAATTGTATGTTTTAATTTTGACCAACGTTGGAACTAAAACATGCAATTATTGATGTTATAATTATGTTCTCACTTTACATGAATTATGTTTTTAGGAGGTTACTCTTTGATGGGGTTTATCAAAGATATTCCACCCCTCAAAGGTGACAACTATACCGAATGGAAGAAGAATATTGACCTCGCTTTTGTCTTGGCTGAGGTAGACTGGGTGGTCATCACACCGTGCCCCACTGAGCCTGTGGCACCGGTGAGGGAAACTAATGAGTCTGATGCTGATTGGCAAAAGAAAGAGAGGGACCATGCTCTCATAAAGATGACATATGACCTACAAAAGCAAAAGTGGATCAATGCCAACAAAAAGTGTGTTGCTGTCATAAAGAACACGATTAAGCCTACCATAATGGGCTCAATCCAAGAGTATGACACTGTCACAGAGTACCTAGAAAGAATAAAGAGTCAGTTCTATGGCTCTTCAAAGACATATGCTACTCAACTGATAAAGCAGCTGATGACAGAAAGATACACTGGAGGTGGCAATGGCACTGGCATAAAAGAGCACATTGAATCATTTGAACAATAAGCTAAAACCAATGGATCTGGCTCTTACGAAAGAGTTCCTTGTCCATGTGATTTTTGCTTCTTTACCAAAATAGTTTGACACATTTGTTGTCAACTACAACATTCAGCCCGAGAAATGGGATCTACAACGTTGTATGGAAATGTGTGTGCAAGAGGAAGAGAGAATAAAGACCGCCAATGGTGGTACTCTCAGTTTTGTTAAAGATAACAAGAGAAAGAATGTCAATGCCAATGCCAACTCTCCCTCAAAGCCAAAGGGCAATGGTCCTATGCAGCATCAATCTAAGCAGAATAGGTTTACAGTGAACAAAGATCAGTGCCTCTACTGCAAGAAGGACGGACATTACAAGAAAGGTTGTCTTGAATTCTTAAAGATGATCATGGCAAAGAAAGGTGAGAACATTATTACGTTCATAAATGAATCCCTATATGTACAGTATTCAAAATCTACTTGGTGGATTGACTCAGGCGCAATTATTCATGTTGCTAATTCATTACAGGGATTCCGTTCGACGAGGACTACACAAAGAAGTGAAAGACACGTTAAAGTCGCGAATGGAGTCCAAGCAGATGTCGAAGCTGTTGGCGATGTTCCTCTAGAGCTTGTTGATGGCTTTAGTCTTTTTCTTAGAGATTTTTTATTTGTTCCTTTATTACAGAGAAACTTGATTAGTGTATCTTGTTTGGATAATGGTGGATTTGATTGCCATTTTGAAGATGACAAATGCGAGATACAATGTAATAATGAATGTGTTGGCCTTGCTTTTCAAAAGCAAGATCTTTATTTGTTATCACTTCGTGAAAATGTGAATTCCATATGTGATGTGAATGAGAACGTATCCTCGTTTGTGAATGCGAATAGAAAATGAAAGAGAACTCAAGATGCATCGTCGAAATTATGGCACTGTCGTTTAGGCCATATTTCGAGGGGAGGAATAGAGAGACCAATTAAGAATGATATTCTTCCTCCATTAGAGTTCTCAGACTTTGAACAGTGTAGAGAATGTATGAAAGAAAAATACACAAAGCAAATTAAAAAGGATGCTAAACGAAGCATAGGAATTCTACAGATAATTCACATAGACATCTGTGGTCCTTTTTCTGTGAAAAGTGTGGATGGTTTTGACTCGTTCATAACATTCACAGATGATTACTCCCGTTATGGTTATATTTATCTAATTAAAGAAAGAAATAAACCGTTGGATAAATTTAAAATATTTAAGGCTAAAGTTGAAAATCAGCACAATTTAAAGACAAAGATAGTCCGATCTGATCGTGGTGGGGAGTACTACGGTCGGCATACCCCATATGGTCAAGTTCCTGGACCTTTTGCAAGGTTTCTATAGGAGAATGATATAGTTGCCCAGTATTCTACACCGGGCGAACCTCAGCAGAACGGAGTAGCTGAAAGGCGTAACCGTACCTTGATGGATATGGTGCGTAGTATGATGAGTTACTCTAACTTTCCATTGAGTCTATGGATGGAGGCGTTAAAAACCGCCATTCATATTCTAAATAGAGTACCAAGTAAAGCGGTGCCCAAAGCACCATATGAGTTGTGGACAGGAAGAGAACCTTCACTAAAACACTTGCGTGTGTGGGGGAGTCCTGCTGAGGTAAAAGTGTTTAACCCAAATATTGGGAAGCTAGATCCCAAAACAGTTAGTTGCCATTTTATTGGCTATCCTGAAAAGTCAAAAGGTTTTCGTTTCTACTGTTTAGACAGATACACAAAATTTATAGAAATGAGACACGATGTTATCTTAGAGGATAAAATGATGAGGGGGAGCACAGTTGCTCAAAAAATTAATCTTGAGGAGAAGCATGTATGTGTGCCCACTCTGATGACTCAGGAACCATTTTTCGAATTAACTATTCTTGTTGCACCAACAGTGCAGGACACTGTAGTGCCAACACCTATTGTTAGTTCTCCTGTGGTGACAGTAAATAATGATGAGAAACCTGTCCTTCAGGAACCTATACAAACTGATGCCACAGATGAGGGGGAGCAACAACAGCCCCAAATAGAAGATGTGCCAAATGTGGAGGCCCCTAGAAGGTCTCAAAGAGTTAGAAGATCAACAATACTTGATGATTATGAGATGTATAGCACTGAAGAATTTCAAATTGAGGGTGATCCCACTTCATTTGAAGAAGCCATGAGAAGCGATAATTCATCAAAGTGACTTGAGGCCATGAAAGATGAAATAAAGTCAATGAGTACCAACAAAGTTTGGGACTTAGAACATATTCCTAAAGGAGCCAAGATAGTAGGCTGTAAATGGGTCTATCCGACAAAACATGACTCCTAAGGGAATATTGAAAGGTTTAAAGCGTGACTTGTGGCAAAAGGTTTCACACAAAGAGAAGGGATTGATTACAATGAGATGTTTTCTCCAGTCTCATGTAAGGATTCCTTTAGAATTATAATGGCATTAGTGGCACACTACGATTTAGAGTTACATCAGATGGATGTAAAAACGACATTTCTAAATGGGGATCTGGAGAAAAATATTTACATGGCACAGCCAAAAGGTTTTATCGTGGAAGGAAAAGAACGAATGGGATGCCGCTTAAAGAAATCGATTTATGGGTTAAAGCAAGCTTCAAGACAGTGGTACTTGAAGTTTGACAAAACAATAAGGAATTTTAGGTTTAAAAAAAATATTGAGGATAATTGTGTTTATGCAAAGTTTAAGAATGGAAGGTATATCTTCCTAATCCTGTATGTAGATGATATCTTACTTGCTAGTAGTGATGTCAGTCTACTACTAGAGACAAAAAGTTTTTATCTTCAAAATTTAATATGAAAGATCTTGGTGAAGCTTCATTTGTTTTGGACATAGAGATTCACCGAGATATAAGTAAAGGGGTATTAGGACTATCACAAAAGGCATACATAGAAAAAGTTTTAAAGAAATTCAGTATGCATAAATGTAGTGCCTCACCTGCACCCATAGTCAAGGGTGACAGATATGGGGATTTTCAATGCCCTAGGAACCAATTCGAGCTCGATCAAATAAAAGTGGTTCCATATGCTTTTATTGTCGGAAGCCTACAATATGCTCAAGTGTGCACGCGCCCTGATTTAGCTTTTGTTACCGGGTTACTTGGCAGATTTTAAAGTAATTCAGGGATTAAACACTGGAAATTGGTAAAGAAAGTCTTGCGATTTTTGCAAGGTACGAAAGGCCTCATGTTGACGTACAGAAAATCAGATTCTCTCCAAATAGTGGGGTATTCGGATTCTGATTATGCGGGAGATGATAGAAAATCCACGTCAGGATATGTGTTCACTCTCGCAGGAGGAGCAATTTCATGAAAAAGCTCAAAACAAACCGTCACTACATCGTCCACATTGTATGCCGAGTTTGTAGCGTGTTATGAGGCAACGGGGCAGGTGAACTGGCTAATGAAGTTCATATCTGGTTTGAAGGTGCTCGACAGCATACATAAACCACTAAAGTTATACTGCGATAATAATCCAACAGTACAGTACGCTCACAACAATAAGTCAAGTGGTGCTGCCAAACATATTGACACAAAGTATTATGTTGTGAAGGATAAAGTCCGGGATCAAATTATAAATCTTGAGCATATAAGTATAGGAAAGATGCTCGCGGATCCACTTACAAAAGGCTTACCACCCAAAGTGTTTAGAGAACATGTAGCCGGTATAGGTTTAAGGGAAAGCCTATGACTTCTGGACTATAATAAAGGGCCCAAAGTTAAAGTAACTATTTCAGATCAGAGATGTGCATGGTAGCTGTTAAATCTATTGGCGATTGACCGTAATGATGAAACATGCTCTATGCACTTATCTATGATGGAACGAGTAAAGTGAAAAGTATTGAAGTCAAAGTTTAAAGATTAAAGTAATGTTGAGATCAAGAGGGAGAATGTCAGGTTTTGATCTCCTCACTAATAGGCCCAACGGCCTATTGGGCTTGATCCCGCGCCCTGATCGGGGGCGCCCAACCCAACTATGGTTGGAGGGCCCCTGTCACACTGCGCTATAAAAAGGATAGGTGGGGAGCCTGTAACAGAACTGACCAAATTATAAGAGCACAAGTACAAAAACAAGCACCGAAGCGCTTAAATTTTCGAACTTGAGCCCATATAATCCCGATAGTCAATCGAAACCACGAAAGATTTCAAACCAACTTGCTTACAACCAAGATCGCATCATTCAACATACAACATCATACGTTACATTTCATAAGTAGTTCTGAAATAAGATTACACACACGGAGTCGCAATTATTACAAACCAAGTTTATAAAGTAGCGGAAGCATAACACACGTATTAGTTCACATACTACTGCCAGTCTTAATGATCATCATCCCGCAAAAGCATTCAGGAAAGTATATAGCAGACGATCACGCCTGAGTGATCTAGTCCTCGTCACCCGCATGGTGGAGACAAGTTTTGCAGAAGCCTTGGTAAAGCATATCATCTGCAACAGGAGGGAATAAACCCTGAGTACTGGAATGTACTCAGCTAGACTTACCCGTCAAAAACCAGAAATAAGATGACACCAAGGATTATGCAAGGCTTTCATAAGTGGAGCTGGCTGACATTACCTTTTGCGGAAAAGCATAAGTAATTTAAACTCTTTTAACCTGTACTAGCATTTATTTTTTAGAATTTACCTGTCATCTATCTTAGCACCTGTACTAAGCATGCACTTGATTATAATCAAACAATTATCAACATTATATCCAGAGCAGGTATGAATTGTGGCAACATTATATCATTCCCTTAACCACCTGTTCGTTTAATGAGATCTACGTTGCCGCTGCTCAAGTCAAGTGCTCACTAACCGGGAGCGACGGCGATTCGAATCGAATTCCTATCCAGCTGGAGGGGTATTTCTAACACTCACCGCGCAGGCCCCTGCCAGGGTCGCACAAGCCACCTTTTCATATGATTCAGGAATCGCAGGTCCGAATGATGTCGCGACCCCAAGGGTGACACTCTGCCAGGTGATAGGGACTCTAGCCCCCCTTGGCCTCACGCCAATGTCCCCAAGCACATCCTTTCTCTCCTCCAAGAAGCAACCTACCATTTGATTCCCGGCCTGAATCAAATTACTCGGCTTCGCGGTCGGAACGACTTATCCGGCCAACTAAGTGTTAGACTGCGTTCAACATGACTCAAGGACGTACAACGAATCGGTCCTTAAACGACTCAAACAGGCATAGCTCCACACCCAAGACGTGAAGTGTCTTGCGGCTGTACTATCGAACTCCCGCCCGGTCTCAATTTCATTTTAAAGCATGGTTCCATCCACGATAGCCATAAAGCCACTCGTGACTCCTTCCTACATCTCGCGGATGACCGAAAATCACCCGACTTCTACCGTACTAAGCAGGGCTAAGCATTGATACGTGCCTAAACCTAAATTAGGATTTAAGTACAATATCTGGGCAAGGACAGGTATAATGCAACAATTGTTTTCATACAACTCCTACAACTTAATGCATTAAATAATTAAAAGTACTCAAGATAGATTTATAAAATGATGGGTTCAGCATGCACCAGGGCTTGCCTTTCAGAAAGGTCGAGGGCCGGTGGTCGGGACACTCAGGCAGGTCTTGTGCGGGAACTTCTCCGCCGGTTGGTTCCTCTGGTTGCTCCGGCTGGTCCTGGACTTCCTCCGGTATCACTTGCTCGAACTCGAGGAGCGTTACCCCCTCCGGAACACCTATTGCATGAGTGCATAATAAATATCATGGATGCACAATGGGTGCAACATGCTCGGAATGAAATGCATTTCAGCAATGAAAGTACTCTATTCAAGTCACTTCATCAATACGTGTAAATCTCTTCTCCGGTGGAGAAGTACTTACCTAATCTACCCAACCTAAGATATAGCTGTTCTTCTTCGGTTAAGGCCCTAGCACCTAACAATTACAAGAGTAGCATTACTTAGGTTACCACATCCAATCACCAAAATACACAGTAAGACCTTCTGGACAGCAGCTCAAAGATTCTAACATAACTGAAGATTTCTAACTCCAAAAGATATGATCTGGAAAGCTTAAGAAATGCACTACAATTCATTTTCAGATCTCAACCCTAAATTTCTAAGTTTTCCATGTCGAATTTCATAAGTTCCAGAATCTGTCCTCTCTAAACAGAGAGTAGCAAATTCTGGACTGTCACTTTAAACAGCAATAACTCCCAAACTACTAAGCCAAATGCTCCCAAATTTTGACACAAGCTAGTTTATCAAGCTTACTACAACTTTAGTATTTACAAGTTTTCCAGCAAACACTTTTATCAAAGGCCAAACCCAAAGATACTACCAGCTGTCCAGAAAACCTAGAATTGCAAAGATTAAATATTTATTTATGTGGCAAACATCCCTTAAGACCAAACTATTGTTACCACAAGTTCACATAGGTCACAACAACACCAGAAAGTAAGGTGTGCCTCCCTAAAATATTTATTTAAACTCATTTCTTAATTTACTTAAGTAATTAAGTGGAATTTTAAACATATATGTAAATTGCTCCTAAAATTCTCCAAAAATTACAGGAAGCTCTTTGAACCAAAAAGAGACCACTGTAAAAATTTGAACTAAAATTATTTAAAGAAACTCCCTAAACAAAATTCACAAGCCCAAAAGGCTGATTTTTGTATAACTAACAAATCATAGTAAAAAGTGTCAAACAACAGATTTCCTAATTTTCTTGGACACTTTAGGGTACCAAGACATTCTCCAAAAAGTTATAAGAACATTGCACATGTAGAAAAATTACTAAAATCCATTTAAGTATTTCCTAAATTAACAAGATAGCATTATAACTTAAGCACTACTGCCCAAATTTTTACCAAAGCTAGAGCAAGTATAAATTAGCCTACCCACCAAATTTCATAATTTTTGGAACACTGAAAATCAAGATATGATTTAAACAAGTTTGCATTTAATTTAAAACACATTTCAAAGACCTATTTAAATCTCCTAGAAAGTAAACATCACATATCCAATTTATATTTTTCTAAAATACTACACATCCTGCAGATCCTAACAAAATTTATCTCTTAATTTTTGGGCAAGTAAAACCCTAGATCTATATTTCCTAAATCTTACCCAAAATCTGTGGCAAATATAAAAAGGAAAACAAAAACTAAATCCGAAACCCTGCTACCGAGCGGGCCTGCAAAGCCGACACAGCCCAAATCTCGCGGCGTGGCCCGCTCCCACGTGCGGCCTGCTACGGCTCCTGCCCGCGCGCGCATGCGACTGACCAGATGGCCCCACCGATCAGAGAGAGAGAGGCGGAGGGGAGGAGCTGCGGTCGCCGGAGCTCGCCGTCGGGGAGCCGACCGGCAAAGCGAGCAGACGAGCATGACCACGTCATCGAGCTAAGTCGATTGGTGGAAAGAATGGGGCGGCAGAGCCACGGAAAGGTGCTCGCCGTCGGGCATGGTGGACCGCCGGTACGGTGGTGGCGAAATCTCGCCGTCGGTGAGCCCGACGTCCCAACCCTAACCCTCGATGAGCATCCCCATTCTACCTCGATCCTAACGCACTTACAAGCGGGCGACAGAGACGCCCAAAGACCCCTGGCCACAGAGAGCCGTCGCGTGGAGGAACTCCGGCGAGGTACCGTGGCGGCGGAAAACGAAAATGCAACCCTACCGAGGCGCTATTGGCTGCGTGGAGTGGACGGTGAGGTAGCGGGCTTCAAGGCGGAGCTGTGGACACATTTTTGTGGGTGACAGTGCGGTGGAGAGCGCGCATGAGCTCGCCGGAGTGGAGGCGGCAATGGTGCTCGGTCGTTCCGCCCGGTGGAGGAGAGAGCGGGAGAGAGAGAGAGAGAGTTGTGGCGCGAGTGAGGGCGGAGACCGTCGGCGTGGCGACCTTGAAGGCCTGGTGGCCTGACGGGTGGGACCGCGACCGGCGTACGGCTGCCACCGCGTGGCCACGCGTCGGCGCTGGTCTGCGGTCGGTCGGCCACCGACTGAAGGCCTGAACCTCTGAAACGATGGCTGCATTAGGTGACTGACAGTGGTATTTTGTCGTTGATTATCTCCCAAACCAGCTTGATTTAGTCGAAAATGATTACATCAATTATGTAGAGCTACATGAGGGCTATAAAATTGTCAATTGGAGCTTGGACTGGTTCGGCCTAAATTTGAAGCTACAGAGCTCCAAAGTGGGGTACCCGAAAACTGAAACTTAGTTTCAGTCACTATGCCGACTAAAACTCATTTTTCCAGGCACCATATCTCCTAAACCATTTAGAACTAGGTGATGGTGATGTTGACAATGTTGTAGAGCTAAGTGAGTACTACAAAAGTGTCAATATGAGTTGGGGCTAGTTTGGTCTGGTTTGCAAACTACAAGCTCCCAAAGTAGGCCACTATCAAACTAAAGGGACACTTTTGAGACTTAGAAATTTTCTAAGTGCTGAGTCAACCCCTCTAGCTGACTTGTGGGACAATTTTGAGCATGTTCTGGTCATTTTCATGAGATGACCATATTGAGACTTTTGTTCCCCATAAAATTCCCTACAACTTTTATTAAGGGTGCTCCTCCATGCAAGGTCTCTAGGCTAGACTTTATAATTGGTGAAACTAAGGCACTCTAGGTCCTAATGTTGGTCAACAACACATTGGAGGGTATTTTGGAAATTTTGGTCAACATGAACCTTGCTTCATTAGTGACCCTAAGTATAACTAAGGTGTTGTGAGGTATAATTAGCTACTCTCCCCTTTTGTTACACCAACTACCTAGTGTCACATGATGTGAGCCAAACAAAATTCTAAAAACAACCACATTAGTTGCAACCACATAAAATAACATGAAATGATGCATGCTTATGCTCATGCAAATACAATGCAATTAAGGAGCTAAACACCTGAGGTGTTACAGCCCTCCCCCCTTATAAAAATCTTGTCCCGAGATTTGGAAAGCGTACCATTTTTCATAGAATTCCTTATAACCATCCCGCAAATAGTCCTCCCGTTCCCATGTAGCGTCACTTTCACTACCCTGATTACTCCATATTACTTTATACCACCTAACCACTTTGCTTCTAGTCACTCGTTCCTGAGTATCGATCACTCGGACTAGCTTTTCTTCGTAAGTTAGATCGGATTCCAGCCTGATATCTCCTAAAGGGACTCTTTCCTCAGGAACTCAAAGACACTTTTTGAGCTCAGATACATGGAAGACGTTGAATATGGCACTCATTTCAGGATGTAACTGGATTTTGTACGCAACAGCTCCACTCTTGCCTATGATTTGGAAAGGACCCACGTATCTTGGCGCAAGTTTCCGCTTAACACCAAAACGTTGGACACTCTTCATTGGAGAAACTTTCAGGTAAACGAAGTCTCCAACTTCAAACTCGAGCGGTTTTCTACGACGATCAGCATAACTTTTCTGTCTAGCTTGGGCTGTAGCCATATGTTTTTGGATGGTACAGACTTGTTCCTCAGCTTCCTGAACAAAATCAATACCATAATACCTCCTTTCACCAGCTTCTATCCAATTTAGTGGGGTTCTACACTTACGACCGTACAAAGCTTCGAATGGGGCTATCTTAATACTCTCTTGGTAACTATTGTTGTACGAAAACTCAGCTAGAGGTAACCATTTTTCCCAAGAACCCTTGGATGATATTACACATGCCCGCAACAGATCTTCCAAGATTTGGTTAACTCGTTCCATCTGACCTGACGTCTGGGGGTGATAAGCAGAGCTTCTCACTAACTTGGTTCCCAGAAGGTGATGCAAGTGCTCCCAAAAGCGAGCAGTGAATTGCGGACCATGGTCAGAGATGATAGTACGAGGTATCCCATGAAGCCGGACTATCTGATTGAAGTACAATTCAGCATAGTCAGTGGGACGATAGTCCACTCTAACAGGAATGAAGTGAGCTGATTTAGTTAAACGATCCAGATTACCCAGATAGAGTTATGATTTTTGACAGTAGGAGGAAGTCCGACAATGAAATCCATACTTATCTCTTCCCATTTCCAACCTGGGATAGAAAGTGGTTGAAGTAACCCAGCTTTCATATGCACCGCTTTAACTCTACAGCAGGTGTCACACCTGGCAACATATGCAGCTATTTCTTTCCGCATTTTGGTCCACCAATAGTATGGCTTCAAATCATAATACATCTTATTGCTACCAGGATGGATGGACAACTTAGAGGAGTGTGCTTCAGACATAATATCATTTCTAAGCTCTCGGTCCTTAGGCACAACTAACCTATCCTTGAACCATAGTACACCCTCTTCATCTACCCTGAACTGTGTAGTTTCTTGCTCTTTCATCTTGCGTTTTATGTGGAATACACCAGGATCAGTCTTTTGGAGCTCAATAATTCTGCTTTTGAGAGTACAACTGACAGTGATGTTGTACAAGACTGCTGGATGTAGAAGGCGAGATCGATAAAAATCAGTTTCAACTAGGGAATTGCAATGAGACTTACGGCTTAAAGCATCCGCAACCACATTTGCCTTGCCAGGATGATAGTGCACTTGAAGGTTATAATCCTTAATCAACTCGAGCCATCTTCTTTGACGCATATTTAACTCGGGTTGGGTGAAGATGTATTTGAGGCTTTTGTGGTCTGTGTAGATATTGCAAACATTGCCCAACAGATAGTGCCGCCAGGCTTTCAAAGCATGAACAACTGCGGTGAGTTCTAAGTCATGCGTTGGATAATTCACCTCATGTTTTCGAAGTTGTCGAGAGGTATACGCAATCACTCGGCCTTCCTGCATCAACACACCTCCCAAACCTATGCCTGAGGCATCACAATAAACATTAAATGGTTTCTCGATATCCGGTTGTGCCAAAACCGGAGCTGAGGTTAGGAGGGTTCGCAGTTGGTGAAAAGCCGCATCACACTCAGAAGTCCAGACAAACCTGATGTCTTTTTGCAGCAGCCGAGTCATTGGCTTGGCTATTTTCGAGAAATCCAGGATGAAGCGACGATAATAGCCAGCCAAACCAAGAAAACTCCGGACCTCGTGAACCGAGATAGGAGCCTTCCAGTTCAGTACTTCTTGTACCTTGGCGGGGTCCACCATAATTCCTCTATCGGACAACACATGCCCAAGGAAAGGTACCTATCGAAGCCAGAATTCGCACTTACTGAACTTTGCATATAGTTGATGTTCACGCAGTCTTGTGAGAACTATACGCAGATGTTCAGTGTGGTCTTCCTCATTTTCAGAATATATCAGGATGTCATCAATAAATACCACCACAAACTTGTCCAATTCAGGCATAAACACCGAATTCATCAAGTACATGAAGTGTGCGGGGGCATTTGTCAGGCCGAAAGACATAACAAGATACTCATAAAGGCCATATCTTGTCGAGAAAGCCGTTTTTGGAATATCTTCGGGACGGATTTTAATCTGATGGTGACCAGACCTCAGATCAATCTTGCAAAAGACTTTAGCTTTGGACAACTGATCGAACAGAATATCGATACGTGGCAGAGGATACTTATTTTTGACAGTGACTGTATTCAAAGGTCTATAATCTACGCACATCCGTAACGACTGATCCTTCTTCTTTACAAAGATAGATGGACATCTCCACGGAGACGAACTAGGACGAATCAACCCCTTCTTCAAAAGTTCATTCAACTGCACCTTAAGTTCAGCTAGTTCATTTGGAGGCATTCTATAGGGTCTCCTAGAGATGGGAGCCGTGCCAGGCAACAACTCAATTTTAAATTCCACATCCCGATTCGGAGGGAGTCCCGACAAATCATCGGGAAAAACGTCCGGAAACTCATTTACTACGGAAATTTCAGCCAACGCCTTTGCTTGCACAGCATGAACTTCCCCAGACAAATCAACTTTTCTAGGAAGTTATACCAGAAAACCCTTTTGATCTATAGGATCTCTGAGCATAACTACCCGAGTGGATGTATCAATGAGTACCCCATTCTGACTCATCCAATTCATGCCCAGAATAACATCTATGCCTAATCCCGGCAAAACCACTAAGGCAAGCGAGTACTTTTGCCCTTCTATCTCAAGCTCAAGATTCCCCACTACTTTATTTGTGGAAATATTCCCACTTGCTGCGCTAATGCAATAACCTCCACCTTCAACAGTATGCAATTTGTGTGCAAACTTTGATGCAAACTTGGGACTGATAAAGGAATGCGAAGCACCTGAATCAAAAAGTACCACTGCAGGATGTTGGTCAACTAGGAACTTACCAGCAGTGACAACCTCACCAGATGGGATTTCTTCAATACTGTTATAATGAGTGTGCCCTTGACGGCCACCTTGGTTGACATTCTTCTTAGGGTAAGGACAGTTCCTGGACCAATGGCCTGGCTTGTTGCAGTTCCAGCAAGACATGTTGCTAGGAGGGACACTGGAGCTACCTTGGCCCGAATTACCCTTTGACAGAGCCACTGTATATGCCTTGTGAAACCTAGTCTTCACTGGCGCCTTTTTTTGCGGAGGACAAAACTTAGCACTTGTGGCAAGAGAGCGAGGAGCCCTCGGGGCAGCTGGAGCTCGAGACTGTGAAGCACCTGTCTCAAGTGCCCTTTTACGGCTCTTAGAAGCAGCATAGATAGAGTTATTGTTCTCTTGAGTCAGAGCATCACTGATAAATTCATTGAAGGTAGTACACTTGCTAGTGCCCATAGTCTTCATCAGCTTTGGGCCGAGGCCTCTTTTAAAGCTAGCAATTTTCTTGGCATCGGTATCCACAAACTCTGTGGCATACCTTGCCAGGTTGTTGAAAGATTGCAGATATTCAGTCAAGCTTTTATTGCCCTGCGACATCCTCATAAATTCTGTGTGCTTGATAGCCATAAGACCTGGAGGAATATAGTTCCCACAGAATGCGGCCTTGAACTGGTCCCAAGCAATCGGGACATTTGCAGGCAGTGTGGAACGATAGTGGCTCCACCAAATACCCGCTGGACCATGCAGTTGGTGAGAAGCATATTCAGTCTTTAGCTCATCAGTCAAGCGAAGCAGACGAAACTTTTGTTCAATAGTGTTCAACCACTCATCAGCTTGCAGTGGTTCCTCCGCCTCCTTAAAGAGCGGGGGCTTAGTATCAAGAAAGTCCTTGAAATCACTGTACTGATTGGGTTCTGGGCCCTGGCGGCCATGACGAGCCTCCCGGTTGGCAAGCTGGCGCATAGCATCTGCCAGCATGCGCTGCCCTTCGACCACAGTCTGCATCAGCTCAGCCGGGGTAGGTGGTGGCGGAGGGGGTGGCTGTTCCTCATCCTCATTGCCACGACCCCGACGGAGATTATACGACATCTGCAAAATGTATAGCCAATGAGCACTGACGATGTGGGAAATTTATAGATGAATTATTGTAAATATGTCAAACTGACTTCATGAAATAGACTTCTCAAAATAATCATGGCACAATAATTCATCCAACCGCACAATCCATTCAAGCGCATCAAGTGACGCAATTATGCGAGGGAATCCAACAAGATGTACTTTGATAAAGGCTCACCCACAAGGAGCACAGCAGTTACTGAACCGTTTACGTTAATATCTACGTGATTTTTGACCTTTCGCCCGGTACTTGGATTCAATCTCAAAATTTTTAGTTGACTGAGAAAGGCTACTTCAAACTGACCACAAAGAGACTTCTCAACGGTAGTGTTCCATGGTGGGTCATGACTAGCCACCTCGATACCAGCGCGTGCCAAGCAGCACAACCTTATGTCGCGCGCCATAGGAGGCCCTCGGTTTCGTCGCGGCACCGAAGGGTGCTAATCGTGACACCATCATCGAACGCACGCAATAAGACATCCAATTGTGATTGAAATTAACAGGTTCAACTAAACATCAAGGAAACATAGGGTTCGACCTTACATCCCAAAAGTCAAGTTATTACAAAGCCTCACTCTAACCCCATGAGGTACAAAAGATGATTCTAACATCGTAGCTACGCGATGACTACTCTAAGCATCGTTCTCAGAGTCGGTGTCAAGGATCTCCCCGCCATCCTCGTCGCTAACAGGCTCTAACTCCTCGTCTTCTTCTTCTTCTTCTTCTGACTCTTCTTCTAGTGCGGCATCTTGGGGCCCATTGACCTCCACTTCATCATTATCTTCAGCCATGAAGATTCCCGAACCCATGTCCTCATCCGCGTTGATGTTTCGAGGCAGCAGAGGATTTAGCTGGTTGTTCAGGCGGTGCACTTCTTCATGGAGATTGTCATTGTATTCTTCAGCATTCTCCAACTGTTGCTCGAGCTCAAACTGACGAGCTCTCAGAACGTTCTCCTCGTGCCAGGCTTCATCCCTCTGATTCATGACATGGACCAGCATGTGTTGACAGTTGCGATGTGCTACTATCAATCTCTGGACTGCAAGTGTTTCCTGGTTACGATCACGGATCACTTGCTCCAATTGCTGACGCTCTGCATTCCTGGCAGCAGTTACTTCAGCCAACTCAGCCCTCAGCCTTTCCACCTCAGTGGGCTCAGGGCGGGGCTCACGTGGAGCGAGCTAGTGACGAGGTGCCCTGCCTCCAGTGGACTTGCGAGCGGTCCTCTTGGTACGTGCCATCTGTAGCAACAAGATACGACTTAAGTGAGGATCATTTAGGGGATATGAAATTTAATTTAGTCAGGACTATTGAAATTTTTAAGGAGGGAGTAAATGATATGTATGATATAATTAAACATGATGCATGCACGTTCCGTACGCCCTCTGACCTTAATAGAAACCTAAAGTTCTAACGCTAGGCGGTGGCATACATACGTTCTCTCATATAAGCGAAACTATCGGTCTACTCGTTACGCTATTAGTGTACCTGCAGAAAATCTCATTTCAGCCTAACAGCTTCCCAATATAAGCACACAAGAAAGCAGTAATTTTAAATACTTTCCATATATACATCCCCCGATGTATATACTTCAGTATCAAAGCTACCCGATATAAAGGTTCCCACAATTAAGTGCTTATATAATTACACGATTTAAACATGTAAGTATGCAAGTCACCAAAACTACTCTCCCCTAGATCGCCGGTTGGACGATCATGCTCTCACAACTCACACTTACCAGAGCGTCGAGGCAATTGATCCATACATTACCACCCAAGTAGATGGCATCCATACAATATCACGCCGTATGGACGACGAAACAAAAACAAACAAGGCCCCCAAGTTAGTCTTTATAATAAGCCACCTAAGAGTCCTTATTTAGGCTAAGGGATGTGATCACTGGCATACCTATGAAAATAATTTTTAGAGTTTTAACCCTTTTCATAATCAAATACTTTTGCTTTTAAATACTCGTACGATGTGTTTAATGTTGAATTATGCTCCGATACCAGCTGTAACAGAACCGACCAAATTATAAGAGCACAAGTACAAAAACAAGCACCGAAGCGCTCAAATTTTCGAACTTGAGCCCATATAATCCCGGTAGTCAATCGAAAGCACGAAAGATTTCAAACCAACTTGCTTACAACCAAGATCGCATCATTCAACATACAACATCATACGTTACATTTCACAAGTAGTTCCGAAATAAGATTACACACACGGAGTCGCAATTATTACAAACCAAGTTTATAAAGTAGCGGAAGCATAACACACGCATTAGTTCACATACTACTGCCAGTCTTAATGATCATCATCCCGCAAAAGCATTCAGGAAAGTACATAGCAGACGATCATGCCTGAGTGATCTAGTCCTCGTCACCCGCAGGGTGGAGACAAGTTTTGCAGAAGCCTTGGTAAAGCATATCATCTGCAACAGGAGGGAATAAACCGTGAGTACTGGAATGTACTCAACTAGACTTACCTATCAAAAACCAGAAATAAGATGACACCAAGGATTATGCAAGGCTTTCATAAGTGGAGCTGGCTGACATTACCTTTTGCGGAAAAGCATAAGTAATTTAAACTCTTTTAACCTATACTAGCATTTATTTTTTAGCATTTACCTGTCATCTATCTTAGCACCTGTACTAAGCATGCACTTGATTATAATCAAACAATTATCAACATTATATCCAGAGCAGGTTTGAATTGTGGCAACATTGTATCATTCTCTTAACCACCTGTTCGTTTAATGAGATCTACATTGCCGCTGCTCAAGTCAAGTGCTCACTAACTGGGAGCAACGGCGATTCGAATCGAATTCCTATCCAGCTGGAGGGGTATTTCTAACACTCACCGCACAGGCCCCTGCCATTGTCGCATAAGCCACCTTTTCATATGATTCAGGAATCGCGGGTCCGAATGATGTCGCGACCCCAAGGGCGACACTCTGCCAGATGATAGGGACTCTAACCCCCCCTTGGTCTCAAGCCAATGTCCCCAAGCACATCCTTTCTCTCCTCCAAGAAGCAACCTACCATTCGATTCCCTGCCTGAATCAAATTACTCGGCTTCGCGGTCGGAACGACTTATCTGGCCAACTAAGTGTTAGACTGCGTTCAACATGACTCAAGGACGTACAACAAATCGGTCCTTAAACGACTCAGACGGGCATAGCTCCACACCCAAGACGTGAAGTGTCTTGCGGCTGTACTATCGAACTCCCGCCCGGTCTCAATTTCATTTTAAAGCATGGTTCCATCCACGATAGCCATAAAGCCACTCGTGACTCCTTCCTACATCTCGCGGATGATCGGAAATCACACGACTTCTACCGTACTAAGCAGGGCTAAGCATTGATACGTGCCTAAACCTAAATTAGGATTTAAGTACAATATCTGGGCAAGGACAGGTATAATGCAACAATTGTTTTCACACAACTCCTACAACTTAATGCATTAAATAATTAAAAGTACTCAAGATAGATTTATAAAATGATGGGTTCAGCATGCACCGGGGCTTGCCTTTCAGAAAGGTCGAGGGCCGGTGGTCGGGACACTCAGGCAGGTCTTCTGCGGGAACTTCTCCGCCGGTTGGTTCCTCTGGTTGCTCCGGCTGGTCCTGGACTTCTTCCGGTATCACTTGCTCGAACTCGAGGAGCGTTACCCCCTCCGGAACACCTATTGCATGAGTGCATAATAAATATCATGGATGCACAATGGGTGCAACATGCTCGGAATGAAATGCATTTCAGCAATAAAAGTACTCTATTCAAGTCACTTCATCAATACGTGTAAATCTCTTCTTCGGTGGAGAAGTACTTACCTAATCTATCCAACCTAAGATATAGCTATTCTTCTTCGGTTAAGGCCCTAGCACCTAACAATTACAAGAGTAGCATTACTTAGGTTACCGCATCCAATCACCAAAATACACAGTAAGACCTTCTGGACAGCAGCTCAAAGATTCTAACATAACTGAAGATTTCTAACTCCAAAAGATATGATCTAAGACAATCTGGAAAGCTTAAGAAATACACTACAATTCATTTTCAGATCTCAACCCTAAATTCCTAAGTTTTCCATGTCGAATTTCATAAGTTCCAGAATCTGTCCTCTCTAAACAGAGAGTAGCAAATTCTGGACTGTCACTTTAAACAGCAATAACTCCCAAACTACTAAGCCAAATGCTCCCAAATTTTGACACAAGCTAGTTTATCAAGCTTACTACAACTTTGGTATTTACAAGTTTTCCAGCAAACACTTTTATCAAAGGCCAAACCCAAAGATACTACCAGCTGTCCAGAAAACCTAGAATTGTAAAGATTAAATATTTATTTATGTGGCAAACATCCCTTAAGACCAAACTAATGTTACCACAAGTTCACATAGGTCACAACAACACCAGAAAGTAAGGTGTGCCTCCCTAAAATATTTATTTAAACTTATTTCTTAATTTACTTAAGTAATTAAGTGGAATTTTAAACATATATGTAAACTGCTCCTAAAATTCTCCAAAAATTACACGAGGCTCTATGAACCAAAAAGAGACAACTGTAAAAATTTGAACTAAAATTATTTACAGAAACTCCCTAAACAAAATTCACAAGCCCAAAAGGCTGATTTTTATATAACTAACAAATCATAGTAAAAAGTGTCAAACAACAGATTTCCTAATTTTCTTGGACACTTTAGGGTACAAAGACATTCTCCAAAAAGTTATAAGAACATTGCACACGTAGTAAAATTACTAAAATCCATTTAAGTATTTCCTAAATTAACAAGATAGCATTATAACTTGAAAAGTACTTAAGCACTACTGCCCAAATTTTTACCAAAGCTAGAGCAAGTATAAATTAGCCTACCCACCAAATTTCATAATTTTTGGAACACTGAAAATCAAGATATGATTTAAACAAGTTTGCATGTAATTTAAAACACATTTCAAAGACCTATTTAAATCTCCCAGAAACTAAACATCACATATCCAATTTATATTTTTCTAAAATACTACACATCCTGCAGATCCTAACAAAATTTATCTCATAATTTTTGGGCAAGTAAAACCCTAGATCTACATTTCCTAAATCTTACCCAAAATCTGTGGCAAATATAAAAAGGAAAACAAAAACTAAATCCAAAACCCTGCTACCGGGCCGGCCTGCAAAGCCGACGCGGCCCAAATCTCACGGTGTGGCCCGCTCCCGCGCGCGGCCTGCTACGGCTCCCGCCCGCGCGCGCGTGCGACTGACCAGATGGCCCCACCGGTCAGAGAGAGAGAGAGGCGGAGGGGAGGAGCTGCGGTCACCGAAGCTCGCCGTCGGTGAGCCGACCGGCGAAGCTGAGCGGACGAGCATGACCACGTCATCGAGCTAAGTCGATTGGTGGCAAGAACGGGGCGGCAGAGCCACGGAAAGGTGCTCGCCATTGGGCATGGCGGACCGCCGGTACGGTGGTGGCGAAATCTCGCCGTCGGTGAGCCCGACGTCCCAACCCTAACCCTCGATGAGCATCCCCATTCTACCTCGATCCTAACGCACTTACAAGCGGGCGACAGAGACGCCCAAAGACCCCTGGCCACAGAGAGCCGTCGCGCGGAGGAACTCCGGCGAGGTACCGCGGCGGCGGAAAAACGAAAATGCAACCCTACCGAGGCGCGATTGGCTGCGTGGAGTGGACGGTGAGGTAGCGGGCTTCAAGGCGGAGCTGTGGACGCGTTTTTGTGGGCGGCAGTGCGGTGGAGAGCATGCACGAGCTTGCCGGAGTGGAGGCGGCAATGGTGCTCGGTCGTTCCGCCCGGTGGAGGAGAGAGCGGGGGAGAGAGAGAGAGTTGTGGCGCGAGTGAGGGCGGAGACCGTCGGTGTGGCGACCTTGAAGGCCTGGTGGCCTGACGGGTGGGACCGCGGCCGGCGTACGGCTGCCACTGCGCGCCCATGCGTCGGCGCTGGTTTGCGGTCGGTCGGCCACCGACTGAAGGCCTGAACCTCTGAAACGATGGCTGCATTAGGTGACTGACAGCGGTATTTTGTCGTTGATTATCTCCCAAACCAGCTTGATTTAGTCGAAGATGATTACATCAATTATGTAGAGCTACATGAGGGCTATAAAATTGTCAATTGGAGCTTGGACTGGTTCAGCCTAAATTTGAAGCTACAGAGCTCCAAAGTGGGGTACCCGAAAACTGAAACTTAGTTTCAGTCACTATGCCGACCGAAACCCATTTTTCCAGGCACCATATCTCCTAAACCATTTAGAACTAGGTGATGGTGATGTTGACAATGTTGTAGAGCTAAGTGAGTACTACAAAAGTGTCAATATGAGTTGGAGCTGGTTTGGTCTGGTTTGCAAACTACAAGCTCCCAAAGTAGGCCACTATCAAACTGAAGGGACACTTTTGAGACTTAGAAATTTTCTAAGTGCTGAGTCAACCCCTCTAGCTGACTTGTGGGCCAATTTTGAGCATGTTCTGGTCATTTTCATGAGATGACCATATTGAGACTTTTGTTCCCCATAAAATTCCCTACAACTTTTATTAAGGGTGATCCTCCATGCAAGGTCTCTAGGCTAGACTTTATAATTGGTCAAACTAAGGCACTCTGGGTCCTAATGTTGGTCAACAACACATTGGAGGGTATTTTGGAAATTTTGGTCAACATGAACCTTGCTTCATTAGTGACCCTAAGTATAACTAAGGTGTTGTGAGGTATAATTAGCTACTCTCCCCTTTTGTTACACCAACTACCTAGTGTCACATGATGTGAGCCAAACAAAATTCTAAAAACAACCACATTAGTTGCAACCACATAAAATAACATGAAATGATGCATGTTTATGCTCATACAAATACAATGCAATTAAGGAGCTAAACACCTGAGGTGTTACAGAGCCGGAGCACGCACGACGAAGTTCGTCGCCACCACTTTTCCCCACCTACAGTTCCTAACCCTAGTCCGATCTAAGTGAGGGAGCGCAGTAGTGACGGGAAGCACCTCCACGCCGTCACCGCCACTGCACTGCGCCGCCACGGTCTCCACTGCATCGCCACCACTTCCCCGACCGTCGCTGCCCTAGCGCAGATCATCACCTTCACGGGGATGGCGACTGGCTCTAGCTCCAACTCCGCACCTATTGTGCCCACTGATGGTTTGCACCATCTCACTCCTCTCTCTCTGCTCTCGGATCTAGTAGTACATGTAATAGGATCCATTTACTCCCTAATGCTAAAGCTGAAACCCCACTAATCTAACCCCACTGATGATTCGATTGGGCTTAACAAGCTCTGGTGCTCTAACCCCGGGACTACTAGACAAATCTGGTGACCAAGTTGTCACACCAAATAGTTGATCAACCAGGGGTTAAGTGTGGAGCCTATGCTTATATATATATGGTGATGAGTGCAGAAATCTATACTAGGTCCTTCTCTCAAACATTTTTTTAAATGTAATAACTCCAAATGTGTTCTATTTGAATACCAACACCTTTAAGCACTGAGTTAGCATTTTCAAAAAAAATTAAAGCTTTTTTTCACTTGCTTCCTAGCTGCATCAATAGATCTAATGGTTATGCATTGTTATTCAACCTAGTGGCACTAGATATCAGTAATCATTGTAGAGTTTCCTTCTTAATAGTACGGTTATATCCTAAATCTAGATGTGCACTCTATTGCACCTCTAGACTAGAGATACAAAACCCTAGTGCATATACATTTGCCTTAGGGCTTGTTTCCATCTCTGTCTCTCTTCTCCAATGTTGAGCACTTGCACCATGGTCATGATCATCGTCTCGACCATCTCCTAGTCTTGCTCAACTCCTTCATGTGGATCTAGCTCAATCATCTCCATTGAAAGAATTAGTCCACTAATTGTCATTCAATCACTAAATTGTCTGCTTATTTTGAAGATATAGGGCATGTTTTGGACCGCTTATAATCAGATTCTAGGTGAAAATAATTGAGAATCCCATCCAAACACCCTTGATTCTTTTTAGATTGTCTAGGAATTGAGAGGTCAAAAGAATCCAACTTGCATTGGATATTGTGTTCTCGTACCGCAGCCTCCCGCTCATGTTCCATCCACCGCCGATGTTTTTTCGCTCAATGCCCCTCCCTTTTGCATCTTGCACAGCTCTGCGCCGCTCGCCTCCCCCTCCCACTCGTTTGTGAGGCTAGTCATTGCGGGCTCAGTCAGAGCGCCTTGGCAACCCCCACTCCCCTCTTGTCTGCTGGCTTCCGCATCTGCTCGTTCGACGATGCCTCGGATGACCGAGGGAGGCTCCCATGGCTGGAACCCGCTCACAGGCGGGCACTCCTACGGAAGATGCCTTCCCTCCGACACCGCAAGTCTTGTTCGCTCGAGGAATAGCGGGTGCTCCTGCAGAAGATGGCCAATAAAGTAGGGGCGCATATGTTCTTTTACACCCTTGATTGCTACACAATCAGGGTTGCCAAACATCTCTGATTTTTTTGACCGCAGCTTATAAGAAAATCTAGATTAGATTATAGACGAATCTTATATAAGCGGTCCCAAACACGCCCCTAGATACCTTTACCGACCAACAATCCAATTTGGACCTAGAAAATAGTAATTAGTCTCATATTAATCATATATAACACCACTCTTTTAATATATACATGACTTGACAGTGTCATTTTCACTGGTATTTGAAGGTGATCGATCTGTCTTCGTCTTCACTACTACAAAAAGAACCAGAAAGATCTGCGCCTACTACACCCCCATGCTTGCCATGACCAGATCTGAGAGGTCGAGAATACATGGGAACGAGATCCTCTAACTTCACCTGGATCGACTGCGCTGTGCAGTCACGCCATCTGTGCCGTCGGCTGAGAATCGGATGCCTACGCGCATTGGCCGTCGGTCCTGTTGCTGCGCTCGTCCGCTATCTGTGCCTCGGCCCAAAACCAACTCTGTCGCTTCCCTTTTGGCGCCGACGTTTTCTTTTTTGGCGCGAGTTCGTCCGCTTTTTCCCGCAGTTACGAGGCGGCGGCGATCGGCTGGTGCTTGTGTTGGTCGCCAGGAACATGTTCGCAGGTCTGCATCTCCGTCTCTTCATGTGTGTTTAGATTGCATCAATATTCTTCTCATTTGTTTGCCATCCTCTACTACGTCAGCTCGTGTTGGACTTGATTAAAGAAACATCAACTTTTTCTCTCTCCACAGTCACAAGGCCGACCTCCATCATTCCTCAAGCGGAGGCGGATCTCGGGCAATGACGGGTGGTGGTGGATCTCGGGCAGTGGCTCAACATGGGCTGTTAGCACCGGGCTTGACGACCCTTTTTTTATTTTTAATCGATTTCTATAGACACGCATTAAGCACCACCTCTGTTAACTGTGATTAACAATGATGATTTGATAGAGGCAGGGTGCATGACCATCATTGAAAAATATTTTTTGACCGCCTCTGAAAATAGTTTGTGTGCTAGTGGCTCTCACCGCTACTAACCTAGATTTATTCATCAAGCAAAAAACAATGTAAAGAGGTCCCAATTTTGTTTTCTGCAGGCTATTCTCATCCGTATATAGATTTGATCATAAGCTCAAATGCCTACAAGAGCATCTGTCATATAGAATCACTAATTTGAGTCATGCATATTAATTGTATAGGTTTCTGTTCTACAGCTCACAACAGATGATTCTAAGTAAAATTTCTTCTTCTGTCGTCAAATACCAATCAACTTGAAACATACAATTCGAAGTAAAACACAGTTTTTACAGGCTTATATTATTATGCTATCTATACATTACGATCTTCTTGTTCGTTGGTTTCTAAAGTACGATCTTAGACCTGTCGTAGGTCCTGTAATCTATAGCTAGCTAGTAGGAGTATACAGGTACGCACTAGCTTGTGTATGCCAGCAAGTTATGATCAGGCACATTAGTCTTACGTACTTGTTTGCAAGTTTCAAATCTCTAAGTCAGAAAAGGCTACTCCTCGGATAAGCTGTAGCCCGTATAGGCAGGCAGGCATGACTGCATGCATGGCTGCAATGCGCGCACGCTTGTGCATCGTGTCTCTTTTTGTTTTTGTGAACTGACGGAGAAGCCCTAGATTGGAGGTATGGAACAAGCCAAGATGGGACGACCTCGAATGTCCAGGAGGGTACGTTCCATCGGTGGAAACTTAAGCTTTTCTTGTTCCACCAGCCGGACAAGTACGGACTGAGCAGTACTATTAGCCCCCGAGACATTTGCAACCTGTAGACTGATGACCTACATGTACGCCTTGCGGCGAGCGATCGCTGGCCTGCCGATGGATGGCCTATAAATACTAGGTTTGCCCGATACGCCTTCAATCATAAACACACACAGTTGAGAAGAAAACACACACATCATCCACAGCTAGCTACTAGCGATGGCATCCAACAACAAGTCCGTTGTTTTCCCTGCGCTTCTGTTCCTAGCCGTGGCACTCGCGTTGACGGCGGCTTCAGTGCGGGCGCAGTCACCGCCTCCACCATCCCAAAACCCGTGTCCTTCCGGGTTCCCTAACTCCCTTACGTTCGTTCAAGGCACAGCCGAGTACCTTATACGCGGCATCCTTCTGGTACTAATCCCTACCGGTCCGGTCACCCCAGGCACCAGCCTCGTAAACTGCTTTTGCTATCCCACAACCAACATCAGCATCCCCGTTCTTCCCCCCTTAACCCCCGTTGTCGTGCCCAACATCAATGGCCCCCTTGCATGCGTGCAAGCTCCAATATGATGCGCACACCAGAATTCAACACACAGCACAAACGTGTGCATACGCGCACCTATCTATCTACTCCTACTATATATATATATATATATATATATATATATATATATATATATATATATATATATATATATATATATATATATATATATATATATATATATATATATATATGAATAACTTACTCCCGTTCCTGTGTGCATGCCTTGTCTGCATGCGGAGACAAATTCACATGTTACGCTGCTATACAGTGGCATGTAAGAGGAGTTGACCCACAACCTACTATATATTAAGTATATATATACAATGAAGACAGATGATGTAATGTGTGTCGTGTTCATGTTGTTGTAAGTGTGCTCAAAATACCAAATATATATATAACTGGAATCATATTAATTAAACGTTCTCTTATATTACTACTACTATTATTAAGTATATTTCGCGCTACTGCATATCTTGCACAGTTGCTACATTAAGTATATATCATGCTACTGTGCAAGACACGTAGTAGCACGATATACTGTTTTCTAGTTGGCTACATAGATTGACTTATTCTATGGCTACTTTGAGTTACAATACCAGCCAATTGGTTTTTACATCCATCAGTTTCTTTTTCATTTAAGTTGTATTTTCCACCCATGAACTTGTACAGCGTGTATGCACTGACGAGCTCGAATAATCTCCCAAAGTCATTTCCAAACTATGATCGCTAGTATAGAAATATTCATGTGTATGCATGCATACCTCAACTACTCTTTTATAAGTGCCTAGAATTTTTCATAGTTCTTCATCAGGTAATCGGCTAGGTCAAGGACCAACATCCTTCCATCCTTGGACCAAACCGTTACATAAATTCAGTGGTCTCTACATAAATATAATTAATGCATGTGTTAAGACCATAATTCTATTATAAAACTATTTGGCTAGCAGGCTGGATTGTGATTCATAAGAAAACATATTTTTTTCTTAAAAGATTATATAAATAAAATTTATGCTTAAAAAATCATAACTTTTTGTGGGCAAAGACGAACAACTTAAATACAACCCATTTTAACATGTTGCACTAAAAAGAATTATAACTAAAAAAATACAATTGCCACCAGTAAGGAGGCAAAAGAAACACGGAAAAGAATCAATACAAAACCACCCTTGGGATGGTTCAAGCGCCTAGGTGAATCACGAGAGATATTTGTGGGATGGAACATTTCGCTATTATCCTGTTTGGCATTGTTTCTCCTGATTCTCGAGAGAATCAGAACTGACACAAACAGACCCTTAAAATCGATTTCTAGAGGCTGTTTTTTGATAGAACCATCTTTGCCCAAAAAGTAAGGCGTTGCCTTTAAAAGTTGTTTCTGGCGGAGTGATGGCGTACTGATAGAGACTAATTTTGTTGGTCAAAGTAGTAAGGTTACATATTGTAGTAATCACAGAGCGAGAGGTGGCAAGAAGCCATTAGAGACAAAGGAGAGAAGATGAAAATTGGAAACAAGGTGTGAAGTATATTAGCTCCGTCACGCCAGCCGCATATTATTGTTGATTATATTAGTTATGTCAAGATAAGGGCAACATGCACACATGATCGCTACAAAAGTCTATAGCATTCCTGTTGGTGATGTGCCCAAGAGGCAATCATACCTTTTATGGATTGGATCCATAGGTGGGCTGAAACATAAAGAATAGGAGATAATGGATCCCCCGTCGAAGACCTTTCTTTATTAGAATGTAAGGCCTGACCTCATCATTAATATTGACTGCCACGCTCCCACCCGATATAAAAGCTTGCACCTAAGAGGGATCCACTTAGGAGAGAACCCTTTTTCATTCGTAGTGTTCATAGTAAGAAAGTCCATCTCACTTTTTCACGTGCATTTTTGAAATCTGTTTTAAATATAACCCCACTTTGCTTTTTACGATACAACTCATGGACTATCTCATGCAAGATAACGACTCCCTCAATTAAGGATGTTGTGTCCTCGCATAACGGCAGTTTGACTTGAACCAACTATCTGATCTGTTATTGTATTGATTTTAATAGTGGTCTCATTAGTGAAAATTTTAAAGGTAACATTTAACAAGAAAATTGGCATATACTGTTGAAGTCTATTTGCTTCCTGGACTTTCAGAATCAAAGCTACGACACCAAAATTGAGGCTAAAAAGTGGCAAGGTTCTAGAGTGAAGATCATGGAACATTTGCATCAAATCAGCTTTGATGACATCCCCAAAACCTTTGATCAAATTCAGCTGGAGTCCATCTGACCCTGGCGCTTTATTATGTTCCATTGCAAAAAACTGCATCCCAAATCTCCTTTTCTGTAAAAGAAGTCGTGAGGGATTCATTTTCAGCTTGGGTAACTTGAGGAATATCATTTGTTCGCGCCTCGTCTAAAGTCATGATATTCTCTTGTGTTGGTCCAAACAAGTCCTTGTAGAACCATGTGATATGGGCCTTGAGGTTAGCCTGGCCTTCTATTTTTCCATCTTCATGATTTGGGGAGAAAATTCTTTTCTTCCTATGTTTACCATGGCAGCCCTTTGGAAGTAACGAGTGTTATAATCCCCAAGAAGAACATCAGTGACCTTTGCTCGCTGATTGAATTTTAGCTCTTCCTCTCAAAGAAGTATGATCAAATCACTTGTAGCTTGATCAAGTGATTCCCCTCAAACTCATATAACTCCCGACTTTTGGCATCCATATCAAGGTTAGCAATGGTAGACTGAAGGATTGTTTTTTGTTGTTTATACACACCATTGTTGTGTGAGGCCCATCCTCGGAATGCTCCTATTTTTTTTAATCCACCTCTGAACTGAATTTTGCCCTCTCACTGGCTTACTCCAGATTTTGACAACTCAGTCATAGAAATCCTCACGAGAGAACTAATTGAGTTCCATTTTGAATTGTTTAGTTGTTCCTGTAAAGGATGGTGTTCTGGTATCAAGGAGCAATGGCATATGGTCTGAAACCCCTCTATCCAGAGCATGTACTGTCACCATAGGATATTTAAATTCCCATTCTAATGTCATTAAGACCATATCAAGCTTTTCATAATTGGGTTGAGGAAGAGCATTTGCCCACATGAATTGTCTACCTGTCAAGTCAATTTCCCTGAGATCAAAGCTATCAATAACAGCATTCAACAGGAATGACCATCCTTCATTAAATCTATCATTATTCTTCTCTTTGCTATTTCTCATGATAATTAAATCCCCACCAATTAGAGTAGGAAGGGGTTTTGTTGGCATGCGCATATGAGTTAAGTCAAGAAAGGCGTTTTAATTAAACTCCTCCTGAGCTGGACCATAGACTGCCATGAGTATCCATTTAAAATTATCAGCTTCATAGCAGCGATGAATTTTGATGTAAAATTCCCCTTCTACAATTATAGGAAGATCAAGAATAGAAGCATTTATACCAAGGAGGCCACTGGACCTCCCTTGAGGTGGTAAACAGTGCCAAACAAAATCTGCCCCTTCAGAGAGTCGAGTTAGATTTGGTTTTGACATATCCTGTTTTCCAGTTTCCATGATAGCAACAAAATCAAGGTTATGAACTTTAGTTGCTTCTGCTATGTAGCGGAATTTAGCCAAGTCTAAGGGATCTCTGCTATTCCAAACATGCAGAGAAAATTCTTTGTTGAGAGCCTTTCTTTGTTGAGAAGATTTCCCTTTGCTTTCACAAGTTTGAGAAAATAAAAACTCACAGTAATCACACAGAAATATCAGAAATTCAATAAAAAATCACGTACAAAAAGAATATGGGAGAAGTAAAAAAATATTGAATTTACATGACGACCTACCAAACCATCGGCCCCATCTCTACAGAGTACCACTGTCGCGGGCAGTGCTTCTCTAATATGCTGCTCAAGCAAACGACACCAACTATGATTATACGAGGCTGCTGCAATAATTACTAGTTTACCACAATGCATGAACTGGGCAAGGTTTGAAACAACGATTAGTGATTTGAGGAAGTACTCTGTGATGGGAAGATGATCGTACCGAGGGCAATATAATCAACCAGATCTTTCTGATCCAACCAGAAGGGGCCACACAATGGATCTAGCATATAGGACACAAAGGTTTGAGGAGATCAGAACATGTCTATTTGCAGATACGGTGGATGCGGAGTGGATTGCCCTGCGGATGGCCTCGGCAAGTTGTCGCCGCCGCATCTCCCAAACATGGCATGTAGTGCCGATTGGGTCCGCTGCTGCTCGTATGTCCCGTGAGGCCGTGACGCTGGCCGCACTTGGCCGGCGGGCGGCGGTGGCTGTGTGCCCGGGCGGCTGCCACGGTTCCGCACGACTCGAACGGTTACACACGACTCGAACGGCGGCATCTGCAAAGGGAGGAGTGAACAAAGCTGTGACCTAACAAAGGATGGGAATAGGAATAAGAACTGGCGAACTACCGTGGCGAGGAGCCGAGGACTACGGAAGACAGAATATAATGACCGCTTACTCGCAGGGCGGCGTGGGAAGTGGAGGAGGTTGGGAACACCTGCAACGCATTTTGCTACCATTCCAAGACATATGTTGCAATAAGGGGGTTTGTGTTGTAGTGGCGGAGAAAATTCTTTGTTGAGAGCCTTTCTTGTGGCTTTGATGCTTTTTTGAGGAAGACTTAGATTGTCGACTAGTAGCCATAAGGTTACAATTTTTTGGGTCCAAACCCAGGTCATCCAAGCCTACATCAGTCATCCAAGCTCGAGCATACCCTATTAATTATATGCTCCATAAAAAACTAGCCATTGGAAGACTTTGACAACAACTTCTGCGGGGTCACTAGAAAAGTACGGTGACCATTGGAGTGGACCACATGATAAATGATTATGAACATCCAACGGTCCAGATCAAATCTGATCTTACTGCAGGTAGGCGCTTTCTCCGGTGCCTACAGTGGAGGCACACCACCGGAAAAATTAATCCAGTGCCCCCTGGCTCTGTCCCAGCACAAATGGCAGTTGGAAGCCAACGGTCAGAAACCCGAAGCTCCGGTGGTGGGTGTTTCCAAATGCCTCTAGAGATGCCACCTCTAGAAATAGAATTTCTACAGGTGGTTGGTGTTATCAATTGGCTTTGAAAAATTAACGGCAGTTTTAGAGGTGGGTGGAAACAACAACCGTCTCTAATAAGTGTATGTTTGGTAGGGATCCATATTGTCATAGAAACATTTCTTTTGTCATCAAATACCTGCGGTCAACTTGAAACATACAATTCGAAGTATAAAAGTTCTTAAAGGCTTATATTATTACGCAATCTTTCTTGTTCGTTGGTTTCTAAAGTACGATCTTAGACCAGTGGTAGGTCCTGTAATCTATATATATAGCTAGTAGGATTATACAGGTATGCACTTGTGTATGCCAGCAAGTTATGATCGAGCACATTAGTCTTACGTACTTGTTGCAATTAATTTTCAAGTCTCTAAAGTCCAAAATGTTACTCCTGGGATAAGCCGTAGGCATGCATGCATGCATGGCTGCAATGCGCGCACGCTTGTGCATATATATCGTATCTCCTTTTGTTTTTGTGAGCCGACGGCGGAGAAGCCCTAGATGGAACAAGTCCGACCTTGCATGAATGTCCAGGAGGGTACGTTCCATCGTTGGAAACTTATGTTCTTCATCGGTGTGCCGCCGCCAGCCGGACATGCACGGGCTGAGCAGCACCACTAGCCCCAAAGACATTTGCAATTAACCTGTAGACTGATGACCTGCATGCGCTAGGGCTACGTACTCCTTGCGCCGAGCGATCGCCTGCCTGCCGGTGCCGATGGATGGCCTATAAATACTAGCTAGTTATGGCCGATACACCTTCAATCACAAACACACACAGTTGAGAAGAAAGCGCACACACACACATATATATCCATCATCCACAGCTAGCTACTAGCGATGGCATCCAACAACAAGTCCGTTGTTTCCCCTGCGCTTCTGTTCCTAGCCGTGGCACTCGTGTTGACGGCGGCTTCAGTGCGAGCGCAGTCACCAGCTCCACCGCCACCATCCCAAAACCGGTGTCCTTCCGGCTTCACTAACTTCACTGCGTTCGTTCAAGGCCAGGGCACTTACCTTTTACGTGGCATCACGTTGACACTCCTCCTTGCCCCGGTCACCCCAGGCACCAGCACCACAAACTGCCTTTGCTATCCCACTACCAACATCACCATTGGCCCCATTGTCGTGCCCAACCTCAATGGCCCCCTCGCATGCGTGCAAGGTCCAATATGATGCGCACACCGGAATTCAGCATGCTGGCAGTGAACACACATCACAAATGTGCACATATGCGCACTTAGCTATTTACTCCTACGTACTATATATATACACTATGTACTACGTATATGAATAACTTACTCCCATCTGTGTGTGCATGCATACGTTGTTTGCATGCGGAGACTAATTCACATGTTACGCTATGCAGTGGCATGTAAGAGGAGTTGGCCCACAACCTACTTTATATATATACAATACAATAAAGAAAGACGATGTAATGTGTGTCGTGTTCATGTTGTTGTAAGTGTACTAAGAATACCAAATATATACTGGAACCATATTAATTAAATGTTTTCCTTATATTACTCCTACTATTATTAAGTATATTACATGCTACTACATGTCTTTGCATAGCGTTGCTATGCAAGACACGTCGTAGCAAGATATATTGTTTTCTACAGACTAGCTGGCTATATAGGGATTGACTTATTCTATGACCACTTTGAGTTACGATACCAACTATACTAATTTATTATATTACTGCAACTTCTCCTAAGTGGTCTATTATAACATTACTGTAAACATCATAATGAGTTATAGTAACACATCTATCGTACAAACATTATCATAAATTGGGCTAGCCATAGAATAAGTTATTCTATGGATAGCCACAAATTAGCCTTACCCTATATATATAGACACACACGTCAAAGTTTCTAACTCATATGTTGCATGAAGTCACTAACACTTATCTTTCTTCAGTTCCAGCCTAGCAAAATCAACAAGTTCTCAGTACCCTGGCTTTGCTTATCATCAAAATATTTCCATCATAGTGAATAATCTCACACATGATGAACCACCACATGTCAGTACATATGTTTTTGATGTCCTTATCTTTGAGATCCGTCAGTTGGTTCACAATAATAAACCTTCAAAGAAAGATTATAGTCATGATATACTTATAAGTCATCAATGCATTTGCAACATAAATAAAAAACTTGATATATCACTATTACTTACTTCGCTCGAGTTCATGATGTATCGTCCGTTTCCTCTGAGATACTCACACACGTAGTACCCATAGAGGACGGTTCCTAGTGATTGCTTGTGGCACTATATGACGAAACAAGTGACTAATTAGTTGCTACATCACTACCAGACTCAGGTTTTTCCTGACGGCCAAAAACCGTCGGGAAAGACCAAAATGCCGTCAGGAATATATAATTCCTGACGGCCAGCCATCAGGGAAGGGCCTACAGGAATAGCTCGACAGGAATAACTGATATTTCCTGACGGTCGGTCGACAGGGATCTTTTCCTGACGGCAATTTCTAACGGCTGCCCTTTGACCAGTCAAACCCGAAAACTAGCAGCCAAACCGTCAGGAATGTTGAACCGACAGGAAAAAATATCAGAAAACTCATTTCATTTGATTTAATTATATTATACATTTAATCAACCAATTGTTCACGCATCTACACAGGGCACATTACACAATTTAACACAAGTGATCCATGAAGAGTTTATTCAACATAAATTCACATGTCCCCAATCCAAATAGACCGAACTGTACAAACTAGTGAACTAGGAATACAGTAATATGACAGTTCTTAGACACTGTTGGTTTAGAGCAGCATGCAAATCTACACAAGTCTAGCTCCTAAATATCACAGGAACATTTAGACAGCACAACAGAAAAGTCCTTGCTTGCACAAAAGAAAAGTCCTTGCTTGGAGTCGACATCACTGAAAATTATGGGGGGTGACCCAATGACCTACAGGGAGTAGAGTTACAGATTATGCACTCTGCAAAAATAAGATATTATCCTTACTAGTACTTGCAGGACACAACTAGAAAAATCTGTCAGACCTCAAAATCCACTGAGAGAAATTGTCAGTGTGGTCTACTTATTTTGGACTATGGAAAACAGACAATGGCCCATTATTTTACTTCGAAGTCCTTTCATTTCACTTCAAGTCTGATACTTCTAAGATAAAGATATGTTGGTACAATTTTTTTTGCAAGTCATCCATCTTTCATTCCTTTCTTTCCTTGTTTAAATTGATCATATACTACCTTAACTTGTTAATCTGTTGCTATCTTAAGATTGGTAACAGGAATAAGAAAAAACAGTTGCACAAAAAAGTGGCATCTTCACCTTAGGTAGAGCAATCCGTTTTCTTTTTGTCCTGAACTTTTCCTTCAGTAGATGCTGGTTCCAATTTTCTAATATCTACACATGGGCAAAAATCATTAAATCTCTTACACTGTTGTGTACAGGCTTTCAGTAAAAAGGATGAGATATTTAGGAATCGTATTATGAGGAAGTGATTGCAAATGACTTTTTTTATCCTATTTGATTATCTGTTAACAACACTAGTGCTACTGTGCTAGTGTGAGCAGCATGTGTAAATCCTACAAAAGCAGCAACTACTTTTGTTTCTTGTAGTTCAAGAGCTAACTGATAAGAGTAGTAAGACATCAAAATACTACTAAATGCTTTAATTGTTTTCTCAGTGCCCCAGCGAAGAGTATAAAGTTTTTAATTAACTGTGAACAGCCCAAAGGAATATATATATACTTACTGGTTAGGAGATGCATCTACTATCCTTGCTGCCTTCTCCCAATAACTGTTTAAGAATACACAGATTCAGAAGCTAGCTTAGTTTGTGTGGTGACGTAAACAAAAAAGTGCAAACCATATTAAATATAAGTGCACAGCCAAAAACAAAGATATATAAGTTAAGCAAAAAAGACTTTTAGCTCAGTAGCAATCAATACCAGATTGAAAAGAACGGTTTGAAATTGACGGGCTCTCCCAATAGAGTAATAGGATTTATTGCAGTACTTGGAAAATAGGTCCACGCCATGGTGCTTTGTAATCGATGCCATAAAATTCAAAATTGTGAAGGCCACTGCTGATACTAGCAGGATAACTATCTGCATATGCAGCCTCCCCCTCTTCCTATAGCAACACATGGTGCGAAATGATTACTGCATAACCATGTTGACAAAATGCATAACAAGGCAACATAGATTAGCAGGTTATATGCGTTAACTGTCCAGTCCACTATGGTTCTGGTATTCAGAACAAAAATATACATTTCAGAAATTATGGATCGAAATAAAACATCTTACGTTCAAGTCTTCACTCTTAAATATTTGTGCAGCAAAAATAAGGATCATGAATTTCTTTTCTTCTACTACAGAGGACAAAATAGCAGTCAAGCTAAAGAATGTTTCTGCACTAAACTTTTATATTCAGCCCAATAATCATAAAGACATAATGTTTCTCTAGATCTATTGCATATTGCCATATCTCTAAAAAGTAGCATTTATCAGTAACCCTAACACAAACAGGGGCGGACCCACAGGGTATGCCGGGTGGCCCACGGCATACCCTTGGCTCCAGCGGTCAGTGAGCCATAGTATAAATTTTCTAAGTAAAAAGATGCACCGATGCCCATCTCTCAGATGAGTCTCGGTTCGGCTTCTGCGCTGCGTCTGCGGACACGCGCGGTGTAACTCCGCCTCACGCCTCGATACCCTCCCACGCCACGCGCACGCGATGGTCCAGAACAGTTTAATTGTGAAGAGAAGCGTACTGCGTTTTGCTTTATATGCTAGTCCAAGAAGGGTACTAAGGTCAAATACATTTAGTGTTGATGGATGGAATAATTGGAATATAGAAAACAAAGCACTTCTCAAGCTATTTGTATTTCATTTGAACTATTTATTTATATAGTGATACGTCGCCGTTTATAGCTTAATCTTTGAATTTAAGACTTATTATGTTATTTAATACATGTGGTTTTATCAAATTAGAATATGGTTTTACCGAATTGCATAAGAATTTTTTTAGCGGCATACCCTGTGGTAAAATCCTAGGTCCGTCACTGAACACAAAACATGTAAGATTTGCAACAAATACAGAGTAGATCTGAGAGGGAGGATAGAAGAGAGAGAGAGAGGCACCTCGTGCAGGCTATGGTGGCACGCCTTTCTGAAAGGGCCACTGGGGGCGGTGGCGGCGTGGGGCCCTTGGGCGGCGGCGAATCTTGCGTCGAGGACCCCCTAGGGGTGGGGCGGTAGCAGATCTGGCGTCGAGGACCCCCTAGGGGAAGCGGCGGCACGGGCGCTGGCAGGATCTCGGGCCGGTGGATGTGCGGGTGCCGGGAGGACCTCGGGCCGGTGGAGGGCCCTCGGGCCGGCGGCGCTGGCATCGAGGACACCCTCAGGACGGTTGCGGGCTGGCGTTGGGGACGCCCATGGGGCAGCGGCAGCGGGGACGCCCTCAGGGCGGCGGCGGCGGCACGAGAGTGAGAACGCCCTCGGGGTGGAGGCAGGAGATAGAGAATAGGGGGCAGGCGGGCGGGTGAGAGCTAAGAGGATAGGGTTCGGCGTCCTTTAGGTCCCGATGTGGGACCCACGGTGGCGAGTAAGGCTCGGGTCAATTTTTTCGCGTGAACTCGGGCGGGATTGGAATCCTGCCGGTTTGAGCTTGGGCTGTCAGGGTCTTCAAGACCTTCTTGATGGTTGTTATGTTTCCTGTGGGTTTTTTAGAACCAACAGGAATAACCTATATCTCTCCTGACGGTTTTTTCCACCCGACAAGACTAGTCTTTGTTCCTAATGGTTTTATAATAGCCGACAGGAATAATCTAAACCGTCAGGAACTTTCCTTGGTCTGGTAGTGCATTATATATTACAAATGTATGACATTTATTTAAAACTTACCGGCCAATTGGTATTTACATCCATCGGTTTTTTTCATTTAAATCGTATTGTATACCCACGAACTTGTACCACATGTATGCACTGACGAGCTCGAATAATCTCCAAAGGTCATTTTCCAAACTATCATCGCAAATATAGAAATATTCATGTATATGCATGCATACCTCAACTACTCTTGTATAAGTGCCAAGAATTTTTCATAGTTGTTCGTCAGGTAATCGGCTAGGTCAAGGACCAGCATTCCATCCTTGGACCAAAACAATTACACAAATTCAGTGGTCAATACATGTGTTAAGACCATAATTCTGTTATTTTGAGCTTATTAATGAAGACTAGGCAAAGGTAGACATACACAAACTTGTAGGGGGCCATTGCACATTGTGTGTCTTGAAATTCAAGCAATGTGTTTCATATGTAGGTCGCCACATGAAGGTCTAGGTATTTTTACTTGCCATCTTTAATCTTCACAATTTGCTCGATGGTCTTGCCCTAAAGAGAGCTTTGTGACCTAGTCCAATGCAATCCTCAAAGTTGAGATACCCGATCCTTTTCTTTTGTTGATGTAACAGAACCGACCAATTATACAAAATTAAGTAAGAAAATCATCCACCGGAGTAGACGATTTAGCAAACTTAAGCCCGTATAACCCAGTAGTCCATGAAATCTCGAGGGATTTCAAATCAACTCACATACCAGCCAAGATCGTAATAAGTTTAGCAGTCACCATCATAAATTACATAAAAGTTCACATCACGGATACATCGGAGTTTAAACATAGTTATTACAAACTGAGTTCAAATAAAAGTAGTGGAAGCATTTAGTTCAAATTCACCCACACACTCACACAGAGTTCAAGTACAGTGTCAGTTGATGATCATCTCCAACAAAAGCATTAGATGAGACGTAAGGAACGACCAGCTAAATGTGAGGCATGCGTTTAACATGACTCGAGGCCCAACAACGGTCGGTCCTTAATCGACACAGACGGAAATCACTACAGTTCGAAACCCTGTAAGTCTTCGTCCAGTCTCAACTTCACATTAACACTTAGTTATATCTTATGACGCAACATTTAGCCAAACAAGATTCAGGTAATCACCTATAGCTCGCAGGTGACAGGAAATCACCCGACTTCTACCGGTCTAAGCCAGCTAAGCATTGACTTGACTGCGGATACTAGAGTAACAAGGATATGGTATACAAAGGTAAACAAGGTATAATACAACAATGGTTGCAAACAACTCCTAAACGTAATGCATCGATCAAAGTAGAACATTAATTAAATGTTTTGCAAACCGAGGGAGAAAAATGCTACGGGACTTGCCTCTTTCGAAAGAGCTCAAGCGATGATCGGGGCACTCTGGAAGATCCTCACCGACCTCTTCGTCTGCCTCGGGCACCTCCTGCTCTTGTACCTCGGGCTGCTCTTCCGGCTCCTCGGGAACTGCTACCGGAATTCCTTCCTGCGATCCTATATGATGCAGATGTATAAGTGCTCATGCATAGGTGCATTGGAGAGATGACATGTAATGATCATGATGAATGAAATATAGATGAACATGTTTACTTTATTGGATAGAGTAGAAATACAACTCTTCTACGAGGTAGTCAACATCATCCAAGAACATGTACTACTAAACTACTACTACAACCACTATACTACAAACCAAGTCACCACAGTAAGCTAAGATGCTTCAAAGATACACCAAAGCAAACATTATTAACTAACACATTCATTAAAAAGGTTAATTAAACCCTAATTGAAACTAGGTTTGGACAACAACATCTAATTTGGTAGCATAAAAAAATCTAAGAAAATTACAGTGACTTACTATCATCTAACATAGCATGTCACAAAAATTTCATTGCATTTGGACTACTAGAACTTCCTACATAAAATAGACAAACTGCAGGACATAAATGCCCTAAAAAATAGTTTGTACTACGAAAAATGTCAAACAACAGATTTAAACACTTTTCAACAATCTACACAGTAAATAATCACTGTACAAAAATTATCACTTGCATGTTTTATTCATATTTTTCTCTCTATCAAAAATAACAAATATCAGCAAGAAAAAGCACCTGAACTACACATCAAAAATTTTACACATAACATGCATAGCATATATTTTTTCCAGAAACTACATGACAAAAGAAAACTAATGCAAGTGGAACCATATTTTTCTGAGCAATAATGGATTTACTATTCATTTTCTTAGATAAATAGCAATTAAAAGAATTAAATAAAACTCTACAAAAAAAGTATCACAAATCAACATGCAATATTTTTATGCTGTAGATCTAGTCATGAGGAACATAACAAATTTTGTTTTACTTTATTTGGAGCATTGTAGAGCAATTTGTGATTTTTGGAAGCATTTACATGAAATAAACAAAAATTGTTTTTCTTTTCTGTTCTGAAAAACCGCTCGGGAAAACGCTACGCGTCCCTGGGAAAACGCACACGGGACCGCGCTGAGCCGCTGACAGCGGGCCTCGTGGACCCACGCGCCAGTGGCACCATGGCAGGGGCGTGCTGCCGCCGGCCGGAACTTCGCCGGCGGTGAGCCCCCGGTGGCGCGGCTAGCACCATCGTGCTTAGCACGGTGAGACGAACCTGCCTGGCTAGAAAGTGGCACAGGAGGGCAAGCAAAGCACACATGCCGACGACGATGGCGCGCGGCAGCGGCTGCAGGTCAGCGCGGTGGTCGTTGCCGACCACGGCGAGGCCGGATGAGACGCGCAGCTGTACCGCGACTCCAAGGCGAGCACGGAGCGCCATTCGAAGGGGAGAAAAGAAGGGCGGGGAGGCGGCTGCCGGGGTGAGCCGAGCGGGGCGGCCATGGTGCCGCCGCAGGGGGAAATGCCCGATTGGGCTTTACCTTAGCTCGAGCGGCGGAGTTTGCGCGAGCACCGGATGGAGGGAGGCGAGGCGGAGTTGAGGCCGGGAGGAATCGGGAAATGGGGTGGCGGTGATGGAGCTAGACGCCGGCGGAGGGTGTCGGCGAGCTCGGCAGCTCGGGTGCCCGCTCGGGATTTCGAACAGGACAACGAGAGGGAGAGAGAGCGAGAGTGGAGAGGAAGGCTCGGACAGGGGGGTCTTGAAGGCGGTTAAGGGCCGATCGGAACGGCGAGTGCGCCACCGCCCTCGGCGGCCGGTGGACGCCGGCCACGCGGCGAGCACGGGCAGGGCGAGCGGCGGCGGGCGTGTCGGCGCGCGGGGGAGCGGGAACGGCGAGCGCGCTGCGCGTGCGGCAGGGCCGGGCCGAAACTGCTGCGGGCCAAGAAGTGAGGCCAAGGCCCACGAAGACAAGGAAAAGATTTTTATTTTTGTTTTCAAATTCCATTTTTCAAACACAACCCCAAATCAAATTTTGAGCAAGCAAATGACGTTTTCTCGAGATGGTCTAAAAATAGAAGATGTTCTAAATTTTTAAATCTACAACTTTGTCAAAAGGATCCAAACCAAAATCTCAATAGTTTTTGAGATAGGGATTTAAAGTCGATTCTTTAAATAGAAACCAAATTTTTAAACTTATTTTTAAAAGCATAGTTTGGATAAAATTTTAAAATAAACTTTGCTCCAAATTGGCTCCAAAACATTAGTGAACTAATAGAATTACAAACAAGCATGGGGCTTAAACATAATAAGCATGATCCTGTCATTTCTAATTAACACAAGAATCTCACACACATGTGAAAATGCTATCATTTCGTGTGAATGCTTTGTGCATGATGATGCTTATGCATGTGATTTGCAAATGCTGAATGCAAGCTAAACACCGAGGTGTTACGGTTGAACATACAGGTCGTCATCAAACCTCATCCCTCTTAATGTTCATGTTGCATTCTGCGTAGCACACGCGCATGATAGAGACTCCATGTCCTAACCATATATTAATAACAGATATATAATTGTACGAGTGACACTTATAGGCACCACATCGTCAAGAGTTGGACATTGAGTCTTGAGGCAGAACATCAAGTGAATGTCCTCAAAGTCAACGACAACCTTGCTTGGGCCACTAAGAAAAGTAATTTCTGATACACTTGCGATGATCGCATCAATACCAACCGAAGATGCTCTCATGTACTGGTCGTGTAACCTCTTCATTAAAGGCAGAACCTTGCGGAGTTCATGCCACGGGATAGAGGGCTGGCCAAGCCGAAAATGTTCGGGGACATCTTCATAATCTTCTTTTGTTGGCCTTCTTATGGTCTTCAAGGAGCCGGACTTGTTGACAGGTTGTCGGCTACTAGTTGTTGTCTTTTTACTCTTTGATAATTCGAACATCCACTTCTTCATGTCCACCGATAGTGTCTTCTTATGTGTCATAACCATTTGGCTTCTGGGCCTTCAGCTTCAGGTTGTTGAGCCACTTTTTTCTCGCTTGGGGAGGGAGGATTCTTGGTTGGCGATATATAGTGTGTTAGGTTCTAGCCCTTTAGGTTTCGAGGCTTCTTGCTTCTCGGTCAGGGTGGTGCCTTCTGAATTGGTGGTGAGGGTGGATTAGGTTCTCGCTCTTCAGGCTATGAGGCCCGTTCTTCTTCCAATGATCCGAGAAATGACATCGAAAGAATGGGACCATTCAACCTAATGTCTCATCGAGGCCACAATATGAACTCATTGATAACCCATCGTGCCCTGCTCCGCTTGTGGAGTCTCCATGCCGCACCTCTCATGCGTCCTAGTGGGGGACCACCCCTCCATGCCCTTTGTTTGCCTTTCCGGAGTCGGGCGGAGTCACGGCTTCTGGTGGAGGTGACTGGGGAGGCACCGGCACGAGGCGGAGTCGTAGCTGCAGGGGATCGGAGATGACCAGTGAGAAGCGCCGGCGCGGGGTGAAGGTGGCTGGGGTGTCACCGGACGGTGTGCGGCGTGGCCTCTCTCCGACGGCCCCGGCAAGCTGCGGAGGACAGGCGCCGCCGACGCCCGCGGCGTCGATGTCAGGTGAATGGTGTGGGATCCTCTGATAAAATCAACTGTGTTGGCTTGATGGGTTCATCTAATTCATCATTCTTACCAGGATCAGAGATAGGAATTCATCAGAGGTTGCTGCCTGATTTAATTCAGGAGATTCAGGAGTTGGCTTTAGAGATGCATAAGACAAATGGAAAGGTGGTGAATTCTCATGAAAAGGAAAGGATTCTGGTTGATGATTTGTCTGAACTGGGTTTTACTCTGACAGAAGATGTAACCCAGGAACCTATTTCTATTGTGACACTGGCTGAGAATGATGAATTCGTCAGTGTAGTACAACAGAAGGGTATGGAATCTGCATATCCTCATTGTGTGGACAAACCAGCTATTCCTATCTCAGATCAGATGGTTATCAACACTGAAGTAGAGGTCTCACATAAGTCACCCAATGCTGTAGAGTTGTTAACTGAGAAAGAAGTGATCCGCACCAGTATGAGCACACTCGATACTCAGGGTTCCAGAAGCCAAAATGCTGACAGTACTGATATCCTGAAGACCAAGGAAGCTGGGAAGAAGGGTGAAGGTACCTGTCAGGAACTGTCAAATGCTAATATCCAGACAGAGAAAGCTATCATTGGTGAAGAAGAGGCTGTGCTTAAGCCAAGCATTGAGGAAGCAAAGATGACAATCACAAATGAAGCCAGGCAGATCAACAAGCTGCAAGTGAGCAGTTAGTTCTCTTATAAATTATAATGCAACAGGTTAATTAGTTGGCTACATTTGTCAGTAATCACCTAGTATGTTCTAGTTCTTGGTACATGCTTTTTTCTTGTGCAGTTAGTTCTCTTAAATAGGTCGAATTGTCTGTCTGATCTATCTCTTCTCCCTGTATGGTGAATGGTTCTTTCTGTTTGTTGTGGCTTTGCCTGTATGTTGATTCCAGGTCTTGGTACAATTTTATAATGTCTGATGTTTTGAGCCCTGTTTTTTCTCCCATCTTTTCAAGGAAAATACTTCTATGTTGATGGTGACAGATTTAATTTGTTCCCGCAGAATCATCAAAGGACTGATATAATTTGTGTTTTTTTATCTTTTGGGGATTTGAAGCAAAGGAGCTAGGACTATAAGGCTAGGACTATGAGACAGTATGTGTTATGTATGTCCAAGGACTTATGTTGGATGGCTTGGACTATGAGGCATGCCTTTTAGTGTAATATAGTTGACACTTGGATGAAGTTGAAATATATTTGGATTGGAAGAGATTGCATATGAATGTATTGGAATCTAATTGTATGCGTTGGATTGACATTTGGACCATGGATATGTGTGCATTTGGAATTTGGATTTAGAAGTTCTTGTTGGTTAATTTACATGGCGGTTTTATACTAACAAAATATGGCGGGCGGAGTAAATGAGCATGATGGTTTTGACTCTCACGCAAACATATTTCCATGATGGTGCAATCTTGTTTTTGTGGTGTCCTCTCATGAAATGCTATATTTCGTTTGAGTTTTTGGAACTCTCACAAAATTCTTTACATGACAGCGACTCTCATGAAATAACTAACTCTCACAAAATATCTTTCATGACGGTGGCTCTCACGAAATACCAAGACATACCGCCATGAAAACTTTGTTGCAAACCTGGTGAGAGCGTGATTTTCATGAGAGTGGTCGTCATGAACTCCCGCCATGAAAATAATTCATGATGGTGAACTCTCATGAAAATGATATTTTCGTGGGTCTAATATCATGAGAGTTGATGCATGATGGTCTACCGTCACGTATTATTTTCATGAGAGAGTAAAACCATATTTCGTGACTTGTTTGGCACTCTCACGAAACCTCTGCTTCCTGGCAGTGTTGGAAATATGATTTTTATGTGAGTGTCTACATGCATGATTTAAGAGGCATAGTAACTAGTTATGGTTTCTAATATTGAGACTGTCCCAAAGGTACCAATTTGGCCTTCCACACGATATTCTCTGTAAATCATCTGCAACCTTGTCCTCAACCATATATAACACCTCTCTATCACTACACTACACACTCATTTATGACTATATATAAGATGCTAAGCATTTCGAAATCTTATATTGAGTATTTTGGCTACTAAATGAACACAAATGAAAAAGATTTCAACTACAAAGTTTTAAATCTTGTCAAGCACTACAACTTTGGTATATGATGGAATCTTCATCCGTTTTTGTTTTAAAAAATTCAAAAAATTGAATATCAAAATACGTGAATTTAAAAAAAAATGTGAGACACTAAATAACTTCAAATCGAAAACTTATCAACAGAATGTATGTGAACATTCAATTTCTCTAGATCAAATTCTGGGAACCAAATATGGTGTAAGCGTATTCTTCTTGTTCCTTGATTTCTAGTAGCAAGGATCTTAGACCTGTCGTAGGTCTAGTAATCTAGTAGGAGGTGTACAGCAGGTATGCGCTTGTCGGCATATACAAATTGTATGCTAGCAAGTTATGATCGGGCGCAGTAGTCTTACTACGTAATTTGCAGTTTGCAAGTCTCTAGGTCCACAAGCGCTACTCGCCATACATAGTGTATAGGTTTCGGTTCTACAACTCACAGCATGCATCTTTTTGTTTTTGTCTTTGTTTTTGTTTTTGTGAGCCGACGGAGAAGCCCTAGATTGGATGCATGGGACGACCTCAAATGTCCAGAAGTTGTACGTTCCATCGTTGAAAACTAGTGCATCATTGGTGTGCCGCCGCCAGCCGGACAAGCACGGACTGATCTGAGCAGACATTTTGCAGCCTCACTGACGACCTCCACATGCGCTAGCTAAGCCCTATACGTACGTACGGAAAGGCCTTGGCTGGCCTATAAATATGGCCGATACGCCTTCATTCAAGCACAGACACACGGTTAAGAACACAAAACACACTGACATTTCCATCGATCCGCAGCAGCTAGCAGCGATGGCATCCAACAAGTCCATTGCTTCCCCTGGGCTCCTGCTGTTCCTAGCCATGGCACTAGCCCTGCTAATGGGACAAAACCCGCCCCAACCCATAGCTGTTAAACCTGTTGTAGCAACCCAACCCAACCCAAAAAATCAATGAAAGGACCCACCCCAGCCCGTCCCGCTGCAGGTGGGTTAACCCAAATCGACGAGTTGCCGGCGGCCGGAGTGGATGCTGGCATGCTGCTGAGCTTGTGCGTGCTGTCTTGCATGCCATGGCGGAGAAGCAATTCGAAGCCAATTGGGTTTGCGCTAGCAGCGCAGCTAGACATGGCCGTTGCGACACGGATTCATCTGTTGAGGCCCTTTTCTGGATATGACTTGGACACTGCCTGGGCGCCTGGCTGCTGGCGTGCTGACGCTGCTAAGGCCGAGGCACAGCAGCCGCACGTCGGGGCTCGCCATGGACACGCTACTGCACCAGCAGACAGCCTGATTCGCGGGCTCGAGCACGGCGACGGGATGCGCGGCCTTCCCCGCCCATGACAAGTGCGGCGGGCACGAAGATCTCGACTCTAGCTCCGCCTCCGCCGGGTAGTCCCGGACGCAGCCGCTGCACGCGCCGGCGCTGCTCGTCCACTTAGCCATTGCGCGGCGACGCTCGCGGTCCGCTCATCTGGCTGCAGGTGTGACATCGACGGCTCGGCAGATGAGAGGTCAACTTCTCAGGCAAATGATGCGACTACGACTCAAGCATGTGTGTGAATTAGGTCGCGCGAATTTGCAACCCATTCAAACCCGCCCCAACCCATCCCAACCCGCATTTGCTGTTAACCCGACCCACCCCACCCCGCTAGATAATGCAACCCGTTCTAACCCATCCAAACAAACCCCACGCCAGCACCCAACCCATAAAACCCGTTTTCACCCGACCCATTAGCAGGGCAACATGGCACTCGTGTTGACGGCTACTTCAGTGCGCGCCCAGTCACCGTCTCCGACACCTGCTCCGCCCGCACCGACGACGCTGCCGCCTGCCACGGCACCATCCCAAAACCCGTGCCCTTCCGGCTTCAATAACACAGTCGCGTTCGCTCAAGGCGTGAGAGCATATCTTCTCCGCGGCATCTCTCTCATCTTCTCCCCTGTCAAGGTCACCCCAGGCACCAGCACCACAAGATGCTTTTGCTATTACTCTACCAACATCACCATCCCCGTTCCCTTCTTCCTACCCATTGTGGTGCCCAACCCCAATGGCCCCCTCGCATGCGTGCCAGGCCCCCTCGCTGGCACGCTGGCACGCACTCTTACTATATACTACATATACATATATATACATATGAATAAACTCCATCTGTCTGCGTGTGCATGCATGTTTGTCCGCATGCGGAGACTAATCCAAATGTTACGCTATACAGTGGCATGCAAGAGGAGTTACAAAGTAAAGACAGATGATGTAACACTGTGTGACATCATGTTCATGTTATTGTACGTGTTCTCAAAATATCAAATATATATAATGGAACTATATTAATTAAATGCTTTCCTTAGATTACTCCTGCTACATCAAGTATATTTCGCGCTACTACGTGTCTTGCACAGTTACTACATAAATAATGTTCCATAAGAGAATATACAAAACATAAAGGTATATATTTCTCCAAAATAAATATATATAAGAAAACATTTGGGCTACATGTAGTCCGATCCATGATTGTATCTTCTCATGGAAAAAAATATAACATCATGTAGCTGATCCCGGACTCCATACTCAAACACAGTTTCCAATTAGTGTTCAGTCGAGAAGCAAGAAAAACAAATCGAGGAAAGCTACAGAAATCAGCACTGCTTTAGAACCAGTAATCACTGCCAGTTCGAAACCGGCTTTCACTGTCAGATTTCGATCCGGCAGTGTGGGTAATCAGTAGTGTTGACCTTGGCGTTTCACTGTCAGGTTTTTCGCTTGGTAGTGATGCCCGTTTTCACAAAACAAAACAAAAAAAAAGAAACAAAACAATGTCTGGAACACAAGATAGTCCCGCACGCATCCACCGGGGTTGCCCGGGCTGCCCTCGTGCCTCGCGCCAGGATCTTGATGCTTGAAACGGGATCTGAACAGGAGAGAGAGCTGAGGGGAGGCTTGCAGGGAGGCAAACTTGAAATGGAATCTAGATGGGGGAGAGAGAGAAAGGAGACACCGGAAGAGAGAGAGTGAGAGAGCCAGGATAGGAGGACAAGGGTGTGCCCATTGTTTGCTAGGGAGGGTACCACCTCACCCGAAAGGATGCACGTTTTACAATAGATATTCTTTTCTAGGATGTAGCCTGGGCGGATAGCGAGGGCGCCGCACGGCAGTGGGAAACGCGAGGGATCCTCTTCCTCCAGCGCTCCAGGGAGGATCACCCGTTCGAGCCACCGGGAATGCCACAAAGCCTTGCCCATTCAGGGAGCGCTTGAATCCAGGAGGGCAAAAGGACCCGAAACTCCCTGGACTGGACATGCCCGGAATATGCTTAGTTCACCGTAGGAATCATGTAATCTACTCGCCAACATGGTATCCCCTACAAATATAGGCGCTCATGTAACAGTAAAGATGAGGGGGACACACAAATTCGTCTCAGTTTGTTTTTATTGTTACTTCCTTGTTCGGAACCATTGCGGGAAGACCCTTGTTCTGGTGTCGAGGTTTCTAAGTTTGTGTTTGGATTCACCTCCTAAATTTTAGTCGCTGTCCCATCCGATGTTTGGACCTATGCATGAAGTATTAAATATAGACTAATTACAAAACTAAATGCACAGGTTGAAACTGTTTTGCGAGACAAATTTTTTAAACCTAATTAGTCCATGATTTGATAATGTGGTGCTACAGTAAATATATGCTAATGATGCATTAATTAGGCTTAATAAATTTGTCTCGCGGATTATTGATGGATTCTGTAATTTATTTTTTTTATTAGTATCTGAACACCACATGCAACACCCCATGTAACACCTCCTAAACTTAGTCACTTAATACAAACACCAGGTAAACAAGGCCAGTACCCCAATAACACTCAATAAAAACTTTGGGTCCAGGGGCTATGGATCACTGCCGGTTAGTAATATAACCAGACAGTGATAGGTATCACTAGTGATTTGAAATTGTCTGGCAGGCATAGCCCAACATGGATTGTGTATTATGTAGTAGTGCAGGATCTGATAAAATATGAGTGAATTCATCCCATATGGAGTACAGCATAGCTAGTAGATGCCTAGATGTTGTCTCCTTGTTCCACCAACAATAGCATGATCGAGTTATGAAACCTAGATGTCATCTACTTGTTCCACTGGCAATACCATGTTTTAGTTATACAGGAAATATATATGCTATGCTACAACTTCACTACTATATAAATGAGTTTTATATGCATCTCTTTTTATTCCAAGAGCCTGACGGACTAAGAATCATCTCTAAAGAAGCGTCTAGGGGGGGGGGGGGGGGGGGGGGGTGGCTGCGGCGGCTAGCTAACGGATCATCCCTAGAAATCGATATTCAGATACGGATGGCCTTACCAATTGCCTCTGAAAATGGCCCCCATTTCCACAGGTGGTTCGTAAGATCAACCAAATCGTATTTGTACAAGTAGATGGAAACAACCACTACAAGAAATCTTCCATTGTTTTGACGTCTTACTTATGTCATAATATAGGCAATTTTTGTCGTAGGTTGCATTTTATGACATTAGGTTGATAAAAATGCAAACGTTGAAAAATGTGCGTCACAAAATATATTTTTTGACATTTGCATTTTTAAAGTCATTAACCTTATGACCTTGATTTTTTCGTCATACAGAGATTTATGACGTTAGATTTACATCACAACCACACAGACCCTGCCACGTGTGCAAGTGCCACATGGAATGCCATGTTGACATGGCACTGACCTGGCAAATCTAGAAAACGTCATAAAACTTGACATGGCACTGACTTGGCAAATCTAGAAAATGTCATAAAACTAAATTTTGGACTGTTAAGACCCATATGAGAGGCAGCCTTCTAATGGGCACAAATATTATTTGCGCTGATTTTTTTTCAACGTGGCCTATTTTTTTAGTTTATTTCAGCCCACATTTTCTTGTCCTAAATCAACCCATTTTTTTCTCAAATCAATCTAGCCCACTCAACAATCAGCCTACAACACAATCAGCCCACACATTTTTTTTCTACCATTAGTAATATATAGGCTTTACCAGATTGCACTTTAGTAGCCCAAACAATTGTATTGAAATAGAAATCAGATTTTAGTCACCCAACAACATATAGATAGACATTGCAATATCATTCTTGCGGATTCGGAACCATGGCAAGCATTGAGTTTCTTCGTCGGAGGACGACATGCGCGTGGGTCTTCGGGCCTGGACACTCAAAATACGCAAGTTACACGGTCGGTTTATCTTGGTTTAGGTCTCTGAGCCTTCGTCCAGCAGTACAGTGTTCTTTGCGTTAGGAATGTCCAATCAGGGGTTCCTACAACAAAGGAAATGAAAGAGAGTTTGGATTGCGCGTTGCTATCCTAGAAATTTAATATTTGTTGGGAAACTGTTCCCAGCGGGGGTTAGTGTGGTTGGATGGGACCTCCGCTAGGGTGCGGGTAGAGGTCGAGGAAGAGAGGGCTTAAGGAAAGCACAGGTGGGACCCAAGGGTTTCATTACTGTATTCACCTACCCTCCCATTGGAGCATTTACAACCCCCTATTTTATAGGGCACCGACTGACACAAATCACAATTACATTCCTGCCCTGTGACGGTGGTGGTATATTCTTCGTAGATACCTTCCCCAGGCCAGTCTCTCAAGGGTAGCCGGTCATTCTCCAGTGATGAAGGCTGCTTCATGGTGGGCCAACACTTGCGGCCCATCAGGCTTCCGTGGGCCAAAGTGCTGATGCCGAAGGAGCATGGTTCAGACCTCCTCCCTTGGATGGTGAAGGTTTCACCTCGGCCTTAGATCTTGAACATCGCCCGCCTGGTGGCCTTGCTCGGCACATTCCCACGAGTGGCACTCCAGGGCGCCAAGCAACTCCTGGAACCTCTGCCTGTACAGTGCAGGTCTAACCTCCGCCCGTTCAGAGGCAGAGGTAAGGCCTCTGCTTGGGCTCCACTCCCACGCATCCTACATAGTGGCACAAACAAAAATATCCAAGTCAGGGTTAGCGGGCGGAACTCCTGCTGTATCTCCGCCTGATACCTCCGCCCAGGAATTACCGAAGGCTCCAATGGCGGTGGCACCATAACTCGACCGCAGTCTTGAACGCACACCCCGCTTTTGCGCTACCTCCGTCGCTAGGGGGAGTTAATCCCCCAACAGTTCCCCCCTTTACAGATTGTGGTCGGATTTGGCAGACCGTGAATTCTAAACTGGTTTTCGCCACCTTGCGACGGAGGTTGCCATTCCGTGCCATTGTGTCTGCATGGTGTCTGGGATGCAGAGATTGTGTCTCCCCTTGGCCCATCTAGATTTGACCGTTGTGATGGTGATTGATGGGACTTGTAGTCGTTGGTGCGTTGGGGATCGCAACTGTTCCCTTTGGAAGGTGAACGGTTGGGGTGCACATTATATAATGGGGGGATCCCCTCCCCGTGGGGTACCCCTGTCGCATTCCCTGCCATCGCTCTTAGCCTCCGCCGCTCGCTCTTCTAGGCCCATCGCGCACTCATTTTTTCACCCCAAGCTTTTGGCCTTCGGCGGTGGCTTCCACCTCGACCTCCGCTCCTCATCGTGCCACTTTCTTTGGCCCGTATCGCCACCTTCTTGGAATGAGGGCATCTGGGTGGAGCACGTGCTTTGAGGAGTGCTTGATCGAGAGCTTTCTTGCTCGTGAGTTGGAGGAGGAGTTCGAAGGCTTGGAAACCTCCGACGACGAGCTTTGCTGTTTGGAAGAGTTTGACGCTATAGCAGGCAAGACCTAGTACATTGGTCCTTCCTCTGTTATTGAGGTGACTCTTGCGGAGATGTGTGAGGATGGATGGTTCAAAGCTGGTCGTGCTATGCCTCCGCCCGATGGTGAGACTACTCCAAACCCTCCAGAAGGATACGCGGTGGTTTTCAGGGATTTCTTTTCATGCGGCCTTCGATTTCCCTGCACTAGTTTTCTTGGTGAGGTTTTGGAGGCTTTCCATGTTTAGCTACATCATTTGACCCCCAATGCTTTTTTAACCTTGCGCAAGTTTTGTTGGGCGTGTGAGTCTTACGGGGCCGCCCCAAACATAGACACTTTCTACGCGTACTTTGAACTGCAGAAGCAACCGAAGAAGGTGATAGTGGATGGTGTGGAACTTGTAGCTCAATACAGGAGCTGCACTTTCATGGCTAAGAGATTTCAAGGAGTCGACAAACTGGAGCTCTCTTTTTGCCAGAAGGAGAAGTGGGATCGTGGGTGGATGGAGGATTGGTTTTATGTGAGGACGACTGGCCAGACCCTCACGTATGATGATGGGTCGGAGGAGACCATCTACCCTCTGGTCTCCATCACGTCTGAGATGTCCCCGTTGTGTCGGGTTGCTCCTCTGGCATGGGTCTCCATCGAGAGGCAGCGTGCGACAAGGCCTTTGCCTTGGCGTGCTGCTATTCCAAAGGTCAGAACCTGGTCGAAGAGATGGTTGCGACGAAGTACTGGACGCTTGGATGGAGGAACGAGTGTTTCCAAATTGAGATGGTCCAGGTCCCCGTGTTCGGCCTGCCGGAGCGTGTCCTGTTCCCTCGATTTGGGCAGGTGCTTCCCGCTGATCAGGATCGCGATGCTCTTGTTGCGGGGGTTGAGGAGGTCATGCGGGCAATTGTTGGTGCCATGAGTGATAAGGAGTACCTTACCCAGAGGTCTAAGTCGGGCACTATGCCATGGCTTAACTGGGTGTTTGAAGAGCTAGGGATTCATCACTAGGAACACGTTGTTCCTCCGAAGGTTCTGGCTTCAATTGAGAAGAAGAAGCAGAAGGTTGCTACCAAGAATGCGACTGTTGTGGCAGAATCCAAGAAGAGGAAAGGCCAAGCTGGTTCAAAGGCTTTGTCCAAGAAGCAAAAGGTTGTGGTTACCTCCACCGCATCTGCGTCCCCCACCACAAGTTCTGCCTCTGCCTCGGAAGAGGGCTCAGTAGAGGACACTGGTGGAGCCTAAGATGCATCTACTGGACGGGAGGCTCCAGTGGATTTGGCATCTGGTGGAGGCAGTGGTGCGGAGGCTATAGAGGTCACTACAGAGGGTACTGAGTCCTTGGTGGAGGCTACCATGGTCTCCATAGAGGCAGCGGGGGCCTCTGTGGAGGATCCATTCCCAGATGTGCTGGGTGGAGACTCGAGCCCTGATGCATCGACGGTCTCCCCCATGGTGGTCAATCTCCGATTCTCACTATGGAGGTTCCTAGGCCAGGCGCGCATCGCATAGTGGCGCAGGTGCCGGAAGAAGAGGAGGATACGCCTGATGCTGCGTGGCTTGCCGCGTCTACAGCATTCCCCCTTCACCTCAGTAAGGGTCTCATGCCTTTCATTGTATTTGGTTTATGTTTTCTTCTTTCCAATGTTATTTTTGCCTGAGTGTTTTTTTGTAGGTTCTATGATTGGGAGTCTTGCGAGCGAAGAAGAGCTCATCGCCGGCTCAAGGATTGGATATGCTAGACTAGGTATGCCTGCGCCTCCTCCTCCTGCGGTTGAACCTTCGCCACAACCGACCGGACTGAACTTGGAGGCTCCGACTTGTGAGTTGCAGGGTCTTTGAGTTTGTTTTTTGTTTCCTTAAAACCTCTTTTGACTAGTTTTTTAATTCTTCAGTTGCCATCCCCGATGATGTTCTAGCCGATTGGATCGAGTCTCTCGGCAAAGTCCACACCACTATCGGAGGTTATCTTGCTTCCGTTTCTTTCATCTCGTTGCTTGTTTGCTCATGGGTCTCATGTTTTTGTGGTATTTTTAGATCGTTTCCGAGAGGTCTTGTAGAAGGTGGATTACTAGAAGCTTCTCCGTGTGTAGCTGGAGCACCAGAGCCTGGTGAGTGTACATCTTCTTTATTTTGTGGAGATTCCTTATTTTGCTTTGCTGCTTCTTTGGTTCTTTTATCTGAGGAGGTACTATTTTTTAGGGTCACCATATGGCCTTGGCTATGGAAGAGCGTATGACAACAGAGATGCTGGGTGAGAACAACGCTATCGAGACGCTGAAGTGTGAGGTTGAAGTCTTGGGTGACAAAAACACCAAGCTTTCTGCCGAGGTGACTAGGCTATCCGCTCAGGTGTTGGAGGTTGCAGACCTTCACCTGAAGGTGGCAAGCTTCCGTGATGATAAAGAGAGAGCAGAGGGCGAGGTAGCTCATTTGAAGAGGCAAGTGGAAGAGGCCCAAATGTCAGAGGTACTAGCTTTGGAGCACGCAAGCAAAGTGAATGAGACTTGCGATAACCTCTAGAGTGCGCTTGATAAAGAGAGGCAGTCAAGCACAGCTCTGTAGGAGTAGGTTTCTCTGCTGAGGAAGTGGATGGATGCGCTAGAAGGGCTTGCCCTAATTACTGCCAAGACCTACAAGGCGGCGGTGGAGAAGTTTGGTGGTCAAACCTCTGCCCTTCCAGAAGAGGCTAGCGCGTTCAACCTGCTTACGTGGTTGAAATATCACGTGGAGAAGGTGCCCTCCTATGTGGGTGGTGCGGTGGATTTTGCTGCTCTTGCTAGCGCCACCAACTTTGGCAAAATGTTAATGCGGAAAGGGTGTACCCATGCTACCGAGGTGGAACGTGAAGCTCTAGCTGATGCTTCCTCGCTTGGTGAGGCCTCCGACGTGTTGTGGAAGTCCATGCACAACTTTATTGGGTCGTTTTGGACCCTTTTTGGTAGAGCGTCTACTAGGCAAATGGCGGAGGAGCATCGAGCTAAGGTATTTTAGTTTGGTTGTACTTTCCCTTGTGTACTCATTGGTTTTGATCTGGTCTTTTAATTGTGTTTGTGATTTGGTTTTTTTAGGAATTACAGAAGGCCGGGAAGGTTTCCTCTAGTCGGCCACGGCTTATATCTTCGCCTGCTCCTGCTCTGGCTCCTGGTGCTGCGCCTGCGGCTGTTGCGGCGCCATTGCTCATTCTTGCCCATGCTGCGGAGGCTTCCAAGGAGAAGGAGATCGCTGGAGGCTCGACTAGTGCTACGGAGGCTTCCAAGGAGGAGACCGCCGGAGGCTCGACTACTGCTGCCACGTCTAGAGATGATTCTTTTTTAGGTGGAGGTGGAGCCATTCCAGGTGCCAGTACAACATCCGCTACGGCTCTAGAAGACCCTGAGGAGTAGATTTAGGTTCGGATTTGTGTTGCTAGGAGGGATGTCTTTGTATAGTATCTTGCTACACTTTTGTAACATAAACGCTAAGCTTTTTTGTGCATATTTGAATCCTGCGTAGGTTTCTGATCGAGGGCCTGCGCAGGATGTTGCCCCATTGATGTTCTATTTGAATGGTATTTTTGTGAGTGGTGAGCTCTAGGGGTACTGGCGGAGGTATTTCCCAGGCTCCACTGCCGCTACTATGTTTGAGGATGTGGAGCGGGATGTTGACGATGAAGGAGCCGAGTTTACTAGCTCTTTAGCTTGGCGGGGACCTCCGCCTTCTTAGTTGCAATGTTGATTTGTTTAGGCTCTATTTTATTAGTTGATGTCGGAGGTCTATGCAATGTTACCGAATGCCTAAACACGTCGAATGTTTTTTATTGATGATTTTGTCTTATAACTTTTTTATGTCTCCACAATATGTTCCTTCTCTAGATGTCGTGGAAAGCTAGCTCGTGTCTATTTCGAGAGTCGTGCCTCCACCTTATTCTCCCTTTGTAGCATGTGAAGATGAACCTGTGCGCTGTGGCCAAGGAGGATGGTTGTGCCTTGCTCTATGATAGGTTTGCCTGCATCGGTGGCCTCCACTTGTTCCTCCGAAGGTTCTTCGTCTTGCATATCTCGCGCGTGAGTTTGGTGTTAGTCAAGCCTCATAGTCTGCTGCGGAGGTTTGTTTATAGTTGCAACCTCTATCTCTATGCTTTCTTGCAACTGTTGGTTTCAGTGTGGTGGTGTGTGGAGAAGTTGAGGCGGTGCTCGTGTTCGATCTTGTAGTTGTTGCGGAGGCTTCGGTTCAACTTGAGTGATTGTCGGTTGCTTCTTGGAGGACCTCCGCATGGTCTGGTCATTTATCGGAGGTTGAAGAAGTCTTTCTTGCACACGTCCTTCGCTTGTTGCTGAGCTCCTTCTTTTTTGCGAGCGGAGGTTGATGGTTGTGCGCACACCCGTGGAACATGTGTGATGCCAGTCTACGCCCACTTGCTGACTTGGTTTGTGGGGATCTTACGAGTCTTCGTGCGATCCCCTAACGGTGGTTGGCTCATGGCTTCTGGTATCAGCTAGCGGAGGCAATCTGGATGCTTGTAATAGGTTCCGGGTTGCGGTTGCTCTCTCTTTTACGAGTCCTCGCACGGTTCCTTTCATGCTTATGTTGGATAAGGATACACCTGCCTCCATGACTCTTCGAGGCGATGTTTAGGTGTAGCTGGTGCTAGGCTTTCTACTCTCCCCCCCTTTCCTTTTCTCACTGAGTGAAGATTGTGGGGTGCTGTCGGGTTTTATAGTCTAGGATGCGTCGTATTGTTAAATGCTCTACTAAATGGCTACTGATTTGTTGTTGATATGATATAAATTTTTGGCAATTTTGCAAATCTACATTAATGTTATTCGTATCTCTAGCAATTAATACTCCTAGTGCCTAAATCATGTTAGGACTTCCTCTAGGTTTGTTGACCTCCAATGCCTCAGGCGGAGATATGTGCGTTTGCACTTTGTAGTTTGCGTGGCTTTTTTGCCAATTGGAATGTATCTCCGCGATGCCTACGGCTTGGTAGGTCTTTTTCACGTGGTAGGCCTTTTTTGGCCGTGGAGATCATCCGTTATCAGGGAGCCTCCATCTCCCAGTAACAGAGGTCCTCTTTTGTTTCGTTTTTCTTTTGTCCAATTTTGTGGCTTCGTTGCTGGCCACTTTCGACTTGAATAAAATGAGAACATTTCTTTTAGGGGAAAACCTTTTCATATGTTTGGAGGGTTTTTACATGGGTTCTGCCTCGTTAAAAACCTCACCTCCGCAAGGAGTTCCCCTTGTGATGAAAAGAGTGCAGACCCAAAAAGTTGAAAGGAAAGAAACGTAAGGAAATCAAAGTCTAGACCTGGCTGAGAAAAGTAAAAAGGGAGATATGAGCTAACCTTCGCTTATAACTTGCGCGGAGGCTGCTCTTACAATGCTTTAGATGTAAAATCTACGAAGGTTGCTGATGTTCCACATGTGGAGCGTGGTTTTTCCTTCGCTGTTGGTTAGGAAGAATGACCCTGGTCTGCCTGCTGATGTTGCTATGTACAGCCCCTCCCACTTTGGCTGCAGCTTTCTGGCTGTTGCTGCGTTTGCTTTTCTTCGGAGGACCAGGTCTCCTTCTTTTATGTCATTTCTTACTATTGATTTGTCCCTCCATTTCTTAAGGAGAGGCTGGACAACTCCTTTCTTGTAGAGCTAACCTCCGGCTATTGTGTAGCTTCTGGCCCTGGCGGCCATTCTGGCTGCGCTTGCTTCATCATTCGTAAGGTGAACGTTGTTTAGCGAGTCAATGATTGGCTGCCTCCAATCTTCGAACTCTGTGAGTAGTACTTCTAGGAATGCCTTTGTCAGCCCTTTTTGTCATTGGTGTGTGGAGGACTTGGTAGAAGATGTCTGCTGGTAATGGTAAGTTGTTGGCTGCAGCCTTCGCCAGTTCATCTGCTTCTCTGTTCTCGGCTCGGGGTATGTACTTCCGAGTAAAACCCTTAAACCTCCACTCTAGTCCCCTGACCACCTCCAGGTATTTGCTGAGCTCCGGCTTCCTTGCCGTGTATTCTTTCTCGACTTGCCTGACTACAATCTGGGAGTCTGTTTTAAAGACGAGGTTTTTGGCCCCAAGAGCTTTTGACTTGTTGAGCCCTAAGATGAGCCCCTCGTATTTTGCAATATTGTTGGTTGCTTGGAACTCTAGTCTTGCTGCATACTTGGATTGAAGGCCTAAGGGTGCATGAATTACTGCAGAGGCTCCTGCGCCAAGGTTACCCTAGGCTCCGTCGATGTAGAGTGTCCAAGTCATGGTAGCATGATCATGCTGTAGTACTGTTGGTGGTGCTGCCGGAGGTGTCCAATATGCCATGAAGTCCACTCGTCCTTGCGACTTTATTGTTGTTCTTGGGACATAGGTAATGGTGAACTGAGATAACTCTGTGGCCCATTTGCCTATTCTGCCAGAGGCTTTTTTGTTTCTTAGGATGTCTCCCAATGGCTGAGAGGTTGGAACAGTAATCTCATGGGCTTGGAAGTAATGCTTCAACTTCCTGGAGGAGATCTGGACTGCATATGCAATTTTTTTCCAACTCTGAGTAGTTTAGCTTGGCGCCGGCTAAGGCTTCTGAAATGTAGTAGACTGGCCACTGGACAACCTTAGGACCTATTTGTTTTTCTTAGATCAAGGCTCTACTTACAGCGTGGTTGGAGGCTACAACATACAGTAGGAGCAGGGCCTCTGGTTCTAGTGCTGATACCAACAATTCTTCCACCAGATAATTCTTCAGTTTCTAGAAGGCCTCCGACTGCTCTTGGCCCCATTGCGCATTGCCTCTGCCCTTGAGTACCCTGAAGAAGGGTAGGCTGCGCTCTGCACATTTGGAGATGAACCTGTTGAGTGCTACTATCCTACCTGTTAACCTCTGGACCTCTTTCTTGGTCGAAGGTTCTACCATCGACATGATTGCCTTTGTTTTGTCTGGATTGGCCCGTATGCCATCTGAGCTAATGATGTAGCTGAGCATTTTGCCTTTACTAACTCCAAAGACACATTTGTCAGGGTTGAGTTTCAGCCTAGCTTGTCAGAGGTTAATGAAGGTCTACTTTAGATCCTCAATGTGGTCTTCCTCTTTCCTACTCATGACCACTATGTCGTCCACATAGGCTATGATGTTCCTGAGGAACTTTTTCCTAGTACTGCTGCTGTCATCCTGGTGAAGGTTGAGCCTGCATTCTTTAAACCTTCGGGCATCCTTATGTAGTAGTAGGTGCCGAAGGGTGTTGTGAAACTTGTCTTCTCTTGATCTTCTTTCTTTAGCCAAATCTGATGGTGGCCGGAGAAGCAGTCAAGCAGCAAAAATCTTCTGCATGCTCCTACCTTGTTGACTGAGGCGTCTATCCTCGGCAATGGAAAAGGGTCCTTTTTGCAAGCTTTGTTGAGATCTGTGAAGTCTATACACATTCTCATTTTGCCATTTTTCTTGGGCACAAGGACAATGTTGGCTAGCCATTCTGAGTATTTTACTTTTCTGATAATGTTGGCGTCAAGGAGCCTTTGAATCTCCGCCTTGGCTGCGAGAATCCTATCCTCCGACATTTTTCCTCTGCCGTTGCTTCTTCAGCCTCGTGTTCGGGTTGATGTCTAGGGCGTGCTCTATTATATCTCTACTAACCGCTTGTAGGTTGGAGGCTGTCTAGGCGAAGATGTCTTTGTTTTTGGCAAGAGTGTCGATGAGTTCCGCCTCCTCTCTGGCCAACAAGTTTGCGCCTATTATCACCTGCTTGTCTAGTATTGCTTGCTCTAGCGGTACCATCTTGTTGTCCTCCTGATCCTTAAGACTGGTTGTGCCTTTGGGCATGTCCGAAGGTTCCGTGTCTGTGGAGTTAATGTTCCTCTAAGACCTGTAAATGGCTTTCTTGATGCCATGAAGTGTGGGCATTTTCATGCATAGGTACCCCATATGGAGTGCCATGTTAAACTTGTTTACAAAACCTCTTCCAAAAATTGCATTGTAGGGGTAGTACAAGTCTACGATATCGAAGGTGACATATTTTGTTCTTACATTCTCCTGATCATCGAAGGATATCGGCAGGGAGATTTTTCCCAGGGCATTGACTTGCTTGCCTCCGAACCTGATCAGTGGAGTGTCCGAAGGTTGCAGCTGGCCTCTGCCGAACTTCATCTGGTCGAAGGCGCTAACAAATATTATGTCTATTGAGCTCCTTGAATCAACTAGGACCCTGCTGATCCCCTAGCCTACTATGTTTACTTTGATTACCATTGCATCTACATGGGGGTAGCTTTCTAGCTTGAGGTCTTGCTCTGAGAAGGTGATGGAGGTTTTGGACCAATCTGTGCAACGTATTGGACCCTGCACTGCAACATTATTCACCAAGCAGAGGTGATCTTTCTTTTGCCGCTTGGTCTGGAACTCCATGGATGAACCTCCGGCTATTGGTAGAATCATGCCAATTGTTGGTAGGGGGTGTGAGGGTTTACTTGGTTTTCTTGGTTGGGTTCATTTTTGGGAGCTAGGGGCTACTGTGGTAGTGCTGGTGGTGGTGGTAGCATTTCGTGTGGTCTGTTAACGACCAGCGAAGGCTGGCTGCCCTCTATGTAAGTAAGCTACAGGGGTATTTGGTTGATGTATGTTAGGCCGGCCTCCGCCCTCTGTAGGTTTGGCTAAGCAGGCGGTTGGCTTGGTAACCTCCAAGCTGGTAGAAAGCTAGGGTAATAGGCGGAGGTTAAGTTGAGAGAATTGGCTTGGTTGGGGTTATAGGTTGTGTAAGGTGGGTAGTATTGTTAGTGTATGGGTGGAGCGAAGGTGTGGTTCACATCTCTTGCTAGAGGTTGCAGCAGAGGCTGCGCTGTTCGATTCTTGATTCTTTCTTGGGTTTCTTTGGCATCTAGGTAGTCCCTGGTGATGTGCCCCTTCTCTCCCCCATGGAAAAAATAGTACTGCTCCCACTGTCTTTGTCTTGAGTTCTTGTTCCAGGTTCTACCTTGGTCATTGCTCTTGCCTTGGTACTGTCTCTGAGATGAGGCTTGTCCTCCAGACTGTGGGGGAGGCTGGCTTTGCTAGTTGGTGACTTGGTCTTCAATGTTGAACACTTGCTGGTCCTGCCCCGACCTCTGCTGCTGCTGGCCTTGTCCATTGCCATTCCTCCGCCCGTTTTTACCTCCATGTTGTCTGCCTTGGTTTTGCTCCTCCAGCCTTGTGCGGTAATCATCGTCTGATTTGTAGTATTTCTCGAATTCTGAGTATAGTTGCTGCATTGTTGCTGGTTTCTCTCTGGCTAGGTGGGCAGCACAGGGTCCGATGCATAGGCCTTTGATAGCTGCTTCTATGGCTACGTCATCTGAGACATTGGGTGCTCAAGCCTTGAGTTGTACATACCTTTGGAAGTAATCTTTCAGAGGCTCTCCCTGGCTCTGCTTGCATTGAAACAAGTCTGTGGAGGTCAAGGACTCGCTGGAGAAGCCTTTGGAGTTTTCCAGAATTTTGTCCCGGAGGTTCTCCCATGAGTATATTGTGCTTGGCTTGAGCATTGAATACCAAGCTAGGGCATCGCCCTCAGCAGCGATAACGAATGACTTGGCCAAAACACTATCATTGCCCCCGGCTGATGCTACTGCCGCCTCAAAACTCATGATGAACTGGCGAGGATCTGACTTGCCATTGTATTTTGGCAAAGTGATCGGCTTGTAGGTAACTGGCCAAGGTGAACTTTGAATACCTTCGGATAATGGGGATTTTGGGGCCTGCTATTTTTGATGTGACGGAGGTAAGAGCTGGAGGTATCGACATTGCCGGGGCCGGTGTAGCTGGGGCATTGTTTGCCACATTTTGGTTTGTCGGAGGCATATGGTTTGGATTGGTAACTAGAGCTTGTTGAGGCTGCATGCTCTGAATCTCTGCCTGCAAAAGGGTGAGCTGCTGCCTGATCTCCACCACCTAGGCAGATGTTTGCATTGCTTGCTGACTTGCAGCGTAGGCGGCGGCAACTTTGTCTCTCTCTTGCTGCATGGTTTGTAGTTGGGCTTGGAGCTGCTGTAGCTCTTGCTCAGGGGTGAGGCTAGGCGCCTGCTGAACCTCCGACGTTAGCTGCTAGTCCCGAGTCTCAGTGTCGCCATCATCTTGTATTGGTGCGGCGTAAGTGCTATCGACGTTGCGCCGGGGCCTTGTGTTTTCGACGGAGGTTGCTAGGCGCCTAGGTGGTGCCTTCCTTTTTCCTGCCATTGCAGGTTTGTGTCAGCCAAACCACGGTGGGCGCCAATGTTGGGAAACTGTTCCCAGCGGGGGGTTAGCGTGGTTGGATGGGACCTCTGCCGGGGTGTGGGCGGAGGTTGAGGAAGAGAGGGCTTAAGGAAAGCACAGGTGAGACCCAAGAAAGCTAGGGTTTCATTACTGTATTCACCCACCCTCCCCTTGGAGCATTTACAACCCCCTATTTTATAGGGCACTGACCGACACAAATCACAATTACATTCCTGCCCCATGACGATGGCGGTATATTCTTCGTAGATACCTCCCATAGACTAGTCTCTTAAGGGTAGCCGGTCATTCTCCAGTGATGAAGGCTGCTTCACGGTGGGCCGACACTTGCAGCCCATCAGGCGTCCGAGGGCCTAAGTGCTGATGTCGGAGGAGCATGGTTTAGACCTCCTCCCTTGGATGGCGGAGGTTTCACCTCGGCCTCAGATCTTTAACACTGCCCACCTGGTGGCCTTGCTCGGCACATTCCCGCGAGTGGCACTCTAGGGCGCCAAGCAACTCCTAGAACCTCCGCCCGTACAGCGCAGGTCTAACATCCGCCCGTTCAGAGGCGGAGGTAAGGCCTCTGGTCAGGCTCCACTCCCGCGCATCCTGCACAACGGCACAAACAAAAATATCCAAGTCAGGGTTAGCAGGCGGAACTCCGGCTGTATCTCCGCCTGATACCTCCGCCCAGGAAATGCCAAAGGCTCCAACGGCAGTGGCGCCATAACTCGACCACGGTCTTGAACGCACACCCCGCTTTTGCGTTACCTCCGTCGCCAGGGGGAGTTAATCCCCCAATAATATTATTAATATTGTTTTCAATAGCTTTAACAGAAGCACCCAGGGAGATACCTACTCTATTAACAGTACTAGCAATAACATATTATCCGGAAGAGATAAAAACGGAAGGTCTGGAATCATACCTTTTTCCTTAGAATGATCCTCATTTAGTCTCGAACCCTTAGTCCCGGCTCCGGAGCCGGGACGAAAGGCTGTTTAGGCCCGGGACAAAAGGCCAACTCTGTAGTAGTGTGGTTTTTGCGAGCCTTGAGTTTTGTTGCCTTCTCCAATGAATCACTGTCAGCAGTTGCAGTATTATGTTTGCTCTTTCCGTGTTGGAGTGATATTCATAGCAGGAGGATAGATGTCTTTCTGGGCTATTTTTTTGGAGTTGTAGGCGGACCATAAAATCTTTCTGCTACCCATTGTTTTGTGGGCTACGTGTCGCAGGTCTGCTTGAGCATCACCGCCGGCTTGCCTGCCCCGCCTGCCATGAGCAGATTGGCCTGCTGCACCTGTGCTGCACCCAGCTAGGCTGGAGTCGAACTGTGGCCCAACCGCAGGGAGGAAGGAGCCTTCCGCTGCAAAGCAGAACTCCCAAGCGCCTGAGTAGCTGGCGGTAATGGAGTTTGACCAAAGTTTGCAACATCCTTTGATTTTCCACCACTTTTATTCTCAGAATCTTTATTTTTCCTGCTCTTTGCTGCCTCCATCCTTAGGCTGTTCATCAACATTAATGGGACTAGGATTTTTTGATTCCTGCTCAGTCTCCACCAATAATTGAAGCTCGAAAACAAATAATCTCCGATCACCACATCAACAAGCTCAGGGATGCGCTCAGGCATAAGTGCAGCCACCTTCAGCCTTGCTCTACCAAATGTTTTGGTAAATTTCATGCATGTCAACTTCTCGTGTAGCCCCAATGATAGTACCAACTGCCCATATGATTGGGAATTCGTGTATTCCTTTAGGAGGACCACGGCACTGGACCCAACATTTGGGAACTTCATATTTGTACATTTCAACATCTTTTTTCTCAGAAATTTCTAGCACTCCATTTGCAAACTTGGCCTGAACCGCCCTGATTCCACCATGCGTAGTAACGCGTAACATATAGAAGTAATCACATAGCAAGTGATGGCAAGGCATTAGAGACAAAGGAGAGAAGATAGGAATTGGAAACTAGGTGTGTGCATGACCTCATGCCACCAGCGTACATCGTTGATTAGTTATGTCGAGGTAAGGGAAACATACAAAGTCTACACATATAACTTCTACAAAGAAGGTTAATTATAAGAAATCTTGTTTGGTCCCTCTAAATCTCTCCTTTGAGAGAGCCCAACAACTGGCTGGAGTTTTTGGTTGCAAACTTGAGTCTCTCCCTTTCACCTACCTAGGACTGCATGGGTACTACCAAATCCAGGGTTGATCATTTTGGCTTCATCATGAACAAAACTGAAAGAAGGCTTACAGCTACATCAAATCTTCTAACACATGCAGGAAGGTTGGAATTGGTTAACTCAGTGCTCTCCTGTATGCCAACATATGCAATGTGCACTGCAGGCGCCAATAACAGTTCTTGAGTACATTGATAGAGCTAGAAGGCACTGTTTATGGAGAGGATCAGACAACAATGCTAAGATGAAGCCTATGGTTGCATGGAAAAAATGTTGTAAACCCAAAAGGAAAGGAGGCCTTGGCATCATTAATCTAAGAAGTCAAAACACAGCCCTTCTGCTTAAGCATTTGAATAAATTCTATAACAAGAAGAAGATCCCTTGGATGAAACTTGTCTGGCACGCACATTATTCCAATGGTGAAATCCCACATGCAACAAGTGACAAAGGCTCTTTTTGGTGGAGAGATGGCACCACTGTATTATTCTGGTCTGATCTATGGAATGATAATATTATGCAAATCAAGTATCCCAGGCTTTTCTCTTTTGCTAAGCACAAAAAGATCCCAGTAGCTCAATTCTTACTGAACAACAATTTGGAGTCACGGTTTCACCTTCCTCTATCTGAACAAGCCTTTCAGGAGTATCAAAATCTCCAAGGTTACATTCAAACAATACAAGTGCATCATAGCACAAAAGACTCTTGGTGCTTTATTTGGGGGAGTAACATCGACACATCCTCTAAATTCTACAACTTCCCATACAGAAACGCCCAGCCACCAGCTCCTTTTATTTGGATTTGGGATTCTAAGTGCTCCAATAACCTCAGAGTCCTCTCCTGGTTACTTCTTATGGACAGGCTAAATACAAGAAGCATTCTAAAAAGGAAACAACATAACCTGGAAGGAAACAATTATAACTGTGTTCTCTGCAATAGCAATGTGGAAGAAACTGTTTTTCACTTGTTCTTCAGCTGCACCTTCAGCCGAGCTTGTTGGCAACACTTGGGCATCCAATGGAATTTTGCAAGTGATTTCTTCAAGATGTTGATACAAGCCAAGCAACAATTTCTGAATCCCTACTTTATGGAGATATTCACCATTTCTGAATCCCTACTTTATGGAGATATTCACCATTGTGGCTTGGCAGATTTGGAAACAAAGAAATAACTTCATCTTTGATAGGGGTCGTCCTTCCTTAGATTCTTGGAAGTTCAGCTTTAGTGAGGAAGTTCGACTTCAGGCCCATAGGATCAGTGATGCTAAGCGCCCTGCTTTCTTATCCTGTATAGATTCCCTAGCCTAGTTTCCTTGCCTCTCTTAGGCTTCTTCTGCTGTTGGTTGTTTGCTTGTACAACTTATTTTATTTTATAAATATAAAAGCTTACAGTGAGGCTTCCCCTGCTGTACTATTTAAGAAAAAAAAACAAAGTCTACAGCATTCTAGGTGCTCCATCATGGAGCTCCAATAAATGAACAAGGCCTTATTGGCCAAACTAAGGAAACTAAGGTATCATACATGCATGGATACACACTACAAGTACAATGTACTAGCGTTGTTCTGTCAAGAGTTAGGCCGACACTCCATGACTCTAGGGCCACTCCAAATCTCCACACCGAGGATACGCTATACGATAGTCCAAAAATGATGGTTTTAATTCGTTAGGATCGATTTGTACAGGCGAGCCATCTCTAGAACCATTTCTAGCTAGAGGCAGTTTTTTTGATAGAGCCATCACTGCCCCAAGAAGTAGAGCACCTCTAAAAATCGTTTCCGTCATAGTGATGAGACTTATTTTGTTGGCCAAAATGGTAAGGTAACATATAGAAGTAATCACATAACGAGAGATGGTAAGAAGGCATGAGAGACAAAGAATAGAAGATGAGAATTGGGAATTAGGTGTGAGGTATATCAACACGCCTCAGCTCACACCACCAGCATACATCGTTGATTATAGTTATGTCGAGGTAAGGGCAACATGCACGTTTAACCGCTACAAAGTCTATAGATAGAATTCCACGTGCTCCATCAACCGAAGCCCCAATAAAGTCACAAGGCCTTGGTCAAGCTAAGAAAACTAAGGTGCCATGCATGGATATGCACTACATGTACAGTACACTACCGGAAACCGGCTCTTTGCCGAGTGACGGGAGGTTTGCAACCTCTTGGGCACTCAACAAATAGCCCCTTTGCTGAGAGCCTCCGGAGGGACACTCGGCGAAAACTAAACACTCGGCAAAGAGGTCTTTGCCGAGTGCCACGCACTAGACACTCGGAGAAAACACTCAGCAAAAAAAAACCTCGGCAAAGAGCTGACACCGTTAGTGACCAGCCGACGCCATTACACCTTTGCCGAGTGTCTGGAGCTGACACTCGGCAAAGAGCTCTTTGTCGAGTGTCGTTATTCTGGCACTCAGCAAACGGCTCTTTGCCGAGTGTTTTATACTGGGCACTCGGCAAAGAAATAAATCTTTTTCCTTTCCTACCCTTCAAACTTTTTCTACTCTCCACATACAACATGTGGTACTCCATGTTAAAATTTGGTATATTTTTGTATTTGTTTGCTATATTTAATTAATTAATTGCATTTCAAGCAATTTTTTGAATCAAGTCAAATTTGAACTGCAAGTGATTCAAATACTAAAATATGAGTAGAAAAATGATATTCATGTTATTCAGCCCGGTTTGAGGCCATACCTCTGAAATGAAAAGGAATTTTGAAAATCTTGTTTAGGAAACACGACCACGAACGTGTGGCCGAATGGTTTTAAAATTTTAAAAAAAGCAAACAAAGTCTGAAAATCATGAGATTTGTCAAGATGTCATGATATCATATGTGGAGGCTGTGGTAAAAAATTGAGAAGGTTTCGCACAAGTTGTCACGTACGATACTTACAAAACGAAGCATCTCTGAAGAAGATTCATATAGTTGAGAAGGATCCGGTAAGATTTGGAGTCAAATTGACTGTCGAGTTGGGGTTTCACTTCAAAACTTTTTATATAGGCAATAGACAGCATAGATTGTTTCGTGTGAAATTTTGGTAATTTTTCGGATCCGCTTGTTAATTCTAATTTATTAAAAGAAATTATAGAATTTTAATTGTGATAAATAGAATTTGAGCTATAACCGCATGAAATAATGGTCGAATATTCGTAGAAGCATCGAATTACATTGTTGAGTGAATTTGACAAGGTATTCTCAAAGTACATTAGAAGAAACTAGTGAAACACATTATGAAAAGAAAGAGAGGAAAGGGATTTTTATTTTTTTTAAAAAGATCTTTGCCAAGTGTCCCAGTGGATGCACTCGGCAAAATTGGCCTTTGTCGAGTGCCATGTCAGGGGCACTCAGCAAAGAGTGTAATTTTTTTAATGCTGAACCTAAGATACACAGGAAAGGAAATTTTAAAAAAAAATTGCCGAGTGCTCTGTTCTGGCACTCGGCAAAGAGAATAAACTTTTTTTAAAAAAATCTAACCCTAAGAAATACATGAAAGGAAATTAAGTAAAAAAAAGATCTTTACCGAGCACCTGCGATCTGGCACTCGGCAAAAATGATCTTTGCCGAGTGCCAGATCATGGGCTCTCGGCAAAGAGGGGAAATGTTTTTTTAAAAGCGATGTTTGCTGAGTGCCAGATCGCGGGCACTCGGCAAACAGGGGAATAATGACTTAGCCTTGGCCGCGCCCGTCCCGACCACACACACACATTCGCCCCCGTCCAGCCGCCAGCCGCCATCCCCGCTGCCGGCGACCGCCGCTGCCATCCCCACTCCCGGCCACCGCGCGCCCCGCCCTGCGGCCATGCCCCGCCGCCCCCACGGCCGTGCCCCGCCGCTGCGCCCTGCTGTCCCTCCCTGCTGCCGCGCCCGTGGACCGCCCGCCCCGACGCCGCCCGCCCGTGCACCCCGACGCCGCCCACCCGGCCCCGACGCCGCTCGGCCGTCCCTAACGCCTGCAACCCCGGCCTCGACGCCGCTCGCCCCGGCCCCAGCGCCACCCATCCCGGCCCCCTACGCAGCCCCGGCCCCGACACCGGTGGGCCCGGCCCCGACGCCACCCGCCTGGCCCCCAGTGCCCCGTCAGGTATGCCCCACTCCCTTCTCTCCCCTTCCTTCCACAATGATTTGCTTGGCAGTTAAGTTGTTTGATTGACACTGATGTTGATGTTGGATTGGGAATTTGGTAGCTTTAGAAGTTTGTTAAATCAATTACTGTATGGGATTTACGATTTACGGTATTGGCGTTGTGTGAATCATGATGACTCGAATTGGGTACATGCATAGAATGAATAAGGTTGTTGGCCATCATGTCGTTGTTGGCCATTGTGCCGTTGTTTTCAACATAGTGGATGTCGGCCATCATGCCGCTGTTTCTTGCAGATTTTGGAAACCTCACTATGCAGGAGAGGTGCTACCGAAATTTCAATTGACACTATTATGTTCTTTTTTTGAAGGAGAGGCTATTGCACTGTTCTCTGCCGCCTTGGCTGAGGTGTACCTCTGCTTCTCAGGTTGGAGCCGTGGACGTCTCCCTCGGCTCCGACAGCTTGTCATCCCACGTAGACAATCTACGTGATGTGAGTTATCCTTTTCCTTGCTCGGTTTAAGGTTCAGCTATTTATTCATGTTCGTAGATCACATAACCCAGTTAGGCATCTCCCGTTCGAAAGAGATACAGTTGGAAATATGTAGATCTTTGCATATCTATAACCGGTTATGACGTTAATGGATATCGCTTTCACACAACAAGACACGAGCAGAGTTGGCCCAATTGAAGAACCACAAATACCAGAGTTTTTATGCCTGGCCTTGATGGGGTCGAGTATTATGGAAGAATTGAAGTAATATACAAACTCACATTTCATGGCTGCAAACCTCTTAATCCTATCATATTCAAATGCCACTGGTTTAATCCTAAAGTAACGAGATGGACCCCTAATCTTGGGCTAGTTGAAATTCGACAGTCATCCGTCTTACGAGGAGACGATGTCTATATTGTGGCTCAATAGGCCACGCAAGTCTATTATCTCTCATACCCGTGCAAAACCGACTCCCATCTTAAGGGTTGGGATGTTGTGTATAAGGTATCTCCACACGGTAAACTACCTATTCCAAACAATGAAGATTACAACTTAGACCCAAACATACAACGCACAGGTCCTTCGAGTGAAGATCAACAAAACTCAAGCAAGAAACACTCGGCTGACCCGGGAACAATACTTGCAGGTAAATAAAGAACATCAATACAAATTTCTTCTAAGACTAAGTATGCTCAATTTGATCTTCTTATATGTCACATACTTGATGATGTGTAGGTGCCTCCGTTGTGGTGCAATAGTCATCCCCAGTGCTGCCAACAGATGATGGACAGGTGGTGCGGGGCCGAGTGGGAGGAGACGCACAACGCTTGCCAGGAGCGGCGTTTGATGATGCCAGGTGCACCACACCATCAGGGCAACCTTAGCCTCGACCAATTCATGGCTAGATGGGTACGAGAATTCATTTATTCATTCTAACGCTCAATTCTGCATAATTTCTAGTCATCTTGCTGTTTTTTCGCAGTCGTCCGCACATGATTTGCCATCTAATATTTTGCCGTGTGAGGTATGCCGAGTGTCGCACTTGGCAAAGGCTTTGCCGAGTGCTTTATGGCCTTTACCGAGTGCCCGAGACACTCGACAAAGAAGCTGAGTCCGGTAGTGGTACGTGTGTACTAGCGCTATTCTGTCAAGAGTTAGGCTGGCGCTCCATGACTCTAGGGCCACCCCAAATCTCCACACCCAGGCCACGCTATATGATAGTCCAAAAACAATGGTTTTTGCTAGGATCAATAAAAGCCGCTTTAGCAACTTATCCACCAGTTAATATATAGATCGTTCCTATATTGTATATTTTGTTCATTGTAAGTTGTAAATTGTAATTGTAAGTAATGTTGCTACATATACACCTTTTAATTACTGACCAAACAGTTGGACGCTAAGAAATGTCGACATGCGTGTATTGCAAATGGACAATCTGCTATAATTTTTTTTGGTGATTGTCTGCTTAATTTGAGGATATAGGTATTTTAATGACTAACAATCCAATTTAGACCTAGAAAATAAACAAGTACTCTCATATTAATCATATAACATCATTGTTTTAATATGACTTGACAGAAGCCTTCTGTCACTTTTCACTGGCATTGGAAGGTGATTGATCTGGCTGTAAGCGTGCAAGCTTGTACTCACTACGTGAAAAAATCCATAAATGATGGGGACACGTCTAAAAAAGAACTCAGGGGCGGATTAGTGGTGTTTCTCAGAGTCTGTCAACCCCTACAAATCTATAAATTATTTAGGAAAATACTATTAGAACTCAAGAAAGTTTATGCCATATATAGAATGAAGTTTACTCCAATTACTCTGATGGTGCTCTTTGCTAGATTTGCCCGTAAAATTGAAGAATCCTCACTTCTGACTGCACATAAATGAAATGACACGTGTCCAGGTTCAATGCAAATTCGTCACTTCTGGGTCATTTAGGTTTTGAGCCTCTTAGTTATTTTAGTTCATGCTTGTTGTCATACGTAGGGTGACAGCTGAACTAGTAAAAGTTAAAGTTGTCGTCACTGATGATGACGGCTGTCACCGCCACTAATAACGTGGGTTAAGACGAGAAAAAACCATATAAAGGTACCAAATTTACCTTCTGCAGGCTATTCTCCTCATCCGTATACAAATTTGATAGGCAAATTCCGATCCTAAAAGAGCATCTGTTATAGAATCACTAGTTCGAGGCATGCATAGTGTATAGGTTTCTCTGTTCTACAGCTCACGCAATCACAACAGATAATTCCAAGTAAAATTTCTTCTGTCATCAAATACCAGTCAACTATAAACATACGTACGTATTCAAAGTAAAAGTTCTTACAGCTGGCTTGTATTGTTTATGCTATCTACATCACCACACGCATGTATCCATAGCTTATTCTTCTTGTTCGTTGGTTCTAGGAACTTAGGAGTATAGTACAGGTATTTGCTTGTGTATCCATGCTACCAGCAAGTTATCATTATTGGACGTGTTAGTCTTACGTACTTGTTGCAATTTGCAAGTCTCTAAGTCCACAAACGCTACTCCTGGGACAAGCCGTAGGTAGGAATGCATGCATGCATGCAATACTGGTGCATCGTATGGTTATCTCCTTTTCTCTTTTTGTGAAGCCCTAGATTATTGGAAGTATGGGAAGGAGCCTGCAGGATGGGACGACCTCGAATGTCCAGGAGGGGAGGGTACGTTTCCATCGTTAGAAACTTGTGTGCTTCATTGGTGTGCCAGCCGCTGCCCAGCCGGACAATCACGGACTGAGCGCTATTAGCCCCAGAGACACTTGCAACGAACCTGACTGTGATGACCTGCAAGCGCTAGGGCTACGTACATACGCCAAGGCAAAACTTGTGCCGAGAGATCCGCCTACCGCTGGCCTATAAATATATAGGTATGGCCGCGATACGCCTTCAAGCACAGGCACACGGTTGAGAACACTGAACACAATACACAACATATATCCATCCATCCGCACCCAGTAGCGCGATGGCATCATCCAACAAGTCCACTGCTTCCCCTGCGCTCCTGTTCCTAGCTGTGGCACTCGCGTTAACGGCTTCAGTGCACGCCAAGTCACCACCAGCTCCGACCCCTACTCCTACTCCTGCCCCAAATCCTGCACCGATACCTGTGCCGAAACGTTCACCGACTCCTGCCCCACTTGCACCAAAGTCTACGCCGAAATGTTCACCGACTCCTGCTCCGATCCCTGCTCCTACTCCTGCCCCAACACCTGCACCAACGCTTGTGCCGAAACCTTCACCGACTCCTGCCCCGACACCTGCGCCAAAACGTTCACCGACTCCTGCCCCAACAACTGCGCCGAAACGTTCACCGACTCTTGCCCCGACCCCTGCTCCTACTCCTGCCCCAACACCTACACCAACGCCTGTGCCGAAACGTTCACCGACTCCTGCCCCGACTCCTGCGCCTAAATGTTCACCGACTCCTGCCCCAACACCTACACCAACATACGCGCCGAAACGTTCACCGACTCCTACCCCGACCCCTACTCCTACTCTTGCCCCAACACCAGCACTAACGCCTGCGCCGAAACGTTCACCGACTCCTGCTCCGATCCTTTCTCCTACTCCTGCCCCAACACCTGCACCAACGCATGTGCCGAAACGTTCACCGACTCCTGCCCCAACACCTGCGCAAAAACGTTCACCGACTCTTGCCCCGACCCCTGCTCCTACTCCTGCCCCAACATCTGCACCAACGCCTGTGTCGAAACGTTCACCGAGTCCTGCCCCGACTCCTGCGCCTAAACGTTCACCGACTCCTGCCCCAACACCTGCACCAACATCCGCGCCGAAACGTTCACCGACTCCTGCCCCGACACCTGCGCCGAAACGTTCTCCGACTCCTGCCCCAACACCTGCACCAACACCTGCACCGAAACGTTCACCGACTCTTGCCCCGACCCCTGCTCCTACTCCTGCCCCAACACCTGCACCAACGCCTGTGCCAAAACGTTCACCGACTCCTGCCCCGACTCCTGCACCTAAACGTTCACCGACTCCTGCCCCAACACCTGCAACAACATCCGCGCCGAACACATTCACCGACTCCTACCCTGATCCCTGCTCCTACTCTTGCCCCAACACCAGCACTAACGCCTGCACCGAAACATTCACCGACTCCTGCCCCAACTCCTGCGCTGACACCTACTCCAACGCCTGTGCCCACACCCGCACCGACCCATGTGCCAACTCCTGCCCCAACCCCCACACCGACCCCTGCTCCAACTCCAATACCGACACCCACACCGACCCCTACACCGATTCCTGCTCCGATGCCTCTAGAGCCGACACCACCACCGACCCCTACACCGACTCCTGCTTCGACGCCCGCACCAACCCCTGCACCAACTTCTGCTCCGACGCCCGCACCGACCCCTACACCAACCCCTGCTCCAACTCCTGCATCAACCCCTACTCCAACTCCTGCGCCAACACCAGCACCGACCCCTGCCCCGACATCCGCACCAACCCCTGCACCAACTCCTGCTCCGACGCCCGCACCGACCCCTATACCCACTCCTGCTCCAACACCTGTGCCGACACCTGCACCAACCCCTGCTCTGACTCCTGCCCCGACACCCGCCTCGACCCCAGCACCAACTCCTGCTTTGACGCCCGCAACGACCCCTGCACCCACCCTTGGTCCAACTCCTATGCCAACACCCACACCAACCCCTGCACCGACTCCTGCCCCGACGCCCGCACCAACCCCTGCACCAACTCCTACTCCGACACCTGCGCCCACACCCGCACTGACCCCTATGCCAACTCCTGCCCCAACCCCCACACCGACCCCTGCTCCAACTACAGCACCAACACCCGCACTGACCCCTACACCGACCCCTGCTCCGACACCTCCAAAGCCGACACCAGCACCGACCCCTACACCAACTCCAGCTCCGACGCCCGCACCAACCCCTACACCAACTCCTGCTCCAACGCCCGCACCCACCCCTGCACCCACCCCTGCTCCAACTCCTGCATCGACCCCTGCTCCAACTCCTGCGCCAACACCCGCACCGACCCCTGCCCCGACGTCCGCACCTACCCCTATACCCACTCCTGCTCCAACCCCTGTGCCAACACCCGCACAAACCCCTACTCTGACTCCTGCCCCGACACACGCCCCGACCCCTGCACCAACTCCTACTCCGACGCCCGCACCGACCCCTGCACCCACCCCTGCTCAAACTCCTACGTCAACACCCACAACGACCCCTGCACCGACTCCTGCCCCGACGCCCGCACCAACCCCTGCACCAACTCCTACTCCAACGCCCGCACCGACCCCTGCACCCACCCCTGCTCCAACTCCTGCATCGACCCCTACTCCAACTCCTGCGCCAACACCCGCACTGACCCCTGCCCTGACATCCGCACCAACCCCTGCACCAACTCCTGCTCCGACGCCCGCACCGACCCCTATACCCACTCCTGCTCCAACACCTGTGCCGACACCTGCACAAACCCCTACTCCGACTCCTGCCCCGACACCCGCCTCGACCCCAGCACCAACTCCTGCTTCGACGCCCCGCACCGACCCCTGCACCCACCCTTGGTCCAACTCCTACGCCAACACCCACACCGACCCCTGCACTGACTCCTACCCCGACGCTCGCACCAACCCCTGCACCAACTCCTACTCCGACGCCTGCGCCCACACCCGCACCGACCCCTGTGCCAACTCCTGCCCCAACCCCCACACCGACCCCTGCTCCAACTCCAGCACCAACACCCGCACAGACCCCTACACCGACCCCTGCTCCGACGCCGCCAAAGCTGACACCAGCAACGACCCCTACACCGACTCCTGCTCCGACGCCCGCACCAACCCCTACACCAACTCCTGCTCCAATGCCCGCACCGACCCCTGCACCCACCCCTGCTCCAACTCCTGCATCGACCCCTGCTCCAACTCCTGCGCCAACACCCGCACCGACCCCTGCCCCGACGTCCGCACCTACCCCTATACCCACTCCTGCTCCAACCCCTGTGCCAACACCCGCACCAACCCCTACTCCGACTCCTGCCCCGACACCCGCCCCGACCCCTGCACCAACTCCTGCTCCGACGCCCGCACCGACCCCTGCACCCACCCCTGCTCCAACTCCTATGTCAACACCCACACCGACCCCTGCACCAACTCCTGCCCCGACGCCCGCACCAACCCCTGCACCAACTCCTGCTCCAACGCCCGCACCGACCCCTGCACCCACCCTTGCTCCAACTCCTGCACCAACCCCTGCTCCAACTCCTGCGCCAACACCCGCACCGACCCCTGCACCGACTCCTACCCCGACGCCCGCACCAACCCCTGCCCCGATACCTACGCCCATGCCTGCCCCGGCACCATCCCAAAACCCGTGTCCTTCCGGTTTCCCTAACAAAACCGCATTCGATCTAGGCGTGAAAGAATATCTTCTCCATGGCATCTTTCTCTTCTTCTCCCCTGTCAAGGCCACCCCAGGCACCAGCACCACGAAATGCCTTTGCTATTTCTCTACCAACATCAGTGTCACCGTTCCCATGTCGCCCCCCACTGTGGTGTCCAATCCCAATGGCCCCCTCACATGCGTGCAAGGCCTAATATAATGAGCACACCAGAATTCAGCATGCTGGCACACGGCAAAAATGTGCGCATGCAAGCATGTTGCAACTCACACCTATTTACTCCTACTATATCTATACACACACACTACTACAGTACATGAATAAGTGTCACACCCGGTTTTAAGGACAAAACCAGACATACACCATATGTGAAATAAAGAAGACAAATCTCACATATAGCCACAGATAAGTGTAATATCAAGAGACAAATGCTTAATATACATAACACAATAGTATAAAATATACCTTAAAGAGCAACACAGCGGAAAGACAACTCTGAACACCGGGTGCAACCTTCACTCCAGGATCAAACTAACTGGTTGATCACAAGCCTAACAATTCCAGAATCTAACAGTCTGGTACCCTTCCTGAGATGTGGGGAAATAGCAAGAGTGAGTCCATGTCGAACTCAATAAATATAACATAGGGTTCATGAGGCTCAAAAAGTTTGACACGGGTTTACTGCAATAGCTTTTAGTGAGTCATCTCTTTAACAATTGAGTAGCAACAAGTTTACCAAAATCCCAAATAACCTCATGATCATGTAAACGAGAATAATGTATAGCAAGAAACAATAATCATTAGTGAGCATCAATATCATCAGTATTATCATTATCATCAGTGTTCATCATTTATTCTCAGTGTTCATCATTTATTCTCAGTGTTCATCATTTATTCTGTAAGGGTCCAAGGCCACTCGTGACCGTGAGCACGGCTGTTATAATAGTTTTACACTCTGCAGAGGTTGTACACTTTCACTGTGAGTCGTGATTTACCCTTTCGTCCGAGGTAGCTAATCTCTTGACTCACTTCCAAGGAAGGTCGGCAGGGTTCACTATGAAGTCTTTCAAGGTTCGTCTAACAAGTTAGGGCCATTAGATTCACTCGGCAAACAGATGTAGAGCCCCCCTTCCAAATGGCACAATAACGCGCAGCCTATACACATAAGGACAGAGGCCGCACTATACCCGATTCGTCAAGCCGTTCTTACGCCATGAAGGAATACCTCTAACAAGCTAGAAAAGGTCCTCATACTTGACTAAAGCCAGAGCCATATAGCCCCCACAGTTGTACTGTATGTCCCAGATGTTCGCTTACAGAAAAGTCCTTATGGAGAGAAACTAGAGCACCATAAAAACAACCAAATATGCTCTAGCCCTCTTGAGCCATGTTTCTATAAATCATCTTTTAAACGTTTATTGCATATATCATTAGTCAAGTTACAGATCATGATTATTTATCTTGAGCGCTAGCATAATACTACCCAATGCAATGTCCCATGGGTGTCAAGGTACAAGATACAAAAATTAGGATATCCTTAGTGGTAACAAGGAAAACACATGCACATGAATTAAGTATATTAAAGGTGAATAGGAAACAAGGATAATCCCATGCTATACTTGCCTTAAACACCGATCCTTCGGTAAGCTTTAATCTTCAACGTTCTTCTTCTTCTTCTAGATAACCACGTATATCTCACCGACTGGACTTGATCAATAAATCACCACACACACATCGAGCAATCATACACGAAGCAAACAATAGATCTAAATTAGAACAGTACACCAAACATATGAAACAATATGTGAAAAGGTTTTAAAGATGTTCTACGCATTGCTACGAACACACAGACGCGAAAAGCACACTAATCGGAGCTACGGTTGAAAAAAAACGACTACCAAAAGATTTTGTTGTATAAAACGGAAAAATTATAGGGTCCTATTTGTTTTACTACTATATAAAATCATATATATAGGATAAAATACTCTTTATAGACATTCAAAAGTGACTTAGGCTAAATTACATTTAAAGGAGAAATCAATAATGTTTTATTCATAAATCTAGTTGCACAGTTATTAATCAAATTAGATCTAAACTATGAAATTTCAGAGATTTTGATAAAGAAAACATTAATACTAGTACATAGTTCATATTGTTATAAATCTATTGAAATTTGAACGGACTAATTCGGAATTAAAACAAATAAATTATGTATTAAACGAGATTTTCTTTATTAAAGTAATAGATTAAATCTCACATCGGAATTTAAAGATAGAAAACCTAACCAACAGTAACACTAATAGTATAACAAGTTTGTAAAAACTCTTCTACACGTTACTACGATCACATAGACATAAAGATCACGAAATTTGGATTTAAAACGTACAAATTATGAATTTTCTAAGATTTCCTATAGATAAATAATTACTTTAATATAAACTCAAAAATAAATTATCTCAAACCTACTGTACAGTTCTATCATCATGTAGAGCTCACAAATACGAATCTAACGCAATTTGAACGGATCAAATCGGAGTTAAAACGGATAATTTATAACTAAAATAAACTCAGTGGCAAAACTGTAAATATCAGAAAACGTATTTTTCAATTACCGAAACGAATTACGCTTTCAATAAATCAAAACGTATTTTCCAGATTACGCTTTGGACCACGGGTTCGAAAAGATAAAAACTCAGGGGTCTCTTTAGCAAAAACGTCGGCCGAATCGGTATCTTCTAATTTAGACCGTCGGATTCAAATCGGAGGGTCCAGATTGGATCTGGGAAGGAGGCCGGCGGCGCTCCGGCCGGATTTGGCCGACGGTGACCCTTTCGCGGCAGCGCCATGGCCGGAGAAGGCTAACTCGCGCTACGGTGGATGAAATCGTGAAGCAAAAACACCAGCGGGTAGATAACTTCAACGCGATCTTACCTAGAGCAAAATCGAGGCCAAAGATAAACTGGAGAAGGCGTGCGGCTTGGAGAGGCGGGCGGTAGAGGCGGAGCTTCGGGCGTAGCCACCACAGGGTATTGGGGCTGCGATTTGTGGGCGAATGTGGAGCGGGGAGACGCGGGGGTTCCGTTTTTATAGCCCGGAGGCATCGCTAAAGAAGGAAAGGGGAGATTGAGCCGCGGATTCGATCGGTGGAAGAAGGAAAGCGACGGTGTTCGTTTTTGGAAAGCGCCGGAGGAAGGAGAAGGAAAGGGGAAGGTGTCGCTGACCGGTGGGCCCCACATGTCGGCGACTCAGAGGAAAAACGGGGCGGCGGCTGGGTGCGAGACGCGGCCGCGCGCGATGACGGGCCGGCTGGCCGCGGCTGGGCTTGGCCCATGCGAGAGCAGGGCGCTGGAGTGAGCGGGCCGCGCGCGGGGAGGCAGGCCGAGGCGTGGGCTGCGGTAGGAGAAAACGGCCCGAGAAGAAAAGAAATTCCTTTCCTTTTACTTTTTCCAATTTTTCAAAGCAAATTTTCAAAAGATTTTCAAATCCAAATTTGAATTTGATCAAACCACTTATCTCAAAAATTTAAATGCAACAACATGAGTGCACAAACATGTTTCTACTCTTATATTTGATTTTAAATTTATAAAAATTATTATTATTCTAAATTTGCATGCTCAAAAAAAATATATAAAAATCATATTTTTCCTATTTTTCATTTCTTCAAAATTTCAGGGTGTTACAATTCTACCCCCCTTAAGATGAATCTCGTCCCGAGATTCGGAAGATGATGACAAAAGAGATAGGGATAGTTCGTCTCTAGATTGTTCTTTACTTCATCGTGTAGTTCCATCGTCTTGATAAGAATTCCGTCTTACTTTGCATACATGTAACTAATTCCAAGATTTTTGACAAATGCTCCAAACAATACTCTGCGACTTTCCTATAATATGAATTTTCTTCCTTAAAATACTTATCTTCCAACAGAGCCTGACAAATCTCTTAGTCAGAAGGAATTTCTACTACTAACCTTCAAAACATTAATGATTCTAGTCAAGTTGCTCAAATTTGGAATACGATTCTTAATCCTTGGTGTCACCCGAACCTTCTTAGCATTATTCTCCATTGCTAAGGGCATCGGCTGCGACTTTTACTTCTCCAAGTAATAGCACTTTTCCAAGTCCTAATCCATTTCATTCCTACGAGGATATCACAAATTCAAGACCAACTTAGCGAAGATGTCCTGTAGATTCTTGTGACCCTCCTATATGTCACTTTTCTTCCAAAAGACAGTACCCCATAGTGGAAAAACTCCAGATAACACGTTAGGTAATTCAATCCACACTTCCTTAGTTGACTTAATGAACAAGGTACATCCCACACCTTGATAAGGTGCATCATTGTAGATATGAAGCTCTTGTCTGGATCTGACAAAGCTAATACTTGGGTTTTACTTCAACCTTTTCTTAGACTCCTTCAAACATTTGCCTGAGGTCTCTTGATCTAAACGAACTTAATAGCTTCTCCAAAGTTATTTGTTCCTCTGCTATGACTCCAGTAAACTCATGGTCCACTTTACTATCCTTGGTGTACCTATCTTCTAATTGATCATTCTTGTCTCCCCCAGGTAAAAGTCGACCACCTTGATACTCAATTCTTTTCCTTGATGGCGTTGTTAAGAGCATTGTGCACCGAGTACCATGAATCACTCCTTTGTGTGCACAGAGCCATCCATTACCAAGAACCACGCAAATTTTAAATGACTCCAACACAATGAGTGTTGCGGTGAATTTTTCCTTGTTTATGACAAGACTGACATTCGGGCATATCTGATCTGCCTACATTTCTCCCACTGGGGTTTGAACTAGCAAAGACCTCCTCATTGGACACTTCACCATCTTGCACGTCTCTTCCATGTCGGCGGAAATGAAAGAATGCGAAGCACTAGGGTCAAATAAAGCAAAAACTTGTACTGAGCTTACTTGAATATAACCTCCCACTACTTTGGTAACTCCATGAATTTTATCCATATCCACATTGCTCAGTCTTCCATTGACATAGTTTGGCTGCGCTTTGCTTCCTTGAGCAGGCTTCTTATGGGCTTTCCTTTTTCGCTTTCGTTGTTGTGGATTCTAACTTAGTTCACTCCCAACTTGCTCTTCAACATTGTTGTTTTGATAGTGCTCGGCTTCATCATACCCATAACATCCTTCAATGGCAGAAACATCAATCTTTTCCCACATATTAGTGCGAGACGTCATATAGGGCTTCTGAGTCATGAGACACTACACTTCCTGTCATCAAGTGACCAACATCAGCAATCACGAGCAAGTATAGATGATCATAATCATGAACTATCCAAAAGGGACAACTCTTGTCTCCATGGGTCCAAAATTATCAACCTTGTTCACAAAACATTTTTGCTCAAGAGTGGCAACTCAATCATGGAGACTAACCAATACTTCCAACTAAAGAGTTCAATCTTAATAATCCTTCTTTACATTGGCTACCCCCCCTTAAAATAAGAGACACTAAATAGGGTAGCTTTGAACCTTTTTCTTCTAGATGAGCTACTTAGCATAAAAGTGTTCTGACATCCCAATGATACTCTTGTGTATGGGTAAGAACAAGAAATCTGAAATTTCTCACGAGCAGAAATCAGCAGTGCAGTAAAACAGTTGTAACTCTCATTCTGTTAATCCAATGAAACTGTAGTTTACACTGATGGAAAGCTTATAAAATTCTCTACAACTTTCTTATAGAACATACTTCCAGATTCTGTAGCTAACTTGACCGAAAACAACACATAACAGATTCTGTTCTAGGTTTCAGACAGCACAGTTGCATCGTCTTGTGATTTTTGTATCTCCCAATCCAAAATAGCTATGAGGGTGGTTCTTGCATTTAGAGAGAGATGTTGAAGTCCACTCTTGTCCAGAATTCTCTCATGATTTTTTTGGTCTTTCAAGAACAGAGATATAAGTTGATAAAGACAGGCTGCTCCGAAAGATAAGATATAGAAAGCAGGAGATAACCAAAACCCAGCTATTTATTTCATTAATCCTTATACCTTATACATATAAACTAAATGAAATCAAGGTCAAAACCCATGAGATCATTCCACTCATTACAAAATTCCAACTCAAGCATAAACATAAGCACAAAGCAACTAAACACTTAAATGTTCATTAGCCACACATTAAGACGACTCAACTTGGCTACTAACGGTTTTATTACACGGGACATAACTCCTATTCCTTAAACATGGTGTGATTGTAGCAGCTTCCAGAGTAGATATCGTCTCTTACATTCCTTATTGCTTTATATGGACATCTGAATCTCTGCATCTACCATTCTTATAACTCATACCTTAAGATAGGTCAACCTGGCATCCCTCAGGTATAGATTTAATACCCTCATACTTAATCCTTTCTCCTGAAAGTGTAGTTAGAAACACTGAACATTGGGCATACTCAATCACTCCTTTACAAGTAGATAACCAGTCTATTCCAAGGATAACATCAATGCCATTAATTCCAAAACAATGAGGTTTACCTTAAAATTTACCCCCTTTATGTCAAGACTAACTTTTGGGCATACGCGGTCTGCCTTTATTTCACCTCTTGGAGTTTTAATCATCACTGTTTTCCCCCTTGTAAGCATAAGTACGTTATGATCTTTTACATATTGTCTAGATATGAACGAATGTGAGGCACTGGGGTCAAACAAAACCTTGGCATTTCCTGAACTTACGGGAATTGATCCAAACACGACCTCCTTAGCTCCAGGAATGGTGGAAATATCCACATGTTTCAACCTTCCATGGATGTAATTTCTCTTTAATTTATTTCCCTGCACATGCTCCTTTTGGACATCCTGTCCTGAGTCTTGCTGTTGTTGTGTAACACCCGAAAAATTGCTTATTTGGAAATAGAGCTAAAATGATTTAATTGTGTATTTTTGTGCTCATGAAAACATAGGAAAATAATAATTTTCACTAAAATAAAATTTATCATAGAGTTTAGCAACATGTTTGAGCATTCATGCTGTTGCATTTAAATTTTTGAGATGAGTGGTTTGATCAAATTCAAATTTGGATTTGAAAATCATTTAAAAATTTGCTTTGAAAAATTAGAAAAGGAAAAAGAAAAGGAAAATCATTTTCTTTCGGTTTTCAGCCCAGAGCTCGTCTCGGCCTGCTTTGCCGCGGCCCGCTTCCTCCTCCCGCGTCCGCTCCCGCATGGGCCGAGCCCAGCCGCAGCCGCCGGCCCAGTATCGTGCGCGTGCGCCTGCGTCTTGCAGCGGCCGTGTTTTCTGCCCGAGCCGCTGACTTGTGGGTCCCATCGGTCAGCGACACCTTCCCCTTTCCTTCTCCTTCCTCCGGTGCTTTCCAAAAACGAACACCGTCGTTTTCCTTCTTCCACCGACCGAATCCACATCTCAATCTCCCTTTTTCCTTCTTTAGCGATGCTCCGGGCTATAAAAACGGAGCCGCCGCGTCTCTCCGCTCCACATCCAACCGCAAATCGCAGCTACATCGCCCCGTGGTGGCTACGCCCGAAGTGCCGCCCTAGCCGCCCGCCTCTCCGAGCCGCACGCGCTCCTCGCTTCGTTCTCGGCCTCGATTTTGCTCTAGGTAAGATCGCGTTGAAGTTATCTACTCGCTGGTGTTTTTGCTTCACGATTTCATCCACCGTAGCGCAAGTTAGCCTTCTCCGGCCATGGCGCCACCGTGGAAGGGTCGCCGTCGAGAAGAACTCGGCCGGAGCGCCGCCGGCTCCCTCCCCGATCCAATCTGGATCGTTGATTTTGAATCCAACGGTCTGAATTAAAACATACCGGTTCGCTTGTAGTTTTGTAAAAGAAACCCTGAAGTTTTTAAGTATATAACCCGCGATCCAAAGCGTAATCTGGAAAATACGTTTTGATTTATTGAAAGCGTATTTCGTCTCGGTAATTGAAAAATACGTTTTCTGATATTTACAGTTTTGCCACTGAGTTTGTTTTAGTCATAAATTATCCGTTTTAACTCCGATTTGACCCGTTCAAATTGCGTTAGATTCGTATTTGCGAGCTCTACATGATGATAGAACTGTACAGTAGGTTTGAGATAATTTATTTTCAAGTTCATATTAAAGTAATTATTTATCTATAGGAAATCTTAGAAAAATTCATAATTTTTACGTTTTAAATCCAAATTTCGTGATCTTTACGTCTATGTGATCGTAGTAATATGTAGAAGAGTTTTACAAACTTGTTATACTGTTAGTTTTACTGTTGGTTAGGTTTTCTATCTTTAAGTTCCGATGTGAGATTTAATCTATTACTTTAATAAAGTAGATCTTGTTTAAATCATATCTTCTACGTTTTAGATCCGTTTTAGCTCATTCGAGTTGCGTTAGATTCATAGCAACGAGATCTACGCGTTAGTGACAGTATTTACCATATTACTAATTCTGAAATTTTATGGTTTAAATCATATCTTGATTAATAATTATGCACTGGGTTTTGTAAATAAAATATGATTTGTTTTACTTTAGTTTTATAATTTGAATCTAAATTTGACTTAATTCCATATATAGTATTTATAAAATATTTTATATATGTTATTAAAACTCATGAAGCTAATAGTTTTATATTTTCTCCTATGAGCAAATCTTTCGGTAGATGTATCTTTTCAACCGTAGCTCTGATTAGTGTGCTTTTCGCGTCTGCGTGTTCGTAGTGATGCGTAGAATCGTGTTTCAAACTCTTTTATTTATTTTTGTATGATTGGTGTACTGTTCTAATTTAGATCTATTGTTTGCTTCGTGTATGATTGCTCGATGTGTGTGATGATTTATTGATCAAGTCCAGTCAGTAAGATATACGTGGTTATCAAGAAGAAGAAGAAGAACGTTGAAGATTAAAGCTTACCGAAGGATCGGTGTTTAAGGCAAGTATAGCATGGGATTATCCTTGTTTCCTATTCATCTTTAATATACTTAATTCATATGCATGTGTCTACCTTGTTACCATTAAGGATATCCTAGTTTTTGTATCTTGTACCTTGACACCCATGGGACATTGCATTGGGTAGTATTTATGCTAGTGCTCAAGATAAATAACTATGATCTGTAACTTGACTAATGGTATATGCAATAAACGTTTAAATGATGCTTTAAAGCAATATGGCTCAAGAGGGCTAGAGCATATTTGGTTGTTTTTATGGTGCTCTAGTTTCTCTCCATAAGGACTTATCTGTAAGCGAAAATCTGGGACTTACAGTACAACTGTGGGGGCTATATGGCTCTGGCTTTAGTCAAGTATGAGGACCTTTTCTAGCTTGTTAGAGGTATTCCTTCATGGCGTAAGAACGGCTTGACGAATCGGGTATAGTGCGGCCTCTGTCCTTATGTGTATAGGCTACGCGTTATTGTGCCATTTGGAAGGGGAGCTCTACATCTGTTTGCCGAGTGAATCTAATGGCCCTAACTTGTTAGACGAACCTTTGAAAGACTTCATAGTGAACCCTGCCGACCTTCCTTGGAAGTGGGTCAAGAGATTAGCTACCTCGGGCGAAAGGGTAAATCACGACTCACAGTGAAAGTGTACAACCTCTGCAGAGTGTAAAACTGTTATAACAGCCGTGCTCACGGTCACGAGTGGCCTTGGACCCTTACAGAATAAATGATGAACACTGATGATAATGATAATACTGATGATATTGATGTTCACTAATGATTATTGTTTCTTGCTATACATTATTCTTGTTTACATGATCATGAGGTTATTTGGGATTGTGGTAAACTTGTTGCTACTCAACTGCTAAAAAGATGACTCACTAAAAGCTATTGCAGTAACCCGTGTCAAACTTTTTGAGCCTCATGAACCCTATGTTATATTTGTTGAGTTCGACATGGACTCACTCTTGCTATTTCCCACATCTCAGGAAGGGTACCAGACTGTTAGATTCTGGAATTGTTAGGCTTGTGATCAACCAGTTAGTTTGATCCTGGAGTGAAGGTTGCACCCGGTGTTCGGAGTTGTCTTTCCGCTGTGTTGCTCTTTAAGGTATACTCTATACTATTGTGTTATGTATATTAAGCATTTGTCTTTTGATATTCCACTTATCTGTGGCTATATGTGAGATTTGTCTTCTTTATTTCACATATGGTGTATGTCTGGTTTTGTCCTTAAAACCGGGTGTGACAGATTGGTATCAGAGCAATGCTGACTGTAGGACGCAAGCCTAGTTAGAACTGGACGTTTTAGCATGCTTTTATCTTTCTTAGTTCTTGTTTTCTCTCCAACCTTGCTATTTGCTAAAACTTATGCTCACTTCAACCTCTGTCTGTTATGAAAACTTTGTCTCTATTCTCAATCCTCTATCTTTGTCTATATAGATGGAACGTAACGAGATAACTGCCAACATCAGAGATCAGGAGGACCAAGCTATGTTGTCCTTGACTGCATTCAACAAGGAGAAGTTTGTAGCTATGCAACAACAAGCACCAGAAGGAATGACTCAACCTAGGAGTTTTCAACAGTGCTTGCCACAAGGTCAAACCAACATACCAAAGGGACCAGAGAAGAGACAAGTAGCAAAAGTTTGGAAGAATATAAAATCCAATAAAGATGTTGATAGTAAGGCATTTGGAGAGCAGGAACAATGTCACTGCTGTAAGCATTATGGTTTTCCCTGTCTTCGAAATGAGTCTAATAAGGGGAAAGTCAAGGTGGATCCAAATTTTGAGAACAACATGGACAAGAAGAGAAAGGCAATCTCATTAGAACCACTAGTGGAAAGCAATGAGCAAGCGAGTTCTACTACATTGTCACATGCAGCCCTGATCCCCTGTCAAACAAATCCAAACCCTGAAGAGTTAGAAGCCCCTCCCGCTAAAACTACTCCCCATGAAGTAGTCATAGATGGATGGACAATTACCTATAAGGAGTATCAACCCCGAAAGGCCAAACAAGCTAAGAAACAAGCCAAAGGGACGAAGGTGAACTTTTATGGTCAACAAGATCGCAGCATACCAAACAACAGTTCCTTGGAGTATGACATCACAAAAGATCCAGCTAAGAGAAAGTGTTATCAATGCCAGCAGGAAGGACATTATGTCAAATCTTGTCCACAGAAGAATCAACAACAGCAAGACCCAGGACAGGATGTCCAAAAGGAGCATGTGCAGGGAAATAAATTAAAGAGAAATTACATCCATGGAAGGTTGAAACATGTGGATATTTCCACCATTCCTGGAGCTAAGGAGGTCGTGTTTGGATCAATTCCAGTAAGTTCAGGAAATGCCAAGGTTTTGTTTGATCCCAGTGCCTCACATTCGTTCATATCTAGACAATATGCAAAAGATCATAACATACTTATGCTTCCAAGAGGTGAAATAAAGGCAGACCGCGTATGCCCAAAAGTTAGTCTGGACATAAAGGGGGTAAATTTTAAGGTAAACCTCATTGTTTTGGAATTAATGGGCATTGATGTTATCCTTGGAATAGACTGGTTATCTACTTGTAAAGGAGTGATTGAGTTTGCCCAATGTTCAGTGTTTCTAACTACACTTTCAGGAGAAAGGATTGAGTATGAGGGTATTAAATCTATACCTGAGGGATACCAGGTTGACCCATCTTAAGGTATGAGTTATAAGAATGGTAAAGAGGGATGCAGAGATTCAGATGTCCATATGAAGCAATAAGGAATGTAAGAGACGTTATCTACTCTGGAAGCTGCTACAATCACACCATGTTTAAGGAATAGGAGTTATGTCCCGTGTAATAAAACCGTTAGTAGCCAAGTTGAGTCGTCTTAATGTGTGGCTAATGAACATTTAAGTGTTTAGTTGCTTTGTGCTTATGTTTATGCTTGAGTTGGAATTTTGTAATGAGTGGAATGATCTCATGGGTTTTGACCATGATTTCATTTAGTTTATATGTATAAGGTATAAGGATTAATGAAATAAATAGCTGGGTTTTGGTTATCTCCTGCTTTCTATATCTTGTCTTTCGGAGCAGCCTGTCTTTATCAACTTATATCTCTGTTCTTGAAATACCAAAAAATCATGAGAGAATTCTGGACAAGAGTGGACTTCAACATCTATCTCTAAATGCAAGAACCACCCTCATAGTTGTTTTGGTTTGGGAGATACAAAAAGCATAAGGCAATGTATATGTGCTGTCATAAACCTGGAACAGTTTTTGATAAGTACTGTTTTCGACCAAGTTAACTACAGAATCTGGAAGTGTGTTCTATAAGAAAGTTGCAGAGAATTTTATAATCTTTCCATCGGTGTAAACTACAGTTTCATTGGATTAACAGAATAAGAGTTACAACTGTTTTACTGCACTGCTGATTTTCTGCTCGTGAGAAATTTCAGATTTCTTGTTTTTACCCATACACCAGAGTATCATTGGGATGTCAGAACACTTTTTAACTCATCTAGAAGAAAAAGGTTCAAAGCTACCTTATTTGGTGTCCCTTATTTTAAGGGGGTAGCCAATATAAAGAAGGATTATTAAGATTGAACTCTTTAGTTGGAAGTATTGGTTAGTCTCCATGAATTAAGTTGCCACTCTTGAGCAAAACTGTCCTGTGAACAAGGTTGATAATTTTGGATCCATGGAGACAAGAGTTGTCCTTTTGGATAGTTCATGATTATGATCATCTATACTTGCTCGTGTTGCTGATGTTGGTCACTTGATGACAGGAAGTGTAGTGTCTCATGACTCAGGAGCCCTATATGACGTCTCGCACTAATATGTGGAAAAAGATTGATGTTTCTGCTATTGAAGGATGTTATGGGTATGATGAAGCCGAGCACTATCAAAACAACAATGTTGAAGAGCAAGTTGGGAGTGAACTAAGTCAGAATCCACAACAACGAAAGCGAAAAAGGAAAGCCCATAAGAAGCCTGCTCAAGGAAGCAAAGCGCAGCAAAACTATGTCAATGGAAGACTGAGCAATGTGGATATGGATAAAATTCATGGAGTTACCAAAGTAGTGGGAGGTTATATTCAAGTAAGCTCAGTACAAGTTTTTGCTTTATTTGACCCCTAGTGCTTCGCATTCTTTCATTTCCGCCGACATGGTAGAGACGTGCAAGATGGTGAAGTGTCCAATGAGGAGGCCTTTGCTAGTTCAAACCCCAGTGGGAGAAATGCAGGCAGATCAGATATGCCCGAATGTTAGTCTTGTCATAAACAAAAAAAATTCACCGCAACACTCATTGTGTTGGAGTCACTTAAAATTCGCGTGGTTCTTGGTAATGGATGGCTCTGTGCACACAAAGGAGTGATTCATGGTACTCGGTGCACAATGCTCTTAACAACACCGTCAAGGAAAAGAATTGAGTATCAAGGTGGTCGACTTTTACCTGAGGGAGATGAGAATGATCAATTAGAAGATAGGTACACCAAGGATAGCAAAGTGGACCATGAATTTACTGGAGTCATAGCAGAGGAACAAATAACTTTGGAGAAGCTTTTAAGTTCGTTTAGATCAAGAGACCTCAAGCAGATGTTTGAAGGAGTCTAAGAAGAGGTTGAAGTAAAACCCAAGTATTAGCTTTGTCAGATCCAGACAAGAGCTTCATATCTACAATGATGCACCTTATCAAGGTGTGGGATGTGTCCTTATGCAAGAAGAAAAATATAGTACCTTGTTCATTAAGTCAACTAAGGAAGTGTGGGTTGAATTACCTAACGTGTTATCTGGAGTTTTCCACTATGGAGTACTGTCTTTTGGAAGGAAAGTGACATATAGGAGGGTCACAAGAATCCACAGGACATCTTCGCTAAGTTGGTCTTGAATTTGTGATATCCTCGTTGGAATGAAATGGATTAGGACTTGGAAAAGTGCTATTACTTGGAGAAGTAAAAGTCGCAGCCGATACCCTTAGCAATGGAGAATAATGCTAAGAAGGTTCGGGTGACACCAAGGATTAAGAATCGTATTCCAAATTGAGCAACTTGACCAGAATCATTAATGTTTTGAAGGTTGATAGTAGAAATTCCTTCTGACTAAGAGATTCGTCAGGCTCTGTTGGAAGATAAGTATTTTAAGGAAGAAAATTCATATTATAGGAAAGGTGCCTAGTGATTGGAGATACCAGAGTATTGTTTGGAGCATTTGCCAAAAATCTTGGAATTAGTTACATGTATGCAAAGTAAGACGGAATTCTTATCAAGACGATGGAACTACACGATGAAGTAAAGAACAATCTAGAGACGAACTATCCCTATCTCTTTTGTCATCATCTTCCGAATCTCGGGACGAGATTCATCTTAAGGGGGGTAGAATTGTAACACCCGAAAAATTGCTTATTTGGAAATAGAGCTAAAATGATTTAATTGTGTATTTTTGTGCTCATGAAAACATAGGAAAATAATAATTTTCACTAAAATAAAATTTATCATAGAGTTTAGCAACATGTTTGAGCATTCATGCTGTTGCATTTAAATTTTTGAGATGAGTGGTTTGATCAAATTCAAATTTGGATTTGAAAATCATTTAAAAATTTGCTTTGAAAAATTAGAAAAGGAAAAAGAAAAGGAAAATCATTTTCTTTCGGTTTTCAGCCCAGAGCTCGTCTCGGCCTGCTTTGCCGCGGCCCGCTTCCTCCTCCCGCGTCCGCTCCCGCATGGGCCGAGCCCAGCCGCAGCCGCCGGCCCAGTATCGTGCGCGTGCGCCTGCGTCTTGCAGCGGCCGTATTTTCTGCCCGAGCCGCTGACTTGTGGGTCCCATCGGTCAGCGACACCTTCCCCTTTCCTTCTCCTTCCTCCGGCGCTTTCCAAAAACGAACACCGTCGTTTTCCTTCTTCCACCGACCGAATCCACATCTCAATCTCCCTTTTTCCTTCTTTAGCGATGCCTCCGGGCTATAAAAACGGAGCCGCCGCGTCTCTCCGCTCCACATCCAACCGCAAATCGCAGCTACATCGCCCCGTGGTGGCTACGCCCGAAGTGCCGCCCTAGCCGCCCGCCTCTCCGAGCCGCACGTGCTCCTCGCTTCGTTCTCGGCCTCGATTTTGCTCTAGGTAAGATCGCGTTGAAGTTATCTACTCGCTGGTGTTTTTGCTTCACGATTTCATCCACCGTAGCGCAAGTTAGCCTTCTCCGGCCATGGCGCCACCGCGGAAGGGTCGCCGTCGAGAAGAACTCGGCCGGAGCGCCGCCGGCTCCCTCCCCGATCCAATCTGGATCGTTGATTTTGAATCCAACGGTCTGAATTAAAACATACCGGTTCGCTCGTAGTTTTGTAAAAGAAACCCTGAAGTTTTTAAGTATATAACCCGCGATCCAAAGCGTAATCTGGAAAATACGTTTTGATTTATTGAAAGCGTATTTCGTCTCGGTAATTGAAAAATACGTTTTCTGATATTTACAGTTTTGCCACTGAGTTTGTTTTAGTCATAAATTATCCGTTTTAACTCCGATTTGACCCGTTCAAATTGCGTTAGATTCGTATTTGCGAGCTCTACATGATGATAGAACTGTACAGTAGGTTTGAGATAATTTATTTTCAAGTTCATATTAAAGTAATTATTTATCTATAGGAAATCTTAGAAAATTCATAATTTTTACGTTTTAAATCCAAATTTCGTGATCTTTACGTCTATGTGATCGTAGTAATATGTAGAAGAGTTTTACAAACTTGTTATACTGTTAGTTTTACTGTTGGTTAGGTTTTCTATCTTTAAGTTCCGATGTGAGATTTAATCTATTACTTTAATAAAGTAGATCTTGTTTAAATCATATCTTCTACGTTTTAGATCCGTTTTAGCTCATTCGAGTTGCGTTAGATTCATAGCAACGAGATCTACGCGTTAGTGACAGTATTTACCATATTACTAATTCTGAAATTTTATGGTTTAAATCATATCTTGATTAATAATTATGCAACTGGGTTTTGTAAATAAAATATGATTTGTTTTACTTTAGTTTTATAATTTGAATCTAAATTTGACTTAATTCCATATATAGTATTTATAAAATATTTTATATATGTTATTAAAACTCATGAAGCTAATAGTTTTATATTTTCTCCTATGAGCAAATCTTTCGGTAGATGTATCTTTTCAATCGTAGCTCTGATTAGTGTGCTTTTCGCGTCTGCGTGTTCGTAGTGATGCGTAGAATCGTGTTTCAAACTCTTTTATTTATTTTTGTGTGATTGGTGTACTGTTCTAATTTAGATCTATTGTTTGCTTCGTGTATGATTGCTCGATGTGTGTGTGATGATTTATTGATCAAGTCCAGTCGGTAAGATATATGTGGTTATCAAGAAGAAGAAGAAGAACGTTGAAGATTAAAGCTTACCGAAGGATCGGTGTTTAAGGCAAGTATAGCATGGGATTATCCTTGTTTCCTATTCATCTTTAATATACTTAATTCATATGCATGTGTCTACCTTGTTACCATTAAGGATATCCTAGTTTTTGTATCTTGTACCTTGACACCCATGGGACATTGCATTGGGTAGTATTTATGCTAGTGCTCAAGATAAATAACTATGATCTGTAACTTGACTAATGGTATATGCAATAAACGTTTAAATGATGCTTTAAAGCAATATGGCTCAAGAGGGCTAGAGCATATTTGGTTGTTTTTATGGTGCTCTAGTTTCTCTCCATAAGGACTTATCTGTAAGCGAAAATCTGGGACTTACAGTACAACTGTGGGGGCTATATGGCTCTGGCTTTAGTCAAGTATGAGGACCTTTTCTAGCTTGTTAGAGGTATTCCTTCATGGCGTAAGAACGGTTTGACGAATCGGGTATAGTGCGGCCTCTGTCCTTATGTGTATAGGCTACGCGTTATTGTGCCATTTGGAAGGGGGGCTCTACATCTGTTTGCCGAGTGAATCTAATGGCCCTAACTTGTTAGACGAACCTTTGAAAGACTTCATAGTGAACCCTGCCGACCTTCCTTGGAAGTGGGTCAAGAGATTAGCTACCTCGGGCGAAAGGGTAAATCACGACTCACAGTGAAAGTGTACAACCTCTGCAGAGTGTAAAACTGTTATAACAGCCGTGCTCACGGTCACGAGTGGCCTTGGACCCTTACAGAATAAATGATGAACACTGATGATAATGATAATACTGATGATATTGATGTTCACTAATGATTATTGTTTCTTGCTATACATTATTCTTGTTTACATGATCATGAGGTTATTTGGGATTGTGGTAAACTTGTTGCTACTCAACTGCTAAAAAGATGACTCACTAAAAGCTATTGCAGTAACCCGTGTCAAACTTTTTGAGCCTCATGAACCCTATGTTATATTTGTTGAGTTCGACATGGACTCACTCTTGCTATTTCCCACATCTCAGGAAGGGTACCAGACTGTTAGATTCTGGAATTGTTAGGCTTGTGATCAACCAGTTAGTTTGATCCTGGAGTGAAGGTTGCACCCGGTGTTCGGAGTTGTCTTTCCGCTGTGTTGCTCTTTAAGGTATACTCTATACTATTGTGTTATGTATATTAAGCATTTGTCTTTTGATATTCCACTTATCTGTGGCTATATGTGAGATTTGTCTTTCTTTATTTCACATATGGTGTATGTCTGGTTTTGTCCTTAAAACCGGGTGTGACATGTTGATTCTTCTGTGGGCAAGATTTGACATAATGTCCTTCCTGCTGGCAATGATAACACTTTCTCTTAGCTGGATCTTTTGTGATGTCATACTCTACGGAACTGTTGTTTGGTATGTTGCTATCTTGCTGGCCATAAAAGTTCACCTTCGTTCCTTTGGCTTGTTTCCTAGCTTGTTTGGCCTTTCGAGGTTGATACTCCTTATAGGTAATTGTCCACCCATCTATGACTACTTCATGGGAAGTAGTTTTAGCGGGAGGGGCTTCTAACTCTTCAGGGTTTGGATTTGTTTGACAGGGGATCAGGGCTGCATGTGACAATGTAGTAGAACTCGCTTGCTCATTGCTTTCCACTAGTGGTTCTAATGAGATTGCCTTTCTCTTCTTGTCCATGTTGTTCTCAAAATTTGGATCCACCTTGACTTTCCCCTTATTAGACTCGTTTCGAAGACAGGGAAAACCATAATGCTTACAGCAGTGACATTGTTCCTGCTCTCCAAATGCCTTATTATCAACATCTTTATTGGATTTCATATTCTTCCAAACTTCTGCTACTTGTACCTTCTCTGACCCCTTGGATATGTTGGCTTGACCTTGAGATAAGCATCGTTGAGAATTCCCATGTTGAGCCATTTCTTCTAGTAATTGGTTTTGCATCGCTAATGGTTTCTTGTCAAAAGTGAGCAAGAGCGACACAATTCAGTCCTCTTAACCTCTGAAATCCACAGTCTTCTCGTCACGAGCCGTCTAATAGTCAAGGAGAAAAGGTTCAAAATAGAGACAAGGTTTTTATAACAGAACAGGGATAGAATTAAGCATAACTTTGAGAAAATAACAAAGTTAAAGAGAAGCAAGAAATAGGCAACAATGAGAACATGCTAAACGTCCAGTTCTAACTAGGCTTGCGTCCTACAGTCAGCATTGCTCTGATACCAATCTGTCACACCCGGTTTTAAGGACAAAACCAGACATACACCATATGTGAAATAAAGAAGACAAATCTCACATATAGCCACAGATAAGTGTAATATCAAGAGACAGATGCTTAATATACATAACACAATAGTATAAAATATACCTTAAAGAGCAACACAGCGGAAAGACAACTCCGAACACCGGGTGCAACCTTCACTCTAGGATCAAACTAACTGGTTGATCACAAGCCTAACAATTCCAGAATCTAACAGTCTGGTACCCTTCCTGAGATGTGGGGAAATAGCAAGAGTGAGTCCATGTCGAACTCAACAAATATAACATAGGGTTCATGAGGCTCAAAAAGTTTGACACGGGTTTACTGCAATAGCTTTTAGTGAGTCATCTCTTTAACAATTGAGTAGCAACAAGTTTACCAAAATCCCAAATAACCTCATGATCATGTAAACGAGAATAATGTATAGCAAGAAACAATAATCATTAGTGAGCATCAATATCATCAGTATTATCATTATCATCAGTGTTCATCATTTATTCTCAGTGTTCATCATTTATTCTCAGTGTTCATCATTTATTCTGTAAGGGTCCAAGGCCACTCGTGACCGTGAGCACGGCTGTTATAACAGTTTTACACTCTGCAGAGGTTGTACACTTTCACTGTGAGTCGTGATTTACCCTTTCGTCCGAGGTAGCTAATCTCTTGACCCACTTCCAAGGAAGGTCGGCAGGGTTCACTATGAAGTCTTTCAAAGGTTCGTCTAACAAGTTAGGGCCATTAGATTCACTCGGCAAACAGATGTAGAGCCCCCCTTTCAAATGGCACAATAACGCGCAGCCTATACACATAAGGACAGAGGCCGCACTATACCCGATTCGTCAAGCCGTTCTTACGCCATGAAGGAATACCTCTAACAAGCTAGAAAAGGTCCTCATACTTGACTAAAGCCAGAGCCATATAGCCCCCACAGTTGTACTGTATGTCCCGGATGTTCGCTTACAGAAAAGTCCTTATGGAGAGAAACTAGAGCACCATAAAAACAACCAAATATGCTCTAGCCCTCTTGAGCCATGTTTCTATAAATCATCTTTTAAACGTTTATTGCATATATCATTAGTCAAGTTACAGATCATGATTATTTATCTTGAGCGCTAGCATAATACTACCCAATGCAATGTCCCATGGGTGTCAAGGTACAAGATACAAAAATTAGGATATCCTTAGTGGTAACAAGGAAAACACATGCACATGAATTAAGTATATTAAAGGTGAATAGGAAACAAGGATAATCCCATGCTATACTTGCCTTAAACACCGATCCTTCGGTAAGCTTTAATCTTCAACGTTCTTCTTCTTCTTCTAGATAACCACGTATATCTCACCGACTGGACTTGATCAATAAATCACCACACACACATCGAGCAATCATACACGAAGCAAACAATAGATCTAAATTAGAACAGTACACCAAACATATGAAACAATATGTGAAAAGGTTTTAAAGATGTTCTACGCATTGCTACGAACACACAGACGCGAAAAGCACACTAATCGGAGCTACGGTTGAAAAAAAACGACTACCAAAAGATTTTGTTGTATAAAACGGAAAAATCATAGGTCCTATTTGTTTTAACTATATAAAATCATATATATAGGATAAAATACTCTTTATAGACATTCAAAAGTGACTTAGGCTAAATTACATTTAAAGGAGAAATCAATAATGTTTTATTCATAAATCTAGTTGCACAGTTATTAATCAAATTAGATCTAAACTATGAAATTTCAGAGATTTTGATAAAGAAAACATTAATACTAGTACATAGTTCATATTGTTATAAATCTATTGAAATTTGAACGGACTAATTCGGAATTAAAACAAATAAATTATGTATTAAACGAGATTTTCTTTATTAAAGTAATATATTAAATCTCACATCGGAATTTAAAGATAGAAAACCTAACCAACAGTAACACTAACAGTATAACAAGTTTGTAAAACTCTTCTACACGTTACTACGATCACATAGACATAAAGATCACGAAATTTGGATTTAAAAACGTACAAATTATGAATTTTCTAAGATTTCCTATAGATAAATAATTACTTTAATATAAACTCGAAAATAAATTATCTCAAACCTACTGTACAGTTCTATCATCATGTAGAGCTCGCAAATACGAATCTAACGCAATTTGAACGGATCAAATCGGAGTTAAAACGGATAATTTATAACTAAAAATAAACTCAGTGGCAAAACTGTAAATATCAGAAAACGTATTTTTCAATTACCGAAACGAATTACGCTTTCAATAAATCAAAACGTATTTTCCAGATTACGCTTTGGACCACGGGTTCGAAAAGATAAAAACTCAGGGTCTCTTTAGCAAAAACGTCGGCCGAATCGGTATCTTCTAATTTAGACCGTCGGATTCAAATCGGAGGGTCCAGATTGGATCTGGGAAGGAGGCCGGCGGCGCTCCGGCCGGATTTGGCCGACGGTGACCCTTCCGCGGCGGCGCCATGGCCGGAGAAGGCTAACTCGCGCTACGGTGGATGAAATCGTGAAGCAAAAACACCAGCGGGTAGATAACTTCAACGCGATCTTACCTAGAGCAAAATCGAGGCCAAAGATAAACTGGAGAAGGCGTGCGGCTTGGAGAGGCGGGCGGTAGAGGCGGAGCTTCGGGCGTAGCCACCACAGGGTATTGGGCTGCGATTTGTGGGCGAATGTGGAGCGGGGAGACGCGGGGGTTCCGTTTTTATAGCCCGGAGGCATCGCTAAAGAAGGAAAGGGGAGATTGAGCCGCGGATTCGATCGTGGAAGAAGGAAAGCGACGGTGTTCGTTTTTGGAAAGCGCCGGAGGAAGGAGAAGGAAAGGGGAAGGTGTCGCTGACCGGTGGGCCCCACATGTCGGCGACTCAGAGGAAAAACGGGGGCGGCGGCTGGGTGCGAGACGCGGGCCGGCGCGCGATGACGGGCCGGCTGGCCGCGGCTGGGCTTGGCCCATGCGGGAGCAGGGCGCTGGAGTGAGCGGGCCGCGCGCGGGGAGGCAGGCCGAGGCGTGGGCTGCGGGTAGGAGAAAACGGCCCGAGAAGAAAAGAAATTCCTTTCCTTTTTCTTTTTCCAATTTTTCAAAGCAAATTTTCAAAAGATTTTCAAATCTAAATTTGAATTTGATCAAACCACTTATCTCAAAAATTTAAATGCAACAACATGAGTGCACAAACATGTTTCTACTCTTATATTTGATTTTAAATTTATAAAAATTATTATTATTCTAAATTTGCATGCTCAAAAAAAATATATAAAAATCATATTTTTCCTATTTTTCATTTCTTCAAAATTTCAGGGTGTTACAATAAGTTACTCCCCGTTGTCTCTGCAATGTGCATGCAGTCTGCATGAATACGGAGGCTAATTCATGCATGTGTTACCCTATATACAACAGTGGCATGTTGTTGATGGTCAAATTTGACATCATGGGTATATTTGAGCCTAACAATCTTTGTCAAGAATTCTATTTGGACAGATACGTGGAGCTGCACATATTGGACGAGTTTGAGCCATGCATAGGCGTGCATACTGAGCTTCTGTATAGGGTAGACAAAATGTTCGAATTGTCTTGCTTGCTTGTTTGGGGTTTCCAGGAAATTCTCTCCTGCAGGAGCTCTGTCAGTTTGATTCACAGGCGCTGGAAGCTGCTACGAAGTGGAGTCCAGGGGCAATACGGCTTGCTTGAGCAAATACGTGGTGCAGCAAAGGAAGGATTAATTTATGAAGATTTATTATTATTATCTGGGCGTCAGATTTGGTAATATGCATGGCGGCAGGGACAGTTCTGACACGAATACTTTTTACCTCCAGAAGATTGGCAAACTCAAAGCAAAGCTTAGGTTCGGTTATTGGAGTTTAGCTGTCACGTTTCTATGTCTCTGATTCTAGTTTCCAGAAGGTGTCGTCGTATGGCCAAAGGAAGGCAAACAGATTACGGGATTTATTTGTAACCGAATAGAATACATGTATATGGAAGTTTATTCGACTAGGAGTTTTAGTTTCCCGTGGCTAAGACCAGCCGGCTTATATATATAATGTAAGCTTAAGGCCGATTGACAACACACAATCGACATATCAATCTACTACATTATTCTGCATCTACTATTTTCTCTCTAGTTTTTGCTTCTTGTTCGTCGTTGCCATCTACTTCGTTAACGACAGCGAGCACAAGGTCCTAGTGGCAGTCAGGCCGACCTAGGGCAGCCCATCGCCGCCGTTCTCCCTGACGGGGTCCCTCCCGGGAGCGTGGGGTGTCGGGTTTCAAGAGCTCTCGCCGACGTGTCTTGCGTATCGCGCTCCCGACGAGACTCCCCTTGCGACGTGTCTTGCGCATCGCGCTCGTCGCTGAGGGCACACGTGACGTGTTCGTGTGCGAACACACTTTTTGGCGACTCCGCTGGGGAAAGAAGAAAATCAAGGTACATCTACGCCGTTGTCCATTATGTCCGGCGACAACAAGATCCCAAAGCCTGCGGATATCAGCATCGACAACATCATCAAGCCTAGCTTTGATGAATTGTCTGAAGAGCATCGCCAAGCTTATGAGGCGTACAAGAAGAAGCGTGATGAGGAAGATATGAACAGGTATCTCGCCAACTTCAACAAGGATCGTCTAGGCAACATCACAGCGGTTGGCGACATCACGTTCCCTCCTCTACACAACAAGGAATAGGTAGAAATCCCTGTAAGTGGACCATTTACTCCTGAACAAACAGCTGTTCTTAATTATCATATCACTGAGGGGAACAAGCTTGTATGCCAATACTTTTCAGAAATCATCAATGCTAAAAATAATACACCTACTTCATCTATTGGTCATATTGGTACATCTGCTAGTGTAGAAAACCCAAAAACAACAGAGCCAATTAATTCATCGGCAACTGAAACGCCAACCAAACAACCCCAATTTGGCATGCCGATGAATTTTTTTCCTGGACAAAAAACTAAACCTGGAGGTGAGTTGACGGTAGTGCCTACATATCCTGAACCTATTATGAGTATACCACCTTTCGGAACATCGGCAACAAACACAAGCATACCAAGGTCCCTGCCACAGTTTGTTTCGTCGCCGATGCCACGGTTACAGACAGTAACTAGCAGCCCTGCAGGTCCTTCTCCACCACAATATGTAACTTCGGCCAATATGGAAGAAGCTTTAGTAAAGATGAAGGATGATCTGCATAAGATGTTTGTTGAGTCCTTCAGAATTGAGCCGAAGGTTAGAGGACGTACATATCAAAAGCCATACCCATCCTATTTTGATGCTATTGCTTATCCTCAAGGCTATAAGGTTCCTGAATATTCTAAATTTAATGGTGAGGATACCAAAACCACATGGGAGCATGTTAGTCAATATCTTGCACAACTAGGTGAAGCGGGTTCTATGGATGAGCTGAAAGTTCGTTTATTTCCTTTATCCTTAACTGGCACAGCTTTTTTCATGGTTTTCTGCTTTGTCTCCTGGTTCTATTACTACGTGGTTGCAGCTAGAACAAAAATTTCATGATCATTTTTACAGCGGTGATAATGAACTTAAGCTATCACATCTTACATCGGTTAGGCAAAAGCATGATGAATCGGTTTCAGATTATGTCAAAAGATTTAGAGATGTTAAAAACCGGTGCTATAGTCTTGTGATAGCAGAAAGAGACTTGGCTGATCTTGTGCTTAATGGTTTCAAAACTCACATTAAGGAAAAATTAGAAGGCTATGAATTTTTAACTGTTAACCAAGTCTTGCAGCGAGCTTTGGCTCAAGAGAACCGAAGCAAAGATGTTAAAGATAGTTATAAGACTAAAACTGATCGTCCTCGCATGCATGTTATTGATTATAATTCAGGTTCGGATGATGAAGTTGATATCTATGCTGCTGAATTCGTTTGGCCCTCAAAGGCCAAACCACATGCTTGTAGTGCTCTTAAGCCGATTCGCAAGAAATCGTGAAGAAGAGATGAAATTTACTTTTGATATTGCTAAATGTGATAAGATTTTTGATGCTTTGCTGCAAGACAAGTTCATTAAAATTTTACATACTTTACCGCCGTTTGAGAAGCTGAAACGGCGAGCTTATTGCAAGTATCATAATTCTTTTTCTCATGCTACTAACAATTGTAATGTTTTTCGGCGACAGATCCAATCGGTTATTAATGATGGACGATTGAGTTTTGCTGAAATGCAAGTTGACAAGACTCCCTTTCCCATGAACACTTTAGATTTCGAGGGCAAGAAGGTGTTACTTCGGCCTGAACAAGCCGAAGCTGCTAAAGGGAAGTCAAATGTTGTTATCGGTGAACCCAAAGTTATAGTCGCCGATGATAAAGTCTTGGGAAAAAGAGTTATGCTTGAGAAGGCCCCCAATGGCACGGAGACATTAAAAATCACTATACCTGGGGGGCAAGTGCAGCAAAGAGGTCATGCAAAATTCATCAAGCCCAAAGGTCCAGAGGTTGGCAAGTGGAAGGTGAATGAGGCAAAAGTGCAGCAGAAGAAAGTCAAGCCAACATTTGATATGCTGCTGTCCAAGTATGCTAAACAAGCGGCCGATTCTAGTTATAATCGGCCATTACAGTTGAAGCGTCCAAGGTCACCTCCACGCCATCAATTTCAGCATCATCATGGTCCATATGGACCATGGGCTCCTGCACCATGGATGGCACCACCTCCCTATGTGCCATATTACGCTAGAAATTATTATGGAGGATGGGAGCAGCCTCCAACCATATACTTTTCATCCTGGGTGGGCAGCACCTAGAAGATCTGTGTTTGAGAGGCTAACTCACTCTACAAAAGGCTGTTTGGACAGTGGTACTAATCGGCCATTACAAGTTTCTCCAAAGAGGAAGATGGTGAGGCAAGAATGGCGTGCCAAGTCACCAAGTGCTGGAATTTCAGAACCAGCGAGCAAGCAAGAAGGGAGGTCTACAAGTGCTGACATTATCAAAATTAGTACTAAAGATGTAGAGGTCACAGACCTGGGTAAAGGGCCGATTATTATTGATAATCCGGCTAAATCTAGTGGTGTTGTGGCTGCTGTACAGTCAGGATCAGCAGCTAATGATCATGAAGCTAGTACCAGGGGCACCAAGAAAATTGATCCTAAGTATACTCAACCGAGGTGGTGTCCTACCGGCTTGTCCAAGACTAAGAAGAGGAGGTTGCAGCGCATGAGAATTCAGCAAAAGGAGGAGGAAAAGAGGGAGAAGTATAGGGACGAATTCTTCAACCTATTTCGGCCCATCATCAATCCGAAACAAGTGTGGAGGCCTAAGATTGATGAAAAAACAGCAGCACCTTCAACTGTTCCAGCAGCTGTTACTCCAATTCAGGAAGTGTCTGAAGCTATTCCCACCTCACCCAGGACACCTATAGTATCTCCTTCATCACAAACATCAGTATTCACCTTAGGAGATGACGAAGAGATGGTGGATTTTGAGCCGACACCCAGCAGGGAAGGTATGGATATTAATATGGTTTATTACTTACCCGCTGAGTATCGTGCTGTTGATGAGGAAGGAGAAGTAGCCCAGCTAGATTTTGGCCCCAAGAATGCCATCTTTGAGAAGCCTAAAGAACCAGTGAAACACTTGAAGCCGCTGTACATCAAGGGTCACATTAATGGATCGCCGGTTGCTAGAATGCTTGTTGATGGAGGAGCTGTGATCAACCTTATGCCATATTTAGTTTTCAAGAAATTGGGGCTGCGAGATGAAGACTTGAAGAAGACTAATATGGTACTGAATGGCTTTGAAGGCAAAGAACCGATAGAGGCCAAAGGAGTTATTTATGTGGAGCTCACAGTTGGAAGCAAGACTCTGCCTACTGCATTCTTTGTCGCTGAGGTGCAAGGTAATTACAATGTAATTTTAGGCCGCGATTGGGTACATGCTAACCAGTGTGTGCCATCTACTATGCACCAATTTCTGATCCAATGGGTTGAGGACGAGGTGGAGATTATTTATGCAGATACATCGGCTTGTGTTGCCTTAGCCGATTCTTTGGTGGATTGGCAACATCCTGAAGCTACTTGTTTGACAGGACGCAATGATCTTCCGGAGTTTGATTTCCTTAGTGCTACAAAAATGGTTTTGTGCCTGTGATGTTAAAGCCGATTGGTGGTGATCGGCTCAAAAATATGTTCTGAATAAATGGATCCTAGCTTAGATTGGTTGCAAAAGCGTCTTGAAAATTATCGATCTCAAGAGAATGGTATGCATGAATCCATAGAAGAGCTAGAAAATATGGATAAGCTAGGACAAGGTTTTACATCGGCTGATCCATTAGAGAAGATAGACATTGGTGATGGATCAGTTCCTAGGCCAACTTTTATAAACAAAATCTGAAAGCCGATTACAAGTTGAAGTTAATCGAGCTATTAAAAGAGTATGTCGATATCTTTGCTTGGGAGTACCATGAGATGCCTGGCTTGAGCCGAGAGTTAGTAGAACATCGGCTGCCCATTAAGAGTGGTTTTAGACCTTTCAAACAGCAGGCTAGAAGGTTCAATCCCAAGATGTATGACCGGATCAAGGAGGAGATCGATCGGTTGCTTAAAGCTAACTTTATTAGACCTTGCAGGTATGCTGATTGGATCTCCAATATTGTGCCCATGGAGAAGAAAGGATCCGGCAAATTAAGGGTGTGCATCGACTTTAGAGATTTGAATAGAGCTACACCCAAAGATGAGTATCCTATGCCTATAGCCCATATGCTTATTAATGATGCTTCTGGACATAAGGTCATTAGCTTTCTTGATGGTAATGCGGGGTATAACCAGATTTTTATGGCCAAAGAGGACATATCCAAAATGGCTTTTCGTTGTCCTGGTTTTCTTGGTTTATTTGAATGGGTGGTAATGACCTTTGGTTTGAAGAATGCCGGTGCTACATATCAAAGAGCTATGAATTTAATCTTTCATGATTTGCTTGGGGTCATCTTGGAGGTTTATATTGATGATATTGTTGGTCAAATCGGATGCCATTGAATCACATTTGGCCGATTTGCGTTTAGCTTTTGATAGAATGAGAAAGTATAATCTGAAGATGAATCCTTTAAAGTGTGCTTTTGGTGTATCAGCTGGAAAGTTTTTGGGGTTCATTATTCATGAGCATGACATAGAAATAGATCCTGAGAAAATTGAAATTATCCAGAAAATTCAGATTCCTGAATGTAAGAGAGATGTGCAAAAGTTCCTTGGCAAGGTCAACTATTTGAGGAGATTCATAGCTAACTTGTCAAGGAAAGTTGATGCTTTTTACACCTATCCTTCGGTTGAAGAATGACACTAATTTCACTTGGGGGGCAAAACAGCAAGAAGCATTCGAAAAGATCAAGCATTATTTGGTTACTCCACCAGTATTGAGAGCGCCCAAGCATGGACAACTGTTTAGGCTTTATATTGCAGCGGAAGACGGAGTAATTGGTGCTGTTTTGACACAAGAAACCGAAGGAAAGGAGCATGCTGTTGCATATTTGAGCCGGCGTTTATTGGATGCTGAAACAAGGTACACTTTTATTGAAAAATTATGCCTTTCGCTATATTATGCTTGTACAAAGTTGAGACATTATTTATTATCTAGTGCTTGCACAGTAGCGTGTCAAACCGATGTCATTAAATATATGTTGTATAGACCAATTCTTAGTGGTAGGATTGGTAAGTGGGCTTATGCTTTAATTGAATATGATTTGGCTTATGAACCTTTGAAAGCTATGAAGGGCCAAATTGTTGCTGATTTCATTGTTGAGCATCGGGTTGATGATAGGCATAATGTTGATCTTGACCTTGTTTCTCTAGTACCATGGAGATTATATTTTGATGGTTCAGTTTGTAGCAATGGGCCAAGGTGTTGGTGTTGTTTATATTTCTCTGTATGGTGCTGTTTTTGAAGCCTCATGCCGCTTAGAATTCTTTTGCACAAATAATCAAGCCGAATATGAAGCTTTGCTATTCGGACTAGAGCTGTTGGTTGCTATAGGTGCTACACATATTTTTGCTTTTGGTGATTCGTTGTTAGTGGTGCAGCAAGTATCTAAGGTTTTTCAATGTTTCGACGAATCACTTAATGTTTATCTTGATACGTGTCTAGATATCATTGCTACCTTGGATTCCTTTAGTATTGCTCATGTATCTAGACATAAAAATTGCAGAGCAAATGAGTTGGCGCAGCAAGCATCCGACTATCACGTTCATCGCAGCGTGTTTTACATCTCTCAAGAGCCGATGTCTTGTGTTGCTAACATAGGCAAGGCCGAACCGCAGCCCACCGATTTGGCCACTAATTTTGAAGCTTATGCAGGTAAGGACAAAGATTGGAGGAAGCCCATTGTTGATTATTTGCAAGATCCTAGCAAGAGGGTGGACAAGACTGTTCGGCGGATGGCTTTCAAGTATATATTGATTGACAATGATCTTTATCGCCGAACTGTTGATGGTATTCTTTTGAAGTGCTTGGATGAGGACCAAGTGAGAGTTGCTATGGGAGAGGTGCATGAAGGGATATGTGGTACACATCAGTCGGCACACAAGATGAAGTGGTTGCTATGGCGTGCTGGTTTCTATTGGCCGACGATGATTAATGATTGCTTCAGATATTACAAGGGGTGTGAAGCTTGTCAAAAGTTTGGTAATATTCAGCTAGCTCCTGCTGCTATGTTGCATCCTATTGTCAAGCCGTGGCCATTCAGAGGTTGGGGATTGGACTTTATTGGACAAATTTATCCTCCATCATCAAAGGGGCATCGGTTTGTGCTAGTTGCTACTGATTATTTTCACCAAGTGGTCTGATGAAGCAGTACCTCTCAAAAATATGACACATGTGGAGGTAATTCAATTCATAACTGAGCACATTATCCATAGATTCGGCATTCCTCAAACATTAACCTCAGATCAAGGGTCTTCTTTCATATCATCACAAATCCAAGATTTTGCTGAATTATATAAGATAAAGTTGCTGGATTCCTCTCCATATTATGCCCAAGCCAATGGACAAGCAGAGTCTACAAATAGAATTTTGATCAAGCTCATCAAGAAGAAGATTGAAGATAATCCTAGAAGATGGCATGAGGTGCTGTCCGAGGCTCTTTGGGCGCATAGGATCTCAAGGCATGGTGCAACTAAAGTAACTCCATATGAGCTTGTGTATGGATAAGAGGCTGTTTTGCCGGTGGAGGTAAATCTGGACGCCTTGAGATTAGCCAAGCAAAATGACTCATCGGCGGTGGATTTTCACAATTTAATGATGGACAACATTGACGAGGTCGCCGATAAGAGATTAGAAGCATTGAGGGCTATTGAGAGAGACAAATTATGGGTGGCAAGAGCATACAACAAGAAAGTTTAATTGAAAAGCTTTCAAGTTGGTGATCTAGTGTGGAAGGTGATTCTACCAATTGGATCGAAGGATAATAAGTTCGGGAAGTGGTCTCCAAGTTGGGAAGGTCCTTTCAAAATTGCAAGAGTGGTTCCTGGGAATTCATATTTGGTAGAATCATTACAAGGTACTTTGCTGCCACGTGCTCTCAGTGGAAGATATTTGAAGAAATTTCATCCAAGCGTTTGGCAAGAAGCTTAAGCACGTATGGCCGATACTTGGTTATCGCCCTTAGAACAAAATAAACATGGCCGATATTTTAGTATCGCCCTTAGAACAAATATAAAAATGGCCGATGGTTGTGTTGACATCGTCCTTAGTCTTGGCATAAGAAAGGAGTATATTTTTTTGGCATGCAAGCTTTGCCAAAAAAACAGGGGGGCATGTGTTGATGGTCAAATTTGACATCATGGGTATATTTGAGCCTAACAATCTTTGTCAAGAATTCTATTTGGACAGATACGTGGAGCTGCACATATTGGACGAGTTTGAGCCATGCATAGGCGTGCATACTGAGCTTCTGTATAGGGTAGACAAAATGTTCGAATTGTCTTGCTTGCTTGTTTGGGGTTTCCAGGAAATTCTCTCCTGCAGGAGCTCTGTCAGTTTGATTCACAGGCGCTGGAAGCTGCTACGAAGTGGAGTCCAGGGGCAATACGGCTTGCTTGAGCAAATACGTGGTGCAGCAAAGGAAGGATTAATTTATGAAGATTTATTATTATTATCTGGGCGTCAGATTTGGTAATATGCATGGCGGCAGGGACAGTTCTGACACGAAGACTTTTTACCTCCAGAAGATTGGCAAACTCAAAGCAAAGCTTAGGTTCGGTTATTGGAGTTTAGCTGTCACGTTTCTATGTCTCTGATTCCGGTTTCCAGAAGGTGTCGTCGTATGGCCAAAGGAAGGCAAACAGATTATGGGATTTATTTGTAACCGAATAGAATACATGTATATGGAAGTTTATTCGACTAGGAGTTTTAGTTTCCCGTGGCTAAGACCAGCCGGCTTATATATATAATGTAAGCTTAAGGCCGATTGACAACACACAATCGACATATCAATCTACTACATTATTCTGCATCTACTATTTTCTCTCTAGTTTTTGCTTCTTGTTCTTCGTTGCCGTCTACTTCGTTAACGACAGCGAGCACAAGGTCCTAGGGGCGGTCAGGCCGACCTAGGGCAGCCCATCGCCGCCGTTCTCCCTGACGGGGTCCCTCCCGGGAGCGTGGGGTGTTGGGTTTCAAGAGCTCTCGCTGGCGTGTCTTGCGTATCGCGCTCCCGACGAGACTCCCCTTGCGACGTGTCTTGCGCATCGCGCTCGTCGCTGGGGGCACACGTGACGTGTTCGTGTGCGAACACATGTAAGAGGAGTACGTTGGCTCTCTATACAGTGAAGACAGATGATGTAATGTGTGACATGTTTGTGTTGTTGTTATACGTACGTGTGCTCAAAATACCAAAGATATATACTGGAACCATATTAATTAAATGCTTTCCTTATATTACTCCTACATCAAGTATATATAGATTTCACGCTATACTACGTAAGGATGGCAGTACGTGGTGCGGGTTCGTGTCTGGTTCTCGCCCACGGTTTTTCGGGTTCGGATACCCGAAAGTTAGCGGGTTTGGGGTGGGTTTTCAGTTTCGCCCACGGATCACTATCGGAGCCCTGAAATAATTTGCCCCACTAGCAGCCCATCAACAACCCTAGTATATAAGCCTGAAATCCTCTCCCTCAAAACCCTCACCCGGTTACCCCAGACCCAGCCGCCGCTCGGGCAGTCGTAGTCGGGCGCACGGCGGCGGCAGCGCAGGGACGCCTCGAGCTCAAGCGGTGGAGCCCTCGACCTCTTCCTCACAGTGTGGAATCATGTGTCCATGCTCACCCCGGTGCTCCGTGCTCGAGGCTCGACCCCACCCAGGCACCCACCGACGGCCACCTTGGTGCTGTCGACTATAGGCATTCCATAGATATTCTCATATTCACTGACTTCTCAACCAAACAAGGATCTACATGGCCCAAGTAAAAACTAAATAAGCACTCTTGCTCATCTAGAATTCTCTTCCTTTTCTTGCATAATTAATTTACCTAGACTAGGCTCCATCATTACGCACACAAACATAGAGCTGATCTTCCAACATGCAAGAACTGTTATAAAAAACACACAAGAACTAATGTTTTATTTTGATTGGTCATCTTCTTCGTATTCACAAAAATCTCCATGGCAATCTACACTATTTCCACCATCAAGTGGCTAGCCAAAAGTGAACCAATCCGAATTGAATCAGTCATGGCCTGCATATTGCATACACACATTGAGTGCTTTCATGTCTTGCCTCCATACAAATCTTCTTGTCGTGCCTTTTATAAGCGGGGAGGACCTTCCTTGACCTAGAATCATCACTGGCGTACATCACTGAATAGTTATATATGTCGAGGTAGGGGCAACATACACGTATGACGACTACAAAGTCTACAGCATTCCACGTGCTCCATCAACCGAGCCCCGATAAGTGTACAATGCCGGCCTTATCAAACCAAGGAAACTAAGGTACATATCATGTACAATGTGTACTAGCACTATTCGGTTAAGAGTTAGGCGGTCCATGACTCTAATGGCCACTCCAAATCCCCACGCCTAAGTAAACCATAGTCCAAAAACGATGGTTTTGTTAGAATCGATAAATTAAAGCCGCTCAATCAGTTGATATAGATCGCTACTATTGGTAGAATTTAGTGGTTGTAAGTTGCAAATGATGTTGGTATAAAATTTTATTGATCAAACGGCTAGATGGACGCTGAGAAATGCCGGCATGCACATATTGCAAATGGACCACATCTCTCTGTTATAACTTTTGCCGACTGTCTGTTTATTTGAAGATATAGATATCTTTGCCGACCAACAATCCAATTCTGTGTATTCATATGGACCGAGAAAACAATGATTAACATATCATATTAATCATATAATATCATTCTTCTAATTAATGCAAGACCTGACAGAAGCCTTCGAAGGTGATCGATCTGTCTGTAAGCAAGTTCGTGTACTCACTGCGTGAAAAAATTCCGTAGCAGGTCTAAAATGGAACCTTCACTTCTGACTGCAAATACATAAGAGTTCAGGACTAGCGATAGGGTTTGAGTCTTCACTTCTAGTTCGTACTATTATTGAGCCTAGGGGACAAGTAAAAGTAAAATGCTTGTCACTGATGACAGCTTGTGACCTCCATTAACGTGGATTTAACAAAAAAAATGAAGATACCAATTTTGATCTTTCCACATGCCATTCTCGTCCGCATACAAATTTGACAAACTCCAATGCCAACACAACAGCATCTATTATAGGGGAACTGAGCATAGGTCAGTTAGTTATGGTTAGGTTTATTATGGTGGAAACCTACCCACTAGGTTAAAGTCATCTGGGTGCTTGTGTTTTTTTTTTGTTGGATTTTTTCCAGAAATTTAACAATGCTATAAATTTTTAATGGTAGTAGGCAGCATGCTCCTCGATAGCGAGACACCTATACTGACTTGATCAATATTGATATGGTGTGCATGCCAACGGTTTCTGCTCTAACAGCTTATAGTGTATGTGTACTACGTTTCGTGAAAAAGAGAGAGAGATCATTTATTTATTATATGGAATCACTAATTTGAGGTAGCAGTATATAGGCCTATATACGCACGTTCTGATAAAGCGCAATAGTCTTACGTGCCGTTGCAATAGTCTCCAAGTCCACCACGCTACTCCTATCTAGGACGAGCGGTACTTAGGCATGCATGCAATGCGGGCACGCCTGTGCATCGTCGTCGTACCTGTATTTTCCTTTTTTTCATTTTGACCTCGATCCAGTGGCGGAACAGGGGGGCCAGCAGGGGCCGCCCCCAGACTCGCATCGCATCGCATCGCATTGCATTCGCAGTTTGGCACCGTACCGAGTTGGGCGCCATGGGCATCCTCGTGAGAGCGTGCGCGCCTCCCGCTCCCGCCGCTGCGGCCGCGCCAGCACCCTCCCGCTCCAGGGACGCCGCCCAAGCCCAGCGGAGGAGCAATCCCTTGAGGACCGGCCGCGTGCTCATGCTCGGCCTCGGCGGCACCGGCGCGTCGGGGGGATCCACGGCCACCTCGCTCTCCAAGCTCCGCCCCGACCTCGACATCCTCGTCGGACGCAGCAACCGTTAGGTGCAGCAGGAGAGTAACCTTTTCTGTTGCGGATGAAACGAATCGATGCCACTTGCAGTGCTGCTGTCCCGTTTAAATTTGATTTGCCACTTTGCCAGGGACAAAGACAAATCTGTTGCAGCTAAGCTTGGGGCCAGTATAAAGATGGCAGCGGATCGGGTTCGGGGCGGATATCCGTGGGTTTCGGATCCATGGGTTTCGGTTTTGGTGCCTGGTTTTTGCCCACGGGTTTTCGGGTTCGGATACCCAAAATACCGCGGGTTTGGGGCGGATTCTAAATTTCACCCGTGGATCACCATTTGAGCCCCGAAACAACTCAGCCCACTAATAGCCCATTTGCAACCCTAGTATATAACCTGAAAATCCTCCATCCCTCTCCCTCAGCCGGTCACCCCACCCCCTCCCTCCGCTCTCTCCGTAGCCGCTCGCCTCCCCTCGCGCCGCTCACCTCCCTCCCTCAGCCGCTCGTCTCCCTCCCTCATCTCTCTCTCACACAGCGGCAGCGGTGCGACTCCCTGGAGCGGGGCGTGCGCGGCTCCATCTCTCCATCACCCGCTCTCTCTCATGCGGCGTCGGGGGTTACTGCGGCGGCGGGGCTCCTATGGTGGGTTCCTGCGGCTGTGGCTAGAGGCCACACGAAGCACAGGCGGCGACCACCACCAGATCCGGCGTCGGCGGGTGGAGGAGCAGCAGTAGCGGTCCTAGATCCGGTGCCACCTCCTCCTCTAGGCCAGATCCGAGCGGCAGCGGCTTCTCCGGCGGTTCACGGCGCGGGAGGTCACGGCGGCGGAGCAGCTTATCCACCTCGGCGAGGCTATAAATCTTCGGGTTTCGGAGGATCCATCGGGTTTTGGTGATCCAGTGGGTTTGGTTTCGGGGATGGATCTTCACCCGATTCTAGGTTTGGGGCGGATTCGGGTTTTGACTTCGGGTTTCAGTTTTTGGTGCACGGAGACTCCACCCGATCCGAATCTGCCCCATTGCCATCTTGAGGTCAGTCTGAGTTCGTCCAGGTCGACACCGGCGATGCAGGCATGCTGAAGGAAGCGCTGCAGGGTCAGTATGAGTACATATGTTTAACTGATGGTATAGCTTCACGTTAGCAGCAAAGGTTCTCACATGGCTTCGTTTCCCTAGTATTTATACCATGTTACCCATATTTGTCTAGCCCCCTTTATCATTTTGCTGGTTCCACCACTGCCTCGATCGATCTCGAATGTCTAGGAGAGTATGTACGACGTTCCATGGGTGGAAACTTAGAGCATCTCCAACAGATATGCTATCTTGGTCATCTAGGCTATATTTGGTATTTTTCGTCAAAAATTGTTGTCCAACAGATGTGTTATCTTGTTTGCTAAAATACCAAGCTGGCTATCCCGGGGATTTCGCTAGGCAAAGAAAGCAAAGCTGCGCCGCTCGCCATCTTCCGAAATCCCTCGCCACGTCGCTTGCCCGCGCGCGCGATCCTTCACGCACGCGCTGAAGTTTCCTCTCGTGGCTATCCAGCACGACCTGCTCGATTCAACAATTCCCCATCTCATTCGAGCCGCCGTGAGCCGCTTTGGAGTCGCCGTTTTCCTCCTTGTCGTGAACCACCTCCCCGTCGCACCGCCGGAGCCCCTCTGAGTCGCCCTTTTCCTCTTCGTCATGAGCCACTCCCCCGCTGCTCCGCCGGAGGCGCTTCATCATGGAGAGGCGGCTTCCTCCGAATCACTACCCCACCGTACCGCCGGATTAGCTTCGCCGTGGACAGGCTCCACTGATTGCCGGTGAGATCCCAACTGCGCCGCTCTATTATCCTGACATCAGGCGGATGGGGGCAGCATCATGTAGATGGGAACAGCATCAGGCGGATGGGCAGCAGTTGGGATGGGTACATATGTTTAACTGATGGTATAGCTTCACATTAGCCCCATCTCAGGATCTGAGTATCGTAAGGAGCTGCCCTAGATTCTCGCCAGATTCTTCTACCGTAGCTGGAAATGCAAACGCAACTTCACCGGCATCAATGGTGAATACCCCTCCTTGTCATTTTTGCCCTTCCCCATTCAGGATGTCGTGATCTTAGATTGCTCCCGGGGCCTCATCCTCTTCTGGTACTCTGGGTTTCGCTATGTTGTCTACAATCCGGTGACTAAGAAATTGTTGCTACTGCCGAGTAGCAACCATTCTTGTGGTTCAGCTCGCTTGGGGTTCGATCCGACAGTTTGCTCGCACTTCCATGTATTTTAATATGGGATCAACGATGATGACTCCTTAGGTGTCATCATCTACTCATCTAAAACAGGAGTATGGATCTTGAAAGAATCTAAATGGGGTGAGGGTATTGTAGTATCCATATATGGGAAAGGTGTGTTTGTTAATGGTTTTATGAACATGCTGAAGTTCACCCAAATAATTGTTGTTGATATAGAGGGAAAGGCATGGAGGAAAATCCAACTGGTGATGCAATCTCCATCCATAAAGCTCAGGGTCAGTTGTGTTTATGTACTGCTAATACTTTGAATAGGTATGAGCTTTCAATCTAGATCCTTGAAGACTATGGTACTAGTAAATGGGCATTGAAGCATAAGGTGACCACACGGGAGCTATTTGAAAAGAAGAATATTGAAATTGGTACCGAGGTTGGTGATGCGGCCTATAGAGTGATTATAGTTCATTCAGAATGGAATTTCATTTTCTTTGTTGGGGAGGGCAAATCATTGCTTGCATATGACATGAACCGCAGTAAAGTTCATGTCCTCCCTGCCCGGGTCATCGGCTATCCTAGAAGTACCTGAAAACTATTATGTATGAGCGGCGGACCTCACTATCTTCTATCTTCCTTATGTTCCTTTGTTCATGGAGTCATTAGCAGAGTAGTAAAGGTACATATGTTGTATTTTGTTGTAATTATGTCATGCTTTTGTTCAGGTAAGTAGTTGTTTTGATTCTATATATAGGCTAGTGTAGGCTTCGTAACTAAAAGAATGGTGTGTTGAATATTATTAATTGTGCTACTTTGTGCAGGTGGAGTTTGAGTGCTTTTGAACAATTTTCCTGCATTGGCTAGGAGGAAGAAGAGGGGTTACATGGCGCATAGCCTACCAATTCGAAGGATGCACTAATTATATTCATTTTTGTCTAGCAAGTAGGAGTGCCACATAGGAGGAGCATGGCTACGTTATTTCATTATGTAAGCATGTAGAGATCAGTACCTTTAGTTTGCAATCTGTGCATAGCTTGTGTTAGGACATCAGTTGAGAAAGATATTATGGTAAGCGTCCATTGTTATTGTAAGAACATGGTTTATGGATGCAATGATTATATCTGTATGCTTTGCGTTTAGTAAGCTATTAAGGGCCGTTTATTGTTTTGTTATCACCACCGCCGTTGGTGGTGCAAACGTCCAACATCGTCGCTATACGTATTATACGGCAGGGATCAAAGTGTATCACCGCCGAATCGTTTAGTAACCTGACACTGACAAAACGATCATCAAAGGCGGATCGTGGTGTAAGGCGACATTGACCATGACTTTGCACTGGCGGATTATACGCTGAAGCGACGATTGTGTTAACCTCTACACAGGCGTCTCGGCCATCGAACCGACAGTGAACCCGCACCGCTGACAGTCGGGTTGAAGTACAAGGCGACGGTGCTGGTGACCACTGCACAAGCGGTTGATGTGCCCACACGACGGTTTTGATATCCTCGACACAGTCGGATCATTTGCCAATGCGGCGGTGTTAGTGTACATCCACAGTCGGGTCGTGCTCCAATGCGACTGAAGTAAGAACCTAATCACGCACGAATCATAAGTCAATCGGCGATGTTAGTGTACACCGCAGTCGGTCCCAGATAGTGACGGTGAAGGCTATAACCATCATTGTCGACAACTTACTGCCGAGGCCGAGGACTGCGATGTGGGTTATGACGTGGCTATGAAAGGTGCGCGTGTAGTAGTGTGAATCTTGTACGGAATATTTTGGTCCCTAAACGATTTCAATTGAAAAGATTTAAACTGTAAAATTTAGATCACACCGAGCACTACAACCTTTTTTTAGGGTGTCTCTCCATCCGAGATCATTTAGAAAAAATAAAAAATGTTGAATTTCAAAATTTGAGAACCTAAAAAAATAAGTTTTGGACTGTAAATGATTTCAAAAAAAAGTCATCAACTACGACGTTCTAGATCTCTTTGAACTCTGTAACTTGATATAAATTTTGTCTTCATCAATTTGATTAGGAAAAAGTTGAGTTTTTTTTTGTGATGTATTTTTTTTAGAGATGCGGTATATTTTGAACCGTCTCTACGAGCTGATTTCTACTAGAGGCAGGTGGTGTTTCCAACTGCCTCTAGAAAATTTGCTTATATTTTTAGAGGCGGACAATAAACAGCCACCTCTAGAAATGGTACTCGTAGAGGAGGTTGGTGTTGTCAATTGGCTTTGAAAATAGAGGCAAATTTTAGAGGCGGCTGGAAACACAAATCGACTAAAAAAATCGATTTCTAGAGGCAAGCCATCTCTGGAACCATTTTTTTAGAGGCAGTTTTTTGATAGAGCCATCTCTGAGTTGAGCACACTAAAAAAATCATTTTCGGATAGTGTTGAGACTTAATTTGTTTGCCAAAATAGTAAGGTAACATATAGAAGTAATCACATAGTGAGTGATGGCAAGAACGCATTAGCTAGAGACAAAAGGAGAGAAGATGGGAATTGGAAACTAGGTGTGTGCATGACCACACGCCACTGGCGTACATCGTTGATTACGTATGTCGAGGTAAGGGCAACATGCACATATAACTGCTACAAAGTCTAGAGTATTCCAGGTTCTCCATCAATCGAGCTCCAATAATAAGTGAACAAGGCCGGTCAAACTAAGGAAACTAAGGTATCATACATGGATATGCACTGCATGTTACAATGTACTAGCGCTGTTCTGTCAAAGAGTTAGGCCGACACTCCATGACTCTAGGGCCACTCCAAATCTCCACACTCAGGATACGCTATACGATAGTAGTCCAAAAATGATGGTTTTTGTTAGGGTCGATTTGTAGAGGCGAGCCATCTCTGGTGCCATTGTAGAAAGGCTATTGTTGAAAATGTTCTTTGTTTCTTTGATGTTGGAGTATACGACACACCAAAAGATTGCAGGTAAAAAGAAAGGTCTTTCACTTGTACTGTTCTTACACTGAGTCATACCTGATATAAGTGGCAGCTTAATTGTGAACTATTTTGTTTTCAGGTCAGAACGAGCTAGAGGTAGTGTGGTGCAACAAGAGGATCAAAGTGCTCATGGTGGCTATTTTGTTTCATCAGTTCCAACAGACAAAACATTTTGTAGTGCTTTCTCAATTGGCAAAGGAAAAGAAGGGAGCCCTTGATGTAGATATACATGAAACATTTTGTTGTGCAAGCTAGACATGTGAGTTGTGAGCTGCAAAAGTCAAACATCTTACACTATACCACAACCTATCTACAGCGTTCTACGGTTGGTCGCTATAAGTCAGAATAGCGACCTACAGTAGGTCGCTATAAACATATAGCGACCGACTTGAACGGTCCCTATAAGTGGCGTCGCTATAAGTTATAGCGTCTGACCATACTTATAGCGACCAACCGTTGGACGATACGTTAAACATATAGCGACCGACCGTTCGACGTCAGTTACAAACTTATAGCGACCAATAGTGAGACGCAATATATTATATAGCGTCCAACCATCAGACACTACCAATGCAAGAAATTAACAGCATAATTGTCCTTTAATTAACCTTAGGATTAGCACTAATCATGCAATCAAACATACCATCAATGAACCACAAAATCACCAATTTCATTTTGGACAATACAAAATCATGACAATGAAGCTCATCATAGCTCACAATTATAGCATATATCCATAAGCTCACAACTTGGATAAACAAGTTACATCAAGACAGTTTTGCCATCAATATAGAATAATACATAACTCAGATGTTGTTCTAACTCCAGGACGCGTTGTCGTAGAGCTTCTTGCTCAGCTTCTGCATCTCTACGGGCTACTTCTACATCTCTACGGGTCATCACTTCCAATTGAGTCCTTGGGTGTAAGACTTCACCCCTGGTGTACCAACACTTTGGGGAGTTGGACCAAGACCCAAAACACGCACACATCCTTTTGGCTCTTTTTCTCCATAAACAGCAGCAAATGCATCACCTTCTTGGATTGTCTTTTGTGTCAACTCAGGATGTTCCTCAATAATTGATTTTAGTTTATTCTAAATATATAGAGTATCATTGTTAATACACAAGAAAGTAGGATTTCAAGCTGCGATAAAAGTTGTGAAAGGAAAAACTTACAATAATTGGTTCTACAGGTGGTAACGGAACTTTATTCTTTCTTGTATGTGTTGTGACATACACCTCATCTCTTCGAGCAGGACGCCCTAGTTCAATTCCCTACACGTGTTTCACTCTCAGTACCAAAAAAAATGCAGCACATTAGTGTATTAAATAAAACTCAAATATAGTCTGACATACCATTTTATACGCTGCTTGAGCAAAGCTCCTACTGCCTGCTGCCTGATGTATGATGTATGGTCAACTTTGCACGGTTGGCTTTTGCTTGTATTGTGCGAGCCTATGACAAAAAAATATTAAATTCTACAAAATCATTGTTGAATTCATATATTTGGTTGTACTTACTTCACATTCTTTGGATGCCCAATACTCTTTTAGTTTTTTCCAATCATCATCATCATTCAGTCTTTCACCACCTTCACGCCAGCCGCTGATGCTGCAAAACTGCTGCTGGAAATGTATAAACAAAGGACCTCCCATGCTACTCCTCTGAACTACTGAAAAGTGCAAGCAAAGAGAAGGTATGACAGATAACTTCCACACATTGTATATGAAGAAGCAACTACCAGTAAAAGCTAAAAGCAGTGTTCTACCATCAGTAAAAGCATTTTGAAGCTAATCAGATAAATAGTTGTAGCCTTTAGGATTTAGGTAATATAAAATTGAAAGATAAATACAGTAGATCACATGTTGGTATAGACATTCAGCATGGTACTAAACAGGACGGTTCTTATATAAGTTATCAGCATCTTTGAATGATGTATGTTAGTACGTAATTGGTTGCCATTTAGTAATAGAACAAGATTCCACGGGCAGCGGTTGGTATTTCTCTTGTCAACGCTAATGGGATACAAAGATAATATAGTGTGATTAGCTTATGCAGTAGGTATTTCGCTTGTCACAATGGGACTCCATGGCCAGCTCTTAAAAAGCTAATAATATCTGCACTATGCTACACCAGCTTTGTGTACTGACATAATTTGAGAGCCATGACCACTCTATCTAGGTTCTGTTGTGTATGTCAGGTTATTCAAATTTCTCAAAGCACAGTAGTAGAGCATGCTTACCATCCAAGCTAACTTAACATTCTCCCAAATACAATACATGAAGTAAAGGTAGCCAACTTTAATAAGGGCAGGCTAAAATGAAATCCTATAAGATGCAACACATGTAGCACAAGCACCCAACTTTAATATGTAATGTTTGATTACATAAATCTGAGAATAAGTTACCTATTATTTTACAGATTTATTGCTCAACCAGCCCATTGTGCAGAGCAAACCTGATCTGATGTACAATATTAGCATTTTAAGAAAAGACATGAGTATGAGGCCATGAGCATAAGAAACGTTGGGGACTTAAATATAGATAACTGATGATTATTATTTGATTTCAAATCTTGACATATTTTTCAACTTTAAAACATGACAAATATTGATCTAGAAAAAGATCCATAGGTAGTCAGTGCTATATTCGTATTGCTTGTAGATTCTATTTTTACTTCATCTTTTGCAATTTTATCTCCCACACTCGCTACACCACAACACCAAGATTGTCAGCAAACTAGTGCTCTCTTCGGTGATGTTTACCGTGAAAACTCTTTCATATCTAAGACCAGTATTTTTCGACCTACATTAGTTCAAAATCATGTTCCACAGATGATGAAAAACTAGGTAGCAGTAGTACACTTACAAATCAAAGATTAATTCATCTAGCAGTTCACTAAACATTTATCAATCTCGAGTCCAGACTTAGCAGCCAACCATAAACACACACGAGATGACGAGATCAAACCATAATTGCATCTACACAAGCAGATAAATTACAAAAGGGGAGACTGAGGGCTGTCTCACCTTATAGTGACTTTGGGAGCACGCGTCGTCGTGGGTAGTGGTGGCTGCTGCCGCCGTGGCCTCGTCCTCCTCAGAGCTCGAACCACCAGCTCCATCCTGAGCGCCGCCTGATGGGCCTGTGCCGCCACACCCCGCGCCACTGCCGCATCTCGAACCAGCGCCGCCACCAGATCCCGGACCGGCGCCGCTGCCGCATCTCGTGGCTGCGCGCCTCCCGAGCCATGCCACTATTGTCTCCTTGGTCCTCATGGAAACTGCAGCCGCCGCATTTCAGACCTATGCCGGCGGCCGCTACTCGGATCCGCGCCGCTACCGCATCTCGGAACCGCGCCGATGATGCATCTCGAGCCCACGCCTCCGTATCCCATGCCCACCCGTGGCCGCCTCTTGGGCCCGCACCGGATCCGGGACCCTCCTCACCGGATCAAGCTCTTCCTTGCAGAATCGAGCTCCTCCACGAGGAAGAGAGCATGGGGTGGGAGAGCTGCGGAGAGGGAGGAGGAGGGAGCGGCGGCTCGATAGATTAGGCTGTGTCCGTGTGTGTTGTGTGACCTAGGCTTGGGTGGGAGGGATAGGTGGGCTGACGGTGGGCTTGGAGGCAGCACGTGAAAGGCTCATCTTTATTAATTTTTTATTTCAACTAATTAAGACACATTGCTGAATATTCTAATAAAAAATAGTACTTGTAACTGAAATATTTTTACATGAAACAGAGCTCATCTATATTAAGTTACAAATGAAAGTACTGTTTCAAAATTCTGCGTGCTTATATTAAATTTTGGTCCATGATCATTTCATAAATATTTAAAACATTTTTCGTTGTTTTCGAAAGGGCATAAGGCGTTAGGGCTGCGTGCATTTGCCGTGGCCCGTGGGCACCATTTGGTGCGTACATGCATTTTGATTTCCTTTTTTCTTTTATTTTTTTTTGTTTTCTTTTGGAAATTCTTCTCTAAAGAAGAAAGCTTAAAAACAAAATACAAATATATATATAGACACATATATACAACTACCTTGTCAAGATTAAGTTTCCATACATTTAAGCAAAATTTATAGAATTATATTTCTATGGATTTGTTACTAAAAAAATCAAAATACAAAAATATGTAGGCCCACATATATAAACTGATCCATATACACCTATATTCAACAATTTTAAAAGGAAATAGAGTCTGTTGAAGATTGAAGTGCATTAGGTAGGGTTTTCCAAAACCAGCTCTCATCTGACGTGTGGGACCCTAAATTTTAGACACCACTTGCAGTAGAGACCAGCACCAACTCTGCTATGACGTGTGGGCCTTCCAAATTTTAGGCGCGAAACGGGCTAAATCATGGGCGCGCAGGCCCAATTTGATATACCGACCGACCGACTGACCTAGTTAATCAGTTATTGCGACCGACCGTCGGACGCTGATCCAAAATAAAAATACCGACCAAACTTTGGACGTAACAGTAACATATAGTGTCCGACCGTTTGCCACAAATATATAGCGACCGACCGTCCAACGCTATTTCGATACTTTTAGCGACCCTTAGTTGGACGTCAGTTTGGGCTGTGGTATAGTGTTAGTTGTGTAGATACTTGTGATCTAGCTTTGTTGTTTTAGTATTTTTTGTGAAAATTGTACAGGTACATATACTGATGGTTTCAATGGAAATTGTGAGCTATGTTTAACCAATTTATGTTTAGTGTTTAGTGAGCTTGAATGGTTAATGTTCAAATGGACGATGTTGTATGGTCAATGGAAGATTAATTAGTTCATATTATGTCTAGCGTTGGATGCGGTTGGTCACTGTATATCTATATCATCGGACTATCGGTCGGCACAAGTTCATAAAAGACGTTGGACTATGTGTCGGTATATCTCTAATATAGCATCGAACGGTCGGTCGGTATAGGTGGGTCAGTCGCTATAAGTTTATAGCAATGCCACTATCAGCGACACGTAGGCTCGGTCGGTATAGATCTATACTGACCGACCATGGGTCGCTATAACGACTTATACCAACCTTCCATAGGACGCTATAGATGGGTTGTGCTATAGTGTGATGGGCTAAATAATGTGGCTTTTTATAGAGCTGCATGGCCGTGCCTTGGATTGGGCAGGATGGAGCTGACCTAATGGCTTCTCTCTATCATTTAGGCCAGTTACCTCTCGCTCTAAATGATACTCTAGTTGCGCTAATTCCAAAAAGAGTCAATGCTTTTGTACCTCAAGATTATAGATCCATTAGTTTAGTTAATGTCATTTATATACTCACAGTCAGATGGTAGAGGCTAGAATCTTGTTCCATTATCTAAAACAATATACTCAGGGTCAGATATTGTGCCCAAGTGTGGGATGCTATCTTTTTTTAATTAACTTTTTATGAATCTTGTGTGGAACATTTTGGTCCCTAAAGGATTTCAACTGAAAAAGATTTAAACAGCAAAGTTTTAGATCTGATTGAACATTACAACCTTTTTTATGGTGTCTCTCCATCCAACGTCATTTGGAAAATTCAAAAATGTTGAATTTCAAATTTTGAGAACCTAAAACATAAGTTTTGGACTATAAATGATTTTAAATAAAAAATCATCAACTACAAAGTTCTAGATCTCTTCAAACTCTATAACTTTGATATAAATTTTTTCTTCATCGATTTGATTAGGAAAAGTTAAGAATTTCTTTTTTTGTGATGTATCTATTTTTTAGAGATGGGTTATATTTTGAACCATCTCTAGGAATCGATTTCGAGATGTAGATGGTGTCTCAACCGTCTCTAGAAATGCATATATTTTTAGAGGCGGTTATAAATAACTGCCACCTCAACAAATGGTACTCCTAGACAAGATTGGTGTTGTCAACCGACAGTTAAAATAGAGGCTAGTTTTAGAGGCGGCTTGAAACACAAATCGACTTGAAAAATCGATATTTAGAGAGGCAAGCCTTAGGAACCATTTTTAGAGGCAGTTTTTTGATAGAGCCATTATCTCTGCCCAAAAAGATGAACACCTCTAAAAACCATTTCCGGATAGTATTGAGACTTATTTTGTTTGCCAAAATAGTAAGGTAACATATATAGAAGTAATCACATAGCGAGTGATGGCAAGAAGGCATTAGTGACAGAGAGAAGATAGGAATTGGAAACTAGGTGTGTGCATGACCTCACGCCACTAACGTACATCTTTGATTAGTTATGTCGAGGTAAGGGAAACATACAAATTAACTGCTACAAAGTCTACAGCATTCCAGGTGCTCCATCATCGAGCTCCAATAAATGAACAAGGCCTTATTGACCAAACTAAGGAAATTAAGGTATCATACATGCATGGATATGCACTACATGTACAATGTACTAGCGCTGTTCTGTCAAGAGTTAGGCCGACACTCCATGACTCTAGGGCCACTCCAAATCTCCACACCCAGGATACGCTATACGATAGTCCAAAAATGATGGTTTTCGTTAGTATCGATTTGTACAGCGAGCCATCTCTAGAACCATTTCTTGCTAGAGGCAGTTTTTTTGATAGAGCCATCACTGCCCCCAAGAAGTAGAGCACCTCTAAAAATCGTTTCCGTCAAAGTGATGAGACTTATTTTGTTGGCCAAAATGGTAAGGTAACATATAGAAGTAATCACATAACGAGAGATGGTAAGAAGGCATGAGAGACAAAGAATAGAAGATGAAAATTGGGAATTAGGTGTGAGGTATATCAACACGCCTCAGCTCACACCACCAGCATACATCGTTGATTATAGTTATGTCGAGGTAAGGGCAACATGCACGTTTAACCGCTACAAAGTCTATAGATAGAATTCCACGTGCTCCATCAACCGAAGCCCCAATAAAGTCACAAGGCCTTGGTCAAGCTAAGAAAACTAAGGTGCCATGCATGGATATGCACTACATGTACAATACACTACCGGAAACCGGCTCTTTGCCGAGTGCCGGGAGGTTTGCAACCTCTCGGGCACTCAGCAAATAGCCCCTTTGCTGAGAGCCTCCGGAGGGACACTCGGCGAAAACTAAACACTCGGCAAAGAGGTCGCCGAGTGCTGCGCACTAGACACTCGGAGAAAACACTCGGCAAAGAGCTGACACCGTTAGTGACCAGCCGACGCCATTACACCTTTGCCAAGTGTCTGGAGCTGACACTCGGCAAAGAGCTCTTTGCCGAGTGTCGTTATTCTGGCACTCAGCAAACGGCTCTTTGCCGAGTGTTTTATACTGGGCACTCGGCAAAGAAATAAATCTTTTTCCTTTCCTACCCTTCAAACTTTTTCTACTCTCCACATACAACATGTGGTACTCCATGTTAAAATTTGGTATATTTTTGTATTTGTTTGCTATATTTAATTAATTAATTGCATTTCAAGCAATTTTTTGAATCAAGTCAAATTTAAACTGCAAGTGATTCAAATACTAAAAAATGAGTAGAAAAATGATATTCTTGTTATTCAGCCCGGTTTGAGGCCATACCTCTGAAATGAAAAGGAATTTTGAAAATCTTGTTCAGGAAACACGACCACGAACGTGTGGCCGAATGGTTTTAAAATTTTAAAAAAAGCAAACAAAGTCTGAAAATCATGAGATTTGTCAAGATGTCATGATATCATATGTGGAGGCTGTGGTAAAAAAATTGAGAAGGTTTCGCACAAGTTGTCACGTACGATACTTACAAAACGAAGCATCTCTGAAGAAGATTCATATAGTTGAGAAGGATCCGGAAAGATTTGGAGTCAAATTGACTGTCGAGTTGGGGTTTCACTTCAAAACTTTTTATATAGGCAATAGACAGCATAGATTGTTTCGTGTGAAATTTTGGTAATTTTTCGGATCCGCTTGTTAATTCTAATTTATTAAAAGAAATTATAGAATTTTAATTGTGATAAATAGAATTTGAGCTATAACCGCATGAAATAATGGTCGAATATTCGTAGAAGCATCGAATTACATTGTTGAGTGAATTTGACAAGGTATTCTCAAAGTACATTAGAAGAAACTAGTGAAATACATTATGAAAAGAAAGAGAGGAAAGGGATTTTTATTTTTTAAAAAAAGATCTTTGCCAAGTGTCCCAGTGGATGCACTCGGCAAAATAGGCCTTTGTCGAGTGCCATGTCAGAGCCACTCGGCAAAGAGTGTAATTTTTTTAATGCTAACCCTAAGATACACAGGAAAGGAAATTTAAAAAAAAAATTGCCGAGTGCTCTGTTCTGGCACTCGACAAAGAGAATAAACTTTTTTAAAAAAATTTCTAACCCTAAGAAATACATGAAAGGAAATTAAGAAAAAAAAAGATTTTTACCGAGCACCTGCGATCTGGCACTCGGCAAAAATGATCTTTGCCGAGTGCCAGATCATGGGCTCTCGGCAAAGAGGGGAAATGTTTTTAAAAAAAATACGAAAGGAAGTTTTTTAAAAAAAACGATGTTTGCTGAGTGTCGGATCGCGGGCACTCGGCAAACAGGGGAATAATGACTTAGCCCTGGTCGCGCCCGTCCCGACCACACACGCACATTCGCCCCGTCCAACCACCAGCCGCCATCCACGCCACCGACGACCGCCGCCGCCATCCCCACCCCCGGCCACCGCGCGCCCCGCCCTGCGGCCATGCCCCGCCGCCCCCACGGCCGTGCCCCGCCGCTGCGCCCCGCCGTCCCTCCCTGCGGCCGCACCCGTGGACCGCCCGCCCCGACGCCGCCCGCCCACGCGCCCCGACGCCGCCCACCCGGCCCCGACGTCGCTCAGCCGTCCCCAACGCCTGCAACCCCGGCCTCGACGCCGCTCGCCCCGGCCCCAACGCCACCCATCCCAGCCCCCTACGCAGCCCCGGCCCCGACACCGGTGACCCCGGCCCCGACGCCGCCCGCCCTGGCCCCCAATGCCCCGTCAGGTATGCCCCGCTCCCTTCTCTCCCCTTCCTTCCACAATGATTTGCTTGGCAGTTAGGTTGTTTGATTGACACTGATGTTGATGTTGGATTGGGAATTTGGTAGCTTTAGAAGTTTGTTAAATCAATTACTGTATGGGATTTACGATTTACGGTATTGGCGTTGTGTGAATCATGATGGCTCGCATTGGGTACATGCATAGAATGAATAAGGTTGTTGGCCATCATGCCGTCGTTGGCCATTGTGCCGTTGTTTTCAACATAGTGGATGTCGGCCGTCATGCCGTTGTTTTCTTGCATATTTTGGAAACCTCACTATACAGGGGAGGTGCTATCGAAATTTCAATTGACACTATTATGTTCTTTTTTTTGTAGGAGAGGCTATTGCACTGTTCGCCGCCACCTTGGCTGAGGTGTACCTCTGCTTCTCAGGTTGGAGCCGTGGACGTCTCCCTCGGCTCCGACAGCTTGTCATCCCACGTAGACAATCTACGTGATGTGAGTTATCCTTTTCCTTGCTCGGTTTAAGGTTCAGCTATTTATTCATGTTCGTAGATCACATAACCCAGTTAGGCGTCTCCTGTTCGAAAGAGATACAGTTGGAAATATGTAGATCTTTGCATATCTATAACCGGTTATGACGTTAATGGATATCGCTTTCACACAACAAGACACGAGCAGAGTTGGCCCAATTGAAGAACCACAAATATCGAAGTTTTTATGTCTGGCCTTGATGGGGTCGAGTATTATGGAAGAATTGAAGAAATATACAAACTCACCTTTCATGGCTGCAAACCTCTTAATCCTGTCATATTCAAATGCCACTGGTTTAATCCTAAAGTAACGAGACGGACCCCTAATTTTGGGCTAGTTGAAATTCGACAGTCATCCGTCTTACGAGGAGATGATGTCTATATTGTGCAAAACCAACTCCCATCTTAAGGGTTGGGATGTTGTGTATAAGGTATCTCCACACGGTAAACTACCTATTCCAAACAATGAAGATTACAACTTAGACCCAAACACATATGACGGAGAGTTCTTTCAAGAAGAGGGGTAGAAGGGAGTTTTGTGATAGACTTAACCAAAGCGATCGGAATGGAAGTAGACAACAAAAGGGTTGATCACGAGGACGCTTTTGATGAGGCTCAAAATGTGAAGGACTTAGAATTACTTCAACGATTACATTTAGGCAATGACAATGATGACAACCTTCCTCCTTCGGATAGTGTTAATTATATCGACATGGCTCCAAACAATGAAGATTACAACTTAGACCCAAACACATATGACGGAGAGTTCTTTCAAGAAGAGGGGCTAGAAGGGAGTTTTGTGATAGACTTAACCAAAGCGATCGGAATGGAAGTAGACAACGAAAGGGTTGATCACGAGGACGCTTTTGATGAGGTTCAAAATGTGAAGGACTTAGAATTACTTCAATGATTACATTTAGGCAATGACAATGATGACAACCTTCCTCCTTCGGATAGTGCTAATTATATCGACATGGCTGATAGTGATGATGAGACTTATGATCCAACTAATCCCGATCATGATGATTATTTCTAATACATGTAATACAATGTTATTTTCTAATTATGTTTTGTTTATTTTGCATCTCTTTCTAAGTACGTCTTGTTTATCTGTGATTATTGGTTTACTCTTTTTAATTACAGGTGATTGAACAAAGATGGTGGGTGGTGTGAGAAATGTAAAGTCGCTTTACCAAAGGCGGTCCATTGCAGCTGAGCAGTCAGGGAGCAGGAGGAGCAGGAGCAGGAGCATTCTTGAGAGAGAGCAGGAGTGGGAGGAGGAGGAGGAGCAGGGGGAGGAGGAGGAGGAGGAGGAGGAGGAGCAGGGGAGGAGGAGGAGGAGGCAGGGGGTTCCGCTTCCTCTGGTTCATCAGGTGTCTAGTTACGAGGTCCCTCGACCCTCCAGAGGCGACCGATACCTGCTGAGAGACACCCATTGATTCGACCCACTGGGTCTAGATAAGTAACTTTACATGTTATCACTACTTTTTCATTTGTTATGTTGAAAACCACAATAGAAACTAATAATTTTTCTTAATCACTTGGGCAGGAGTTGGCAGGTTGTGGCTCTAGGTGCTCACAACCGCCATGTCAATGGCATCCTAGGTCTTCTGTGCAAGCTACACTTCCCTGGCCTGGTTGAGTTTGCCAGAAAGTAGGGATCAGCCTACACGTTTGAGCACTACGCCATCTTTCCTGATTTACCAGATCGATTTTGCAAGCAATTCGCCAACAAGGCCCAGCGGGTGACGCAGGAGCTGTGGGTAAGTCTTCCTCGCACTATATTGCTCAATACATCACATTCATTGGACATTCTTGAAATAATGACCGGATACATCGCATCTATATGCAGGATTTCTTTAGATGCGAGCCGGGATTTGAGGCTAGGGCGAATAGTGTGGCTCAGAAAGCATGTTCTAAACTCATAAAGGACATGCATTATGAGGCGTGCATCTAGGCCATCATAACATACAACGCACAGGTCCTTCGAGTGAAGATCAACAAAACTCAAGCAAGAAACACTCGGCTGACCCGGGAACAATACTTGCAGGTAAATAAAGAACATTAATACAGATTTCTTCTAAGATTAAGTATGCTCAATTTGATCTTCTTATATGTCACATACTTGATGACGTGTAGGTGCCTCCGTGGTGGTGCAATAGTCATCCCCAGTGCTGGCAACAGATGGTGGACAGGTGGTGCGGGGCCGAGTGGGAGGAGACGCACAACGCTTGCCGGGAGCGGCGTTTGATGATGCCAGGTGCACCACACCATCAGGGCAACCTTAGCCTCGACCAATTCGTGGCTAGATGGGTACGAGAATTCATTTATTCATTCTAACGCTCAATTCTGCATAATTTCTAATCATATTGTTGTTTTTTCGCAGTCGTCCGCACATGGTGGCCAACCTTGCTCCTAGTTCAAGGCATGGGCTTTGGCCCACAAAGGCAAGGCGATGTCCAACGTCGACTACAACCCGGAGGATCCACCCTTGGTGTACACCAATGAGACCATCCATAGCCGCCTCAGTGAGTACACATCGATAGCAAGGACGGTCCATGGGCCAGAGTATGATCCGACCACCTAGGACCTTGATGGAGAAGTCATCATGAAGGTGGGAGGAGGCAAGAAGCATGGGCGGTACTGGATTGGCGATAGCACACTCGACACGGCCACTACTCCCACTCTCTCCCAGATTCGAGCAAAGGGCACGAGCTCAAGCCCGGCCATACGCCCAAGGCCGGACACTGCACAGCACCGAGTGGAGGCACTCCAGGTTATTTCTGTTTTATTCGTTGTTCATTGGTTTTTACATAACTTAGCTTTGCATTATAACATTGGGATGAAATATTATAGGCCCAGTTGCAAGAAGAGAGGAGGCTACAGGAGGAGATGGCGGCGAGGATGGAGGCCGAGCGGGAGGCCGAGCGGCAGAAGATGGGGCAGATGTTTCAGTACATGCAAAGTCTTAGTGCCGCTATGTGTCAACCTCTGCCATTGTTGCTATTCCCTCCACCTCCTCCTGAAGGCACTCCTGTGAGTATGAATGACCTAGATTAGCTATCCAAGTAATTCCTAGATTAGCTATCCAAGTTAGAACATAGTACAAAAACATGCAATCTCACACATGCAAGTAATTACTAGATTAGCTATTCAAGTAATCTTGCCTCACACATGCAATCTCCTCTCCTTTGTGCAAAATCAATGGGCGGCATCGAATGATGGACCTTGTGATCCACCGCAAGGCTCGCCGTGGTCAAATTGGTGATTGTTTGTGGTTGTCGCACTCGGCACTTGTGTTTGTGATATACTTATGCTTGTGATGCACTTGTGGTTGTGATGCACTTGTGATATGATATACTTGTGGTTTGTGATGCTTATCTATGGACGTGGATATATGTGAACTGTGTGTGATGTTTATTGTGGTTGTTTCTGTCTATATGAATTACTTATGATGTGTAATGTGATATATGTACTGTTTGTTTGATTGGAATGCAAAAAAAAAGTTGTTTTTGGTCACTTTGTCGTGTGCTGCACTCGGCAAAGCACCTTTTGCCGAGTGCCAGGGTCATAGCACTTGGCAAAGTGGCCCATTTTGGGAACCTAGGAACATGCTTCGCCGAGTGCATTGGTCATAGCACTCAGCAAAGCCGTCACCTTTGCCGAGTGTCTGCATGGCAAAGCATTTTTCAAAAAAAATACGAGGACTTTGCCGAGTGCCTGCAGTGTGGCACACGGCAAAGATTTTTTCAAAAAAAAATACGACGTCTTTGCTGAGTGTCTTGCCGTCCCGGCACTCAGCAAACTCTCCGTCACCATCTTGTCTCCGTCCATGTCGCTTTTTTGCCGAGGGTCGACTGGGCACTCAGCAAAGACTTTGCCGAGTGCCCGAGAGAAAACACTCGGCAAACTTCTCTTTGCCATCTAATATTTTGCCGTGTGAGGTATGCCGAGTGTCGCACTTGGCAAAGGCTTTGCCGAGTGCTTTATGGCCTTTACCGAGTGCCCGAGGCACTCGGCAAAGAAGCTGAGTCCGGTAGTGGTACGTGTGTACTAGCGCTATTCTGTCAAGAGTTAGGCTGGCGCTCCATGACTCTAGGGCCACCCCAAATCTCCACACCCAGGCCACGCTATATGATAGTCCAAAAACAATGGTTTTTGCTAGGATCAATAAAAGCCGCTTTAGCAACTTATCCACCAGTTAATATATAGATCGTTCCTATATTGTATATTTTGTTCATTGTAAGTTGTAAATTGTAATTGTAAGTAATGTTGCTACATATACACCTTTTAATTACTAACCAAACAGTTGGACGCTAAGAAATGTCGACATGCGTGTATTGCAAATGGACAATCTGCTATAAATTTTTTGGTGATTGTCTGCTTAATTTGAGGATATAGGTATCTTTAATGACTAACAATCCAATTTAGACCTAGAAAATAAACAAGTACTCTCATATTAATCATATAACATCATTGTTTTAATATGACTTGACAGAAGCCTTCTGTCACTTTTCACTGGCATTGGAAGGTGATTGATCTGGCTGTAAGCGTGCAAGCTTGTACTCACTACGTGAAAAAATCCATAAATGATGGGGACACGTCTAAAAAAGAACTCAGGGGCGGATTAGTGGTGTTTCTCAGAGTCTGTCAACCCCTACAAATCTATAAATTATTTAGGAAAATACTATTAGAACTCAAGAAAGTTTATGCCATATATAGAATGAAGTTTACTCCAATTACTCTGATGGTGCTCTTTGCTAGATTTGCCCGTAAAATTGAAGAATCCTCACTTCTGACTGCACATAAATGAAATGACACGTGTCCAGGTTCAATGCAAATTCGTCACTTCTGGGTCATTTAGGTTTTGAGCCTCTTAGTTATTTTAGTTCATGCTTGTTGTCATACGTAGGGTGACAGCTGAACTAGTAAAAGTTAAAGTTGTCGTCACTGATGATGACGGCTGTCACCGCCACTAATAACGTGGGTTAAGACGAGAAAAAACCATATAAAGGTACCAAATTTACCTTCTGCAGGCTATTCTCCTCATCCGTATACAAATTTGATAAGCAAATTCCGATCCTAAAAGAGCATCTGTTATAGAATCACTAGTTCGAGGCATGCATAGTGTATAGGTTTCTCTGTTCTACAGCTCACGCAATCACAACAGATAATTCCAAGTAAAATTTCTTCTGTCATCAAATACCAGTCAACTATAAACATACGTACGTATTCAAAGTAAAAGTTCTTACAGCTGGCTTGTATTGTTTATGCTATCTACATCACCACACGCATGTATCCATAGCTTATTCTTCTTGTTCGTTGGTTCTAGGAACTTAGGAGTATAGTACAGGTATTTGCTTGTGTATCCATGCTACCAGCAAGTTATCATTATTGGACGTGTTAGTCTTACGTACTTGTTGCAATTTGCAAGTCTCTAAGTCCACAAACGCTACTCCTGGGACAAGCCGTAGGTAGGAATGCATGCATGCATGCAATACTGGTGCATCGTATGGTTATCTCCTTTTCTCTTTTTGTGAAGCCCTAGATTATTGGAAGTATGGGAAGGAGCCTGCAGGATGGGACGACCTCGAATGACCAGGAGGGGAGGGTACGTTTCCATCGTTAGAAACTTGTGTGCTTCATTGGTGTGCCAGCCGCTGCCCAGCCGGACAATCACGGACTGAGCGCTATTAGCCCCAGAGACACTTGCAACGAACCTGACTGTGATGACCTGCAAGCGCTAGGGCTACGTACATACGCCAAGGCAAAACTTGTGCCGAGAGATCCGCCTACCGCTGGCCTATAAATATATAGGTATGGCCGCGATACGCCTTCAAGCACAGGCACACGGTTGAGAACACTGAACACAATACACAACATATATCCATCCATCCGCACCCAGTAGCGCGATGGCATCATCCAACAAGTCCACTGCTTCCCCTGCGCTCCTGTTCCTAGCTGTGGCACTCGCGTTAACGGCTTCAGTGCACGCCAAGTCACCACCAGCTCCGACCCCTACTCCTACTCCTGCCTCAAATCCTGCACCGACACCTGTGCTGAAACGTTCACCGACTCCTGCCCCACTTGCACCAACGCCTACGCCGAAACATTCACCGACTCCTGCTCCGATCCCTGCTCCTACTCCTGCCCCAACACCTGCACCAATGCTTGCGCCGAAACGTTCACCGACTCCTGCCCCGACACCTGCGCCGAAACGTTCACCGACTCCTGCCCTAACACCTGCACCAACACCTGCGCCGAAACGTTCACCGACTCTTGCCCCGACCCCTGCTCCTACTCCTGCCCCATCACCTGCACCAACGCCTGTGCCGAAACGTTCACCGACACCTGCCCCGACTCCTGCGCCTAAACGTTCACCGACTCCTACCCCAACACCTGCACCAACATCCGCGCCGAAACGTTCACCGACTCCTACCCCGACCCCTACTCCTACTCTTGCCCCAACACCAACACTAACGCCTGCGCCGAAACGTTCACCGACTCCTGCTCCGAACCTTGCTCCTACTCCTGCCCCAACACCTGCACCAACGCATGCGCCGAAACATTCACCGACTCCTGCCCCAACACCTGCACCAACAACTGCGCCAAAACGTTCACCGACTCTTGCCCCGACCCCTGCTCCTACTCCTGCCCCAACACCTGCACCAACGCCTGTGCCGAAACGATCACCGAGTCCTGCCCCGACTCCTGCGCCTAAACGTTCACCGACTCCTACCCCAACACCTGCACCAACATCCGCGCCGAAACATTCACCGACTCCTACCCCGACCCCTGCTCCTACTCTTGCCCCAACACCAGCACTAACGCCTGCGCCGAAACATTCGCCAACTCCTTCCCCAACTCCTGCGCTGACACCTACTCCAACGCCTGTGCCCACACCCGCACCGACCCATGTGCCAACTCCTACCCCAACCCCCACACCGACCCCTGCTCCAACTCTAGCACCGACACCCGCACCGACCCCTACACCGATTCCTGCTCCGACGCCTCCAGAGCCGACACCACCACCGACCCCTACACCGACTCCTGCTCCGACGCCCGCCCCAATCCCTGCACCAACTTCTGCTCCGACGCCCGCACCGACCCCTACACCCACCCCTGCTCCAACTCCTGCATCGACCCATACTCCAACTCCTACGCCAAAACCCGCACCGACCCCTACCCCGACATCCGCACCAACCCCTGCACCAACTCCTGCTCCGACGCCCGCACCGACCCCCATACCCACTCCTGCTCCAACACATGTGCCGACACCTGCACCAACCCTTGCTCCGACTCCTGCCCCGACACCCGCCTTGACCCCAGCACCAACTCCTGCTTTGACGCCCGCACCGACCCCTGCACCCACCCTTGGTCCAACTCCTACGCCAACACCCACACCGACCCCTGCACCGACTCCTGCCCCGACGCCTGCACCAACTCCTACTCCGACGCCTACGCCCACACCCGCACCGACCCCTGTGCCAACTCCTGCCCCAACCCCCACACCGACCCCTGCTCCAACTCCAGCACCAACACCCGCACTGACCCCTACACCGACACCTGCTCCGACGCCTCCAAAGCCGACACCAGCACTGACCCCTACACCGACTCCTGCTCCGACGCCCGCACCAACCCCTACACCAACTCCTGCTCCAACGCCCGCACCGACCCCTGCACCCACCCCTGCTCCAACTCCTGCATTGACCCCTGCTCCAACTCCTGCGCCAACACCTGCACTGACTCCTGCCCCGACGTCCGCACCTACCCCTATACCCACTCCTGCTCCAACCCCTGTGCCAACAACCGCACCAACCCCTACTCCGACTCCTGCCCCGACCCCTGCACCAACTCCTGCTCCGACACCCGCACCGACCCCTGCACCCACCCCTGCTCCAACTCCTATGTCAACACCCACACCGACCCTTGCACCGACTCCTGCCCCGACGCCCGCACCAACCCCTGCACCAACTCCTGCTCCAACGCCAGCACCGACCCCTACACCCACCCCTGCTCCAACTCTTGCATCGACCCCTACTCCAACTCCTGCGCCAACACCCGCACCGACCCCCGCCCTGACATCCGCACCAACCCCTGCACCAACTCCTGCTCTGACGCCCGCACCGACCCCTATACACACTCCTGCTCCAACACATGTGCCGACACCTGCACCAACCCCTGCTCCGACTCCTACCCCGACACCCGCCTCGACCCCAGCACCAACTCCTGCTTCGACGCCCGCACCGACCCCTGCACCCACCCTTGGTCCAACTCCTACGCCAACACCCACACCGACCCCTGCACCGACTCCTGCCCCGACGCCTGCACCAACTCCTACTCCGACGCCTGCGCCCACACCCGCACCGACCCCTGTGCCAACTCCTGCCCCAACCCCCACTCCGACCCCAGCTCCAACTCCAGCACCAACACCCGCACTGACCCCTACACCGACCCCTGCTCCGACGCCTCCAAAGCCGACACCAGCACCGACCCCTACACCGACTCCTGCTCCGACGCCCGCACCAACCCCTACACCAACTCCTGCTCCAACGCCCGCACCGACCCCTGCACCGACCCCTGCTCCAACTCCTGCATCGACCCCTGCTCCAACTCCAGCGCCAACACCCGCACCGACCCCTGCCCCGACGTCCGCACCTACCCCTATACCCACTCCTGCTCCAACCCCAGTGCCAACACCCGCACCAACCCCTACTCCGACTCCTGCCCCGACACCCGCCCCGACCCCTGCACCAACTCCTGCTCCGACGCCCGCACCGACCCCTGCACCCACCCCTGCTCCAACTCCTACGTCAACACCCACACCGACCCCTGCACCAACTCCTGCCCCGACGCCCGCACCAACCCCTTCACCAACTCCTGCTCCAACGCCCGCACCGACCCCTTCACCCACCCTTGCTCCAACTCCTGCACCGACCCCTGCTCCAGCTCCTGCACCGACCCCGGCACCAACTCCTGCGCCAACACCCGCACCGACCCCTTCACCCACCCTTGCTCCAACTCCTGCACCAACCCCTGCTCCAGCTCCTGCACCGACCCCTGCTCCAGCTCCTGCACCGACCCCCGCACCGACCCCTGCACCGACTCCTGCCCCGACGCCCGCACCAACCCCTGCCCCGATACCTACGCCCATGCCTGCCCCGGCACCATCCCAAAACCCGTGTCCTTCCGGTTTCCCTAACAAAACCGCATTCGATCTAGGCGTGAAAGAATATCTTCTCCATGGCATCTTTCTCTTCTTCTCCCCTGTCAAGGCCACCCCAGGCACCAGCACCACGAAATGCCTTTGCTATTTCTCTACCAACATCACTGTCACCGTTCCCATGTCACCCCCCGCTGTGGTGTCCAATCCCAATGGCCCCCTCACATGCGTGCAAGGCCTAATATAATGCGCACAGCGGAATTCAGCATGCTGGCACACGGCAAAAATGTGCGCATGCAGGCATGTTGCAACTCACACCTATTTACTCCTACTATATCTATACACACACACTACTACTACAGTACATGAATAAGTTACTCCCCGTTGTCTCTGCAATGTGCATGCAGTCTGCATGAATACGGAGGCTAATTCATGCATGTGTTACCCTATATACAACAGTGGCATGTAAGAGGAGTACGTTGGCTCTCTATACAGTGAAGACAGATGATGTAATGTGTGACATGTTTGTGTTGTTGTTATACGTACGTGTGCTCAAAATACCAAAGATATATACTGGAACCATATTAATTAAATGCTTTCCTTATATTACTCCTACATCAAGTATATATAGATTTCACGCTATACTACGTAAGGATGGCAGTACGTGGTGCGGGTTCGTGTCGGATATCCGCGGTTTTCGGGTCTAGCGGTTTCGGTTTTGGTGTCTGGTTCTCGCCCACGGTTTTTCGGGTTCGGATACCCAAAAGTTAGCGGGTTTGGGGCGGGTTTTCAGTTTCGCCCACGGATCACTATCGGAGCCCTGAAATAATTTGCCCCACTAGCAGCCCATCAACAACCCTAGTATATAAGCCTGAAATCCTCTCCCTCAGAACCCTCACCCGGTTACCCCAGACCCAGCCGCCGCTCAGGCAATCGTAGTCAGGCGCGCGGCAGCGGCGGCGCAGGGACGCCTCGAGCTCAAGCGGTGGAGCCCTCGACCTCTTCCTCACAGTGTGGAATCATGGATCCATGCTCACCCCGGTGCTCCGTGCTCGAGGCTCGACCCCACCCAGGCACCCACCGACGGCCACCTTGGTGCCTTGCCGCCTTGGCCGCTGCCCGCCGTCCAGAAGGCAGCACCGCAGCAGCTGGCAGCCGGCGCTGCCCACTCAGCGCGCGCGTGCGGCGTGCCCAGCAGGGGCCACGGGCAGCTCGTAGGCGCGTGCGGCGTGCCCAGCAAGGGCGATGTCGCGGTGGCGAGCAGGTGCTGCTTGCCCTGGCTAATTGCTGCTGCTGCTGCTGCTGCTTGCTAACTGATGCTGTACATGGCTAGCTGCGGCTGTTGCTAGCTAATTTATTCTGTACATGGCTAGCTAATTTATTCTATACATATTCTGTACATTTGTAGCTGCTGCCTGCCAGTACTTTCATGGTTACATCTTGTTATCTGCAATCTGTTTTGCTAATTTATCATATTTTGTATTGTTGTTCTGGTTGATTTGTTGTAATTTTTTCGGGTTTCGGATTATCCATCGGGTTTCAGGGATCCGCGGGTTTCGGTTTCAGGGATAGATTTTAACTCAAATCGGTGTTCGAGACAGATTCAGGTTTTAAGTTCGGGTTTTTGTTTTGGGTGCTCAATCACTCTATCCGATCCGAACCCGCCCCGTGAAAATACTTAATACTACGTATCTTGCACAGTTGCTGCATACGTGTTCCATAAGACAATATACACAACAAACAACATAAATGTATATATAACTTCTAATATAAACATATATTATAAGAAAACATATCGACTGGATGCACTCCATGATGGTATCTTCTCACGGAAAAAACTAAAACATCATGTAGCCAGAGGGGCGAATCTACAGTACCTCATCGGGGTATATACCTGGTATAGAAACAAAGGGTACAAGAGTTTCCTCGGAACACGTAGAAACAAAGCGAACCCAATAAAATTAGGACTTTGACCCCAGTGCAGTCTAGCTCAACTCATGGTAGAAGCCCACGAGGCCAGGAGCCCACTACGTGGAGGACAGGACGTGGACTCAAAAAAGCTACCAATGCAGCAGCCACACTGCCACAGCCCAAAAGTCTAGAAGCTGAGAAATCCCATCTTGTAGATCGATCGACGTCCTTTCAGCTTCCCTATTCGTTCATCCCTTCTCATATCTCATGCCGGCATCGCGGCGTCCGCCCGGCGCACAGCGCTCATGCCTCACGGGCATGGCCTGCCAGCCTGGCCATGGCTGACTGCCCAACTAATACATCCTCCTGGCACATCCGTTTAAGGTAGAAAATGTATGTCAAATTGATCCCTAAATTTGCATTTTTTATTAAATCTATCCGACGTTTCGTACTTCTGTCCGTTCACAAACCTGAACACCTAGCTGCATGCCCCATTGCCCCTATTGAGGTCGTATATATTTTTTTTTCCAGTTGTTTGGTATATTCAAATTCAGAGAAGCAAACAAGTCATATAGTGTTTCAGTTTATAGAAAGAGCTTATCTTCTCCACTTCATTGGTTGTATCAAGCAAGATGTCATGTAAGGAAATTAGTGATTTCTAGTCATACAGGTGTGGTTTCTTGCAAAAAATTTCTTTAGTGTTTCACTGTGTTGACTAATTTCATAGACAATCAAAGCACGTTGAAACGATTCTTGAAAAGGAAATTACCACCAACTAGTGATAATGAGAATCTAAATGGAGGACCAAAAAGAGATGACGAGAATCCTGATGCGGGCGCCTCAAGAAGAGATGGAAGTGCAACAAAAACCAATCATACTACTATTTGTACTTGGTAAGTTTGGCGATGGGAGGTAAATTTTGACGAGCTTCCATATGCTTCAGCAGATAGGAGGAAATTTCATATTAGGTAGGATAATTTTTGCGATATTTTATTATTGTTATTAATATTTTTTGTCTATGTTATCCATGCTGTTAGACTACTATAAGTTTTTGTTCAAGAAAAGACTAATATAAGTTTAGGTCATGAGTAAGTCCGACCCAAGCGACAATTTATCCTAGATTCGCCACTGCAGCCAGCCCCCGACTCCCCTACTCGGACACAGTTTCCAAGTAGTGAGTCAAATCAAAAGCAAGAAAAATGTATCGAGGACAAGTACAGAACGCAGGATCCGATAAAATCTGAGTGAATTCATCCCATATCGAGTTAAACATAGCCAGTGAATGCCTAGATGTCGACTTGTTCCACTGACAAAATGCGTTTTAGAGGCACCTTTTTGTCCCAAGAGGTGGATGGATTAAAAATCGTTTCTAGAGACGCCTCTAGGGGGCACCGTACCGTACCCCTAGATATCGAATTCATAGACGGACATTTTCTATTAACAAAGACGGACAATCTGACCACCTCTGTTAAATGGTCACTGTTAATCGCTATTTACAAATTAGGTGCTTCTCAAGACTCAAGTCCGCAACCTACTACTTACATAACACATCTCTAACCATTGACTTCACACTCATTTGTGAATCCTACTACTAAAAAGACCCACGGTAAATCGTCAAACGAGGCTTTAACCTCACCTCTCCCGTGAATGACCGCGCCCCGCTAATCATCCCCCGCCCCGCTCTCTCTCCGCGGAACTGCCGCCCACCTCACACGACCCTGTCCCACTCTCTCTCTCTCTCTCTCTCTCTCTCTCTCTCTCTCTCTCTCTCTCTCTCGCGGAACCGCGCCCGCCCACCCACGACGACGCCCTAGCTCCGCAGCTCGCCCCGCGCATATGAAATAGAAGTAGACGGTGAAGGCGAAGTAGCGACCCAGTGGCGGAGGCGGCTCCTCCTCGCCCTAGCCCTCGCCGTCCTCGGTGCCTGCCTCGGGGCGGACGCGCTCCCCTCGCTCGGCGGAGCAGCGACCCAGCGACGGAGGCAGAGCGGTGTCCCTGCGCCTTGCCCTCGCCGTCCTCGTCGCCTGCCTCGGCGCGGCGTGGCGCCGCGCGGGTCCAACGCGCTCGGACCCGCTGCCCCAGCCGCCCCGCCGGCATCGGCACTCAGCTTCCTCCAGTCCTCCTCCGCTGCGAAGCGGCCCCCGCGACACTGCAGCACCCGGCCTCCTCCTCCCCGCTGCGAGCGCGCCCCTGCCACGGGCATTGAAGACGTCGGCCCCGACCTCCTCCCCGCTGCGAGCGCACCCCTGCCGCGGACGGTGAAGATCTGCCCCGACCTCCTCCCCGCTACTACCGCGCCCCTGCCGCGGACGGTGAAGACGTCGGCCCCGACGCTGACCCCGGCACCCGTTCTAGCCCATCGCACATCGGTATGTCCTCCGCATTGTTTGAGCACCTATTTTCTGAAATTGCTACTCTGGTTCATCGGTCCTCAGCTTAGATATAGTTTTGCTTGTGAAAAAAGGTACATCAATGACCTGCACTTTGACATGATATGCTGCTGATACTGAAGGTTTATATTCAGAATTCCCTTTCTCATTTGTGTAGTAGTAGTAATAGGCAGTAACAACAGCGGTACCACAATGTGATTTGTCTCCTTTCCAGACTCAATGGTTAATGCATCCTCAATTGTGTAGTAGTAGGCACTAAGATCTGACGATAATGTTAAGAGTTGAAATTTGTGGGGATGCAGACAGCTCGATTTCACCTCAATTAGGCCGTCGGTCTGATTGACACACTACTACTTCAAGCCCTCCAAATCTAATACTTCTCATGCTGCTTCTGTGTATCCATTCCAGTTGATAAACTTAATATGCTATAAGACAATTATGTGTATCTGTACCTATGCTGTAATTAAAAAATCCTGTGAATTAGCAGATGTACCCTGTATGTGAAATGTTCCGAATTTTCTGTCTTGATCTTCCCAATTAACCATCCAGTCCAAGGCCAAGTACCCTGTGTCATGTTGGGCATTTGGTTTTTGAGCAGTGTGGTATAACTTTCTTCTGCACAAAGGACGGTAGTAACAAACAGGAGTCCCTGAAGATTTTAGTATAGTGCTCTGCAAATATCTATACCTTTACTGCAAAAAAGATTTGTGTTATGTGCACTAACAAGTGATAGACAATAGCCTAGCAGGCTTAGATTCCTTGAATTGAGTTTACAGAAGAGATTACATATAAATAGAGAGGAGGAGGGTAGCCCAAAGGGCCAGCCGAGTCCCAAGGGGGCCAGCAGGGTGTGAACCTGTCCCAAGCTAGCTAGGAGATTACACAAGTAACTAGGGGATTACAGTAAATAGCAATTAATTCTAACACCCCCCGCAGTCAGATCGTCGGTGGAGCGAACATTCAGACTGGAGCAAAAATCCATGAAGACGGAGGAAGGGAGCCCCTTGGTGAAGACATCGGCGATCTGCGACGTGGTGGGCACATGAAGAACCCGGACTGCACCCATGGCGACACATTCACGGACGAAGTGAAGGTCGATTTCCACGTGCTTGGTGCGCTGATGTTGAACGGGGTTGGTGGAGAGGTAGTAGGCGCTGACATTGTCGCAGTAGATGAGGCATGCGGAGTCCAGGGGATGGTGAAGTTCCTGGAGCAGTTGCCGCAGCCAAGTGGCTTCAGCGACGCCGTTGGCAACAGCCTGATATTCTGCCTCGGCGCTGGACCGGGAGACTGTGGGCTGCTGCTTGGATGACCAGGAGACCAGGCTGCCCCCGAGGAAGACGGCGTAGCCAGAGGTGGAGCGGCGGGTGTCCGGGCAGCCGGCCCAATCAGCGTCGGTGTAGACACGGAGCTGTGTTGGGGCTGTTCGGGGAATGATCAGCCCATGGCTAAGGGTGCCCTGAAGATAGCGAAGGATCCTCTTGGCAGTGACAAGGTGAGTTTCCCGCGGATCATGCATAAGAAGGCACACTTGTTGGACGGCATAGGCAATGTCGGGCCTGGTGAAGGTGAGGTACTGGAGGGCACCCATAAGGCTGCGATAAGCAGTGGGATCAGCAACAGACGGGCCGGCATCAGCTGGTACTTTTGCACAAGTGTCAACTGGAGTGGAGCAAGACTTGCAATCGCTCATGCCATGGCGAGCAAGTATGTCCAGAATGTACTGACGTTGTGAAAGGAGAACAGAATCCCTGTGGCGCTGAACTGCAACGCCAAGAAAGAGATGCAGGGGTCCAAGATCTTTCATGGAAAACTCCTTTTTCAGAGCAGCAATGACACGGTGAAGGAGTTGCTGAGATAAAGCCGTAAGGACAATGTCATCCACATATAAGAGCAAGTAGACTGTCTTTGTGCCACGGCTGAATATGAAGAGAGATGTGTCTGACTTGGCTTCAACGAATCCTAGAGAGATCAGAAAGGAGGCAAAGCGGTTGTACCAGGCCCGCGGGGCTTGCTTCAAGCCGTAGAGGGATTTGTTGAGTCTACAGACATGATCTGGAAGTGTAGGATCAGCGAACCCAGTAGGCTGAGAGCAGTATACTGTTTCTGAAAGAGTCCCGTGGAGGAAAGCGTTTTTTACATCAAGTTGATGAATCGGCCAATCCCTGGAGTGTGCCACCGTGATGACTGTCCGAATAGTGGCTGGCTTGATAACCGGGCTAAAAGTTTTATCATAATCAACACCGGGGCGTTGAGTGAACCCCCGAAGTACCCAATGAGCCTTGTATCTCTCCAATGAGCCATCGGCATGGAACTTGTGTTTGAAAATCCATTTTCCAGTAACAACATTTGCCTTGGCAGGGCGGGGGACGAGGTCCCAAGTGTGGTTGTCCTGAAGAGCCGCATATTCATCTTCCATGGCCTGGCGCCAATGAGGATTAGCAAGGGCATCTCGATAGGACCGCGGTAGGGGAGACAAGGCCTCGATATGCAAGGCGAGGCGAGGCTGCCGGTAGCCTGTTTTTCCACGGGTCGCCATGCCGTGGGAGTTGGCAACCGGCGGAATGGAAACAGCACCAGGAGGAACCGGAGGATCGCTCTTGACATAGCGAGGTGGAGAAGGGACCATGCTGGAACATCGAGGAGGGGCTCCTGCCGGGCGCTCGGGTGGAGGGGCAGGAGCAAGAGCACGCCTGCTGTAGACATGAATAATAGGCGGCTTCTGAGGCGCAATCACCGGGGGGGAGCGCGCCGGCTGTAGACGTGGACGACGGGTGGAGTTGGCGCCTGTATATGGGGCGCCTGTACAGAGGACGCCGGGGACCCCCTGGACACAGTCGGCGGTGCCGGGGTGGAGGGCGCTGGCAGCACCGGGGCCCTGGACGTCGGCGTGCCTGCACGTGCCAGAGATGGTGCCAGAGGCACCGACTGGGAGGGGGTAGCAGCGCCGGGTGTACCTGCAGGAAGAGGAGACAATAGAATAGTGTCGTCGTCAGTTAGAAAGTCAAGTTCCTGCTGAGGAGGGGATGGCCGGCTGAGGGAAAAAGGAAACGTTGTTTCGTCGAAGACAACGTGGCGGGAAATGATGACGCGGTTGGTGTTGAGGTCGAGACACCGATAGCCCTTGTGATCCGGTGAATAACCAAGGAAAGCACAGAGGGTGGAGCGGGGGGAAAGCTTGTGAGGAGTGGTGGCAGAAAGGTTGGGGTAGCATGTGCATCCTAAGGCACGAAGATCATGATAGGAGGGGAGGGTGCCATGGAGGGCGAAAAAAGGGGTGCTCATGTTTAGAGTTTTGGTGGGAAGGCGATTGATGAGATAGGTGGCAGTGGATAGAGCATCAACCCAGTAAGAGGGGGGCGTGGAAGCTTGGAAGAGGAGGGTGCGGGTGACGTTATTGACGGTGCGGATCATGCGCTTGGCTTTCCCGTTTTGCTGGGAAGTATAGGGGCACGACATGCGAAGAGTGGTGCCGTGAGCAAGAAAGAAAGCACGAGAGGCAGAGTTGTCAAACTCGCGACCGTTGTCACATTGGACTGATTTAATGGTGCAGCCGAAATGGGTAGACACATGAGCGAAGAAATTAGAAATTGTGGGGAATGTATCGGACTTAGCACGAAGAGGAAAAGTCCAGAGAAAATGAGAGCAATCATCAAGAATAACTAAATAATATTTGAAACCAAAGACACTAACAACAGGAGATGTCCACAAGTCATAATGGATTAAATCAAAATTCTTGGCTGCTCTAGATAGTGAAATAGAAAAAGGGAGACGAATATGACACCCAAGCTGACAGGCGTGGCAGAGTGAATCATCTTCAGGCTTGTTGCACACAATGGAGGAGGACTGTGTGAGGGACTGAAGAGTGGCCTTGCCGGGGTGACCAAGGCGTCTGTGCCAGGTAGTCGGTGAAGGAGTGGCGACAAGGGCGTAGGAGCCAGTGGAGGATGAAGGGAGCTGAAGAGTGTAGAGAGGCCCCATGTTGTTACATCTGAGGAGGGTGTTTCGGGTACGGAGATCCTTCACAGAAACACCAAGAGGGTCAAACTCGACAGAAACACAATTGTCAGTAGTGAATTTTCGAACCGAAAGGAGATTTCTGATAATGTCGGGAGCTACAAGGACATTATCGAGGCGAAAGGGTCCAGGAAGGACAGAATAGCCGGTGCCAATTACAGGAAGGGTGGCACCGTTGCCTACGACAATGGTGGAGGGAAAGGAAGAGAATGGTGTAGCGGTGACCATACCAGGGTTGGTGGTGATGTGGGAGGAGGCACCCGAGTCGATCACCCAATCTGAGGAATTCGGTGGTGGGGTGAGTGAGACGGTGCTAAAGGTGCTGGCGAGACCCTCGGGCGTCCAGGGCGCCCAAGCAAGGGGTGCCTTAGGGGGCTGTGGGTAATGGGACCCGGAAGCCGGCGGTGGAGCGAAGTATGCCGGTGGCACGCCGACCACCAGAGCCTGCTGTAGAGGTGCAGGCTGGACAGCGCGTGGTGGAGGGCCACGGACGCCGCCGGCGGTGGACCCTGGCCACATGTGGATAGAGCCGGTCTAGGGGTTGAGCAGCGAGGGCCACTGTGGTGTGGCTGGGGCAGTACCACCCTGTGCACTACTTTGGGAGCCGCTAGAGCCGCGCCCACCGTGGCGGCGTCGGTCGCGGTTGCCACTGGATTGTTGTCCAGCAGCAGCATGATGTCCAGCAATGGCCTGATGATGGCGTGGAGGCACAGGCGCAGGTGAGGACGAAGTGGGCGGCCTGATGGAGAGCGCGACGATGAGAGCCGAAGGAGAGGCAGAGGGTGTTCCCATGTTGAGCTCGGCCAAACGGAGGTCAGCACAAACATCGGCGAAGGATGGGAACGGCCGCTGGCGAGTGACGAGCTGGGACATGAACCGGAAACGTTCATTGAGACCCCGCAGAACGTTCAGCACCAGAGTTTGGTCCTGGATGGGCTCGCCGAGGTCGGAAAGGGCATCCGCCATGCTCTTCATCTTGCGGCAGTAGTCATCGATGGAGAGGGCACCTTGGCAAAGAGTGCGAAACTCGGCGTCGAGGAGCATGGCGCGGGACTCGCGATTGTTGAGGAACTGTTGTTCAATCCCGAGCCATGCTGCCCGGGCGGTGAGGCCGTCGTGCTCATGGATGACGTCCAAGAGGTCGGCGGAGATGGTGTTGAAGAGCCAAGAGAGGATGACGTAGTCCATGCGCGACCACGCCGGATCGTAGGGGCGGGAGTCGTCACTGAGGACGTGATCCTTCAAGGCGAAGCGGCCGAGGATGAGGAGGACATAGCCGCGCCACTTGGAGTAGTTGGAGGATTGAAGATCAAGAATGATGGGGATTAGGTTCTTGATGTTCTGGACGGTAGCAGCTTGAGTGTGGAGGTGGGCGATGGCCGCTGCTTCAGAGGAAGCGGAGTGGACGTCGTCATTCTCAGGATCGGCGTCGTCGTCCGGATGTTCGGTGCGGAGGCGATCCCGGAGGGCCGCGGCCTGCTGCTCCAGGGTATCTGCGTGCGCGCGCTCTTTGTCAAGAGCAGCAGCAGCGACGCGGACACGCTCCTGGGCGGAGGCGGCGGACTTGAGAAGGGCAGCTTCTTCCTCGAGCTGCTGGCTGCGCTCTGTGTTGGTGGAGCGCAGAGAAGAGGCCTCATCCTCCAGGCGCTTGGCAGCAGAGAGGGCTTCGTCGCGGAGCTTGGCCGCGGTAGCCATGGCGGAGGAGCTGGAGGTGGCCATGGGCACGCAGCAGCAGCAGCAGAGGGCGTGCGCGCAGCCTGGGGCAGGTGGAGTGGGAGCGGAAGCAGAAGGATCAATGTTTTAGTCTGATACCATGATAGACAATAGCCTAGCCGGCTTAGATTCCTTGAATTGAGTTTACAGAAGAGATTACATATAAATAGAGAGGACGAGGGTAGCCCAAAGGGCCAGCCGAGTCCCAAGGGGCCAACAGGGTGTGAACCCTTCCCAAGCTAGCTAGGAGATTACACAAGTAACTAGGGGGTTACAGTAAATAGCAATTAATTCTAACAACAAGATAATTTATTCTTGAATTGTATCTCTACCTTTACTGCAAAAAAAGATTTGTGTTATGTGCACCAACAAGTTAATTTATTCTTGAATTGTATCTCTACCTTTACTGCAAAAAAATATATGTTTTGTGCCCCAACAAGATAATTTATTCTTGAATTGTATCTCTACCTTAACTGCAAAAAAAAGATATGTGTTATGTGCACCAACAAAATAAATTATTCTTGAATTGTAGACAAGCTGCAGAAATTTAAGAGTATATATCATAGGAATTCTCGTGCAAGCAACTGTTCTTAGGAAAAGGGTCTCATGGAAAATGTTGCCTGTGTGGAAAACTGATTGAAGAGTCAACGAAAAGGAGTATCACCTCATATCTTGCACTTGTGCTGTAATGTTAATAGTCATGTGTGCCTACCTATCAGCTCTTGTTCATGATCTTGGTTTCTTTGATTTAGTGCAAACACTTTTTTGACGAAATCCTTGCTTCGAAAAAACCTATGCTCTTATTTGGATACATGCTTGGAAAAAACTTATGCTCTTCATCTGGATACATGCTTTCTTGGTTTGTCGAACTAGACTTTGTGTTAGTAAAAGCTACATATTTCGCGGGATTGTTCAGATACTCCGCATATTAATTTTCTGGAACCTGTATGTTTATCAATCTTGAAAGTTATTGTATGTTTCATTCCCTGAGGTATAGTCAGTAGTAAGTGGGACTTTTAAATTATCTTTTTATGAAGCATTATAAACTTTGGGAGCTTTCATATGTACTTTAGATTGACATGTATGCAATAGTTACTGTCAGATGTAAATGTAATAAGAATAACATCTTTACAATGGCATAGAAATGACACCAACTCTATCTATCTTTTTTCTTTTGCATAAACATTTTTCACTGCTCATCAGGTTGTGGCCACATAAATCCATATAGAATATATACAGTCAGTCAGAGTACTGCTCAGTAAGGACTGTTCTAATGTTCGATTACAGGTTCTGAAGAAAGAGTTTCCAAGAGGGGTTGATATCATATATGAATCAGTAGGTGGAGAAACGTTTTATGTGTGTCTGAATGCTCTAGCAGTCTATGGACATCTCATTGTAATCGGTATGATCTCTCAGGTATACTTTTGAACTTTGGCAAGCTCTGTACCTTGCATTCATCGATTTATTATATGCTCTAAGTGGTGACTCCAATGGGTAATACAGAATAAGTTAAAATTATTATGTGCTTCACCAAAGAAATTTTTTCACATATTAAAAGTACTGAGGAGTTGGGGGGCTGATCTGCACAAAATGATTAGTGTCTACAGTATAGGTGCTTTAGAAATCGAACAATTTTCATCTGGTGCAGTTAGTAAACATGCTTTGGGCTTATACCATCTTTTCCTAGGAAAGATTATTGATTTATTGAGATCATGCTTACAGTTACCTGAGCTTGTGTTGGAAGGTAGCCTAAATAATGTCAGTTGGTAGTGAACAATGTTTTATCTGTTTGGTTTGAAGCTAAAACCTGTAACACTTAGCCACACACATATTTTTGTTATGGCAGTGCTTACCTATATTTTCATTTTGTTCTTCCTGGTTCTTGCCTAGAGCTTAATTATTTCTTACTGTAGGTAGACATTCAAGAATTTTAAGTGAAAATCACTACAAAGTGAAAACAGGTACATACAGAACCATGATTTTTTTCTTTTGTGAAAGCAAGCATGGTAGAATTGATTAAACCATCCAATGTTCTTTTCTGCAATTCCTCTGACTCAGAACTCAAGTTACTTTGGTGCTTTTCTGGTAATTTGTTTGCTAAGTTGCTTTTCTAGCCGCCATGTTTTGTATCTACTTGCGATACTCTGAAATTTCTGGTATATTGGCCTATTGCTTTGCTTTGTCTAAATAATCGACCCATCTGGAAGTAAGACATCACTGCTGCTTCTGTGCTTCTTATTAATTAGCTAAACAGGGGAGTCAGAAATCTCAGAACTTTTGTTATTAGACAGACTATTCATTGGAGTAAACTCAGTATGCACATGTTCCTCTTGCCTCTCTACTCATGAAAATATCATACTTGTGTGATAGTGGCATTTTGACGATGGGCACATGAGAATGTGTATGGCCTGTATTTGTATGCATTCAGGGCTTACAATATGAGCTTACAATAGACAAAATACTTGTTGCGTGTCCGTGGAGATTTCACTATGTGGTTTAAGTGCTATGGTTGCAAGTTATATTAACTGTTGCCTATTTCTATCATAGATTCATACAATGGAAAATAATTCTCATGCACCATTGGGAGACAAGACTAACACCGCCAAACAAGGTAACATAATGCAACATCAGTTCAAATATTGCATGGTATGTTCTACGTGTATGTTATCTTATATATTAATTCAAATTAACTGCAGCTGATGCCAAAGAACGTAAGAGAGAAAGGGATAGAGCTCGATGGCAAGCAAAGTCTCAAGAACAAAAGAATGCAATTTATAAGAAGCGACGTGAATCCTATCGTCAAAGAGAAAAGCATCATGTTATAGGGACTGTCAATGGTAACATGTCCTAACATATTGAGATTGTCATGTAGAGATGAATGAACATGTTTTTTTCCAGGTATAACTAATGTATACATATTTTGTAGATGATGACACCACATTAAATAAGGAAAATGTGGATCCTATGGAAGCTGATGATTGGCTCCACAGGAATGATTCCTATCAGACCCAAAATATTGTTGATGAGAACATGATCACTCAGTTATCATGTAATTACATATGGTGTACTATATTTGAGGCCTTTGAAAATAATATTACAATAACATGACTCGATAAAGCTAATGATTGTGTTTATATAATTACATTGTCAGATGACCTAAAAATGCAGACTACGGAGGAGAGCACTATTGGTTTCACCAATACCCCTGTTTCCGTTGCTAACAAAACATGTGTGCAAAGTACATCAAAAAGTAACTACATGAGTGAATGGTACAAAAATATGATGCCCGAACAGAGGGAAGCAAGGCATGAGCGCCAAAGGCTGCACAATACAAAACCCAAGCGTAAGGAGGCAATGAAATTGTCTCAGAAAAAATTCCAAGAGGCGCGGAAGCACACCCTACACTCGGACTCTATCGCCATGGAGAATCCGTTATTTAGTCCTACGCTTGTGTGGCCCACTACGAACGCATCTGGAACTCCTGGATCCACGACGAAATCCAGTGATTGGGTTATCCCAGAGTCGCCCAATACAACACCTCTTTATATTCCTACACCTCATGAGGAGCACAATGATGAAGGATGCGATGAGTCACTGTCTGGCCATATGACACAAAGATCACATGTTCCATTTGGACAAAGACATGATTTGTTAACCCGTCATAATATGACGTTTGAGCGTCGCATTGGTTCGAACACAAGGGCATATAATAAAGAGGGTGACTGGATGGCTGAAGACCGAGTGGATGTTAACACACCCTTGCCTCAGTCAGCCATGAACAACAACGGTAAATATTGATGCCTCATTGTCCTATTTGGATGAGCTATATATCATATCAGATCTAACCGATCCATGGTCATGACGTGATTAACAGAAAGGGCAGGACCCAACCTTCTGGCTACATCTACCACATCAACGGCACCACTATTTGATGATTGTGAATGCATGGAGGAGGAACATCTAAATGATAACACACCCTTTCCTATATATATATATATATATATATATATATATATATATATATATATATATATATATATATATATATATATATATATATATATATATATATATATATATATATATATATACTCAACCATGGTCTTTGCATGATTATCAGAAAGAACAGGACCTAGCCTTTAGCCTGGGTTAGCCGCACCGACTACACCACTATTTGATGACAGTAGTAATTTACACAATTTTCTAACATTCTATAAACTATTTGCACTCCTTTGTTTATTTCTACCGTAGTTCTACTAACTCATGTGTCTTTGGCAGTCATAGATGATGATGAGGGAGATATATTCGAAGAGGATGAGGGATACCTGTTTGCTGGGCAAGGTATTTGTACCAAATATCGAATACCTTTCTAAACATCTACTCCTTTTTCTAACCTTTATTTTTTTTGTTTTAATGTCATTTCATTAGAGGAATTAGATGACGATGTCCAAAGTGATACTCCTGATGACGACATGGCTTCTAACCCTGAAGTACCTGACCAGTACAAAAAGGTGTATAGTAACCTACCTACGGAGACACACATGCTAAAACCTATCCCTGATTGCCGCCACTGTGGTGCGAAGAGGTTTCCAAAAGAACCACCTGGGTTCTCTTGCCGCAACGGAAAAGTCGAGCTGAGTGCACCAGTCATACCAGACCAGCTCATGAGGTTTTGGACAAGCTCCGACGTGGACGCTAGGCACTTCCGTAATAATATTAGGTTTTTCAATGGACACTTCTCTTTCACCTCCCTCTATTGTCGCCTCGACAGTGCTACTGCTAACATAAGGAACACCGGCATATATACCTTCCGTGCACATGGCATGATCTATCACAACATAAGGTCATTTGGGAGAGAAGATGATATGGAGCCCAGACATCTTGAGCTTTACTTCTATGATGATGATCCGAGCCTTGAGCACCGGTACCGAAGGTGTCATGAAGAGAAGTACGAAAAAGATAAAGAAGTTATAGATAGATTGGTGGCAATCCTTTGTGACAACCCGTACTCACAACATTTGAGGAGTATGGGGTAGGCTGAACATCTCGAGGACTATTGTCTCACACTTAACCTTGATCAACGATTGGACCAGAGGAGATACAATGTGCCGATGGCTTCAGAGGTGGCTGCTGTTTGGATTGAGGGTAGTGAACTCCTTGGTCAGTTTCATAATAGTGTTGTTCTTCATGGGAAAGATAGGAGCAGGCATGGCATCCGATCATACCATGGGTGCTATGATGCTCTTTCATACCCAGTATTCTTCCCCAAGGGTGAGCTTGGATGGCATATGGATATCCCAAAGAAAGGTGTTACTATGGAGGATGTCAACACGGCTCATGCCTTGCGTAAGGCTCGGAGTGGTACAGAAGAAGAAGAAGAAACAGGTTTGTCAATCTTCTTATACTTTTCATGTATGCCATACCGTTATTCTAGAAACACCTCTAATACCATAGTTTTTTTGTAGACTCTCCAGGAAACTTATGTGTTTCTGTGCGTGACTACTACTGCTACAAGTTCCAGATACAGCCAGGAATCTTTAATCCCATACTTTATGGCCAACGTCTTTTTCAACAGTTTGCGGTGGACACGTACATCAAAATTAAGAGTTCTCGATTGGATTACATACGCAATCACCAAAGGGAGATTAGGGCCGACCTCTACCAAGGATTGGTTGATAGTCTGCATGCTGGTGAGGGTAGATTAGAAGCTGTTGGAAAGCAGACTGTGATGCCTACATCATTTATCGGGGGCCCGAGGGACATGAAGCGTAAGTACATGGATGCTATGGCGCTAGTGCGGAGGTTTGGAAAACCAGACATCTTCCTAATTATGACATGTAATCCAAAGTGGGATGAGATCACTCGTGAGTTGTACCCTGGACAAACACCATAGGATCGTCTAGATCTTATTGATCGGGTCTTTAGGGCAAAACTAGAAGAGCTTAAGGACAAGTTGCTAAAAAAGGATATCCTCGGAAAGGTTCGAGCACACATGTATGTTGTGGAGTTTCAGAAGAGGGGTCTACCGCACGCACATTTTTTGCTAATCATGGAGAGAAAGTACAAGATCACGTGCCTAGAGCAGTATGACCTTCTCATCTTAACTGAGCTCCCAAACAAGAAGAAGTATCATGTCTTGTATAAAATGGTTACAAAGCATATGATGCATGGCCCTTGTGAAAAACTTAATCGCAATTGTCCGTGCACAAAGGATCGTGAATCATGCAAGAACCATTACCCGCGACCTTTCTGTGATGCCACATTATAGGGCAAGGATTCGTACCCAGTTTATAGACGGCGTGATGATGGTAGAAAAGAAAAGGTTCGTGGGCATGACCTTGACAACAGATGGGTCGTTCCTTACAACCCATACCTCCTATGTCTGTTCAATTGCCACATCAATGTTGAGGCATGTGGGAGCATCAAGGCCGTCAAGTATTTGTTTAAGTACATTCACAAGGGTCATAACCGCGCGTCTGTTGCTGTGAGAGAGACTGGCAAGGAGGATAATGAAGGAAACATCGATGAGATCAAACTATATAGGGATGCTAGATGGGTAACTCCTCCAGAAGCCTTATGGAGGATATATGGTTTTGATATAAGTGATAGGTCCCCTTTGGTGTTGTCCTTGCAACTACATCTTCCTGGCATGCACATAGTGTCATTTCACCAACGTGAGGGTGTTCGACGAGTGCTTAATCGTCCAGGTGTTGAAATGTCGATGCTTACAGCCTACTTCAAGAAGAACAACACGTCTGAACATGCCCGCAGTATATTATATCGGGACTTTCCTGAGTACTATAAGTGGGACTCACAGGGGAAAACATGGGTTAGAAGGGCACAAAAGAAACATTTAAGACAGATCGGAAGAGTTGTATGTGCCAATCCAGCCGAAGGGGAACGTTACTATCTTAGGGTTCTTCTGAACCATGTGGCTGGTCCAACATCCTTCACTAATCTAAGGACGGTTTATGGCAGACTCCTACCGACTTTTTGTGAAGCTGCAGAAAGAAGGGGCCTTATAGAAGCAGACAACACACTACATGAGTGCCTTGCTGAAGCTACTCACTGGATGATGCCATTTGCACTACGAAGGCTCTTTGCAACAATCTTGGTATTTTGTGAGCCGAGTGATGTGTTAGAACTCTGGGAAAAGCACAAGGAGGCAATGTTAGAGGACTACAGGCGCAAAAACCAGTCCAGCTTCGCAGTGGAGCAGATGGTCCTCATAGATATTCAGAAGTTGTTAGAATCAATGTAGAAGGACATAAAGATATACCCACTTCCTAATATCGATGACACATATGATCCGTCTAGCGATATTCCTAGAGGGATTTATGAGGAGGCTAACATTGAGGCAAGCGTTGATGACTTGGAACTATCAAAGACCCTTAACGAGGAGCAACACGCTGCCTACAATGAGATTATGTATTTTGTTGATAGCGAGCATGGGGTTTGTTCTTTGTGGATGGACCTGGCGGCACCGGAAAGACTTATCTGTACAGAGCCCTGCTCGCTGCTATACGTAGTCAGAACAAGATTGACGTGGCAATAGCAACATCTAGTGTTGTAGCCTCAATAATGCCTGGTGGCAGAACCGTCCACTCGCGCTTCAAGGTTCCCCTCACCCTCAAAGATGGGGCCTTTTATGGCTTCACCAAACAAAGTGGTACCGCCAAGCTGCTTTAGACCGCATCTCTTATTATTTGGGACGAGGTGACGATGATGAAGAGGCAAGGTGTCGAGGCGCTAGACTACAACCTCTGTGATATCATGGACCGTCCTAACCTGCCGTTTGGGGGGAAGACTATAGTGTTTGGTGGAGATTTTAGGCAGGTTCTCCCAGTTGTTCGAAAAGGTTCAAGGGCTCAAATAGTTGGTGCCTCACTGCAGATGTCGTATCTTTGGAATTCCATGCGATATCTCAAACTGGTGCGCAATATGAGGGCAAAGAACGACCCATGGTTTGCGGAATACTTGCTACGCATCGGGAGAGGCTCTGAGGAGGCTAATAGTGATGGTGAAATCCGCCTTCCTGCTGATATATGCATACCACAGACCGGGGAAGATAGTGATCTTGATACGCTAATTGACTGCATATTCCCTGCCCTCAATGCCAATATGTCAAACAAAAACTACATCATCCCGTGAGCAATATTATCACCGCGGAATGATTGGGTTGATATGATTAACATGAAGATGATAAGCCGTTTTCAAGGGGATAAGATGGTGTACCATAGCTTTGATAGTGCGGTGGATGATCCACACAACTATTACCCATCTGAGTTCCTCAATACTTTGACCCCCAACGGTCTGCCTCCACATGTGTTAAAGCTCAAGATTGGGTGCCCGGTCATATTGCTAAGTAACATCGACCCTGCGGGTGGACTTTGCAACGGAACCAGGCTGGTGGTTCGAGGGTTCCAAAGAAATGCCATTGATGCAGAAATTATGGTCGGAGACCATGCTGGAAAATGAATCTTGCTACCACTGATTCCATTATGCCCCTTAGATGACGAGATGTTCCTATTCCTGTTCAAGAGGAAGCAGTTTTCTATTAGACTCAGTTTTTCCATGACGATTAACAAGGCACAGGAACAGACTATCCCAAATGCTAGTGTGTATTTGCCTGAACCGGTGTTCTCCCATGGTCAGCTGTATGTTGTGCTATCTAGAGCCACTGCCAGATCAAACATTAGGGTCCTTGTTGTCCGGCCCAGTGATAAGAAGGATAAGAAAAAAAGACAAAAACAAATGGTACATACACGAAAAATATTGTCTACAAAGAGGTCCTCACTTCATGACAAGGTATTGTCTTCTATTTTACACAACTGTTAAATACTTATTTGTGTCCTTTGTTACTGACATTATTTGTATCCATCTAAATTTCAGGTAACAGAGGAAATTCGAAAGAAATGAGAGACAAGTAGTTACGGCATGTTCACATGTTATTGATTGGATGTACAAATTATATGTTACTGTAACCTGTTGATTATAGTATTTCTAAAATGTTTTTCTCTCACATCACGATTGCAGTATCCACTTTAGGTAACATAATAACACACGCTCATACGTATGTTATCGTTGTATTATGTGTTCCTGTTGCAATACAAGGGCACTTACCTATATATATATATATATATATGATCCTCTCTAACCACTTCACTTCATATATGATGCTATATTTTTTATCAACATTTTATAATCTTGTATTAAATATTTTGGCTACTAAATAAACTCAAATGAAAAAAGTTTCAACTATAGAGTTTTAAATATTTTCAAAGCACTACAATATTGGTATAGGATGTGTCTCCATCTGGGATTATTTAAAAGCTTCAAAAATTTGAATATCAAAATATGTGAATCTTAAACAAATATTTGAGACTCTAAACAACTTCAACTAAATAATTGAGTTATCAACAACCAACATGTAGATCAGGTTGGTCACTACAACTTTGTTATTAACCATGTGAACATTCAAGGTCATTTGGAAATTATAAACTTTGAATTTAAAAATCTAGGAAACTGAACATATATTTGGGACTCTAAACATGTCCAAATCAAAAACTTTTCAACTACATAGTTGTAGTAGAGTGTATACAGAATACAACTTTGATATAGACCATGTAAACATTCGAGGTTGTTTGGAAATTTTAAATTTCAAAATCCATGAACTTAATTAAAATAATATTTTGCGACTCTAACCAAATTCAAATAAAAATTTTCAACTACAAAGTTGCAGATCGCGCGCGTCAAGGGATATAATTTTGATGTAAAGTTTGTCTTCATCCAACTTCATATGTAAAAGCTGCGAATTGTTTTTTAATGCAACTATGTTTAGAGGCGGGCCACTTAAGATGCCCGCCTCTGTTAATCGATTATTTGATTTCTAGAGAGGAACACTTAGAAAGCTCGCCCCTATTAATAGCGATTTTCAAAGGCGTTGTTAATCGATTTACAGAGCAGCGACTGGTGTGCTAAGATGACCCGCTCTGCAAATCCATGATTAATAGAGGCAGTCGCCTTAGGATGACTGTCTACATAAGTGATTAATAGAGGCGGGCATTTGCCTAGAGGTCGTGTAATCATTGACAAAGGCAGTCCCTATATATGTGTGTCGTCTCTGTTAATCAGAGAGGTTGTCTACTAAAATATTTTTTCTAGTATTGTGATCTTTCTAACCGCCTCTAAAAATGATCTCCATTTCTAGAGGGGATATGATCAGTAATAAGGTAAGACAAATAATATTTCTCGAGACGCTTGGAACCAAGAGCCGCACTGGGAAACTAAGTTACAGAGGTGGCTGATGTTTCCAGATGCCTCTGAAAATGGCTTCTCATGATAGACCTCGGGAGCTACTGTCGACTATAGGCATTCCATAGATATTCTCATATTCACTGACTTCTCAACCAAACAAGGATCTACATGGCCCAAGTAAAAACTAAATAAGCACTCTTGCTCATCTAGAATTCTCTTCCTTTTCTTGCATAATTAATTTACCTAGACTAGGCTCCATCATTACGCACACAAACATAGAGCTGATCTTCCAACATGCAAGAACTGTTATAAAAAACACAGAAGAACTAATGTTTTATTTTGATTGGTCATCTTCTTCGTATTCACAAAAATCTCCATGGCAATCTACACTATTTCCACCATCAAGTGGCTAGCCAAAAGTGAACCAATCCGAATTGAATCAGTCATGGCCTGCATATTGCATACACACATTGAGTGCTTTCATGTCTTGCCTCCATACAAATCTTCTTGTCGTGCCTTTTATAAGCGGGAAGGACCTTCCTTGACCTAGAATCATCACTGGCGTACATCACTGAATAGTTATATATGCACGTATGACTACTACAAAGTCTACAGCATTCCACGTGCTCCATCAACCGAGCCCCGATAAGTGTACAATGCCGGCCTTACCAAACCAAGGAAACTAAGGTATATATCATGTACAATGTGTACTAGCACTATTCGGTTAAGAGTTAGGCGGTCCATGACTCTAATGGCCACTCCAAATCCCCACGCCTAAGTAAACCATAGTCCAAAAAGGATGGTTTTGTTAGAATCGATAAATTAAAGCCGCTCAATCAGTTGATATAGATCGCTACTATTGGTAGAATTTAGTGGTTGTAAGTTGCAAATCATGTTGGTATATAATTTTATTGATCAAACGGCTAGATGGACGCTGAGAAATGCCGGCATGCACATATTGCAAATGGACCACATCTCTCTGTTATAACTTTTGCCGACTGTCTGTTTATTTGAAGATATAGATATCTTTGCCGACCAACAATCCAATTCTGTGTATTCATATGGACCGATAAAACAATGATTAACATATCATATTAATCATATAATATCATTCTTCTAATTAATGCAAGACCTGACAGAAGCCTTCGAAGGTGATCGATCTGTCTGTAAGCAAGTTCATGTACTCACTGCGTGAAAAGATTCCGTAGCAGGTCTAAAATAGAACCTTCACTTCTGACTGCACATACATAAGAGTTCAGGACTAGCGATAGGGTTTGAGTCTTCACTTCTAGTTCGTACTATTATTGAGCCTAGGGACAAGTAAAAGTAAAATGCTTGTCACTGATGACAGCTTGTGACCTCCATTAACGTGGATTTAACAAAAAAAATGAAGATACCAATTTTGATCTTTCCACATGCCATTCTCGTCCGCATACAAATTTGACAAATTTGACAAACTCAAATTTGCCAACACAACAGCATCTATTATAGGGGAACTGAGCATAGGTCAGTTAGTTATGGTTAGGTTTATTATGGTGGAAACCTACCCACTAGGTTCAAGTCATCTGGGTGCTTGTGTTTTTTTTTGTTGGATTTTTTCCAGAAATTTAACAATGCTATAAATTTTTAATGGTAGTAGGCAACATGTTCCTCGATAGCGAGACACCTATACTGACTTGATCAATATTGATATGGTGTGCATGCCAACGGTTTCTGCTCTAACAGCTTATAGTGTATGTGTACTACGTTTCGTGAAAAAGAGAGAGAGAGCATTTATTTATTATATAGAATCACTAATTTGAGGTAGCAGTATATAGGCTTATATACGCACGTTCTGATCGAGCGCAATAGTCTTACGTGCCGTTGCAATAGTCTCCAAGTCCACCACGCTACTCCTATCTAGGACGAGCGGTACTTAGGCATGCATGCAATGCGGGCACGCCTGTGCATCGTCGTCGTACCTGTATTTTTTCCTTTTTTCATTTTGACCTCGATCCAGTGGCGGAACAGGGGGGCCAGCAGGGGCCGCCCCCCCCCCCCCCCCCCCCCCCCCCCCCCATGCGGCCAATTTTTTTTGATCCCCCTTGTGCGTCCAAGCCCAGCATGCAGCGTGGAAGGTTTCTCTAGATCTGCATCCCGTGATTTCCGTCAGAATTGGAAGCAGAGGAAACGTCACGGACAAGAGGAGACTCGCATCGCATCGCATTGCATTTGCAGTTTGGCACCGTACCGGGTTGGGCGCCATGGGCATCCTCATGAGAGCGTGCGCGCCTCCCGCTCCCGCCGCTGCGGCCGCGCCAGCACCCTCCCGCTCCAGGGACGCCGCCCAAGCCCAGCGGAGGAGCAATCCCTCAAGGACCGGTCGTGTGCTCATGCTCGGCCTCGGCGGCACCGGCACGTCGGGGGGATCCACGGCCACCTCGCTCTCCAAGCTCCGCCCCAACCTCGACATCCTCGTCGGAGGCAGCAACCGTTAGGTGCAGCAGGAGAGTAATCTTTTCTGTTGCGGATGAAACGAATCGATGCCACACTACGGGAAACAGGGCCATTGCCGACTGCCGAGATCTGTGCCGACTGCCAAGGCCAGGGCAGTCGGCAAAGGTTATCTTTGCCGACTACCCTAGCTGCGGCATGTGGCAAAGACTGGCAGTCGGCAAAGATAGTCTTTGCCGACTGCCAGCCGGCTTCGGGAAGCTGGTAAAGTTGGGCAGTCGGCAAAGCCTATCTTTGCCGACTGCCGGCAGTCGGCACATCTTGCTGGGGCCGAGACGGCGCCCGTCGCCGTCTTCTTTGCCGACTGCCCCGCCATTTGGCAGTCGGCAAAGATTTTTTTGTGTTTTTTTCTTTGCCTTATGAGTCTAGGTCTTGTACGTTTGACATCGCCACTTGCTCCAAACTTCCTCAATTTTTTTCCTAGCCTCCACATGTGATAACATGATACCTCGAGAAGTTTCATGATTTTCTGAGCTGTTTTGCTATGTTTAGTTGATTTCTTTTGTTTCCTTGAATTTTCCCCGTATAATCCAAGTTTGAACTGCAGGTGCATGAAATAATAAAACTTAGCCATTCGAAAAATGATATTCATGTTGGAGAGTGTATTTTGAGGCCGTGTCCAGAAGCTCACCCAAAAGTTTGAAGTCCTTGTCCACGGAACAGGACTTTCCAGGCGTGGTAGAGGTGCTTTTTAATTATATTAAATCCAAACAAAGTCAAAAAAATCATAAAACTTGTCAAGGTGTCATGTTATCGCATGTGGAGCCTATAATAAAAATTTCAAAAAGTTTGGAGCAAGTTACGGCGTCAGATGTCCAAAACCGAGACACACATGTGGAGATGTCTGGGTTTTGGACATCCGACGCCGCAACTTGCTCTAAACTTTTTGAAATTTTTATCATAGGCTCCACATGCGATAACATGATACCTCGATAAGTTTCGTGATTTTTTAACTTCTTTTGGATTTTATATAATTAAAAAGCACCTCTACCACGCCTGGAAAGTCCTGTTCCGTGGAAGGACTTCAAACTTTTGGGTGAGCTTCTGGACACGGCTTCAAAATAGACTCTCCAACATGAATATCATTTTTCGAATGGCTAAGTTTCATTATTTCATGCACCTGCAGTTCAAACTTGGATTATGCGTGAAAATTCAAGGAAAAGAAAGAAATCAACGGAATATAGCAAAATGTTGTAAAAAGACCCCAAATTGGAACATGTGCCTATAAACAATACACATAGGCCGCAGAAAAAGTTTGAACTCAAAATTCAAAAAAAACTTTGCCGACTGCCACTGTGGACAGTCGGCAAAGGTGCTCTCTTTGCCGACTGCTCAGGCTGGCAGTCAGCAAAGGAGGACCAGATAAGGCCCATCGGCCCATCTTTTTCTCCTCAACCCTAGCTCACATTTCCAAATCCACCGCCCGCAGTGCACGCCGCCGCCCACCGTTTTCTGCCGCCGCGCCCCCCACCGTCCGCCCCCGTGTCCCCCGCCGTCCCCCACCGCGCCGCCGCCGGCCCCCGCGCGCCGCGCCCCCCGCCCCAGAGTTGCTCTGCCGCCGGCCCCCGCCGCCAAGCCGCGCGCGCCACTGCCCGCAGCGCCGGCCCCGCTTCGCCGCGACCGCGCGCCCCCGGCCGCACACCGGCGTGGCCCCGCGCCGCCGTCCCCACGCCGCCATGGCCCTGTGGCCCCAGCCCCACCCCGCCGCCCCTTCTAGCCGTGTAAGTAGGAGCAGAGGAGGAGGAGGAAGGGGAAGAAGGAGGAAGGGGAAGAAGGAGGAGGAAGGGGAAGAAGGAGGAAGGGGAAGAAGAAGGAGAGGAGAAGGAGGAGGAAAGGGAAGGAGGAGGAGGAGGAAGGGGAAGAGAAGAGAAAGAAGAAGGAGGAGGTGGTGCTGATGCAGCGACGTCCTGTCTCGTTCTCGGCGTCGTCTTCTCCGTGTGCACGCCCCGCCACCACCGAAGGTATGCAGATCATTGTGAATGTCGGCCTTCGTGCCGTTTGGGAATGTCGGCCTTCGTGTCGTTTGTGAATGTCGGCCTTCGTGCCATTATGGTTGTCGGCCTTCGTGCCATTGAAAATGTTGGCCTTCGTGCCTATGTTTTCTACAGGTTTTGGAACCTCCCCGTGCAGGGGAGGTGCTGCCGAAATTTTCAATTGATTCTAACCTATTGCCTTTTTTGCAGGACCCGTGGGAGGGACTCGGCCACCCTCATCGGCTTTGTCGCCACTGCCCCGCTAGCCTCTCTCCACCACCACCCTAGGTATAAATCACCTCCTTTCCTTACCCATTGTCGTACTTAGGTCGCGTAACCGAGTTAGGTGTCTCCCGTCCGAAAGGGATACGCGGTCGTTGGTATTCTGATCAGTGCATATCTGCGACCAGGGCTGGACAAAAAGCTCGTTAAGCTGGCTCGGTGGCTCGGTACAAAAGTGCTCCGATTGGACTCATTTATCTTTTAAAATGAAAATGACTTGATTTGGAACGACTTTCAACTTCGGCTCGGCTTGTTAGGCTCGGCTCGTTAGGCTCGTCGTGAAGTTGGGTCTTAAACAATGCAGGAAATAATGATGAATAAGATTATACCAATTTCTAAAAAAACTCGAAAAAAAACTACGGTTGGCTCGATATCTAGCCCTATCTGCGACGGTATCTCTTTCGGATTGTCCACGTTTCTTGGACAGCCCGCGGATGCGTAGATGGGTTAGCTTCCATGTTCCGCTCCCGTTCGAGTCAGAGTTTCGGCAGCACCTCCCCGTTGTTCTCTGGATACACACTCTCCCCAAACCGGGACGTGTATCGGGAGAACAGCAGGGAGGTGCTGCCGAAATTCCGTCTAGGACGGGAGCGGAGCATGGAAGCTAACCTCATCTACGCATCCTTGGGTGGGATTAGGACCTATCCTTCACCTATTAGATGGTAGGAATGCCTTGTACATGCAAATGCTGGTTTTATTACTCCCATACATTGGCACATGACAAAAGATGGTTGGCCGTGAGTGGATGTACACGGGCTGGACAGAAAAGAGGAAGAGCGTTGAATGGGTTCATGGGACCAATCAATTCCTGCAGCAAGCATTTGGCCCGGCTGATCATGGGTTGGATCGGACGCTGTGTCGCTGCAAAGACTGTAAGAACCAAAAAAGAAAAGTAGAGAGGGAGGTATACAAAGATCTTGTCAAGCATGGATTTGTGGAAAACTACGAGAGGTGGATCTTCCATGGTGAAGCGAAAGTGACTGTTAGAGAGGAGGAGGTGAGAGCATGCCTCGAGGAGTTTGATGGAGATGCCGGGGTGGTCAACATGGTGGTAGACTATAACGAGGCACGTGGCAATGAAGGATTGGTGGAGGAGGATCCAGAGGAAACCGCAAAGGCGTTCTATGAAATGATGTCTTCAGCATAGAAGCCCCTTCATGAGAAGACAACATGTCCCAACTGGATGCCATTGGACGTCTTCTAGGGTTGAAGTCGCAGTTGAGCCTGAGCTGAGACGGCTTCAATCTCATGTTGGCAGTGTTTGGCATAATGCTTCCGAATGACCACACGCTGCCGAAGAGCACGTACGAGTCAGTGAAGATCCTCCGTGCACTTAGGATGTCATATGAGTCGATCCATGCTTGTCGTAACGGGTGCGTCCTATTTAGGGGAAAAGAACTAGTGGCAGCAACGCACTGTCCAAAGTGCAAAGCCTCTAGGTATGTGGAGGTGGACGTTAGTGATGGCAAGAAGGAACAATCTAAGATCCCCGAGATGGTCGTACGATACCTTCCACTCACACCGAGGCTCCAACGGATGTTCATGATAGAGGAGTTGACGAAGCAGATGACATGGCACAAGGATGGCAAAAGATACAGTGACAAGATGGTACACCCAGTGGATGCTGAGGCATGGCAGTACTTCGATGACCAGTATCCTGAGAAAGCTAGGGATGCTCGGAATGTACGTGTAGCGATAGCAATAGATGGGTTCAACCCGTATGGAACACATGCAGCCCCGTACACTTGTTGACCCGTGTTCGTGATCCCTCTCAATCTTCCCCCCGGCGTCATGTTTGAGCCCAAGAACGTGTTATTGTTTTCGCTTGCGGCCATCCCTTAGGTACTAATGAGATCGCTTCTCTGTGCAGCTGCAGTCGGCGGGTTCGAACTCGACTCTGACAGATGGCCCTTCTCCACAGCACGGGTCGACGGTTGGCCCGAGTCCTGGTGTTTCTCCACAGCTCGGGTGGGGGTACAGCGCGCCGCAGGTCGGACCGTCCGGGTGGTCTTCGTGGCTGACAGGGAGCTCCTCACACCATGGTGGTGGTGACTGGTCGCGGGGCGAGTGAGTGGCTCGGTGCCTTCATGTTGTTGGATGATGGATGTTGTTACTTTGTTATGTTGGACCCCTTTGCTACTTTGTTGGATGTTGGATGATGGATGTTGGACTTGTGCAACTTGTTGGATGTTGCATTCGTGCGACTTGATGGATGATGGATGTTGTGGTTATGGATTATATGTGGATTTGTGTGATATATATGTGGATTTATGTGATATATATGTGGATTTCTGTTATATATACATATATGTACTTTGGTTGCTGCGATACATGAGGCAAAGCGGCAAAAACAGCAAAAAAAACACATCTCCCAGCTTTGCCGACTGCCCTGGTAGTCGGCAAAGCTAGGAACCTAGCTGCAAAAATCCTAGCTTTGCCGACTGCCCCTGGTGGTGACTGTCGACAAAGGCTTTGCCGACTGCCCAGGTAGCAGTCTGCAAAGCTGGCTGCAGAGCAAAATAAAAAAAAGAAAATTTTACCGACTGCCACCCCAGGCAGTCGGCAAAGGTTTTGCAGATAAAAAAAGGAAAACAAAATAAACCTTTGCCGACTGCCACCTAGGCAGTCGGCAAAGGAAACGCGCACCGTCATCTGACGACGGTGCGAGTTCCATTTGCCGACTGCCTACGTGGCAGTCGGCAAAGCCATTGCCGACTGCCTAGCCATGGTAGGTGGCAAAGGTGGTCTTTGCCACCTGGCCTTTTCCGCCTGCCACGTGGATTGCCGACTGCAATCCTACCTTTGCCGACTGCTTTAAGCAGTCGACAAAGAAGTCGAATCCGGTAGTGCCACTTGCAATGCTGCTGTCCCATTTAAATTTGATTTGCCACTTTGCCAGGGACAAAGACAAATCTATTGCAGCTAAGCTTGGGGCCAGTATAATATGGCAGCGGATCGGGTTCGGGGCGGATATCCGTGGGTTTCTGATCCATGGGTTTCGGTTTTGGTGCTTGGTTTTTGCCCATGTGTTTTCGGGTTCGGATACCCAAAATACCGCGGGTTTGGGGCGGATTCTGAATTTCACCCGTGGATCACCATTTGAGCCCTGAAACAACTTAGCCCACTAATAGCCCATTTGCAACCCTAGTATATAACCTGAAAATCCTCCATCCTTCTCCCTCACCCGGTCACCCCACCCCCTCCCTCCGCTCTCTCCATAGCCGCTCGCCTCCCCTTGCGCCGCTCACCTCCCTTCCTCAGCCGCTCGTCTCCCTCCCTCGTCTCTCTCTCTCACACGGCGGCAGCGGTGCGACTCCCTAGAGCAGGGGCGTGCGCGGCTCCATCTCTCCCTCACCCGCTCTCTCTCATGCAGCGGCGGGGGCTCCTGCGGCGGCGGGGCTCCTGCGGTGGGTTCCTGCGACTGTGGCTGGAGGCCACATGAAGCACAGGCGGCGGCCACCACCAGATCCGGCGTCGGCAGGTGGAGGAGCAGTAGTAGCGGTCCTAGATCCGGTGCCACCTCCTCCTCTGGGCCAGATCCGAGTGGCAACGGCTTCTCCGGCGGTTCACAGCGCGGGAGGTCACGGCGGCGGAGCAGCTTATCTACCTCAGCGAGGCTATAAATCTTCGGGTTTTGGAGGATCCATCGGGTTTTGGTGATCTAGCGGGTTTGGTTTCGGGGATGGATTTTCACCCGATTCTAGGTTTGGGGTGGATTCGGGTTTTGACTTCGGGTTTTGGTTTTGGGTGCATGGAGACTCCACCCGATCCGAATCTACCCCATTGCCATCTTGAGGCCAGTCTGAGTTCGTCTAGGTCGACAACGGCGATGCAGGCATGCTAAAGGAAGCGCTGCAGGGTCAGTATGAGTACATATGTTTAACTGATGGTATAGCTTCACGTTAGCAGCAAAGGTTCTCACATGGCTTCGTTTCCCTAGTATTTATATCATGTTATCCATATTTGTCTAGCCCCCCTTTATCATTTTGCTGGTTCTGCCACTGCCTCGATCGATCTCGAATGTCCAGGAGAGTATGTACGACGTTCCAAGGGTGGAAACTTAGAGCATCTCCAACAGATATGCTATCTTGGTCATCTAGACTATATTTGGCATTTTTCGTCAAAAATTGTTGTCCAATAGATGTGCTATCTTGTTTGCTAAAATACCAAGCTGGCTATCCCAGGGATTTCGCTAGGCAAAGAAAGCAAAGCTGCGCCGCTCGCCATCTTCCGAAATCCCTCGCCCTGTCGCTTGCCCGCGCGCGCGATCCTTCCCGCACGTGCTGAAGTTTCCTCTCGTGGCTATCCAGCACGACCTGCTCGATTCAACAATTCCCCATCTCATTCGAGTCGCCGTGAGCCACTTCGGAGTCGCCGTTTTCCTCTTTGCCGTGAACCACCTCCCCGTCGCACCGTCGGAGCCCCTCTGAGTCGCCCTTTTCCTCTTCGTCGTGAGCCGCTCCCCCGCTGCTCCGCCGGAGGCGCTTCGTCATGGAGAGGCGGCTTCCTCCGAATCACTGCCCCACCGTACCGCCGGATCAGCTTCGCCATGGACAGGCTCCACTGATTGCCGGTGAGATCCCAACTGCGCCGCTCTATTATCCTGACATCAGGCAGATGGGGGCAGCATCAGGCAGATGGGAACAGCATCAGGCGGATGGGCAGCAGTTGGGATGGGAGCAGCAGGCGGATGGGAGATCCCAACTATACCGGGGAGATTTCAACTCGTCGTCGCTCCCCATTATCCTGGCATCAGGTGGATGGGAGCAGGACTCACCAATGCTGTCATGGTTGGAGAGTGCGGCGCAAGGAGGCCAGCAACGATGAGTCTTTCCACCCAACAGTGCTGCTGCTACTACATCGAACCCATACCTTGACGTGTGCTCAGGTGAGTCTATTTTTCAGTACGTCTGTTACCATGTACAAAATGGTTAGTTTAGTTGAAAGCAGCAAGGGAACCAACTAAGATCAAACATTTTAGTTGCCTGTATCATAGATGAGTTTCACTTATTTTTCTGCACTTTATACCTTGCTCCTTGGATGTCAACTGACAGCATATTGGCACTCAACAGCTTGGTCGTTGGGTGCAGCCATAAAGATAATTTTCATGGTTTTGCTATCTTTGCTAGTTCAGTAGATCACATCAGATCAATGCTGCTTTTTTTAGTTGGCTGAATTTTCATTCGCACACTAAATTTTAGTAATTCGCAGATCAGTAAGGAATTATGAGTGTATAATGACCCAAGAGTCAACCATTATCTTAATCAGTAGTTTAGTCTCCCCAAATGCTGATGGGATAAGTTGTAGTCATTTCTACTCAGGTTGACCTCTAATCTGCTCCATATCTCATGGGTTTTGTTTGTGACCTAAAGAAGCTTTAGGCCTATGCTCTGAAGTCTGAAGAAGCAACTCATCTGTATTTGACAGAGTAATACCAGTAGCTTGTAATACTTCCTATGTACACAACTAGCAGTTTGGTTTCTAGCATATTTACATTTCACAGCAAAAATATACTAGTATCGACACTCAGGGGCTGCACGTGCATTTATCATCTCTCTCTCTATGTATTCACGATCCCAGGTGCGAAGTGTGCTCTTGGTCTGCACAATTAGCTGTAGTTAAGCATGAGGTCAGGTAGGGAGCTTTCTCCTAAGCCTGTTGAAGGAAGGTCACAGCGGCTGGCTTATGCAATTTTCACATAGTAGTACAGCGTCTTTGTGAGTGCTGCCCCAGTGTCATATTGCTCAAGACAGTAGCTTCCTTTGTGTTGAGCTGCTTGTTTACAGGAGCTTGAGATTGCTTTTTCAGCACACTGATTAGGCCATGTCAATTATTTGCTGCTATTTGTTCTGTGCTTCTGTCCGAATTCTTGTATGTTACAGTACTGAAGCAATGCCATATGCACAAAGTGTTATGTAGCTAAGTTTTACTGCATGATCATTTATATTTGCTATAATTTCAGCACATCTGGTGCCACCTTGTTTAATAGTGCAAGCATGTTCAGTCTGTTTCAGTCTCAGAAGACATTTTGATGAAATCTTTTTCAGTCTGGGCAGTGCACTTCCCCTTTATTTTACTCTTTGCTAACATGTTCAGTTCATCATCTAATATGTTCCTTGTGTTATGTTTTTACAGCCGAAATGGATTCAGGGAGACCTTTGACCGACATGATTATGGAGGGTTTCACTCTAGGTGGAGTGTCTAACAATATCCCACCTCATAATGAAGAAGAAGCACGCAATGAGGTCCCTGAAGCGGTCAAAGGAAATAAAAGAAGGTCCAAAAATTTCACTCTTAAAGAGGACGAGATGTTGGTGTCAGCGTGGCTAAATGTGAGTTTGGATCCTGTGAGAGGAGCTAATCAATCAAAAGATACCTATTGAAAAAGAATACATGATTACTTTCATTCAAAAAAGGATTTTGAATATGATCGCACACAAAGTTCTCTAATGAGTCGGTGGTCTAGTATACTACATGACTGCAACATATTTGCTGGTTGTGTTTCGAAGGTAGAGGCTCGAAATCAGAGTGGCGCATCTGTTGATGACAAGGTTAGATGACCTACCTTCACATGCTAATTTTCTATATGTTTTTGCTGAATCTCATGTGTCATCTTTGTTTCCCATTGCAGCAAGCAAACGCATTAACTATGTATAAGAATGACGACCAATTACACAGGACTTTTCAGTACATACATTGCTAGAAAATACTCAAAGACCATTCGAAATGGATGAATAGGCGCCAGCCAACGGGACCTCAGAAACCATTCAGCAAAAAGCAAAAGACCACTGCCAGTTCAACTCCTGCTACAGATGCACCACGCCCTATTACTGGTACTGTAGCTAAGACTGAAACCAAAATAACCACGGTGGAGAGGCCTACAGGGACTAAGAAGGAAAAGCTGAAATTAAAGCAGTGTTCGAGCATTGAAGCTTTGGATTATTTATTGGCAAAGAAGAAAGAGGTGGATGCTGAGAAGGAGTTGAAGAAAGAGGAGAGGGAGTTGAAGAAACAAGAGATGTGTCAGAAAGCCATTGCCTTGCAGGAAGAAAGAATAAAACTTGACAAAAGAAAATTTGATTTCGAGCGGGATCGAGAAGAAGAAAGAATTATAAATATTGATATGAGCACCATGTCAACCAGACAGCAACAGTTCTACGATGATCAACAGAAGAAAATACTTGCAAGACGGCTTGGAAATTAGTAGAACCATGATTTTGAATTTTTTAGATTTGGGCATAGTGTGAGACATGTTTAATTTTCTAAAATATTTTAGTTCACAGCATATCGAATTGATTAATGTTCTTGCATGAACCTTGTTATCTATATTATTCTGTAAAGGAGCTGCTTTTGACGTTTGCACCATCACATATATATTTGGGCTCGTGACACTGCATTTGATATCTGGAGCCTACTGTAGCCTGTCCGGCAATACATAGAAGTGCAGGTTGCTGTCAAGCATGCTGCAGGGTGGGCATGTTTGGTTTATTAAACCCTGGCCCCTGGGCATGTTGCCTGTGACCTTTTGTCAAAAAAAAAAAGTTGCCTGGTCATGCATACTCTGATTTCATAGCGTTGTTTGTTTGGTCAGGCATACTGTGATTTCATATCAGATATTTGAAAGAAAAAACATACCCTGGTACTGTAAGTCTGAGCAAAACTATCTGAGAAATTATAATGTCAATGACTCTTTACTGATGATTCTTTTTAGCCCAAGGTGCAGCCATTGTGATCTGGACACTCCTAGACAAGAACTTTTTCTTTCTTTCAATCTGTAAACCTATGTGCCCAGCATCCTCTGCTCAGATTACAGAACTAAGACCTGACAGCAAACTATCTATGAACATTGGATGGAATGGCAAGTTCAAGCCTTTTGCATCTGACAAAAAGCACAGTGAAGAAGTGGATCGAAGCACTGTTTGCAGCTGGTACTGTAGCCTGTCCGGCAAAACATTCAGGCTTTCAATACAAATGAAAGGCAAGCCTGTCACATAAAAAAAATATGTATATGTACATACATACTGATAGGGGTAGTATCAATGCCATCCATTGCGTCAATGCTTTGAATTATTACAGCTAATAAATCAAACAAAGAAGATAGGTCTAGAAACTAATACATAATGCCTTGATGCTGTGATAGTAAATGAAATTATTCATCAGTAATATTTGTATATAAATCTGGAAAATTATGCCACAGGTGCTCGATAAGGTCGGCTTGAAGCTGTGTGTGTGTGTCTCCTTGTCCTTGATCTTCTTGTAATTCTGCATGAATGCATCCAACTCAGGTGTAGCATCATGTGATACAATTACCTTTTCTCCCACATCATCATATCTAAAATCTTTTTCATCAACTCCCTCGTCTTAACAATCATATTGTGCATAATGATACAAGCCCTCATGACAAGTTGAATTGTATCCTCATCCCACACACATGCTGGCGCTCAAACAATGGCAAAGCGAGCTTGTAGAACCCCAAATGCTCGTTTGACATCCTTCCTACAAGCTTCTTGTGCTTTTGCAAAATATTTGTTCTTATTACCCCGTGGCTCGGGTATGGCCATCACAAATGTGGCCCAAGATGGATATATACCATCTGCTAGATAGTAACACATAGTATAATCATTCTCATTGATGCTATAATTTACCTGTGGCCCTTGACCTTCAGCAAGTCTTGCAAATATAGGAGATCTTTGAAGAACATTTGTATCATTGTGCGAACCCGGCATCCCAAAGAAAGCATGCCAAATCCAAAGATCTTTAGAAGCAACAGCTTCTAGAATAATTGTAGGCTCCTTTTTATGTCCCCTATACATACCTTGCCATGCACAAGGACAATTCTTCGAGATCCAGTGCATAGAATCAATGGAACCAAGCATGCCAGGAAAACCTCTACTCTCACCAATCGCAAGTAATCTGGCAGTATCATCCTCATTGGGCAACCTCAAGTATTCATGTCCAAATACCTGAACAACAGCTCTGACAAACTTTCTAAGACTTTCTAGAGCAGTACTCTCCCCAATACGGATATAGTCATCCATAGCATCAGCTGCTACTCCATAAGATAACATCCGGAATGCCGCCACCACCTTCTGCAAACAAGATAGTCCTAGGGTTCCGGCTGCATTCCTCTTCTGCACGAAATAGTCATCAAACTCCTCAATGGCCTTCATTATGTGTACAAACACATAACGCCGCATTCTAAACCTATGATGTCAGATAAAAAAAATATTCGGACCTCAATGCACACTAAACATAAGTCAATAAAATATGAGAAAATTAACCTGCACCGGAAATAGCTCGGTCCATACGTAGGATTATCTGAGAAATAATCTTCATACAATCTGCAATGCCCCGACTGCCTATCACGATTCACAACACGATGTCCCTCTACAGAACCACGATGGCATGCTGGATTGACAATTTCCGATACTACTATATGCGCTGCCGCAGTATATACCTCATCATCATCATCATCCGACGACGACGACAAAGAATCCATCAGCTCATTAACTACATCTTCAAATTCCATTATGAACCTTTGATTACGAGGGTCCTACGAATCTGCTTGAACACAACCAGGATTAAAGAAAGAAGATGGGTGTCGATCTACTCATTTGATAACGTGACCTAAAGGAATATCATATCAAGCATACATGAGATGATGGGGGATCCGAACACCTACAGAGTAGCAGCAGCCTGTCGCCACCAAGATCAGCGTCTCATCATGGGTCGGAACACCTACAGGGACGCACGCAATGGCGATGTCACCGCCAGGAGCCCAAAACGCGACGAGTCTTCTATTCACGCGAAGGAGCACAGCCGCTGCCAGTACGTTCGTGCGGACGACTCCGAAGGAATAGGTCGTGGAAAGTTTCAGTGCCAGGCAGAATAGGTCAGTGGTAGTTGGTGATGTGGCAATTTTTTAATATACAAGATGAGAAATAGCAAGTCTATTGGAAAACTCTTCTTTTTTGAGGACTTCTATATTTTACAAAAGAGCTAAACTATGCAATTTGGCTATTTATTTTGCCACATCTGTTGGAGATGCTCTTACTTGTGCCGAACGTCACAAGAATATAATGCAACTCTAGGTGTGTCTTGTTAATTGAACTATTTTAAATTTGATAAAATTCATAGAAAAAGTATCAACATTTATGACTCTAAATAGTCATATTATGAAATGTATTTCATAATGAATCTAATGATATTATTTGGTACCATAAATATTTGTAGCTATTTATGTAAATTTGGTCAAACGTAAGACTTGAGATTCTGAATACTTTTATGTTTTTTTGTAAATCATTGTATAAACATATACGCTAACATGCATGGATGTACATCCACACCCCTATGGATAGGGATGAAAACGGTACGGATATTTTCCGACCGTATTCGAGACCAAATCCGTTCAGAGGGGTTTTAATCCGTCCGTATCCGAGTCCGGATATTTAACATCCGATACAGTATTCGTATCCGAATATTTAAATCACATATTTATGATGTCGATATCCAATCATATCCTATCCGGCATTTTTTATACTATCTGTATTCGAATCCGAATCCGGACATAAATATGAAAACAAATACGATATCAGTGATATCCGTCCGTATCCGATCCGTTTTCATCCCTACCTATGGATGCACGCACAGACAGATCCTACCCTATGAGCACCTCCAAAACTGACTCACCGGCAGATTTTGATATTGACAGTCTTCATTGTCACAACCACGTCATCAACCACTAAGAGAATACATTGTTAAATCTTAAATAAATACAGAGAAATATAAACACCTTCATCAAGTCTAGAATTTGAACATGGATGGATAAGTTCCACCGCAACAAACTTAACCAGTTGAGCGGTACCTGCGATAGTTTGACTTAATTAGTACTATACTAGAGTTGCATCTTTTTTGGGATGGAAGTATAGAGCTCTACAATAGATCCCCATTACAACACCCCAATATAGTAATATAGTGCTAATGTGGCTACCCAATACCCCTTTTTTGTTAGTGGAGGAGATATTTGCAGCGGGTCACCAATATCTTATCCCCAGTACACGGTCTCACAAGTTTAACATGTGAAGCCCATATTTAGGTGGGCCAAATCATTTTTTCCTCGGAAAAAGATTCGGTAAGGATCATCCCTACCACGACCCCGTGCGGATGTATCAACTATCACTGAGGGCGTGATTGGTTCGTTAGACGAGCGTGGTTCGAACCTGTCAACCAAGCCTGTGTTGACCAGGGTGGGTAGATGCAAAACGTGCTTGATTGGTTATCTGCTCCCATGCAGCCAGTCCAGAAAGCAGAAAGTGATTGGTTGCCACAAATACAGACCAATTCTGCATGGCTGCTCTCTATCTTCGCCCAACCCCTGGGCTCAGCCTGCACAGCACCAGCCAGGCGGAAGGGTCGAGATGGCGAACTAGAGAAGGGTAAATAGTCCTTTCTAAAACTTAGTCGCGTCGGCTAACCGAAATAAATGCGGAATTAAAATTACTGGTCTAGTCAAGACTACACCCCTCTATCTATAACTTTAGCACCTTATAAAAGATCCTAATCAAGCAAATAAGGTGCCGAACTAGCAAGAGCTTACCTATCCAATTCTAGGAGCAAGGTCACACAAACCTATACCACTAGTACTTTGCACACCGGGGAACTCCTACACAACCAATAAGCAAAAGCACTAAGCTCCTAGGCTCACTAGCAATGCTCAACAACAAGGCAACCAATGCTAAATTAGAGAGCGCAAATTACTTAGCTACACAAACTAAGCAATGTGACTAACAAGGTTACACAAACCAAATTAGCCACGTAAAGGGGATACTTCTAGCTACACAAGCAAGAAGGTAACTAGCTAGCTACACAAGCAACTAGTTACAAGAGCAACTACACAAGCACTATGTATGTAAATACAAGCTTGCGTAGAGAGGATGCAAACCACCGTGAAGAAATACACAAAGTTGACACGATGATTTTAAACCGAAGTTCCCTTGGTTGCCACCAAGCTAGTCCCCGTTGTGTCGACAACACTTCGTGGTTCGGCAGCTAATCGGTATCCACAACCGAGCCTCCCAAAGGCTCCACAAGAACCTACCGCAAGTGTGGTAGCTCAATGACACACTCTACTAGAGTTGCTCTTTGTGATCCCCACGGGGTGAGCACAATCCTCCTCACAAAGCTTCTCCGGAGCCTCGCACAATCTTCTTGTGAGCTTCGACAGAGCCACAAGCCACCAAGCCATCTAGGGGGTGGCAACCTCCAAGAGTAACAAGAACCACCGGCTTGCAACTCGATCACCTAGTGCCACTTGATGCAACCTCACGATGCAATCGCACTAGAATCGCTCACTCACTCGATCAGATGATCACTATCAAGTATGAGTAAGTTAGAGGGCTCCCAAGCAGCACCACATAAGCCACCAAGGCTATAGTGTGCTAAGCTCTCTTGCCCAAGGTCGGCCAACCACTTATTTATAACCCCCATGGTCGAAATAGTCGTTGGTCCCTTCACTAGGCAAAAATCGCAACAACCGGACATGCCAACCCAGCGTCCGGTCACCATTGGCCATCCACGTGTCCTCCCCTTCAAACGTCGAACATCCGATCTCAACGGTCACCTGCCACGTGCCAACGGTCAAGAACGACTGGACGCGCAGCAAACCACGACCGGACGCGCAGGTGCGCACACCACCCATGTGCGTGAAGCACTGACCGGACGTGCCGACGCCTCGTACTAGACGCTATAGTGCCAGCATCCGGTCAAGTACAGAGAGCATCCGGTCAAGTACAGAGTGCCAGCATCCTATCGTCCTTGCTCGCTTCGCTGCTCCACTGGGTGCTTGACCGGACGCGCCGGTGCAAAACCCAAGCGACCCACACTATACGCTGCTGCCACTGACTAGACGCGTCCGGTCATGCCAAGACTGCGTCAAGTACAGCGTCCGGTCACCCTAGTGACCTCCATTCGCCGTCGATTCTTCGCCGAATCCTGCCAAGCAAGCTCGACATGAGGGAGAGGAAGTCTCCACACTTATCCACCTCTCAAACATCGTCTCCTTTGCAAATGTGATAACTCCACCAAGTGTACATCACTATGTGCATATGTGTTAGCATTTTCACAATCATTTTCTTCAAAGGAATTAGCCACTCAACTTGCCACGCCACTCGATTCTAGCAACGATGCAAAGTTAGATCACTCAAGTGGCACTAGATGATCGATATGCAAACAAGTTTGCCCCTCTTGATAGTACGGTCATCTATCCTAAATCCGATTATGCACTTCTCTACATAACCCTTGACCGGTGAAATGAAATGCCCTAGGTTATACCTTTGTCTTGCGCATTTCCATTCCATCTCCTCCAATGTTGATGCAACACATGCACCAACCAATCACCAAATGATACGATCCACTTCATATCATCACGTGACCGTATTGGTTCATCAATCTTGACCTTACTTGCTCTTCACCGTTGCGTCGGTTCATCGGCGCCAAGTCTTGCTCAAGCTTCACCGTCACACGCGGTCCCTCACTTCAAAGCCTCCGACTTGCCCTTCACACTTGCAACCGGTCCATCAAGCCAAGCCTCATCTTGATCTTCTCCACCTTGGTCACATGACTCCATGTCATGTCTCATATGCAATAAGCTCCTCCATCATCACATGTGCAAGCTTTTCAACATCTCCAAGCCATTTCCACCTCCATGGCATATGTTGCTCACACATATGTACCTGTGGACTAATCACCTATGTATCTCACATAAAACACAATTAGTCCACTTAAGTTGTCACTCAATTACCAAAACCAAACAAGGACCTTTCACAAGCTGCCAACAAACACAACTCCATCTCGTTTTTACTTGAAGTCATTTAGATTCCTAAATATTCATTTTATGTTCTAAGATTTTGAAATTTAAAATTTAGAATTTTCAAACAACTTAGAACGTTGACATGATCCATGCCACAATTGTAGTTTTAAACACAATCTACAGCTTTGTAGTTAACAATTTTTTATTTAAAATCATTTAGACTTCAAACAAATTATTTCAAAATTCTCATATTTTGATAATCATTTAGGCTTGGTGCCTGAACCGTGACCTCTTTTTGTCTTGTGCCCTTTATGTCCCTTTATGTGTCTCCCTGTTTCTCGTCTCTTTTGGGTTTCATCTCTAGCCTACCCCAACTTGCTTGGGACAAAAGGCTATGTTGTTGTTGTTGTTGCATGGAGTAACACCCTATACTAAAGTTTAAAATCCCAACGATGTTTAAAGCTTTATAGCAGACAAGTTCTTTATGTGAAATTATTTAAGAGCTAGAATATTCATTATATACAAGATTCTCAAAATTTTTAATATAAGAAAATAGCATCCTATTCAAAGTCACACTACAAGAAATGTGTAGGTTTATGACGTTTATTGCATGACATCAGGTCAAAAGGTCACTAAATCAACTTGTTTATGACGATTTTTTTAGAGGCATCCAAACTTAGTGACATAAGTAAATTTATGTCACAAAAAATGTCTTAATGCTAGTCCAATTGTATGTTATGACAATACTTGCCATGTCATAAAGTATACTTTGCAAGGATAGTGTGTCATAAATTATTTTATTGATTTTATTAGCATTGTCCAAGGTGGCATGTGGGTCCAACTGTCAAGACAGGTCTAGTAACACCGTAGGTGTTGATTAATGCCGTTAATCATGTCCATAGTCATATATCATTCTAGTAATTGACAAGTCAAATAAATCAAGATGTATATAAAATATGTAAATATTATTTATTGTTAATTATTTCAAATAGTAGATAAAAGTATACACCAGTACGTATATATGAATAACAGTAAATTGCTGAGTTGGGTATTAAAATAATAATTAAATAAAAATACATTTATATATGCACACATATCTTTATTTTTAGTGTGAAAACTCAATTAGTGCCAAATGTATTTGTGTGTATATATGTATATATTTGTGTATATCTCAGCTTATGTATATAATTGTTTGTACACTTGACAATTTGTTTTCTAATGAAGATTTAATTAACAAAAAAAGAAAATAAAAATAAAATGCCACGCACACACACCACCAGACCCACACACGCATGCACCACGCACGGGAGCAGCCCCTGCACCCGCGTGGCCTCTCTCGGTGCGTCTAGCTCGCTCTCTCTTGATGCTGACCGGGAGCAGCCCAGCCCAATCTCGCGTGGAGGCCGGCCCAGGCGAGCAGTTTAGCGCCGCACCCAGCAGAGATCAGTGTTCGCCAGCCCATCAAAAATGGTTCGAAACAGTTGCAAAAATCGAAAAAAGAGACACGCCCGAGGAGATTCGAACCTTTTTTTTTTTTTTTTTTGCGACGAAGGAGATTCGAACCTGGAGCGCTAACACATCCAGAAGCAGCTATGACCACTGAGGGATGAAAACGGATAAAATACAAATAGATATCACTCATATTATATTTGTTTTCATATTTCTGTTCGGATTCGGATTTGGACACGGATAGCGTTCGGATACATATACGAATACGGATTGACTCGGTTACGGATACGAATAATGAGTATCAAAAACGGTATGAATCGGATTCGGAGAAGGTCGGATACAAATATCTATTCGGATATTGAGTAAAAGCAGTATATATATATCATACGTGCGCAAACCATTACACCACTCTATGAGTCCATAATCCATCTAGATTAAGCCGAAAGACTAAAGAGTAAAGCAACAAATAAGATAAAGATACAGATTGTCTCAAACGTTTGAACACAAAGTTTGTTCAGCTCATCAAGATCTACAATCCTTATATAGGCTATTTTTTCATTTGAGAAAGTTTGAACAAAATGTAGTTCAAATTTCACAAGTGTGTGACATAGTTTTAGAAAGTCTATATGAGATTCAAGAATTTGTGACTAGTGTTTGATAAAACTTTCTCAAATGGGAAAATGAGCTATGTAACAATTGTAGATCTTGCTGAGATGATCAAACTTGGTGTTCAGAGTTTTTTCATCTGAGGTCATTTAGTGTCTCATTTGAGCAAGTTTGACCAAGTCAAATTTGGTCAAATAAAAAAACAACACTTTGACTCTAGTATTATGAACTCTAAATGACTACAAATTGAAAAGTTTTGAATACCAAGTTTGTTCAACTCATCAAGATCTACAATTGTTGTTTTGGTCAACTTTCCATTTGAGATAGTTTGGACGGTTCAAATTTGTGATTTTTAAATTTTGACGCCTATAAACTAGTTTTCGGAACCCTAGATTGTCTCAAATTGAAAAGTTTAGAATACCAAGTTTGTTCAGCTCGTCAAGATCTACAATCCTTATATATGCCATTTTTCATTTAAGAAAGTTTGAACAAAATGTAGTTCAAATTTCACACACACGTGTATACAGGGTGAGCCCCCTCAAAATTCGCTGTGAGTGTGAGCGCGAATGAAATTCGCTGTGAGCGCGTGCATCCCCCGCCAAAGCGAAAATTTAGGTGTAAAATGTTCCCTTTGCCCACGCATATTCTAGAATAGCCTTAGTCAGAACACGGATACTATAGTACTTTTGCCATTGTCACTATCTATTCCCTTCCTCGTTCCCCAAACCCTGTATGTTCCAAATCAGTCTCCTCCCGCAGCTCCATCCGCGGCCGCCACTCCTCTCCAAACCCTAACTTCGTCCGGCTGCGGAATAGGCCGCGAGGCCGTCTGCACCCGCAACCTCCGAGATCTAGCCCCCAACTCTACTCGCCACTGACAGCTGCACTGGCCACCGACATCTCCGCATCAAGATGGCTCCTGGTAGGAAGGGCAGAAACCGGAAGTCAACTACTCGTGAACCAATAGGTAAGATTGATTTGTGATATGACTTTTGTTGCTAGTTGTCTGATTTATGTTCATTATGCTAGATGTCACATTTTTGGTTCATACTAGTAGCTTTGTTCATGATAAGGCAATTCTTTTCTGATGATACTGCAATTGCTATTTGATTTTGCCATTTATTTTCGTTTTTGGGTATGGTCTATCCTTCGACCATAACCTTTGTGGTTTGGTCTGGATGGAGCCCCATCTGTAGTTGTTAAATTCAGCCGTTGGCAAGGCGGACAGCAATAATATTTGGTTTGGTCTATCCTTCGACCATAACCTGACAGCAATGGTCTTTTGTATTTTCCCTTGCAAATTACTGTTCCCATATGAAGATGATTTATAGTTTAATAGAAGTGACATCAATGACTTTTGAACCTGGATCCTCCCTTGGCTGTTGCATCCCATCCATTTTGTTTGATTATTTGTGTAGATCATAAGCACTGTAGAATTATTCTGTAACATGGTAGATCATATGCACTGCAGATCGTATAAAAGGCTGATTATCCAGTAATTGCTTGTTCATTTGGCTGCACTACTCAAGCTGTTATGTTAGTTCTCATAGCGGAATTAGTTCAGAAATATGCATGCTATGCTAGTTGTCATAGCGTAATTATATGATTTGTGCGCCTTTTGACCATATGTTCATATGCTCTTGTCAAGAGTCATTTCTCTATTGATCCAACCAATAAGAAAGCAGTGGAATATGCATGCGTTGATTTGCTCAAAAAAGGACAGCGGAATATGAGATACATGTTGAAGAAGAAGTACTTTAATGGCATAGCAGCTAACCAAGTAAGAACCACTTCACCATTGGGCACTATGACGGATGAGCAGTGGAAAGCACTAGTGGACATGTGGTCTACCCCAAAGCACAAGGTATCCTTCATAAATATCTCTCACAAATGTTGACTTAAAAAAGAACCACCCGTCCATTAATGTTTGCTTTTCTATAGGAAAAATGTTTGAAAGCTAAGGATACCCGTGGGCTAGTAAAGTACCAGCAGAAGACAGGATCTCAGTCCTATATTGCTCAATGCTATGTCATGGTAAGCTACTTTTATACTTTCTGGTGTCAATGAAGTAAATTTCTGCTGCTCAAATTGCTATTTTTAGTGAACCTGATTGCAAATGCAGTTATGTAGTGCCATTAATCTTTATTTGAAGTAGGCCAGCAAATGCACAGATGCAGATTGTTTTGTTTCTGCATGTTCCGATGATGAACTAGTAACTAGTAAATAATTAAATACATTGTGCCTCGATTAGCTGACCACTAACTGTACTAAAGTACTGATTAACAACAAGGATACACACTATTGCTGTAAATCTGGATTGTTTCTTTTCTGCATGTTCAGATTATGAACTTAACTAATAAATAAATGCATTGTGCCTCAACTAGCTAATCATCACCAGTAGTCACCAGTAGTGAAGTACTGATTGATAGTAAGGACACACATTGCTTTAAATTATTGTTTCAACTGCGGTTAACTTTCTTTTTCAAATGTTTAAACTGCTGTTTACATGTTTCAGAAGTCTAAATTTAAGGATGACCCACCCACTGCGATTGACTTCTTCAAGGCCACACATTGCAGCAGTAAGACAGGATATAGTGAGGATGCACAAAAAGCTATTGTGAGTACATCTTCCTGTCTTCTTTTGTACTATGATGGATAAAAATTGGAATGTGAGAAACCTGACTTGCTTTGTTTTCCATGCTAGGCTGAAATGGAGGCCATCGCTGCTCAAGCACCACAAGAAGGGCAAGCTGCAAAAACTCCAACCCAAGCTGTAGCTCAAGTTCTGCCAACCTCAAAATTTCTTCAAAATATTGGCATTGAGTCTGCAGCAATGAAGAGAATTGCTAAAGCTGCTGAAGTTGCTAAGCGTGTACAGGAGCTTGAGAGTGAATTAGTTGCTGAGAAGGCAGGAGCAGTAGAAGTTCGAGTTGAGATGGACGATCTGAAGAATCAAGTAGAGGAGGAGAGGGATGCAAGAAAGAAGGTGGAAGAAGAGACTGCTAGGCTGAAGAACCAAATAAGTGAGATGCATGGTTTCTTTCGTTCTTTCTTTGCTGCCAACTCTGCACCATCTAATGCCCCACAGTAAGTTTCAAAACTTTCTCAAATTAGTGTCTTGGTTGTCATTTTGATATGGACACATACCTGTGACCAAAGCTGTGGCCATGTATGCGATTTTGGAGTGACCATGGTAATCACTATAACGGCAAGTGTTCTCAGATTAGCATGTATCTAAGAACTTGGGTTGTTCATCTTATGTGAGAACTGAGAAGCCTATGTGTGGCTGGTCCTGTAATATTTTGGTCATGTGAACCTATTGTCCTGTAATATTTTGGTCATGTGAGCATGTTGTCATAGTGGTCACATGGCTGTGAACTAATGGTCATAACCTCTTGGTTCTGTAATGAAAGGTTCTGACCTTGGAGACTCAACTGTGAATGTACTGCTTATATTTGCTGGTGAAATGGATGTTATTTGAAGTGCAAGATTTGTGTATTGGTTGTATTTGAAATGCAAAATTTGATATATTTGGAATGCATGTATGAATGTTTTTTTATTTATAAATTGTGCTGTTTGCCAGGCCCAATTAAAAGCTATTTGGGTTGGCCCGAATAAGTATTGGATAGGCTCTAAACAGCATAGAAAAAAGTGGGCTGGTTCAAAAAAATTCGTATGGGCCATAAACAGTAGCGAAAAGATCTGGGCTGGCCTAAAAGATCTCATGTGGGCTCAGCCCAATCAAGTTAGGTCGGGCTGAAATCAATAGAATTCAGATATGGGCTAAAAACAAGCTTCCAAACAGAAAATGGACTGGGCTAAAATTCAGCCACAAAGAGCCCACTATAAGGCTGTTCTTACATGGGCTTTAGCAGGCCATGGTTTAATTTTGTGACTTAAAACCTATCGTCATAAACTTTTGTGACTTCTAAACCAATGTCATAGATTTATGACTCCAACATTAAAATGTCACAAATCATGGTTTAAGGCGCATGGTTTTTGACGCAAGCTTTTTCGTCATTCAGTCGTCATAAATGATGACCTATGATATAAATTGCAGATATTATGACAAAAGTAAAATGACATAAACCAACACATTTCTTGTAGTGTCACAAGATAGTATGTATGGACTATGACGCCTAAGAGGAGGGTTGAATTAGGCTTTCTAAAAACTTCTATTCTAAACTTGGCCTCTATTTTTCACTTATCAAAACCTATACAAGAAATTAATCTATCTTGACGTGCAACTAATTAATCTATACAAGGTTTTGTCAAGTGTGTTGCTTTCTGTACTGCAAAAGAGTTATGCAACCTAGGTTCCAATTATATCAACTAGCCTAACAAGCTAAACTAGAATAGTAAACACAATTGTAGTTTTAAACACATTTCTTGTAGTGCACACAACCTAGTTACACAATGTAAAGTGCGGAAGCGGAATTGAGATAGTGATGCAAACTCCCGTTGATGACTCAAGTATTTAATTAATAGATGTATCAAGAAACTCATGCTTCCCCCTAATCCTCATTAGAGTCCCTCTCAAGAATGTCCTCATAAGAGCCAAGCTCCTGGTCGAGTAACTTTGTGGAGCCCACGGGCCTTTTTCACGCGCAAGTGGGCCTCCTCTAGGTCTTCACCTAGACTGCTCCCCGTCATCGTCTTCACTATCGAGTTTTCGGATAAATTATCGCGTGCCTTGTTTCTTTCGGTACACTGTGAGGTGTGATCTCGCACCCCCAAGAAACTAGCCATTGGGCAGCAGGACCTGGCTTTTTGCAACTCGCTGGAAAGCTCCGGTGGTACCACTGGATAAATCCGGTGCTGCCACGTCAGCTAGCAGTTGGATCTGAGGGATTTTTACCGGTGCTTCTCCGATGCATATCACCGAATAAATTTGATGCCTCAAAATCCTCTCTGGAATGCCTTTGGATGCCACCTTTTCTCTGGTGCTAGTGTCTCCGCTGGCCACTGTATAAATCTGGTGCCAACCCTCGGTGACTAGAGTCGTTGGACCTTTTCGGTGCTTCTGTTTTCACTATATTCTGTGTGCTGCAGCTGTTTTCTCCGGTGTCACCTCCTAGTAGCCACCGGACTTATCCAATGCTGCTGATGCGACGTTGTTCTTCTTTGTTTCTCTGTATTTTCATGTCCAGGCATTTGTAACTTGTGTCTTGGACATTTAGCATGTCTTGTAAGTCTTCAACATATCTTCTAATGTCTTTCTTGAGGTGTTTACTATATCCTGACTGTGGGGGTATAGACCTGTATACCCTCATGGCTCCACATGGGCCGCGCCAGACAAGGTGGCCCAATTCGCCAGAAAGGGCCGTGCGGATCTCCGAATTGCTCGGCGAACCGTGTGGAGCAAGCAGAGACTACTTGATGGTCAAGGAAACAAAGTCGGTTAGAATAGATATCGTATCCTCTATGGATACAGCGGTTGTAATCGGCTAGGATTAGATTCTTTAGATCTGTAACCTTGCCCCCCATACTATATAAGGCAGGCAAGGCCCCCCCCTCAGATCATCATCATCACGTATCAATACAATCCACAAAGACGCAGGACGTAGGATATTACGCAGTTCGCGGCCCGAACCTGGATAAATCTTGTGTTCCTCTTACGTCACCATCTAGTTCGTTATCTTGCGCATCTCTACCGATAATCTACTACCGTGGGCATACCCCTTGGTAGACTGCCGACCACATCTCGTTGATAGTGGCGCGCCAGGTAGAGGGTGTGCGTGCAGACTCCATGACGAGCCAGATGGTCAGCTTCCCTGCTTCCATAGCCCTTCCGGCGGGACTGACGTTCATGATCAAGACGTTCACCTAGACCACCACCGCTGACGGCCCCACTAAAGCCGTGGAGGCGGTGTAGGCTCCTCCTGCGCCAACCGAATCTACATCGACAATGGCGGATTTGATCCCGGGACCACTCTCGGGGTCGCCTCTTCTGACCACTCGTCGTCTACTTCCTCGCTATCAAGGGAGGCATCTCGACAACACCAATTTGATCGAGTCTATCGATCGGGTCACTACGGGCCTGGCTGAAACTCTAACTCTAGTAGATTCGATCAGAGATTGATCTGCTGAGGATGGCTAAGGACCCACCCACCGTTCTTGACCTATTCGGGCTGGCCGCCAGAGGCGTCTTGACCCCGATCTCATGATTACAGCAACTCCAGAGGGGCAAACGGTTTGTTACCGACCATGACCCGCGATTGGCCTGAGGTCGGGGGATTACAAAGCCCTAACGGAGCACTCACCTAACACCTACCCATATGAGCTGGTGAACAGGGCATCTAAGTATACCGCCCTCATACCACATCTGTTCGTGGATCCCGCTGAGCGCGACCACATTTTGGATCTCTATCTGATAGACCTGTCTGAACCAGACCACCCTGCACCTACTGTTAACGTGGTAGAAATCAAGCAGATTGGAGATGACTCCCTCTCTACAATCTCGGAAGAGAGTACCAGGTCTATCAAATCTCACGGGACTAACTATACCCGCACCCTCATTGATCCACATGGGCAGAAGTTTTTAGCTTTTCCACCCGGCTTCAGAGGCGTTGTCTTCGCCGTTAGCAACGACGAACCCCCACGATGGGGAGACTGATCAAGAGAGGGTTGCTCGGGAGGAAAGAAACGCCGATCATAGGGCTCGGAGGGTCGACCTGGAGAATGCCGAAGAAGATGCGGCTGATGCAGGCGCGGGTGGCCAGCACGATATCTGTCGTGATCTGACCGACACTTTCGACATGTGCGACAACCAGCAAGTGTTCAAGACGTCGAGCGCCAACATTGCCATCGCCACGAATGAATTGAACAAGCTCCCTAAATCCTCGGCACTCGACGTTGTCAAGGCTTATTTGAAGGCAACCACAGTCCAGGTCAACGAGAGGCATACACCCGCTCCATTGGCGTCCACCACCCAAAGTCATCACCAACGAGGTTCCTAGCAACGGGGAGGTCCCTATCTTTACCAAGGCCATGACATAAACTATGAGGCGCACCATCCCCGAGATCAAGGTGGAAGATGCAATGTCGACCAGCAAGGCGAGCATGACGCTGATCAAGGGGGCGAACGTAACCAATATGGCGGGCATGGCGCACGTCATGGAGGAGAGCGTGTTGCAAACCATGGTGGCAGTCGTGGTAGACAACGCGGTGCCGACCAGAAAGTCGAGCAGCTTGGAGGTGACCTTCGTGATCATCTCAGCGCCAACTTGAATTTGAGGGATTGCATCGAGAATAATCGAGAGGAGCGTCATGCATCTGAGATGCAGCACATGCGAGAATATGATAAAGCACATGGTGCACCCGGCCGTGACTACGCACCACGTGCTGGCCATATCCCCGGCCTCCGGCCATTCACTAATTGGCTCTATGCTATCATCTGGCCAAGAAACTTCAAGCTCCACGATCTGGACACCTACGACGGGAAGATCAATCTCGAATAGTGGATAACACTGTACGAGATCGCTGTCCGAGCAACACATGGCGATGAAGACGTGATGGCCAATTATTTGCCTGTGGTCATCAACCAGTCTGTGAACCAGTGGCTCCTCAGCCTGAGGGAAGGTTCCATTAATACCTGGGCCCAGCTCAGGAGGGCTTTCATTGACAATTACATGGTCACTTGTCAACAGCCCGGCAACAAGTACGATTTGGAGAAAGTCAGAGACTATCCAAATGAACCGTTGTGTGACTACATCTGCCACTTCTTAGAAACGCGGATATCCATCCCTAACATCAACAGCGATGAAGCTATCTCCGCGATTATCAGAGGCCTCCGCCACCATGATGCTCTCAGGACCAAGCTTCTCCGCAAGAGGCCTGACTCAGTCTAGGACCTTCTCACGGTGGCGAAGAAGTGGATAGATGCTAATGAGGCTGACCAGCAGATCAAGGAGGATGTTGGATGGGCTCCTCGCCCCGACCAGCAAAATCGCCACCCCGACGACCGGCGTGATGATCGGCGTCGTGATGACCGCCGCGTTGATCGGCGCAACGACAACCGCGACCGCCGCAACGACAATCGCGGTCGGCATCGGCAGGATGACTTTAGGGGGTGGCAGAGCCGCAACTAACTAGTTGACAACGTCATCAACGCCGTCAAGCCAGTGCCCAAGCGCAACTATGAGGATGCCTACTCTAAGGTCCTTTAGGGTCCCTGCCCAACTCATCCGGACTGTGGCCATACAATGGAGGATTGCAGGGGTCTGAAGTCCATCTACCGCTTGGACCCCCGCAAAAGGCAACGCGGCGGCGACAAAGACAGCAATAAGAGCGACTGTCGGGACGACAAGAGGCCTTATGAGGAGGACAAAACCGAAGAAGAATGCGACAAGGACCCTCGTCAGGCCTACAAGGATCTCGATAGAAGCATCTGCAACATCTTTGGTGAGAAAGTTGTCCTAAAGAACGGGCGACAGAGGAAGCTTACCGCCTGAGCTGTTATGGCCCTCAACAACCCTGATGGAAAGGTTGCTGACCCTAAGTATCAAAACTGGTTGCACCAACCCATTATGTTCAGTAGAGCTGACCAGTGGGTCAATATTCTAAAGCCAGGGTGCTTCCCCTTTGGTTTGGATCCTATGATCAGAAACGTACAATTCGAGAAGGTGCTCATTGACGGTGGCAGTGCCCTCGACATCCTCTTCCGCAATGCTCTAACTGAGTTAGACATTAAGCCAGAAGACGTCTAGCCTTACGACGCACCTTTCTAGGGAGTGCTCCCGGGGTAGACCTCTCAACCTTTGGGGTAGATCACATTGGTCGTCCAGTTTGGCACCGCCGACCACTTCCGTATCGACTACGTTAACTTCATCGTAGCGGACTTCGAAGGAACATACCACGCCATACTTGGCCGACCAGCTCTAGCCAAGTTTATGGTGATACCGCAATACATCTACCTACTCATGAAGATGCAAACCGAGAAGGGCAACCTCGTCTTTGTGCTCCTTGTCGAGCTGGCTATTTTTCTCTACCAGCTCCTTGTTGCTTTCTGCTAGCTAAGCTAGCTTGTCAACAAGAAGAATTTTCTCTACCTCCATGCCTGCCGAGCAGAGCATGGTTTGTCAGCAAGTTATAAGGAGAACAGTGTATGAAGATTTTGTCATATACCTTTCTTTTCCTGGTCAAGGCGATGGCGCTACTCCTCTACGCTGGATTGTAGCGCGTCTTGTTCATTCCGGGCCTGTTGTAGTGCCTCTTACAGGCATGCTGCGTCCCCCTTTAGGGCTCTGTTTTCCTCCACGGTTGGGATGATAGTATCAAAGCACCATTTTCGGTACTCCGATATTTTTTCAATGCTCTGCAACATAATGAAGGATCAGTAACAACAATTTCTACAAAAGACTAATAAGGTTACATCGGGTTTCTAGTGCTCTTACCTTTATTTGGCCCATCAGGTCGTCTACCATTCGCTGCAGTTCTGGATGGCCCGGTCAGAGTGGTCTTCTTCGTAGAATACCCACTTGTTGCCTCGCTTCCTTGCAACGTGGACGCATTGAGGCGCTGCGGTTTCTTCTTCTGGGTGAACGATTTCCTCAATCTCTGCCTCTTCTTCAACTACAGCGGCTTCGGCTGCTGGACCCTCTGTAGCAGGGTTCTCGGTGCCGCTCTTCTCGACCACTACAATGCCCATTACACCGCCTGAGGCGGCGCTAGGCTTCTCGGTAGTGGGTGTGGGCTCTTCACGCTGTTGCTCTAGGATGTGCTGGTTGGTAGTGCCGCTGGGCCCAACACGCTCCTCAACAGTGCGGCTACTCTCCCCAACTGATGGCGGTTGGCTGCCAGTGGGGTGCTCCACATCCTTTGTGGACTCCGACCTACACCAGCTTAATAAGCTACCGCCTTCATAAATTAAAAAGGGGGTTATAATACTACTTATAGTTTTGAGCGCCTGAATGCAGCTCTGAATGGTCGACCGCTCTAGCTCCCGCTCCCCGTAGTGCGGGTACCAACCGCCTGGCTGCTGCTCGCCTACTCCATCCTGGCTCGAACACCCGCAGAAACTGCTGAGCCAGTCCACCCCGTGCTCGGTATGGTCGTCCGAGGAGGTGTCACTGCTCGGGGAGGCGTTGCTCCTTGGGGCGGCGTTGCTGCTCGGGGAGGTGTTGTTGCTCAGGGTGGTGTGGGTGCTCTTGGAGGTGTTGCTGCTCGGGGAGGAGTGGGCCCCCTTGGTGGTGTCGGCGCGCGGGGCGTACTTTGCGCCCTCTGCCGGTGTGCTAGCGGTATCTCGTCCTCCTCGTCTTCCTCGTCGTCGGTCAAGCCGGCCACGACTCTGTGTCATTTCCGACTGCTTTCTTCGTCATCAATGATCAAAGGGCCCCCTGTGCCTAGAGGGTCCAAGGACTTTCTCTTCTGGGAAGGCCGCTCTGGTGCGGGGTGTTTCCCAGCTGCTTTCCTTATAATCCGGGGTTCCTGCGCATCCACACCGGCTGGCCAATCGTTGGCAGGCACGTCGGAGATGTACACAGCTGCCCGGTCCTGGCCACGGATCTTGCAAACATTAGATTAAATGTTATGGTTGCAGTTTGGCAACTAAAAGATATCAAATTTACGCTATGGGCGATGATTGGACATACCTGTGGTGGCGGCGCTGTTAATTTGTACACCTTCATTGTGTTCGATGGCATGCGGTATCCTGATAGGTCAAATAGCTGCGCCACCCACTAGTTCACCTCCTCGCGCGTGAGGTTTCTTGCTGACTCCCTGGTAGGGTCACTTGACCCCGAGTACTCATACAACGGATGCACCCGCTCCTTGCATGGTTGCACCCGCCTGTAGATGAAGTTTAGTGCCACTGTTGGTCCGTCGAGCCAGCTCCTGTCAAACATCCTGAGCAGCTCTTCAACTTGTACCATTTCGGTGCTGGACGGCCTTGCCAACCAGCTCTCCTGCTGCTCGGGGATCTGAGTGACGTCACAGGCGACGAATGGCTCATGTTCTTGCTGCATGTAGAACCATTTCTTGTACCAATCCCTTGTAGATGAACTCAGGGGTACATTTAGGTATTCAGCCTTCACCCGTCCCTTAAGTTTAGGTATGCTCCTTTGGCTACCTTGGATCCTCCCGCACCTCCTTTCTTCTTGAGGCAGTAAAAGTGTCGCCACAGATTGAAGTGGGGTTGGATGCCGATATACGACTCGTAGAGGGTAATAAAAACAGACACAGCAAGAACAGAGTTTGGGTGGAGATTGCAGATGCTAACCCTATAGTAGTCACACAACTTCTGAAGAAAGGGATGGCATGGATTCCCAAATCCGCACCAATAAAAATCTTCAAAGACAACGATTTCGCCAGGATAGGGGTCTGGATAGTTCTCACCATCAGATGTCCTCCACCCTCCGATTGCGGCCTCAGCCATTACGCTGGCGGTGACGAGCTTTGAGAGAGTGTCCTCTGTGCTCATTGACTTGTTCCACTCCGCCGCCATCAGCTGTGCTCTTGCTCCGCCATCCTCTTCCTCTTCACCAACTGCGGAATGAGGATGCGGTGTATGGGGTGGTGTTGGAGCGGCTAGATTTGGTGGCATTCGGATCTAGGTTTATGGGCACAGCGGCGATGGAAATGGCGAAGAATGCGGAGCGAACGGTGTGGAAGACAAACTGACGTGAAGTGGCTGCCATGGGAGAAGTGGGGCGCCGCCATGTGGGTATTTATAAGAGCGGAGTGACCCTTTAACTTCCAGGGTTTTTGGGTAACCGCGCCCGACATGCCGCTTCCGCTCCCTCGATCATTATCTCCACGCGGGCCTTTCACGGGCCTTGGCTATGGTGAGGACCCCAAAGTGGGCCTATTTTGCTACATACGGTCTGATTCTAGCGTGACAGTACACTTTGTGGACCCACAACAGAGCTAGGGACTGCTACGTGGCAGATCTATCTGTATGCATCGGATTAGTGCTCTTGTTATCCATGGCTGAGCTAGGAACTGAATCTATAGCAGAGCTGTGGAGTGGACCCGCAACTGAGTTGGGGGGTTGCCTCACAGCGGAGCTGGGGGCCGCCCTGTGGCAGAGCCATAGGATGTTTTAGGGCCCACAACTGAGTTGTAGGATGTCCCGCAGCAGAGCTGAAAGTTGCCACATGGCAGAGTCATGGGTTCTTATCCATGGCAAAGCCGGGGACTGGGCCCACAACAGAGCTGGGGACTGTGCCGTGATAGAGCCACGGTGCGTAATTCTCAACTAAGTTGGGGTTATTTTTCTTTTAGACCCTGGCACCCATAATCAAGTCACCTGCTGTCAGGCTCGGGGACTAAGTGGGCACACTTCACCTTGCGGTGAATGTGCTTAACTTCTTTGGCAAACATGATTTGCTGCATAGTGCCAAAGGCGCGACCCCTACCTTAACACGACTAGATCCTGAGGACCACATCTCTTGACATTATGGCAGAGCCAATGCTGCTACGCATCATTAACTTTCCACAATGAAACTTAAGTGGGCACACTTCATCAAAGATGATTTGTTTTCCTTTTTTCTTGAAGCACCATGCATTTTTCTAACAAGGCATTTTCCAACAAGTGCGGTGGTCAGCTATCAGTTGAACTGGTCGGAAGGGTGGGAATAATCCTCGGCAAACCACCCTTCTGGTCGGGAGCTTTAGGACTTCAAGTTTCACTGGTCGGAGAAAGTCAAGACGGCGGGTTGCTTCAAAATACATGGTGCTCGGGGACTAGCTGTGGGGGTATAGACCCGTATACCCTCATAGCTCCACATGGGCCGCGCCAGACAAGGTGGTCCAATTCGCCATAAAGGGCCGCGCGGATCTCTGAATTGCTCGGCGAACCGTGTGGAGCAAGCAGAGACTACTTGATGGTCAAGGAAACAAAGTCGGTTAGAATAGATATCGTATCCTCCGTAGATACAGCAATTGTAATCGGCAGGGATTAGATTCCTTAGATTTGTAACCTTGCCCCCCGTACTATATAAGGCGGGCAAGGACCTCCCTCAGATCATCATTATCATCACGTATCAATACAATCCACAAAGACGCAGGACATAATGTATTACACAGTTCGCGGCCTGAACCTGGATAAATCTCGTGTTCCTCTTGCGTCACCATCTACTTCGTTGTCTTGCGCACCACCACCGATAATCTACTACCGTGGGCATATTCCTCGGTAGACTGCCGACCACATCTCCTCGACACCGACCTCCACATTTTCTAAGTCTAAGCCAACCTTGTATCTATTTAAACTTTCCTTGTATACCAACAAACTTTGTTAGTCAAAATGGTCATGTTGTTCGTCAAATACCAAAATCACATATTGGCAATGCAAGGTGTCATTTTTCTTACATAGTGTACATGTAGTGTAGTGGTAGGGAGTGAATACACAAGGTTAAGTCTTTGAAGTGAATGTTTTTTTTAATAAGGCATCTTCCTTTGTTAATTGGATCTGTCTAGGTGACATTCAGCTGTTTTAGCCCCTCTCAACAACTGAATTTTGCCCATGCATTTACACTGCCTTATAGCTATATCTACACTGTCTTATTACTATATTTACAGTGATTTTATCAGTGTAATTTATTGGACAGAGTGATGTAATTTCGGGATAACACAAATATATGCTAAATTTTAAAAAAATACAAATTATTTCTATGGATTCTAGATATCATAGAAATATATGTCAAATTATTCACAAATGTCATCAAATTGTTCACAAATTGTTCAAATTTCAGAAAAAAAAATTGCAGAGGAAGAGGTAAACATGCATTCGCATCCTTCCCCACTCTCGTTCTCCCAGCCGCAGAGCCGATCGTGTCGGTGCCAGCGGCAAAGGCAATGGCCTACCTCCGGCAGCACCTCGTCCTCGCGGCGGCGCTGTCCTCCGCGTCGCGTGACCTCCACCCGCTCCGGGCAGGCTTTCTCGAGCGCGGCCGCGTCTGGTGCGACAACTGCCGCGCGGGCTTGGGGCGATGATGGCGGCTAAGGCACGCGCGACGGTGAGGACCGCCCGCGACGACGAGGACGGTGCAAGACTGGCGGGTGAGGGCCACGAACGGCGGATGCGGACGACGACGGCCAAATCGGATGGCCCAAAAATCGGTTGACGGCATGGGAAAAAACAACCAGTTGACGTTTAGCATTTCTCTTGTTAATAGCAAAAGACAAATTTTGAATGCTTGTGGATGGAGGTAGTATCTGTCTTGTACAGTTCAGCTTGTTCTCCATGTAGTAATTGTGAAGTTTTATCTCCAATTTCCTCAGAGATATACTAGTCGTATCAAATTTATAAAAAAAAATTTCTATGGAAGGACAAAGACAAAACTGTTCAGATGCATGAACTATAGGAAATGTGCATATATATACACATCTAGGTACTTGGTATATACCAAAAGTACTCCTACAGTAATATCCGCCAGAAGTAATTTTCATGAACATGTACGAGATTCAGTTTTTTCCACAAATGACTTCAGTGATTTCACAACCACAAACCTGCTGGACAGAGCTAACAAAATCCTGAAGGTTTCTCTCAGCCGGCCCACCTGCATCTGCCGCCTGCTGAGCTCTCTCTTTCAAAGCCTTTACTCTCTCCCTCATCGCCATTGCTTTCGTACCCCGACCCATGACCAACTCAACGCACCTCGCCAGCTCCATCCCAGCTAACACGCCCTCACTGTTACGCTCTCCTCTGATGTCAATCTCCCACTCCTCCTCGACCAAGTACGCATTCGTTGGCTGGTCGAACATGCTGGGCACACCGACGAGTGGCACGGCGGCCGCCATGGCCTCCATTGTCGAGTTCCAGCCGCAGTGCGAGACGAAGCACCCGACCGCCGGGTGCGACAGGACCTCCGGCTGATTGCACCAGTCCACGACCATCCCATGGCCGCCGCTGCTCTGGGCGTTCTCCAGGACGTGGCGTGCACCGTCCTCGAGCCCGTCTCTGCGCACGGCCAGCAAGTATGGCCGTCCACACTGCAGCAGCCCTTCGACCATCTCCTCCATCTGCTGCTTGGTGGACGTCGCTATGCTCCCGAACGACACGTACACCACCGACTTCTCCGGCTGAGCTCCGAGCCAGTCCATGTACCTCTTCTTGTCGGCGGCGTCATGCTTGTACAGATGGATCCGTTCTTCGTTTGATGAGCCGCCACCGGCGGCGACCATGGGACCGACGGCGAACACGTCGAGATGCCGCTTCATCTCCGACAGCACGGTCGCCTCCAGCTCGTCGAACGTGTTCACGAGAACCTTAGGCCGCCACTGGTCCATGCTCTCGAACAGTTCCCGGAACATCTCGACGACGGACTTGGCCAGCGGGCTGCCCGACGTGTCGACGAGGTAGGACGGGAAGTCCCGTATCCGGAGAGGACGGCGGCGTAGCCCGGGCAGGCTGACCTCGTACGCGGGGTCGGTGACGTGGCCGGCGACGACATCGCCGTAGCCGTGGAAGTAGTGGTACTCGGCGGCGAGGACGGTGGCCGGCTGGATCCAGTACACGGCGAAGGGGACCCCGTGGCGCGTCGCGACCTCGACCGCCGCGGGCACCAGCAACGTGCACACGACGCACGTGACGGTCCTCCCACCGGCGGCGAAGCGCGCGAGCATGGCGGAGAGACTCTCGGAGCTCACGCGGCGCCTGCGGGCCCAGTCCTCGGGGGTTCTGGGCAAGGAGCCGTCGTCGAAGCCGTCCGAGTGGGGGACGTAGGAGATGACGCCGTCGCTGGCCTCCTCCTCGCCGGCGGCGTCAGCGTCCAGTGATGAGGAGAACATGCGGCGGTGGGCGGCGACATGGACGGAGAGCGTGGCGAGGATGGATGGAGCCGTCGACGTCGTCGCTGAGCCGAGCGAGGCGGTGAGCCAGGGCGCGCGCTGGGTTGATGTGGCTCTGGATACCGTAGGCCACCACCAGGAAATGGTGGCCGTGGTGGCGGCTGGTGTGCTGCTGCTGGTGTTCCTCGTGGGCCATGGATCTGCACTTCTGCAGAGTGATGGGAGGAGCGAGCGACTAGAGTGAAATAATAAGGCCCTGTTTGGTTACGACTGGTTAAAGTTTAACTTCCATCACATCAATGTTGCGGTAAATGCATGGAGTACTAAATATAGATTAATTGCATGCATGTCGACACAGATTAGGAGTAATTTACGAGACGAATCTATTAAGCCTAATTATTCCAAAATTGAAAACTTTTTGTCAAATAAGACGAAAGTGCTACAGTGTTTGTTAAACTTAAACACCTAAACCAAACACCCTCTAAGACTGTGCTTTATTAGCTCTGACTCTGAGCCTGGACACTACACACTAGCTAGGCAGAGTGCGTGGATGGCATCTTGATGCCCATGAAGCTTATCCACGCCGCAGGTGCCTCTAAACTGGTGTCTTGACTTGATGCAAGGAACCAAGAGTGGCGACATTAGGCCGGCCGTCGTTTGGTACGGCTTCAACAGCTGCTTCACGAGCTGTTTTACAGCTTCGGCAAGCATGTTTATTTTCCTGGCTCCATGTATGGGCCATGCTGGCCGGATGCAGTTGGGTCTGTTCGTTTTCCTGGAGGGTGCTAGGGTGAAGCCAGAGCGCGGACTTTAGGACTTCAAAGCACTGCTGAGCTAGCCCCCGGGAAACAAAATTCAATTTCGTTTCTCTCGAGCTCGATTGCCGCCATGCTCGCCTGGGCCATTTTGCCCCAGTGCTGGTTGGCTCTGCCGGATCACGTGCCATAAGGAAATTTCTCCCCGCGCATTATGGTTTCGGTGCTATTTTACTACTATAACAATCTCTACTTTTCTGTCTCCCTAAATCAGCGATTTGTCGTGTAATTTGAGCCGCCTCAGCCTCAGGCCTCGTGAGTATCCCCCTAGCACTCCACCCACACGTCACTTGTGTCCAAATCCAGTATTCGTCCTGATCATTTATTTTCATCCAATTTTGAAATGAGTATTTGGACTGTAAACAAATTCAAATGAAAAAGTTACCAAATACAAAGTTTGATAACTTTTTGAGATCTACAATTTTAATTTTGTTTTTTCTCCATCTGAGGTTGTTTGAAAATTTTGGATTTTCAAATGTAAGAAATTCAAATAAAATTTTTCTTGCATAGATGATTTCAAATGAAAAAGTTGTCAACTACAGAGCTGCATAACTTTTTGAAATCTACAATTTTTCTTTTGGTCGTTTCTCCATCCAAGATCATTTGAAAAATTTAAATTTTTTAAATTAAAAAGTTGTCAACTATAAAGTTGCATAACTTTTGTTTTGATCCCAATTTCTTGACAAAATCATGGTTAACTTAATTAACCAAGAGAGCTTCAGGTAGGGTTTGAGATCGAGCACGACATACCTGTAGGCGATTGTCCTCGGCAGTGGTAAGGCGCCCCTGGTGGTGGCTCGTTCTCCTCAGTGGCAGCACAGTCGTCCTCGGTTGGCGGCAGTCATCCTCGGTGGTGGTGCGACACTCCTGGGTGGCGCGCACAGCGCTCCTCGGTGGCGGTCGTTGGCAGCGGCAGTCCTCGTTGGTGGCATGGGCTGCACTTCTCGGCCGGGGATGATCCGAGGAGACGGCGGCGTTCACGCGGTGGTTCTCGGAGGAGAAGGCGAGGTGATGCGTGGGGAAGTGAAAATTTGGGGTCGCCCTTTTGTTTTATATAGGGTATGACGGCTATGACTGTCGGTTAACTTGGACCTGAGGCAGTGATAAAGGACCATCACTGCTAGTTGACTGGGAGTACAACCATCACTGCTGGTTTGGTTGGACACGGCAGTGACTTCACGTGGACAAATTCATTTTAGGTCAAAAAATTAGCAAACATTATCCAAAATTGTTTAAAAGTTTGATATGATGGTGCCAAAATGCTATGATGTACATGTTTCAAAGTTTGAATTGAGTTATGTGAAACTATGTTAGATCTGTACACATGTTGTGAAAAATGTGTAGGCCCCCCACTTAAAATCATTTGAAATTTTTTGGCATCCATATGAACCCCAAGTGTGCTTTCATGATAACCAATTTCATAAGTTCTAATTTTAAATAAGTTTGTCACGTTAAGTCATATCGGTATTGGTAACTTAACTTTAATCAGTCTATGATATATAAAGCAATAGTATACACACATATATAATCTTGTGGTAAATCAATTTTATGTTCAGTGTAGTCTAAGTTTCAACTTCATTATAGTAATACTTCGTGATAATCAATTTCATAAGTTCTTGTTTTGAATAAAGTTTATATATTTCAATTCACACATTATGTCATATCAGTATTATATTGGTAACTTAATTTTAATCACTCCATGATATATAAAACAATACTATACACACAAATATTTAATGTCTTGACATTAATGACCTTTTGAGAGATTGCATTGAAGAACGAGCATCACTAGTTGCAATAATGAAAACTGGCAGCAACTAGGTCAACATGACATTCAACCTCTTATACCAAAGTCTACAAACATACAACCATACTTGTCAATTCCATTCCGATGACCATTCCGGTTTAGCTATTGAAACGGAACATACCGATACCGGTGTATTCCAGTGTACCATTCCGGAGTTCAACTTATTATTAATAATATATATATTGTGTATCTATAAATTATTTTTTTAGGGGAATATGTCTATAAATTAGTAAATTAGTAAATGTGAACTAGGCAAATATGAAGCACAGTAATTATAGGCCCAACAACAGCCCAAGACGTAGCTCTGTTGGCCCGTAAAAAAGTCTACATCAATCAAAGAAGGAAAAGAAACATCGGACGCATTGGCTGATTCCTCACCTAGAAGAGCTCCGCCCAGGCTCGCACAGGCACAGCCGCCGCGCCATCCTGAGATGCGCCGCTGATGCCGCATACCTCCGCTGCACCGTAAGAGCTTGGAACCTGCTGCCGTCCGTGAGATCTTGGAGCCTGGAGCTGTTACCTGCCTCACTGCCTGCAGTCCGTCCGTGTCTCCTGTGTGTTTTTCTTTTTCTTTTTCTTTTTCTTTTTTTTTTTGCTGAATTTGTTTTCTTCTCAGATCCTGAATATTCCTCCCCTCAATCTTTGCTGAGGCAATAGATAGTGTATCTCGATGGGTTCCTTCCTGTTCAAAATTAGATTGCTTCCTCTTTGGGCCTTGTGTAGATGCAAAAAGTTTTTTTTTTTTGAAAATGTCACATCGGATGTTCCGTGCGATGTCAAAAGGGGTTTTCGAATACTAATATAAAAACTAATTACATAGCTTGCCTATAAACCGCGAGACGAATTTATTAAGCCTAATTAATCCGTCATTAGCATATTTGTTACTGTAGCACTTTAGTGTCAAATCACGGACTAATCAGGCTCAAAACGTTCATCTCGTAATTTCCAACCAAACTGTGCAATTAGTTTTTTCGTCTACATTTAATGCTCCATGCATGAGATGCAAGATTCGTTATTGTAGTTTTTCACGAAAAGTTTTTGATCTAAACAAGGCCTTGATTTCTGGATTTGGATCGCAGACGCAATGGGATTTGGGGATACTGTATCAACCGGCACCGGTATCAACAGCACTGGCAGTTCCGCCCGGAATGGCCGAGATTGGCCGAAAGCGACCGGAATTGCACGAGATTGATGCCGGTACGGGATACAAGATGTTATGTACCATTTTAGTCACTAGTACGAGGCATTTCAGTCGTTCCAGCTGGTACCGGAACGGAATTGATAACTAGGCATACAACCTTTTATAAACACAGTACAAAAGACTACAAACATACAACTTTTTACTGAGGTCAATGTTACAATCGAAGTCTACAAATATGTTACTATATAAACCATCTCACAAATACTCTTGTAGCACCCACAAGTGGGGCCTCATAGGAGCAAGCTAGAGCATGCCGGAGAGCAGGGGCGAAGCTACGTGATGTGGTCGGGGTCGACCGACCCAGACGACTTGGCGATAGCCTCTCGTACTCTGCGAATTCTGGCCAGCACAGACCCCGGTAAGAAAAAATGTTTGACCCCGGTGGATCGCAGTGGCAAGCTTAGACTGTCCACAGTGGATACTCTAAAACGATACTCTAAAGCTTTAGAGTATAAATATAGAGTACAAACTGCTGCACTGGGTACTCTAAAACGATACTCTATCCTTTCTCTCACTCTATATTTAGAGTAGTATTGTGCTTACTCTATACTCAATAGTGGCGGGCCGTACTAGCTAAACAAAGGAAAAAATGCTATAACTCACAAACCAAAAATCCAAATTAAATTTCGATTGCACCATTAAATTCGTCTCAATAAATCCTTCAAAACTAGATCACACATGAATATATTTAGATAAAGTGACAAGTGGGTCCCACAGTGGATATAGTGGATAGAGGATGATATAGAGGATGGATGGGTGCGGGAGAATTGAGTATAGAGGAGAGAATCTTGCTGACTATGACATATAGAGGATGAATATAGAGGTCCATGAGTGCGGGTAGTCTTAGGCTATCCGCACTCATCATCCTCTATATCCATCCTCTAAAAGGAATATTCCGTCCTAGTCACCATAAAATATACAGTTTTCCCGCATCCATCCATCCTCTATATCATCATCTATCCACTGTGAGGCTCACTTGTCACTTTATCTAAATATATCCATGTGACATCTTGTTTTGAAGTATTTATTAAAACGAATTTAATGGTGCAATCGGAATTTAATTTAGTTTTCTAGTTTGGGAGTTATAGCACTTTTTATAGTTAAAACAGTAGGGCCCGCGCTAATACTTCTCTCTTCCTCCTGCTTTCTCGCGCGCGCATGGCAGCAGCATCACGGGCCCGGATAGCGTAGCTACTCTATGTGTCCTCTCTCACGTCAAATATACCGGATGAAGTTGATTTACCGGTCGCGATAGAGGACCGGCTGCAGCTAGTTTCGTCCGCTATCTGCTCGTGTGTCCCTTTACCGGACGTGGTCCGTGGACCGGTGCGAGCAGTCTTAGACGGTGGACGCGTCCAGCAGCCCAGCGTGAGGCTTGCAAGTTGCAACGCGGCCAGCGCCAAGCCCAGTAGTCTCGGCCATTAGCCTTTTGCCTTCATGAATGTGCAGCACCAGCACAGCTGGAACCCAAAAGGATTCAACTTCAGCCTTTGCACTAATCGAGGATACGATTTCGGGAGTTTCTAAATCCCCAGTTGATGGATAAGGATACGATTATCTTGCTGTTTTTGCGTTATATAATACTCCACACAACATTACATCATATTTTGTTGTAATTGTTCCAGACTTCTAGATTAAGAGCTTGCTGCCTTGCTCTTCCACAGTCCAGCGGGCGGTCAAGCAAGCATGAGTTGCCCTTTTGTCTCCTTTTTTTTTTTTTTGAGAGCGTGTTCTATTGAGCAGGATGCTAGATCTAAAATAACGAACCGTTCAGAAAACTATTCGGGAATAACATGTGCCCCCGGGCATTCGTATTAAGATAGAGGACTCCCCACCTAGTCCGAGAAAACCTCCAAACCTCGTACCCCGCCCTCATACAGGGGTCGTTACCCTATGATTGGGCCAGTGTCATAGACTTGTGCTTTGGGTAATGCGAGGCAGATGAGTTTTTTTTTTACCTGTGGTACTGCAATTCGCCCTGTGACGATCGAACCAAGGCCGCAAGGTTGCCACCCGTAGTGCTTGACCAGCAGTAACTTAATTATGCTATAACTTAGTTTTGATGGTCAACTAGACTTGTCAATTGCTTGAGACAGATGCGATGCATTTTTTTCTTCCTTTGGATGGTCAAATTATGCTATAACTTAGTTTTGAGTTATTTTTTTCTAATATGTTTTATGTTGTAATAAGTGGTATAATTCTCTTGCCTAAAAGTGGTAAAACCGGATTTATTCCTTTATTAAAAAAATATCATGCGTTTGTATTGACCCCGGTGGCATTTTATCCTGGCTTCGCCTCCGCCGGAGAGAGCCAATGGGGTGCATAAGGGTTTGGACCCGTGTTGAGCAATTGGCCGCTGCTGGCTCAACGTAGACCAACAACCATGTCGTGATGAGCAATTGGCCTGCAGCTGGCTCAACGCAAACCAACAACCTACCGGGGCGCTGAATAGAGTTATATTACTCTATCTTCACAAACATTTTTCTAGTACCTCATGTGCATCATCTTGACTACGCATAATGAAGCATATGTGGTGGACTTTCTCCCATAAAAGAGATCATATATATGGGATACTATAAGTGGCAAAAACAATATAATGAGGTATCTTGCATACTAAGTCGGACAGTAGGAGGAACCTCATCTTTAAGCATGGTGGCATCCGAACGCTGCTTTTATAACCAGAAGGAATAGTGATAGGTGGGATCAATGGTGGAGAATCAATAATGCTATAGTTAGGTGGATCCAATGGGCGGAAAGAATTCTGATGGGTCACTGCCAGGTAGTGGCTTAATCCGGCAGGGATATATCACTATTGGGTCTTAGCAATAGCCGGTGGTGATAACGTATCTATCACTACTGGCTTGTAGCTTGAACTAGCAGTGATATATCACTTCTGTGTGATGGTTTGAGCCAACAGTGATAGGTGCCATCATTACCTGTTGAACAGCTTCGCACTAATTTTTTGGATCCTATAGGTTTATGATCCGGCAGTGATAAGAAATCATTGTCGGCTCCAACACAACTGGCAATGATTGTGTGTTCTGGCGTAGTGAAATAGCGTCTACAACACTGTTGAGATAGCAAGAGGTTTACGAGTTTCATATTTGTATTGCCACTTTACTACTTCAGTAGGCAGGAAACAATAGAAATTAGTCGAGTGTTTGGTTTGGGGATCAGAATCAAAACTCATTCTAGATGGGTGATGCATTCTGATCGGGTTTATTCTTTAAATTTAGTGAAATAACGACTTTATTTCTCATACGACTACTAAATTATTGTCTTATAAAAAACGAGGTGGTGATGTATCACTATTATTATCTGGTTCAACAAACAACCACACCCGCAACCCCCAACGCCAACCATCATATCGTTTTAAATTTATATACATTTCGTGGTGAAGCACTGATGATGCTCAGGCTGCAACTTGCGACTTGTCAGCATATCAATTGAAAATTATTCTTTTCATTTCATAAAAATATATTATACTTCACATTTTTATTTTTTTCAGTGAAGATGTTACTCCACGTTTACATGTGTCCAAACAAAAGACTTATCGGCCAGCTAATTAATATGCCAAATAGCTGTTTGAGATAAAAAGTAACCAATCATTTACAACGTTCTTAAGAACAGTACTTTCTCCGATTTTTATTAGATGTCATATTACCTTTGTTCTAAATCAAACATTTGTATCTTTGACCATTAACTTCAAAAGATTTATATAGATTCGTGTCTATGTTTTATATTCACTATGAGAAATACCTTCATAATATATAATTTATATGTTTGTGAAATTATAAGTATTTTTAAAAATGTTGATCAAAGATAGTAAGAATTGACTTAGAACAAAACTAACATGACATGTAAAAAAGAATCGATGGAGTATATACTGCAAGTAAAACTAAAATTGACATCGTACTTTTGACTTGAGGGAGTGTATATCAACTGAACCATCAGTGAACTTATTGAGGGGACCGTGCATGCGCTGTGGTCATGATCAAAGGACCAAAAGAATTATTAAAACACTGTACATGCACTTTAGTAAATTAAATTACTAAAACTAATTCATACATGATCGAGGGATCCGTATCTTCCAATCAAGAATTATTAAACAGATATACTAGTGTCCAGATGTCCGGACAAAAGCGTGTGTCCGAACGCCCGTGCCACCTTCGTCACAGGCGCCCACGGAAAAGGCCGTGCCTGCCGCTCCTTCCCCTTGGCTCCCTCCTCTCTCTCTATGATCACGAGTCCGGACGCCCGCGCGCCCGCCGCTCCTTCCCCCTGACACCCCTCTATCTCTAGGCGGGTGGGACGCAAGAGCCGGCATGAGGACGAGCACGCCGCGTCCGCAAGATCCTTGGTGCACTGCACGGCCCGACCGCCGGCCCATGGATCGCCGCGCCCCATCCCTCGGTGCCCAGGCCGTGCCCCCCATGATGCTCTACCTCTGAAACATGAAACACTTGGATGCAACATAAGACTGAAGCAAATAAAACATTTGGAACATACAATTGCAACATGTGTGTGAAACATATGCAATATCCAAATAAAACACTTGCAAATTGCAACATGAAAACACTTATTGCAACATAAGACTAAAACAGCTGAAATATTTTGAACATACTCTTGCAACATAGGTGTGAAACATGTGCAACATATAGATAAAAAATGTTTGCAATATACGTCTGAAACAGATGAAACATTTTGAACAAACGTTTGCAACATGCCTCTGAAACACTTGCAACATATGCAACATCCCAATCTACTTTTACAACATTCATACAAAACACCTGAAACATACCTCTGAAACAAATGAAACACATGAAACATATGTTTGCAACATTGGGATGGAGGTCAGGGCCGGTTGATTCCGGCCTCGGGGCACGAGCACCACCAGCGTGGGCTGCGCTCATGGGTGCCCTTGGCTCGGCCGGGAAACGACCTGAGGCGCGCGATGGCACCACAAGCATTAGCCTAGGCCGGCGGCGTGCCCGACGGTGTAGGAGCGAGCGGCGCGGGTGGGCGCGTGGCAGGTGGGACTGCGGAAGCAAAGAACGAGAGGCGCGGATGGGCACACGCGACGGGCAGGAACGAAAAACGAACAGCACAGGGTGGGAGCGCGTGCGGGGAGATGGTTGCGGCAGCAAATGCGGAATGAGACGGATGAACAGCCGCACGGCGCCGTAAAGCGTGTGATCGTGTGATGGGCAAGCAAGTGGGTAGATATTTTTGAGGGAGGGATGTGGAAGATGTAAAGAGCAGAAGGTAGGCTTGGTGGGCCGTGCAGGCCTAGGATCGACGTCCGATCGGATGGACGCCTGCCTGTGAGCATTACCGATTATTAAAAGAATTCGTTGTCAAGAATGGACCTGCAGACTGAATTCTCTACTGTGGTCTATGGCCTTAATTATATAGATTTTGACATTGTTTTGACAAGGTCACGAAGATTTCTCTCGGCAGACCCACCTGCAATGGCTGCTGCCTGCGCTCTCTCTTTCAAGGCCTTTGCCCTTTCCCTTATCGCCACTGCTCTTGCACCGTCACCCACGACCAACTCAATGCACCTCGCCAGCTCTGTCCCTGTCAGCACACCATCGCCGTTTCGCTCTCCTCTGACGCCAATCCCCAACTCTTCCTCGACCAAGTACATGTTCGTCGGCTGGTCAAACATGTTGGGCAGGCCGACAATGGGCACGCCGGACGCCATGGCCTCCGTCGCCGAGTTCCACCCACAATGCGAGACGAAGCACCCGACCGCTGGGTGCGACAGCACCCCCAGCTGGTTGCACCAGTCCACAACCATCCCCTGGCTCTGGCTCTCGCTCTGGGTGTCGTTCTCCAGCAGCTGGCCAAGGCTGCTGCCGCCTTCGCCATCGCCGCCGTCGACACCGTCCCTGCGCACGACGAGCAAGTATGGCCGCCCACACTGTCGCAATCCTAGAGCTATCTCCTCCATCTGCCGCTTGGTGAGCTTCGTCACGCTCCCGAACGACACGTACACCACCGAGCTGTCCGGGTGACCCTGAAGCCACTCCATGTACCTCTTCTTGTCGTGCTCGAACAGATGGATCCGGGCGTCCGTGGCGGACCCGACCATGGGGCCGACGGCGACCACGTCCAGGTGCCGCTTCATCTCCGCGAGCGCGCTCGGCTCCAGCTCGTCGAACGTGTTCACGACCACCTTCGGCCGCCATTGGTCCATGAACTCGAACAGCTCTCGGAACACGTCGATGAAGGCCCTGGCCCTGTCGCTGCCCGACGTGTCTGTCAGGAACGACGGGAGGCAGCCTAAGCGGAGAGGGCGGCTCAGCCCGGGCACGCGCACCTCGTGCGCGGGGTCCGTGGCGTGGGCGGCGACGAGGGTGTTGTAGCCGTGGAAGTAGTGGTAGCTGATGGCGAGCACGGTGGCTGGCTGGAGCCAGTACACGGCGAGAGGAATGCCGTGCTCCCGCGCGACGTCGAGCACCGGGAGCGACACCATCGTGCACGCGATGCACGTCACCGGCTGACCGCGGCTGGCGAGGCGAGAGACCACGGCGAAGAGGCTGTCGGCGCTCGCGCGGCGCCTGCGCGCCCAGTCATCAGCGCCCGTGGGCCAGGACAACGAGCCGTCGTCAAGACCGTCGGAGTGGGGGACGTAGGAGATGACCCCGTCGGTGGTCTCCTCCGCGGCGTCCAGTGACGAAGGGAACATGCGCCGGTAGGTGACCACCGGAACGGAGAGCGTGGCCGTAATGGAGCCATCGACGCCGTCGAGCCGTGCGATACGGCGGGCGAGGGCGCGTCCCGGGTTGACGTGGCTTTGGACACCGTAGGCCACCACCAGGAAATGGTGGTGGCGTCCCTCGTCGTCGGCCATGGAGAGAAGCGTTCGACTGTGGGGTGTAGCAGTCTGAATTGATGGTGGATCTGTGGTCAGTTACAGTATCTTGTAGGCACGCACTACTTTGCATTGTGACGTTAGCAGTGACATCTGACATATACTCCGTACTATGCATATGCTTATCTTCTAGGGCCTTGTTTAGATGGTAAACTTTGGAGGCAAAGTTTGCATAGTAAATGTCCCGTCACACTGTAGCAATTTTGTTTTTATTTGGTAATAATTATCCAAATATTGATTAATTAGACTTAAAATATTTGTCTCGCAAAGTACAACAAAACTGTGTTATTAGTTTTTGATTTCATCCATATTTAGTACTCCATATATGTGCCAGTATTTTGATGTGACGAGGAATAGGAATTCTGCATAGTAAATTTAGGAGGCAAACTTTAAAATCTAAACAAGGCCGAAAAAGATAGGTAGCATGCAGGTTCAGGGACTACCTGCTACCAATGCCAAGTGCTTGGATGTTGAGCAAGATTTCTGTAATCCACTTTAGGCAGGAAAAACGAGGAAAGGACAATTATCATATCGTTTGTGTATGTCATTGACTGACCCCGTGACACCTAACAACAATAACATAACATTTTGTCCCAAGCAAGTTGGGGTAGGTTAGAGATGAAACCCAAAAGAGACGAGAAACAGGTAGACACATAAAGGAACATAAAGGGCACAAGACAAAAAGAGGTCACGGTTCGGGCACGTTGATTGCCAATCTCCAAGCGCTCCTGTCCATAGCTAAATCCTTGGAGATATTCCACTCCTTAAGATCTCTTTTAACGGACTCGTCCCAAGTTAGTTTAGGTCGACCTCTACCGCTCTTTACATGATCGGCCCGCTTTAGAATTCCACTACGCACCGGCGCCTCAGAAGACCTCCGTTGGACATGTCCAAACCATCTCAACCGATGTTGAATCAATTTCTCCTCAATTGGTGCCACCCCAACCCTATCCCGAATATCGTCGTTCCGGACTATATCCCTCCTTGTGTGCCCACAACACCAACGCAATATACGCATCTCTGCTACACTCAATTGCTGGACATGTCGCCCTTTTGTAGGCCAACACTCAGCACCGTATAACATCGCCGGACGAATCATCGTCTTATAGAACTTACCTTTCAGCTTCTGAGGCACCCTTTTGTCACAGAGAACGCCAGAAGCTTGACGCCATTTCAACCAACTGGCTGAAATTCTATGCCTAACATCTTCATCAATGTCTCCATCCTTTTATAGCATCGACCCTAAATACCGAAAAGTATCCTTCTTGGCCACCACTTGCCCATCGAGGCTAACGTCTCCCTCCTCGTGCCTAGTCGCGCTGAAATCGCACCTCATGTACTCGGTCTTAGTCCTACTAAGTCTGAACCCTTTCGACTCTAACGTATGCTTCCATAGTTCTAACTTCCTATTAACCCCCGCCCTACTGTCGTCAACTAGCACCACATCATCAGCAAAGAGCATACACCAAGGGATATCACCTTGTATGTCCCTTGTGACCTCATCCATCACCAAAGCAAATAAATAAGGGCTCAAAGCTGACCCCTGATGCAGTCCTATTTTAATTGGAAAGTCACTGGTGTCGCCATCACATGTTCGGACAAACGTCACCACATCCTTGTACATATCCTTAATGAGGGTAACGTACTTAGTTGGGACTTTGTGCTTTTCCAAGGCCCACCACATAATATTTCTCGGTACTTTGTCATATGCCTTCTCGAGGTCAATAACGACCATGTGCAAGTCCTTCTTCTGCTCCCTATATCTCTCCATCAATTGTCGTAATAAGAAAATCGCCTCCATGGTCGACCTACCAGGCATGAACCCAAACTGATTTTGGGTCACATGTGTCACTCTCCTTAGGCGATGCTCGATAACCCTCTCCCAGAGCTTCATCGTATGGCTCATCAACTTAATCCCACGGTAGTTAGTACAACTTTGAACATCTCCCTTGTTCTTGAAGATATGTACTAATATACTTCTCCTCCATTCTCCAGGCATCTTGTTAGACTAAAAAATAAGGTTAAAAAGCTTAGTTAACCATACTATCGCTCTGGCGCCTAGGTATCTCCACACCTCAATGGGGATACCATCAGGGCCCATCGCTTTACCTCCCTTCATCCTCTTCAAAGCCTCTCCGATCTCTGCCTCCTGAATTCTCCTCATAAAGCGTCTGTTGGTATCGTCAAATGAGTCATCTAACTCAAGGGCAGGACCCTCATTCTCCCCATTAAACAGCTTGTCAAAGTACTCTCTCCATCTGTCCTTGATCTCCTCATCCTTCACCAGAAGTCGATCTGTCCCATCCTTGATGCATTTGATTTGGTTGATGTCCCTTGTCTTCCTCTCGCGGATTCTAGCCATCCTATAAATGTCCTTCTCCCCTTCCTTCGTGCCTAGCCGCTGATAAAGGCCATCATACGCCTGACCTTTTGCTACACTCACAGCTCGCTTTGCAATCATCTTCGCTATTTTATAGCCCTCGATGTTGGCTACACTCTTGTCATGGTGGAGACGCTTGAAACACTCCTTCTTCTTCCTAATAGCCCTTTGCACCTCGTCATTCCACCATCATGTGTCTTTCGCTTCCCGTTTGCCTCCCCTACTCACGCCAAACACTTCCGAAGCCACCTTCCGGACACATGTTGCCATCTTTAGCCACATGTCATCGGCATCTTCTCCTTCTTCCCAAGGCCTCTCGTCTAGCATCCTCTCCTTAAACGTTTGCGCTGCTTCTCCTCTAAGCTTCCACCATTTCATTCTCGCAAACTTGGCCCGTTTGTCCCAGTGGACACGTACCCGAAAGCGAAAGTCCGTCACCACAAGCTTATGTTGAGGGACAACACACTCCCCAAGTAACACCTTACAATCAAAGCAAGCACGTCTATCCTCCCTCCTTGCAAGGATAAAGTCGATCTGGAAAAGATAAAATAAACCACTGAATTGGGCTTATACGAGAGGAAAAGATAAAATAAACCACTAAATTGGGCTTGTATGTAATTGAAGCAATGAAACACCTCAGAATAATGCAAGCAGACTCGTGAGTTCTGAAATGTCTCGACAATGCAGATGGATAAACTAAACTGAACTGAACCAAGACAACCTTGCGGGGTTGGAAGCTTGATAGAGTAGTGGTGAAACATTGAGCTCACCTAAACATGGACTAGGGATGACTGACAACTCAATGATACCATAGGAAAAAAAATCTAGTGTCATCACTTGTGGTATCTCTTCATCTCAAGTTCAATTCAAGCATTTCACTTTGTGTCATTTACCTTCTTAGACTTGAATTGAATGCCTTTACCCTAGGTTGCAAACCCCACTAGCTCGGAAGTTCTTATTAGGGCTCACTTGTGTTACTAATAAGAGTGTCTTTGATTTTTAGTGGTCACACCATGTATTCACCAGTCCCATCTACTCGGTTTCTTAGATACTACAATCTATCCTTCAAGGTTGATGTTAATGAGATGACCAAGAAGGAGAAGAAGGGCAACAAAGATCGTTGTGCCTTCATCAAGATCAAGTGATTAAGATGAAGACTTTGTCCTTCTAGTGGAGAAGACTCAGCGCATGCTCTCCAAGCTTGGCATGAAGGGGTTACAACTATGACCGCAATAAGAACAAATTCAAGGCAAGTTTAGGGGAGAAGAAAAGAAAGAAGTGCTACAATAATGTTAGCTATAAAAATTTAAGTATTTGTATCCCTTATGTAACAAGCACAAGATCATGATAAGCACTAGGAATGATGAAAGTGAAGAAGAGGGGAAGGCCAAGAAGCCACAAAGACAATGAGAACAAAAAGGATGATGAAAACACAAAAAAAGGAGATTATAACAAGAGCCTTGTTACCGAGTGGGTGTCTGAGTCAAGTGAACATTCACGATCAAGTGAAGAGTACATACTCCATTCCACTACCAATATTTCTCATGTGCCTTATGGCAAAAGATGTGAGGTGATGAGATTGATGATGATTTCTCTCCTAGTGACCTAAACTAAAATCTTGAATGACTAGACATGCATCAACAAGAAACAAAAAAGAGCAAGATCAAACAGCTTGAGAACTCAAATGGGAAGAAACAAAACTACAAGGTCAGACAACTTGAGAACTCAAATGGGAACATTAGTACTATTTTTCAATATGCTTGCAAAGCACAACTAGGATAAAGAGCTAAGTGAAGTTGTGCTTGAAAGTCACTTTAGAGCAAGTACTCAGAGTTACTTGCCAAGTACATTGATTTGCTCAAGAACCTTGATGAGATAGTTGTGGATAGAAATCATACTAAGGATAGCTACTACAAGATTAATCGCCTTCATCATGAGCTAACAAATGAAAATCAAGAGCTTGAGCTTGCTTATGGGCCATAAAACATGACCACAACAACTTGTTCTTAAAGTACCAAGGCCTTGACATGATCCAAAACAACAACCTTGATGAACTTGAGCAAGCAAAGACTAAAAATGTGATTAAGATGTCTCTACCTCTTGTGATGATTTGCCTTACAATGTTCCTTCTATTTTGTCAGATGACCTTGCAAGGCTCAAACTAGGGTGAGGTTGCAAGCCTCAACTCACTATGGAAGCAATTGAATAAAGGGGGTATGAGCACAAGGAGATCTTGTTCCAAAATTGAAGATACTATAACAAAATCAGCCTTGAGTCTTTCCCAAGACTAAAGTTGAAGAAGAAAGGAGAGGTCCCTTTTAATATAAAAAAGCATATAGAGGGAAACCAACAAGAGGGGTGAAGAAGAAAGGAAATGAAGTTGAAGAAGAAAGGAGAGGTCCATAGTTCCATCGAATCTACAAGCAAGCTCTAGCTGAAGATAGAGTTACATAAGATAAAGGAAGACCATACACAATCATGACAGCAAGAGAACACCCGAAATGGCTAAACACAGAAGATTCAAGGGGAACAAAAGATAGAAGTCTGGCTGCCAGTAGGGACAAGTACACTGAAAGCATCTAGGCCCCGAGGTTTGGTTTCGGCAATTGATGACAACGCTTTATTACCATGACTAACGTGTGTTTTGCAGAAACTTTGGTAAGTTAGGTCACGGAGGTTTTAACTGCTTTGGGCACCATGGTATTCATGCCCCTTGATGGAAATCGTTTCGGTTTTCAAAAGAGTGACGTCAAGATTAAGGACGGTTAGTTCCGGATGTCGAGGTGTTGAGAGACATTTGGAATAGTCGTTAAGATCTTCGTTTTTCTCTTTTGGCCGTACTATAAAGGGGGGCATGAGCGGATAGCTTGACCTAGGCGAGTCCTATGTTTAGGTGTGGTGCACACTTGTTAAACTTGGCGCTAGGCAGCTCTAGAATAGCTCAAAGTTCAGTTGGAAGCAACTTGGTTCAAGTTGTGACGCGTTTCGGAGTGTTTCGGGTCGTTTTCCCATGACCGGACGCGGTACTCGGCATGACCGGACGCGTCCGGTCAGTTCAGTTCCGCGGCTAGGGTTTTAGCTCTGAACACCGGACGCGGTCCTCGCGAGGACCGGACGCGGTGGTCAGAAGTCGACACGTGTCACTTGAGGGAAACACCCGATCGGACGTGACCTGGGTGTGATCGGCGCGTCCGGTCACAGTCCAGTAAGGTCCAGAGACGACCGGACGCGTCCGGTCATCACCGATCGGACGCGGTCGCGCGTCTGGTGCGAGTACAGTATGCTCCCTGCACGATCGGACGCGTCCGGTCACCCCTGACCGGTGCGTCCGGTCACTCAGTTGTTTTTCGGATTTCGACCGTTACGAGCGACCGGCGCGTCCGGTCAGTTCAACCGGCGCGTCCGGTCAGCTCGTGTTTTGCTGAGTCAGCAGGTAACGGTTCGTTTTGTCTGTGGGGTGTATAAATACATCCCCACCACCTCTTTTAGAGGTCTCTTGCTCATTTGATCAGCTGATAAACACCTTTAGAGTGCAAGGGAGTGCAAGAGCACTAGTGAGGATAGAGATTTGAGAATCAAAGCTTGAGAGTTCCTCACTAACGATTAGAGAGTAGCAAGTGTGCATCCACTTTCTCATTTGGGCTCGTAGTGGTCAAGTGAGAGTTCTAGCTTGTTACTCTTGGTGATCGCCATCACCTAGACGGCTTGGTGGTGATTGGGAGTTCGGTGATCATCCGGCGGAGCTTGTGGATGACCCAACTCATCTTGTGAGCGGTTGTGGGTGATTCACCGTGACGGAGTGTCGAAGAATCAACCCGTAGAGAGCACTTGATCCTTGCGCGGATCAAGGGGGAGCTACACCCTTGCGCGGGTGCTCCAACGAGGACTAGTGGGGAGTGGCGACTCTCCGATACCTCGGAAAAACATCGCCGTGTTCCTTGCCCCTTTACATTCAAGCATTTACATTCTCGTATTTACTTTCATTGCTTGTTTACATTCCTAGACTTGCCATGCTAGACTAGGATTAGAAACTAGGGTGCAAAACTTTGTATCGGTAGACTCTCTAGGAACACAAGTAGACACTAGGGGTGAATTCCGGCTTGTAGGATTTATTTCTTGCATTTAATTTTTAGAAAAGCCCAATTCACCCCCCCTCTTGGGCATCTTGATCCTTTCAATTGGTATCAGAGCCGTGTTGCTCTATTTTTAGGCTTTACCGCCTAGAGCAAGATGTCTAATGGGGAAGGACCACCTCCCACTTTTGAGGGAGACGATTTTCCATATTGGAAAATTCGTATGGAGGCGTACCTCGAAGCCTTAGATGTTGGGTGCCTTAGAGCCGCAACCGAAGGGCTTCCCCCCATAAGGGATCCCGCTAACCCAAGTGGTGACGAGGAGAAGTACGACCGGTGGAATGCAAAGGCCAAAAATGCACTCTACCGGGGCTTAGGCAAAGATATCTTCAATCGCGTGCGTAATGCAAAGAACGCTCATGAATTGTGGGAAAATCTTTGTGCTCTCCATGAGGGAACTAAGAGTGAGCGTGAGGAACGCTATCACATAGCTTTAAAGAAAATTAATTCTTTTGAGATGCTTCCCAAAGAAAGTGCTAATGACATGTACACTCGCTTGAATGTTCTTGTAGAGGACCTCAATGCTCTTGGGCTCACCAAAATGAGCCAATCGGATGTTGCAAGGAAGATCTTGAGTGTGCTTCCCGTTGAGAAGTATGGACACATTGTCACCGTGCTTCACCAAAGTGATCTTTCCACCGCAACATCGACTCAAGTTTTAGGGAAAATCAATGCTCATGAGATGTACATGCATATCACTCCGGAAGAGGGCTCATCATCTTCCAAGAAGAAAGACTTGGCCTTCAAAGCTAGTCATGACAAGAAGAAGAAGAAGGGCCAAGCCATGATGGTGCAAGAAAGCTCAAGTGAAAGTGATGTTGATGATGAATCACTTGCACTCATGGTGAGAAAGACCACCAAGATGCTAAAGAAGCTCAACAAGAGTGGCATCAAGTTCGATGGCAAGAAGAAGAAATTCTTCACAAGTAGCAAGAGAAAGCCAATCTCGGAGATGGATTGCTACAATTGTGGTGAACTTGGCCACCTAGCTCATCAATGCCCTAGACCACCAAAAGACAAGTACAAGAACAAGAACAAGGGCAAGAAAAATGATTCAAGTGATGAAGAAGAAGAGAAGAAGAAGAACAAGCCATACAAGAAGAAGGATGGCAAGAAGGAGTTCCACAAGAAGAAGAATGGAGGAAAGGCATACATTGTTGGTGATTGGCTCACCGACATTGAATCATCTTGTGAGTCCTCCGAAGATGAGAGCGATGATGAGAAAGAGAAGGTTGCCGCATTTGTGATGGGGCCATCATCTTCACCAACATCTTCATCACCACCTTCACCGCCTCCTTCACCATCATCGTCCACAACTCACCTATGCCTTATGGCCAAGGGTGAACGAAAGGTACAAAACCATGATAGTGATGATGATAGTGATAGTGATGATGAATATGACTCACCTTCTTATGATGAACTTATAAAATTGCTAAACAAATACACTAAAATCATAAGAAAGACTAGAAGTGAAAATGATGATCTTCAAAATGAAAATGAATCACTCTCATCCAAGCTTGAAAATATTCAAAAGACTAGTGGTGAGCTTAGAGTTCAAAATAAAGTGATGTCTTCCACTCTCAAGGAGCTCAAAACCTCTTATAAAGAGCTTAAAGATCAACATGATAAACTTGAGAAGAAGCATGATGAGCTCATCACTAGACATAATTCTCTAAAGGACAAATACACCACATTAAAAATTGACTATGATAGTCTTGTGGTTGCTAATGAACTTGCTCTTGAGACACATGATGCTACTAACCATGTTGTTAAGTGTGATATAGCTACATCATGTGATGACTTGATCATTGAAAGCATTGAGCAAGGTTCTAGTAGCAAAGGCAAGAGTGTGGTTGAGTCAAGCAACCATGATGATTATGCCAAGATTAAGAGTGAGAATGAGAAGCTTGCAAATGAGAACAAGAAGCTAAAAGGTTTGATGGCTCTTGAGAAGCAACCAACAAATGAGTCACTCATTGAAGAAAACAAAAAGCTCAAACAAGAAAAAGAGCATCTCAAGACTGGCCTAAGCAAGTTCACAAGAGGCCAACATTTGCAAAGTGAGCTCCTCATGAACACCGTAATGAAGATGGATAGAAGTGGTATTGGGTACTTGGCAAATCAAGAGAAGAAAGCAAAAGCTCAACAACAACAAAGCAAGTCAAAGCCCAAGCCAAAGAGATGTGTTGAGTGTGGTCAAGAAGGTCACTTTGCTCATGAATGCAAAACTCCACCACCACAACCCTTGCCCAAGCATGCTAGACCTTTCGCTTTCAATGCTCATTATATGCTAAGAAAAGATTCAAATGGAAAGATGAAAGTCATGTTTTTGGGTCCCCCAAACAAGAATAGGCCAAAGAAAATATGGGTTGCCAAGTCACTAGTGGAGAAAATCAAGGGCCCCTCTCAAGTTTGGGTCCCTAAACAAAAAGCTTGATCTCTTGTGTGTAGGTGAACTACAAGACCGGTGGATCTCATTGGATTATTGATAGTGGTTGCACTCAACATATGATCGGTGATCCTCGTATGTTCACCACCATTGAAGAGAATGGAATATGTCAAGAGAAGATCACATTTGGGGATAATTCAAAGAGCAAAGTCAAGGGTATAGGCAAGATTGCAATATCACATGATCACTCACTCTCAAATGTGCTCTATGTTGCTTCATTGAGTTTCAACTTGTTATCTGTTGGGCAACTTTGTGACCTTGGCTTCCAATGCTTGTTCACACCAAATGAAGTGGAAGTTTCAAAGATAGATGACAAGCAAGTGATATTCAAAGGCTTTAGATACAACAATCTTTATCTTGTTGACTTCACCTCCGAAGATGCAAATTTGATGACATGTTTGTTCACCAAGACCTCAATTGGTTGGCTTTGGCATAGGAGGCTTGCTCATGTTGGAATGAACACTCTCAACAAGCTATTGAAGAAAGAACTAGTGAGAGGATTGAAGGATGTGAAGTTTGAAAAGGACAAACCTTGTAGTGCATGTCAAGCGGGCAAACAAGTTGCAAACACTCATCCAACCAAAGCTTTCATGTCAACTTCAAGAGTGCTAGAACTTCTACACATGGATTTGTTTGGGCCTACAACATACAAGAGCTTGGGTGGTAATCTCTATTGTCTTGTGATAGTGGATGACTACTCAAGGTATACTTGGACTTTCTTCCTTCATGACAAATCCGAAGTGGCAAATTGCTTCAAGAAGTTTGCAAAGAGAGCTCAAAATGAATTTGAAGTCAAGATAAAGAAGATTAGAAGTGACAATGGCAAAGAGTTTGACAACACCAACATTGAAGCTTATTGTGATGAAATTGGAATCAAGCATGAGGTCTCTTCAACCTACACTCCTCAACAAAATGGTGTAGTTGAGAGAAAGAACCGAACATTGATCACCCTTGCAAGAACAATGCTAGATGAGTACAACACTCCGGAGAAGTTGTGGGCCGAGGCAATCAACACCGCATGCTATGCTTCAAATCGCCTCTTCCTACAAAAGTTTCTTGGCAAGACCCCCTATGAGTTGCTTAATGGGAAGAAGCCAGACGTCTCTTTCTTCCGGGTGTTTGGTTGCAAATGTTACATCTACAAGAAGCGTCAACACCTAGGGAAGTTTCAAAGACGTTGTGATATTGGTTTTCTTGTTGGTTACTCATCAAAGTCCAAAGCATATAGAGTATTTAACCATGCCACCGGTTTGGTTGAAGAAACATATGATGTGGAATTTGATGAATCTAACGGCTCCCAAGGAGCAATTGAGAATTGTGATGATGTAGGTGATGAACCCTTGAGGGAGGCCATGAAGAACATGCCGGTGGGAGACATCAAGCCAAAAGATGATGATGACGATGTACAAATTGTTGATCCACCATCTTCATCACGTGTGCCTCAAGATGATGACAAGAATGAGAGAGTTGAAAATGAAGACACTTATGTCTCTCATGAACAAGCCGAGGCACAAGCTCAAGATGTTGATGCTCCCCATCCACCTCCTCAAGTGGTTGATAGAAGAAACTCACCACTACTTCAAGCACATCCACAAGATCTCATCATAGGGAGTCCTACAAAGGGAGTAATGACTCGATCCCAAAAGCTAGCTTCTTTTGTTGAACATCACTCTTTTGTCTCTTGCGTTGAACCTAAGAATGTAGAAGAAGCTCTTCAAGATCCGGATTGGGTGAATGCAATGCATGAAGAATTGAACAACTTCACCCGCAATCAAGTATGGACACTTGAAGAGCATCCTAAAGGTGCAAGAGTCATTGGAACCAAGTGGGTGTTCCGAAACAAGCAAGATGACCAAGGCATAGTGGTGAGGAACAAGGCAAGACTAGTTGCAAAGGGGTTCTCTCAAGTTGAAGGTCTTGATTTTGGAGAGACCTTTGCACCCGTTGCAAGACTTGAAGCCATTCGTATCCTCCTTGCATATGCATCACATCATGATATGAAACTATATCAAATGGATGTGAAAAGTGCATTCTTAAATGGCTTTATAAATGAACTAGTCTATGTTAATCAACCTCCCGGGTTTGAAGACCCTATATATCCTAATCATGTTTATAGGTTGTCCAAGGCGTTATATGGGCTCAAGCAAGCCCCTAGAGCGTGGTATGAGCGCCTCCGGGACTTCCTCATTGAGAAGGGCTTCACCATTAGGAAGGTCGACACCACACTATTCACCAAGAAGTTTAATGGAGAGATCTTTATTTGTCAAGTATATGTTGATGATATCATCTTCGGATCAACAAATGAAGATTATTGCAAGGAATTTGGTGAATTGATGTCGAAGGAGTTCGAGATGTCAATGATTGGTGAGCTCACATTCTTCCTTGGATTTCAAGTAAAGCAAATGAGAGAAGGGATTTTCATCTCTCAAGAAAAGTATACCAAGGATCTTCTCAAAAGATTCAAGATGGAAGAATGCAAACCAATCAAGACCCCAATGCCATCAAATGGACATCTCGACCTAGATGAGAGAGGTAAACCGGTTGATCAAACTCTCTATCGTTCTATGATTGGTAGCTTGTTGTACCTTACCGCATCTAGGCCCGATATCATGTTTAGTGTGTGCATGTGTGCCCGCTTTCAAGCGTGCCCTAAAGAACCTCACCTAAGTGCCGTAAAAAGAATTCTAAGATATCTTAAGCTCACCCCAAGCATTGGTCTTTGGTATCCCAAAGGAGCTAGATTCCAACTAGTTGGCTATTCCGATTCGGACTATGCCGGTTGCAAAATTGATAGAAAAAGCACATCCAGAGGGTGCCATTTGCTTGGAAGATCTTTAGTATCTTGGTCATCTAAAAAGCAAAATAGTGTGGCTTTGTCCACCGCCGAGGCGGAATACATTGCCGCGGGGGCTTGTTGTGCACAAATCTTATATATGAAACAAACCCTCCTAGACTATGGAATTGTTCTTGAAAAGGTGTCACTTTTATGTGATAATGAAAGTGCCGTTAAAATTGCTAACAATCCGGTACAACACTCTCGCACCAAGCACATTGATATCCACCATCACTTTCTAAGAGATCACGTTGCTAAAAATGACATATCACTAGAAGGTGTAAGAAGTGAAAATCAATTAGCGGATATCTTCACTAAACCTTTGGATGAGGCAACCTTTTGCAGGTTAAGAAGTGAACTCAATGTGCTTGATTCTAGTAACTTTAAAAAATGAGCGTGTGTTGTCTCTTGCATTGCATTGTATAATATGCCATGTTTATTTTATCACAATGTTTTTAGGGCTTGGCTAACACGGTTACGATAACCCTTCTTTGGAGGAGTGAAAAAGCCTAACCGTGGATCAAACTTGACAAGCATTCTAGTTTTACCTTCTTGTATTGCATTGCATATGCATGGTTGTTGTCCTTGTCGTTTCTTTTCGGTTAAGCTTTGAGCAACCTCTGTGTTCGTCCATGGATAGAGAGAGCATTTTGACGCTCCTAAAGGTTCAAAAACTCTATTGCATGGCCATACGTTGCTCCTTGGGTGTTTATTGCCTTTTTTATTAAAAATAATACTAAGCCTAAGGCAATCTATTTTAAAAAAAAATTTGAGGGTTTGAGTGAGGTCACTCATATCGTGTTCCAATTGGTGTTTATTTGTGTCTTCTTGAATTGGAACCTGATTGGGAGAAGTTGCGTCGTAGTTCGGAATGAAGAAGGGTGAAGAACAGTGACCGGACGCTGGACCGGACGCTGCACCGGACGCAGTGATGCTTCACCACCGCGTCCGGTCCTGGCGTCCACCAGCGCGTCCGGTCATCCAGAAGACCAACTCCAGATCTAGTGACCGGACGCTGCACCGGACGCGCCGCTATTGATCACCGCGTCCGGTCCCGGTTATCACCACCGCGTCTGGTCATTCGCGATGAATTCCTGAGCTCCCCTCGACCGGACTCTGACCGCGTCCGGTCAGTCCTCACCGGACGCGTCCGGTCACTCTAGGAGCTTACTGGAGTGTGACCGGACGCTGCACCACCGCGTCCGGTCATAACGACCACCGCGTTCGGTCATCACGCGTCGAGCGGATCTGACCCTTCATATACCGTTTCGACCTCGGCCGTGTTTCTTCCTCAGCCCGAGCTTTTTCCGCCGCCGCCGCGCCTTCACCTCCGCCGCGCCTCCGCCGCAGCCGCCGCCGCGCCTCAGCCGCGTCTCCTGCCCCGCGCCAGCCCTGCCCGTGCCTGCCCACGCCAGCCACCCGCACGCGCCACCGCCGCCCGCTCGCCACCGCGCCACCGCCGCCCGCTCGCCACCGCGCCACCACCGCCCGCACGCGACCTTGCCGCCGGTGAGCCGCGCCCCTTGCTTGCCAGCAACATCTCCGGGAGTGGACTGCCTCTCGCTCGCCTCCGATCGATCTTCGTCGAGTTGCCCTAACCCTAACCCTAGGGTTCGCGTAACGTCGTTCGATCGTTCGTCGTCGAGGTTTTGTCGCGCGTCGTTTTCTTCGCAAGGTTGCTTCGCGTCACCTTGACCTCCTCGCTAGGGTTTGCCGTAATTCTTTCTTTTAATCCTAATTGCATCATGTTTCGCCAAATCAGAGCTCGTCCGGCGATTTCGGGGAATCTCGCGATCTAGGTCATCTCATCTTGTCACCGTCGTCTCGTCGATCCGAGGTAGCTTCACGTCTCGATTCTCATCGTATCACATATGCTTGCTATCTCTAGGGTTTCGTACCTTTTAGTTGTATATGTGCTTATAGTAGATCTCTCTATTCCGTCGTTGCAGCGAGTCTGTCCGTGTGTCGGGTGAGATCAGTTTGCTAAATCTGAGGCCAAGCCTGCGGATACGGATTGAGGCCAAGCCTCTCGAGTGACAGTTCACCATCTTTCAGAGGTTTTCAGTCAGTTTGTCAGCATGGTGCGTTGCAAGAACGCCGGTGGTGCTCCTGGTGATGGGGATGACAGTCCTCCTCGTCGGTCTGAGATTGCACGTGGAAAGCGTATCAAGGTCATGGCCAGAAAGAAGAAGAAGACACTTACAGAGGCAGGGATTGCTCAGGCCGTGGCAGATACAGCAGAGCAAGCAGAGAGAGGTGGCAGGAGCAGTGGCATACGTATAGGTGAGCGTCGCTTTCATCTAGAAGGTCGACAGCTCGGCACAGAGGCCACTGAGGGTACTGAGGATACTGGAGCTACAGAGGGTATGTCAGTTGATCCACCTCCAGAGGCCACAGAGGCTCTAGAGGCTCCAGAGGCTCCAGAGGCTACAGAGGACACAGAGGAGCAGCCAGCTCAGTCTCCACCACGTCGCTGCTCCACACGCGCACGTACTCAGGTGACTCCTAGGCCAGAGGGCCAGCGTCGTGGAGCACGTCCTCCTCCCAGAGCTAGAGGTTCACCCCCGGTCGAGCACTTTGACTTGAGGGGTGCTACAGCACGTCAGGTGCAGGGGTTGAGGTTCGTGGAGGTCAGTCGGTGGTTTCCACCTGTGAGGGATCCCAGAGCTTCAGAAGGTTTTTATACCCCACTTCAGGAGGATTTCTACAGGGCTCTAGTTGACAGCGGTATTGCTTTCCGACCACAGAGGGTCTGTCGACTTGAGTCACTAGTTGAGGTTGTGGGAGAGCAGCTACGTCCGCACCTGTCCTTTCTGCCAGGCTTGTCAGATCTTCTTGGACGGACAGGTGCATACTGCGGCACATGGGTCAGAGAGTTTTATGCTTCACTATGGATTGATCCTGCCCATGATTTCATTCACTTTGCATTCCGAGGCCGCGATCACCGCCTATACAGCACCAGAGTGCAGGAGATTCTCAGACTCCCAGCTTCCAACACGAAGATACATCAGCTGTGCTTTGGTCAGACTCCTCCACCGAGACGCCCTCATGGCGGTGCAGTGCCACCTACAGACTTGGTTCGACCCTGCTTCCGTGAGCCTTTTGGCGAAGGGTCTCGTCGCACGCCTGCCAGTTTGACACCTCTTGCCAGAGTTCTGGATGCCATAGTCAGACGCACTCTACTTCCCAGACTTGGCTACAGAGAGGGACTGACTCGGATGCAGCTATGGGTTGTTCACCACCTCCTCTCACAGACACAGTTTGATATTTGGGATCTCATACTTAGTGAGATGGAGGACACCATAGCTGAGGGCTTCAAGGGTAATCATCAGCTGCCCTATGCACACTGGATCTGCTTCATCATTAGATCATCCATCCAGTTACCTGCAGAGATCCGAGCTGAGATATCAGATACGACTACTGCTTTCCCTGAGTATGATATCCGTTAGCTTTGGGCTTCAGTCACCAGAGATCAGGCCCCAGTGCCAGGACAGCGTGTGCGACTTGAGGTTCCTGAGACAGCAGCTGAGCAGGACGCCACAGTTGATGAGCTTGCAGAGGCAGAGCTTGCCGATCTTGACGCTCAGCCTGCTGATCTTCCTGAGGATGTGACATCTGACAGCACTGATGAGGACTACCAGCCCATCCCCAGGTACCGGTCTCCTCGGTCTCACGACCACGAGGCCGGTGGCTCTGGTTCAGCCTCCCGCACAGACCCAGCCATGGTGGCCATACTTGAGAGGTTGACCCAGGCACAGGAGCAGCAGCAACAGCAGATACAGCGACAGGCTCAGGACACAGCTGCAGCACTTGCATAGATTCAGGCTCGTCAGGACGAGTTTCAGCGTCAGCAGCTTGAGATCCAGAGGCAGCAGGTTGAAATGCAGCGACAGCAGTACGAGATTCAGCGACAGAGTGCAGCTAGTCAGCAGCAGTACTTGGATCTCCTGCGCCACCTAGTCACTGTTGGGGTTCCTCCGCCTGCTTCTGTCCTGACTTCTGCTTTACAATCCAGTGATCCATCGAGTCAGGGACAGCCGGGTTTCCAGTTCACATCTCCACAGTAGCAGGTTCCCCAGTCATTCCAGTCCCCGAGCTTCACGCCTATTCACACGGGGTTTACACCTTCAGACCAGCCTCGCCCTCACCTCCTGACAGGCACACCCTTCGGTGATTACAGTGCTACCTACAGCGAGTTGACTGGTCAGCCGACGCCCTCGCACACTACCTTTGCTACTTCTTCAGGGTTGTCAGCTTCAGAGGCAGTTATTCCTCCAGTGACAGGGACTGGTACTACAGAGACTCTACCTTCGTCAGTTGCCTCGACAGATCCTCCTGCTATTGGCTCGCTACAGGCTCAGGTCACTCAGACGGATCCTCTTATTGCTACTACGACAGTACCTGTTCCTGCCGTTCAGACCCAGACAGTTACACAGCCGCATGCTTCTTCAGAGGGTCAGCCAGATAGCTCAGATTCCGAGGGAGATTCTCTACACTTCGTGATTACTCCGCGCACCTCGGCACCCGACACGACTCCGTCTGTCCCCCCGTCAGATCCTTAGATTAGTTTTTTGGCGCTTGATGCCAAAGGGAGAGAGAGAGTAGTTTCAGGGGGAGTTTTGAGAGAGGGTTTTCGTTTTTTCTTGTGTGCTACATTCATGCATCATGTTTACTTTTCAGTCATTGCATTCATGTGACATGTCGTCGTGTCCGTTTTAATTATAGCTCTAAGGTTGTGCTTCCGTGCCTTACTCTGATTTCTTATGAGCTATATCTGTTTGTGTACTAACGTTCTTTGTCTTATCTTATGAGTACACTCTTTTGGCTTGGGGCACATAAGCAATTCCTAACCCCTTGTACTTATTGCTTTTTGCTTATGTGAACCATGCATGCTCGAAAACCTCAACTCAAATCTTTTATTTCTTAGTGTTGTCATCAATCACCAAAAAGGGGGAGATTGAAAGCATCTAGGCCCCGAGGTTTGGTTTCGGCAATTGATGACAACGCTTTATTACCATGACTAACGTGTGTTTTGCATAAACTTTGGTAAGTTAGGTCACGGAGGTTTTAACTGCTTTGGGCACCATGGTATTCATGCCCCTTGATGGAAATCGTTTCGGTTTTCAAAAGAGTGACGTCAAGATTAAGGACGGTTAGTTCCGGATGTCGAGGTGTTGAGAGACATTTGGAATAGTCGTTAAGATCTTCGTTTTTCTCTTTTGGCCGTACTATAAAGGGGGGCATGAGCGGGTAGCTTGACCTAGGCGAGTCCTATGTTTAGGTGTGGTGCACACTTGTTAAACTTGGCGCTAGGCAGCTCTAGAATAGCTCAAAGTTCAGTTGGAAGCAACTTGGTTCAAGTTGTGACGCGTTTCGGAGTGTTTCGGGTCGTTTTCCCATGACCGGACGCGGTACTCGGCATGACCGGACGCGTCCGGTCAGTTCAGTTCCGCGGCTAGGGTTTTAGCTCTGAACACCGGACGCGGTCCTCGCGAGGACCGGACGCGGTGGTCAGAAGTCGACACATGTCACTTGAGGGAAACACCCGATCGGACGTGACCTGGGTGTGATCGGCGCGTCCGGTCACAGTCCAGTAAGGTCCAGAGACGACCGGACGCGTCCGGTCATCACCGATCGGACGCGGTCGCGCGTCTGGTGCGAGTACAGTATGCTCCCTGCACGATCGGACGCGTCCGGTCACCCCTGACCGGTGCGTCCGGTCACTCAGTTGTTTTTCGGATTTCGACCGTTACGAGCGACCGGCGCGTCCGGTCAGTTCAACCGGCGCGTCCGGTCAGCTCGTGTTTTGCTGAGTCAGCAGGTAACGGTTCGTTTTGTCTGTGGGGTGTATAAATACATCCCCACCACCTCTTTTAGAGGTCTCTTGCTCATTTGATCAGCTGATAAACACCTTTGGAGTGCAAGGGAGTGCAAGAGCACTAGTGAGGATAGAGATTTGAGAATCAAAGCTTGAGAGTTCCTCACTAACGATTAGAGAGTAGCAAGTGTGCATCCACTTTCTCATTTGGGCTCGTAGTGGTCAAGTGAGAGTTCTAGCTTGTTACTCTTGGTGATCGCCATCACCTAGACGGCTTGGTGGTGATTGGGAGTTCGGTGATCATCCGGCGGAGCTTGTGGATGACCCAACTCATCTTGTGAGCGGTTGTGGGTGATTCACCGTGACGGAGTGTCGAAGAATCAACCCGTAGAGAGCACTTGATCCTTGCGCGGATCAAGGGGGAGCTACACCCTTGCGCGGGTGCTCCAACGAGGACTAGTGGGGAGTGGCGACTCTCCGATACCTCGGAAAAACATCGCCGTGTTCCTTGCCCCTTTACATTCAAGCATTTACATTCTCGTATTTACTTTCATTGCTTGTTTACATTCCTAGACTTGCCATGCTAGACTAGGATTAGAAACTAGGGTGCAAAACTTTGTATCGGTAGACTCTCTAGGAACACAAGTAGACACTAGGGGTGAATTCCGGCTTGTAGGATTTATTTCTTGCATTTAATTTTTAGAAAAGCCCAATTCACCCCCCCTCTTGGGCATCTTGATCCTTTCATACACATTGAGGGAGAGTGCTAAAAATAGCAACTCCTAAGTTGCTTCTAGAAGAGTTTGTGGATTGCAATATATAAGATATTTTCATGAAAAAGTCTAGAGATAGCTTCATGGCAAAGGGAGAACAAAAGACTAGAAAAAGCAGTGCATTTTAGAAGGTTCTAGAAGGCTTTGGAGACTACAAAAGTACAAGTTTGCTAAATCATAGTACAGCCTAAAATGTTTTATAAGGTAGCGGTAGATATTTAGCTCAAAATTATATATGGTAGTGTAGAGTTCTAGCATTAGAATATTTGTGTGGAGTGTTTAGATGATTGCCATTTGGCACCAACGTAATGATAGTGTAGGACTATATGTATGATCAAACTCCCTCCTTGATGTGTATGGTAGTTTGAGTCAGACATGTTGGCTAAGTATATTGTAATGTAGGTTATTCAACAAACTCCACCTTGTGCATCGTCTAGTGATCTTGGCAGCAGCCCACCGGGTCTAGTCCTCAAACTCACTGAGCAGATACCAAACATTCTAGAAAAACATCATGGGAGTGTTGGTTATTTTCATTTGGATTTGACTAGTACATGGAACCAAACTCTCAGAATGGTTGAAAATTTTCTCTGAGAAAAAGCTTCTGAAATCATAATAGTCAACTGTGAAAATGCTACAAGTTGAGTTTCCTCTAGAAGATCTCCAATCACCTTGTTTGAGAAGCCTTTGCTTGGGTTTCTTCTCTTTGTTGGACTTAGATCTCTATTGCTTTGACTACAATAACCTCGATACACTGGATTTGATTGGGTGCAATTTTGAGACGATTAGACTATAGGGTTTTTTTATTGATGCTGTTACAATTCTCGTGGTTCTAAAAAATGCCATTACTATTCACCTATTTGGAGATGACCAATTCTTCAGTTCTCTAAAATATGCCATTATGTTGCTTTGAATGTGGTTGGACCAATGTGTAAACCACTATATTTTTGTATTGCCGAGAATGCCCCTCCGTCCTCCACTTTCTTCGTCTCACTGATGTGTGGGCCCTACCTGTCATCTTCTTCCTCAAGCCAACGCGGGAGATCGCGGTAAACCCATCGGTGATGATGTACACGTTCTCGTAGCTAATGCAAATTCATTGAGGCCCCTTGCTCCTCCGCAGCCTGCTCGAAATCACCTCCGCCTCAAATCGAATCTGCCTCCACCTCAAAGCGACACCGACAAATCCGCCCAAATCGAAGGCGCGACGGCGATGGCGATGACAGACCTTCACCTCCACGTTGATTGAGGCCGCACCAGCGTCGACCAGGCCTCTGCCTCCACGTTCACGGGGGAGGTTAGCTAGTGCCGCCCCTGAAAGCATATAGGCCCCTAGTTGGGTTTCGATGATTGATGACGACACATATTACTGTGACTAACGTGTGTTTTGCAGAAACATTGGTAAGTTAGGTCATGGAAATGGAGATCTATCGGGCAATATGGTTTTCATGCCCCTATCGATGGAAATTGTTTCGGTTTTCAAATGATGGATGATAAGGTTAAGGACAGACTAGTTCTAAGTGTCGTTTGGTGTTGGAGAGGCACTTAAAGTAGTTTAGGACTTTGTTTTTTCTTTGGTCGTACTATTAAGGGGTATGAACTAGTAGCTTGACCTAGATGAGTCTAACAGTTTAGGTGTAGTGCACACTTGTCAAACTTAGCACTAGGTAGCTCAAGGTTAGCCCATAGATCGAGAGAAGTCAAAGTCGTTCACAAAGTTGCTTGAATTGGAAGTGAACGAGGTGCTTTTATATGCATCGGGCGCCGGTTGGTGGAGCACCGACGTGTCTGGTACTTGCACTGTAGCAGTTGTAACAGAGTTTAACTGATCGGACGCTGCACAGTGTTTCGACCAGACACAGGGCAGGCAGCGTCCGGTGCAGTCTAGAGACCATCCAGATAGGGTTTTTTCTGACTAGACACGTCCGGTGGGTGCTGACCGGACGCAGGTCAGCGTCCGGTGAGGCTGTAACGGCTAGTTTCTCAAAGCGGTAAGTTTCTATACACCTGCGCGTTCGGTGCCTCGCACCTGTGCGTCCAGTGGTATCGAATTTTGTTGGATCAGTGTGTAACGGTTGAATATATATACTCATCCTACTCATCCAATTCAACCCTCTCTTGCTCATTTGTTCAGCTGAGAAACACCTTGAAGTGCAAGGGAGTGTAAGAGCCTATTGGGGTGATTGAGATTTGAGAATTCAAGATTAAGAACCTCATTAGTGTATAGGGAGTAGCAAGTATGCATCCACCTTTCTCATTAGGCTTATCTTGGTCAAGTGAGAGTTTATGCTTGTTAGTCTTTGTGATCGCCATCACCTAGACGGTTTGGTGTGATTAGAGACTTGGTGATCATCCAGTGGAGCTTGTGGATGACCCAAGCCATGTTGTGAGCGGTTGTGGGCGATTCACCGCGATGAAGTGTCGAAGAATCAGCCCGTAGAGAGCACTTGATCCTTACGCGGATCAAGGGGGAGCTACACTCTTGCGCGGGTGCTCCAACGAGGACTAGTGGGGAGTGACGACTCTCTGATACCTCGGAAAAACATCGCCGCGTTCCTCTTCCTACTCTTTACATTGAGCAGTTACTTTGAGCATTTCAATTCTTGTATTTACGTTCCTAAAATTGTCATGCTAGTGTAGGATTAGAACCTAGGGTGCAAAACTTTTGTGCTTGTAGAATCATACACACACTTTTAGGTAAAGGGGGTGAACATGGGCTAGTAGGGTTTAATTTTCCAAAAGAATTTTAGAGATGCCCAATTCACTCCCTCTCTCTTGAACATCTTGATCCTTTCAGCTCCAAAATCGACGCCAGCCGCGGCGACGGAGGTTCCACCTTGAAGAAGATGAAACAAATCGCGTTGAGTATGAGAAGTGGGAAAAGAACGGGCGCACTGTTTTGATTTTTTTTTAAATGGCCATCCCAACACAATATTTGAAAATCGGACAGAGCGAGACAAAGGAGCCGTTCGGCTGGAATTATAAGCCGGCTGAAAAACACTGTTGGCTGATTTTTTGTGAGAGAAAAATACTGTTCCGGCTGAAAAAACAAGCTAAATAAGACGGATTATAAGCCAGATGAACAGGGAAAAAAAAACTTGACAGAAATGGAATGCGACCGAAAAGGTGACGTGACTGCTAGAGAAGGAAGGTGTGCGTCGCTAACTCGTTGAGCGCACGCGCGTTGTATAAGATTTTCATATTCTCATCATGTCATCACTTTTTCGTCCTTATAAGAAAATGTGTCCATTAATTGTAAACCCAATTTCCTTTCCCTCTTTTTGTCATATATATTTCCTTTTCTATATACTGGTACCATTTTATCAAATCAATAAAGTTTGCCTGATTATTAAAAAAATCCTTGCACGCGATAATCTCAACTTCGGCAAGCAAGCAACCAGGCACGTCATCAATAATAGCAGCAGCCAGCAGCTAATTAATCTCACCCCCCCCCCCCCCCCCCCCCCCCCCTGATCCGTCGTCAAACCAGCCCAGCAACATGTGTCTGCCTGTTCCTCTCCATCCATCTCAAGCCTGTTCACCTTGCAGCCATGAATGCCGTCCACACTAGATCACATCAGTGCTTCTGTTATCAGCGCCTATTTCCACCATCTCCCAAAACTGAAATCCCACTCAAACCTTCTTCAATTCCCATCACCGATGGAAACTGCTGCACAAGTGGCATTAACCACACAGTAATGCTTTGGTTAGACGTCCAATCATCTGGATGTTGCGTCTGCGGGCTGCGAAACCAGGCCAACAGCTCAACTCACATATCCCCTTATCCACTCGTCTCTAACCTTATCCTGCTGCTCCATTTTCCAGAAGGCTCTCCACCGCAGCGCCGCAAAATTGGGCTCCACTGTGACCACGCTCCGTAGCGTTGCAACTGTGGGATTCCTCCGCTAGCCGTCAGCCTTGCTAGCACCACCTGAAGTCCGTAATCCATGGTACCCCGTGGCCAGCAGCCGCCCCATCGCGCTCCCGTGGCCGGTCCGCAGCTGCTCCCTACCCGATCCGCGACCAGGCTGTGATGTCCCCTGGCCGGTCCATCGATGACGCGAAGCTCCATCGCCGGGTTCGAAGAAACGAAGGTCAGCTTCGCTCCAGCTGCCGCCCCATCACACCATTTGGCTGGTCCATAGCTGCTCCCCGCCCGGTCTGCTCCAAGGTTGTGGTGTCCCTCGGCCGGTCTGCCAACAACACAAAGCTCCATCGTCGGGCTCAAAGAAACAGAGGGCAGCTTCGCTCTGACCACCACGCTCGACGGCTATCGCGCCCCTTGGCCGGTCGCTCCACGCCACCAGGCACCAACGAGCTCTAGACCGATGAACTTCACACGCCGACGAACTATCATTTCTCCCAAGCAGCAAAGAGATGTTACGCTGAAAGCGCATGTTGTAACCGTACATTTCAAATGTTTCATAGGTATATCGTAAGTGTTTCATACGGGTGTTGCAAAAGTAGATCAGGATGTTACATTTGTTGCAATGGTCTGTACACGTATATTGCAAGTGTCTGTTCCTAATGTTTTATCAGTTTTTCAAATGTATGTTGCAAGTGTGTGTTATCTAGATGTTGCATATGTTTCACACATATGTTGCAAGTGTTTTTATCTGGATGTTATGTATATTTTGCTATGGGTTTCAAGTGTTTTTACGTGTTTTTTTGCAAGTGTTTCATCTGCCTTCTTAATATGTTATAAATGTTGCATTTAGATGTTTTAAAAGTAGATCTGGCGTTGTACAAGTTGTTATGGCTATACACGCATGTTTCAAGTGTTTTATCTATTTTAGACATACGTTACAAATGTTTCATTTGAATGTTTTAAAAGTAGATCTCAGAAAGGCACATGCTGCTGCTAGTACGCCGATGTAGGCCACCGTGCCGTTGTGGGTCACCGCATGCGCCTGCAGCTGGTGTTGTTGCTGCTGTTGCGTGCATGCGAGCGTGTGAAACTGAGCGGGCTCAGGGTGGTCCTATGCATGTATGGGCCCACATGGCCTCTAGAGCGGGATGGATGCGCCAGTCACGGGTTCAGAAGCACCGTTCGATGCTAACAGGCCAGATCAAACATCCGAACGCTAGCAAGCAAGTCCCTTGACCTTTGACAACAACCTCCACCGTGACTGATTAACTCAGTCCGTCCATAGAAGGCCATCGACCGGAAGCCCCTCAAAAAGCCCGAATCTCTAACCCTGCCGTCGGCCATGGCCATGGAGGCCCACCAACCACCCTTCCGGTCAAAGGCCGTGCGTCGCGTTGCATTGCGAAGGCACGCGGGCCGAATAGTGATTTTGCATCAGCGCTGACGTGTGAGGGCAAATATAGGACAAAATCCCCTCTTAGGGGTTGTTTAGTTGGTGAAAAAGTTTGGGTTCGGCTACTGTAGCACTTTTCGTTTTATTTGGCAATTTATGTTCAATCATGGACTAATTAGGCTCAAAAGATTTGTCTCGTGATTTACAACTAAACTGTGTAATTAGTTTTTTCTTTCGTCTACATTTAGTACTCCATGCATTTGCTGCAAGATTTGATGTGACAGATACTGTAACACTTTTTCGATTCACTTTTCGTGAAACATGCTCTTAGCCATGGCCAGTGCGTGCGAACAGGTAGGGGGGTTATGGGGAATCTTCGGAGAAAGAGGCCCGAGCCTGTGCTCTGGTGGAATGTAGACCGTTCATTCGCAGATGGACAGCTCTGATACATCGAACTGCAACCGCGCGACGCGGTGAAAACAACGGGGCGGCGTCCTGTCCCGTTCCCCCCGCGAACAAATTCCATCGCGACAATTTCTTGCTTGCACGCAAGCCACTCCGAAGCGAAGTCTAGGGTTTGGGAATCTGTGCAAGAGGAGGCGGGAGAGGAGCGCAGGGAGGCGAAGATGATCGAGGTGGTGCTGAACGACCGCCTGGGGAAGAAGGTGAGGGTGAAGTGCAACGAGGACGACACCATCGGCGACCTCAAGAAGCTGGTGGCGGCGCAGACGGGGACGCGCCCCGAGAAGATCCGCATCCAGAAGTGGTACAACATCTACAAGGACCACATCACCCTCAAGGACTACGAGATCCACGACGGGATGGGGCTCGAGCTCTACTACAACTAGGCGCCGTGACCCCACCCGTGCCCCTGCTGTAAGGTAGTAATTTCCTCTCCTGTTCGGCACCGTTTCTACGCGCCTGAATTGGTTTCCCTTTGGTACGACGCTAGTACCGCGGTTGTCGACCGATCGCTAGGATTGGGGAGTTTGGTTGTGTGTGTGGCCTATTCTAACTCTCAGTTCGTTCCTCTAATTTAGTCATTTGCATCGATGTGTTGGAGTTGGACCCCATGTCCTACTGATTATGAGGATTTGGTTTGGGGGACTGATGTATTAATTCATCTAGTTGGGCTGTGGTATTTGCTTGGTAATTAACTGGATGTCTGAACCCTGATTGATTGTGGATTGGGCAGATAAGATCATTGATCTTTTGGCATACTGTAAAATATTCAGCTAAGGACAATTGTTTAATTTGCTCTGCTCTTTACTCTGAATTTTAAACCGGGTATCTGTATTGGCAAGTGTTGGGTGATTGGGCTCAGTTAACTTGTGTCATATTTGGTAGGTGTTTCTACAGAGGTCAGGAGCATATTGGCATATACTCCGTACAATTTGAGACTCATTTCTGAGCATATTGGCATATACAATTTGAGACTCATTTCGAAACCCAATGATTATTGATCAAAGCTGAGGCTTATCCAACTAGAGGTTCAAAGCGATATCCAATGCCTGATTCTCATTCAGAATTTAATGCCAGACTTAAAGCTTTTTTTCTGGTTGCACAGGATATTTTCTTTACCTGTTCTGCGGTGTCTTGCTGAATTTTTTTTAGATCATGCAGTACCCTGTTTGGTTATAATTATTGTTGTTGTATTAACTTGTCCCTTTTTATAATTGTCACAAATTTGGTGTTTAGCTTAGGCATAGTGGACTTTTGGTTATAATTTCTTAGAAAAGTGGTTCCCTTTTTCCATTGTTATTGTATTCAACAGTTGTTTCCTGACATTACAAAAACTGTCAATGAGCATAAAATTTTAATTGATACATTGAGGCCTGCTACCTTTTTAAACCGTGAAACCATGTGACTGCTTAATTATGGAGGCACAATGAAGATAGATCCAGTTCTCCATTCGAGCTTGTTAACTTGGTTGTTTTTTATCATACAGTGTTTAGGAATTGCTGAGGGTATATGTTTGATTGTTTAGTGTGCTGAAGCAAACTTTACAGTTTAACATGTAGCCCCTGCATAGTTTTTTTTTTCATGAATGGAATATCGGAGAAATGCTTGTATTGTAGGTTATGGCAGACTTTGCTCTGTGAGATCTGAATGAGTAGGTTGGTGGTTGTTTTGGATTTGTGGCTATGTTATCCAATCTGAGTGTCTTGCCATCAGAACTTGGTTTTGTTTCCTAAAATAGGTGGAGCAATCAGAGTAGATAACAAAAAACATGACATGTAGTGATAAGCATAGCATATCATGGTATGAATAATACTGATGAACACATGATCATGTCTATTAAGCATCCAGCAAGAACACATCCTAGCAGCCTACCCAAGTTAACATTGACCATCACATCAAGCCACGTATATTGTATTTCCTAAGATAGCACAAGGTGAAATAAAAACTGAAAGACTATTGGGAATCTGTATCTCGTTATATGATTCTATTAGCATTGGAATCTAGATCAGCTTCAAACACTTCTTTAGCTGTATCTTGAGTAATCATTGTTTACCACACTAGATTGTAACCTATCGTGCTATAGTGCAATTATTGAATGCTGTTTTAGCAAAATTTGTGACCTGTAATGAAATAAAAGATAAATCAAGTAATTTGATAGGTGCTTGGGCCTTACAAGATTTAGCCCTTTATCTTATTCCCTTCCAATGCTGGTGATATGGGGACAAACCGATGTTGTGTGGTTAGTTTCTCACATTTGCCAATTTCTTATTCTGTTTGAACATGGTGGTGATACTAATTCCATCCGACTGTCATGGCCTTTCTAGCAGAAAAAATATGGCTTTTTTTATTATCTGTTTAGTCACCACATTTGACTGTAGTTACTTTTTCACTGCACAATACAGCATATTGTGCACTATAGTCTGGAAAAATGATTACAAGTTGGAGTACTTCATTCAAAGGGCTGGAGGTTGGAAAGTATATAATAAGTTCAATACCGTCGATGTTATCCATCCAAATAGTTGCTGTGATTAAGGACATGCTTGTTGATGCTTGAATATAAGAACATGCTTGTTGATGGTTGAATATGAGAAGGCTGCAATGAAACTATGTGGCCATGTAACTTGTGCTCCTTTTTCCTAGAAGAATTCGCTATGGTATTTCATTTATGATTTCCTGTGACATCTTCCATCTTTCTTCACTAATCAATGTTCGATTGCAGTGCAGGTTAATCTGAATTTTTCTGAAGCCATGGGTGCACTTCCAGTCGCAGTATCTTTATCTAATGAGCTCACATACATATAGGCACTTGAGTGAGCTATGTAGTACAGACATGGTTGTGGTAAACAACGAATGACTATTGACAGCCTTGCATATATTGTCATGTGACAAGGATCAACCTGCAAAATTGGTGTGCTGCTACTCGCAGACCTTACCTTAAATAACACAGGTGGTTACCTTCGGTTGTGATAATCGCAGTCCTGTGATTCAATTATGTGAAATACTTGGGCCTGTTTGGATGTTGTATAGTATTACGAAACTCTATAGTTTTAGAACTCATAGATGTGCAAAACCATCTTTTAAAACAAAGAGGTCTACAGTGGAGTTTATAGAACTTCAAAAGACTACCGTTTTAACAATACTATAGTTTTTAAAACCATAACGTTTATTGCATGAAAACACTTGAGGGCAACTTTAAAACCAAAGTACTCCCTCCGTCCTCGAAAGAATGTATGTTTTAGTATGTCAAATTTGACCAATGTTTTAGTATGTCAAATTTGACCAATTATATAAAAAAATATAAATAGTTATGACATAAAATAAGTTTCATTAGATTTGTCCTGAGATGTATTTTCATAATATATTTATTTGGTGTAAAAAGCATTTATATTTTTACCTATATATTTGTTCAAACTTTAGACAGGGAAACCAAAAATACACGCAAAGTTGTATGGTAATGATCCAATTAAGACGTCCGAAACAGAAGGACGCTTTATTTCGCTCGCCCCCACACCTAGTCCCTCGTTTTCCTTCGTCCTCTCTTCCATGCTCGCGTCCCGTGCCTACCGGACGCACGGCCATGGCTGCCTCCTTGGCCGGCGGCTGCGGGTTCCCCCACCTTAGCGTTCTCCTCCCCTTCTGTAGCGGCCTCCTCCCCTACCCCGGCGGCGTCCTTCCCCCTACCCCGGCGTCCTCACTCACCGAGAGCGCCTAACACCTGCGGATCCAGTGGCGCTCTCCCCACCCCGGTGAAATCCAGGAGCACGAGCGAGATCCATGTAGGTGGCGTGGCGGGGCGGTGTTGCAGGGGAGTGGGCGGCTCTGCCCACCACGGCGCGACGTCCTTTCCACCCCCCGTGGCGCCCTCTCTCACCCTAGCGACCGAGCTCCCTCCTACCCCGGCGGCCAGAATTGACCGGCCAACCTTTCCCTCCCCTATGTTAGCATATGTATGTTTCAAGTGTTTCAGGCGTTTCAGATGTATGTTGCATTTGTTTTATATGGATGTTGCAAAAGTAGATTGGGGATGTTGCACATGTTGCAATGATGCAATTGTTTCAGAGGCATGTTGCAAGCGTATGTTTCGAGTGTTTTAGAGGTATGTTTCATCTGCGTTTTTCGGACGCATGTTGCAAATGTGTTTATCTAGATGTTGCATATATTTCACACATACGTTGCATGTGTTTTATTTGGATGTTTGCGTACGGTTGCAATGGTTTTCAAGTGTTTTTAGATGTTTTTTCAAATATTTCAAAAACATGTTTCAAGTGTTTCAATTGTCTTCAGACGTATGTTGCAATTGTTGTATTTGGACGTTTCCAAAGTAGATCGGGTGTCCTCCCCACCCTATGCTACATCATCTCTCCCGACGCCGACAGGGCATCCATACGACACCGCGGTCAAGTCCTTTCGAATCAGAGGCGCTACGCGCCCTTCCCCTCTTGTTGCTCGGGCGGTGCAAGCTCGCATGGAGCACGAAACGGAGTGTAAATTTAAGTGTTTTTTGAAAAATCCTGTAAATTTATGGTCAATAAATTAGGAATGTTGAGAGATGTTCATATGGCAATTTATTTATAAGATGATAAATGAGGACTTGGAAAGTGCATAATAGCATAGTCCCATGGTGCGGATGGCTCAATCTAGAGTGGCACCTCAAAGCTCGACCCAAATTTAACCTGGTCAAGCTTATAGTGACGCTCAAGCTCGTCTAGGAAAAAAAAGCTCTTGTTCAAGGTAAATGTCATTATTTTACAATGCAATAAATAATATAGTAACACAAAAAAATCTTACAAATTATTGTTTTGAATGAAATGGCACGAGATTGTGCCCAATTTCATTGAATATAGCAGAAATTCTACAAATTAATTGACATTAAACAAGTATAAATATCATTTCTATCAATTGTATTACTCAAATTATAACATAACAGCAAAAGTTTTATGATATAGTTTGAAAAGCAACATGAGAGATTCATGGGGCAAGAGATAGCTAACGAGTTTAACAAGGTATTCGAGCTTGGCTCGCCAGGGCTTGTGAATCCAAGGTCAAGCTTGAGTAGCTTGTCAAGCCTGAAACTTTTTGTGTAGCCCTACTTGCGGTGGTTTTGTGCAACCCTCGAATCACATATAGTTCGTTGGTTTCTACAAGGTTAGAACACCAGACCGCTAAACATAGCCTCCACGTGAGGGCTTGTTTGGATGCACTCGTATCAACATCAATTCTATTGGAGTGGATTGGGATAAAAATTAAATTATTTTTCATATTAATCTACTTCAATACACATGAATGCCTAATCGAAGGTGTCTTTAGCGGCTTTATTAAGTGAAGGCGCCAAACAACCATTGGCCCATGCTACTCCATCATAATCTATATCTATATATCTTATATTTTCAATCCTCACTAACATTATATCTTTACATGCAAGTTGTCTATGTCAACATCTAGTGGCATATCTCACTAGCAGAAACAATTATGTCTTCATTCAAGCTATTGGAGTTTTGATGCATTATGGTATTTCTCCATTCATATATAAGTAAATATAAGTAGTATAATTTTGAGAAAACACACAAAATATTTCTTTTCTTTGAGGGAAAAACAAAAGATTTTTATGTTCATACCTTCAACCTCTCATTTCCTCCATTCAAACGCCCCAAACCAAACATGCGAGGAGGGGACAAGGCCAAGATTTTTTACCCGATGTATTTTTTGGGTTGAGTTGGGGCCATATTTTTACCCAAAGCCCACAAAAAACTCAAAGCAACCCGAAAACTTTTTGGAAAAAGTCCACTTTAGCTCCCTCAACTTTCGCGAAAGTCTACTTTGGGTCCCTGAACTCCAAAACCGAGCAAACCACATCCCTCAACTTTAAAACCGTTCATATTACGTTCCTGAGCGGTTTTAGACGGCGGTTTTGCTACAGTGACAACAGGTTGCTATAGTGACGGTTGTTTTGTCTTTTTCTTTTTTATTTATTTCGGTTGAATCTTTGAAAAATCATAGTAAATCACAAAAAAATCATAAAATAGAAAATCTAATTTTGTTGGACTCCACATGAGTAGATCTACACAGTGAATATATAATATGGTATACTTTAGTACAAAGTTTTTGTTTTATTTATTTTGGCTGAATCTTTGAAAAATCATAGTACATCACAAAAAAATCATAAAATAAAAAATCCAATTTTGTTGGACTCCACATGAGTAGGTCTACACAGTGAACATATACTATAGTATGTTTTAGTCCAACAAAATAATTATAGAAGCTGTAGCTATGAATTATTTCAATTAATTATAGAAAAGCATAGATCTAAAGCTACAACAAAAATTTTATACTAAAGCATACTATATTATATGTTTACTGTATAAACCTACTCATGTGGAGTCCGAAAAAATTAGATTTTTCATTTTATGATTTTTCTGTGATTTACTATGATTTTTCAAAGATTCAGCCAACATAAATAAAGCAAAAACTTTGTACTAAAGCATACCATATTATATATTCACTGTATAGATCTACTTATGTGGAGTCCAACAAAATTGGATTTTCTATTTTATAATTTTTTTTGTGATTTACTATGATTTTTCAAAGATTCAGTCGAAATAAATAAAAAAGAAAAAGACAAAACCAACTGTCACTGTAGCAACTGTTGTAGCAAACCCGCCGTCCAAAACCGCTCAGGGACGTAATATAAACGGTTTTAAAAGTTGAGGAACGTGTTTTATCCAGTTTTGAAGTTCGGGGATATAAAGTAGACTTTCGCAAAAGTTGAGGGAGCTAAAGTGAACTTTTTCCAAAATTTTTATAACCCTAACTGGACCTAATAGACCTTCGGGTCGGGACCTAGCCCCAAATTTCGGCCCATGGTCAGGTTTAGATGCGAGCCAACAAAAGACTACCATTTTTTGGTCCGGCCCGAACCCGACCCGGCCCCATACTATTTAGACGATGATCCTCCCGACCCAAGTTCAGAAACTGATCCCCTCACTACCATCGCGATGGCCGACGACGCGGCGGCGGCGGCGTTCGCGCCCTCTCCCTCGCCACCGTCATCCGTAGCGCAACCTCCGCCCGATCTCTCCCCGCCGCCGGCCTCCTCTCCACCAGCTGCCACCCCCTCTTCCGCGGCGCAGACCCCGAGCCTCCCGGACACCCCGGCGTCCCTAGATCCGGACACCCCCTTCTCCGACGCGACCCCGACCCCCGCCGACGCCTCCGACGCCTTCCTCGCCTCGGACGACGGCATCACCAACCCGTCGGGTGGCGCCGCGGGGAAGCACATGACGCTCGCGCCGCCGGCCCCACCCGCTGCCAAGAAGCCGCCGTCCAAGAAGAAGGGCGGCAACAGCGTCTGGACCCGCCCGGCCTCCCGCAAGGGCAAGAAGAAGGCGCGGCAGCCGGGCGGCCACGGCCCCGGCCACGGCGCCGCCGGGGCGGCCGGCGGGTCCAACCCCAGGCCTAGCGCCGGCGCCGGCGAGGAGGAGTTCGTCCTCGTCCCCGCGACCCGCCTCGCCGCCGAGCGCTCTGACGACGCGCCCGGCCAGCCCGTGCTCCTCTCCCGCGTCTTCAAGTCCGAGCGGATCGAGCTCTCGGAGGACCGCCTCACGGCCTCCAGCACCAAGGGATTCCGCACGGTGCGCGCCACCCGCGGCGTCGCGGCGGGGGCCTGGTACTTCGAGGTCAAGGTCGTGCACCTCGGCCCCACTGGCCACACCCGCCTTGGATGGGCCACCAACAAGGCTGACCTCCAGACCCCCGTCGGCTTCGATGCCTATGGGTTTGGGTACCGTGACGTCGATGGCGCCAAGGTGACTAAGGCTTGGAGGGACAAGTATGCCGATGAAGGGTATGGGGAAGGAGATGTCCTGGGGTTCTACATTTCTCTCCCTGATGGGGAGCGGTATGAACCCAAGCAACCTGACCTGATTCAGTACAAGGGAATGCCTTTTCATGTGCAAGTCCCCAAGGAGGAGCAGAAGACGCCGGATCCTGTCCCTGGTGAGTATGCTTGTTTTAATTGCTCTTTGTTTCTATGGTAGATTGCAATGCCAACTAAGAAAACAGTATATTGTTAGGGTAAATTGTTTGTCTCTCGGTATGTCGACTGATGCTCTCCTGAAAGCAGCATGTTAAGTTCATAAAATATTCTATATAGATGATAGTTGGAGAACATGACAGTTATTTTTCTGCTCAGCCGGAGACAGTGTTTAATCGACCCCCATTATTTTCTTCTCAGTAGCATGTGCTTCTTTTCTTCAAAGGAGCGAGCATTTGTATATTGTTCAGGATGGTGTGCTCTGATCAAACTGGAGATATCTGCTAAGATTGACTAGTCAAGAAAAAAAATGATCTGAACAAAAGGATGTCCCTCCAATATTGTCTCTGGAGAGAAATGCAAGCTTTATCAAGTTTATTAAATGCCAATATACTGAAAAGAAAGGATGGCTGGAATAAAATTGACTGAACTATTCCTGTTGCCGTTTTGCTAAACACAATTGCTTCCTCTTGTTAGAAGAGTCAAGGGCCTATTGGCCCTTAGCCCGTTAGGGTTAATTAGTCGCTTGCTTAGGGGTCAAGTAAGACCTCTTCTCTATATAAGGAGAGGAGATGTATCAATATAATCAAGCAAGAAATTAGAAGGAAAAACCTTCTCTCTTGCCGGCTGTGGGCGAAGCTCCGCGGCCGGCGTTCCCGGTGCTCACAGCCCTAGCTGCCGGCCCTCTGCCTCTCTCGCGTGAACAGTACCCGCGGGTGCTGTAGCTCCGCCGCCGCTCCCCTCGACTCGATCCTCTCAGCCCAACAGCGTCCGGAAAAACCTTCTCTCTTGCCGGCCGTGGGCGAAGCCCCGCGGCCAGCGTTCCCAGCACCCCTCACAGCCCTAGCCGCCGGGTCTCTGCCTCTCTCAACCTATGAACAGTACCCATGGGTACTGTAGCTCCATCGCCGCTCCCCTCGACTCTCTCCTCTCGATCCCAACAGCGTACATAACAATCTGGTATCAGAGATGTCAGGTTACGATGAGCCGCTGCCGGTCACTTCCTCACCGATGACGCCAGATCAGTTGACCGCGGCCATCACCGATCTCGCTCGTTCTGTCGCCGCCATCCAGTCCTACCTCGGCATACCGCCGCTGCAACCAGCCAGCTGGCCGCTGCCGCAATCGGCCGTGGCCTCTCTGCCACCGGTTTTCCCCTACGGGATGCAAGGTTACGGCACGACGCTGCTGCCGGGCACGACGCTGCTGCCGTTCCAGGACGTGCAGCCAACGGTGCAGCCAACATTGCAGCAGATCGAGCAGGCGATGGACATCACGACGAAGCCGGCAGGAAAGATGCTTACCTGCAAGGTGTCTGCGGCGGTGCGGCTACAGGCTGCGGCGCGCGGCCTCCTAGCGCGCCGGCTGCTGCAGGAGATGCGCCAGCCTATGCATGAGGCGACCTTGGCGACGGTCGACCTCAGCTCAGCGGAGCGCGACCTCGCCCCGTGGGATGGCCACCAGCAACTGCACCGACCCGTTGCTGTCTTCAGGCGCGAGCATGGTGATTTTCCCGCGGGCAGCGGCCTCCAACTCTGCGGCAGCGGCGGTAGTACAGTCGCTCCCCTCCTTGTCGCCGGCGGGGACGCACTGCCTAGCACCACCGCATTCCGCCACCGGCCGCCGCGAGGATGTCTCCGCTGGTCGCTATCGCGAATAATTCCAGGTGGCTATACCCGTGCACCCCTCTCGTTCCGGTGGGCTCCATGGGATCCAGGTGGCTACACACGTGCAGGTCCATCACGCGGAGGGTGTCCGCCGTATCTTCAGGAGTCAAAAATAAAGAGTCGTAGTCTATTTCAGGTCAATAAAATAAGTCGAGATGTAAAAGGCTTGTTTTTATGTGTTAGGTTTGTGTCTAGCGGAGTCATCGTTAGTGTCATCGTTAAGTTGCAGCTCGAGGACGAGCTGTATGTCCAGGTGGGGTGTAGTGTTAGAAGAGTTAAGGGCCTATTGGGCCTTAGCCCGTTAGGGTTAATTAGTCGCTTGCTTAGGGGTCAAGTAAGACCTCTTCTCTATATGAAGAGAGGAGATGTATCAATATAATCAAGCAAGAGATTAGAAGGAAAGACCTTCTCTCTTGCCGGCCGTGGGCACGGTTGATACTCTCAGGTGGAGCTACAGTACCCAAAGCTACTTACACTTCTCTTTTGTCTAGCCTGTTGATATGATATTGTGATATTCCTTGTTATCCATAGCAGTAGGGATTTATTACTTTATTGGTGCTAGGATGCTAATTGAAAATTTATATTGTGGTATAACTTTTTCTTTTGGGACTTTACATCTCCTGTCATCTTGTCACCTTTGCACCTTGTATAACCTTTTTTTTTCATTTGGTACTAGTTGCTTCCACACATGAATAAGAATGTGCATCTTCAGTATTTATATATTGAACTATGTTTTAGTAGCTTCCATACATGAATAAGTTGCATCTTTAATATTGATTTTTGTATAGTGTAGTCAGAAATCCCAATTGGTTATGCTGTTATGCTTGAGAGGTTTCCAATTACCCAATTAGTGCTAGAATGTTGGGATGCTGGGTGTTATTGTTCGATACCTATACTGTAATGGGTGTGCGCTTTTGCATCCCATTAGATTATAATATGATGTTCTGCATGCATGAATAGAAAAGGATGTGTCCAACAGTGGCTCTTTCACTTCTGTTTTTTTAGAATCTGTCATCTATTATTTCATTTGTTCAGAAGGTTTAAGTATCCATGTTTCTTGCATATGCAGGAAGTGAGATATGCTACTTCAAGAATGGAGTATGCCAAGGCAGTGCCTTCAAGGACATTCCTGGAGGGAGGTATTTCCCAGCAGCGTCACTGTATACAATGCCTAATGAGCCAAACTGTGTAGTCAAATTCAACTTTGGGCCAGACTTTGAGTTCTTCCCGCAAGATTTTGGAACCCTGCCCATTCCTCAACCAATGAGCGAGGTGGCTCATCAGGCACATGAAGTGAAGAACGAGGGGCCTCTCGAAAATGGCATCGCTGAAAAAACTAGCTAGTGTAGTTATCGTGCTGTTGTAACTAGTACCCAGTGTAAACACCAAGCAAGCCCTTGGCTAGATTATGGATAAGTTGGCTGCAGCGGTTATATCTGACTGGATTAATGCCTGTGGTGTTACTAAATGGGTTCCATCGTGTTTTGATGTTATTGTGGTGTCGCTGATCGTTGATTTTTTTTTTTTGAACATCTGATCGTAGATAGTTGGTGAGAGCATATGCTGGGAGTTCTGGTGAACAGCTGGTGAGACCATATGCTGGGAGTTTCACCTGCTTAGATGGATTCGGATGGCAGCATAAGTATGTGTATGTTAATTTGCTCGAGCCATTTGAGCAATCTAAATAACTTTGCTAACATGTATATAAACTTATATCTAGCTGGTTTCTTTTTGAAAAAATATGCATGCAATGTAAATACTTGATTGACAATTCCCAATTCCTTAAAATATTTATTTCATTTACTATCAGTCAGATGGTTGATACAACTGGAAGATAGAACGAAAGATGGTCAGGACAGACTACATCTTAATGGCTTTTCATATGCTGGTTCAGGTGGAACATATCCCCGATCTAGCAGTTTAAGGGGAAAAAACTACTGATGTAACGTATGCTGTGTTATACCTTGTGGACTTGCAATATAGCAATTTCTGAAATGCTAGCCTGCATCTCACATGACATCATGTACAATCCAACTTTTGAAATTCAGAAATTCTCTTGTCAGGGCGTCCAATCGTCCGTCCAATCGTCCGTACGGTCGTGTTCGTGGCCGCGGCACCAGGCCAACGGCCCAACAACGTCTCTAACCTTATCCTGCTGCCACCATTATTTAGACGGACGGATAAGGTTCTCTCCATCGCGAGCAACCGAGGCCGAGGGGCTGTAGCCCGCCGCGGCGGTGTCGATATGCCATTTCCCATCCCGATGGCGGCCGCGGCGCCCTGCCCCATCCCGACGGCGGCCGCAACACTATGTCCCATTTCGACAGCGGCCGTGGTGGCCATTCCTCACTCGATGGCAGCGCTCCCTCTCCTTCCCCTCCGGCGACGCTTCCTCCTCACCTATGGATTTTGCCGTGATTCCCTCCCTTCCTCCTCAATGGTGGCGGTGGCAGCAAGCCGTCTCCCCTCTCCCACCGATGGTGGCGGCGGCGGGCACTCTCCCCCCACACGGATCCAGATCCAGTTCTCATGGTGCCTCAAGGGGCCTGTGGCGGGGCACAGATCATGGCTGTGATGCGCTCGACGCCATCGCGTCCCCCCTGGCCGGTCGCTCTGCGTCACCGGCGAGCTCTACACCGATGAACTTCAAATGCCGACGAGCCTCCATTTCTCCCAAGCAGCAAAGAGATGTTGCGCTGAAAGCGCATGCTGTAAGTGTACATTTTAAATGTTTCAAAGATTTCAGAGGTATGTTGTAATTGTTTCATGTAGATTTGCAAAAACAGATCGAGATGTTGCAATAGTTATACATGTATGTTGCAAGGTTTTGTTCCCTTTGTTTCATCTGTTTTTCAAACGTCTGTTGCAAATGTGTTTACGGATGTTGCATACCTTTCACACATATGCTGCAAGTGTTTTTATCTAGATGTTGCGTATGTTTTGTAATGTTTTCTAGGTGCTTTTTGCAAGTGTTTCAGAAGCACGTTTCAAGTGTTCCATTTGTCTTCAGACATATGTTGCAAATGTTGCATTTTGATGTTTCAAAAGTAGATCGGGTGTTGCATATGGGGATGTGTGTGGGAAGTGGGAGGGGACACGAGCGGTCGCCGCGCGCAGTCTAGCGGCGCGGGCAACGTCTAGGTGGAACGGCAGACATTCGGGGACACGCTGGTGGAGAGTGCTGACGCGAGCAAGTGCGGCGCGCGGGAGACGGAGTGTAGCTTAGGCGTCCGAATGCGGGGGGTCCGTCCGGACGTCCGGGCGCTTTGGAATTCTGAAATATAATGTTTTGGGGGCAGCGATTGGACCCTATCCACATTTGGATTCATTTAACCTAATAATCAAAGGGAAGCATTCCCTAATAAAATTTAAGTGGCTGGCTGATACATATCATTTTCGAATATATTGAGGCGTCTCGGTTCTCCTGCTCTTTGGTTCTAAATTACAAGTCGTTTTGGCTTTTCTAAATACATAACTACACTATATATGTACATAAATGTATATCTAGATATATAGCAAAATGTGTATACCAAGAAAAGCCAGAACGAATTACAATAGGAATTGCAAGCTGGAGCCGCCTCTTCAGGCATGTTTATGTTGAAGAGGGTATAACAATAGCCGTCTTGATCCTACAGGCAACAGATCAAAAGTATTTTGCTATGAAAATTCTTCTGTAAATAATTTGTGGTTAAGTGGTGATAATTTACTGCAGTTATATGCCTGTGGCCTGCAGCCCTGCACAGCGCGAATAAATAATCTCGACTGCCATTTGATTCGTAGGTGGCTACAATCCATACAGGCTCCCACCCACTGCTCAATACTGCTGCTTGATATTGCAACACTGACTTCGTGCTAGGACTAGTCCTTCCCCATTGACACTCTCTGGGAGATGTTCTTCCATTTTGATTCAATCTCATAAGAAGCAAAAGGGATAATCATCAAATAAATTAGGCATCTTATGTATTGGTTCAAACTCAAATAGCAAATAAACGTTTCAGAACTAGAATTTGCAGGGAAATTAGCTAGGGGATTTCTAGGCTAATCTTATGAAGGTGAAACGGGATTTTCTTCATTTTAAACCCTTCACAATCAAAGACGGGTTCCAAATGAGATCCTGAGAGGTATAGTGCTTGAAATACTTACCTTTAAGAGAACAGTATATTTGTTTATATACAATATTGGTAGACACAAGGGAGATACTGTAGCTGATGTCTTCAGTACGTCACTACTAAATGATTTATGGAGACGTAATTTGATTGAATAGTTTAGTATCCTCGAAAAAACATCTTCCTCACATTGCTAATATCAATCTTACACAAGCGCACGATATGTTTCGCTGGATCTTGGACCTAAAGAGCCAGTCGTTCTCGGTGAAGTTATATTATTCAGCTTTGGTTCACCTAGAGGTTTTCAACTTAGATAAAAATCATTTGGATGTTCAAGACTCCACTGAAAATAATGAAAAACGTTGCTTTTGCAAAAAAAAAAGACAATTAAACACCTATTATTTGAATGTCATTTTGCCCATGCGGTTTGGGGCTGCATACATGTTGGGAGTTTGCTCATCGCCCGTACAGAAAACGACATGGGGTCTGGCTGGTGGAGAACACACATTTTTTTCTTACAGATATATCTCTTGTCAGTGTCAAAATGGTAGTAGGGCACCTTTTCCTTATGAACGTAGTTTGAGATCGACTGCTATCTCAAATAATCCGTGAACATATATCACCAGAATATATAAGCAGCTCATACTCCTATCTCAAAGTAAAAGGTTATAGATCTATATATCTATATCTATAATATCAAAGAATAGCTAAAATTTCAGCCTATTTTTTTCGTCCACCTCCCGTAACTAACTCCATAAACGTGGAAGTTGTCTCTCTATTAGTCTAGAGCCCTCTTGCTTTATATGACATGAGGTAAACTAGATAGTTAGGAATCCTAATTCTAATAGATCTCTGATCATAAATAACTTGAATAGGACTGCTAATCTATATCTATATCTATATCATCTATATCTATATTTATATCTATATCTATACATATATTTATATCTATATCTATATATATCTATACCTCTACATTCGTGTCCTACGTATATCGTATATGACATGGACTCATGATTCCCGCTCATACAAATTAGAACAACTCGCATTTAGCGATGATATGGAATCCGATTCCTATACGTATTGAGTTCTGTTGCAACACACGAATAGACCTTCAAATCGTTAATCCTTGTATATAATATAAACAAAACATTTCACTACTAAATTGTTAATGTAGTTATGATTAGAAACCAAATTATTTTTGTTAACACCTGTATCTCAACGGATAGTCCAACTAATCAAAACAGTTAGATAATATCACTAAAAAACAGTTAGATAGTATGAAAATTAAAGGTATGGTATATTTATGAGTAAATATTTTCTATAATTAGGAGAAAAATATATCAAGGTCGTTTTTTAATTTGATAATGGTTTAATAGGACATCATATTATTAACAACATTAACTTATATTATAAATGTCATGATTACCACTACCATTGTCATTTTTTATCAATGTTTGATAGTTTTTTCTCCCATTGCAATGCACGGGCATATTTGTTATTTTAGAAATAAAATGCAATTGTCGATTTAACCCTTACGACAAAATTATAAAGACTAAAAAATTTACATAGTTTCTAGCTTTTGTATGGTTGATCTTTAGAGTTTGAAAAATATATGTGATCTAATGAGAAATATTTACAAGTGCTACTGCAACATATAATAAAAAATTATGATGTCTACTTTATACTTTATGAATAAAAAGTAAATTTACTCCTACCTAATCTAAGCATTTAATATAAAACCAAATGAAATAAAAGTACTTGATTTAGAAAGAAGTGATTTTCAAGGGCTAATCTGTACTTCATATATTTCAAGCATGCTAAACAGAAGTTTTCTTTAAATGGATTCTCTTGTTTAGATGTATATGGCACCAAGGATTCAGCACAATCAATTCGTCTTGTTTAGATATAAAGTATACTTCTGTTTTGTTGATGATTGCATCATGTGTTGCATCAATTGAAGCTAGAGATAGTAAAGACGCTAATTAGGAAGTTAGTCCATATACAAATAGATGTGGCGGTAGTATTACACACATAATGTTATCACCATTGTACATTTAAAGTAGATTAACTATGAAATGTTGGACTCCCTGATGCTAATCCTCACTTCTACTTCCATGCAGCTAGCCAAGCCAAATTGGGGCAAGCGTCGTGCTCCTATTCCTGTTAACTGTGGCTGGGCCAATTATTGGTCATGAACAAAATAGATGCCATTCTTTGTGGCTGGCCAAATATTGGCTTAGCCAACAACAGGTACAAAACCAAACACGTCCTTAATACGCAAGCTACCTCAGCACCCAGGTTGAGTCCTGAAGGCATCCATTCGCCAACACTAGTCCAGCAAAAATGTTGACAAGGGAACTTCCTCATCACTAGCATAATCATTATAACATAGAGATTAAATATTCCAGAATATACACAGCGAAAAATATCTTTGATGGTTTCATAAGAGCATGCTATACCCTTCTGTAGTGCTTGTAGTGGAAATAGCACTCAAGACATAATTTTTTTTATTTCTAACACTTTTTTAGAACAATTTTTAAATTTGACACTGAAAACTTTTTTTAAACTAACACTTTTAGCCGCGTCTAAAATCACGGCGTGACTAAATAACGCTGCCACGCCATACATGGCGGCGCAGCAGCGTCGCTTACGTGGCACTCTTAGGAACCGCGGCGGCTGATGTGGCGGGCCTGCCGCGCCACAGATCTGGTCGGGGCAGTGCAGAGACCAGAGGCCCGTTCATGGCAGCAGGTGGTCGTGTCAGGCTCTGAGCGCTGACCAAGCACGGTGGAGTGCATGCTGCTCTAGAGGTACAGTTCATGTTGCAGTGGATGCCGCTAGGCCGTCACATCATCTTATAGTACTTCATTCTTCCGTCCAGAAAATAATACAACTGCATGTTACGTGCCAACAAAAATAGTTCATGTTTAATCAAATTTCTAGTAAGTACTATTTACATTTACGGCTCCAAAATATTATAAAAATACATTTCGTAATTAATCTAATGATATTTATTTGATATCATAAATATTAATACTTTTTTATCTATAATTGATGAAACTTAAAATACAAAACCATGACTCCATTTTCTTGGTTAGGTAGAATCGAGTTATTTGATCTTTTTTGGCTTTTTTTTATGTTTTATTTGGTTCTCGTGTGATCATTGCCGATCGTGAGTTCTAACCGCAATTCCCTATAATTAACCATAAAAGTAAATAATCAAGGATCACATGCTGCCACCTTCCTTTTGCGGTTGCATGATCTCCTTTCTTTTTGCGGGAGTTACGGTCACAGGCTAGAAATCAGAAATTAACTGTAATTCTAAAATAGCAGTTATATTATTTAGAGCAGAGCTCCACAGTAATATTAGGGTCTGTCTATGGATAACTTAGGTGATTTACACCATCTTGTCACCCGAGTGACACAACACCTTAAATCATTCGATTCTAACAAACAAAACAAATCAAGTGATTCAAGCCTCTCCGAAAATCGATTCCTATAACCACAAGATCAAAATCCAACGAACCAAATAAAAAGAGATTAAAACCAGAGCGAAAAATCAAAAGAAAAAAGACAAATTTATTAGATAATCTCTATGAAAGGCAAATTAGAAGAACATCAAAGCAAAAAAAAGAGAGAAAATACAGATTTATCAGATAATTTCTATGAAAGGCAAATTAGAAGAAGATCAAAGAAAAAAAAGACAGACAGAATTAACAGATCAAGCAAATTAGAACATAAATCAAAACAGATTATTTCTATATAAGCCAAATTAGAAAATATCAAATTAGAACCAAATAAAACACACAGAAAAATAAAAAAAACCAAAAAACCAGATTATTTCTATGAAGCCAAATTGAAAAATGTCAAAGGAGAACCAAATAAAACATACAAAAAATAAAATAAAAAAGCAAAAAAAAAGATTAGATAACTTTTTAAATAATCTTGATCATTCTCATGTACGAAAAATTAATTTTCATCAATTGAACACAGAGTTTACACCAAACCTGAAATAGTAAACTATAGTAATAAGATATAATCTGTACCTGTCAAATCTGCCTACATATACACATCCATGGTAGGGGCTACTGATTCAATAGGCACAAAGGCCGAGGTAGCAGATGTGGCCGGCGGTGTGCTGCTCAGCCACCTTGGCATCCACTGCAGCATGCACTGTACCTCCAGAGCAGCATGCACTCCACCGTGCTTGGTCAGCGCTCAGCAGCGGCCAGCACCTGTGCGCATGCACATGCAGCCTTGACACGACCACCTGCTGCCACCTTGGGGCTGCGCTTGACACGACCACCTGCTGCCATGGTGGGGCCTCTGGTCTCTGCACTGCCGCACCCAGATGGCGCGGCAGGCCCGCCACGTCAACCAGCCGTGGGTCTTGGAAGTGCCACGTAAAGGACGCTGCCGTGCCATCATACGTGCCGCAACGTTATTTGGCCGTGCCATGACCTTAGGCGCGGCCAAAAGTATTAGTTTTGAAAAAAGAAGTTTTCAGTGTCAAATTTAAAAATTATTTTTAAAAGTGTTAGAAATAAAAAAATTTTCAAGACACCACTTATATTCCTGCCACTATAGTGCACCATAGCCCATTGTTTAAAACTTTGCCTAAACCAGGTATGGTATCTTTGCTGACCACTATGCTATTTAACACACAATCCTCTTCCAAATTCAGAACTCTTGCCTCTCAAAACCCTAATCCCACCTACCACCCTGATGGCCGATGATATGGCGGCGTCCGTGTACCCTCCCCCGCCATCGCCGTCACTGCCAGCAACGCAACCTCCACTCAACCTCTCCGCACCACCAGCCCCCTCTCCTCCAGCGATCCCCTCAGTCTCTGGGACACAAATCCCAAGCATCCTAAACAACCCGACCTCCCTAGATCTGGACTCCTCCTCCGAGGATGCACCCGGCCAGCCTGTGCTCCTCTCTCACATCTTCAAGTCCAAGCCGATCGAGCTCTCTGATGACCGCCTCTCCGCAGCTAGCAACAAGGGCTACCGCATGGTGCGTGCCACCCATGGTGTCACAGCGGGGGCCTGGTATTTCGAGGTCAAGATCATACACCTTGGTCCCACTGGCCACACCCGCCCTGGATGGGCCACCAACAGGGCTGACATCGAGACACCCGTCGGCTATGATGCCTATGAGTTTGGCTACCGTGATGTCGATGGTGCCAAGGTGACTAAGGCTTGGAGGGACAAGTATGCCGATGAAGGGTACGGGGAAGGAGATGTCTTGGGGTTCTACATTTCTCTGCCTAATGGGGAGCAGTATGAACCGAAGCAACCTAACAAGGGAATGCCTCTTCATGTGCAAGTCCCCAAGAAGGCGCAGAAGACTCCAGATCCTGTTCCTAGTGAGTACTTGTTTTAATAGCTCTTATGTAGTTATGTCTATGGTAGATTGTAGTGCCAACTAAGAAAAGAGTACAATTGTCAAATGAAATGGGTATGAGCTATATATTTTATAAATAATAAATTGTAGCTTCATATAACAGCCAAGGTAAATTGTTTGCCACTCAGTATTTAGTATGATGTACACAACTGCTTGGAATTGTATAAATGAATTGCTTAGGTTTCAAGATGATAACTTCAAAAAAAAAGATTGTTTTATAGAATAAGAAATCATGTTGTGTACAACATGATTACTTACTTTTACAATGATATTAGTTATACAATAAATAGTTAGGACTAGAAAATTTATATATCATAGACCAAAATTGTGCGCTGATGTTGAATCATTAGGAAGAAAATTTATTGCTAATGATTCATGGTTGTGTCGCTAGATACCTGATTTAACATTTAAGGGTTCCATGGTATTTAATTTCCCAGTTCACCCGTTAGGCCCTACACAAATTTGTGGCCCCTCTTTGGTTACCATATAGGCTACTTGAATGTGTATCGACTTGATATAGCATGGCACACACACCAGATAGTAATTTCCATTTTATTCATCTTGTAATCTGCAAGATCTAAACACTAGTCCAATAAGTCATTTATTTTCATATTAATGATGAAGACTTTTAGAGATGAGGAATGCTCATAAGGTTAGTGAAAGGAAGCAGCAGCATGTGCTGCCAACTCACTACTAGAAACAAGAATTTTCAATAGATTTTCTATACAGATGATATTCAGAGAATGAGATGAGTTATTTTTCCAGCTCAATTGAAGATAATGAGCATGTTTAGTAAGTAGTTTCATAGACCCCCATTTTTTCCTTCTCAGTAATATGTGAATATTTTCTTCAAAGGATTGCATGCATGATGCATGTATACTTTTCCTTGAGAAGAGTGAGCATATGTGTATTGTTCAGGATGGAGTGCTGTCAACATGGTAGAGATATCCCATAAGATTGACAAGTCAAGAACAAAACAAACTGAACAAAAGGAAGCCCCTCCAACATTCTGTCAGGAAAGAAATGCAAACTTTATTAAGTTAACTAAATGCTGATATACTACAAATAAAGAATGGCAGTAATAAAATTGACTGAACAGATCCTGTTGCAGTTTTGCTAAGCAAAATTTGCTTCCTCTACTCTGTTCTCTTTTATCCATCCCTTATGGTATTGTGATATTCTTGGTTATTCATAGCAACATGGATTTATTACTCTATTGGTGCAAGGAAGCTAATTGAAAATTTATATTGTGGTATAACCTTTTCCTTTGGGACTTTACATCTCTTGACATTGTAGCACCTTTGCACCTTGTAATTGCTTCCAGACATGAATAATGGTGTGCATCTTCAATATTTATTTACTGAAGTATGTTTTAGTAGCTTCCATACATGAATAAATTGCATTTTTAAAATGATTTTTTGTATAATTTAGTCAGAAATCACAATTGGTTATGCTTGAGAGGTTTAATTTTTAATTTGCCCCCTCGGTGCTACAATATTCGAAAGGATGTGTCCAGCAATGGCTCTTCTACACTTTTGTTTTGTCGAATCTATCATCTATTATTTTATTTGTTCAGGGGGTTTGAATATCCTATGGTTCTTGCATATGCAGGTAGTGAGATATGCTACTTTAAAAACGGGGTATGCCAAGGCAGTGCCTTCAAGGACATACCTGGAGGAAGGTATTACCCAGCCGCATCGATGTATACAGAGCCTGGCGAGCCAAACTGCATCATCAAATTCAACTTTGGACCAAACTTTGAGTTCTTGCCACAGGATTTTGGAGGCCTGCCAATTCCTCAGCCAATGAGCTTGGTGCCTCATCAGGCATATGATGTGAAGAATGAGGGGACTACTGAAAATGCCATCGCTGGGTAAACTGCTATCATGTTGTTGTTTTTAACTATGTTGAGTAAAAAAATAAGCAAGCCTATATCTGGCTGGATCCTGGTGAAGTTGGCCGCAACAGTTATATCTGACTAGATTAATAATAATGCTTAATTATGTTGTTACCAAATGGGTTTGATCTTTTCTATCCCTGGCTGGGTTATGAAGTTATTGTGGTGCTGCTGATCGTAGATGGTAGTGTCAAACTAGTGATGGTGTGTCAGGGAAACCAAATGGTGTCATGTGTCGTGCTCTGCAGTAGTGGGAACAAGAGTAGTCAGGGAAACTAGATCGATCTAAACTTCCGAAGGCCTCTGCCGTCTTCTACATCAATGACTATAAACCACCTTCAATCATCTTCTACAACAGCGATAGGGAGGTGCCATTTACGGACAGAGAAGGAACCACAACACTGAGTGTGCATGACCTCGTCAAGTTCAAAACTGATGGCTGTACAAGTGTACATTCACATTCAGGATACAATTCATGATTGCAACACCCTGCATCTAAAATGTTCATATGCCAGGTGCGAATTTGCCATTACCACTGGCAAAAACACACCCGCCCATTTGTTCCTCGTAGGCTGTCACAAGATTGGCAACTCTAGCAAAATATGTACTTAAGTTTTTTCTAGTATGCTCTAACTTGCCCTCAACCCAAAAGAGTTTTACAACCAAGCCAATCCTATCAATTACCATATGGCTAACCTAGTGTGGTAAAGGTCACATAAGCAAAGCACAGCGAAAACAACGAAAATGGTAACTAAAGAGCTAGAGATAGAGAGGGCAAACTATTAGAAACATAGTAACATAACTATGGTATGAGTAGCCAAATTACAACCTCTAGTCTATGTTGGAGGTCCACCGAGGTATGCCCTCGGTCACCAAGTCTAATTCTAGTCATGGTGTTGGATTGCCACACAAAACCACACCAACCAAAGGCTAGTATCATGAGTCACGAAGTCTCACTACTGCCACCTAGCTCTACCAGTCACTTTAACGTTGAGTACACTACGAAGCTTCTCCAAACTAGAGGGGTCTCCTCGTCTTCTGCACACCGGCGCGACACCACTCCACACGGAAATAAGAGGGTCGCCTCCTGGAAGGTCTTCACACCTTCATTGGAAGGTCACAACAACCTCAAGGTCTCAGGTTCACAATGATACCTCTCAAAGATCTCAAGCTCTAAGGCTTTATAAGGATGAACTATAGTGTCTATCATAGCGTTGGATGTGATCTTGTTGTTCTCGAGAGGGTGAATGGAGTGTAAAAACAATTGCTCTGATTTTTTCTTGAGCTGGCGGGCATCACGTTCGCCTTGGCCAAAACGACTGAATCACTTTTTTCCCAGACGGTCCTGGCGCCCGCTTGCGAAAATCGATTAAAAAATAAACAAAGCGAAAGCTCGTCGGCGAGACCGTTACAGAGCCCACCGTCGAGCCCACCAGCTTCGCGTGGGCCCCACCGCCAGTGGATCCGACTCCCGCGCGCCATCGCCGCCGCCGGGAGAGGCCTCCCTGCCTGTGCCGTCGGTGGATCCAGCTCCCCCGTGCGTCGCCGCCGCCGAGGGAGGCTCCCCATGCGAGCCACCACTAGATCCAGCTCCCTCATGCTTCCACTGCCAGGAGAGGCCTCTCCACGCGCGCCGCCTGTAGATCCGGCTCCCTCGCGTGCCGCCGCTGCCGGGAGAGGCCTCCCAGCATGCGCTGCTAGCGGATCTGGCTCCCGCGCGTCGCCGCCACGGGGAGGCCACACCATGCTGGTCACCATGGGATCCGGCTCCCCGTTGCTGCCGGATCTGGCTCCCCCACACGCCGCCGCCGCCGCTAGCACCACACGCCGCTAGCCCTATGCTCCGAGATAGAGAGTGATGAATGCTGACCCGATCTTCCGAGAGGTAACCGGTAAGTTCGATTTGTGGAGATCTCGACGTTGGCGATCCGGCTTCAAATCAGACACGATTCGAACCCTGCAACCGATACACCACTGCTCCGTTGGTTATCAACCAAGCACAACTTGATTGACCTCGCCAAGAAGGCTTTTCCTGCAAGCGAATCGAAGAACACAAGCAAGAAGGTAAAAACACGCAATCTGAAATTGCAAATATGAATGATGCGAATATCAATAGAGGGTTTAAGAACTCGGTTCCAAAGGACTAATCGACACAGTGGAGGAGATCAAGAACGGGGACCCTGGATCACTGTAAAAGGATTTGTCACCACAGTTACAATGAACGATTCAGTTTCTCGATGGAAAACTAAACTCTAAACAAAACCCAATTGTCTAATAGCGGCGGCGGCTATATTTATAGTCTAAGACTCGACCTAGGGTTGGGAACGGCCAGGGGTTGGGCGCCCACAACTTGGGCTTAAGGCCCGACACGATACATGGTCAAGTTGGCCCAAATAGGTGACGCAGCACCTTGACGTGGTCACACAGAATGATCCACGGACCTTCTGGAGCTAGGACCAGATCCAAAACGACGGTGTCGTCGTCCCCTTTCCAACGCATCCAAGAACGCCCCGTTTTGATGTCGTATGAGAGAGTTATGACCAAAATAGTGATGACGTGTCTGCTGAATCCGAGGGTGACGTGGCAGCTGAGTTGGGGACGAATTGCAACTTGAGGAAGACCATAACCTCGGTGTGTCCAGCGTGGCGATGTCCTCATCAGAGAGAGCCACACAAGAGGAGAGAGAGGCCACCGCTTGTGCTCGTGCTCCGAGAGAGAGAGAGCCGCGTGGGATGAGAGAGAAGGGCCCCTGCCGCTGGGCCCATGCTCCATGAGAGAGGGAGAGAGCACTACCACTGCGCGGTTGAGAGAGAGATGGGCTGTCTAGATGGAACCCTAAGTCTCGACCTAGTGTGATATCGGGCCGAGATGGGCAGCTTGAGCTTCACCACATTAACGGAGGCATGCCTATTTAGAGGACCGTCTCTAAAAATGGGCTCTATTTTTGGAGGCGGACCTCTTAAGTGGTCTGCCTCTGTAAATCCATTTTAGGAGGCGCTCATATCTTGACCGTCTTCCCAATCAATTTTAGGAGGCGCGCAATTTTTGACCGCCTCCGTAAATCCTTAGGTATTTTAGGTGACCCTTGCATTTTGTGACCATCTACGTTAATGTTTGGGTAGTGTCTCGTAAAATCATTTTTGTAGTGGTATCAATTTTGTCTTCCGTATGTACGGAGCATCAGCTGTAGGCTCACGTAGGTGAACAACAGTTTGCAAAATACAATAATAATATGAATCAGCAACGTGTCATCTTCAACATAATGATTTTGATGCTCATGTAGACATTAGTCGCTCGATTTCTATCATTTGTGTTCATTTTTGTACAAGCAAAAAATTTACTTCTACCAATTCTTTTTTTTTGGTTCAGCAGAACTGACAAACCATAATAGATGATCAACAGATGCCACTTTTTATGAATTCTATAGTGGCATTTTTTATTACACTGTAAATTTAGTTCAGTCAAAATACTAAGTGTTCAATCATGAGAATGACTTATTCCCAAAAAAAAAAGTCAGTAATTCCCCAAAAAAATCATTAGAATGACTTGTTCTGTACTTCTTTCAAATAAATGAACAGATTTTTCAAAAGATAGGGTTGGAATTCTCTTGGATTTCATGTGGTGTGAACCTTTTGGCAATAGCACTGCTCATCGGCTGCAGAACAGCCGACCAGTGATTTTCACTCCGGCTTACCCTTAAAAATCTGAAAAACGTTTGATTCAGAATCAAACGTCACTGCAGACCTTAGATGTTCAGTGTATCCGTGACATTGATACAATGTAGGCAACCAGATGTGATGATCTCTTCTGTTATTATGTTTTATGTCTTTAATAACTAAAGGAAGGCTGAAAATAGTTACTTGAATATCCACATGGACAAATAAACTCACTGCAATTTGTGCGTAGATGATTAAAAGGAGCTCACTGCAATTTGTGTATAGATGACCAAAAGGAGTTCATTCTTTCTCCCTGTATGTTTGGTGTTTTCCTTAGACATCACCGGTGATCCTTAGCACACTCAAGAGAACTACTTACTTTCATTTTCAATTCTCCAGTCAGAGCATTTTTTTATTGATTCCAAAGGTGATTCATGGTTTCAAATTCACATATATGATCATTATAATACACCTATATATGGTCACAGAAGAGAGTTGCATTGCAGTGTCACTCATGGATAGGTGGATGAATACGAGCCCTGCCTCTCACGCATGCATCGGTGAAATATTATCAATACTGTATATACTTTGGTTTGTCTCTTGTGTTCATATTTCCCAGCTGCCTACTTGGGACCTTATTAAAGTGAGAAGATAAAATAAATTAAGTCTTATCTCGAATTCTCACATCTTATACATGCTGAATTCCTGTAAGAACCGGATAAGTTCAGACATGTTCAGAGTTAGCGTATGTTGTATGCATTAGCAGGTCATGACTTTTTGCTTAAATATCAGTCTTATTACCAGGTGGTGTTGTTAGCATTACTGTACTGTTTCCATGTATAACATGTTGTATGCTCGATCTTTTTTTTTTTCTTCATTAGTTGAAAACCAGCAGATTGAAAGAAAATCTTTCTCAAACATGTGTCAAACCCCTTTTTTTTCCAGTCTTAACAGAGACATTTTGAGCTTCCTCTCTTAATGCATGTATTTGTTAGTTTGGAAAGTTGATTTTTTTTGACATAATGCCATTTACAGGTCCTTGGAATAGTGGCCACCAAACTCATACAGTTTGTGCAAAAAAAAGGTGCATCCTATGGCTATTTAAATGGACCCTCATCCAATACCGGCGATCAAAATATAGTTTCTTTTCAGACAAACCTGACCACTAGCGGCTCAGCATAACTGCTTTAGTTTGGATTATTTCTTATGATAATTCATTCAATTTCAATTCTGTATTTTTTTTAACTTGTTGGAGCTATGATTGCTTGCTTGTTGAATGTATTTAGTCATACATGTAAGCCCTTGGTGCTGGTGCCCCTGCTTTAATGTATAATAACGGATTGGCCCATGGGTTCAATTGATCTAGAAGACAACCAAGACAGCTGCTTCAGGTATTGCTGGACATGTGAATAAAAAGCTAGGAAATGAGATTGACAAAACCAAGGGACATTGCTATGATTTTTTTTCATGCTTTGCTTATTGTATTTAAATTTATTTAGACTCGTAGCAAAGCATGTGCAGAGACCTATATATATATGTATGAAGCACCAAAACTATTGTCCCATAGCCCGTTGTTTGCTCGAATGGTTTTCTTTTGCCTAACAAAACCCTAACAAAACGGCAAAACACCTAACACCTTCCATCACCCTCGATATAATTGACATTGATCGATGAGTGTCGACATTGATTGACGATTGGAGCTACGCCTAGCATTTAACAATAGTCATCAAGATCATGTCACCTATAGACGGCCCTTTTAGTTGGCGCCATTGCTGGATAAAGATGACCATTTTAGCCAACGCCATTGTCGGATACCAAGAAGGACGATCTTCGGTCTCCAGCTACCGCAGACTTAGAGAGAGGTGGGTGAGGAGGTGCCACATGGCTTTGCCATTTATGGCACCACCGATGCCAAGGCATGAACATTGTTACGGAAGTGCATGTCTAATGATAAACCCGCACATTCCGACAACCTCATGCGTCACTCGATCCGTGCCTAATGATGAACCTGCACTTTCCGACAACCTCGCACATCGCTCGATCTATGCTTGGACAAACATCATGTTGTCCATTGTTCACATGCCGATCTAGTGGTGCGCGTCATGACCTAACCTTAATCGAGATTGTGCTTGGACAAACATCATGTTGTCTATTGTTCATAGGCCCGATTTAGAGGTGCGTGTCATGGCCTAACCCTAACCGTGCTGCTGCTTCCACATCATGCAACGCCACCTCGATTAGCGCATCATGGTTGTTGTGCCCAAACGACATGATGATGCCTCACAAGTACGATGCCTTGATCACAACAAATTTATGTTTTACAATTCATGTTATCTAGTGATTTTTTTCTCGTTGCAACGCACGAGCATTTACCTAGTGTAGTGAAAAAAATAGAGAGAAAAAACGGTTAAACAATGCCAAGTTTAACTAATAAATATATAAAATAAAAATACTAAAGTTTGTGACATTTAAAAGAAATGCATCACTAGATTAATTATAGAATTTATTTTATAATAAATCCATTTGAAATTTCTAGAAATTTATTTATTTAGTTTAATCTAGAATTATTTGACTACTCGTCGGAAAACAAGTTTTTCATTCTCTCGAGACAGAGGGGTACTTTTGCTAATTGCTATCTGTGCTGTGCTCGGCCCAGCTCACGGCCTCACATACCCCAGGATAAGGTACACACCGCTCGGCCCAGGTCACGTGATTGCTCTGCTCGCTTCACGGATCCAGAGGCGGACGCAGCGCCTGCCGCCGGCCCCGTGCCTCACCTCGCCGGGCCACTAGCCCCATCAGTCGCGCTCATCGGCATGCGCGGCCGCGTGGGCGCTGCTCACGACCGATGCTTGGAGCTGGAGTGCGTCATTGCCGGCCGCGCCCGCTCGGGAAGCCTCCGCCCCGATGACGCGCTCAAGCTTTTCGACCAATTGCTTCCCCACGCCAGGCCCGCCTCGGTTACCGCCTTCAACCAGCTCCTCGCCGCTGTGTCTCGTGCCTCAGGCCGGCGCTCCTCCACCTCAGAATCACACCTCGGGGTCTCCCTCTTCAACCGGTTGGTCCGTAAATGCTCTGATAAGTTGGCTCCGGACAGGTTCACCTACATCATCCTCATCGGCTGCTTCTGTCGCATGGGCCGCCTGGAGCATGGCTTCGCCGCCTTTGGCCTCATACTTAAGACGGGCTGGAGGGTGAATCGCATAGTCATCACTCAACTGCTCAAGGGCCTCTGTGACGTCAAGAACGTATTGCTCCGACGAATGCCTGAGTTTGGCTGCACGCCAGATGTAGTTTCATATACCATACTTCTCAAAGGTTTCTGCAATGAAAAGAGAGCCGAGGAGGCACTTGAGCTGCTCCACATGATGGCTGATGGTCAAGGTAGTAGCTGCTCACCAAATGTGGTGTCATACAACACCGTCATCAAAGGTTTCTTTAGTGAGGGTCAGGTGGATAAAGCTTATAGTTTGTTCCTTGAAATGGGTGTTTCACCGGATGTTGTGACATACAACACAGTAATCGATGGTCTGTGCAAAGCTGAAGCGGTTGATAGGGCCGAGGGCGTCTTCCAGCATATGATTGATAAAGGTGTTAAGCCAGACAATGAGACATATAATTGTCTGATCCATGGATACCTCTCTACAGGACAGTGGGAAGAGGTGGTTCAAAGGTTCAAAGAAATGTCTGCATGTGGTCTTGAGCCAGATAGGTTTACTTATTCTTTGCTTCTGGACTATCTATGCAAGAATGGAAATTGCAGTGAAGCTCGAATCTTTTTTGATTCTATGATTAGGAAGGGCATAAAACCTAATGTAACTACCTATGGCATTATGCTTCATGGATATGGTAACAAAGGAGCTCTTTCTGAAATACATGATCTCCTGAATTTAATGGTAGCAAGTGGTATTTCACCTAATCATTACATCTTCAACACTGTGATCTATGCATATGCTAAAAGGGCAATGATAGATGAGGTGATGCATATATTTATCAAAATGAAGCAGCAAGGTTTGAATCCAGACGTCATCAGTTATGGAGCATTAATAGATGCACTTTGCAAGTTGGGAAGAGTGGACGATGCTTTGCTCCAATTCAATCAGATGATCAATGAAGGAGTGACTCCTAGCAATGCAGTTTTTAACGCCCTTGTTTATGGACTCTGCACTGCTGACAAATGGGAGAAGGTTGAGGAATTATTTTTTAAAATGTTGGATCAAGGGGTTCGCCCTAACATCGTGTTCTTCAACACAATATTGTGTAACTTATGCAAAGAAGGACGGATTATGGAAGCCCGGAGGCTCGTTGACTCGATGGTATGCGTGGGTGTGAAGCCTGATGTTATCTCATACAATACATTAATAGATGGCCACTGCTTAGCTGGTAGAATTGATGAAGCGGCAAAGTTACTTGATGTTATGGTCTCAGTTGGCTTGAAACCTGACTTGGTCTCCTATAATACATTGCTTCATGGGTGCTGTAAAGCTGGCAGGATAGACAATGCATATTGTATTTTCCGAGAAATGTTGAGGAAGGGAGTTACGCCTGGAGTTGTGACTTACAGTACTATACTTCATGGTTTGTTTCTGACTGGGAGATTTTCTGAAGCAAAGGAACTGTACTTCAATATGATTAAAAGTGGAAAACAATGGTCCATTCACACATACAACATAATTCTTAATGGGCTTTGCAAAAACAATTGTGTTGATGAAGCAGTCAAAATGTTTCAGAGCCTGTGTTCTAAGGATTTTCAACTTGACATTATTACTTTCAACATCATGATTGATGCTTTGTTCAAAGGTGGCAGAAAGGAAGATGCCATAGATTTGTTTGCTGCTATGCCTGCTAATGGCTTGGTTCCGGATGTTATGACCTACCGCTTAATAGCGGAAAATCTCATAGAAGAAGGGGCGCTAGAGGAGTTTGATGATCTGTTTTCAGCAATGGAAAAGAGTGGTACTGCTCCAAACTCACGAATGTTAAATGCTCTAGTTAGGAGGTTGTTGCGTAGAGGTGACATAAGCAGGGCTGGGGCTTACCTGTCCAAAATTGATGAAAAAAACTTCTCACTTGAGGCTTCCACTACTTCCATGCTTATATCCCTTTTCTCAAGGGAGGAATATCAACAACATGCAAAGTCCCTGCCTGAAAAGTACCGCTTCTTCAATTAAGCCAATAAATGAGTGTTGACAAGAAAAGAGCTCAGTTTTTTTCGGCCATGCTCTGTGGTGTGCTTTGAATGATGAAATTATTTAGAGAAATATTCTCTCGTGACCTATATCATGAGTCATTGAAAAATATATGTATGTACACTTGTTATGGCGTGGTACCCCAAAATTTCAATGCTACCCTGGTGGCCTGGTGTTCTGTTTGCAAATACATCTTTACTTATATTCTCTTACTGAAGAATTTGATAAATATCCTCTTGCTCAGAAATTGAGCTGACATTAAAAAAATTGTATTCTTGAAACTGCTGTGTTCATTTTGGTTTTAGTTTGCCCCTACACCATTTCTGTCTGAGCCTGTCCACTCCTTTCTTTGATTTTCTTCCATATATTGAACCTCATGTGGAAATAATGAGTGATGCCTGTTGGAAGATGGTATTTATCTCATGAGTGATACTAGTGTTGGCAATGGAGGAGGTAAGATGCACACACACACACACACCAGGAGGTTGGTATTATAATGTGCTTGCCGGCGTCAGATGCTCTCCAAAGGAAGGAAATCACAGAGGAGCTCTTCAATTACAGGAGCTTGACACAAAGAAAATCTCTGGGATGATTATTCTGCATATGAACACTGGGCCAAAATTGAGGTACCAATTTCTACTGCTAGTTTCAAGATTTTTTTCAGATACTATTTCTGTTCTTGCCTAGATTCTTTTAACACATGAATGAAAATAGCATCAGTCTGGTTAATTTCAAAAAGTATGACCTCTTCACTTGCACGAATACCTGGCTGAGCTCTTTACGTCTGGATAAATTTCATGCCTGGTTAGCAGGTAGAAGCTGGCTAGCAGATCAATCCAACTACTGAAACATCGATTTCAGTTTACAGTAGAAACTGGCTAGCAGATAGATCCATTGTCCTTATTTTCAATCTTAAGTCTATTGCTTTGCTATGCAGAGTTCAGACAATGTAATGTTCAAGTATGCACTATGCAGTACACTTGATAACTCATATGGAAATTTTACACTAACTGCTTGCTAACATCATTTCTGTTCTAGTGTTCCAGTGGTGGAAAAGAACATTAACCGTAATTTGTAAACATAGTTTCAGCAGTTTCTTCATTTTAGATAGACTGAGCTTATTAAGTTGTTCACCTTCATATTATGCAAAAAGTCACTTGTTCTGTATTTGATATATATGTGTTGAGTTTAGGATGCCTTGCATTTCCTATCTGCCCAGATAGATGCACTTAGCACTAGAAAACTCGTAGCAGTTAGAATCTTATATGATAGCAATAATTAAGTAGTACCTTGGAAGAGAGTACAGCTCCTGTGAGTTTTGCCAGAGTGAATCATGCTCAATGCTAAAATTTTAGAGACTAAAATTTCACTGATGTTAGCAAGGAAATGACAGACTAAAATTTCATTTTGAAGTAAATTTTTGATGGAATACTTATAATCTCACAGCACTGTCTCTGTCAAGTATGACCCAAGATGATGAAAAGTCTGAACATCTTGCTGCCATGAAATGTTTCAAGAAGATGCTTTTTCCTGAAAGCATATAAGTATGTGTACTCTTGCCCTTACTGTTTCCTGAAAGCATATCTCTACTATATGAAGTACGAAGTGTGATCGTCTGCCCCCGACGGTTTTCTTCGGCGTTCATCGAAATCCGCCCCACGCCCCTGCCTCCACTCGGCCGTCCCAACTCTTCACCCCACGTCGCCAATAAATAAATAAATAAATAAAGGAATCCCCAGCGTCGCGTCCGCATCCTCCCGCCCCAGCCATTGCACGGCGTCAAGGCTCCAAAACTCCGCGCCACCGCCGGACTGTGGCCAGCCCGTCGCCCGCTCAGCCTCGGGCCTCGTCATTGGGCCCTTCTCCAGGAAGTTGACCAAGGCTCAGATATGGGAGCGGGCCAATCAACCTGCCACTCAAGTTGTTCAGGATCTTCCGGGCCAAGGCGCTCAGAGATGAGGATGATGCCACGCCCTGGGCTGCCGAAATCGAGCAGAAGGTGCTCAGCTCTCCGGAAGTTGGTATTGTCCTTGCAAATGTCAGCATTGTTTTGTGCATTGCTTTATACATTTCTCTCTGGAAGTCTGAATGTGACTTTGCTTTCAGGGATTGGACCATATGTGGAGGTGGCGTTCTACCATGAGCCTTCACGGACACTACTGGTGACCAATGCTGTCATCTTTGTTCCTCAACAGCCACCGGAGTGTATCAGCAAAGAATCTCTGTTGGCATCTGTGAAGAATGGATTGTCAGTGAAGATATTGACCAAAGAGAAGGAGGTTCCCGATGAACCTATTGTTGACAATAGGCTAAATCATCAGGAAGGTTACTACTAACTACAGTCAAACCTTTTTCTGTATGAAGTGGTTAAGTTTGTCACTACATTGCAATACAAGAAGATAAAACAGATGAAATTTGCTGGTAAAATTCTTCAGGAATTTCAGATACTGGTATTTGATTTTTCAGGACAATGGTTACTCATGTTAATGTTGCCTGGACTTTAGTGTGTAGTGTGTACATCTGCTGTTCTTGCCCTGACTTTGCTGCTTCAACATGACCTGATGAAGGTACATTCCAACATATTGTGTTTCAGCATTGATCTGAATGTTTCATATCTTATTAACAAAAAGGTAGTTGCTTAATGGCCAAGATTCTAAGATGTGATTTGCCTTACCAGCATTGCTGGAGTTAATGATGCAATGAGTCAAAAACACACTAAACAATGTTCCTATTGCTGGTACAAGGAACATATCATTTTTTTTACCTTAGTATCATTGATTGGTTAAACCCTAATTGATGCTTATTTTTATTCTGTCAATGGAAAAATTACAAAGATCTAATGCCAGGATAGATAGTATTAATAAATTACATCTTGCATTTACAAATACAGAGTATGATAATATGTGTTGTTCTTAGCTAATCTCTGATCGATAAAACGGATCTTCCGCACTTAGACGATAGGGTGTTTGCTTAATGGGGTTGGAAGGTTTTAGAAAAGGAGTAGCTCGTGGTTACAGAATATGTTACTTCCTGATATGGTGACTCCAAATGCTGCGGTGACAGAGAGAATGGGAGGAAGATCGTTGAGGTCGAGATGACCTGAACAAGGTCATCTTGGGGTAAGAAGCATCAGGTTCTTCCATGGTTCCTCTTGGTGTTATAAAGAATTAACAGGTTTTTGAATGGCAGCTATTTTGAGGATAGATATGCTACAGATACTTTGGACTCTTCAGGCAAAACAATTGTTCAGCCTATGCTGGTAAATCATCCCCTGCTTGCATCATCAGCGTTGTATTGTTCAATGCATACAGGCTCTCACCTCTCAGTTCCTTTAGTTTTTGAGTAATTTGGGTTTGATATTTTCTTACCAGGCATTTGTGTACAAAGCACCTTGAGAAATGAACAATTGTGTGATCTTGTCAAAGGTAAGTTAATTTCTTTTAGCATAGTTTTATTACAGATAAGAAATTGCATTTCAATCTGCATGAGCTTATGAAATAGAACAATTATTTTTACCCTTTTTGCTGCTCTGTCAGCAGCCACATATTTTTATCGAAATGCAGGAGCACTGCTCAATCATATAAGAGTAGAAGCAATCAGGAGTTTTTTCATCAAAACAATTTTGATGGCATTTACTTTACAATGCTACCTTATTTTTGGGTAATTCTGATCAAACTCGAGATATATGTAAATGTTATATCCCTCTTTTGTTTGTCTATAAATTTTACACAAATCAGTATACATTAATAATAATGTTCACTATACATCAATAGGTCAATATTATATTCCTTGTATATATGTTATAATCTATCCAGTACATCGATTCATGAGCTCTAAAGGTATTGTCTTGTCTGAGAATAAAAGGACTATAGATATTGAATAAATGCATTTTCTTTATCTTTCTCTTTCGGGTTTAAGATATGAAATGTTACTACTGCCCTTGGTTCACTTACTAATAAATACTTGCCAAACAACTTAAATGAAGTAATCGCCATTAGCATATTTGGCTATAGAAACATCCAGCTATACTTAAACATGAACCCAGATTTTTTTCCCCGCTTGAAGAGGATATCCGGGCAAGACAAAATATTGACATTTCTTTTGTGGCTCCCATTGCAACACTTTGGCATTTACCAATATAAACATAAGACTGAAGTTAATGTGCCAGTCTGAAACTGTCAGGGATGGTCACTGACTCATTAGGAGATTGGTTGGTGACTGACAAAACACTGCTGACTTTGAATTTGTTGGTATTAGACAGGTTTAGAAAATTTTCATATTTCTAAAAGGTTGGTTCATAAAGTTTTGCGATTGTATTAAAAATCAAGGAAAATTCCTATCTTATATCATTCCATTAGCTAGAAGTGAACTCTTTGTGTACTTTTGACTTGTGGAATCACCTTGGTTGATAATGGATGTGCTCCCCGCTCCCATGCATGGGTAGCCTGGCTCATGAGTTTCGCCCTCAAGTTATTCTAGGCCTTCTCATGAGCACTTTTGCCCTAATTTTATAGGTGGCATTGAAAAACTAAGATGAAAACATGGACACAGAGTATGAATAGCTCTAATCCATGCTTATATAGACAGCCGATACATATACATCAATCCTTTATCAAGGTTAATGTTGCATGTCTTCCTCAAGCTTAAAAAAAAGATGGCAGGAGCTTTGCCTTTCAATTAAGAGGGGAAATGAGTTTTATGTCTTCCTCAAGCTTCCTCAAGCTTTGGCTACTCTGGTTTTCTCTTTGCTTGCTCTCTTAGAGTGGTCCTGTTAGAAGAGTCAAGGGCCTATTGGGCCTTAGCCCTGCTTTATGGCCGAATAACTAAATAAGCCGAGATGTAAAAGACTTGTTTTTAAGTGATAGGTTTATGTCAAGTCGAGTTAGGTTGCAGCTCGAGGACGAGCTGCATGTCCAGGTGGGGTGTACTGTTAGAAAAGTCAAGGGCCTATTGGGCCTTAGCCCATTAAGGTTAATTAATCGCTTGCTTAGGGGCCAAGTAAGACATCTTCTCTATATAAGGAGAGTAGATGTATCAATCTAATCAAGTAAAAGATTAGAAGGAAAAACCTTCTCTCTTGCCGGCGGCCGGCGTTCCCAGCGCCCCTTACAGCCCTAGCCGCCGGTCCTCTGCTCTCTCTCAAGCGTGAACAGTACCGCGGGCACTGTAGCGCGTCTGTCGCCGTCGCATCCCTCGACTCTCCCCTCTCAATCCTAGCACCACATAACAGGTCCATCTGCGTGGTGTCAACAGTACATCGTGGTGTCAACGGTGCTTAATTCGATAATGAACATAACTAATCTGAGGGTGTAACAATGAAACATTGCTACCTTTTCTGAATTGAGCTATAGGGTAGGTAGACATGAAATTTGTGCCTGTACAAAGCATGCATGGTCATTAAACCACGACACTCACATAGAGTTCAGTTTGGAATGTGTCTGTTGGATGGCTTGATTTTAATAAAGGCGAGAGTGAACTGAGAATATTTTCACCAATCATGAGCACTAATAAGCAACAAATATGATATTCCTGTGATATTGAGACAAGCAGGAACAGTATTTGACCCATTTGAAGACTGATGCCAACGAATGTTTGGAAGCTGTGAACAAGGACCAAAAGCAACCATAACACCATGCTGGAAGAAATTTCAAAATAGTTCTGGAGTTGGGCATGGTTAATTTAACCAATTTTGTACATATTTAGTTAGTTATTAGTTGAAAGTTTCAAATTACCTTTGTATCAGATAACTGAACTTTAGATGCTTCACTGCACTTTATATCAGATAACCGAACTTTAGATGCTTCATTGCACTCTTAGTTCAGAGAATGGCAGTGCCATTTCTTCTCATTGTTATGAGCAAATTGATTTGATCATTGTCATATGAGAAAAATTTGTGAGCATGTGTGTCACGTATAGTTAGTTATTTAATGGATACGCACATTAGATTTGTATAATGCTTTAGCAAAAGAACAACTAAAGTTGAATGAAGTTTTTTCTTGGTTGAGTGTATTCTTGGTGGCGCCAATTAAATGTCACCCAGACATATAGAAGTGTTCTCCCGTTGCAATGCACGGGCACTCACCTAGTAACAATGAAATATAAGTGATGACATAGTACATATTGTAAGTGTCATTTACAATTAGAAAGCGGCTCAGCACACAATACATGGCTCCTAAAATGGAAGGGTACCCTTCTGAAATTGCTCGTACAAATAAAAAAATCTTACAATTCCAAGTTGGAGCTGCCTCTTCTGGTACCTTCGTGTTTACGAGATCAAATAAAATAGCCATGTTGATCATTCTGGTAGCAAACCAGCAGTATTCTCTTCTGTACTATGAGGGGCAAGGCATGGAATTCTTTTCTACACAATTTCGATGTCTGCACCCAGCATAGCACGAATAAATAATGTCAACTTGAGTGACACTTGATTTGTGAGTGGCTACGATCCATACAGGTTTCCAGTGTGTTCAATGCTGTTGCCTGTCCATGTTGCAACACTAAATTCGGACTTGGCTCAGTCCTTTTCCCGTGCCATTTTCCAGGGGATGTTCTTCTGATTTGGATTCAAAATCATAGGGTGCAAGATAATAGGGTAGTAATAAATAAGACATCATGTGTATTTGTTTAAACTTGAATAGCAAATGACTTTCTAAAAGCTCAAGTTTGGTTTTGGTAATTAATGACACCAAGTTGGTAATGCCATGTGTTAAGTGTTTTGAGTTAGGCATAAGCAACACATGTGATGAAGGTGTATGTGGCAAGAAGTGGTGGCCACAAGATCACAAAGAGATGGTGCATGGACATGAAATAATGATCATGGTGGAGATGCACATAAAAGGAAGGACATGATGATCAAGTGGAAGAGAAGGATCTAAGAGCGCAAGGCAAAGGTATAACCATAGGGTTTTCCTTTTGCCGGTCTAAGACGAGTAGAGAAGTGATTGACCGGGTTTAGGATACATAGCCGACTATCAAGAGGGGCAATCACGGTTAGCTCGGAAATCAAGTGCCACTAGATCAATGTCATAAGCATATGCATTAGGATCTAGTAAAGAGCTAACATAACGCCTTGAAAAATGTTTGTGAAATACTAACACACATGCACATGGTGATTTACACATGGTGGTGTTAGCACATTTATGAAGGCGGTGGAGTCTGAGCGGTAGAGAAGGGTTTGGGTTCTTCTCTCCCTCCCGCCGAGCTTGCGAGGCGGGATTCGGCGCTTTTTGGAGAAGTGAAACGCCTATTTTCTACTGCGCCGGAAGTCGGAAAAGAAACGGAGGCGAACGAAGGTCACTGTGGTGACCGGACGCTGCACCGGACGCGGTCACGGCTTGACCAGCGCGTCCGGTCAGTTCAATTCGGTCAGCGCGCCTAGGGTTGATGACCGGACGCTGGTCTGGCCTGACCAGCGCGTCCGGTCAGTTCACCTGTGCGCAGAAGCAGAGCGCGCGACCGGCGCGTCCGGTCCTTCACGGGACCGGCGCGTCCGGTCAGGCATCCAGAGGGGCAGAGAGCGCAGGAGTATTGATCGGACGCTGGGCGCGTCCGGTCATGTGCGATCGGACGCGTCTGGTCGTAATGGGAGCTTACTGGACTCAAACCGGACGCTGGCACTGTCGCGTCTGGTCATTCGCTAGGGCGCGTCCGGTCGTTGCTTCGCGGGCTCGCGGTGCTGAGCGATCGGCGCGTCCGGTCAGTTGACCAGCGCGTCCGGTCATACGCTAGGGCGCGTCCGGTCATAGCAACGGTAACTTCTGACGTGCACTGTTCACGCTTGTCCTGTAGTGACCGGACGCGTCCGGTCAGCTCGTTTTGAACTGCGTCGTCCGTAACGGCTAGCTGCGTACCCCTTCGTTATAAATAGACGTTGGCTGAGGTTTGAGGAAAACTCTTGCATACTTTGAGACCTAGAGACATACTTTGAGCTAGAGAACAACCCCTCCACACATCTCTTTGTATAGTTGCACATCTTGAGTGAGATTGAGTGAGATTCAAGTGCATTGCTTGAGAGTTGCATTCTAGAGGCACTTGATCTTCGAGTTGCTGCGGATTTCTTGTTACTCTTCCGTGTTTCCCGACACGGTAGACGGTTTGGAGCAGCGGAGGTGATTGAGCTCGCAATTGGAGATTGTTGGTGCCTTCACCAAGTGTTGTAAGGGGTTCTTGATCCTTCCCGCGGGAGTTCGCAAATTAGATACTCTAGTGGAGCTCGTGGCTTGGAGGATCCCCATCTCGTGTGCGGTTGTGCGGCGTCCGCCGAGGGCTCGACTCTTGATAGTCGATTAGCTCGTGAATCGACAAGTTGGTGTATCGCCACAACGGGGAGTAGCTTGCCGGGAAGCAAGTGAACCTTGGGATAAATTCTTGTGTCATTCTCTTCCCGAGGATTTCTCTTATGTGATCGATTGATTGGTACTTCTCATCTCTACACGGCGTTATAATCACTCAAAGCTCTTCTCTTGTATTACTTCTTGTTTCTAGCTTGTAGTTTTTATTGTGTTTAGTGAATAGCTTTGTTATAGACTTGTGTAGGTGGCTTGCTTAATTAGTTAGAGCTAGTGCATTTGCTTCGCCACCTTTCGTACTAAAGTGTGGTTAAGTAATTCTTGTAGAAGTTTTAATTAGGATATTCACCCCCCTCTAGCCTATTTGGACCTTACAAGTGGTATCGGAGCCGAGGCACCGTTTATTTGAGGCTTAACAACCTACGGTGAAAAAGAAATGGCTCAATTAAGCTTGCACATCAACAACACCAAGAAGGCACCTCACTTTGATGGCACAAATTATGCATATTGGAAGGTTAAGATGACCGCACACCTAAAGGCAATCAATAGAGAAGTGTGGAAGGTCACCGAAACAAAATTTGAGGTTGCTAATCCGGAAGCACCTACACCGGTGGAAGAGAAGAAGCTCCAATGCAATGACATTGCCATTAGTGCTCTTCATGAGGCATTATATGACAAGACCTTTGAGCAAGTAAAGAATATTGAGATTGCTCATGATGCTTGGGCCAAGCTAGAAGAAACATTTGATGGCACCGAAGGCACAAAGACCGCTAAAGCAGATATCTTGCAAGAAAAATTTTCAAGCTTCAAGATGCAAGATGATGAGAGTGTACTGGAGATGTTTCATAGGCTGCAAGTCATTGTCAATGAGTTCAAGGCACTAGGTGAGGAGGTCAAGGACAATCAATTCTCTAAGAAGTTCTTGAGAAGTCTACCCAAGAGATTTGATACATTGATCACCGTGCTAGTGAGGACTACATTGAAGGATTCAACTCCTTAATAAATATTCCAAGAAGTGATGACTGATGATTTATATAGAGAAGATGATGAGAAGGATGAGTTGGTCAAGAAGAAGAAGAAGGAAAATGAGAAGAAAGATGATGAAAAGAAGAAGAGTGTGGCATTCAAAGCCACCACATCCAAGGGCAAATTCAAGATTGAATCATCAAGTGATGAAGACTCAAGCTTTTGTGATAGTGATGACATTGATGAGAAGATGGCTCTCTTTGTCAAGCAATTTGGCAAATTCATGAAGAAGAAAGGCTATCGTGCAAGAAGGAGGAAGAACTCATCCAAGAAGAGTGAGCATACCATGAGATGCTTTAGATGCCATAGCAAGGACCATCTCATTGCAAAGTGTCCTTATGATAGTGATGATGAAGATGCTATCAAGAAGGAGAAGAAGAAGCAAGAAAAGAAGAAGAGCTCTCATAAGAAGAAGAATGATTCTCATGTTGCTACTTGGGATAGTGATGATTCCTCAAGTGATGATGAGGATGACAACAAGAGCAAGAAGAAGGGACATGCTAGCATTACCATCCAAGAGAAGGTCTCTCTCTTCGACACTCCATCGTGCTTCATGGCTAAGGCCGCTAAGGTATCATCCGACGATGAGAGTGATCATGATAATGCTAGTGATAGTGATAGTGATAAAGAAGAATTTACTAAAGATGAACTAATCACTATGCTAGAAGATTGCACTCAACATTATAAAGAATCTAGAAAGGAGTGCAAGGGCTTGCTTAAGGAAAAGAAAAACCTTATGCAAGAACTTGATGAGCTTAGAGCATCTTATAAGAGTCTAAAGGTAGACCATAAGAAGCTTCAAAAGTCTCACACCAAGCTTGAAGAAGCTCATTTCTCTCTAGTTGAAAAATGTGAAAACATGCCAACTAATGTTGAGAAAGCTAAAACTTGTAACATAGGCATATCATATGATATAATTAATGAATCCTTTCATAAGTCTATTGTTGTTACTCCCACTAACCCTTCATGTAGCGCATCTACATCACCCTCATCTAGTAGTGATGGTTTCACTTGTGACTCCACACTTATAGTTGAGAATGAAAATCTCAAGAAGGAGGTAAAAGAGCTTAATCACACCTTAGCTAAGGCTTATGGTGGTGAGGACCGCTTGCTTATGTGCTTGGGTAGCCAAAGGGCTTCTCTCTATAAAGAAGGATTGGGCTATAACCCCAAGAGAGGCAAGACCGCTTTTGCTCCTCACAAGACTCGTTTTGTGAAGAACAATGGTAGCTATTACGAAAGTTACAAGCAAGTTGGTCACATAGAGCAACATTGCATGAACAAGAAATCCAATGCTAATGTATCCTCAATTAAGTTTGATTCTTTCTATATGCTTACCAAGGGTAAAAATAGTGTTCATGCTAAGTTCATTGGTGCACCATGGATGGGCTCAAAGAAGAAAGCCATTTGGATACCAAAGAGCTTAGTCTCTAACCTTGGAGGACCCAAACAAGTTTGGGTACCTAAAAGGAATTGATCTTGTCTTGTAGGTCAATTACAAATCCGGAGGAAGGCATTGGGTGCTTGATAGTGGGTGCACTCAACATATGACCGGAGATTCTTGTATGTTCAAATCAATTGATACAAGTCAAAATGGTAGTTTTAATGCTATCACTTTCGGCAACAACAAGAAAGGCAAGGTCAAGGGGCTTGGTAAAATTGCTATCTCAAATGACATGAGCATATCTAATGTGTTGCTAGTTGAGAGCTTGGATTTCAATCTTTTATCGGTGGCATAACTTTGTGATCTTGGCTTCAAGTGCATATTTGGTAGTGATGATGTTGAAGTCATAAGTGTTGATGGATCAAATTTGATATTCAAAGGATTTAGACATGGTAGCTTATACTTGGTTAACTTCGATGATAGTGAGACACAATTGACATCATGCTTTCTTAGTAAATCTAGTATGGGATGGTTGTGGCATAGAAGGCTTGGTCATGTTGGAATGAAACAATTGAACAAACTTTTGAGGCATGACTTAGTTAGAGGCTTGAAAGATGTCACTTTTGAAAAGGATAAACTATGTAGTGCTTGTCAAGCCGGCAAACAAATTGGAAATTCACATCCTAGTAAGAGTAAAATGAGCACATCAAAGGCATTTGAGCTATTACACATGGACTTGTTTGGGCCAACAATATACACTAGCATTGGTGGCAACAAGTATGGTTTTATGATAGTAGATGACTACACTAGATACACTTGGGTGTTCTTTCTCTATGACAAGAGTGATGTTTATGATCTATTCAAGTCTTTTGTCAAGAGGGTGCAAAATGAGTTTGAGACTACCATCAAGAAGATTAGAAGTGACAATGGTAGTGAGTTCAAGAACACAAGAATTGAAGATTTATGTGATGATCTTGGTATTGGACATCAATTCTCACCAACATACACTCCTCAATCAAATGGTGTAGTTGAAAGGAAAAAATAGAACCTTAATTGATATGGCTAGATCAATGCTTAGTGAATACAATATGAGTCATTCATTTTGGAGTGAAGCTATCAACACGGCTTGCTATTGTAGCAACCGTCTCTATTGCCATGGGAAGCTTGGGAAGACACCATATGAGCTATTGAATGGAAGAAAGCCCAACATTGCATACTTTAGAGTGTTTGGTTGCAAATGCTATATTCTCAAGAAAGGCACTAGATTGAGCAAGTTTGAAAAGAAATGTGATGAAGGGTTCTTACTTGGTTATTCTACCACAAGCAAGGCATATAGAGTTTGGAATCTCACAAATGGCACCTTGGAAGAAGTTCATGATGTTGAGTTTGATGAAACCCAAGGGTCTCAAAATGAAGCTCAAAACCTTGATGATGTGAGAGGAGATCAATTGTCAAATGCAATAAAAAACATGGACATTGGTGATATAAGGCCGATGCAAGTTGTTGATGATGATATTCATGTGATCAACCAAAGTGTGCAAATTGATACAAATCAAGCAAGCTCTAGTGGTACTTATGATGAAGCTCAAGATCAAGGTCAAGCAAGTGGAAGCAATCAACTCCCAATACTCCAACCTACTAGCATTGCAAGAGATCATCCATTGGACCAAATCATTGGTGGAATTCAAAGTGGTGTTCAAACTAGATCAAGGCTAGCATCCTTTTGTGAGCATTACTCATTTGTGTCACTTAAAGAACCTAAGAAATTAGAAGATGCTTTGAAGGATTCCGATTGGGTAAATGCCATGCATGAAGAACTAAACAACTTTGCTAGAAATCAAGTATGGAAACTTGTTGAGAGGCCAAAGAACTACAATGTGATTGGTACTAAGTGGGTCTTTAGAAACAAGCAAGATCAAGATGGCATGGTTGTAAGGAACAAAGCAAGATTAGTAGCACAAGGATACACTCAAGTTAAGGGTCTTGACTTTGGAGAGACATATGCACCGGTTGCAAGATTAGAAGCAATTAGAATCTTATTAGCATATGCTTGTGCACATAACATCAAGCTCTATGAAAGCATCTAGGCCCCGGTGTTGGTTTTGGCAATTAATGACAATATATAATTACCATGACTAACGTGTGTTTTGCAGAAACATCGGTAAGTTAGGTCATGGAGATGATAACTGCTTTGAGCAATATGGCAGTCATGTCCCTTGATGGAAATCGTTTCGGTTTTCAAAGGATCAACGATAAGATTAAGGACGGTTAGTTCCGGATGTCAAGGTGTTGAGATACATCTAGAATAGTCGTTAGGATCTTTGTTTCTTCCTTTGGCCGTACTATGAAGAGGGGCATGAGCGAGTAGCTTGACCTAGGTGAGTCTTATGTTTAGGTGTGGTGCACACTTGTCAAACTTAGCACTAGGTAGCTCGAGAAAAGCTCAAAGTACAGTTAGAAGTGACTTGGTTCAAGTTGCATTGCGTTTAGAAGACGTTTGAGCCGTTTACCTATGACCGGACGCGGTCCTGGTCATGACCGGACGCGTCCGGTCAGTACAAAGACTTAACTGTGTTTTTGGCTGACTGACCGGACGCGGTCCTTGAGAGGACCGGACGCGATGGTCAGGCTGACACGTGTTCCAGAGGGTAAACAGCAAAGATCGGACGCGACTGTGAAAAAGACCGGTGCGTCCGGTCATGTTCCAGTAAGGTCCAGCGGAGACCAGACGCGTCCGGTCACCTATGAACGGACGCGGTCGTGCATCCGGTCTTGTTCCAGTAAGGTCCCATGGTGACCTGACGCGTCCGGTCACCTATGATCGGACGCGGTGTTGCGTCAGGTCAAATTTCCAGAGAGCTCTTGCATGCCGATCATCCCTGATCGGCGCGTCCGGTCATCTCACACCGGCGCGTCCGGTCAGCACAGATCGGCGCGTCCGGTCTCTCAGTACAGGTTTCCGTTTTCGACCGTTACAACTGACTGGCGCGTCCGGTCATATCGACTAGGGATGAAAACGATCGGAAACGATCGATAGAAGGCCAAATCACTTTTGTTTTCACATCTTTTTCTCGAAAATGAAATCGATACGATATTGTCGGAAACGAATACGGCGCCGATATTCCGGTAATTTCAAAAACGATATTAGTCAATCGGAAAATACATCGATAACGATCGGAATCCATGAAAACGGTATCTAAAAAACGATAAACACGCCAAACTGTAGAACATGGGAAGATCCATATAACTCGACCTATCTCACATGATAATAGTAAATAAAACCACAATTGACAAGATCATAAGCTGAAACCACACAATTCATACAATCTTAGGTCTCAAATAGTGGCAAACCACGCAACAGTATGACAATTCTTGACAAAGATACAAATAAACGATCATGTTCTAAGTTGACTCGACATAAATAGTGATCAAAACATGAATTATTAGAGTTCCTTTTTCAGTGGAGGCTGTAGCCTGTAGGTTTCTTAAAGATGAACGTCATGCATGTCATCGTCGTCCCCGGCCACATCTTCCCATCCATATTTTGAGTATTCATCCTACATAGTTTGTGATAGATACATACATATGTTAGTTCTCATACAAGGCAACTGTAGATGAGTTAGTAACAAGTATCATATTAATGTACGGAGATATGTAAGGCTCGTAGCAATAGATGTATTAGCGCAATAGTGCTAATAAGAAATAAAAATCTGAGAAATACATAGCTAATAAGAAGCAAACACAATATAGGTATGTGTCGCAGGTAGCAGCCAACACATCATATACAAGGTAAAGGCTAGAAAAAAGAATCTCGAGTGTTGATTGCCTTCTTGTTATATACATGAAATACTTCCGTTAGATAGTTCCTTTCCAAAAATTATTTGCCTTGTGTGCATATGTGATCCTTTCCAAAAAAATTGCCTTGTGTGCTTGCAGCTTGTGTGTACAGATGTGATCCTTTCCAAAAAAAATTGCCTTTTGTGCTTGCGTGTGTAATGCATTGTATATCTATAAATAAATAAGGATTCATTAATTAAAGGCCTTTGAATCGGTAATTACCGACGGTAAATTACCGGTTAAATACGAGAATCTTCGAAAACGATCGGAAGAGGGCAAAATCATTTTCGCTTTCGTTTCCGATTATTTTTACCGTTATCATTTTCGTTTTTTCGGTTACCGCTATCATTTTCATTTAGGCATAAAAATCGGAAAAAACTCGAAAACGATTTTGGGAAATCGGAGATTATCATTTTCGTTTTCATCCCTAATATCGACAGGCGCGTCCGGTCAGTGCGCGTCTGGCTGTTTCGAAAGGTAACGGTTGGATTTGTCTGAGGGGTCTATAAATACAACCCCTCCACCTCTTTTAGAGGTCTCTTGCTCATTTGTTTAGCTGAGAAACACCTTTGAAGTACAAGGGAGTGCAAGAGCCATAGTGAGAATTGAGATTTGCGAATCAAAGTTTGAGAATCCTCTCTAGTGACAAGAGTCTAGCAAGTGTGCATCCATCTTCTCATTAGACTTGTTGTGGTCAAGTGAGAGTTCTAGCTTGTTACTCTTGGTGATCGCCATCACCTAGACGGTTTGGTGGTGATTGGGAGTTCGGTGATCATCCGACGAGATTGTGGGTCACCCAACTCAAGTTGTGAGCGGTTTTGGGTGATTCGCCGCGACGGAGTGTCGAAGAATCAACCCGTAGAGAGCACTTGATCCTTGCGCGGATCAAGGGGGAGCTACACCCTTGCGTGGGTGCTCCAACGAGGACTAGTGGGGAGTGGCGACTCTCCGATACCTCGGCAAAACATCGCCGTATTCCTATCCCTTACTTTCAAGCATTTACTTTCTTGCATTACTTTCATTGCTTGATTACTTTCCTAGAATTGCCTTGCTAGTCTAGGATTGGAACTTAGGGTGCATAACTTTTATCGGTAGAAACACAAGGAACACAAGTAGGCACTAGGGGTGAAGTTTGTCTTGTAGGATTTAATTCTTGCAATTAATTTTTAGAAAAGCCCAATTCACCCCCCCCTCTTGGGCATCTTGATCCTTTCACTTTATCAAATGGATGTCAAGAGTACATTTCTCAATGGCTACATCAATGAAGAAGTTTATGTTGAGCAACCTCCCGGTTTTGAAGATGACAAGAAGTCCGACCATGTTTACAAGCTAAAGAAGGCATTGTATGGTTTGAAGCAAGCACCTAGAGCATGGTATGAGAGGTTGAGGGACTTTCTCCTCTCTAAAGGGTTCAAGATGGGAAAGGTTGGCACCACTCTCTTCACCAAGAAGCTTGGAAGTGACTTGTTTGTGTTGCAAATCTATGTGGATGACATTATCTTTGGATCAACTAACCAAGACTTTTGTGAAGAGTTTGGAAATATAATGGCTAATGAGTTTGAGATGTCTATGATTGGAGAACTTAGTTACTTCCTTGGACTTCAAATCAAGCAAATGAAGAATGGCACTTTTGTAAGTCAAGGCAAGTACATCAAGGACATGATCAAGAAGTTTGGATTGCAAGATGTTAAGCAAATGAGTACACCAATGGGCACTAATGATCAATTGGGTATTAATGATAGTGGAAACATGGTAGATCAAAAGTTATACCGGTCTATGATTGAAAGTTTGCTCTATGTCACCGCTTCTAGGCCGGATGTGATGTTTAGTGTGTGCAAGTGTGTAAGATATCAAGCTTCACCTAGAGAAAGTCACTTGAAAGCAACCAAGAGGATTTTGAGATATCTTAAGGGCACTCATGATGTTGGATTATGGTTTCCAAAGGGGTCTAACTTTGAGTTGATTAGATATTCGGACTCCGACTATGGTGGATGCAAGATTGATAGAATAAGCACAAGTGGCACTTGTCAATTGCTAGGAAGGTCTCTTGTTTCATGGTCATCAAAGAAACAAAATAGTGTTGCACTATCTACTGCCGAGGCCGAATACATTAGTGCCGGTAGTTGTTGTGCACAATTGCTTTGGATGAAGGCCACCTTGAATGATTTTTGGATCAAGTTTAAGAATGTACCATTGTTTTGTGACAATGAAAGTGCTATCAAGATGACACAAAATCCGGTTCAACATTCAAGAACCAAGTACATTGACATAAGGCATCATTTCATAAGAGACCATCAACAAAAAGGTGATATTAACATTGAAAGCATTGGCACCGAAAATCAACTAGCCGACATATTCACAAAGCCACTTGATGAAAAGAGATTTTACAAGTTGAAGAATGAATTGAACATACTTGACTTCTCCAACTTGAAATGAGTGCACCCCCACATTCTTATATGACATGCCTCTCCTCCAACATAGCAAGGTAAAGTTGTTTGGTATATCATTCATACTTTGCTAAGGACATGGTTAGAACATATATACATATTTGCATAACAAATAAACTCATTCATGAAAATCAAATGATTTTGATGTATATATGGTACCACTATTGCTTCTATGTTAATTTGATCTAGTGGTAGCATATGACATGTTTGTGGGCTTGCAAACCTAGTGTTGAATCTAGAAAATGAGCTCATGATGTGTAATTCAATATGGTCAAGATAACCCTTATACTTTATGAGGTGTGAAAAAGCTTGTCCTTGGATCAAACCGAATTACATATTCTAGGCAAGTGATCTAGATTGAACCATAATTTGGACTCCCTCATATTGATTGACTTATCTCTCACTAAAATTGGCACCTTTTTGGTGATTGTTGACAAAGAGGGAGAGAAAAGTCACAAATATATTGCAAAGAGGGAATAATATATAATAAGGGTGAGAGAAAAGTCACAAAGATAAAAAGTTAAGTTACAAAGGGGGAGAAAGGGATTAAAATTGAGCACACAAGTAGGGGGAGCAAGCTCATGAATTACTTGTTGCATTTGTATGTGCATTAACATGATAAATTGTTGCATTGCAAAGCTTAAATTCATATTCATGGTTGAATGGTGGTTGATAGAAATAGAACTTGAATGATGATTTGTTGAGAGTAGCTTTACAAGCGGTATCTAGACACCTTTGCTTATAATATTGATCTCACGGGGTATTTTAGTGTTTGTGATCTTTACAAGTGATGTATTACAAGTGGTGTCTAGCTACATCGATGCTAAGGATGGTATATAAAGACAACTCCGATTGGTATCACGCTTCAAAGGTCCATTTTATATACCTTAGCATCAATTTGATAGTAGTAACTCTCCCAAAATTCAAATCCATACATATGTGCACAATTGAACCAAACTTATGGAAGCACATATATAGGGGGAGCTAATACTATTGAAATTGAAAATTGATTTCATTTCATATCTTTGTGATGGTTGTCATCAATTACCAAAAAGGGGGAGATTGAAAGCCCAAGTTTGGTTTTGGTAATTAATGACACCAAGTTGCTAATGTCATGTGTTAAGTGTTTTGAGTTAGGTATAAGCAACACATGTGATGAAGGTGTATGTGGCAAGAAGTGGTGGCCACAAGATCACAAAGAGATGGTGCATGGACATGAAATAATGATCATGGTGGAGATGCACATAAAAGGAAGGACATGATGATCAAGTGGAAGAGAAGGATCTAAGAGCGCAAGGCAAAGGTATAACCATAGGGTTTTCCTTTTGCCGGTCTAAGATGAGTAGAGAAGTGATTGACCGGGTTTAGGATACATAGCCGACTATCAAGAGGGGCAATCACGGTTAGCTCGGAAATCAAGTGCCACTAGATCAATGTCATAAGCATATGCATTAGGATCTAGTAAAGAGCTAACATAACGCCTTGAAAAATATTTGTGAAATGCTAACACACATGCACATGGTGATTTACACATGGTGGTGTTAGCACATTTGTGAAGGCGGTGGAGTCTGAGCGGTAGAGAAGGGTTTAGGTTCTTCTCTCCCTCCTGCCGAGCTTGCGAGGCGGGATTCGGCGCTTTTTGGAGAAGTGAAACGCCTATTTTCTACTGCGCCGGAAGTCGGAAAAGAAACGGAGGCGAACGAAGGTCACTGTGGTGACCGGACGCTGCACCGGACGCGGTCACGGCTTGACCAGCGCGTCCAGTCAGTTCAATTCGGTCAGCGCGCCTAGGGTTGATGACCGGACGCTGGTCTGGCCTGACCAGCGCGTCCGGTCAGTTCACCTGTGCGCAGAAGCAGAGCGCGCGACCGGCGCGTCCGGTCCTTCACGGGACCAGCGCGTCCGGTCAGACGCTCAGAGGGGCAGAGAGCGCAGGAGTATTGATCGGACGCTGGACGCGTCCGGTCATGTGCGATCGGACGCGTCCGGTCGTAATGGGAGCTTACTGGACTCAAACCGGACGCTGGCACTGTCGCGTCCGGTCATTCGCTAGGGCGCGTCCGGTCGTTGCTTCGCGGGCTCGCGGTGCTGAGCGATCGGCGCGTCCGGTCAGTTGACCAGCGCGTCCGGTTATACACTAGGGCGCGTCCGGTCATAGCAACGGTAACTTCTGACGCGCACTGTTCACGCTTGTCCTGTAGTGACCGGACGCGTCCGGTCACCCTGACCGGAGCGTCCGGTCAGCTCGTTTTGAACTGCGCCGTCCGTAACGACTAGCTGCGTACCCCTTCGTTATAAATAGACGTTGCTCGGGGTTTGAGAAAAACTCTTGCATACTTTGAGACCTAGAGACATACTTTGAGCTAGAGAACAACCCCTCCACTCATCTCTTTGCATAGTTGCACATCTTGAGTGAGATTGAGTGAGATTCAAGTGCATTGCTTGAGAGTTGCATTCTAGAGGTACTTGATCTTCGAGTTGCTGCGGATTTCTTGTTACTCTTCCGTGTTTCCTGACACGGTAGATGGCTTGGAGCAGCGGAGGTGATTGAGCTTGCAATTGGAGATTGTTGGTGCCTTCACCAAGTGTTGTAAGGGGTTCTTGATCCTTCCCGCGGGAGTTCGCAAATTGGATACTCTAGTGGAGCTCGTGGCTTGGAGGATCCCCATCTTGTGTGCGGTTGTGCGGCGCCCGCCGAGGGATCGACTCTTGATAGTCGATTAGCTCGTGAACCGATAAGTGGGTGTATCGCCACAACGGGGAGTAGCTTGTCGGGAAGCAAGTGAACCTCGGAATAAATTCTTGTGTCATTCTCTTCCCGAGGATTTCTCTTGTGCGATCGATTGATTGGTACTTCTCATCTCTACACGGCGTTATAATCACTCAAAGCTCTTCTCTTGTATTACTTCTTGTTTCTAGCCTGTAGTTGTTGTTGTGTTTAGTGAATAGCTTTGTTATAGACTTGTGTAGGTGGCTTGCTTAATTAGTTAGAGCTAGTGCATTTGCTTCGCCACCTTTCGTACTAACGTGTGGTTAAGTAATTCTCGTAGAAGTTTTAATTAGGCTATTCACCCCCCTCTAGCCTATTTGGACCTTACACTTTCCCTTTTTTATTATGCAGAAATTGCCATTGCAGATACTAGTATGTACAATAAGCTGTATATTATGTTCAGAAACATTTATGGATTCAAACATGTTAATTTATTGATGATATTAACATTTTTATGTGTGCATTGGTTAGAGATTTCCCTTCCATTCCTTTTGATCTATACTACTATACAGGCTCCTGTTACGGACTTACGGTGTCGCATATCAGCAGCTAAAACACGAACACATTGCATTCCATTAGTTGTTCGGCTCGCTCATCCATAAGATTACAAGTTTACAACTACCAGCAGCAGCAGCAGCTACATGGCTACATCTACACTACAGAGTCCTGAGTGACCGATCAGGGTGAGTGCAAGTTCATCCATCAGGACTACATTAGTTCCCAGTTCCTACTACTAACTGGAGCACCATACTTCATGCATAACATCGACAAACTTAGTCATGCTAAGGCCTGATTCTCTAACTTTGTAGCTCTCTACTAGTCTCTACATCACCTAGGTACTTTGCAGTCTGTACCCGAATCACAAGTTTTCAGACCATCCCTTCTTTGTGCACACACAATGCTACTAGAATCCAGACCAGAGCTGCCCAGGGCCAGTTGGGTGGCGAGACTGACCTCCAACCGCTGCCCAAATTGACAGCTCCTGGGATATCGAAGCCAAAATCTGATGATTCAGAAGAACCTGCCCCACTGGCATTCAGCACTGGTGCTCCCGAGTCGGAACCAGACGACGATGACAATGGATTAGTCGTGGACGGATCATATCCAGCAGTAGAGCTGCAGAGATAGAATGTGAGTTTCACATATGAATGCATTCATCATTGCCAGAGACGTGTGCAAAGGTTCCGTGTTAGTTATCACAATGCAGGTATTAGATTCCCACCTTGACGATGGTGCTGATGATGCAAACACACAGCTCCCTGAGCCTGCAATGAAGCGATTGCCATAAGATCGCTCAGAACACTAAAATGAAAGGAAACACACCAGGATGATTCAGCTGGAACCAATGCAAGAAGAGGAAGACATTCTTACTCGGATTAGCAGTGACGAGCATTGCTGTCCCCCCAAAGTCGCAGCTGGAAGACACAGGGTTCCTCTGGTAATAAATGTTGAAAGCATAGGAAGCATGGGCTTGGATGGTATTCGGATAGTAGCAGCTCCCCGACGGCTGAATCGCTGAACAATCTGCTCCACCAATGCCACAAGCATAGTCCAACGCATTCTGGAGCGCGGCTTCACTTGAGCCAGCAGCCTTGACCACGCACCAGAACTGCCGGCCTGACGCAGCTGGAGCGGTGACTGTAGGAGCAGGAGTCGGTGTCGGGTTCGACCCCGGAGGGTTGTTGAATGGTGTTGGTGTCGACGGAGGGGACGTGGAAGGCGTGGTGACAGCGGGATTAGTGACCGGCACAGTTGGTGGGGAGGAGGTTGAAGGCGTTGGCAGCGGATATACGACTGGAACCGGCGGCGGCATGGTGGAAGAAGGAGAAGGGATGTTTGTTGAGGGGGCTGTGATGGGCGTGGGCAGAGGGTTCAAGGAAGGGATGCTGATGGTGGGATTGGTGGAAGGCACGGTGATAATGGCGGGCGTCGGGTTATTGGAGGGGACTGTCGCGATGGGGTTGGTGTCCTGAACCGGACTCACATCGTCATGGACGAGGATGGCTGGTTTGCCTGCACAACACAACACAACACAACACAACACAGTGATTGTGCTTGAGTTCATCAGTTCAGCCTGATGAACACCAATTAATTAAGCCAAAGCTTTACTAGTAGTAATAGTAACTCTTATGTCCATCTATGATTTATCATGCACTTCTCCTATATCGCAAGGTGCCTCATTCTTTGTTGTTGTTCAGGCTATAGAATGGAAAAAAAATGTGAATTGTCTCTTGTGAGTTGCCAATTGTACTAGTTGATTGTGAAGGAATGTTGCCTGAAAAAATCACCTGAAATATAGCAAGTCCCTCTATCCTGTCACCCACATTTCTGAAAAAGAAAGAAGGGGAGAGAATGGGTGCGTCCCCTTTACATTAATGTGCTTATGTGAGTGGTAGTGGTAGCTTGCAGCCTGTTCCCCATTTCCAAACAAGAAACGAAATTTGTGGAGACAAGTAGAGAGATCACTGAAATGCCTGCAGCTGGAAGTGGTACTCCGCTAGCAGCAGCAATTGAGCAACCAAGTGACTGGCGTGGCCTAACTAAGATCTGCTCGCGGGGAAATTGGAGCAAACAGTTACTGAGCACTGTGGCTCAATCTAGCTAGACTCCCTCCCTGGCTAGGGGAGGCTAGGTACGCTAGCTACGCGATGGAGCGGGTCGGCTAAGGTTGGGATGGGAGCAGCCACTGAACCGAAGCCAGAAGCAAGAATCTACCTGGGAGGATGCGGATTTGGAGGTATGTACCTGCAGCAGCAGTAGCAGCAGCGGCAGAGCAGCGTGGAAGCTCCCCGGCCTCAAAGGCGGAGAGGAGCAGGAGGAAGAGGAGCAGCGCCGGCGGCCTGGCCATGCTCCTTCCTTCTTCTCCAGCTCGCCGCCGCCACCGGTGAGCTCGGCCTGGCCCCCACCCTCTCTCTCTTCCTGCGGCGTCTGCGGGAAGGGTCAGTCAGTGTACGCGCGAGCGTTTTTTGCGGCCCGAGGGAGGGAGAGCAGGGGGGAAGGCGACAGCAGCAAAAGGTGGAGAGTGGAGGGGAGGCAGAGTGTGCTGTGCAGCTGCCGCCGAGCCGAAAGCGCAAGACAGAGAGAAAAGAGACGATTCAGCCACCAGTACACCACCAAAAGACACGAAAGCAAGCCAAAAAGGCTGCGGGCAACGTCGAGATTGAGACCCAACTGAACGTGAATTATTTTTCCTTTTTTGCGAGGAAACGTGAATTAGTTAGAGCTGACTACAACCACGACGATGACCCCTGTCGCTTGGCCGGCTTGGGCGCAAGGGCATCATTGCTCCACCCAGGATTCCACATGGAGAGCAAGCTCTCGCCATCAGGATGTACAATACAGTACTCCCTCCCATGTCAAAAAGAATATTTACATTTGACCGAATTTCTAAGCAATGGTACAGAGAAAAACAACTGCCACTGCTCTTTCCCACGAGATCGCGTCGGTCCCCCTCCTCTTTCCTATCCGGCGACCTCGCCGGGGGCTAGAGAAGGTGGGACCTGATCCCTTCGTATATTTTAGTTTCTGTTGATCCTTGTTCTTCGAGGTTTTGGGTTCTGGCATCATTGACGAGGCGGTGGTGAAGACGACACATTGGAATCAGGTCTCTTCAGCCTCTCCCTACCTTGTCGACGTTCGATCCTGCGTTGACAAAGGGCCTGTGAGAGTTTGGTCTACAAGATCTGTTGGTTCTCTTTGGATCTTGGTGGCGGTTGTGGTGGCAGTTGGTTTATTTATCAGGGCAAGTAGTCGATGGCTTTCTATACGGCGATTTCGACCTCTTCTTTTGGTTTGTTCTATTGTAAGGTCTGGAGTCTTCAATACTCTATCCTAATAGTGAAGGATTGTAAGCTTGTGTTCCTTGGAGGGTTCCTCCAGCCGATGTTCAGTGGGTACTGCATACTAGATCTTGTTCTCAGCGGCGAGTGGATTTTGCGGTCTTCAAAGCCTTATATGACGAGGGTGTTTGCAGGTGTCCCTCTCCTTTGCTGCCTTTTCAGTGCGTTCTTCAATCTTCGACAGGCAATGGACGATAAAGGAAGAAGATGACTTTTGATCTTCAATGTAGTCTTATTTTTAAGGTCATTTTGTGTCAAGTTATCCTTTTGTACAAGCTAATATTGCCTTTGATATATATCAGATACGAGACACTTTTTTAATGTCTTTCTCAAAAAAAATCTAATCAATGGTATTTATGGGTTGTTTTATGCTATATTTCAATTTTTAAAGGGGCTCCTCGTGGAGAACACTATTTTCAGGTAATTACAAAGGGAACTGCTAGTGCCTGAACGTCTAATCGGATACCGATCCGTCGAACGGTACCATGGCCGTGCCCATGCGGGGCTCGCGTCGCCCGACCGCATGTGGGACCAGTTGCACCCCTCTGCTTCCCACGTGCATGTACACGGGATCGTCTGTGCCCGCTTGGCAGTGCCCGAGCAACTGCAGAGGCGGCTACAACATGTGGGTCCTATTGCAACATGTGCAATACCAGATCTACTTCTGCAACATCTAGATGAAACACTTGCAACATTCATCCAAAACAGCTGAAACACTTGCAACATACGTCTGAAACACTTGTAAAATACCAGAAAAACTTGAAAACACATGTGTAGCCATTGCAAACATATGCAACATCCACATAAAACATTTGCAACATATATATGAAACACTTGAAAACATAAGTTTGCAACATTCATATATATGAAACATTCAGATCTACTTTTGTAACATCTAAATGAAACACTTGCAACATATGTCTAAAACACATGAAATATTTGGAATATACACTTAAAACATATGTGTATAGTCATTGCAACATGTGCAACATCTCGATCTACTTTTGCAACATCGATATAACTTACAACATATCTTTGAAACATCTAAAACACTTGAAATATATGCTTGCAATATGCGTTTTTAGCGTAATGTCACCTTGCTGCTTGGACGAATGGAGGCTCGTTATTGTGGAGCTCGATGCAGGCGCGGAGCCGCGGAGGTCGGCGGCAGCGCGGAGCTCGCCGGTGCGACAGCGGCGCGAGCAACTCGCTGGTAGAACGGCGCCACAGGAAGCTCCTCCCCTCACCTGCTTGCTGGAGCATCTGTCGTGGAGGCTCGCCGGCTCGGTGGAGTGGCCATGGCGGGCGAATGTGGTGGTGGAGGCGGCACAGTGGAGGCAGAGTAGGGAAGGCGAGTAGTGCGGTGGAGCGGCCGATGATAGGTTGAGTGGGGAAATGACGCAGTAGAGAGCTAGCATCCGGATGGACGGATGCCCTAGCCCAGCATTACCGAATTACAAAAGGATGGTTTAAGTGTTTATGGCATTCAAAGGATAGCATGGAATGGGACAAATACATCTGGGACCACTCAACTCCTACACCCGTTCAAGAGATTTGGTGTTGTCCACGTAGGCCTGACTGCTCCACATTTGTTCCATCACGCAGCAGCTACTCCACCATGGTCGGCCAGCCTTGGCCGCGGAGAAGACCGGAGCAGGAGTTGTGTAACAGAACCCACCAATTATACGAAATTAAGTAAGAAAATCACCCGTCAAAGCAGATAATTTAACAAACTTAAGCCCGTATAACCCGGTAGTCCGTGAAATCACGAAGGATTTCAAACCAACTCACATACCAGCCAAGATCGTAATAAGTTTCATGGTCACTATCACATAATACATAAAAGTTCGCATCACAGATACATCGGAGTTTAAACATAGTTATTACAAACCAAGTTCAAATAGAAGTAGCGGAAGTCATTTGTTCAAAACCACTCACTCACACAGAGTTCAAGTACAGTGTCAGCTAATGATCATCTCCAATAAAAGCATTAGACGAGACTTAAGGAATGACCATGCCCATGGTCCTAGGCATCACCCATCGCAGGATAAAGGCAGTTGATACAATAGCCGTAATACATCTGCTCATCTGTAACAAGTGGGAATAAAACTCTGAGTATGAAAAGTACTCAGCTAGACTTACCCGACATAACCAAAAATAAAGTGACACCAAGGATCATGAAAGGCTTTATAGTAGGGTAGTTGACTCATTTGCAAAAAGACATTTTAGTGTTTCAAAAACCCTTCCAAAAGCATTATTGCCAAGTTAATTATTATTAACCTGTCGACTACATTTGCACTTGTACTAGAGCAAGCATGCGATTAAGCAAGTAATGATAACCAATGATCGTTAACAGCTTTCATGATGGCATATCCATTATAACTGTCCAAGTGTTCTATCCACATTACTACGATGAAGTAACTCAAGTCAAGTGTTCACTATCAAGTGAACGATGGCGATTCGAATCGATTATTAACCAACTGGTAATTTCTTCCTTACACAAACCTCACTCACCCGCTAAAGTGAGGTATTGGTCACCGAGTCAACTATCCAGGAAAAATCTCGAGTTTGCTAGGAACCACATGTACCCGAGGGCCGCCCGACTGCTCTTTGGCCTTATCATCGCGCCCCCGTGTCCTACCACACCTGCTTTGGTACAGTGTGCTGCGGGAAATTCACTCAGCCCGAATAATCTCACAGCTTCGCGGTCGAAAGGTACATTATTTTGGTCAGCTAAATGTAAGGCATGCGTTCAACATAACTCGAGGCCCAACAACGGTCGGTCTTTAATCGACACAAACGAAAAGCACTATAGTCCAGAAACCTGTAAGTCTCCGTCCGGTCTCAACTTCCAATTAACACATAGTTATCTCATGACGACATCATTATACGAGCAAATTCAGGTAACCATCTATAGCTCGTAGGTGACAGAAAATCACCCGACTTCTATCGGTCTAAGCTAGCTAAGCATTGACCCGACTGCGCATACCAGGGTAACAAAGATATAGTATAACAAGGATAAACAAGGTATAATGCAGCAACGGTTGTAAACAACTCCTAAACGTAATGCATCATTTAAAGCATTAATAAATTATTTGCAAACCGGGAGAGAAATGCTCCGGGGCTTGCCTCTCTCGAAGGAGCTCGGACAGTGATCGGGGCACTCCGAAAGTTCTTCAACGTCCTCCTCATTTGCTTCGGTCACCTCTTGAGGCTGCACCTCGGGCTGCTCCTTGGGCTCTTTGGGTATGACGACTAGGCTCTCGGTTTGCGATCCTGTATGATGCAGGTGCGTAAGTGCTTATGCAAAAGGTGCATCGGATGAAAAGAACACAATGAATATGCTTGCATGCAAGGTAGATGAGTATGATTCGCTTACATGGGTGGAGTATCATACAAATCTCATACAAGATAGTCCACATCATCCAAGATTACTCATTACTAAGGCATATCATCTTCTTATACTCTAGCTAGCATATAACCCTAACATAAGTGCCACTACACTTTACCAACACCACTACACTAACTTTTCAAGTAACACCAGCAAGATGGTTGGGTGCTTCAAAGATACACCAAACACTCATTATCACTCTAATTACTCATAAAGAATAACATTTTATCTCCTATTTAAACTAGGGTTACACAGCAACATACATTCTGATGCATAGAAAAATCTACAAAAATTACTATAGCATAGTCCTACTCCAAATAGCACACCATAAAAATTTCATGGGATTTGGATAAGTAACATAGCCTACACAAAAATGACAAGCTCTAGTATAAAAATGAGCATGAAAATACTTTTTACTATGAAAAATATCAAACAACAGATTTATTATTTTTCCTATGCTCTATACAGTAAACAATCATAGCACAAAATTTATCATGTGCATGCCTTATACAATTTTTGTTCTCTATCAAAAATAACAAAAATCACCAATTAAAGGCACTTGAACTACACCTCAATATTTTTCCACGGAACATGAATCACATATATTTTTTCTTAGAAAGTACATCACTAAAGAAGACTAATGAAACTGGAACCATATTTTTATGAGCTTTCTATAATTTATTGCACATTTTCTAAGATAACAACAATTACATAGATTAAATAAATCTCCACAGAAAAGTATCATAAAACTAACATGCAATATTTTTAAGCCATAGATCTACTCATGTGGATCACTACAAAATTTGTTTCACAATTTTTGGAGCTAAAATGACCAAGTTATGAATTTCCAAAGCTCTTAAGTAATTTCTAAAAAACATTTCTTAAACCCCTCCTCAAAATTCGCCGCTGAAAACGCTAAGTGCACCCCACGGGATCACCCCCGAATCACATAGAGAGACAGACAGCCGGGGCCCACGGGTCAACTGACCCCACCGGTCAGCGGGACCCGAGCAGGGGGAGCATTTGACCGGTGGAATCTCGCCGTCGGCGAGGTCGCCGGCGACGAGGTCAGCACCAATCGACTTCCCACAACCGCGCGAGCTCAAGGAGGTAGCTAGCGGGGCAAGAGACGGAGCGAAGCAAGCACGAAGGCGGCCATGGCGAAGGCGGTGGCGCGGCTCATCGGCGCCTGGCCGGTGTAGGCCATGGCAAGGGCCACGGAGAGGCACACGAGTTCCAGTGAGCGGAGGTGGTCGTGGTACGTAAGGGTAGGAGAAGAATGCGATGGTGGCAGAGGATTACCGACGGGAGCCACGGTGGCGGGCTCGCTGGCGGGGAGGGAGATGGCCGATTCGGCCGCTTACCTTGCCGAGGTGAGCCTCAAATGGCTCAGTGAGGTCAGTTAGAGGGTGAGGAAGTCTAGTGCGGGCGGGATTGGATGGAGGAGCCGCGGTGGCGAGGTCCGGCTGCCGTGGCGATGGCGTGACGGCGCTGCTGCCGCTGTTGCTTGCGCTGGCGAGGCGAGCGTGGCCGAGGCGAGAGAGAATGAGGCGAGGGGGAAACGGAGTGAGCAGGTGGTGCGGGTGAAGGCGAGCGCGGAGGACGCGGGGGCCACAGGGGCGCCACCCGTACGCCGGCGACTGCGAGCGGCGTCCACGCGGCGAGCGCATGCTGCCGCGGTCGGCCGAACGCGCGTGCGGGCGGGAGAGCGAGGGAGACGGGGTGGACGGGCCGGCCGCAAGAGCTGGCGGGGCGGAAGTGGGGCGCCGGCCCAGCAACACCGAAAAAAGTTTTCCTTTTATAATTCCAAAACAAAATTTTCTACTAGCGCCAAATTCAAAATTTTGAAGTTGAAACTGGCATTTTTAGAAGTTGACTCCAAAACAAAAGTTGTTCAAAATTTAATTCTCTACAACTTTGCTTTAGGGCATTTTTTAAAATTCCAAACAGATTTTGAATTAAGGATTCAAAGTCTATTTTTTAAATAAAACCAATTTTTCTAGAATATTTTTAAAAGCAAAATTTGGGAAAATTTCGAATACAAAAGTTGCTCCAAAAATCATGCTAAATAATTCTAGATGATTTAAAATTATAGCCAAACATGTTTTACTAACCTAGCAAGCATAATTAGAGCAAAAGTACAACTAACAAGCATATGCAACATGCATATTTCAAATGTTTCAATTCAGCTTTACACTTACATTGCATGTGATTACGAAATGCATTTGATGCTAATGCTCATGATTTAAGATGCTAATGTGATGCTTAACACCTACAAGTTGTCCTTGTCCCAACAGTACGCACGCAAACACACAGACACAGCGACAACGCAGGGGAAGTGTGCTGCTGCTATACTACGTTGCAGCGCTAAAACTAGAGCACGGTCAACAACCGATGCGTGCGTGAACCCAAATACTCGGGAAAAGGACTGACGAAACTGAAATTGAAAACAAAAAAACAGCAGACTCTGCGTTCAGGTTTGGTTCGGGACTAAAGTTTAGTTCCGTGTCACATCGGATATTTGATACTAATTTAGAATATTTGATAGACGATATAATTCATTCATATATTAATCGTAGGTGACAAGTACATATATATCACCGTATCCAACTGACTCATAGAAGCAACGTTCAGTTGGATAGAAAGGTGCCGAGGCCCATATGACTTGCTAAACAAGGCAACACTAATCAAGGGCTAAACAAGGCAACACTAATCAAGGACTAATCACCACTAATCAACAGTGCCATGCAAGGCCTGCCGTATATGTCTAACACCCCCCTGCAGTCTGAGCGTAGCTAGCCACAGGGAAGAACGTTCAGACTGGACCTGAACTCATGAAAGATCGAAGATGGCAGTCCCTTGGTGAAGATATCAGCATACTGTGAGGAGGTGGGGACATGCAGCACCCGAACTGCCCCAGCCGCTACATGTTCACGGACAAAGTGAAGATCAATCTCGATGTGTTTGGTGCGCTGATGCTGCACCGGATTTGTCGAGAGATACACTGTACTGACATTGTCGCAATAAACAATAGTGGCGCGCTGGAGAGGAATGTACAACTCCTGAAGTAACTGGCGTAACCAAGTCGTCTCAGCAACTGCATTGGCAACCGCACGGTACTCAGCCTCAGCACTGGAACGGGACACAGTGGGCTGACGCTTGGACGACCAAGAGACAAGATTGTCGCCAAGAAAGACAGCGTAACCAGAGGTGGAGCGCCGAGTGTCAGGGCAACCGGCCCAATCTGCATCTGAGTAAGCAACAAGAGTGGAGGTATCCGTGCGACGAAGCTGTAAGCCATGGTCCAATGTCCCATGGAGGTAGCGAAGAATGCGCTTTATCAAAGCGTAGTGCGGCTCCCGTGGGTCATGCATATGAAGGCATACCTGCTGGACGGCATAAGAAATATCGGGACGAGTAAAGGTGAGGTACTGCAAAGCGCCGGCTAGACCACGGTAATGAGTCGGATCATCAACAGGGGACCCCTCTGTAGAAGAAACTTTGGCAGACGTGTCAATTGGTGTTGAACACGGCTTACAATCTAACATGCCGGCACGCTCAAGAATCTCCAGGATGTACTGACGTTGAGAAAGGAGAAAACTGTCAGGCTGACGAGTGACTGTAAGGCCCAAAAAATAGTGCAGAGAACCAAGATCCTTCATGGAGAATTCCTGCTGAAGCGCTGCAATAACCCGGTGAAGAAGGGACACTGAGGAAGCCGTCAAAACAATATCATCAACATATAGGAGCAAGTAGACGGTGTCACTGCCGTGTCGGTAGATGAATAATGAATTATCAGACTTGGCACTCACAAAACCCATGGAGAGGATATGAGTGGCAAAGCGACTGTACCAGGCACGGGGAGCTTGCTTCAAACCATAGAGAGATTTGTTCAGACGGCAAACGAAATCCGGGCATGAGCTGTCAACAAAACCAGCAGGCTGCACACAATAAACTGTCTCATCAAGAGTGCCATGCAAGAAGGCGTTCTTCACATCGAGCTGATGAACAGGCCAGTCATTGGAGAGAGCAACTGTCAGCACTGTACGGATACTAGCTGGTTTAACCACAGGACTGAAGGTCTCGTCGAAGTCAATCCCAGGACGCTGGGTAAAGCCACGAAGGACCCAACGTGCCTTGTACCGCTCAAGAGAACCGTCGGAGCGAAGTTTGTGACGGTAGACCCATTTGCCAGTAACAATATTAGAGCCGGAGGGACGCGGAACTAGCTCCCAAGTGTTGTTGGCGAGCAGAGCAGAGTATTCCTCGGTCATAGCGGCTCTCCAATTAGGATCTGCTAGAGCCCCACGATAGGACCGCGGAATTGGAGACAGAGCAGCTGTGTTCAGGTTGAAAGGCACCTTTGGTTGACGAAAACCACTTTTCCCGCGGGTCACCATGATGTGCTCATTCGCTGTAGGGGCGATGGATACAGCATTGGGAGGCAGTGAAGACCCCTGGAGCGGAGCTCGGACGGATGCACTAGGACAGGCTACATCCATCGGCCCAGGAGAGGAGGTCGTGGCTCCACCAGTGGAGGTTGCACGGGGTCCAGGCGTGGTGCTGGTGCCACCAGGCGAGGTCGTGCGTGGGCCAGGCGAGGTGCTGGCGCCAGCACTGGTAGCCGCACGTGGCCCAGGCGAGTTGCTGCCTCTGAGCAGGGGACCAGGCTGCGACGGCCGAGGGGCACCGCTGGCAGCTACCTGCGGCAAGGAGCCAGCAGGGGCAGCGGTGCTATGTGTGGGGCTGGTCGCAGCATCCTGAGCAGCACGAGTACCTGAAACACGAGCAAAACCAATAGGAATAACAGGTGCATCATCAAACTCCGATAGGAAATCAAAGTCAGATGAAGGGGGCGATGAAACCTCAGAGAAAGGAAATGAGGCTTCATCAAAGGTGACGTGACGGGAAATGATAATTTTATTAGTGGAGAGATCAAGACAACGGTACCCCCTATGATCAGAGGGATAACCAAGAAAAACACATGCAGTGGAACGGGGAGCCAGCTTATGATCTGTAGTCGTAGAGAGATTTGGATAGCAACGACACCCAAAGACTCGAAGGTGGGTATAAGAAGGTTGGGTCCCGTGGAGGGCATAGAAGGGTGTGGCAAAAGCAAGAGTCTTGGTGGGGTGGCGGTTGACAAGATAAGTGGCTGTGTGGAGCGCCTCTACCCAGTAAGAGGCTGGCATGCTAGCCTGGAAAAGGAGGGAGCAGATGATATTGTTGGTGGTACGAATGATGCGCTCGGCTTTGCCATTCTGGGGTGAGGTGTAGGGGCAGGACATACGAAGGGTGGCGCCTCGGGTGAGGAAGAATGTGCGGGCGCTCGAGTTATCGAACTCGCGGCCATTGTCGCACTGAACATTCTTGATGGCGGCGCCGAACTGGGTAGAAGCATAAGCAAAAAAATGAGTAAGGGTGGTAAAAGTGTCAGACTTGAGGCGTAATGGAAAGGTCCAAAGATAGTGTGAGCAATCGTCAAGAATAACTAAATAATATTTATAACCTGAGACGCTAACCACAGGGGAAGTCCAAAGATCACAATGTATTAAATCAAAAATCTTGGCGGCTCGTGAGCTAGAATTATGAAAAGGGAGTCGAACATGGCGACCGAGCTGACAAGCATGACACAAGTGTTCAGACTCATTTTTATTACAAGAAATGACTGATGATGAAACTAAACGAGATAGGGCCTCATGGCCAAGGTGACCGAGACGGCGATGCCAGAGGGTGGAGTTGGAGCCGGCTGCGAGCGCGAGGGGCCGAAAGACCGAAGACATGAGGGGGTAGAGCGGCCCGGAACTATTGCACCTGATGATTACGCTCCGGCTCCTGAGGTCCTTCACAGAGAAACCGTATGGGTCAAATTCAACAGAACACTTATTTTCAATGGTGAATTGACGAACGGAAATAAGATTCTTGATTAGGTGGGGGGAAACAAGAACATTATTTAAATGAAGTTGCCCATGAGTATGAGGAAAATTAACGGAGCCGGTGCGAGTAACGGGTAAGAGAGAGCCATCCCCAACAACAATATTGGACGGGGTGGAAATTGAAGGCAGTTGAGAAGTGCAAAGATTACCGGAATTTGATGTCATGTGAGTTTCGGCACCTGTATCCATATACCAGTCAGTCGATGGCGGCGGCTGGAGCGTCATCGTGTTGAAAGTAGATGCCAAAGCATTTGGATCCCAGCCAAACCCACTGGGATGAGCGATCCAGCCAGGGGGCAGCCCAGAGGAAGGCAGCTGAGGCGACGGTGGCTGCGGCCTAGGCAGGGGAGCCAGAGGCGGCGGCTGCCCAGGAAGCGGAGCGAGTGGAGGTGGCCCAGAGGACCACGACGGACCAGCGAAGAACGCCTGCGGCTGCTGGGCTGGCACGCGCGGAGGAACACCTGGGGGGCCTGCCCAATACGCCTGGAATGTGCCATAGGCGGGCTGCCACCTAGGCGGTGTTGTTGGTGCTGGGCTGGGACGCGGCGGTGAGGGAGCCCACGGAACGCTAGCAGCGCCTGCGCCAGACTTCTTGCCGCCGCCGCCGCCACGGCGAGTCTGCTTCCTGCCGTACGTGGTGCCGGTGGCGGGGTTGTAGGGAGGCGGCGTAGGGGCGCGGGGAGCCGATGTAGTTAGGGCTTGCACTGGAGCCGCCGGCTTGGCCTTCATGGTGAGCTCGGCGAGACGAAGATCCGAACGCACCTCGATGAACGTCGGGAACGGCCGTTGCCGCTGGATCAACGCCGCCAGATGAGCGAAGCGGTCGTTGAGGCCGCGAAGGACGTTGAGGACAAGGGTGCGGTCGCGGACGGGTTCACCAAGATCAGCAAGCTGATCCGCCATGGCCTTGAGACGGCGGCAGTAATCGTCGATGGACAGATCACCCTGGATGAACGTGCGGAACTCAGCGTCGAGAAGGAGTGCACGGGTCTCCTTGTTCCCGATGAACTGCTGCTCCAATCCGAGCCATACGACCCGAGCTGTGGGCGGACCATCCTCGCGGTTCATCACCACCTCGAGGAGTTCAGGGGTGATCGTGCTGTAGAGCCACGAGAGGACGACGCAGTCCATGCGCTTCCAAGTGACGTCGTCGGAGCGATCATCATCGGAGAGAGCGTGATCCGCGAGCGCGTACCGCTCGAGCGTGTTGAGGAAGAGGCCACGCCACCGGTTGAAGTGGGGCGAGGTGAGGTCGAGGACGAGCGGCACGAGGAACTTGATGTTGACGACGGCCGCCGCCTGGGCATGGAGAGCAGCGGTGGCTGCTGCGACCTCGCCAGCAAGCGCCAGTGCACGGGCGTCGGCGTCGCGGCGTTCAGCCTCCAAGCGCTCTGCCTCCTGGCGCTCAGCCGCGAGACGCGCGGCCTCTAGGCGCGCAGCCTCTTGGCGAGCTACCTCTTGGCGCTCTTCCGGGGTGAACGCAGCGACACGGCGCTCTAGCGCGAGCCGCGCGGCGTCATCGGCCATGGGTGGCGACGCAGCAGGATGGTCAGCGGAAGCGGAAGAAGGTAGGATCGAACCTCCTTGATACCATGATAGACGATATAATTCATTCATATATTAATCGTAGGTGACAAGTACATATATATCACCGTATCCAACTGACTCATAGAAGCAACGTTCAGTTGGATAGAAAGGTGCCGAGGCCCATATGACTTGCTAAACAAGGCAACACTAATCAAGGGCTAAACAAGGCAACACTAATCAAGGACTAATCACCACTAATCAACAGTGCCATGCAAGGCCTGCCGTATATGTCTAACAATATTAAATATATACTAATTATAAAACTAATTGTATAGATTGAGACTAATTTGCGAGACGAATCTATTGAGCGTAATTAGTCCATGATTTGACTTATGTAATGCTACAGTAAACGTGTACTAATGATGGATTACTTAGGCTTAGATTCATCTCGCAAATTAATCTCTATCTGTGCCATTAGTTTTATAATTAGCTCATGTTTAGTCCTTGTAATTAATATCCGAATATCCGATTAGTCCCTGGATCCAAACACCCTCGGGACTAAACTTAGTCCCTATGACATCGATGTTTAGACACTAATTTAGAGTATTAAAGAAACATAGACTAATTATAAAACTAATTACACAGACGGAGACTAATTTATAAGACGAATCTATTAAACCTAATTAGTCTATGATTTGACAATGTGATGCTATAGTAAATATGTGTTAATGATGGATTAATTAGGCTTGATAGATTTGTCTCGCAAATTAGTCTCCATCCATGCAATTCGTTTTATAATTAGTTCATATTTAATCCTCCTAATTAACATCCGAACATCCGATGTGATATGGATTAAACTTTAGTCCAAAGATCCAAACATTTGTGACAAGTATTTTGAAGTTAAATTATGAGTTCAGGTATCACAAGAGTTTAGCCAAGCATGCATGGATAGGGAGTAAAGGTGGGCATACACCCTAGTTAGTAGAAGGGGGCATATGTCCTCCTCCAGTTAGTATAGCTTCCACTAGAAACTTGCAGTTTTGACTTTTCTTTTTAAAATGTGTACTGTTGGGCCTTATAACAAAGGAAAATTCAAGTTCTAGCTTCACCTATGGAGCCAAGTCGCGATTGCAGAGAAGCAATCTAGTGATGAGCTGAAAATATATTTGTTAAGTGGTTCACGAACTTGTTAAATGGTGCACCGTAGTGGTCGGTATGGTCCAGAGATAGACCTATGATGTATCATTTAAGTTCAAGGACGGCAATGCACTATTTAATAAGTTTTTACTATCTCCAACAACGCCACCTAAAATACAAGACTCATTCCATGTTTGGATAGCGCTACAGGCAAAAGGTTCAATACCCATTTTGATTTTTTCTAACAACAAGACACAAAAGAGAACCCTTTATGCAAATGGCCTCCAGGAGAGAGGATACTCAGATTTAGGTTGTGCCTCTCCTGACACCCAAAATAGGTCTCGTACTCTATTTGAGGCTGATACAGGACTGTCGGAGACCCATTTTGGGTTTGGGCGCCCTTATGGGTCACTTGTTGGAGATAGTTAGGGACCCAAAAATGAGTATTCATTATGGACATAAGTGGCACTCCTTAACAAGTTCAGGGCCACTAATGCATTTAACTCCTGAAATAATCAACATAATGTTTAGATCTAAACGTAGTATTGATTATTTCAACACCAAAATCGGCTTTAAACAAAAGAAGAACATTGGAAGCTTTGAGAACTATAAAGTTGTAGATCCCATCAAGCTCAACAATTTTCATAAACCTTTTATCTTCATCCGTGCTCATATGAAAATTTATGATTTTTTCATGATATTTTTGCGTTGGAAAGGAAAAGGTATGCCAATTGAATTTACAACAAGGGACATTCTAATATTCCATCAACTGAATCAGCGAAATTTAAATCTCGCCATTTTAAGTATATTTCTACAAAGGGAGCGTATGCTATGGAAACTAGCTTCTTGTGGAAACTATGGAAACTTTAATCTAAGTCCATAGGATTCTAATCCGATGATCTCAGATGAAGGTGGGTCATTTATTCACTTAAACCCTCCCACCAAGATTCTAATCCGATGATCTCCGATGAAGCATAATCCACCTTCAGCTGAGGCCATCGGATTAGAATCATGTGGACTTGATTGAAGTTTTCATAGTTTCCACAAGAAGCTAGTTTCCATAGCATACGCTCCCTTCTACAAATTATTTCTGTTAGATCAACTATTTTTACAAAACAAAATAATACATGTTTTTTGAGCAACAACAAAATAAAATATAAAAAAATAAAACATTTGTGGCAGAGTTTGTAGTCATGGGCCGAGTTCCGAGTATTGCGTAACACATAAGGACAAAGGCCCACAGGCCCATACTAGCACTGCGTTGAGCCCATTAGCAGCAATTAGCACGTTGAGCCCATGGGCGGGCGAGGTTGAAAACGTGCTCGTGAGCTGGGCGGGGCACGCATGTGACAGATAACAACCACAGCGTGCACGAGCCTATTAATTTGCTGGTTCGTTGCACGTGCAAAAAATGGTGACCATGCATGCATAGGGTATACCGAATGTTTTAGCACAGGGCACCTTGGCATTTGTGACAAAAGGCTGCGTCTGGCCAAGGTTTCTGGGCTTCCGGAGAAATTGAAGGAAAGGAAAGCAGGTAGAACCAGTTCTACACCCTGTTCGTTTCGCTGATTTATTGTGGCTGAAAGTACTGTTCGCTGATTTGTTATGTTGTGAGAGAAAAACACGGCTGGATGGCTGTTGATTCCGCTGATCGAGCGAAACGAACGGGGTGCTAGGCAGGAAGCATACTCCGTCTATCCCCAATTAACTATTGTCGTTGGTTTCATGCTGAAAGTTTGATTTAAATTATAAAAAATACGTACAATATTTATATCTCTAAATAAAATTATTAAAAAAATTAGATTCAAATATCTATCTAATTATACTAATTATGTACCATAAATATTAATATTTTTATGTATATTTAGTCAAAGTTGTTTTTTTGAAAAACAAAAATGATAGATATTTAAGAACGGAGGGTGCAGGTAGAACGAAAAGGGAAAGAAGTAGGCAACAGGTAGAATTAGGTGGACGTCCTCGTGTGTTTAGTTCCGCGAAAAGGTGTAAAAAAAGTACCGTAGCACGTTTTGGCTTTATTTGGTAAATAGTGTCCAACCGTTGACTAATTAGGTTCAAAACGTTCGTCTCGCAAAGTACAACCAAGCTGTACAATTAGTTTTTTATTTCATCTACATTTAGTACTCCATGCATGTATCGCAAGTTTGATGTGACGGGGAATCTTTTGTTTGCACAGTACTATTTTTGAGGAAGTAAACACAGCCTATATGGCACCGTTTGACAGTTTATAAATTATCGCCCTTCACATATTAAAATAGCATAAAAATTCTCATGTATTTTGGTTGGAATATAATCGGACAAAAGATAATTCTCTATTTACATTGAGAGATGGAAGTTAAAAAAATCCACTCGTCGTTAATATGGCTCCATATTCAATCCCTCGTCAGAATCGTTTTAGAATCACTTCCCATGTAGTCTTCGTATATAATTGCCCCCACTTGAATCGTCCATCAAAAAATCAGAATTAGATCTAAGAATTAAAGGTGGAATTTTACCAAATAGGCTATATATATATATATATATATATATATATATATATATATATATATATATATATATATATATATATATATATATATATATATATATTGTAGCTTAACTTCCTATATACATAGTTTTTATGTACTTAGATATATGTTATGTTCAAATATATAGTAAAAACAATGTGGCTAAAATATCTTATATTTAGAATAAAGAGAGTAGTCTATGGTGCAGGTTTATTGCAGTAGAGGATAGAATAATCGGCATTGCTAGCTCCCGGATGTCTGGACGGACACTCGCGTTCGGACGTCCGCGGCTGCAGTCGGTTTCCTCTCTGTTTTGAGCGTCTACATGTAGGCCCGCGTCGCTCAGACTTCGCTCGATTGCGCCTGCGTCACCCGCGCCCACACTGGGGCCCACGCCGCTGAACGTCGCCCGCAGGGACTGCTCGCACCCCCTCCCGCTTCCCACGCACATCCCATGTGCAACAGCCGATCTACTTTTAAAACATCTAGATGCAACACTTGCAACATAAAAAAAAGACAGATGAAACACTTCAAACATCCATATGAAAAACTTGCAAAAACAATTGAAATCATTGCAAATATCCAGCAGGGGCGGAGCTCTAATATACCATCGGGGTCAGCCGACCCCGACGATTTTTGTGAATTCTAATAAGAAAATACTGTATACAGTGTTGATAGTTCCCAGTGACCCCATCTATTTTCAAAGAAGACCCCGATGGTCTTCTAGCCTAGATTCGCCACTGATATCCAAATAAAACACTTGCAACATATGTGCGAAACATATGCAATATCCAGATAAACACACTTGTAATATACGTATAAAAAAAATAGATGAAATATTGGGAATATACGCTTGCAATGTACATGTACATAACCATTGCAATATGTGTAACATTCCGATCAACTTTTACCATATCCGTGTGAAAACAATTGAAACATACCTCTAAAGCATACGAAACATTTCGAATGTACACTTGCAACATGCATCATATCCTGATGTAGCCTTCTTCGTCGTCAGCATTAGGGCACTGCAGCCGTAGCAGGAGGCGAGGCCAGAGAGTTTCCGCGCCAAGGCCCAGCGCTTCTCCTTGCGCTGGCATCGTCGTCGTCGAGCGGGGCGAGCAGCGGATCAGGAGCAACGCCACGAGCAGCATGGCGGGCACGCGGAGCAACGGCAGGAGCAACGGGGCGGTCGCGGAGTAGCAGAGCATCGATAGGAACAATGGCAGGAGGAACGGGGCAGGCGTGCGGAGCATCTGTAGGAACAACGGCAGGAAAAGCAGGGCGGACGTTGGAGTGGGCCATGGACAGATGTCACATGGTCCAACACCCTGCGTCCGTCCGATACTCGAGCAAAGGTCGCTCAGATCAAAGAATTGCCGTAGAATAATGGGACGCTAATTGCATGGCGTCCTAGAGTTTTGTGTGGCGTGCCATGGCAGCCCGCAGAGGATACACACGTCGCCACCGCATCTCGTCCCAAAGCTTTGATTGGACTCGGAAGGAGACGTACGGACGGTGCTCTCGGCCTGCCGATTCGGTGCCGATTATTTAGCATCAATTCTGGAAAACTTGGGTTAATAGAGGAAAAGACAAGGGGTAACGATAACGACAGGCACTGGCTTTTAGACCAAATTACAACTAAATATGGTCAGCATTAGTGTTACCACAATACACCTTCCTATACGCAACATGATGTTCCCCTCTCAGCAGCAAGAGAGTGACTTAATGGATGATCTCATGTAAGGGTTGCAATAAAAGTTTTGTTTTTATATGAAAATAATGCAGTTCTAGACTTCTAGTTCTAGCTGTAAAATAGATTTTCCTTTGCACTTCTTGACAAATAAAATAGATTTTCCTTTCGGCGAGCCTTGACACGGCATAGTTGAATTGCCGCTAATCTTAGATGTCTTGACATGTACAAAAAACTGTGGCTCGGAAATTTTTGGATTTTGCTCTTATTATATTCCCTCTATTTCTGTTCTACTTGTTGAATATAAGCATGATCTCATTAATTAGTGTAACTACAATTAATTGGAAGATTTTTTGTGTGGAAAAACTACTAATATCATTTTCATGAGATAAACCTTAAGAAAATTGTATGTTGTGGTGATTAAATTTCAAAAATCAGACTATTCACTTCTGCACACAAAAAAAACATTTGAGAAATAAATAAAAAACAACCACTTTGATCGAACATTCCTTTGTGTGTTGACAAAGAAATATTTTGCTTTGAATATTACTACTCCCTCCGTCCCAAAAAAAAGAGTCATTTTTTATATTTATGGTACTTAATTAGTATTATTAGGTACATCGTTGAATATACTTTTATACTAAACTTATTTAGAGATATAAATGTTGCACGTATTTTTTATAAACTTAGTCAAAGTTAAAAAAAAATTGACCAGTACGATTCTCATAATGACTCTTTTTTAGGACAGTGGGAATATAGGCCCTTTTTGGTTGTCAGGAATTGGAAACTAACCTAATAATGAAATGAGAAGCACTTTCTAGATATTGATTTTAATTCATGTGATCTGAAAATTAATTTAGTATATTTAAAGTTTTAAACCCACTATAGCTACAGTATATATGATCCTCGATACAACCTCTTGAACTTACCAAAACTTAATCTGGCACTAGCAACTATCTCATCATTGGAAAAGCAAAACATAACAAAATGGCTTATTTAGTCGCAGTACATTCACGTTCCAATCGTGCAAAATGCTCCTACAGTCCTACACCAAACCATACACATACTCACAGCTTGCATATATACAGTAGTTTCACTGTTCCATTATAAAATATTCTCCCCAACAGAAAAAATAAAAAACATGCTGACATTTATATATACACATAGAATGTTCCCAATACAAGAACCGAGACGAGCAACATTCGAACGGGTGGTTCGGCCGATCAACTTTTGGAGTTGGAATTCAGGGAGCTAGCTAGCTAGGCTCGTGGTGCAGCCGAACTCGAGCTCGACGACGGTCATGGACAGCACCGCATTCTTACCTGAAATACCCCAAGCAGCAGGAGCATTGGAGACGAAAGGCACCCGCTGCCTGCCTGCACGCCAACCTCCTTCCTTCCCGCCGTTTTGGCGTTTTCAAATCGCAAGCAACTTCTCCCAGCCAAGTGTTTCCCAGTTCCCGCCAGCTTTATATATTGCACGTACACCACCACAAGCTGATCAGTCAGCAAGCTCGATCAGAGTCGTCTACGTATGCAGTGCAGCTGGTTCCGCTCCAAGAACTAGCTAGACTAGACGTACACTCACTGACTCACACACATGGCGGCGGCGACGTCTATCTCCGGATCCCGCACCTGCTACCCTAGCGTCCCAATGCCCCGCAGCGGCCGGCGGCGTGCCAGCCGCACCGTCATCAGGAGCTCCTTCGCGCCCTGCTCGCCGGCGTCCACGCCCTCGACGCTGCGGATCGGCAGCAAGTGGGCGGAGCTCCAGGGCGCGCGGGACTGGGACGGCCTGCTGAGCCCGCTGGACGGCGCGCTCCGGGGCGAGCTGGTCCGGTACGGGGAGTTCGTGCGCGCGGCGTACGCCAGCTTCGACTTCGACGGCGGCGCGCCGTCCTACGGCTCGTGCCGGTTCCCGAGCCGCTCCCTGCTGCGCCGGGCCGGGATGCCGGGGACGGGGGTACCGGGTCACGCGCCTCCTCCACGCCGCGTCCACCTCGGCACCCGGGTGGCTGCCGTCGTCGCCGCCGTGCGGATCCAGCTACATCGGCTTCGTCGCGGTCTGCGACGACGAGGCCGAGATCGAGCGGCTCGGCCGCCGCGACGTCGTCGTCGCGTTCCGCGGCACCGCCACGTGCGGCGAGTGGGTGGACAACTTCAAGTCCGGCCTGACACGGCTCCCGACCACGACCGGCGAGGAGGAGGAGGAGGAGGAGGCGATGGTGGAGCACGGGTTCTGGAGGCTCTTCACGGCGCCAGGCGTGGCGCACAGCAGCCTGCAGCTGCAGGTGCTCGACGAGGCGCAGCGGATAGCCCACGAGTACGGCGGCAGCGGCATGCCGCCGCTGAGCATGACGGTGACGGGGCACAGCCTCGGCGCGGCGCTCGCGGTGCTCACCGCCCACGAGATCGCGACGACGCAGCAACAGCGAGAGGAAGACGGCGAGCCGGCGATGATGGTGACGGCCGTGTCGTTCGGCGGGCCGCGCGTGGGCAACGCGGCGTTCCGGCGCAGGCTGGAGCAGAGCGGCGGGAAGGTGCTCCGCGTGGTGAACTCGGACGACATCGTGACCAAGGTGCCGGGGTTCCCGGTGCATGAGCATGACGACGGCGAGCCGGCGAAGGGGATGATGAAGGCGAGGCTGCCGAGGTGGCTCGTCGCCAAGATGGGGTGGGCGTACGCCGACGTGGGGCGCGAGCTGCGGCTGAGCCAGGCCGGCTCGGCGCCCAACGTGGTGGCCTCGCATGACCTCGACTTGTACCTCAAGCTCGTCGCTTCTTGCACAGACTAGATAGGAAAATTACCTACGTAGACACGTAGTGTTGCACTGTATGTACCAGTCTGACAGCACTGTTAGAGAATGTGCTAATCTAGTGTGATTAGTTTGTGGACACAATGTTTGCTTGCTGTTATGTGAGGTTGTGTTGTTCTAGAGCAAGCGATTATTAGAAGACACGTGTCACTCTGCTGCATGGCCTACAAAACTGACCAGGGTTCAAGCTTGTCTACCATCTTGTATGGTTCATGCACAATCACTCATTTCCTGCTCCGCAGATTGACGGCTTCGTCTACCTCCATTGATATTGGCCGACAAAAGACTTGGTCATTTTTACCATCTCATAGTACTTGATCGTTTTTACCATGCATCTTCAGTTTGTTAAAATGTTAAATGTTTGAGCTTCTTTCTCACATCAACACCACTATGTTCTGTAATATCCTTAGCATGGACAGCGTAATCCAATTCCGAGTTATCCACGGACGATAGCGTATCTACATTGTCCTAGAGAAAGAGAGACAGCCTACATTGTTTTCTTCATGAGCGACATTTGTATATATCTTTTTCACGATGTTAATAAATCGACTATTCTCTTGTCTTTATCTCCTTTGAATTTTATTCCCACCCTTTTTTTAACCTATCTCTACGAATGTGTTTCTATGTTTTTTATGTCAAAAAAATAGTTTAAAGGAAAGATTGTGTGAAAACTTTTCTGAAGTCTTAAATGTGTAATAAGGTGCAACAAAAGTGGTGGCAGTATATAAAGGCATAAGGACATTTTTGGTTAACTTTTTTTTTTGTTTGAATCATTCGTTAACTTGTTTCTGTAATGGCAATGGTCCATGGCAAAGGAACTTCGATTTTATTTTCTCTGCTTAATGTGGCAAGCCTTTTTTATTAGAAAAATATTAATATAATAGATTAATGGACAAAAAACATTCACATTCAATTTGCAAGAATTGTCCTTTCCGAAAACGAGTTTGAGATCAATCTTAAAGAGATATTTACTTGTATGGCCCTGGAAAAAATGTCTCTTTCTTGTATGGCCCGATTTTTTTTTGAACTTACCTATATTGCCCAAAAAGAAAATTATCTTCCTTATATGGCCTTCTGTCCGTTTTTGACACTTGATGGTGTTAAATCAATATTTTACCCTGGCGAAAAAAACAAAATGCAAAATTTTGCTCGTCTGTTGTATATTTAGAGTAATATTATGCAAATAAGTTGACACATATTTGCGTAATATTACATAATGTGTGAACTTATTTGCGTAATATTACAGGTAAGTCCAAAAAAAAAATCGAGTCATACAAGAAAGAGGCATTTTTTCCAGGGTCATACAGATAAATATCTCAATCTTAAACGTGAGCAGGTTTCCAGATAACAACCTGGTCGACTATGTATCCTGTAATTGATCAGTGGATAACCACTGAATTCACGGAGATTCGGAAAAGGTGGACTAGCACATCTGGAAGGCTTGGAAAAACATGACATTCGTTCAAAGGATATACCAGAATCAACAAAAAGCAGCAGGGGAGGGGAGTTTCCAAAGCAGATGACAGTATTGCCAGCATTCCATCAACAACAGCTATTCACAGCTCTCACCAGATTACAAACGCCTGCAACACAAACACCTTCGGACAGTGCACATAGATGATTCATTGCCAAAAAAAAAGTGCTTTGCCTTTTTCTAATCAAGAAAGGTTACATACACAGACATATTTCTTCCATATTTTCAGTTCAAGAGGTCAACATATTTCACGCCGGCACCTTGAACACAGCTGCCAGCTAAACATGGTGCTGTAACTAGTACATTATATAAGTTACACCACTGCTAGAAGAAACACAAAATGATCGACCACCTTCAGCCACGTTGTTTCTTTGCGCTTGGTAAATCATCATCGTAATGACCGCCATCATCGGCCCCATCTTTCTCACCCTTCTTTCGAGCCAGGATCTTGTTTATCTTGTGGAGGTCATTGGTGAGCTTCTGGTCCTTGTTCTGCTTCCTTGTCTTCCTGCCGTCCTGCATCTTCACCCCAAACTGGAAGGCGGCCTTTGGCATGGCTTCTTTCTGATCGTTGTACTTAGCCCACTCCTCTTCCGTCTCAAAATCCCACCTGTGAAGACGGCCCTTAGCCTGCTCAAGAATCACATATCAGAATACAATACAGAGATGGTCCCAAAAACTTATGTATTGTTCCACAACAGATGTGGTCATGGAATTGAGTAAACCATTTTAAACCAAAAGCCATAACTGCAGCAGAAGCAACGGCTACTACTACCCCCATTTCAAATTGAAAGTCGTTTTAGTTGTCCTAACCCAAACTTGCAAGTTTGCAGGAAAAATATATTCACATCTACAATATCAAATAAATGCACTATCAAAATATATCATGGTGCATCCAATGAACCTTGTTTGGTCTTGCAGATGTTTGTGCAGTTGACTGTAAGCTTAGTCGAAGCTAGAGAAGTTTGACTTACGACAAAAGCTAAAACAACCTACAATTTGAAACTTAGTGAGGCCATGTTTAGTTCCCAAAAATTTTCAAGATTCCCCGTCACATCGAATGTTTGGACACATGCATAGAGCATTAAATGTAGACGAAAAAAAATAATTACACAGTTTGGTAGAAAACCACGAGACGAATCTTTTGAGCCTAATTAGTCCATGATTGGACACTAATTGACAAATACAAACTAAAGTGCTACAGTAACCAAAGCCAAAATTTTTTGCTAACTAAACACACCCTGAGTATATCAGAAGTGAACATCAGAACATGTGCAGGGCAAATAACAAGAGAAATATCAGGACAACAGTTTAGGGATTATGCTCAATATCGAACAGAATAGTAAAATTAAAAGAACGGTCTCACAAGAGCAGTTAGAACACTTCACTACTATTTTCTAATATTATCTATAATGAAGAAAAAAGATGCAGAAACAGCTTATCAGGGCAAATCAACTCAAAAGCAACATCAACATATAAAACGTTAACTGCAGCATGGTTATCTACTGCAATTTCACAGGAACCATTGTCACAAGCATACACTTGTATCAGCAAGGAACTTTTGTGCATATGATCCAAATCATTTCACTTACCCGTCCACCCATATCCATCTTTGATAAATCATCTTCATCATCACTCCCTGCAATCTCATTATTATACTCCTGGTAACCAGGATAACACTCTGAGTAACTATCCGAAATAAAGTTTGGATCTCTCTCTCGTGCATCTTTTTCCCTCAGCTGATTAAGCCTTTGATCATCACGTTTGAAAACAGAACCTAGACCCCGATCCTTGTCTGCTTGAGTCATGAACCTTGGATCCTGGGATATACTAGGGTCAGCCAGTACATCATATTCCTGGGTACTTTGTTGCACATATTGTTCTTGATAACCCAATGGCTGTTCTGGATACACATAGCCTGACCAATCGCCTTGATATCCAGCAGCTACCATCTGGGCTTGAGCAGCATCATACTCATTCTGGCACCAGAAGAGACATTAGTTATTATGACCAAGTTGAATGAAATGTACTGAAAACTAAAACAGGTTATAGAAGGTGTCTGAATATGAAGAGATAAGAAATGCATTATCAACATCTAACATTCAAAGTGCATGGTTCAAATTACAGGTATCCACCAGAACCTAAGTCACTGAACATTTATTGGCTTACCGGCTGTTGCCAAGCCTGAGCAGATTCAGATGGTGGTACTGGGCCATACATGGGTTCAGTGAAATAGGACTGCTTCTGATGGTTATTATGTGGTGATTCCTCCATATCCTCAGCAACAGGGCTTTGGCTCATTTCCTTGTTAGGAACTGAATAATCAACTCCATCTCCGACAAAAATGTCATCATCGTCTGCTCTAGCAATAGGGACCGATTGTTCCTCCTTTCCATTGAAATTATTGTTCCGAGGGTGTGGAGCTGGTGGTGGTGGCATATCTGATTGATGTTTCAGAGCAGAACCATTAGTTTGGGAAGGTTTTACTGCCTCATCATAGTCACCGCTTGCCAAATTGTTCTTTCCTGCATTGTAGCAAACATAATGCATTAACAAGATATCTAATCCATCAAGCACCAAGACAATTCCTAAAAGAATACATACAATTGAAACAAGACTCATGCACCTTGGCAACAGTAGCAACTTTACTATATAACTAAAATATATAAATACACAGTTCTTACAAAAAATTCACTTTAGCATACTTTTTCATGTCTTTACCATGCAAGTTTTCCTGTTCTCTGTTTCTAACCCACAGGATCTACTAGTACAGCATTTAACCTCATAAACACACCTTTTATATCTCTCTCTTTTTTCTTTTTCTTTAAGACCTTCCCTGAAGATCCAAGTCGAAGGTATGTCATAATTTTAGCAATCCTGTCAAGTACAGAACCATCCACGCTGACAGTTACCATCTCCTGCAGAAGTAAGAAGGTTATTAAGAAAACTCACAAGACACTCCAACAAGTTATATTGTCTAATACCTCTGGTACAGGGCAATCAGCTTTGCTCCTATGAAGAGTTGTTGGAATATCATTGGTTATTCCCTCCTCCTGGTTGGATTTAAAGAAGATTTATTATCATGCTTGCTAAATGGAAAGTTCAGAGCGGAAAGAAAAGGCAGAGACAGATGAAATGGTACAACATAAGTTGGAATGCAAAAGAAAATAACTAGAGAATATTAGCTACTTCATGAGAATAGGCTATGCTGGAACCTCTACATCTCCATTCTATGCTTCTGAGAAAAATCCGTGGAAAGTTTGTATCTAGCAAATTTAAACATTACATCCCAATCCCAACTGTGAGCCACTTATGGTTTCTGGCATGTGATTCATGGTTGTTGTAACAGAACATGAACATAGAGAAAGTACTGTACAAGTGTTAGCTGCAACTATGAGGCCATCATGCACTGCGGCAGCAATCAAATTTGCATATAAAATACCATCAGAGATATAAAATAAATCAACACTATACTTGAATACTATGAAGCATAATAAAATCAGAAGGCTACTCAGTTCCCAGGTAAGAACTTCAAAAACTGATTACAGTTCTGTGCTTCAGGTGATGAGCAGAGAAACAGACAAATATGCTCTTATTATAGAAGGAAACATAATCATGCATAATGTATAATAAAAAACTCACAAATAATCATAACATAAGCATTTTAACTTCTCAGAATAAGAAGGCTAAAATATATCTTAAAAAGTTAAAAACAATATAATCTCAGAATGTTTTTGACTATTTGTACATACATAGCATATGTCTGTTGGTACAAATAAACATTAATGAGTAATGAAAATAAAATAATTTATGCATCTGATCATTTCTCTCTCTCTCTCTGTGTGGGGGTGGGTGGGGGGTGGGGGGGATAGGATAGGATAGGGAAGACTTAATGCCTATAATTTGCAGTTTGCAATGCATGATTATTCTAAACTGTATCATAAACAACTCTATAGTGCGATGAAGCACACAAATTAGCATGAGAATCTTTTTTAAGGCATTACCATATTATAAATAAATGACATCCGACCAGGAAGAAACAATTCATTCTCTTTTATTATGCTTTGAGGCTTTATGATCCATTGGTAGACAGACTGCAACCCACAAAGAATGACAATTATTAGCCATGTTAACCCTTATACCATATGAAGAAAAAATTCACTAATAAACTAGAAAAGAAATATGCCTTTGCAGTTGCAGTGCGGAAAGAGACTGCCTGATCCTCTTTTGTTGCCCTACAAAAAAAAATGCAACACAAATGTTATGCTCCCAAAGCACTACATGCGTCCTGTGTAATGACATGAGATTGTTAACAAGTATTGTTAGTCATTACTCCCTCCGTCCCAGAAAGAAGGTCGTTATGGGATGTGTGCAGATCAAACTTTCTTAATGTAGAAGATGTGTGCAACATTTATATCTCCAAATAAGTTTATTATGAAAGTATATTCAACGATCTATCTAATGATACTAATTATGTATTATAAATAATTAATATTCTTCTATATATAATTGGTCAAAGTTAAAAAAAAATGTTGACTACTGGGGAAGCGAGAACGACTTCTATTTTGGGACAGAGGGAGTACATCTCAAATGAAGACATATGAATATTATATTTATAATTACAATGTACATAAAGTAGGGCTCATCATGTGAAGGAAAAGACATTCGGTTCAGATTATGTTTGCATACACTCTAAATGAAATGCGCCATTATTGATTGTACAATATAAAAAAGACCTTACACAATCTCAGTTACCACACCAACAACTCATATGCGCAGAGGAAGATAAGCTGGTAAAGTTATGTAGCATCACAAGATACCGATGCAAAATATAATAGGAGGCACAATCCTTTTTCTTAATTTATACGAACAGAAAATTCATCAATGCATAAGACTCTTCTAAAATTCAAAAAGGAGAAACTGGATCGGTCGTAAATCAACTCAAACTTGAAATTTAGAGCAAGCTTGATCCATATAATTCAATCATCATGGATCATTTTTTTGTACCATCTTGCTTTGTGTACAAGTGAATATTATGCACATGGCAACCATTATTAGGGCATACTACAGCATTTGAAATGCAAACTGCATACAATACCATTTTAAAACCCTAAGGCTAAAACCATACTATGGTGGCCAGTACCTTGATTTAGAATCCTTCCCATCCTCTGCATCAGGTTTCTTTTCAATTTCACTCCGCACTTTGTGAAGTAGAGCATAGTCCAAGCCCTTGACCAGATGTGTATGCTCCAAATCACCTTACAGCATAAATTGGAAATGGAATGTCAATCAAACAGCAGTTCATAAGATAAAAAAAATGCAAAAGCAGCATCTGAGTTGCCAGATCACACCATACAATGTCACTTCTCTATCTTTCTTTTTGATTGCAAGACTTCAATGACTGGCTGATTAGGTTATATTTAAGACTAAATGTTTACATTTCATTCAAGAAAATGATATCCTCAAATTGAGGACATAGGGCATTTACCAAACATAGAAGACTATGTTAAACAATTCTCATTTTTGCAGAAGTCATGATTCAATAGCTCAAGCACAGGTATGCCCACTTCTTCATACATATCAAAAACCATAAAAAATAGAGGTAATAAATAGACATGCCAAAAGGACTATTCCCCATAAAAAGGGAAATCATTCCCTTCAAGAAGAAGTATGGCATTAGCATCACAAAACCAACCTCCAAGATATTTGCTTTTCTCAATTGAAATCTTGTGTGCATCTGCCAGCCTGTAACAAAAAAAAATGCAAAAATTAGAATTCCAGAAAAACTATAAGAACACATAGAAGTGTCTGAACCATGTGATCTGTTACCTCAAATCTGTTCCAGGAGGTGCCACAGCATGAAATGAACCAAGCTCTGTGGGTTCATAGTCCGGGTTTTGATCTTCACGACGCTCCTTAGCACGATCACGATACCTGGGTGTCTCTGGTTCTACCTTTTTCTCCTCTCTGAAAGGTAAAAGCAGAGACGATTAGTTTGCATCTAACTTGTCATTGTCACCTACTACTTTCACATCATTACCATTCTAAAACATATCCTAAAAAGCTGCAAAATTTTATGCATTCTACCCAAGATTACAATCCCTGAGCGTGGTGGCCCTGCATATTTTCAGAAGTCTCTTGGTTGAGCACTTTAGCCATTTACTAAATGTGGTTCCTTCCTCTGCCGCTCGCCACACTTATGCAAAATAGAATTCCGTAAAAATGGATGGTGCTCTACAGACACACACACACACACATAAGGGCAGAAATCTGTGCAATTTCAGAAGCTTACAGGAATCGAAAAATCACCACCAAAAGATGGAGGTAAATCCAGTAGGTGATTAAAGGGTTAGGCTGAGAAAGAAAAAATCAGCAGTGATTGCTCACTTCAGTTGCAGACATTCATGCAATCATGTTATAATCATAGGAACGAACTGAGGATACCATCAGAGTTGTGGTTTTATATACTATAAACAAATTCCGTGCATAAATATGTATCAGAAATATGTAACATGAACAAGCTCTACCCTTTCAAGTCTGATTCCAAAAACTGTCTCCATGTACAAGAAAAGAAAGAACAGCTATTATAGGACTATAAGACCTAGCTAGGTTCCTTCTTCTAGCTTTTATTCTATTTTTCAATCCCCAATCACATGGCACCAAGAAATGCACAGAACAAATGAAAAAATAAGGTACTGTGGAGTGCTTACTTCCGCCGCATCATCTTCTCCCTGTAGTAATTCTTCTTGGACGACATCTTCTCTTTCTTTTCTAGAAGCATTGGGGGCGGGGGTTAAAATCTAGACGACAAAATTACAGAACCAGCTCACATACTCGGGAGGGCTCTTACTCGGCAACTTAATCCTACGGTACCTGCTCAGAGTACCGCGACGGCAGTTGACGATGGGAACGAGGCAGACAACGGCGCTTCACAGACGGGGCCAGGCGGCGGCGGACGGCGCCGCAGCGGGGTGCGCACAGGCGGAGGAAGGGCGGGCCGCCCCTAGGCCGTAGGGAAACGCGCGAAGTGGAAGGAGACGGCGGCACGGCTCGGGCCTTGGAAACGGGAGGAGGCTGGACGAGCCGGCGGGAGACGGCGGCGCGGCGGTGCCGGGTAGCTTTGCCGGTGCGACGGCCCTCGTGTGTTGGCTGGTTTTTGCGGCCGCGACGGAACGGAGCTCGGGACGGGATCAGGATTGCTCTGCGTGCTAAGTCACCCGACGACACGTAGTCCAGTCCGCTGGATTGGTATCGGACGGCCCAGACCAAAACAAGCGAGAAACGGAAGATCGGACGAGTTTTCAACTACCATTATGATTCTAAATAGATATACCATGAAAGTATATTTTTCATGATAAATTTAGTGATATTTATTTGATATTATAAACGTTTTATATATTTTGTAAAAAATTGGTCAAACTGAATATTGTTTTACTTAGCACCGTCAACAACAACAACAACATAGTATTTTGTCTCAAGCAAGTTGGAGTAGACTAGAGATGAAACCAAAAGAGACGAGAAACAAAGAGACTCATAAAGGGACATAAAGGACACAAGACAAAAAGAGGTCACGGTTCAGGCACGTTGATTGTCAATCTCCAAGCGCTCCTGTTAGCTAATAATATTCATTACGTATCATAAACATTACAATATTTTTTTCATATAGGATTATGATCAATCAATGTTGAGATCGATTGATTTGCTGAAAAGTGAGATTAACAAGTTTTTTTTATATAGGAGTGCTCAGTAGTTATGGGCTCCGGAAAACAACCAATATTTTTTCTCGATTAGTGCAAGACAAGATAACCAATGTTGAAAATGATGCTCCCAAGATTGTTTTTACCTTGCCTTCAGTGTAAAACTAACACAAGAAGAAGCACATTCATTCAGGCTGGCAGGCATGCAGAGTTAAGCATGCACATCAGCAGTTCAGCACATGGGCATGACCGCATTAGCAACTACCAGAAATCTACCATCAGTGGAGTTGCTTATTAAAACATGTTTCATTTCACATTATTCAGGTTGAATGCACACGCTGTTTAGCAGATGGTCTCTGCCTAGCTTTTGGGAAGCCAAGAACACAGTGAGTTCACTGTCACAAGGCTTCGCTATGCAAGTGTAACTGTGTAAGCAAGCAAATTTAGCTAGATTTTATTAGCAAGTTGCAAATCAATCGCTAGCACAAGCAGTCAACATGGATCATCAGAGCTTGTAGCTTCTCTCGGGAAGGTTAGGAGCATCAAAGACCCTGCAGACACGCTGCTCGCCCTTGCCTTTCCTCGGCATCAATCTGATGGTGTCAGGCGCGGTGGCAGCATGCACCAACTCGTGGCCAGTGACCACCTGCTGGTTTCTTGGAATCGGTTATGAACATACCACCACTTGGATCAGCAATCACTGGAACACAGAAGGAGACATCTTATAATTTGAAATTCATCAATCAATACTCTTGGAATAGATACAGAGCTAAATAGAAAAGCTCACCTTGGAATTCTTTAGTGATCTTGATAAGGTTGTACAGCATCTGTGCTAACTTTTGCTACAATTTCATAGCAGATACCCATAAGCAAAGCATATAAATGGTACCTTCAACTTGCTTACGAGTTGTGCCTGTACCTGATGCTCAGTTCACCCCTGCCACTGAAATCAACACGGAATAGTGTGATTAGCGGATCACAGAATCCACAATCTGACTCCACAGAGTGGAGACAGAATATGAGCCAATTGGGTCTTCTCTGGCCTGCAAGACAAGCAGATGAAGTCAAATTAAAAGGCTAGAACTGAGCCCACCAGAAATATAAAGAGCTACAAAACTGCATCACTGCTGGCTGTTCTAAAATTCAATAATCTCTATTTCAAAATACAGGTGATTTTATCGTTATTCTAAATCAAATTTCTCTAACCTTGACCGAGGTTATAGGAAAAATGCATCATCTACAACATAAAATTGGTTTCGTTAAATACTCTATGAAGTGTCTTAATACTATATTTATTTGAACTTATTTATTAATATATTTTTCTAAAACTTGGTCAAAGTAGTTTGAAACGGGTCAGTTAAGAGGTTTCTTTGCTTTGTTGGTAGACAGGTAGAGCACGTGTTTGCGAGATCGTGTGATTTATACAGTATACACAATGGTAAATTGCTCCCAGCAATAGAATACTAGAAATCATTGTTTAACCTAAAGGTCAACATCTAGGACAGGCTACCAACTGTTGGCCAGAATGACTTCTTCCTCTCATTTCAAACGTGAGGACGTTCTAATCTTCTGTTGTTTTCTTCCACTATCTTCGGAAAAGCCATTGTTCAGAAACCCACATGCTTACATTATAGAACTCAAGTAAAGATGGAGACTTCTTTCATGACATTGGACAATTGGTTTAAACATATAGTGATCAGCTTCCACTTCTAAAACTTCTTTTGGATGAGAACATACTAAACATCCGTGAACTTCAATGCCACTAACCCAGTCTTACTTGCCAACAAAATAAGTTATATCACTTCTAAAGCTGTTATATCAGTAACGAGGGAACACAAGCACAGCAAGAGTCAAGATGAAGAACAGGGGAGGCAAACAAAGAATCAGGTATGGAGATGGCAGAGCTCATGGGGCTGACCTAACGTGGGTACAGCAGAGGAGACCTTCTTCTCCCTCAGCTGTTCCTGAAATGCGTCAACAGCACATAGAAATGGCACAAATTTATCAGCATGGACAGAGAACTGAGAAGTAACTGATTTCAGTGCATAACAATTGGACAGTAGTGTGAAAGAAACTGAACCTACAGAAACAGGACAGCTTATGGCGAAACATACTCATTTGGGTAGGGTGTGTGCAAGACCATCAAGATCTAGAATCTCAATTAAGACTGTTCCAATCAGCAACAATTGCAATCCAGTGACTCACTAGCACAAAACACATCCACGATTCCAATACGATTGCAAAATTAGCAAAAGATCATGAGAATCACTGGTAGCAAGGTGTGATGATAACATCAGGATGATGATTAACATACTCCATAGTAATCAGCAGACACTCAAGTATAGGAGGACGACACGATACAACTCCAACTTAGATAAGAGTAGCTGGATGTTGCGCAGACACAGGCTAGTTGCAAAATTATTACTTGTCGTTGTTGGCGACGATTGGCCACGTCAAGGAACATGCTGCCATGCTCGACGACGCCGTTGATCCAGAGCAGGCGATTGCTGCTTCGAGGAACAGGTTACTACTTGTAAACTACTACTTCTTCCTGCCCATGACTGCGACGGTGCCGTCCTTGTTGGCGACGATGACGGTGGTGGCCATGCCCAGGAACATGCCGTGCTCGACGACGCCGGTGATCCGGAGCAGGCGGTCGCTGATGTCGCGCAGGTCGCCACGGATGCCGTCCTCGAAGAACATCTCGACGATATAGTTGCCGTTGTCAGTGACGAAGGGCTGCTCCGAGCCGTCGTCCCCCTTGGCAGCGGGGACGGTCCTGAGCCTGGCGTGGAATCCAGGCAAGCCGTCGAACAGGCTGCGGATGAGTCCCAGCGTGTGGGGCGCGCCGAAGGGGATGACCTCGACGGGGATGGCGCCCGTGCATCCAAGGCGGGGGACGAGCTTGGACTCGTCGACGATGACGACGAATCGTTCCCCGGCGCCCTCGATCATCTTCTCGCGGAGCAGGGACCCGCCGCGGCCCTTGACGAGGTTGAGGTCCGGGTCGACCTCGTCGGCGCCGTCGATGGAGAGCGCGATCCTGGCGCCCGAGGCGGCGTCGAGCGGGAGCAGCGGGATCCCGACGGCGGACGCGTGGGCCTCCGTCTTGAGGGAGGTGGGCACGCCGGCGACGCCCGGGAGCGCGCCCGCGCGGAGGAGGTCGCCCAGGCGGTCCAGCGCGTGCGCCGCCGTGGACCCCGTGCCCAGGCCCAGCGTCATGCCGGGCTCCACGAACTCCACCGCGCGGTGCGCCGCCACGCGCTTCAGCTCGTCCTGCGTCAGCTTCCCCGACGGCGGCGGCGAGGCGGCGGCGCTGCCCATGGCGAGGTGGGGAGGAGGGAGGCGGCGCGGGGTTCTTGGAAGGGAGGGAGGGGGGGATTGGGATTTGGGAACGGGAGGCGGGGTGATTTCGGGAATTGGGTTTCTGAGGAGGGGGAGGGGGATATTTAGGAAAGAGGGGAAGTGAATGGAGGGAGGCGGGAAAGGGGAGGTGGGCAGCGCAGGGATAGGGAATCAAATCGCCGAATAGGAATGGTGCGGCGCAAGTCGCATGCCGACGATTTTAAAGGCCTCGGAATGCGGGAAAGCAGCCGTGATAACTGATAGAGACAGTTCCTTACACGAAAAAAAAATCTAAATTCTAGATATAGCATTACAAAAGCTAGGGTGCCGTGCTCTAATTTTTTGACCCTCCTATGCTACTTCTATCAGTATGTCTTTTTTTATCACTTAGGGGTGTTTGGTTTGGGATGTTAAAGTTTAACAAACATTGTAGCACTTTCGTCTTATTTGACAAAAAGTTTCCAATTTTGGACTAATTAGGCTTAATAGATTCGTCTCGTAAATTACTCCTAATCTGTGGCAACATGCATGCAATTAGTCTACATTTAGTACTCTATGCATTTGAGGGAACATTGATGTGATGGGTGTTAAACTTTAACAAAAGCAAACCAAACAGGGCCTTATTAATAAAGTTAATTCTCACAATAAGTCTATTTTCATACGAGCCATCCATATCTTCCATTAACTATCTACATTATTATCTCCCTGCTAATAGTCATGTTATCATGTAACCTCCAACCTCTTAATTGTAAGCTATCCATATCATATCTACTTAATTTCATTTCAAATGCTTAGCAATCTCCTAAGCGCGAGATATCTTCTAGTTTCTAGAATGAGTATACCACGCCCTTAAGTTTAGAAGGAAAGTCATGGAGCAGAAATGAAAATAGATTATACATAAATCAAACATTAGACTCTTTATCCACATGCAATAAGTTCATGTTGTGGGACACAAATGTAATTCATATTGTGCAATTTTGATTCGAAATTTGAATATATCCCGCACCTTCGATAGGAAGATCTTGCCTTTCGGTTTTACTCTAAGATCATCATTATTTATTTATAAAGAAAATTATGTAACACTCCGGTGTTACGCAAGCATTTGCATGGCAATCATATGCATGGCATTTCATATCATCATAATCATACATGTTAATATTATAATTTGAGTGAAATAAAAGCTTAGAAAGTGGTATTTGAGATGTAATATATTAATGTGCTAATCACATTCCATCAAAATTTTGCAACTACAAATCTTATATCACTTAGAACTATAGTTCAATTTTTGGAAGCAACTAGATGACTCAAAGTTTTGTCAAAAAAAAACTTGTTCAAAAATATTAATTAAAATATTCAAAAATACTCCCTATTTTAGCTTTTATTCTTCATTTCAAAATCTATTGGGAATTTTTAGTTGGCCCCTTAATCAAAGTTGTAGAGAATTAAATTCTAAGCAACTTTTATTTTTGGGTCAATTCCAGAAAATGTCTTCTTCTTGTTTAAAATGGGGTTTGAAATCTATGTTTGAATTTGATTTGAAATGAAAAATTTGAAAAAGATCAAAACCAGCTTAGCAGGCCGCCGCCTCGGATTCGGCCCGCTGGCCGAATCGGCCCGCGCCACTCCCGCGCGCGCGCCCGCGTCCGCCTCCGCCGCGGCCCGGCCCAGCCAGCCCCCTCTCCCTTCTTCCCGCCCGCGCGTGCGCACGCTGGCGCCCCGGCAGCAAACGCCCGCGTGGCCGCTGTGGACCCCGCGCCCGCGCTCCACTTCAAAAACGACCGGGCACCTGGTCCCCCTTCCATTTCCGCCTCGCCTGCTCCATTTCTTCCTCCCTCCGGTGAAAACCGCAGCGGAACACCGCTCGCCACCGAGCTCCGCCACCGTCATCGCCCTGTTCCGGCACCGGTGGACCACCTCCGTCCAATTGCCCGTGCACGAGGCTCCGCCCCATCCTCCCCTCCTCCGAACGAGTGTCGCCTTCTCTTCGTTTGCCCCGGTAGGGCTCAATTTTTCCCTCACCTCGCCGCGCCATCGCGACGGTGCCGTCGAGCCCGTGCTCCGCCACCGCCTCGCTCGCCCTATCTCTGCCCTCCCGCGTCTCCTTCACGCGTTCGCCACTCTCTTGCGAGCGTTTTGCGCACCTTAGCTGGTCGCGGTTTGGCCGGAGCCGGCCGTTGGCCCTCGGCCACCGCCGCGACGTCGAGGCCACGGAAGCCGGCGACCTCGCTCTGCCCTCCGTTCTCCCCTTTCGGTGGACTGGGCTGCGCCTGTGGGCCGCGCCCCGAGCAGGCCGGCTCGGCCGTTCCCCCGCGCGCGCAAAGCCGGGCCAAGAACGGCCATGGGCCGGTTTGATTCCACGGGCCGGCCCAGTTTCAATAATAAAAACTGTTTTCTGTTTTCTTTTATTATTCTTGATGAAAATACTTTGGAAAATATCTTAGCAGTCATTTCAGCTCCAAAAATTGTAAAATAAATTTATCTAGATTCATTGGAACCAGATCTACAATCTAAAAATATTGCATGTCATTTTTGGAATACTTTTCTGTAGAGCTTTAATTAATTCTTAATATTGCTGATATCTTGTAAAATAGCTAGTAAATCCTATATGTATCAGAAAATATGATTTTAAGTTTGTTAATCTTCATATATCATGTACTTACTAGGAAAAATATGTTTCATGCATGTGCTATGGAAAACTTTGGAGAAGTAGTTCAAGTACCTTTAATGGCTGATTTTTGTTATTTTTGCTAAAGAGCAAACTTTGTATAAAACATGCATGTGATAATTTTTGTACAGTCATAGTATGCTATGAAGAACCTAGGAAAAATATTAATTCTATTGTTTGACACTTTTCATAGTACAAAGTAATTTCATACTCATTTTATGTTATAGCTTGTCATTTTTGTACAGGATAGTTGACTTATCCAAATGTCATGAAATTTTTAGGGTAATCTATTTAGGGTAGTATTATGCTACTGTAATTTTCTTAGAATTTTAGGAGCATCAGAAATATATGTTGCTATTCAAACTTACTATTAATTAGGTTTTAAGCAAGTGTTGCTTAAGTGTGATTAAGAAATTAGTAAAGCTTTGGTGTATCTTTGAAGCATTTCATAAGATAGGTTAACTTAACATAATAGTAGTAGAAGAGAATGCAGTAGATGACATGTGCTTGTAGTGTATAGTTTCTTGGATGATGTTGACTACCTTGCATTTCAACATATTCATTGCATTCATCTCCTTCGATGCACACTTGCATAATCACTTACGCGCATTGCATCATACAGGATCGCAAACCGAGAACCCAGTCGTCTTACCCGAGGAGCCAGAGGAGCAGATCGAGGTGCAGCAGCAGGAGGTGGCAGAAGCCGAAGAAGAGGTCGGTGAAGATCTCCCGGAGTGCCCCGATCACCGTCCGAGCTCCTTCGAGAGAGGCAAGCCCCGGAGCATTTCTCTCCCGGTTTGCAAATAATTTATTATTAACTTTACTTAATTTGATGCATTACGTTTAGGAGTTGTTTGCAAATGTTGCTGCATTATACCTTGCTTACCTTTGTTATACCATATCCTTGTTACTCTGGTATCCGCAGTCAAGTCAATGCTTAGCTGGCTTAGACCGGTAGAAGTCGGGTGATTTCCTGTCACCTGCGAGCTATAGGTGGTTACCTGGATCTGTTTGGTTGACTATGAAGTCATGGTATAACTAAGTGTGAAATGAATTTGAGACCAGGCGGAAACTTGCAGGGTTTCGGACTGTAGTGTTTTCCGTCTGTGTCGGTTAAGGACCGTCCGTTGTTGTCCCTCGGGTCATGTTGAACGCATGCCTCACATTTAGCTGGCCGGATAAAGTATCTTCCGACCGCGAAACTGGGAGATTATTCGGGCCGAGTGAATTGCCCGCAACGCACTGTACTGGAGCAGTAGTGGCAGGATACGGGGGCGCGATGATAAGGCCAAAGAGCAGTCGGGCGGCCCCCGGGTACAAGTGGTTCCTGGCAAGCTCGCGACTTTACCTGAATGGTTGACTCGGTGACCAACACCTCACTTTAGCGGGTGAGTGAGGTTTGTGTGAGGAATAACTTACCAGCTGGTTAATAATCGATTCGAATCGCCATCGTTCACTGGATAGTGAACACTTGACTTGAGCTACTTCATCGTAGTAATATTGATGAATCACTTGGATAGTTATGTGAAAGATGACATGATAACTACTGTTAATGATCAATAGTAATCCTTACTTGCTTAATTACATGTTACTCTAGCACCATTGCAAACATAGTTGGCAGGGTAATAAAGAATTAATTACTGCATGCTTTTGGAAAGGAATTGTTAAGTTAAAAATGCTTTTCTTGCAAATGAGTCAGCTATCCCACCAGAAAGCCTATCATGATTCCTTGGTGTCTCTTATTTCTGGTTTATGACGGGTAAGTCTAGCTGAGTACCTTCTCGTACTCAGGGCTTTGTTCCCACTTGTTGCAGATAAACAGATGTACTATGGCTATTGTATCAACTGTCTCTATCCTGCAATGGGCGAAGCATAGGACCATGGGCAATGGTCATTCGTTACTTCTCGTCTGATGCTTTTACTGGAGATGATCACAAGCTGGCACTTTATTCCAAAATGTTGTGTGTGTGCGTGATTTGAACTACCGCTTCCGCTACTTTTAGTCAAACCTGGTTTGTAATAACTATGTTTAAACTCCGATGTATTTTATGCCGCGAACTTTTATGTAACTTATGATGGTAACCGTTAAACTTAGTACGATCTTGGCTGTTATGAGAAATGGTTTGAAATCCGTCGAGATTTCACGGACTACCGGGTTATACGGGCTTAAGTTTGTTGAATTGTCCTTCCGTTGGATGATTTTTCTACTTAATTTCGTATAATTGGGCGGTTCTGTTACAGCTGGCATCGGAGCATGGTTTAGCGTGATTACTGTTCATAAGTGTATTTAAAACCAAATTTTATTTAAAAAGTGTGATTTTAAAACTAAATGTGTGCCAGTGGTCATATCCTGTATGCCCAGTTAAGAACTCTAGGTGGCTATTTAAGTACTAACTTAGGGTTCTTGCATCATATTTCTCTTTCGTTGCTCATACGGCGTGCTATTGTATGAGTGCCACTTAATTGAGTGGTAATGTATGGATCAGTTACCTCTACGATTTGGTAAGTGTGAGCTGTGAGAGCATGATCGGATACACCGCCGATCTAGGGAGAGTGTTTTATATGATACTAGAATAATTACATGTTTTACACATGTTTTTATGAAAGTATCGCATGTGTGGGTGTTCCGTCCGTTGAGGCGATGCCGTCAATAGGACGATGTGTGTGGGTAGTTACTACCGTTGTACACGCATCTGGGGATTCGTGTAGAGCGCGTAGGTAGATTTACTGCTTTCATGCATTCATGGGGAATGGGCTGAAATGAATTTTCTGCAGGTACATAACAGTGTTTATCGTGTAGATCAAATTAGTTACGTATATGAGAGATCGTTTATATGCCACCGAATTCATCGTTAGATGTCTTTATTTTCTAAGTTTGTGAGAACGTAAGACTCGCGCATGCATCATACTGCCTGAGCATTTTATTCATAACCTGCATTCCTCCCCTTATAAAAGGATTATCCCAGTTTGATAAAAATGACATCAACTTAAAATATATCTCATCGGGTAATTTAAAACTTATGCTACAAATGGCCCGCACGAAGAAGACTGCCCGTAAGTCCACTGGTGGAAGAGCACCCCGTCACCAGATGGCCCCGCGGGAACGCCACAGCACGGACACTTTTCTAAGTGAGTTTGGCATGCCCACCTTGCTTTGGAGAGTGCTCCATGATGTGGGGTACCCAGAGGATCAAGAGCCGGTGTACTCTTGGAATGAGAACCAGCTAGCTGAGGATGGACTTGCAATAGTGGAGATCACCGTCCCTGCCCTTGGTGATGTGCCAGAATGGGATGGTTGGCATTTGGAGTTTGAAGGACGCACTCCAGTTGAGGGTGCAGCCTTTCACGTCATCCGAGACATAATGAGTAGGTTTCCTAATGAGTTGGCAGCAGCTTTGGCAGGTACTTTCCCGAGAGATGATCCTCGTGATGCCATTTGGGTGCAACCGCAAGGAAGTGCCTTGGTTAGAGGCCCAAGTGAAGGACAGGCTAGCGACAACCACACGATGAGTGCCATGTATGCAACCATCAGAGCATACCAGGGTCTTGAGAATACCTATTGGACCTTGACTGGTCTAAGAGGTGATGATCGGCTTGAAGCAAGGAAGCAGAAGAAGAAGCAAGCACGTGCTATAGCTAGCTTGCAGGAGCAGTTGGCCGACATGAGCTTGCAGCGAGATCGGGCTCTCGAGAGAAGTGAGAGTGCTATGCAGCGGGTGCAGACGTTGACTCAGGCCAACAGAAATGCAGACCGCATGATGGGACAGCTAGTGCAGGAAAGGAATGAAGCCTGGAACGAGAGGGACCTTCTCAGGCAAAGGGTCGAGGAGCTAGAAGGGTATAACGTCAACTTGCATGAAGAGTTTCATGCCCTCTACAACGGGATAGGCCCGTATGCTCCTCCGGACGCCACCCAGATGGACGTCGACGACGACGCCGCTACTGATGGTAGCGATGGTGACGCCTCCGACCTCGACGATGGCCCCAAGGAGTAGGCTAGTTGCCTTGCGTTAGTGATAGGCTTTATCGCGATGGCCTTCTTTTGGTTCCCATGTATCGTGTTGTATCATGTTCGATCTTGAGACTGGCGATCTTTTGGATCTTGGTTGTGTATGTGATGCTTGAACGCATGAAAGTCCAGTGTATGTATGTTGGCAACGTGGTTGTATGGAACGCGATGTTGCATTCGAAGTAATTTGATTAGTGATGTTGTTTTAATTGGAATGTGATTATTGTGCCTCTGTTTTATTGCATGACTTGTTCTCTCCAATAAATTCAGTATGACATGATTGTTCATTCGAATACAATTACTACCACTTCGCTCAATTATTACTTGTTGCTGAAATATGCAGATGGCAAACACTCGTCGTGCCACGTATGAGGCCGCTGAAACTGGTGGCAACGGTGCAGGGGCTGGTGGGGGTGGTGCAAACAACGTCAACCACCAGGACCCACAGCTAGAGCCACAATTGCCCCCTCCTCCATCGCTCACTGCAGAAGTGTTCTTCGCACAGTTCCTTGGAAGCCAGCGCAACGCCGAGCAGTCACAAAAGAATATGGAAGATTTTCTGCGTACCATCGCTGAAAATGTTCAGAGAGAAAATAATCAAGGTGGTGGCCATGGAGTGAACCAGTACAGCAATTTCAAGGATTTCATGGATACTAGGCCACCTATTTTTAAGGAAGCAGCCGAGCCACTCGACGCTGAAGAATGGATCAACACTATGGAAGACAAGTTCCGTGTGTTGAGACTGACAGAAGTTCTGAAAACAGAATATGCTGCACATCAGCTACAGGGACCGGCAGGGATGTGGTGGAAGCATCACCGCACCACTTTTCCTCCCAATGCCCAGATTACTTGGAGAGAATTCACTGAAGCGTTTAAGGGAGCTTATATTCCCCCAGGGTTGGTTGAGATGAAGCTCGGAGAGTTCTTGGCCTTAAATCAGGGTACCAAGACTGTAACACAGTATTTGCATGCATTTAACAACTTGTGCCGCTATGCTCCAGACATGGTCGACACAGATGCAAAGAGAATTGCTAGTTTCAAGAGAGGGTTAAGTCCGAAGATGATGAAGCATGTGGGTATCAATACCCGCGCCAGATTCAATGACTTTGTCAGTGATTGTTTGAAACAAGAAAAGAACAACAACGCCTACACTGCATCCAAGAATTGCAAGAGGGTGTTTGAGTCAGGACCATCCCAGTCCAGAGTTGTCACTGCAAATTGTCTTTCTTATCGTCCGTCCGCACCTGGTGTAAGGTTCAGGCCTCCACAGCATAAAACTCAGAACTACAAGGGACCACAGAAGCCGTACAAGATGGCCGTGCCGCCAGCAAAGATCACCGCAGCTACAGAACAAAGCAACTCCAAGGGAGCAATAGGATCTGCTGGTACAGTGAAGGGGCCCTGCTACAATTGTGGTCAGCCAGGCCACTTTTCAAAGTTCTGCCCTTATCCGCCTAGAAAGAAGTAACAGACTTACACTGCCCGTGTACACCATACCACCGTTGATGAGATTCCTGAAGGAGAACCTGTAACTACCAGTAAGTTTCTTGTTAACCATCACCCTGCAGTTGTTCTATTTGATTATAGATCCTCGCATTCTTTTATGAGTCAAGCATTTGCACGGAAGCATGAACAACTATGCACAGAATTGAATTATGGTTATCGCATAAGTTCAGCAGGGCTGATGTGCTAACCAATAAGATGGTTAGAGTGGCAACCCTTGAGTTAGATAGTCGGAAGTTTCGAGTGAACCTGATAGTTATGCCGGGACTAGTTTTGGATGTAATAATAGGAATGAACTGGATGAAGAACTGGGGGGCAGTCATAGATACAAGCAGTCGGTTGCTTACCCTTAAGGATCCCTAGGGAAAGGGTACTTTTCAGGTACCATTGCCCGAAAGAACAAACCTTGTGAGTGTGACCTGTGCCATGGAAGTTGTTCCTATCCGCCAGATCCCGGTAGCGTGTGAGTTCCCGGATGTGTTTCCAGACGAGTTACCTGGCCTTCCTCCAGATAGAGATGTTGAGTTTGGAATCGAGTTGATCCCCGGAACAGCTCCTATTTTGAGGAGACACTATCGGATGCCTCCGGATGAGTTAGCTGAGTTGAAAAAGCAACTGGAAGAATTGCTAAAGAAGGGGTTTATCCGACCAAGTAAGTCTGAATGGGGATGTCCTGCCTTGTTCGTGAAGAAAAAGAAAGAGAGTACTCTGAGGATGTGTGTGGATTATCGACCTCTTAATGCTATAACTATCAAGAATAAATATCCTTTGCCTCATATCGATGTTTTGTTTGATCAGTTGGCTAAAGCTAGAGTGTTCTCCAAGATAGACCTAAGATCAGGGTATCATCAGATAAAGATCAGGCCACAAGATGTCCCGAAAACCGCCTTTTCTACCAGATACGGGTTGTACGAGTATCTTGTTATGTCCTTTGGCTTAACAAATGCTCCTGCATACTTTATGTATCTGATGAATATGGTTTTCATGCCAGAGTTGGACAAGTTTGTAGTTGTCTTCATTGATGACATTCTAGTATACTCTGAGAATGAGAAAGATCATGAAGAACATCTGAGAATTGTCTTGACCAGATTAAGAGATCATAAGTTGTATGCTAAGTTCAGCAAATGTGAATTTTGGTTGAAGAAAGTTCCTTTCCTTGGTCATATTCTATCTGAGAATGGAGTTTCGGTAGATCCGAGCAAAGTGCAAGAGGTTATGGATTGGAAAACTCCAACCACAGTGCCAAAAGTCAGGAGTTTCCTAGGGTTAGCTGGTTACTATCGCCGCTTTATCCCAGACTTCTCGAAGATTGCTAAGCCAATGACAAGTCTGTTACAGAAAGATCACAAGTTTGTGTGGACAGAGGAGTGTGAGACAGCTTTCCACATCTTGCGGAAACTGTTGACCACTACTCCAGTTCTTGCACAGCCAGACATCGAGAAACCTTTTGATGTGTTTTGTGACGCCTCAAAAACAGGATTAGGCTGTGTTCTAATGCAAGAAGGAAGAGTCATTGCTTATGCCTCCTGTCAGTTGAGAAAACATGAAATCAATTATCCGACACATGATCTTAAGCTTGCCGTCGTGGTGCATGCCTTAAAGATTTGGAGACACTATTTACTTGGTAATATGTGCAATGTTTTCACCGATCACAAGAGTCTCAAGTACATTTTCACCCAACCAGAATTGAACATGAGACAGTGAAGATGGTTAGAACTAATTAAAGATTACAACTTGAATGTACAGTATCACCCTGGGAAAGCCAATGTGGTAGCCGATGCTTTGAGTAGAAAGTCGCATTGTCTGAATATGCAACCCTTACTCGAAGATGGTTTTAATCTAATGCACCCTGTCGTGTTACATAGTATTCAGATCAGTTGCACCTTGGAGAGTAAGATAATAGAAGGTCAGAAAGCAGACAAAGGGATATTCCACATCAAAAGGAAAATTAAAGAAGAACCTTCAAAACACTTCAGAGTGGACGAGCAGGACGTGTTGTGGTTCGATAACCGTCTTGTTGTTCCAAAGGATAGAGAGCTTAAGAATAAAATTATGGATGAAGTTCATCACTCTAAGTTATCCATTCATCCTGGCAGTAGTAAAATGTATCAAGAACTAAGACCTCGTTTTTGGTGGACAAAGATGAAGAAGGAAATTGCAGCCTATGTGGCCCGATGTGACACATGTTGTCGAGTGAAAGCTATTCACATGAAACCTGCCGGATTGTTGCAACCTTTGTCAGTACCTTGTTGGAAGTGGGATGATATAAGTATGGATTTCATCACAGGTTTGCCCACTACTCAGAAAGACCATGATTCAATTTGGGTAATCGTGGATCGTCTTACCAAGACCGCTCACTTTTTGCCTGTCAAGACAGTTTATAGACCACCTCAATATGCCGAGAAGTATATTGCGGAGATTGTGAGATTGCATGGCATACCGAAGACTATAGTGTCTAACAGAGGGTCCCAGTTCACTGCTCACTTTTGGGAGCATTTGCACAAAGGTTTGGGGACTAGTCTGATTCGTAGCACTGCCTATCATCCTCAAACAGATGGTCAGACTGAAAGAGTTAATGCTGTTTTGGAGGATATGTTAAGAGCTTGTGTGTTGTCTTCCAGAGGTTCATGGGAGTCATGGTTACCTTTGGCAGAATTCGCGTATAATAATAGCTATCAAGAAAGTATCAAAATGGCACCTTTTTGAGGCTTTGTATGGACGAAAGTGTAGAACACCTTTAAACTGGATTGAGCCAGGGGAAAGAAGGTATTATGGTATTGACTTCGTGGAAGAAGCCGAAAAGAAAGTTCATATCATTCAACAAAATATGAGAGCAGCTCAGTCACGTCAGAAAAGTTATGCGGATAAGAGAAAGAGACCACTTGTGTTTGAAGTTGGTGACTATGTTTATCTAAAAGTCACGCCAATGAAGAAGAAGCGGTTTGGAATACGCAGAAAGCTTGCCGCCAGATTTGTAGGACCCTATAAAATCTTGGAAAGGAAGGGTCCAGTGGCTTACAAATTGGAATTACCAGAATCAATGGGTGCTATATTCCCAGTTTTTCACATATCACATCTCAAGAAATGTTTGCGCGTTCCAGAGGAAATAATTGAACCTCGAAGCATAAAACTTAAGTCAGATCTGGTGTATCGTGAGCAGCCAATTCGAGTTTTGGATTCCAAAGAAAGGGCTACTCGGAACAGTGTGGTGAAAACATATAAGATACAATGGAGTCATCATGATGAGGGAGATGCATCGTGGGAAACGGGTGAATACTTACAAAAATCATACGAAGATTTTTATAATAAATGGTTCGTAACCCAAATCTCGGAACGAGATTTTTATAAGGGGGGAGGGTTGTAACACTCCGGTGTTACGCAAGCATTTGCATGGCAATCATATGCATGGCATTTCATATCATCATAATCATACATGTTAATATTATAATTTGAGTGAAATAAAAGCTTAGAAAGTGGTATTTGAGATGTAATATATTAATGTGCTAATCACATTCCATCAAAATTTTGCAACTACAAATCTTATATCACTTAGAACTATAGTTCAATTTTTGGAAGCAACTAGATGACTCAAAGTTTTGTCAAAAAAAACTTGTTCAAAAATATTAATTAAAATATTCAAAAATACTCCCTATTTTAGCTTTTATTCTTCAATTCAAAATCTATTGGGAATTTTTAGTTGGCCCCTTAATCAAAGTTGTAGAGAATTAAATTCTAAGCAACTTTTATTTTTGGGTCAATTCCAGAAAATGTCTTCTTGTTCAAAATGGGGTTTGAAATCTGTGTTTGAATTTGATTTGAAATGAAAAATTTGAAAAAGATCAAAACCAGCTTAGCAGGCCGCCGCCTCGGATTCGGCCCGCTGGCCGAATCGGCCCGCGCCACTCCTGCGCGCGCGCCCGCGTCCGCCTCCGCCGCGGCCCGGCCCAGCCAGCCCCCTCTCCCTTCTTCCCGCCCGCGCGCGCGCACGCTGGCGCCCCGGCAGCAAACGCCCGCCGCGTGGCGGCCGCATGCCGGCGACGCCACCGCGTGGCCGCTGTGGACCCCGCGCCCGCGCTCCACTTCAAAAACGACCGGGCACCTGGCCCCCCTTCCATTTCCGCCTCGCCTGCTCCCTTTCTTCCTCCCTCCGGTGAAAACCGCAGCGGAACACCGCTCGCCACCGAGCTCCGCCACCGTCATCGCCCTGTTCCGGCACCGGTGGACCACCTCCGTCCAATTGCCCGTGCACGAGGCTCCGCCCCATCCTCCCCTCCTCCGAATGAGTGTCACCTTCTCCTCGTTTGCCCCGGTAGGGCTCAATTTTTCCCTCGCCTCGCCGCACCATCGCAACGGTGCCGTCGAGCCCGTGCTCCGCCACCGCCTCGCTCGCCCTATCTCTGCCCTCTCGCGTCTCCTTCACGCGTTCGCCACTCTCTTGCGAGCGTTTTGCGCACCTTAGCTGGTCGCGGTTTGGCCGGAGCCGGCCGTTGGCCCTCGGCCACCGCCGCGACGTCGAGGCCACGGAAGCCGGCGACCTCGCTCTGCCCTCCGTTCTCCCCTTTCGGTGGACTGGGCTGCGCCTGTGGGCCGCGCCCCGAGCAGGCCGGCTTGGCCGTTCCCCCGCGCGCGCAAAGCCGGGCCAAGAACGGCCATGGGCCGGTTTGATTCCACGGGCCGGCCCAGTTTTAATAATAAAAACCGTTTTCTGTTTTCTTTTATTATTCTTGATGAAAATGCTTTGGAAAATATCTTAGCAGTCATTTCAGCTCCAAAAATTGTGAAATAAATTTATCTAGATTCATTGGAACCAGATCTACAATCTAAAAATATTGCATGTCATTTTTGGAATACTTTTCTGTAGAGCTTTAATTAATTCTTAATATTGCTGATATCTTGTAAAATAGCTAGTAAATCCTATATGTATCAGAAAAATATGATTTTAAGTTTGTTAATCTTCATATATCATGTACTTACTAGGAAAAATATGTTTCATGCATGTGCTATGGAAAACTTTGGAGAAGTAGTTCAAGTACCTTTAATGGCTGATTTTTGTTATTTTTGCTAGAGAGCAAACTTTGTATAAAACATGCATGTGATAATTTTTGTACAGTCATAGTATGCTATGAAGAACCTAGGAAAAATATTAATTCTGTTGTTTGACACTTTTCATAGTACAAAGTAATTTCATACTCATTTTTATGTTATAGCTTGTCATTTTTGTACAGGATAGTTGACTTATCCAAATATCATGAAATTTTTAGGGTAATCTGTTTAGGGTAGTATTATGCTACTGTAATTTTCTTAGAATTTTAGGAGCATCAGAAATATATGTTGCTATTCAAACTTACTATTAATTAGGTTTTAAGCAGGTGTTGCTTAAGTGTGATTAAGAAATTAGTAAAGCTTTGGTGTATCTTTGAAGCATTTCATAAGATAGGTTAACTTAACATAATAGTAGTAAAAGAGAATGCAATAGATGACATGTGCTTGTAGTGTATAGTTTCTTGGATGATGTTGACTACCTTGCATTTCAACATATTCATTGCATTCATCTCCTTCGATGCACACTTACATAATCACTTACGCGCATTGCATCATACAGGATCGCAAACCGAGAACCCAGTCGTCTTACCCGAGGAGCCAGAGGAGCAGATCGAGGTGCAGCAGCAGGAGGTGGCAGAAGCCGAAGAAGAGGTTGGTGAAGATCTCCCGGAGTGCCCCGATCACCGTCCGAGCTCCTTCGAGAGAGGCAAGCCCCGGAGCATTTCTCTTCCGGTTTGCAAATAATTTATTATTAACTTTACTTAATTTGATGCATTACGTTTAGGAGTTGTTTGCAAACGTTGCTGCATTATACCTTGCTTACCTTTGTTATACCATATCCTTGTTACCCTGGTATCCGCAGTCAAGTCAATGCTTAGCTGGCTTAGACCGGTAGAAGTCGGGTGATTTCCTGTCACCTGCGAGCTATAGGTGGTTACCTGGATCTGTTTGGTTGACTATGAAGTCATGGTATAACTAAGTGTGAAATGAATTTGAGACCGGGCGGAAACTTGCAGGGTTTCGGACTGTAGTGTTTTCCGTCTGTGTCGGTTAAGGACCGTCCGTTGTTGTCCCTCGGGTCATGTTGAACGCATGCCTCACATTTAGCTGGCCGGATAAAGTACCTTCCGACCGCGAAACTAGGAGATTATTCGGGCCGAGTGAATTGCCCGCAACGCACTGTACCGGAGCAGTAGTGGCAGGATACGGGGGCGCGATGATAAGGCCAAAGAGCAGTCGGGCGGCCCCCGGGTACAAGTGGTTCCTGGCAAGCTCGCGACTTTACCTGAATGGTTGACTCGGTGACCAACACCTCACTTTAGCGGGTGAGTGAGGTTTGTGTGAGGAATAACTTACCAGCTGGTTAATAATCGATTCGAATCGCCATCGTTCACTGGATAGTGAACACTTGACTTGAGCTACTTCATCGTAGTAATATTGATGAATCACTTGGATAGTTATGTGAAAGATGACATGATAACTACTGTTAATGATCAATGGTAATCCTTACTTGCTTAATTACATGTTACTCTAGCACCATTGCAAACATAGTTGGCAGGGTAATAAAGAATTAATTACTGCATGCTTTTGGAAAGGAACTGTTAAGTTAAAAATGCTTTTCTTGCAAATGAGTCAGCTATCCCACCAGAAAGCCTATCATGATTCCTTGGTGTCTCTTATTTCTGGTTTATGACGGGTAAGTCTAGCTGAGTACCTTCTCGTACTCAGGGCTTTGTTCCCACTTGTTGCAGATAAACAGATGTACTATGGCTATTGTATCAACTGTCTCTATCCTGCAATGGGCGAAGCATAGGACCATGGGCAATGGTCATTCGTTACTTCTCGTCTGATGCTTTTGCTGGAGATGATCACAAGCTGGCACTTTATTCCAAAATGTTGTGTGTGTGCGTGATTTGAACTACCGCTTCCGCTACTTTTAGTCAAACCTGGTTTGTAATAACTATGTTTAAACTCCGATGTATTTTATGCCGCGAACTTTTATGTAACTTATGATGGTAACCGTTAAACTTAGTACGATCTTGGCTGTTATGAGAAATGGTTTGAAATCCGTCGAGATTTCACGGACTACCGGGTTATACGGGCTTAAGTTTGTTGAATTGTCCTTCCGTTGGATGATTTTTCTACTTAATTTCGTATAATTGGGCGGTTCTGTTACAAATTATAATTGAGAAGAATATTTTGAAAATTGTTGTCATGCTAATATTATTTTGACATTATTGTAAAAAACGTATTAGTATTCTAACAAATAACGTGTAGTAATTTTAACCATAAATTGAGTTAGATGCAAAAAAGAATATAAGTGATATTTTACTCATTTTTCTATTTGTACATACTACTTTTACAATATTATTCTTAGATTAATGTCATAATATCAGATAGGCTTAGACTGATATTTTAATCAAATATTTAGTTAGGTGAGCACAAAACCTAGTATTTTCGTCTATTCTTAATTTTATTGAGAAAAACAAATGTATAATTTTTTTAAACTTGGCCACCTATGCAAAAGAATTTTGTGTCATGTGACAAAGAAGTGCACGTGCATGATTCATGACGTTTCGACCGCCCAAGCAGTCAAGTGTGACAGAACGATCATATCCATGCTGCCGGACGCCCGACCGGAACAACGACCCGGTGGGACCGTGGCAACGTGGTTCATGCTTCTTTTTTCTTTCCATCCATTGGGTACGAGACTCGATCGGAGAGCGCCGACAATCTATGATTGCGTGTGGACTTAGAGGGATCAAGGAGTATTTCATTTCGTCCCCGATCTTTACTAAATCCCTCCGTTGTTTTTAAGGAGATGGCGCAAAGCTCTTGTCAATCAATGCACTATAAAAAACGATTTTTCAAAGGTATAATTTTTTTAGTAACAATTTGATCGAAAAATGTCTATGTAAATGGTTCTAGAGACAGAACAATGTCGTATATATTTGCAGCCACTCCTAAAAATGTCTCTATTTGTAAGGGTGGATGGTAAGTCTCCGTCTGTAGGTACAGAGGCATTTTGAAAGCGGCTAGAAATACAAACCGTATTTATGAAACGATTTTCAGTCACGGTCGGTAATTTGACTTGCCTCTATGAACAAATGCAACACAAAAAAAACATGACATTTTTTCCCAAACGAAGGTTGTAAAGACAGCCTCTGTATAGAGCTCAAAGAGAGCCATAAATTTGTAGTTGATGATTTTTTTTCACTTGAAATCGTTTAGGGTCATAAAAATACCATTTCAGTTTTCAAAATTTAAAATTTAGATGTTTGAATTTTTCAAATGCCATCGGATAAAGCGACACTCTATAAAGAGTTGTAAAGTTGTAGTGCTAAACAAGAATTCAAACTTTTTAGTTGAAACCCTTTTCTCGTGAAACAGTTTGGGAGCCAAAATATTCAAAATACAATAGCCACAGAAGTTACAAAGGAGTACGTATCCTACACTCAGGGTGGCCTTGTATAGTTCGTGGATGAAAATTTTTCTTAGGTGTCACATCGGATGTTTCATGAAATATCAGAAGGGGTGTTCGGATACTAATAAAAAAACTAATTACATAACTTGTCTGAAAACCGCGAGACGAACTAATGATGGATTAATTAGGCTTAAAAGATTCGTCTCGCGGTTTCTATGCAAACTATGCAATTAGTTTTTTTATCTACGTTTAATGCTCCATGTATATGTTTAAATATTCGATGTGACAGGGCGAATTTTTTTTTTTTGTGGAAACAGGCCTTTTAAAAAAACTGTGCTCCACTGGGTGGCCAGCGCCGCTGATGCCGAGATGCGGACGCAACGGTGTCCCGCACGACTCACGAGGCGATGAGAAGGAGCAGTGCACGTAGGGTCTGCAGCGGCAAGATTCGAGACGCCGCTTCCTCCACTCCACAGCTGTCGCTTTCACCTTTCAGGGCAAAAAAGGGCTGCGCGGCGCCGCGGCACGCACGCGGGGACCACCGGCGGCGTCGTCCGCGGCCTGCTCGTCTGCCGTCACCGTCGCTGACCAGTCACCAGTCCTCACGCGCTCGGCTCGTCGACGAGGTCAAAGAAAGGGTCAATGCGTGCGTGCACCGTGCAGCCCAGCAGCCGTGCAGGCATGAACCACACAGCTGGCACGCCACCCATCCGCGTTTTCCTTTCTTTTCTTTCTTTTGCATGCAATGCATCCTTTGCCCTTTGATTGAGAGTGACTGTATACTTTGACGATTTTCCTTCTTGGATTGATTAATTAATTAATTAATCGATTAACGCTGAAATTTCCCGTCCAGCGATTAAATGACTTTTTTTTGCTCCGTTTTCCTTTCGCACATCTACGGCACGTGTAGAACGTCTACGCTGTAGAGGAAGTAAATGTCGTGCTTCAAAACCAAGTTTATCGATAAAAAGACAGGTATTCCATCAGCCACGGAAAAGAATCCGGATCCAGTTGGCTGATGGTTTCTGCTGCTGATAAGGCCGATTGAAACTGTTTGGTCGTGAGAGAAAAACACGGTGTCATGCCTGATAAGTTCAAGCGAAGTCTTATAAGTCGTACTTTTTCAGGCAACGAACAATATTTTTTTTCTCACATCAAATCAGCGAACAGTACTTTCAGCCATGACTTTTCAGCCAAGCGAAGAGGACCCTTGACTGCAGCCGAATAGGCTCTCATTTTCGGTTGTCATATTCCTAGGTTGAGATATATTAAGTTTTGGTCATAGCACAATAACACGATATAAAATGAGGTTCATCAGGTACATTATGGGATTTATTTTATAGCTTATTTTTGGGATGTGGTACATAGCAATATTTTTCTTTACAAAGTTGGTTAAGCATATGATTGTTTGACTTAGAACAATTGAAAATCTAGTGTATATATATTACATAAAGAAAGGGTGTAATAATAAAGTAACATAAAAACAAAGTGATAGCAAAAAGGCCCAATAAAAAGCACGAAAGAAAAAAAAATCCTGCCACCAGCTAGACAATATATATCCAACAGATTGAGCGTCAAAATAGCCAAATCCTAATAGAGGCCTCGTTTAGTTCACAGAATAGGGGAGAAAAACACTGTATCAGAATTCTTGTAGCATTTCGTTTGTATTTGGTAAAAATTATCTAAATTTTGACTAACTAGGCTTAAAATGTTCGTCTCGCAAAGTACAAAAAACTGTGCAATTAGTTTTTGATTTCATCAACATTTAGTACTCCATGCATTTACCGACATTTTGATGTGACGGAGAATCTTCTTTTTGCATAGTGGAATTTGGGGAAGAATTAGGGGAACTAAACAAGGCCGGAGTTGGATTGCGACCTCGGCTGAGCCACTTGTGGGCGTCACCATCCATCAAATCCTATCTTCACGGAGATGCGAAAGAACTTGTAGGCAACAAGGCAGGTCTAAAGATGACCGGACGATCGAGGTCCAAAGCGGCAAGAACCAGGAGGTGATTCCACAAAAGACCAAAAGGTCCGATCAACGGCACTTGGAGATATAATTATTTTACCGAGTTGCTTGATTGCTTCCTTGTTGCGTGGGCGAGGACACTCGCATGTACAAAGCGGATGCGAATATACGAAACTTCTTCCCCTCCACCAATTTCCTTTTACGCCCCCCCTGTTTCTTGAGTGAAAATCGCAAAGTTTCCGCGAAACTCGCACGCACGTTTCAGGCGGAGGGCAGCGAACCCAACTTTGTTTTCGCCACGAATTTTCTCGATCTCCTGCCAATTTGAAGGAAGGGGGAAAAAAAGAATTGCTTCCGCCCGTTTCTGTTCACTAGACAACTAGACGCCATCGTTTCACTGTAGCAATCCTTGCTCGTGTTTTTTTTTAACATAAAGTTTTGGAATTTACACATCATATGATTTACTGAAATATACACAGCACATCGCTAGTTCGTTTGTACTATCACAATCAAGGTCAAATTGCTGGCGTCAAGTGTAAAGGGACAAGCGTGCTACTACTGCTCGAGTGCTCATGTCCACGGGCATGAGCAGCAGGGCAGGGCCACGTTATCCCCATGACCTCGGCTCAGGCTCAGACGCTGCGTGCGTACGTGGACGGATGACCACAAAGCACCCACCGTCCATGCATGTTCCCCGCCGGCCGCCGCACCAGAGGTCCACACCCGATGCATGGAAAAGGGAGTCTGATCAGACGGTCGCAGGACGTAACAAGGTCAAAAGCACGGCGACGGCCGGCGGCAGCAATTTTTTATTTGGCCTGGCCATGGAAGGAGAAGAAGAGCAGCAACGGAAGTGGATGAGAGCAGCTCCGATTCCGATGTCCTCTGCCTTTTCTTTTCTTTTCTTTTCTTTTCTTCAGCAAAGGAAAGGGATGGTCTGTAGACTGTAGGACGAGACACTGGGCCGGTATATATATCGTGGGCTCTCTCATGGGTCTCACTCTCACCACGCAGGCGCAGCCGGTTGTCATCCCAGACAAATTGCAGTAGCCTGCAAGGCTGCAGTCTGGGCTGCAGTCTAACGGGCCGACATGTTGAGATGGGTCTCAACTTTCCGGTCCTGAGGACAATAGCAAGTCTGGCCGATCTCCATGCCCGCAGAGACGCAGAGTCCTGAGTCCCTGCCGTGGTGGCTCTCGTCCGCTGCAGCTTGCACAGTATTTTTTACTGGGAGAAGACAGGAGAGCAGCCGCAGGCCATGAAGAGCATCAATCAATCCCTCGTCCCATAAAGGCCTGGCATTTTTATAAATACTGTAGAAGCTGCTCATCAAGGTCTCTTATATTGTCTATGGAATTTTTGCCTGGCATTTTGTCCAGATGAGATCTAGATCCATTAGATTTGTTAGTTCACCAGGGTCTCTTATATTGTCTATGGAATTCTCTGCGACATTGAAGAATCCCAAAGCACGGAGGGTCATCATTTTTCCTATTCCATCTGGAAGCTTCACATCAATAGGAATATTTAGATGACGTAATGACTTTAGATGAGGAACATCTGATGGAATAGTACGGATAATAGCATATCTAATATCCATTGTTTCCAAATTCTTTAGGTCCCCTATTTGCTTGGGTAGTTGTAATTGGTGGCTATTGGTCCTCAGATATCTTATATGGAAGAGTTTACATATGGCTGACAAGTCAAGGAACTCATTTCCATCAAATTTATCACAATAATATAGATCCAAAACTCGCAAGAGTTGAAATCTTGGAAGGTAAGGCATACATATCCAAAAATGGTAACTGAACGAATCTGTGAGAGTTTCATCTTTACAGGTAACAAGTGTGCATTTTTTTAATTGGAAACATAGCCTACGAACCTCATGAGCTCCTTTTATGCTATGTTGCTCATCCATTCTGGTGATGAAATTCTCTTCAATGGACTTCAACATAATAAAATCAAGTAATATATCATGGACTTTACAATATGTTAACTCACCATATTCAAATCCAGCAGGTTGAATAATGCTTCTATTCACAAGTTCATTAAAGTAACTCTCTGCAACTTCCTCTGGACCCCAATCATGTTCATGGCTAACAAATCCCTCAGCTATTCAACGTCTTAGCAAATTAACCTTCTCAATTTTATGATCTTCTGGATATATGCCAAGATATAGGAAGCATGTCTTAAGGGAATGAGACAAATCATTATAGCTGAGGTTTAGCACATATCGCACCCATCCAAGATCAGGACTGCTTTCCAATTCAAAAACTAGTGATTTTTGTATCTTCACCCACTTTTCCTTATGCAAGCATTCTTGACTTGCCAAAAGACTAGCTATGCTTATTATCACAAGTGCCACCCCTCCACATTTCTTTAAGATTTTTTCTGAAACTGCTTGGTATTGCTCAGGGCAAGCATCTTCAGAACCAAATATTCGTTGAAAGAATAGTCTTCTTGAATCAAGGTCATTAAGGGGTTTCATCTTATATATGTGGTTGTGGCAATAAGAGCAACATGTTGTAGCTACCTGTTCAATCCGTGTTGTAATTATAACTCTGCTTCCATCACTATCCTGTACAAAAGCACATTTTATGATATTCCATGCTTGTATGCTCCATATATCATCTACTACAACGAGGTATCTGCAAAATTATTTTTCACTAAGAATGTGTTAGTATTTTTACATGACCAAAAAGAAGGATGAAAAGATAATAAGACAATCATCTATTATGTTTTTATCCTCGATCCTATGGCTTGGTAGGGATCTCTCAAAATTGGTTAGCTTGGATTGTGTAAAGTTAAAAAGAGCTCTTTATTTCAAGCATACATCACACAATATGAATGTTGTTAGTGGAAGTTTGAGCTCCTCTACTTTTGATAATGATTCGCTTAGTCCCATGATTCAGATGGATCTATCAAAGATCTATTGAGCAAAGCTTGACATAGCTTTGTAACTCAGATTTATCATGTGTCAGTCACACAACATAAAAATGGCTAACTGAGTGTTAAGGAAATCACCCCTGATCATAGATGTGAGAACATGAAAATGTGTCAAAGTATGAAAAGTATGACAATGAACCAAACATTTGCCATAGCCCATGGGAATCATGTCAAAGTATGAAAAGTATAGTAGTGAACCAAATGGATCTTTTGAGCCGTAAGGGCACCCTCAATAGTATGATCTAGTTATTAGCTCTAAAACAACTTCTCCAACGGTGTTGGCTTTTAACACATAGCTCATAACATGAATAGTGCCAATGACACTCTCACATAATCTTAGAATGTGTGCATGAGACTAGCTCTTGACCAAGATAGCTTTTCTCTCTCTTCTATTAAAATATGAAAAATATGCTTAGAGTTAGCTCATAAGTCACCATTGGAGCTGCCCTAAACACGCATGGCACATATAGCATAGCACATACCAAACATGTAGGAGGTTTGCATCATGGTAGATTGGTTTCTCCTTCCCTGCCCTCACCCTAACCCCTACCCCCACCCCCAACAACCCTCATATGCCATACGTAATCACCTATATTTTTGTTTGTTGGGGCTGTGATGCCCTAAGAGGGTAAGAGGGTTTAAATTAGGGTTACTAAATTTACATCTAGTATTGCACATGTAACAAGCTACATGATTCCTATCTAGATGTGCACTAGGTTCCTTTGGCCCGTTCGGTTGAGGCCATTCCTGGCCTGAATGTATCTCGGTGATGCATGGTCGTATAAAATTCAATAGTATTCCTGACCGGATCCATTCCAGGCCTTGAATACCTAAAAACCGAATGTGCCCTTAAGTGTTTCTATCTCTACTATACAAATTTTTTGCATCATACTTTCCAATTTTAGCAACTAAAAATGCGATAAGTAAAGCCACACAATAGAGTGCATAAAGGTATTGTGGAATGCAAAGAGTAGGCTACAATAGACCCGCATGATGAATTTTTAGTGAGGCACCAAAAAAACTCATGCTTTCCACTAGTTCCCATTAGAACCATCACAAGGAAGCCCTTGTAAGGGCCAACTTCCTAGTCCAGTAACTCCATGAATAGCCAACAAGCCTTTGAAAGCCCTAGTTTGGTTTTGGCTAATTGATGAAACCTAAGTACTAACCTCCATGCTAAGTGTGTGAATTAGATGAGGTTGGTACAATCCAAGTGGAAGAAGATGATCATAGTGTATGGTGATGACCAAGAGATGATCAAGTGCTCAACGTGGAAAAGAAGAAAGAGAAAAACAAAACCCTATGAAGATCAAGGCAAAGATATCACTTAGGGTTTTGGTTTTGGTGATCAAGACACCATAGATGGTGTGATCACATTTAGGATCGATAGCCGTACTATAAAGAGGGGAATTCTTTGGCTAAATGGTTTATCGAGTGCCACTAGGTGACATGATTCATGCATTGCATTTAGGAACCTAGTGTGCTATCTTGTGACCCTTATAAAATGCTTTGAAAAACGCTAACACACGTGCACACAAGTTCTACACTTTGTGGTTAGCGAGTTGGAAGCAAGGGTAAAGCGGTCACGGACTTAGAAAAAGAAAAAGGAGGAGACAGTTGTGACCAAAATTTGGCGCCGAGGTGACCGGACTTACCCCGGGTACGTCCGGTCAGTCAGCAGAGGAAAGCACGCGGCAGAGAGAGGACAATCGGATGCTAGGCACGTCAGGTCATCATTGACTGGGCGCATTCGATCGTTGAAACCTCATTCGGGAGGCTTACTGGAGTTGACCAGATGCTGTCGACCAGTGCATCCGGTCACTCTCTCATGCGTCAGGTCTTCAGCCGGGCCTCGCGGGCGCGCGTGTGACCGAACTCATCGGCCGTGCGTCCGGTCGCTGTCTGTGCATCCGATCGCTCGTTGACTGACTGGTTGACCGATTTTGACCGTTGAAATCTGAGGAATGCAGTTGAATGGAGGGACACGCAGTAGGCATCGAGTGACCGGACTCACTCGACCGGACACAGGGTAGTGTCCGATCGCAGCGTCTGGTTAGCCCGAGAGCTCCCAACAGCTATGTTTGTTTTGGGCTCTATAAATAGAAAGGTACTGGTTTGGGGCTCTCTCTCTTGGCACTTTGACATACTTGAAATCCTTGTGAGCCTAAGCAAACATCTCTCACTCATCTCTATCCTTGATTCATCATCAAAGTGAGCTTAGGAGTGATTCATAGTGCATTTGCTTGAGTGATGGCATCTAGTGGCACTTGGGGATTGTTGTAGCTGTGGATTGGTGGTTGTCGCCACCTAGATGGCTTGGAGCAGCGGTAGAGGTCCGGCACATGTTGGTGATTGTTCATGGCCGGCTCCGGTGATTGTGAGGGGTCTTGTACCTTCTCCGGCGGAGAGCCGAAAGGTAACTTAGTGGATTGCCCGTGTCATTGAGTTACCTCACTTGTGGGTAGGTTCTTGCGGTGTCTAACGTGTGGATGAGGTTCGTGCAACATCTCTTAGTCACAGAACCACCAAGTGTTGGTCAACACAACAGGGACTAGCGTGCCAGCAAGCACGTGAACCTCAGGAGAAAAATCATGTGTTTCCATTGTGATTGATTCTTTGGATTTCTCCCGGTGATTGGTCTTCACCTATTGTGATTGGTTCACTCCTTGACGCAATAGTATAAAGATCACATCTCTCTTATTTATATTCTCGCAAACTAGTTGTAACAAGCTCTTTAGTATAATTAGTTTTGAGAGCTTGTCTTTCCTTTGCTAGTGTAGCTTCTCACCTAGTTGAACTCTTTAGTGTAGCTAGCTTTTGAGAGCTCATAGTGACTTAGCCTTTGATTGACTTAGATATTATAGCAACTAGAATTGTTGGGATAGTGAAAGTCCTATGTTTGGTGTTGATAATTAGTGACAATGCCTAAGTACTAATCCTATGCCTAAGTTGTATGTAGCATATGAGGATTAGTACATTCCAAGGTTGGTGGCAAGATGGACATGGTGATCATGATGGCCACACTTGGATTTGGACGCAACCCTACGTGATCAAGGCAAAGGTATATGCTTAAGAGTTGTGTTTTAGTAACCAAGACACCTAGTGGGTGTGGTTACATTATAGGATAGATAGCCGTACTATAAAGAGGGGAATGACGCGGCTATTGAACTCCTAAGTGCCTCTAGATGTGCATTTCATGATCATATGCATTTGGATAGAACTAATATCGCCTCGAAAAATGATTGTGAAAATGCTAACACACTCACACATGACGAGATCACTTGGTGATGTTAGCACGTTTGCGACGGCGGTGGAGTTTGAGCGGTAGAGAGGGTTTAGGATCCTCTCTCCCTCCCGCCGAGCTTGTGAGGCGAGATTCAGGCGTTTTCGAGAAGTTAAAACGATTATTTTCCACTACGCCGGAAGTCCGGAAAAGAAACGGAGGCGAACGGAGGTCACAGAGGTGACCGGACGCTGAACCGGACGCGGTCCTTGCATGACCGGACGCGTCCGGTCAGTGTTCAGTGTCTGCGCGTTTTGCAGTTCGATGATCGGACGCGAGGCGCGTCCGGTCACTGATGATCGGACGCGTCCGGTCGTTCAGGGAGCTTACTGGACTGTAACCGGACGCTGGCACTGTCGCGTCCGGTCATTTTCTTCAGCGCGTCCGGTCACTATTTCGTTGAGCGCTGCTCAGACGACCAGCGCGTCCGGTCCTTCACGGGACCAGCGCGTCCGGTCGTTCCCGGCGCGTCCGGTCAGTTGGACCAGCGCGTCCGGTCGTTGCTTCGCAGTTAGCCATTGGGCGACCAGCGCGTCCGGTCGTTTGGACCAGCGCGTCCGGTCAGTACTTCACGAGTTAGCCGTTGGGCGACCGGCGCGTCCGGTCAGTTGGACCAGCGCGTCCGGTCAGCCCGATTTCGGCTGTTTAAGTTTCTAACGGCTATATTCGAAGGGGTACGTCTATAAATACTCGTTGGCCGGCTCAAGGCTCCCTCTCTCGAACATTTGACATACTTGTGAGCACTTTGAGCTAAGCAACTCCCCTCCCACTCATCTCTCTTGCTTCTTTGCATATTCGAAGTGAGATTGAGTGATCCAAGTGCATTTGCATTGTGAGATTGCATCTAGTTGGCACTTGGTGGTTGATTTGCTGCGGGATTCTTGTTTCTCTTGGTGGTTGCCGCCACCTAGACGGCTTGGAGCAGCTTGGAGGCGTTGGCAAGAGTTGTTGATTGTTCTTAGCCACCTCCGGTGATTGTGAGGGGTTTGTGCCTACCTCGGCGAAGCGCCAAAGGCAACATTAGTAAATTGCTTCGTGTCATTGCAACCTTTTGCCATTTGGTAGGTTCTTGTGGCGTCTTTTGAGAGGCTCGGTGTGTGACCGATTAGCCACCGAACCACGTGGTGAAGAGGGACACAACGGGGACTAGCGTGCCGGCAAGCACGTGAACCTCGGGATAAATCTTTGTGTCATCATTCTTATTGTGTTTGATCGATCCCGGTGGTTGTATATTGTGGTATTCATCTCTTGATCATATTGATTGGTTGGCTCAATACTTCGCCCCTCGGTGATACCCTCCTAACTCTCTCATGTATTAATTTCTTAGTTATCTTTGCTAGCGAGTTAGCTTTGCTAAAGTAGCTTCTTTGTGTAGCTTGCTAGTTATAGTTTCCTTCTCGGTTTGACTTGTGCGGTTGAGTGCAATTACTAGAATTGTGAATTGGTTAGGTGGCTTGCAAACACCCCGTAGGCTAAGCAAAACTCGCATCTCGCTATTTGTTTTATTGATAAACTTGTTTAGCTTATCTTTGTAGAAAATTTTAATAGGCTATTCACCCCCCTCTAGCCATCAAGACCTTTCAAGTGGTATCAGAGCCGTGGTCACCGTTTGTAAGGCTTAACAACCTCGGTGTAAGATGGCTCAAGTTATGTTCAATCATGTTAATGGCAAGCCTCCATTCTTTGATGGCGTCTCTTCCTTTGATCATTGGAAAAGGAAGATGAAGCAATATCTAGGCAATATACATGAGAAGGTTTGGGATGTGACCAAAGAAGGATACGTCATTCTTGATGAGGAAAACCTCACTCCCAATGACCGCATCAACAAACAATGCAATACGGCGGCACTTGACACAATCTATCGTGCCATTGATGATAAAGTATTTGAGCAAATCAAAGATCTTGAAAAGGCAAATGAGCTTTGGATAAGGCTTGAAGAAACATATGAAGGCACTTCAACGGTAAAAAGTGCCAAACTATATATGCTCAAGGACAAGTTCTCCACATTCAAGATGAAGGATGATGAATCCATCCCGGAGATGTTCTATAGGCTCCAAGTCATTGTCAATGATCTCAAGGGGCTTGGGGAGAAGGTTGAGGACAAGGACTTCTCACACAAGTTCTTGATGTGCTTACCCAAGAAGTTTGCCACCTTGAGAAGAATGATCTTTAGAGAGGGATTGGACAAGGTCAAACCAACCAATGTGCTTGGAGATATAATGACCGATGTCCAATACAATGATGATGAAGATGAGGTAGAAGAGAAGAAGGAAACCAAGGTCAAGCAAGAGAAGCCCATTGCATTCAAGGCTTCATCCTCTAAGGGCAAGAGCAAGGTTGATGATGATGATGATGATCCATTTGATGATGAGATCATGGCCCTTCTAGTGCAAAAGATGGGTCGGTTCATGAAGAAGAAAGGCTATGGTGCAAGAAAGAGAAGGGACTTCATGAAGGCAAAGGAGGTGCTTTGCTACAATTGCAATAGCCCCGATCATGTAGTGGCAAAGTGCCCCTATGAAGACAAAAGATATCATGATGGGGAGTTAAAGTTGAAGAAGAACAAGAAGGAGAAGAAAGCAAAGAAGAGCTTCACTTTCAACAAGAAGAAGAAGGATGGTGGTTATGTAGTCACTTGGGATAGTGACAACTCCGATAGTGATGATGATGAAAGCTCTAGTGATGATGAGAGGATCACTCGACAAGCCACTGCAAACATCGCCCTCTCCAACAAGCCATCCATCTTCGACACTACATCAACATGCCTTATGGCCAAGCCTACTAAGGTAAAACATGATGATAGTGATGATGATTCTTGTGCTAGTGATGATTGTAGGAGTGATGATGAGGAGGATGAGGACTACTCCAAGGATGATCTATTAGGCATAATAGATCAAATGAGCAAGGGCTACAAGAGGACAACCAAGAAATATAAAATCTTAGAACAAGAGCTCATTGCCAAGAGCAATGAAAATGATGCCTTGATGGAGGAGCTTGTTGCTCTCAAAAAGAGTAAGGAGTGCAAAGGAATTGAACAAGAGCTCAAAGCTCTTAGGAAATCCTTTGATGAGCTAGAGGCTTCTCGTGAGTGTCTAAAGGAAGACCACGAGGATCTTGAAATTGCTCACACTAGGCTTAAGGAAGCCCACTCCACTCTACTTGAGCTCATCAAGGAAAAGGACCTTAAGTTGGAGAAGTTCATAAAGGAAGCTAAGGAGGAGCAAGTGATTGTCACTTGTGATATTGGGCTAACATGTGATATTATTGATGATTCTTTATTTGTTAGTCCTACTAATGCTTCATGTAGCTCATCATCATCCACCACAACCAACTCTACCTCTACTACTAGTAATTCATCACTTGTGGTTGAGACTCTCAAGAGAGAGGTGGATGATCTCACCCGCGCATTAGGCAACGCCTATGGTGGGGATGCCCGCTTGCTAAAATGCTTGGGTAGCCAAAGGTTCTCCCTTAACAAAGAGGGATTGGGCTATACTCCCAAGAAGGGCAAGGTGGCCTTTGCTACTCCAAAGCCTCGCTTTGTGAAGGGCAATGGTCGTTATTGCAATAGATGCAAGCAAATTGGGCATCTAGAGATTAATTGCAATAAAATGAACAAGAACAAGAAAAATGCTAATGTACCTTACATTCCTTTTGATTCTTGTTATGTGCTTACCAAGGGTGAGAAAGGTGTGCATGCTAGGTTTGTTGGTACACCAATTATGGGCCCAAAGAAGAAAGCCATTTGGGTACCAAAGAGCTTAGTGACTAACCTCCAAGGACCCAAGCAAGTATGGGTACCTAAAAGACATTAAATTGTTTTGTAGGTAAATTACAAGGCCGGAGGAAGGCATTGGGTGCTTGATAGTGGGTGCTCTCAACATATGACCGGTGATTCAAGAATGTTCAACTCTCTCAAATCAAATGATAGTGGCATTGATAGTATCACATTTGGTGACAATAGCAAGGGTGATGTAAAGGCTCTTGGAAGGATTGCAATCTCAAATGATCATAGCATCTCCAATGTGCTACTAGTTGAAAAGCTCAATTTCAACTTGTTGTCGGTTGCTCAATTGTGTGATCTCGGTTTCAAGTGCATATTTGGTGTTGATGATGTGGAGATAGTTAGTGTTGATGGCTCTAACTTGATCTTCAAAGGCTTTAGATATGAGAATCTATACTTGATTGATTTCAATGCTAGTGACACTCAACTTTCAATATGTTTGCTCACCAAATCAAGTATGGGTTGGTTATGGCATAGAAGACTTGGTCATGTTGGCATGAAGCAATTGAACAAGTTAGTGAAGCATGACTTAGTTAGAGGCTTGAAGGATGTCACATTTGAGAAGGATAAGCTATGTAGTGCATGTCAAGCCGGAAAGCAAGTAGGCAACACTCATCCATTGAAGAGCATTATGAGTACTTCCAAGGCATTTGAGTTGTTGCACATGGATCTATTTGGGCCAACTACATACACAAGCATTGGTGGCAACAAGTATGGTTTTGTGATTGTGGATGATTTCACTAGATACACATGGGTATTCTTTCTTGTGGACAAGAGTGATGTATTTGACATATTCAAGAAGTTCATCAAGAGAGTGCAAAATGAGTTTGAGACCACAATCAAGAAAGTAAGAAGTGACAATGGAAGTGAGTTTAGAAACACAAGAGTTGATGAGCTATGTGAGGAGCTTGGAATTAAGCATCAATTCTCGGCCAAGTATACACCTCAATCAAATGGCCTAGTTGAAAGGAAGAATAGAACCTTAATTGATATGGCAAGATCAATGTTGAATGAGTATAATGTGAGTCATTCATTTTGGGCCGAAGCAATCAACACGGCTTGCTTCTATAGCAACCGCCTCTATTGCCATAAATTTCTAGAGAAGACACCATATGAGATCTTAAATGGAAGAAAGCCTAACATTGCATACTTTTGGGTATTTGGTTGCAAATGCTACATCTTGAAGAAGGGCACTAGATTGAGCAAGTTTGAGAAGAAATGTGATGAAGGATTTCTACTTGGTTACTCAACTACTAGCAAAGCTTATAGAGTTTGGAATTTGGCTAGTGGTTTACTTGAAGAAGTGCATGATGTTGAGTTTGATGAAACAAATGGCTCTCAAGATGAAGAAGATAACTTGGATGATGTGAGAGGAACTCAATTGAGTAATGCTATGAAAGAAATGGATATTGGTGATATTAGACCAAAGCAAGTTATTAATGTAGATGACAACAAAGATCAAGTGCTCCAAAGTCCAATTACACAAGCTAGTGGTTCTCCTATGCAAAATCAAGCTAGTACATCATCTCAAGTGCAACAAGATCAACAAGTGGCTAGTTCATCATCTCCAACTCATGATCAACATCAACATCCAAGCAATCAAGTCCAAGTGCTTCAACCAACTAACATTGCAAGAGACCATCCATTGGATTCCATCATTGGTGACATACAAAGAGGAGTTCAAACTAGATCAAGATTGACATCATTTTGTGGTCACTCTTCTTTTGTGTCAATGGAAGAACCCAAGGACATTGATAAAGCATTGAGAGATCCGGATTGGGTAAATGCAATGCATGAAGAGCTCAACAACTTCAAGAGAAATGAAGTATGGGAACTAGTTGAGAGGCCTAAGGATCACAATGTCATTGGAACAAGATGGGTCTTTCGCAACAAGCAAGATCAAGATGGGATAGTAGTAAGGAACAAATCAAGACTAGTGGCTCAAGGTTACACACAAATAGAGGGTCTTGACTTTGGTGAAACTTATGCCCCGGTTGCAAGATTGGAAGCAATTAGGATCTTACTTGCCTATGCTTGTGCTCACAATATCAAGCTATATCAAATGGATGTGAAGAGTGCATTTCTCAATGGGTACATTCAAGAGGAAGTGTATGTGGAGCAACCTCCCGGTTTTGAAGATGACAAGAAACCAAATCATGTATACAAGTTGAGAAAAGCTTTATATGGATTGAAGCAAGCACCTAGAGCATGGTATGAAAGATTGAGGGACTTCTTGCTATCCAAAGGATTTGTCATGGGCAAAGTTGATACAACACTATTCACCAAGAAGATTGGGAAAGACTTATTTGTATTGCAAATATATATTGATGATATCATATTCGGTTCAACCAATCAAGATTATTGTGATGAGTTTGGGAAAATGATGGCAAAGGAATTTGAAATGTCAATGATTGGTGAACTTAGTTTCTTTCTTGGACTTCAAATCAAACAAATGAAAGAAGGTACATTTGTGAGCCAAACTAAGTACATCAAAGATATGCTCAAGAAGTTTGGCATGGAAGATGCAAAGAGTATTACAACTCCAATGGGCACTAGTGGAAGCTTGGATAGTGACAAGAGTGGCAACATGGTGGATCAAAAGCTATATAGATCAATGATTGGTAGCCTACTCTATGTGACGGCATCAAGGCCCGATGTGATGTTTAGTGTATGCATGTGTGCAAGATTTCAAGCCTCACCAAGAGAAAGTCATTTGAAGGCAACAAAGAGAATATTGAGGTACTTAAAGCATACACAAGATGTTGGATTATGGTATCCCAAAGGTGCAAGCTTTGAGCTAGTTGGATATTCGGATTCCGACTATGCCGGTGATAAAGTGGAGAGAAAGAGCACTTCCGGGACATGTCAATTGTTGGGAAGATCACTTGTCTCTTGGTCATCCAAGAAGCAAAATAGTATTGCACTATCTACCGCCGAAGCCGAATACATCGCCGCGGGTAGTTGTTGTGCACAAATCTTGTGGATAAAGGCAACATTGAAAGATTTTGGAATCAATTTCAAGAATGTGCCATTGCTATGTGACAATGAAAGTGCCGTGAAGCTAACCAACAATCCGGTTCAACATCAAAGAACAAAGCATATTGATGTTCGCCATCACTTTATTAGAGATCATCAATAAAAGGGTGACATTGCTATTGAGAGTGTGGGCACCGAAGATCAATTAGCCGATCTATTCACCAAGCCACTTGATGAGAAGAGATTTCACAAGCTAAAAAATGAGTTGAACATACTTGACTTCTCCAACATGAGTTGATGCACCCCATATATGACATGCCTCTCCTTCGAGCCCTAAGGTACAATTGGTTGACATGTCATACATTCTATGCTAAGGACTTTGTTTAGTGCATCTAGTCATAATTTATATGTTCTAGGCTCATTCATGAAAATCAAATGAATTTGAAGTTTATATGGTACCACTATTGTTTCCATGACTTGTATGATCTAGTGGTAGCATATAACTTGTTTAAGTAGCTTGTGATCCTAAGTGTTTAATCTAGAAAACTTGTCTAAATAACTTGCTTCAACATGGTGCATGATAACCCTTCTAGTGAGGTGTGAAGAAGCTTGCCCTTGGATCAAACCGAAGTATTTTATTTATGCAAGCAATCTAGGTTGAATCATAAACTTGATCCTCACCCCATATTTTAACATGATAATCTATCTAAAGTTTGCTCCTTGTGGTCAATTGGTGCCAAAGGGGGAGAAAATATTGTTCACAAAGATAGAACTCAAAAAATGTTATGGGGGAGAAAATGTTGTTCACAAAGTTAAATCCTAAAGGGGGAGAATTGATAAAAGAAGCACACAAGTAGGGGGAGCAAGCTCTTAAACATGAATGTTGCATTTCTATGTGCACTTCATATGTATGATGCATAGTTATGCATTTCGTTTTCTCTGATACATTGCTTGTGTGGTGACTTGCTAGTATAATTTGAATGATGTATTGTGGTACTAGCATGAATAGGAAGTAGTTAGATTTTTGTTGCTTCATGTTTTTCAAAGTGGTACTAGAACCTTGCTTATAAATGTTGATCTCACGAGGTTTCTAGTTATGATTGTGCTTTTACAAGTGGAATCTAACTACACAAGGTGCTAAGATGGTGTTTATCGCTACTCCGATGGTATCACGCTTCAAAGGTCTATAATCTTAAACACTTAGCACCTATTGGTAGACAATGCTCCTAATCTTTCCCATCTAACATGTATGCTTCCAAAATCCAAACATATAGCATACATGTAGGGGGAGCCATTGCTATCAATTTGAATTCATGATCACAAGTCCATAATTCTTACACATGGTAATATACTTGGACAATGTGACATGGGTTCAATCAAAATTTTATCATAATATCTTTATGAAAGGTTTGTCACCAATTACCAATAAGGGGGAGATTGAAAGTCCTATGTTTGGTGTTGATAATTAGTGACAATGCCTAAGTACTAATCCTATGCCTAAGTTGTATGTAGCATATGAGGATTAGTACATTCCAAGGTTGGTGGCAAGATGGACATGGTGATCATGATGGCCACACTTGGATTTGGACGCAACCCTACGTGATCAAGGCAAAGATATATGCTTAAGGGTTGTGTTTTAGTAACCAAGACACCTAGTGGGTGTGGTTACATTATAGGATAGATAGCCGTACTATAAAGAGGGGAATGACGCGGCTATTGAACTCCTAAGTGCCTCTAGATGTGCATTTCATGATCATATGCATTTGGATAGAACTAATATCGCCTCGAAAAATGATTGTGAAAATGCTAACACACTCACACATGACGAGATCACTTGGTGATGTTAGCACGTTTGCGACGGCGGTGGAGTTTGAGCGGTAGAGAGGGTTTGGGATCCTCTCTCCCTCCCGCCGAGCTTGTGAGGCGGGATTCAGGCGTTTTCGAGAAGTTAAAACGATTATTTTCCACTACGCCGGAAGTCCGGAAAAGAAACGGAGGCGAACGGAGGTCACAGAGGTGACCAGACGCTGAACCGGACGCGGTCCTTGTATGACCGGACGCATCCGGTCAGTGTTCAGTGTCTGCGCGTTTTGCAGTTCGATGATCGGACGCGAGGCGCGTCCGGTCACTGATGATCGGACGCGTCCGGTCGTTCAGGGAGCTTACTGGACTGTAACCGGACGCTGGCACTGTCGCGTCCGGTCATTTTCTTCAGCGCGTCCGGTCACTATTTCGTTGAGCGCTGCTCAGACGACCAGCGCGTCCGGTCCTTCACGGGACCAGCGCGTCCGGTCGTTCCCGGCGCGTCCGGTCAGTTGGACCAGCGCGTCCGGTCGTTGCTTCGTAGTTAGCCATTGGGCGACCAGCGCGTCCGGTCGTTTGGACCAGCGCGTCCGGTCAGTACTTCACGAGTTAGCCGTTGGGCGACCGGCGCGTCCGGTCAGTTGGACCAGCGCGTCCGGTCAGCCCGATTTCGGCTGTTTAAGTTTCTAACGGCTATATTCGAAGGGGTACGTCTATAAATACTCGTTGGCCGGCTCAAGGCTCCCTCTCTCGAACATTTGACATACTTGTGAGCACTTTGAGCTAAGCAACTCCCCTCCCACTCATCTCTCTTGCTTCTTTGCATATTCGAAGTGAGATTGAGTGATCCAAGTGCATTTGCATTGTGAGATTGCATCTAGTTGGCACTTGGTGGTTGATTTGCTGCGGGATTCTTGTTTCTCTTGGTGGTTGCCGCCACCTAGACGGCTTGGAGCAGCTTGGAGGCGTTGGCAAGAGTTGTTGATTGTTCTTAGCCACCTCCGGTGATTGTGAGGGGTTTGTGCCTACCTCGGCGAAGCGCCAAAGGCAACATTAGTAAATTGCTTCGTGTCATTGCAACCTTTTGCCATTTGGTAGGTTCTTGTGGCATCTTTTGAGAGGCTCGGTGTGTGACCGATTAGCCACCGAACCACGTGGTGAAGAGGGACACAACGGGGACTAGCGTGCCGGCAAGCACGTGAACCTCGGGATAAATCTTTGTGTCATCATTCTTATTGTGTTTGATCGATCCCGGTGGTTGTATATTGTGGTATTCATCTCTTGATCATATTGATTGGTTGGCTCAATACTTCGCCCCTCGGTGATACCCTCCTAACTCTCTCATGTATTAATTTCTTAGTTATCTTTGCTAGCGAGTTAGCTTTGCTAAAGTAGCTTCTTTGTGTAGCTTGCTAGTTGTAGTTTCCTTCTCGGTTTGACTTGTGCGGTTGAGTGCAATTACTAGAATTGTGAATTGGTTAGGTGGCTTGCAAACACCCCGTAGGCTAAGCAAAACTCGCATCTCGCTATTTGTTTTATTGATAAACTTGTTTAGCTTATCTTTGTAGAAAATTTTAATAGGCTATTCACCCCCCCTCTAGCCATCAAGACCTTTTAGATAGGTGACTTGCAACACTTGTTAGAGCTAGTGCAAAAGCTTTATAGCCAATTAGTTGTTTAACAAGTTTATCTAGTATTTTGTAGATTTTAAATTAGGCTATTCACCCCCCTCTAGCCAATTAGGACCTTTTAGCCTTCCCTATGTGCAAGTAGGTCTCTGCCTTGCTTCTCCCAGAATTTTGTCCATTGTATTCACCCAATAGAGCTTTAGCTATATACCAAGGGGCTCTCCTCTCGCACACAACACTAATAGTCACTCCACAAATATGATTGGAAGCTCTCACAATACTTACAAGCCCTAGATTATAACTCTTGGTGCACACAAGCATCGACAAGTAAAGTGGTATGCAAACCTTTCCTAACTCTAGTCTATAACACCTAAAGTACTAGGCTAATAGGCCTAAAGTAGCACTAAACCTAGCAATAGTTGAATTCTTCTTATCTTGATCACTTTGGATAGAGCTCTCAAATACGAGTGTGAATCTTGCCTATAACATCCAACTTCTCTAACCTTCAAAATCCTAGTGAGGATATATTTGTACGCCCTCACACTCAAGTAGTCATTGCAACAAATGGTGCAATTCCTATGTAGGTATTTCTAAGTACCCATCACCAAAATCATTCAGTGAGTGGAATTGACCATTATGTAGGTATTTCCCTATCCACATCACCAAATGATCTAGTGGACCATCCCAAGAGGCGCTAGAATTTACTGTGCCTCTTGCGCCATCTTCTGCCCTCTTCTAGAATCACCGGACAATAGTGGTTGTTGACAGTCACTAAATGCCTATTATGACCATCAACATTGCACCAAAAATGGGAGTAAACAACAACATAAGTAGTGATTTATGTTTATAATTGACCTAGTTCCACTTGTACTTGAAGAACTTTGCTCATGCAGGAAAACTATACAAAAATATCAAAAATCAACTAACTAGAAGCAATTGGAGCAAGGAGGGCCACCATGGGCCACTTGGTGGGGTCGCCCGACCCCACCATGCATCGGCCGACGTGGAAACACCTGTGCCACCTCACCAATCCATGGGATTGGCCAAGAAACATACCCTCAATTCTTCTCCATCGTTGATTTCAAGTCGGTTCAAGATGAAGGGCTGAAAATGAGTATCACATGGATTGTTGACTCACCATGCTTATGTCGGTGCTCAAATGGACAAAGTGGCTTCATACCCAAACTCTACTACACCCTTGGGGCCACCACACCGAAGAAGGAGGGCCCACTCCATAGTGCGCCGTCACCCGACGTCAAGGGGCATCACCCGACGCCCCACTTTCACTCCATCGCCCCTCCTTCAGACACATGCAAGAAAGCACACTCAAGTTGGTTTCATTGGTGGTTGATCCAAGGGTTGTAAGAGGCTCTCCCACGGATCGCTGATGTGGCGATAGAGACTTGTAACACACCAACACCAACACACAAGGGATGTAGCTTTCTCTCTACTCTCTTGAGATGTAGCTCTACTAGTTGTAGTGTTAGTCTTGGTGGGAGCTCTGGAGCAGTCTTCAGGAGTCTGGTATAGCTTTGTTCCTCTCTTGTAAATACTTTATTTATTTCATTATTTTACTTTCTATGCAAGTATTATTTCAAGTCTTTTGCTTTAAGTATTAGTCTTGTGCTTTAGTTATAGTTTGGTTATGCTTATACTCTAGTTATGCTTATACTCTTTGATAAGTGGGCTCTCAATAGCATGTGTTCTTCGTCACTAGTTGATGCTCTAGTCTTAACATGAGGTTAGGGCAGTATTAAATAGTGTAAGCATGGTGCTTATACTATTGGGTACCTTGGAATATGGCTAGGTCTCCAGATAGATTGGGATAGTTGGCAGGTGGTGATAGCTCTGTCCATCCTATGTATTCCCCATGATAGGCCTAGTTGTTAAATCATAGGGCTCGTGGTGCTTTGTGCCCGATCAACCCTCTAGGTGAGTTTGGGGTAGGTACACCCCTGGTGTTATTGCATCCTACTTTGCACTATCTTGGTTTATCAGTATCGCCACAGTCACTAGCTAGAGTTGTGCTTGAATAAAAGTAACTTAGGATTCTTAATTGTTCTCCTTTTTCTTATTGTCCTCCTACTTAATTATGCTTCTGTTTTACCTTTTCATGATGGGATTTTTGTGTGTCACCCCACTTTATTGTATATCACTTACCCCCACTTTAGTCTAGTCGGTGTACCAGTTAGTAGATATGTGATGGTTAACTATCACTATCTTTAACCATTGCTTCCCTGTGGATAAATACGATACCCTGGAATACTCCCGGGTGAAATGCTATAACGATATTCTGTGCGCTTGCGGAATTATCTACTTGAGCATAAGAAATATCAACAGTGGTGGCCTTCAATTTCTCATCATCCGAACATCTGGTGAGCCTAGTGCTTCTTCTTCCTGAGCCTCAAGACAAAACTCTAGTGATTTCGTCTAGAATTGCACCGAAACATATGGTGACAAACTTTCAACAACATAGCATCGAAAGTTTAAGCTTTGGTGTGTTCCTCATTAGCGTCGAGTCATCCAATGACTTCATGACATTGGTCTTGACTTTATATGCTCTTTGTTGACACCGGATATATGCACCAGATTATCTTGTGACCTATGGTAAAAGCTCACGTGCAATGTTTTGCTTTGTGTCTATTTGAACATTTGTTTAGGCTTCTCTCCTACGATGTCTTGGGATATTTTCACACCCGGGTCTTTGGTTCATGCTGTTGGTCTTCCTTTGAGGTTTCTTCACCCAAGTCCATCTATTTGCACCCCTAGGACTAAAATTTAGTATGCTAGCAAACTTAGTCCCATTGGATATGGTCACAATTTAGCCATAACAATGGTACTTCTTGGTCCTTCATGGTTCATGAATCATTGCATATTCAATTCCATGTTGCTGTGCTCTAGGTAGTCATGACTTCGAACCAATATTGTATGGCTATTCCCATACATGAATCTCATAGAAAATTTTGTTTTTGAAAGAGTAATTTACTAACTAAAGAAGTTGTTAGCGGCACTAGAATGAATGTGAGTGGTCAACGGATTTTGTTAATTAATAATTCTGGCTTTTTTGGATCACAAAGATTAGAAAATTGGTTCTATTAGGAAGTTAGTGAAAATGAATTCACATAATATCTCATTTACACTGGGTAAACTAAAGTGGTTGCATGTAGTCGTCACTACAGAAGCTACTCTTACACGGTCAGAAAGTAATAACTAATAAAATATATGTAACGAGTACATGGCATCCAAATTTTGGAAGGAACAAGTTTTTATCAAAACCATGAATTTCATGTCAAGATATTTGGATCCAACCCAAATCAGTTTGCAACATCCAAACGAGATTTTTTTTTTCAAAGACTAGGTGAAGACTACCTTTTGTGACCTCATCTATTGGTAGATGAGATCCAAACAAATTGATTTTCATTTGTTCTGACTTATGTGCATGCATGTGAGTAGTAAAATAGTTCCATAAACATAAACATAATGACCGAACCTAATATTTTTTACACATAACAGCGGTCAAATTATTATTGTCAATCCTTCCAATCTACAATAGTAGTTAGCAAGAGAAGCGAATTGGTAGAAAGAATGTTTTACTATTTAAGTTCCATAAAAAGATCGCTACCTTCAGAGATAGTAATACTCACGGTTTCCTAAAAATATATTTGACATCAATCAATCATAGAAAACTGAACAAAATAAGCGTACCTTTTGTGGGAGAGGCGTTCCCTGATCTTCTCTATAAGCTTTTGCTGGTCATTCAGGTTTCTCATCCTACAGTACCCAAGTTGAGACATCATATCGCTCAAAATTCTCAACAAATCAGGATTCTGGGACACGGTCACGAACGCCGTGCATTCAAACGAGTCCTTGATCTTGCAGTACACCTGGTTCGCAAGTGTTGTCTTGCCAACACCTCCGAATCCAACGATTGAGACCACAGTGAGCTGTTTCCCCTCTTTCTGATCTGTTAGCCAATGGATGATTTTGTCTCGGGGACTGTCAATGCCAACAAGGCTTTTAGCTTCAGAATACATTGCAGGCAGCCGGGGATCAATCTCCACCAGCCTGTTCTTGCTGAAATTGGGCACGTCGTCCAGCTTGTACCGATCGCGTCGACCGCTCTCCTCCACAACACGGGACTTGAGTTCTTGGATTTGGAAGGCGATTCGGTGGCCCCGGCGTAGCTTCTTGATCTTCATGGTGAGCTTGCGGATCAATCCGGCCTTCTTGCTACCGCCTCCAGGACGAAGCTGATGCATGAAGATGTCGATGCAGTCTTCTATGTCGTAGGCCAGCTCACGTACCTTGTTCTTCCACTCCTTTCTCTGGACATCGAGCTCATCACCGAGCTCTGAGAGCTTGTGCAGCAGGGAGTTCATGCTGCTCAGTTCGTCCCTCAGGGCTCTGATCTCCTTGCGGATCCCCTTGAGTAGCTTGTACTCGTCACCGAGTAGTGTGACCAGCTTACATAGGAGTGAATTCATTGGCCCTGTTGAAGCGCTCACTAGACAGCCTGTCATGCTGGCTGGCCTATCAATCGGCTCTTGTTCTCTTAGTTTGCGGTCAGACCATTTGTGGCCCAAGGCGAGATACAAGGAGGCCCTAGTCATATATATAGCTGCAGGGCAATGGTGATCAAGAGGACAAAGGTGAATGGGGTTGATAAGAAATATACCAACGACAGCACCAAATGAGTTGATTTAGAGTCTATGAAATCTATATTTTGATAAAGCATTTATTTGAATCCATAGATGTTAGTGTTTTTTTCTAAAAGTTTGCTTCAAGTCAGTGCAGTTTCAGTTAGGACAAACTAAAGAGAAATACTCACTCCATTTCAAATTACAAGATGTTCTGGCTTTTCTAAGTACATAGCTTTTACTATATATCTAGACATAATATATATCTAGATACATAAAAGCTATTTATCTAAACGTCTTATAATTTGGAAAGTGTAATTTTAAACAAATGAAGTAACTAACAACATGTGCACTTAGAGTTTATCAAGTGTATCTACATACTCACCCATAAAGAGTTTTGCAACCTATTACAATCCTACCAACTAGCCTTAGCTACTCTCTAGAAATGTTAAATGCATACAAACATACAAACGGAAGCACCGGTGCAACAAGGTAAAGATGAAGTCAAGAAGAGATGCAGCGATGTATCTCGTGGTATGCATGACGTACTCATCTCTAGATCTCCTTGGAGATTCACAAAAGACACGCTTAATTCAGCCCTACCAATCAGGCCTTTAGTCGATGGGCTAGCTAAGCAACTACAACAAGGTTTCAGTAGTTTATGTCAGAAGTCGCAGTATAGTCTCGGCAGAAATTTCTTGCGAAGAAAATCTCTGCGGGCATAAGAACCTTTAAGACCGACCAACACGAGAAAAAGTGGCAAAGTCATATAGCGACGATGGGAAGACCAAGACAATCACCACCGCTTCCCTGACTGAAAACAACAGCTAGAAAAGACTAATGCCCCAGTTTGGAGACTAAGCTAAGATTAGTGTTTTGGCCTATGCCGAATGTCTTCTTTCCTTTTTTCGCGAACAGGGTTTACAGCCCGTGTTTCATTAAGACGAAAGGAGTTTTGGTACAAGCGGTTGCTAGGCCTGCTACATCAAATGGAATGTCTTCTTTCCAAAGCTGGTTATGTTTTCTGCAAATCAAAATAAGAGAGAGTTTGTCTGAACTAAACACATTTGAACAAAGATATAATTCTTTTGGCATCCTTTCACACCGATAGAGTGAATAGTTTAAAGAAAGGGGGAATATGTGAACATATCCCAAAAACCGTCCAAGGACCTTCAGAGGATCAAATGAAGTTGTCAAATACTCCTACTCCCCCATGCATGTTCAGTCCACTAGGGAAGGTGCTGAGGAATGACATAGTTGAACAATTGAACATTCTATCTCTATCAAGTGATCTCCACAATATAATGTTGAATTAAAGATGTATTGTCTAGCACGAAATTATAGAATAACTAAAAGGCAATAGATTGAGCATGAAAAGGGTGTGGCATATCTTTTCAGAAATGTTGGGGTCATTGCCGTGGGCCGTGATGGTACGAACAACCCAATTATCCCGGATGCCTCCTCCGATCGGCTGTTTGATAAAAAAAAATCAGTTGTCTTCTTTGAAACGTCATTCCCCAATCCCCACTCGCCACGAATTCCAATTCCGCGCTCCACCGTGACTGCGCTCTCGCGGCGCTCTCGAGCGCGGCTAGCCGGCCGCCATCCTCCATCTCCACCTCACCTGAGCGCCGCCGATCGCCTTCCTCCCTCTCCACCGCAAATCATCGACCATCTCGCGGCTTCAGTTCATCCCCCCCCCCCCCCCCCGACCGCTTCCGTCCCTCTCTGACAACACCTCGGGCCAATTGCGGCGACTAATCTGCCTCTGCCTCTCTTCCTCTCCATAGAGCTCAGCCCGCATCCTCCCTCAGCGACGACATCTAGCGACGCGGGTGAGATCGGGCAGGGGCAGCGCCACCCGCCTCTGCTGGTGCTGGTGGTGCCGTCACGCGCCTCAGGTCGGTCCCCACTGAGCCAAGGCACCCACGAAGCGCGGCCCATGCTGGGGGTGCTCGCACGCTGGCGGTCGATGTCGGCTCCCACTCCGAGGCCGGAATCAACCGGCCCTGGCCTCTCCCTCCCCTTATGTTGCAAACGTATGTTTCAAGCGTTTTAGATGTTATCAGAGGTATGTTGCAAATGTTTCATATAGATGTTGCAAAAGTAGATCGGGATGTTGCGAGGAAAATCTTCGTATGAAGATAGTTTTAAATTAAACCAACAAATTTAAAGATGATAAAAAGTGGGAAAGTCATGTATACTACTGATGGGAACCCAGATGCGAGACCAGGACTAGACTACCACCACTAGAATAGACTGAAAATAATAGCTAGCTACAAAGACTAATGACTTGGCATGGAGACTAAGCTAAACTTAGTGTTTTAGACAATATATATGCCATGCTAGTTTTTATTTCCCCCGAAGCTTGTTTTGTAGTATTTTGCTTATTATGTCCTTCTAAATTTGTGTCATAAAATAGGCAATATTTTCGTCATATATAGATCAAACCTTCTGGTTCCCTGGCTCATGTTTGATGCTCCTCTATTGGTTCTATGATGAGATGCTCGTGCCATATATAGAACCATTTGGTATCTATGTTGAATTATGTTTCATCACAAATAAGTTTTGACTACCAAGTCAATACTTAGGTTTCATGGGATGTCATTTGGTCCCACATGTCAATCAATGTTATGAAAAACATACTTGGTGGCTGGTCCTAATGAGGAATATTGTTCACCATTATGCTCTGACGTTATTGGTGTAAGGTCTATGTTCTGTTTTAAAGCAGAATGAATAAATAGGAAAAAAAATAGGACGCTGCCTCTCGATTGTTCAGCTCAAGAGGGGGTGGAAGTGGAAAACATAATTTTGTAGTTCGTAACATTTTGATTTGATATTGTTTAGTGGTCTTCTCAGATTTTAAATACAATTTTATAAAATTTTCAAAATACCCTAGATGGACATAAGCGCTGGACATTATCGGCAAATCATGGCTGAGAACCAAATTTGCTTTGTTCTTAATCTGGCATAACTTATATACAATTTTAACCAAAAAAAAAAATGGGCTTCATTTTTGTCTGTTATTATCAGCCCGTCCCAGTCAGCTTACTATGGCATTGCATATTGATTCCATACTGTCTGAACGTTGATAAAAGACTGTTACAACCCAAAGGCACAGTTCTTTCTTCTTTCTAGTATTTTTAGTGTTCCATTTGTACCACATACATATTCACAATATTTTTCTAGAAGTAACACCTTCTAGGGCACCTGTTCAGACCCAACATGTACTTTGTAAAAACATTTCTTTATAACTGGAACCATAGATTCAGTATGCACTGAGCACTGCCTCCGTCTGGTGAAAAATTATCGATTCCAGAGCATGGCATGATCCATTATTTCCCGTCAGTAAAAAGATTTTACTTATTTCATGAGCTGGAATAAACAATTGCAGAATCCAATCTCCGGTATGGCTGTATTGATGACCTTTCTCCTGATATCGCACAAGTAAATTACAACTTCGACCTAGCTAACTCTGTCTCTCGCAACTGTGCATACATATCTGAGATTTCTTTTGCAAAGTATGCTTTAGCTTGCGGTCTCTTAACCTACAGATGCGTTGAGATTGGAGTGTCAGCAGCTCAGTAATTTAGTATTGGAATCGCCTCTAACAGAGCAAATGAGCTTTACCTTGAATGTTGGGGTGAGGAGACCATTATCCAATGTGAATGGTTCAGCAACAAGAGCAACCGCTTTAGCAAATTCGAAACCTCTCAGCTGGTACAATATATGGATAAAAACGTCATTAAGAAGGCACATCTGTAACAGGCAATTCATTTGTGGAGAGAATACTCAAGGAGAAGGGTCACAGGTGAAGAATTTATACCTGTGCTTCCTTCCCAATGGAATCCATATCAGCCAGGACAGCAGCTCTTGCTCTAGGATCAGCACAGAGCTGTCTCAAGTCCTCGTACTACATGTTACAAAGGGCAATTTAGAAAATAAACATGAACTGCAAATCCAAAGCATTTTATTTGTGGCTCTAAATTATTTCAAAGCTTTGATGTGATGAGATAGTGGTAAAAACCTAAGTACTTGTGCTTGGTTTACATTCTAAACTGGAGCTGTGTGAAAACTGCTTTCATGAGCTCAAATAAACAGGGGACAATGCTAATACTTTTACCTGAATTCCTTCTGATGCAGCCCAAGCCTTCAACACCTCCGGTTCGACTGCTACAATGGCAACTAGGAAAGAGTTGAAACTATCACCTGCATCCAGATCAACAACTTTAAGATGTGCATGATGGTACTTGATGCTTTCAGCTCATATGGACTCACGAATATTATATTACCATATATAAAGCATTGAGCAATGAACTTGCACTTAGCATAGACATTCTCGATCTTCTCTGGAGCTATGTATTCTCCTTGAGCTAACTTGAAAATGTTCTTTTTCCTTGAATACAGAAAAAGTATAGAACAATTAACAACACAAAAATAAACCTTAGCATAGACATTCTCAATCTTCTCTGGAGCTATGTATTCTCCTTGAGTTAACATGAAAATGTTATTTTTCCTTGAAAATTCCTTGACATCTAGGATGAATTTCAAACTGAATTGTTGTAGCTATACTTAACTTTATGTACTACATACATGATTTTTGTGATGATATTTGAAACATTGCAACATGGTATTTTAGCTAACGAGGGTGCCAAATCTGCACTCAAACTGGAATACCAAAAGGCATTGTTCAGTTACCTATCTATAATTTTCAGACGCCCTCCAGGCAGCCACAAACCTATGTCTCCAGTATGTAACCAACCATCCTCATCAATGACCTCTCTTCTGCAGGTTTTCAAATACATTATCAAAGTTTATAATGGATATATTTATTTAAAAGATGTAAATAAATGTGTGATGACAACAAGTTACGTTTGGACTTCGTCTTTATAGTAACCGCGGAATATTATAGGCCCCCTAACACAAATTTCTCCACGAGGATATGGTTGATCCTCTGAAGTATAATTCATTTCTGGGACGTCCACAAGTTTAACCTCTGAAGAAGAAAACAGAATGCACATTACTAAAGACTGAAAACAATGCATATAGCTTAGCATCAAGCAAATCTTTCAGGTTGAAGTGTTGAACCTAGTATAATTTGTGCAAAAAGAGAAAAAACGGTGACATCTTTTTCATGGAACACCATAATTTCACTCATGGACTACTGTATCTTGTTAACTGGGCAGCCTCAAACAAAATTGAACATAAAAATAACCCTTGAATGTATGTAAGATGTAACTCAGGATAACATGAAACAAATGCAAGACTAACCTAGAACAGGTTTCTTCAGTACAGCTATTCTCAGTATGAAGGTGAGGAACATAAATGTAAATCAAAAGCATGTAATAGCATAAACACACCATTATTTGAAGATGGATTCTCTCTGTGCTCTTTATGTATTAACAAGCTTTATGAGAAATTACTGTTGACATAAGAGGAAGCTTTACCCAAAATTAATTCTATCTTAAAAATTAAATCAGAGCTTACCACAAGAAGGATTTGGAGATCCAACATGTCCAATTGATCTGTCACCAATATTCATTGTACTGATGACACAAGATGTCTCTGTCATTCCATATCCTTCAAGAACTTCACCGAAGCATCTAGAGAAAAGAGTTAACGGTGTTTATTATTTAGGGTCATTTATTATTAACAGAGCCAAACTTGTTTCATATAATCATCATGCCACTAAGTTAGCACAGACGAGTGCAGCTTACATTCTTAGAAATTCCATGACATCTGGTGACAATGGAGAAGCGCCTGAAGTCATAAGTCTCATTCGTCCGCCAAGTCTAGCTTTAATTTTGTTAAATACCAACTTGTCCCACATAGGTGATGGGTTTGTACCTAACAACAGAAAGCGCAGAAGTAACATTTCATTATCATGTAGGGTATGGAAATTTGGTCTGTTGGTGGAGCATGAATGAAATTTTGCATCTTTCAGTCCAAATGAAGTTCAAGCTATTATTTTTCCTCAGGAGAGAGGCATATCATATCATTAAAGAAGAACTGAACTTCAAGCTGATTCAGTTGTTATGGTCAAGGTAATATCATGTAAAAATATATAATGGACTGTGTAACAAACTGATTAGGTAGTTCATGCCAAGGACAGATGACTCAGGAGTCAGGACTACCAGTTCATACATAGTCCATGAACAACATTGTGATTTACCATGACCTAGCAGACTACACAAGAATTCCCGTATTGATTCTATGCACCTCAGGAAAGAAATCCTGTTAATTGGTTTCCGAGGTAGAATTGTAGAAATTACAAGCTCAAGCTGCAAGCGAATGTAAATGGACTCCACAAAGTTGTTAGTCTGTTACCGTTTATCATAGCATGTCGCTTGGCATTGTATGCAGTATGGTACAACCTTTCTCTCAATCCCCCAGACCCCTTCACAGCATTTGTAATTCTACAAATTGATTATGCAGCCATCAAATTATCAGCACCAAGAAAGAAGAAACAGTAATCTTAAAAGAAATAACCTGCAATAGTTACACCAAACATGAAAAACAAAATCCGGATTACTGATATTGTCTTACGCAGCATAAATTCTGTTATATAACCGGGGAACGCTTGCAAATATTGTTGGTCTCAAAGCAGCCAAATCATCCATCAGCTTCAAGTTATCCTGGATGTTAATGTAACATAAACATACTTACCAAAAAGATGAAAAAAGAGCACAAAACTAAAGGTAAAGCAATAATTATGACAAACAGTGAGTAAATACGCCACATTCGCTATTTGATAAGAGAGGAACATAACGTTCAGTGGACAATGCAATGCGTGCCAATATAATAGATTGTTAGAATATTAATCTCAGAGATCGAATGGCCCAAAGGTTTCATAAGTCATTCAAACTAGAAACAATGTAAGTATGAAACATTGCATTAATGAACTATTCAGCGCCTCTCTTTTATAATTCTCCATATTATTTTATCCATGCCATTTTGCTCACCTTATGTTGCTTAAGCAAAGCCAGGGCCACGGTTACTTGGTCCGCATGATGACCATGAACAGAACCATGAACGCAAATACAGTTTTTCTAGAGATGACATGGTTATTCAAACAAAAAGAATGCAATGTACTAGTATAAAGCTATCATCCTAGATAGTTTCAGATCTGCATACCCCTTGGTAGAATCCAATGGCAACACCATAGTGAAGCAATGCAACCTGGTTAGCCCTCTCATAGATGTGAGCCAAAGGTAGATATGAGATGTACCTGATGAGTGATACAAATAGCTACTTTCAATATTGAGTGCTGACATAAGCAAAATAAGCTACAGAAGAAAGAACAGTTAACGGTTTAATGTAAATACTCACACGTCAGAGGGGTAAAACTTAATGCCTAAACTTGATCCTGCTACATTGGCAATTAAGTTCTCATGAGAAAGTACAGCTCCCTGGGCAAAGATTGACAATCCAACTTCACCAGTTTGAAAGGTAAATGCAGAAGACTCTGCTAGTGGAGCAAAGAATAATAAAAGCATTGATGATTTACCTTTGGCGTGCCAGTAGTGCCACTGGTGTAGCAGATAGTAGCTATATCTTCAGGTTTTGGAGGACGAAAAGTTTGAGGACTCATCCTTCCCTGAGTTGAAGAAAAAAAAGTTCATAAAACAAGTGAACATGGTAAAGTAGCAACTAGAACAGTGGTAGAAAATTTTGTTCAAAACTAGAACACGAGAGACAGTTTGTTGATACAGGAAACTCCAATACAAAAAAAAAAAACCAGCAAGTGCATCCTGGGACAAAAGGCTTTTGTTGTATGCCCAGCATGTGCGTGCTTGGGGCTAAGGCGGTTTGTTGTTTTAAGCCCAGGATGTGCATAATATGTACAGCAATAAGCATTTAACATGTGTCCATAGTATTACTATAAACACAGAACCATGAGTTTAACAATAAGAACATTTCCATCCAGTAGACCAAAACTTGTTGCTATGTAAGACTGTTTCTGTGCTCTCGTGTTCAAGGGGGGCAACAAAGCAACTTGTAGTTGGCACATAAAGAGTGTTGGAACCTTTTCAAGTATATCAGCAAAGCATTTGTAGACAATAGAATAGAGCAAGTGACCAAAAGGGAATGACAATTTTACTTTTGAGGTGCTTCAAGAGAAGCTGATTTAGCCTATTTCAGATTATTGACAGTAACAATGGCTATCATGTACTTGATATCTCTCAAAACTCCTTAACTTCACATATACAAACAATAGAGTGGTTGGCCGTATTCTGTGATTCTGAGGGTTGTTTGTTGCCGCTTTGGTGGGTTTGCGCCTGCTTGTGCCTTGCAAGCGTCCAGACCGATCCAAGATGGTGAACAGACTTGTAACATTTCAAACAAAACTCCTTTCTTCTTAATGAAATACGGGCTCTGACCCGCTCGCAAAAAAACAAAAAATGGTGTGGTTTATGGAAATACGTGTTCATGCACGTTCGTGTAAACATAGTGTGGTTTACAGGAACCAAAATGTACAACCACCACTATGCAGTGCTAAGGATAGGTCTCCATAGACAAATCTTTTTTTATGAGAAAACTCAAGGATCATTTAGCAAACCCACCTCGTTGTGTAGTCTGTTGTATGTCATAATTTTGCATTCAGTACTTGCTGGTGCAGTTGGCATATTTGAATCATCTCCACCAACCACCTATGCAGAAACATGCTATTGAATACACAGGAAGGATACAAATCACATACAATTGTAAATTGTCCAACTTACCACAATAAGACGAACACACGGCATTTGAGTTATAAAGCTTAAAATCTGCAATCGATAGATAAACCCAAAGAAACAGGTTGAATAATCAGTTTACACTTTGTCATTATATATCACGATACAGTACAGAAACTCGTAATTATTTAATTTAATGTTGAGGTAAGATATTGAAATCTCACAGCGCTTAGAGTTTGTGGCACACAGAATATAACTTCTACTGTTGCATGGTTCACTATAAACTGAACTGCATCTGGACCTGAAGACAGTTTACAAAAAGATGTTATTACACGAATGAAGAAGGGATCAATGGTCATTCTTTGATGTGAACATACCGAGAGTATCATAAAGTGGCACAGATACATATGAGTATGCCGCACAAGCATGGTCAAGTATGATCCACTCTGGTCTGTTTATAAAATATAGACCAATTCGTGCACCCTGATTAAAAAAAAAGTAAGTTCAAATAATTCACCATTGGATCCTAGAAGTAACACCCCCCCTACTCTTATTACCATTGCTACTACCTCTTTTTCTAGATCTTCCCTGAGGCATTTGCTGTGTTTTATGTCTAGCCTACCTCAGCTTGCTTTGGACTAAAAGGCTTAGTTGTTGGTGCTGCTGTTACGAATGCTAAAATTTCTTTACAAAAATATCAATGTGTGACAAAATATATGCTTGTTAATTAAAAGTCAAAAAAGAGGAACAATTCTTGTTGAGAGCATGATGGCTCACTTCAGGTATTCCGTGATAAATAAGACCAGAACCTATTGCAGTTCTGCTCGTGCTAGCTTCTCCATATGTCATCCACTTGTAGCTGCAATATTTGTTGACTTAAAAGAGTAAACAATGCTAGAAAAAAAGTAGCAGAACGGCAATAATTAGGCATGCATCAGGTAACTGATCCTTACTCTCCAACTGTTCCATCTGGGCAGATTCTTGTACCCAAATATCTACAATCTCGGAAAGTTTCGACTGCATATCTGTGGAATATGGCACACATAAGTCATTGTGCCTGGGATGTGACTAAGGGCTTGGCTGCACACAAATCCACCCCAATCCACGTGGTTTGGGAGCCCTCCCAAACCACGTGGATTGGGGTGGATTTGTGTGCAGCCAAACAAAGCCTAAAGCACTAAAGCATTTTCTTATGAATCATATAGTCTGCAAAAGTAAGCATATTTTAGCAGGTTGCATAAAACCAGCAGATAAAAAACTGTCATTCAACTTTTTTTAGCTCTTACTTTACACTTGCTTAAAAAGTTACAGGTCCACTTTGCCAAATTAATCTGACCCAAAAAAAATGACGATATATTTTTTTTCAGATCCAAGTCTTCCACAACATAACTAGCATACCTAACTCTGTTTTTCTAGGAAATCTTTCATAAGCAATGTAAAACTATCGCATCAATAATTTACACTCTTGAATGTGCAAAAAAGAAAAAAAGGGAGTTGAAAACAAAGGTTCATAACCAAGCAAGAACATATCCAGTGCTCCCACCATATCTGATGCTCTCATGTTACCGTCCACAGTTGCGTATATAAAAAGGCATGATAAACTTCAACAAAAATATGGACATACAATCATCTATGTGACCATGCAAAAATTGATCCTGAACTAAAAAAAATGCGCAAGGAGGAACAAAAAAAAAGAAAAAATAGCATGTGAATTGGACAATTGGTGTGGGCGCAACTCTTCATGTGTGGTCTGCAACCCACACCCGGTGTTACATGCACACCGGTGAGGGTGTCACTGTCCAATTCGAGCACGAGTATCTGATTTTCCAGATTTTTTGGGGACATGCTACATACCACTTGTAATAGCATAAGTGTCGGAAATCCGACACAGGTGTGGGGTGTCTGACTTGGTAAAAAAAAAAAGATGTGTCAGGGTAGCATTGCCGGCACCAATTCACATGCTGATTTCTCTTTTTTTGTTTCTCATAGCATTTGTTTTATTCAAGCTCAAATTTTACAAGACAGAGACGGTTGCATGATTTATCTGTCCATTTTTTTTTTGGATTTTTCATGCACTTTTTTATATTTGCAAATGTGCGCCAGGAATATGGGAGCACCTAACCTGGTGGGAGCATAGGGTATTTTCTCAAATCTCATAACCAAGCATCCTTCAAAGAAGTTGAGATGGGAATTTGTTACAGTTTAAACAGATCAAGTAGGTTGATGGTGCTGGTCATCCTTTGTTTCGCACAACATCTCACTCCCACCTCATCAAGGAAAAAAAAGGCCAGAAAAGATACTCTAAAAAATGTACACAATAACAAACTCTAGCGCAATCATTTGTTTGGTCTTTTGAAAGTCATGGGCATTCAATTGAAGTCAGATGAGAGAGATTGAGAATTCTTACACAAAATTATCATGCAATGTTCCAATCTCCGGATTATCAGGGAATTTATTTATTAATCTTAGAGGTGAGTGTGCAGATCTGCAAGACAGAAAGAGGTGATGTAAGCCACCACAAGAAGCAAAATGCAGCTTAGCGTGTAAGCAACCTACCTGTACACATTCCACTTTCCAGTTTGCAGCTTCTCAGGGAGAACAACACTGTAGCCCTGTTCTGTTAAAGAAAAGGTATGAAAAAGTCAACTGCTAATGAAATCTTTGGTTTGGATAAGCTATTCTTCAAATCGCAAATGTGGCATGCTGCCTCTAAGAAATGGTCCAAGTTAACTGAAACATAAACAGTTGAATAGGGATGATATATATGGGACCGATGACAGTAAGATACAGATAGCAGCAAGCAGCAAACCATCCATGTCCATATTAATTATAATTATAAAAATTCAGCGTACGGATTTGAACTTGGGGGATGACAGGATAGACTCATAAGCTTGCCACTGCATTAACTAATAATAGTTAATATATGCTACCGGTCTTTATACTGTGACATACTATTGATACATGTACAGTTGGTGAGTTGGACCTGGACATGAAACAACCAGTGTCCTGTCTCGAGCACTAAAGTGGGTGTACTACCGTGATCAGCTATTCAGCTAAGGCCCTGTTTGGTTTCTGAATTAGGCCCTGTTTGGTTCATGAATGTTAAAGTTTAACTCCCATCACATCAATGTTGCGGCAAATGCATGGAGTACTATATGTAGACTAATTGCATGCATATCGGCACAGATTAGGAGTAATTTACGAGACGAATCTATTAAGCCTAATTAGTCCAAAATTGGAAACTTTTTGTCAAATAAGACGAATATGCTACAGTGTTTGTTAAACTTTAACACATCTAACCAAACAGACCCTTATTCAGTTTAACTCCCATTACATCAATGTTGCGGCAAATGAATGGAGTACTAAATGTAGACTAATTGTATGCATGTCGGCACAGATTAGGAGTAATTTACGAGACGAATCTATTAAGCCTAATTAGTCCAAAATTAGAAACTTTTTATCAAATAAGACGAAAGTGCAAGCCTAATTAGTCCAAAATTAGAAACTTTTTATCAAATAAGACGAAAGTGCTACAGTATTTGTTAAACTTTAGCACCTCTAACCAAATAGGCCCTAAGCCCCTGACACAGGACAATAGGCAGTAGCAAAATCCAAACAGGCTAGCTAACTGAGCGTATTTTTCATTCACCGGTTTCTACATCAAAACTGCTGGTTTACCCACCCACCCAGATATAGAAGTATACGGAATATCATCAGACAAAGAATAAAAGTCAAAAAGGGAGAGACATCAGGCCCAATCCAATCTCAACAGCAGTGCGTTTAGCAAAGCAACACCCCCGATCCAGTGCAAAAGCGACGGTTCCATTCTTATTCTTAAAAAATGTAGAGCGATCAACCGAGCCATCCGCTGATACGTGGCCGCGGCCCGCCGGCACGTGCGGCTCGGCAGCCGACGCTCCCACGTCGTCCCAAAGATCCCCCGACACGATTGCGACTACGACTACAGGCCTCCAATGGCACTTTGCACCGGCATAATCCGACGGCGGCGGCGGGGAATCCCGGAGGCCTCACCGATTCCCAACTTCGGGTGGGTAGTATTGTAGCAATAGTATTGCAGGGCGGGTAGCTCTGAGCCTGACACCCCACGCCACGCCACGCATGCATTCCGGACTCCGGAGGAGAGGTGAGGGGGATTGGGGAAGGGGAGCGCGGCGTACGTACCGTGGGCGTACTCGGCGGCGACGGGGCTGGCGGCGAGGCCGCATCCCCCGGCCGGCGGCTGGTGACGGACGTGGGCGGCGCCCATTGTGGACTGCTCCTGCTCCTGCTCCTGCCGCGCCATTGCTTCCGTGGTCGGCTCGGCTGGAGTCCGTCTGGTCCCTGTCCCTGGCGTTGCGTTGCGTGGGGACGATACGATGTGGGGTGGGAATTGGGATTGCGGGAAGGCGGGGAGGTCGAGAGCTGCCCGAGGTGGCGGAGGAGGAGACGGTTGTAATAGTACGTACGCGTGTTCCTGCCTTCCTGGCGTGGGAATCGAGAGGCGCGAGAGAGCGATGCGTCGCCGTCGCCGTCGCGTCGGGGACGGCTGGCCGAGTCGGGACGGGGACGGACTCCTCCTCCTCGTGGTCGCCAATCGCTGGCTTCGCTGCGTCGCGCTCACCACGGATATGCTCTCGCGGTCGCGGGGTTCAGGCCTCCGGGGTTTGGACAGGCTTCGCTCGCTCTGGATGGATGGACCTGCTCGAGACGGTTTCTGGATGGATGCGTGCATCGGTGCTCTCGACGTCTTTTGGAGTCGTCTAGGGAACAGCTCAAGCATATATAATAAAATTAAAATAAATGGATAATAGTACGATAAATAAGGCGTGTTTGACACGGCTCTCCGGAGACCCTCTCAGAGGGCCGTGCTGTTTTGAAAGAGCCAGAATTTATAACTACTCTTTTATTTTTTTTTACTAAAATAGTTTTTTCATAAAAACATTTGGCAGAGCTCTTTCGCAAGAGTAGGACTGGGTATTTGGGTTACCCGAAAAATTTGGGTCGGGTAATTCAGGTATTAAAAATTGTTACCCGATTTTTTTTCCCAAAAAACATTACCCGATAATTCGGGTTCGGGTTCGGGTTTTACCCGATATACCCGAAATTGACAAAACCAACCATTTTAGAAGAATTGAAGTACCATTTTAAAGTAATAAACAATAGTAGTATAAATCACATCATGTCTTCATATCAATTACCAACAAATTAATTATCAAATTAGCATAAATCTACATTAATTCATACCAAATAACATATTTATATGGCATTGAAATACTTCATGTCTTCGTATTAGGAATAAAAGAGCAAATATTTGAGATATTTTAGGTAATTTGGATAGTTCGGGTACTAGAAAACATTACCCGAATTACCCAAACTAATTTCGGGTTTTTACAATTACTATTCGAAATTACGATCGGGTATTTCGGGTTCGGGTACTTTAGGTCTGAATTCGGATAATTCAGGTTCGAAAATCGGGTATCGGGTATTTTGCCCACGCTTACGCAAGAGCAAGCGTCAGTTTGCTTTTGCTTGCGTGGCCGTCTCTCCCGTCTTGTCGTGCCGTGTCTCGTCGTGCCGTGCGTCGGGGCATGGCTCGGCACGGCACGGCACGGCCGCGCAATCCAGTAGCTGTAGGTGGTGTGGAAAGAACACGCAGCAACGGACGGACCGGGCGCGGAGGGTATGGGGGCCCTGGGGCCCGTCGGTGGGCGCGGCGACCTCGTCTTCCTTGGTTGCTATTGTTTGCAACTTTATAGTCGAGGTCCACGTTGCGTCTGCACATCCCACGTTGACCACGTTTCGTCTGCCAACGGCTTCGACGTGGGATGTGCAGACGCAACGTGGTAGTCGTAGGGAATTTCTACGTAATATATAAAGGAAGATGAGAGCGATGTTCATGTTTGTACTACGGTAGGGGTTGCCATCAGCCCATTATTATTGCTGCAAGTCGGTAGATGTCCACACTATATTGACATTTCGGATGGCATAGTCTGTATATGGGCCTGTCGGCCTGTGCAAGAGTTGTGTAGCTGAGAGAGGTGCCGGGCCGACAAACCAGACACGCTCAATATGTCTAGAAATGGATAGACGAAGGTCTTACGTAAAGAGAGTTTCTATAAAACTAAAATGTTTGCAACTTTATAGTGTCGTTTTTTTTTTCTCAAAAGCCTTTTTCAATACTATGTTGTTAGTAGTTTGGGTGCGGTTTAATATAGTATATACAAATACAAGTTATACTTATAGGAAAAGCTAGCGTCCGTACGCCTACACCGCACGCCTATTTCACGTGGGGGCCCGCGCCGCTCCATGTCCCACGCCTACTCTGTGTCCCATGCCACTCCGTGTCCCACACCTACTCCGTCTCGATCTGCGCCTGCATAGTTTCCCGCGTCTGCCGCTCGCGCCCCGTCTACACCCACGCGCATGCAGGAAGGCCCAGCAGCTTCAGCAAACGGTTGCTGCAGATGGGGTCCACTGCAACATGTGTAACATCAAATCTACTTTTGCAACAGCTTGAGGAAACATTTGTAACATGCGTCCGAAACATTTGAAACACTTGCAACATAAGTCTGAAACACGTGTTCAAAACATATGCAACATTCGGATGAAACACTTGTAATATAAAGTGTGAAACATATGCAACACCCAGATAAAACATTTGTAACATGCGTCCGAAACATTTGAAACACTTGCAACATAAGTCTGAAACACGTGTTCAAAACATATGCAACATTCGGATGAAACACTTGTAACATAAAGTGTGAAACATATGCAACACCCAGATAAAACATTTGCAACATAACTACGAAAACATATGCAATACCTAGACGTGCAACATTCGTCTGTAACAACTGGAACATTTGGAACAATCGCTTGCAACATACGTGGATAGCCATTGCAACATATGCAACATCCCAATCTACTTTTGCAACATCCACATGAAACACTTACAACATGCATATGAAATACTTGAAACGCTTGAAACGTACTCTTGCAACACGTGCTTGCAACATCCGAGGAAGGAAGGGAGCGCAAGGTGCAGCCGGAGAAGCCCGCTCTAGGTCTGGCCACTCGGGATCTCGTGATGTCGCGAGCTGAGGTTGAACGGTGCGACGGAGTCGGCGTCGACAACGATCATGACCGGTGGGGAACGGCGGCGTCGGCAGTACCTCGACACGGTGAGGGACAGGGCACGGCGCGATGAGGCGGAGTGGGCACGGCGGGGATGGAGCACGGCACAACAGTGATGTGGCGCGGTATGGGGGTGCCGCCGCAAGGTGGCTTGGGGCGAGCGAACGGAGCGGTGAGCCGCGACGAGCGAAGCAAGGAGTCGGGGATTTTTGTCGGCTGTCGCAGTGTAGATGGAGTGAATAGAGGAGAGAGCGTACATGGGCCTGTTGGGTCGGTTGTTGTGTTGGAGCGAGCGTGGAGTAGAGCGTATGATCTTTTTAAGATTCCGGATGTATGTTCTATAGCATTACCGTGTACTTATGTATGTAATAACATAATTTGTCATTTTGGAGCAGGTGAAAACGGCTACAACTTGTATATGTAATAGAATTTTGGCGCAAAGGACAAGACCAATGTGAATGTCGACAAAACGTTGCTGCCATTTCTCGTAGCTGTTTCGCCTAGCCTCTTAAACTTGTACAGTTGTCTTGTCTATTAACGTCCTAAATTTCGCTTATATATATATTCTAAAGGCTAGGTAAAACGTTACCGAAAATTTGATATTGTCTAATAGTTTTTTTTAATTAATGGCCCGCGGTTTTGGTTCAAGCGGCAGTTAGTTCTCTACAATCGTTTAAATATTTCCTACAAATTTATCAAATTCCAACAAACTAAAAATCATTCCAACCATTGTAAGTAGCCATTAAAATATTTGTTTAGCTGTTTGTTAACAATAAGGTCTTTTTAAGCTGCGCGTGTTTTAAGGGGATGAGAAAGGATGCTCGGTGTGCAAGATTCTGACACTATCAACCGGGATGACGTGATCCCACATTTGGACACTAACAACGTTGGACTGGATGCCCTAGTGCATATTGGTGTCTAAATGTAGAATTATTGCGTTAAAAAAAATGAAATGTCCTATCTTGCATTTGCCGTGTAAAACCATCTACTGGTTCACCTGATATGTAAATATTTTTGTGTGATTCCTTCCAATTAATTAGTTATTAGCATGTTGAATGTAAGAGACATGTACTTTGTAGTGTGATTCACCTGGTAGCTAAACTATCCCGTGTGATTTCTGTTTTTACTAAAAACCTCATATTTGTTGATTTGTCAAAGCTGTTAACACGAGCTTTTTTCCATGTTGTCGTTATTAACTTTCTTGTTTAAATGAGTTATTAATTACTCCTTTAATTTCCATTTAGTAGAAAACAGATGCTTGAGTGACTTCTATAATACATAAGAGCAAGTATAATAGCAGACTGTAAACAGGTTGAATGTTAACGTGGAGGAGAGGAGAAGCGGCCTGTAACCTTACAACCGGCTTAGACACGAGAACAAAAAAAAACTATGTGAGAGAGAAAGGTGGACCATATATGAGAGGTACTCCCTCCATACTGGTAATTAAGATTATTTTGGATAGCATTTAGCATACCAAGGAGTGATTAATTAGGGTGAATTTTTTTCCTATTTGTCCTTATTAAATAGGATTTAGGTATCTTTGGTACAACAACTGTTTTGCAGCTTTAGTTACCGCACCCCGGTTCGATGCCTTGCTGGCGCTGTATTTTTGCATGACGTGATTTTTTTTTTGAGATGGCTTGACGCGTGATTTTGCGCTGTATTTTTGCATGACGTGATTTTTTTTAGATGGCTTGACGCGTGATTTTGCATGGCTCTGTGCCGAGTTGCAGGGCGCTGCGCTCGTTCGGGTGCTCCATCTTTGCATCTTCTTTCTTTTTCATATGTGTGCGTGCCGGAGTATGCAGCGATTGCATGGACGCGATAGAGTCCGGCTCGACAGACTCGGGGCACGACGGCCTCCGCCGAGACTTGGTTCGACGCGACGTTCTATTACGATGAGCCAAATGATTAGTTTGGTTGCTCGACTATCCTCACCTTATCTCGCCAGGGCGTGCTAGCTTACCTTTGCTAGGGTAGAAGAGCTAAATTGGCTAGATTGGGATAGCAAGAAAAAACGACCTTGCCAGCACATAAAACAGAAAAACATGTCAGAAATCCAAACACACAATTACTTTTTTTTTTGCCTGACAAGGTGAGGTAAGGATAGGTGTAAATTTGTCCCTTAGCTTTATAAAACTAAGCTAACTATCCATGCATGTATAGGTACGATGGTGTACCTACATAAGACCCATCTATCCATCGCACCTAAATTTTTCAAACTATGCATTACTAGAAAATTGAGCAAGTTGACAACCAAACCAACTAATCAGTAGAGAACAAGTTAGTATTTTACCAAATTCCTTAGGACTTATTTGGATGTACTAATATTCACCTCAATCCACGTGTATTAAGATGAAAAAATAACTAATTTTCACCCGTAAACTGAGATAGATACGATCGAATTCAAACAAGCCCTTATGTGTTTCATTTGGTCCTAAAAAATACTTTAGATACCATGGAGTATCTAAACAAGGACCATTATACAGTGTATACTCTCTGTCCGATATTTGGAGTATCTAACCAAGCACCATTATACAGCGTATACTCTCTGTCCAATAAAAATATCGCTACAAGATTAGTTTTATAAAAAATATTAGTAAACATCTGTACCTACAAATAAATTTATTATAAAAATATACTTAACGATATAATAATATTAATTATGTGTCATAAATAGTAATATTTTTTTATATATTTGTTAAAGTTGATAATGTTTAATTTCTAGCAAGTGAGAATGGACTTTTTACGTGAGGAAGGGAGTAGTTGACAAGTTGACGTGATCCGTTGGAAGTTGGGCACCACATAAGATCCCAGGCCCAAAGGCCAAACGGTTTTTTTTTATCAGCAAAAGGCCAAACGTTTGGGCATCCGGATATCCTTCTCCCGTTTCCGTGGCCGCCAATCTATTCCAGAGACCGACTAGAGGCTACCAGGAAAACTGCTTGACCTCGTGTAAGGGGTGTTTAGTTCCCAAAAATTTTCACAGTTCTAAGACCGTGGCCACAAATCTTGCGGCACATGCATAGAGCATTAAATGTAGACGAAACAAAAAAAAACTAATTGCATAGTTCATCGTAAAATTGCGAGACGAATCTTTTAAGCCTAATTAATCTATGATTAAACAATAATTGTTAAATAAAATAAAAAAAACTACAGTATCCGAAACCAAAAAATTTCGCGAACTAAACACTCCTACAAGACGGGACCAAAGAAAAGAAACCCGTATGACTTACATGCGGGCCCCATAACAGGGCGGTCCCACTGTCATTGGCAATGCGTATACGCGCCTAAAGTTTCTCGCCCAACCCAAGTCTGTTCCTGCCTTTGACGCCTCGTGACGGAATCACGTAGGACGGCGAATCAATAGCGCAGAATCTCTCCTTCCAAATTCCAATCCCCAATCCAGTCCGCTCCGATTCCGCAACGCGCGCCCGCCGCCGCCGCCACCGGAGCATCGCCGTCGACCGATCTCGCGTCCTCCGACGCCCAGCCCGACCTTCCCCTCCAACCGCCGCAGCGCTGCCCGTGCCGGACCACCGGGGACCGCATCGACAGGCGCAGCGGTTACACGACCCGAGACTGTGACGTGTGGGAGAGAAAGTTCCCCAGCCATGGCGAGCGCGGATCTGCTGCGGAGGGAGGAGGAGGTCTACTCCTCCCTGTTTGATTCCACCAAAGGTAACGCCTGCACCGCCACTCTCTCCGATGGCGATGCTGATTTCGCCCCCAAATTGGGCGGAACGATTTTTGCTGAAATTGTGGCGTGTGGGCGCAGGCGATGGCGCAAAGTCGCGCTCACAGCTGATCGAGAGGAAGATTGAACTCCTCGAGGATATGGCCACCAGGGTGAGGATGCTCATCCTGATTGGTGTTTGCCTTCTGTACCTCTTGCCACCTTTTTTTTTTTTTCCTTCTGTGATGTGCATGCTTAAAGTCAAAAAATTTCTGTGCATTTCCTGTGATGATAAATAAAAAAATGAAATTGTGCAAAATCACATCGTCTATTTTTGCAGGCTTTAATGTAATGATGAAATATGTCTGATGTAAATGAAACATATTTGTTGTTGTGTATATATACTAGGGTTCCGCAGCTTGTTGGTTCACACATTACAATGTTATTATGCACAGGTCAGTAACCGGAGATCACGAAAGTGGATGAATGACCGTTTGCTGATTGAGCTTGTCCCGCGTCTTCATGTTGAAGAAATCAAAGGCCTATTCGCTCCTCCACCGTGGGGTAAGCTCCAGATTCTGCTTTAGCTTTTTAATGAAATTTTACTAACCTGGCAATAATCTTTGCTGTCATACTTGCACGGCTTGTGTTTTTAGATTGCTTCATGTATACGTGTGCTAGAAAAGCTCTGCAGTGTGTTTACAGGAGAATACATATCGTCTTCTCTTATAAGCATGCCCATTTTAAAACTTTCACCATGACTACAGTGCTGAAAATTTTGGAGTCAGGATATGCTCGTTGTACTTTCACTATCTGTTGCATAACTGTTACATTGCTTCATGTAATGGTGTATCAGAAAAGCTCTAAATTATGTTGAAATTTGACAGAAACATAGAGACAACCTTCTCTTAAGCATGCCCATTTTAAACTTTCACAAGGACTACAATCCTAAAATATTATTTAGTCGAACCATATGCTTGTTGATTTCTATTATGAATCACATTCTTTTGATTCAAATTCTTGTGTGGTATCACTCTTCCATTAATCATGGGCATCACATGCATGATATTTTCCTGTATATGTTTTGGAAAAGCTCATCTCTTCTATATTATAATGATTATGCAGGTGAGGAAGTGCCCTTGTCAGCATTCTGCAGGACAAGTGTTGGTGAATGGGATGCCTTCAGGAGCATTGACATGGATGCTGAAGTATGTAGATGTTAATGCCTGTCTTGCTAGCCACACTCTGTTCATCATTGTCCATAATTTAATTTAGTGGATCAGTTGTTCTTAGCAAGATTTTTCTTTTTTTGTAGGCAAGGTTGATGCAACATATGAAAAGATCATCGGAAAAACCCAGGAATCATGTGGATGAAGGGGAATTGATTGCGCTGAATGGTTGGCATCGAATAGATCGCCAAACTAGAGAAGCAATGAAGAGAAATTTCCTTCCTGATCTACTTGAAATATATGAAGTACTGCCTTCTTTCCTCAAGTTTAACCCCCCCCCCCCCCTCTTCCCCCCTCTTCAATCAAACTCGATTTGATTCAGCTTGTCAGTTGCTCACGTCACCTTGCTTCTGCCTTTTCATGTTTGCAGGAACGAGTTAGGGCCTTCATTGAAGATACTAGCGACAAGGATGTGCTTACGCTGAATGTCCAGGACCCATTTCAGAGGCTGCTTCTGCACGGTGTTTGTGAGGTGAGTTTGTTCCCAAGTCGAAGAAAATCCAACAGCTTCCTCCGGAAGAACATAGTTTATCTCTTAAACAGCTGCAGTGTTGATCATGGTTTGTCTATATGCAGTTCTACAACGTGACCTCGACAACCACGAGCAGTGTAAGAGATGGGAGGCCATGGAAGACAACCACCATCAAGAAGAGGCAGGGCACGGGTGTTCCCTCCAGAATCACATTAGTTAACTTTCTGAGGATGAAGAAGAATGGGTCCCATTGATGTTATGAGGACCTGAAGTTTGGGGACGCTCAGACCTTGCCTGAGTGTGTACTGAAGTATCTTATGTGCTCAACAATACAACAAATTTGTTGCTTTAGATTCCGTTTAGGCTGTTGGCAAATGTAAATTATCGGTATTTCCTTTTGAAACACATTACAAGGCAAGTGATGGGTCACTGGCAATCAAGCTCTTTCGGTTTGAAACCATTATAGTGTAGGAACTTTCGGTTCTACCAAGCCTCTTGTGGTGCCATTATTTGGGCGTCTTGTTGGCATCGACGTTGTCTTGTATTTGATCGAGCCCCTCTCGAGTTTCCTGAATTTCAAAGTTTGAACTCAAGTTAGGGAATGGGGTGTCATCTAAGTTCAAAGTTTGAACTCAAGTTAGGGAATGAAGTGTGATCTAACTTTGGACCTTATGGATTTTGTGAAATAAGTTTTGAGCTAGTGATGGGAATGTTTATTATGGCTAAAATTTTGTGGAGGGATTTGGGTGTGGAAATAAGTCTGGACTTGCTTTTTTATGTTTTGATGAAAGCTAGTAATGTTTATTAAGTTTTAAAAAAGTTTGATCAGATTTTGACCAAACATGAAGGATTTGTGAACGGAATGGTCCAGTATGTCACTTAAACGACGTTACAAAACTGCCAGAAGTTGAGTAGTACACCAAGGAAGAATAGAGAAAAATATGGAAGTAGAGTAGTGCACCAAGGAAGAAGAGAGAGATGACCCAGTGCTTCTTGTTTAGTTTTATTTTTACATTGAAGGAAGATAAACACATCACTCTTTCTTTTTTAGGAATAATAATCACCCTGTTCAGCTGCCTTTATCAGCACGGCTTATCAGCCGTGGTATATTATTTTTCTCTCACAGCAAAACAGTCACAGCCGCCGGCTTATAAGTCACAGAAACAGCCTATTATTTTTCTCTCACAGCAAAACAGTCACAGCCGGCTTATAAGTCACAGAAACAGCCTGCCGAACAGGGTGAATATTATTACAACTCTGCTACAAGTAGGAGGGGTAGATCATGGAACTGCTGATAGACACCATTGCTTGGGTACATTTGGTAACAATTGCACACACGGCTCCACCGTTGTTTGTTGCAGGCAGGTCTTAGGGTTAGGACTGCTCTGGATCTGGCACCGCCGGTGTGCTCTCCTGATGATTTGCGGCGTCGTCTTCGTCTTCGTCTTCGTCGGAGTCGTCTTCGTCCGAGTCGTCGGAGTCGTCATCGTCCTCAAAGTCTTGGTCTTTATGCTGCTGCGTGGGCAGTGCGCGACGACACAGCGGGCAGACAGCTTTAACCCGGAGCCAGCTGAAGATGCAGTCCGGGATGGAAGGCGTGGGAGCACGACGGCATCACCCTGAGCGTCTCCTTGGCGTTGGCGTCGAAATCCTGCAGGCACACGGCGCACTCCTCCGGCATCCCGGCGTCGCCGGCCCTCGCCTCCCGCAGACAACGCCGGATGGCGTCGTCGCTGGAGGCGGCGGCTCGAGCACGCTTGCGGTCGCGGACGTGTAAAAACCCGAGTCAGTTCCGTCCGCTCTCGAGACCACCGCCAGAGGTAGTCCATGTCGTCATAGTCGTGGCGTGCCAACTGGTAGTCGTACTCGTAGAACGTCATCTCGCCATCGACGAGCACCGGCATAGCCACCCGAACCCGACGGGAGCCAACGGCTGGAGCATCGGAAGCAGCGACTGTGTCATCCATGTCCCGGCTCCTCCTGCGGCGGCCACTGACGGCCGGAGAGGACATGGCGGCGGCGGCGGCGGGCGGAGAGTAGTTAGTAGGATGGATGAACACGAACGAGATGATGGAGCAAATCTTACCAGTGAGGGGATCTGGTGCTCTGCCTCTGCTTATATCGTCGATCTGGTTGCCGGTCCAAGTCGTATTCGAGTCGACTTCGGAAGGGGAACGAACGATTTGGGATCTGGCTGGGGCTGGGGGTGACGTCGCCCTCATTTTATTTTGGTGCCCGTCCGTTTAGCGCGTAAAATATGCACGGGCCCACTTCCATAGAGAAACCGACCACCACGGTTCATCTTCTTCACCAAGGCCAAGGCCATGTTTACATGCCAAACTTTTGGGGGGGCAAAGTTTGCATAGCAAACAGCGTGTCACACTGTAGCAATTTTGTTTTTATTTGGTAATAATTGTCCAAACATTGATTAATTAGGCTTAAAATATTCATCTCGCAAAGTAGAACAAAATGGTGCAATTAGTTTTTGATTTCATCTACATTTAGTACTCCATATATGTATCGATATTTTGATGTGATAGAGAATCTTCTTTTTTATAGTGGAATTTGAGGGTGAATTTGAGTATTTAAACAAGGGCCCAAGACTGACGGGTTCTAGTATCAATTTAATTTAATTGGGCAAGGGGGGGGGGGGGGATTGGCTCTGTTTATGCTGAGCTTCTTCCACACGTGCTACTTCGTGCTCGCTCGAGAGCAGGCTGCTCGGTGCTCGCCTACCTACTACAAGCCCAAGGACAACATGTTTCCACTCGATTGTTTCAACATCGCTTGATTACTCGACATTAAGTTTTTTGTTTTAATGTCAGTAGATTTATTTATCAATTCTGCTCAGCTATCTTTATTCTGCCCTTGATACACTTTATTCAGGGATGTCTTATACACTTGCTTTTTGTTCTATCATATCATATTACAAACAATGGATACTTTTCAATTTAGTGTAAAATGCAATGTCTGGTTAACCTAACAAAGATAGAAATAACTACCAGCAGTGTAATCTTGATGATATTAAGTTGTTACTGCAACTTTGCAAAATCATTTTATGACAAAAAAAAAAGTGTTGTATGAAAGATCAGGCCGAGGATGGTGCCTAATATAAAGTCATTGGAAAAGTAAAGAGAGACCATCCTGCACGCCAATTTTAAAATGGAATTTGATCAGTTTTATCAGTTGCTGAACATTTAGTTTTATCAGGTGCTGAACATGGAGTTTGGTCAGAAACTATTTGTTGTCTACAGTTATTTTTGATAGCATCTGATAAAATAGCACAAGAACATGAATTAATTTAGTTGGCAACATGTCATCTTCACTCCAAATCATTTGGAGTGAACCTTCAGTCGGGACAATGGAAAGATCTGAGTTTTTCAAATAGGTTTCGGCATGCCAATTGTGTCACCTATGCAGGATCTTTGCAACTTCTGAGAAGAACATTTACAGCAATGTGCATTTCATTTTGGACCGCTTGTTTGATATATAGTTTTTTTCCCTACTGATTTAGCATAGCCAGTTTACTACTTCTCATAGTTCTGATGTGGTATATCAAATGCAGGTGCCCAAAAGACCATTAGTAAAAAAGGAAATATTAAAGAAAGAAAAATATATCAAATAGATATTCAGTTTTTATTTGTCTTTTGCTGGTGGCTACCGTGCTCCTATGATTCTGATATATGTCTTGTATATGTGAATTGGAGAAAATCAGAATACTCATTATGCGGCGTTGTGGTGCCATTAGTTTCTCCAATTTTACCCTTGCGACTGACCAGGTTGTTACAACTTAAATATATGATTAATTACCCTCATTGTTATCCATCTACATCTACAGGATTAGAGAGGGACAGAGATCGGGCTTGGAGAGTAGAAGAGATTATATCAAAGCATCTGCACTTGGACAGAAACGTTAAGGTAATAGAGAATTTGCATGATTTTGTCAGTTTATGCAGCCTGAACTTGTTTAGCATTGGCCAGTTGACACCGATTTTTCATAATGCACATTCCTGATTGCTTGTGCGAATCAATATCTGCTGTTTCTTAAAAAGAGCACGGCTACCACGCAGGATCGAGGACGTGGCTCCGATGTGCCTGCGCTGTGCTGCCAAACATCTGTGGCCACGACACCCTGCTACTCAGCTGCCAGGCGCACCACCCCAGTTCTGTGACGTTCCTTCACTCCACCGGTGAGCAGTCCAAACCCCAAACCCCCGCCTTTCATTGTCATAATTTCCTTTCAGCTCCCTGCAATTAGTAGTTTCAGTGTCACTGTGGTTTCAGATTTCAAAATAGCACATTTGATGGCCAATTAGTAGTTTCAGAGTCATTGTGGTCGATTATTAAATCAGCAGTTTATATTGGTGAAAATATTCAGGGGTGCACAGATTATTATGCACTAGACTTTTCTTGTATGCAGTAGAAGAACAATGCCAAGAGTTTTGAACTGCTCCTGTTAATATGACACTGAAAAAATGCAACCTGTTCTAGCAAGGCAATAATATGGTCCGCTGGCCATTATGAAAACTGTATTCTTGCTATGCTGGATTTTTAGTTACTGCACTGTAAAAGAAATATTAAAATGGCAAGGTTGCTACACCCTCAGTAGTATAAATGAATGAGTCCTCGCTTTTTTTTTTGCTGTGAAGCATGCAAAATTACAGATGATATGATATTTGTACTTTGATTAGAAATCACATCCAAGGTAGTAGTTAACTTGGTAGCATATGTATGCCTTTTCCAATTGCATTACTCTGCGAACCTATTCGAATTGGAATGCATTGCAAACCTACATATTGTCAAAATTTGTTCAGTCCTGCTGCAGGTAAGAATTTGTACTTTGAATTTGTTCAGTCTTTGCAGGATATCTATGAATATGGACCTCAAAAATAGAATATTGCAACAATTGAAATTATGTAAAAATATAATGTCCTTGCGTCGAACTAGAATTATCATACTAATTTTCCCCTGTGGTACTAATGTAGATCTCACTGTCGTGACCCTGAAAATCGTTGAACTGACAATTTTAGAGCTTTCTAACAGAGCATGTACGTTGGTCTTTGGTTGAACTTCCATGTGCATCCATGTCGCTTATTGATGCAGTTTTTTTCCACGTGCATCCATGTCGCTTATTTCCTAGGTTTGTGTTGTAATTTCTTCAACCTTGATATGGAATGTTTAGATAGTCCACACATCAATTTTCTTGCCGTGCAGTTACTTTAGGTGTAAAACTTCAGATATATGCATCCACCTGCAACTGTTGTGATAACTTTTAGATGTAACAATATAGGGTATGCACTGCTCTCAGGCGAGATTGAACACGAAAAAGGTGCATCAAGGCGTGAATAAGGAAGAAGTCACCTTTGTTGATTTTCGAGTTGAGGACCAACTGTGCTCCGAAAGTGAGAGAAGAGACCTGACTAACCGACATCTACATCAAGTGAAACAGACGAAGTAGCTCAAACAGAGTTAGAAATGAAGCCGAAGCAACACCTTCTTGTGAATCTTAAAAGAATGTTTTTTCTAATCCCTGATGTGGAGTTATCTCATTGTATTCAATGTACTGAAAGGAGTAGTCTCAGTGTGAAGTTTGAAGTTGGGATGGCAGCTCTGGTCTTTGTAACTTATGGAATTTAGATATTTTCACTGGATCAAACATGAGAATTGTTTTATAGAATATTGGCTCTGCTTTGAGTGAGTTGTTCTCTGAACTGCCTTGGTTTTTGAAAATATCATCAGCTAATGTGTAAGCAGATAATTATCCAAAGTCAGTGATGTACTAATGTGAGCACTGCATTGTTTGCACTTAAATCTATATCTCCTATGAAGATAAACCCCACTAAGCTATTTCTCTGCCTCCTCCTTGCACCACGTCAGCGAATTTCAGTTACCTCCATCGTTGATCCAGTCCATCCTACGCCAGCGCCGGCCGCTGTCCTTCCCCGACCCCTTGCCTCCATCCCCTCTCGCGTGCCTCCACCACCCCGTCACCAGCAGCGAAACTGCATCCACCAGTTCTCAAAATTAAAGGCCCGTCACTTTGGCTTATCTTCCATCTATGTCTTCTTCCGATTCACAGACTATGGGTGTATTTAGTTTCTCATTTCACCTAAAAAATTTTAGATTTTAGCCTATTATTTTATAGAATAAAACTAAACACCATGCAAAATTTTTAACAAAAAGGTATACATTTTCTATTTTAGATTTTAGCCTCAAGAGACAAAAAAAAATTAATCAAAAAACTAAAAAGCCCTCACTCACCTTATGAAAAATTTGGTATTTTGGATGAAACTAAATACACCATGAAAATTTTAGCATTTTATATTTCATCGTTCCAAAGTAGTTGACATTTTGCATTTTGCATTCTACGAGGAACTAAACACAACCTATATAAGAGGCTTCTCAAGTGCACAACACGAGACGGATTTATATATGTTTTAGAGTCGATTCATCTCAAATATACAAAGTGATGTTTTCTACCTACCTGGAAGATTCGAGCTTGAGCCATACAGTAGGTATGCTAGACGAGGTAGCCCGTCGTCGCCGCCGCGAGCCCGTCATCGTCGTCACCGCGAGCCCGTCTCCGCTGCCGCCGGCTGTGAGTCTGTCACAGTACATCTAGATCGGCGTTGGTTGCCGGCTCGCAGGAGAGGCACGGTAGCTGCTGGCCGGCTGTTGGGGAGGAGCTTGCCAGTTGGGGAAGAAGGAGCTGCGCGCGAGGCCGTCTGAGACAAGTGCCGCGTCGAGGCCGTGGGGAGAAACCGTGGACGGACCGCCGGAGTGGCATCGCCGCGTGACCCGGTTTGCCTGTGCGGAACGAGGCTGAGTCTTTGTCTAACATGATTTTTTTTAAAGTTCTTTATGTGGAGTTGTGGATCCATCTGAAGGTGAAGTCGATTATTTCTTTCTGCCTGCATGTAGCGTTCTCTCTTATGAATCGACTGCGGATCCTCAAATACACAAACAAGATGGTACTGTGTTTTGCCTTCATGTGCAGTGCTCCGACAAAAGCATACAAATCACCAAGCGTGCTATATCCTTCTTTGATACCCGGCCCCTTCTTTTTCCTTTTGCACCTATCTACAATTCATTTCATTAGGCAAGGAGAGAACACTGATCCCACCACATGCAGCACATCATCCGTCTCTCCTGTTCAGTGCCACTGGCTGATTTGTTTGTCATGAATTAGTCCACGGGTATTTTTATCAGTGTACGCATGTTATCCTTGATTCCTTGCAGTCGCCGATCAGGTATGCTATTTTGTGATGTCCCGCTATCCCCACTGCCCCCGTTAGCTTTTTTCCTTGCTTCTATGAATCTGATTATTTTGCAGGACTACATCCATTCAGTTGTTGCATCAACAAATCAAGTGTTGGGGGTGCAGCAGGTTGTGGGAACCCCCTACGGCGCGAACCGGCCACAACGCCGCCACCGGGCGGTGAGGCCACATGCTGAGATAGCGCTCCCTGGGCCGAAGAGATTTCGGATCAGGGGGACGTCTGACTCGGCGATGGTTGACCGCGTGTCGATCTCGCCTGGGGTCACTTTCGGCAGCTGATCGTGGGCCATAACTGCGGCTTGAGCATTACACTGGACAAGATAGGCTCTCATCCCGAAGCGACGAGGTTTTGACCAATAGGACGTCGGCAAGATGGTGAGCGGGTTCGGTCGTTCGTCCTATGGGGAAATGCACCGAATAGGTGCGACGCGAGCCGAGAGGACTTCGGCATGAGGGGAATGATCTCGATCGGATACTCGGTGATAGGGGAGCACCGAGCGGATAAGGCGCGAACCGAAGGGGTTTCGGCTACCAGGAGGTGATCTCGGTTGGAACTTTTCCTTTGTGCAGGTGGAACCAGCTCGTACGAAAGACGGCGCAAGGGATCTAACAAGAGGGCCCGGCACTAGGTCATGGGCCCGAGCCGGTCGGTCGTTGGCGGAGCAGGAAGAATCTTCAGATGAAAGGACCAAAATACCCCGCAGGGCTAGATTGCATGTTCCTTCTAGGGTAGGTAGGAGGGTATTTGGTCCGCCGGCCTTCATCCACCTTGTATAAATACTGCCCCATGGGGGATTGTGAAAGCCAGAGGACAATTGGAATAAATTCTTGATCCCCGTTCCAGTGTCCGTTTGTTCTGCTGAGTCTCGTTCACACCCTTCGGCTGCCATCGTGCCGAAGGGGGGCCATCAGTTCTGGTACAGAACAACATCAAGTTTCTTTCAAAAGCATATCTCAGTCGTATTTTCTTGCCGAGTGATATATGTTGATACTATTAAACCATAATGATTCCTGCATTACTAACATAGTATTTCTTAGTGGTTTACATACAAATACATTTGTATTTCCTCTTGACTACCCGCGGCAATGCGCGGGGAATTCTTCTAGTTTGATATGCTTTGAATTAGTGAGACTTAGAGCTAATGCAATTAAGTTCACTACTGGATGTGCTGAATCAGGGAAACATGAAAACTTACTGGCTTAGCTATTTCCTTTCTTTTTTGAAGTAAAATATCTATTAATCATTTTGTCCAGCCAACTCGTTGGATACTGGAACAACGTATTCTGGTAACTTGCTGCCAATGTATGAGCTATTGAAATACAAGCCGCAGGGTAATGAGAAAGAGCTCTGAAGAAAATCATATATCATTTTTGCTCTTATTTCTCTACTACTAAACACAGTGCCTAAAAAAGATCTATCAAAGAGGAGAAAAAGGTAGAACCAGATACACCCAGACCTAGGTATCGTGATTGTGCTAAGGAGCGTCGTGAAGATCAAAACGCAAACTGTGAATCTGCGGGGCTTGGTACTTTTCATGCTGTAGAACCTCCTGCGGAACAGATTTGAGGTAACAGATCACATGCTTCATTTCTCTGAAGCTTTTATGTGTGCTTACTGTTGACACTAAAAAATGTTCCAAGAAGGTTTTAAGTATTATGAACGAGTTATAAACGTTTTGGACATGGTGGAGGTCAAATGGCGCGACTAAACAGCGAGCCAGATGCGCGGAGAAGACGGCGAACCGCGGTGAGCCACCCCGAGTCGGTTTAGCCGGTTTTGCTAGCCTCTAGTCGGCTTAGCCGACTGCCTGAGTCGGCTAAGTCGACTTCCCCCTGATGCCGCCGGTGGGCGTGCCTGAGCCCGTAAAAGTCGGCTTAGCCGACTCCCCCTGTCGGCTAAGCCGACTCTGCCTGGAAACCGAGAAGGACACCTCCTAAAGTCGGTTTTTGGTATATTTTCAACATGAAAAACTTGGAGAACGCATCTTGGAGATGTTTCCTACTGGGATAAGACCACCCCCTCTATATATATGAGAGGATCACGGCCGATTGAGTTCCCATCTATCCAATCAACAAAACAACAACCAAAACTTCTATCTTACCCTAGTTTTCTCCTTTTAACCCTCTACCCTGCTGTTTAGCAAGCCTCTCCACGAGATTTGTCAGCATCCTAGGCGGCCTTGCTGGTCCTAGAGGATCCTCCACGTGCTTCTCCCTGACGGATCCTTCCGAGAGTTGTTCGGGAGCCGTTTTGATCAAGAACGAGCTCTACATCGGCCCTATCGATCTCTAGATCGGTTAGGCCGGTTACACTTCGTCTCTGGCTGCGTTGCAGGTCTTGTGAGACCTCTTGGGTGTCCAAGGCCCTCGCTGGTGTGTTGGCTTAGAGCGATCTTCAACGTCAACATACTTTTTGGTGACTCTGCTAGGGAACGCTAGACGAAAGATCAAGTTTTCCTCCATCAACATGGGAAGTAACATTGAAGATACTGGGGATAGGACCCAAGTCCCTCATGAGGGCAACATCAACCATCCCATGAACATCGTTGAGCTTCCTGAAGAAATGAAGCAACAAGTGGAGGCCAAGTTCAACGCCGTTCTGAAGGCTTTTCTTCAGAGTTGCACTAAAGATCGGCAGGAAAATGTCACTCAATTCAGGGAGCCGGATTTCAGCGAGTTGATCACTTCTACATCTTCTGCACCCGCTGCACCTGAGGTAAGATCTTCTAAACCTAAGTACGATGACATTGTCGATCCTTACCCTACACATGCCAATTATGCTACTATGATAGATGATCATAAGAAAATAATAGATAATAATCTTCTCACTACTGTAAACATGAGCATGGCCCTTTTGATAAGTTAGAAGGGAAAACAACCGATGACAATGCATTGGGTGTTGATTCTTCTTCTAAAAATCCTGAATTTGGCATGCCTTTGAATTTTTATGACAATCAAGGTTTATATGCAGCAGCAAATAAAGGCAAATCGGTCTTTTCGGCAATTGAAATCGATAAGACCGGTTTAGCTGAAAGTGCTCTATCTAATCAAGTGGTTGTCTATGGTCAAAATTCAGCTCGAAACACTCGAACCAATCAAAGACTAGCAACAAGTCGAGCTTTGGCAGGGAAAAATATTCTCCCTAACCCACCGAAGTCACCAAGCCAAGTTCCCATACTTGATGATACACCTGTTGCTCCCTCTACCGATTTCAATGACACTTTGAATCGATTTAGGGAGGAATTATCTAAATCACTTGAAGAGAGTTTAGGTGTACAAATCAAGCCTAGTAGGACTACTTCCCGTAAGCCGTACCCTTCACACTTTGATTTTATGAAAGCACTTGATGGGTGGAAGGTACCTGATTTTAATAAATTTAGTGGTGATGATAGTAAATCTACCATGGAGTATATTAGTATGTTTCTTGCACAATTTGGTGAAGCTACTGCTTATAATTTTATGAAAGTTCGCAATTTTCCATTGTCCCTTACTGCTTTTGCATGGTTTACTTCATTACCAGGTTGCTCTATTGGTTCATGGGCTGAACTAGAAGAAAAGTTTCACAGTCATTTTTATACCGGTGTCCATAAAACTAGATTGTCTCATCTTGCATCGGTTCGTCAAAGTCATGATGAGCCTGTTTTTGATTTTGTTAAGCGATTTAGAGAAATTAAGAATCGATGCTTTCATTTAATGATTTCTGAAAGAGATCTAACTGACTTATGCTTTGCTGGTTTACGTCTTGGTATTAGGGATAAACTTGAACATTATGAGTTTGTGAATGTTAATCAACTATTGCAAAGGACCGTTTCAGCTGAATCGTGCCTTAAAGAATATCGTGAAACTTATAAGTCTAATCGTCATAATGTGCATGTTGTTGATGATCATTTCGATTGTTCTGATGATGATAATAAAGAAATTTGTCCCACTGAAATTAAATGGCCAGCAGAGAATAATATGGTTACTTGTCCATCCCTCAAACCGATTCATAAGAATCTGGGTGAAGAGATGAAGTTTACTTTTGATTTTTCTAAATGTGACCGAATCTTTGATGAATTATTGAAATTCGGTTATATTAGAATTAATTATACATTGCCTTCAGCTGATGAGTTAAAAAGAGAGCTTATTATAAATATCATAATTCTTTTTCTCATGCCACTAATAATTGCAATGTTTTCCGTCGGCAGGTCCAATCGGCCCTTAATGAGGGACGATTGAGTCTGTCTGATATGCAAGTTGATAAGGTCCCTTTTCCAATGCATGCAATTGAAGTAGGACCACCCGCTATTTTGATTCGTCCCAAGCAAGCCGATACAACTCAAGGCAAGAATGTGCTTATCGGCGAACCACGTGTAGCATCGAATGTCGAAACGAATTCGGGACGCAAGGTGGTGCTAGGGAAGAATGATGAAGGCAAGAATAAATTAAAGATTACCACTGGATCAATGCAGTATTTGAGAAGACAACAGTGGTATAAAACGGTGGCGGCACAGCAGAGGCCGGCTAGGCCAACTAGAGTAGTCGGCCAGGCCGACTCCACCCAGCAGCAGGGCTAGTCGGCTTAGTCGACTCAGCCTCCCTCTCAGCCAAGTTGGCTGAGCCGACTGCCCCAGTCGGCTTAGCCGACTCCCCTGGTTCCAGCAGCTTTGGCTCCTTCGGCGTTCAAGTTCTGTGCACATTTATTCCACACAGGTCGGGGATTGGTACTTGGAAGACGAATGAGAAGAAGAACCAAGGGAAGCTTGTGGTGAGACCACCATGCACTTTTGATAGGCTCATGGACAAGTATAAGCAAGAAAAGGTCGATTCTGAGAATCGGCCGTTAAAAAAAGAGAATCTACTCCGCCTAAGCGAGAAGATGACAAGGTTAAGCAATTGGCGATGATAAAACCAGCAGCTCCAGCTTAGAAAGTTGCTCCTCGTGTATCTCATTGGGGACCCCTGATTCCACCTCCAGTCACACCATAATGGGGTCCTTATGGAGTTTGGGTGTCGTATCCCTCGCCTGCACCTATGCAAGGCTAGCAAAGAAGGAAAGAGCCTGCTGATCCAGTTCAAAAACCTTCCGTTTTTAGTCGATTGAACAATGGTCAATTGAGCTCTAGCGGTGTGAATCAAGGTTAGATGATTACATTCAAGACTTCAGCTTCACAGGGTTCAGAAAAGGGCACCAATGCGACAGGTCTACATGCCTAAGAATGTTGAGGCTCTTGTTATTCCTCCACCAAGAGCTAGGCCTCAATCAGTCATCACAATCAGCTCTATGGAAGCTCCTATCATTAACCATGATGGGCCGATTATAATTGAAAAAACTCCAGCGCAAAAGCAAGATGAAGTTCCTAAAGAAGTTGCTGGAAATGAGAAGAGAGAGCTCATCGAAGGAGATCCCAAGTATCGCAAACCTGTGTGGTGTCCTCGTGTGTTGAATAAAACCTAATGACGCAAGTTGCAGTGCGCCCGACATAAGCAACAGAAGTAGGAGATGCTTGCCAAGATGGGGGATGAAGTCCTAAACCCCGGGCATGTCGAAAGCTCTCTGAAAGGTCAAGATGACGTCGCTGCCACTGGCCAGTCGGCTAAGCCGACTCTTATGCTGAGCTAGTCGGCTTAGTCAACTCCAGAGTCGGCTAAGCCGACTGCCTCGGTTTGCGAGTCGGCTCCCCTTGCTGATACTGTGCCAGAGGCCCCAGAATCGGTCTGGCCAACTCCAGGGTTGACTGAGCCGACTCCTACTATCTCGGTGTCCTCCGAGGTGTCCTCTGATGATTTTGCTTCCACTGTTGCTGCTATGGTTCACATGGAGGTGCCTGAGGTTCTTGATGAGAAGATGGTTGACTATGAAGCTACTCCGGAAATAGGGGAGGTCAATGTAGTTGTTTTGTCCGCCGATTACTACATCGTTGAAGATGATTCAGCCGCAGCAGTGTTCAACTTCCTGATACAGGATGCCATATTTAAGAAGCCAGAACAATCTGTCAATCATCTCAAGCCTTTGCATGTGAAGGGCCATATCAATGGTACTTTGGTCCATAAAATGTTGGTGGATAATGGGGCAATTGTGAATGTGATGCCATATGCACTTTATAAGAAGCTTGGTGGCACTGATGAGGAACTGGTGAGGACCAATATGACGATTACTGGAGTTGGAGGAGGTGCTCCTATTCTAGCTAGAGGGATTGCTAATATGGAACTCACTATTAGAAGCAAGACCCTAGCCACGACATTCTTCGTTGCAGATGTGCAAGGTAGCTACAGTTTAATACTTGGGCGTAATTAGATCTATGCTAATTGTTGCATACCATCTAGTATGCATCAATTTCTTATTCAATGGGTAGATGATGCCGTGGAGATTGTGTATTCAAATTCATCGGCTGAAGTAGCTACAACCGATGCTCTCAAGCTTAGGGGGCATGATGCTATTGATTGCTTGTCTGGCAGAGATCTTTCTAGCTATGAATTTATTAGTGTTACTAGGCAAGGTGGTTTTATTTCTATATCTTTGAAGCCAATTGATAATAGACTCAATATCATTATGTAATTATTTATTAATGAATACAAATATTGAATGGTTGAAACATCGTGTTGATCAGTATCGGGCTAATAAGACCGATGCCTATGAAGCAATTGATGATTTTGATGAGCTTGATAAGTTGGGCCAAGGATTTACATCGGCCGACCCTTTGGAGCAGGTCAATATTGGGGATGGCTCTGTGCCCCGGCCGACGTTTATAAATAAAAACTTGGAAGCCGATTACAAATTTGGGCTAATTGCGCTTCTCAAGGAATATATTGATTATTTTGCATGGAATTATACAGAGATGTCTGGGCTGAGTCGAGAGCTTGTTGAGCATCGGCTTCCCATCAAGGATGGATTGAAGCCATATAAGCAACACCCCTGCCGATTTAATTCTACAATTTATGATCGGGTTAAAGAAGAGATTAATCGACTCTTGCAAGCGGGGTTCATTTAGCCATGCAGGTATACGAAGTGGGTCTCTAATATTGTTCCTGTTGAGAAGAAAGATTCTAGGAAGATCAGAGTTTGCATTGATTTTAGAGATCAGAATAGAGCTACTTCGAAAATTGAATATCCTATGCCTATAATCGATATGCTTATCAATGATGCTTTAGGACACCGGGTTATTAGCTTTCTTGATGGTAATGCCGGTTATAATCAGATTTTCATGGCTGAAGAAGATGTGTCGAAGACGACCTTTATATGTCCTGGGTTTGTTGGTCTCTTTGAGTGGGTTGTGATGACATTTGGGCTAAAGAATGTAGGTGCTACTTATCAAAGAGCTATGAATTTGATTTTCCATGATCTAATTGGGGTGATTATGGAGGTTTATATTAATGATATTGTGATTAAATCGGCTGCCCATAAATCTCATTTGGCCGATTTGCGTCTTGCTTTTGAGAGGATGCGCCGTTATGGATTGAAGATGAACCCACTCAAATGTGCTTTTGGAGTATCGGCTGGAAAGTTTTTAGGCTTCATAATTCATGATAATGGCATAGAGATTGGTCCCAAGAGGATAGAAAAGATTAAGGGAGTTCAGGCACTGAATCTGAATTCACTTGGGGGACAGAACAACAAGAGGCATTTGAGAAGATAAAGGAATATCTATCAACACCATCTGTTCTTCGTGCACCAAGGAGAGGAGTTCCTTTCAAATTATATATTGCTGCCGAAGATAAGATAATTGAGGCTATTTTGACTCAAGAAGACGAAGGTAAAGAATATGTAATTGCTTATCTTGGTTGCTGTCTTCTCGATCCCGAGACAAGGTATGCCCATATAGAAAAAATTATGCTTATCACTGTACTATGCTTGTTCCAAGATGAGACATTATCTTTTGTCTAGTACATGTGTTGTTGTTTGCTAGGCCGATGTGATAAAACACATGTTATATCGGCCAATTCTTCGTGGAAGGATCGATAAATGGGCATACACACTAATTGAATATGATTTGACTTATGAACCATTGAGAGCTTTAAAAGGTCAAATCCTTGCTAATTTTATTGTCGAGCATGGTATTGAATTGGATAATGAAATCAATTACCTTACTTTTACTCCCTAAAAATTATATTTTGATGGATTGGTTTGCAAAGATGGCCAAGGTGTTGGTATTGTGCTTATTTCCCCTAGTGGTTCTGAAATTGAGATGTCAAGCCGGTTGAATTTTCATTGCGCTAATAATCAAACCGAATATCAAGCTCTATTATTCGGGTTGATTATGTTACGATCCATGGGAGTAAAACATGTTGAGGCCTATGGTGATTCCTTGCTGGTGGTACAACAGGTTGCTGGTGAATTTCAATGCTTAGAAGGGTCACTAAGAGTTTGTCTTGATGATTGCCTTGATATCATTGGTTCTCTTGCCGAATTTCAAATCTGGCATGTTCCGAGGCATGAAAATCAAAGGGCCAACATGTTAGCTCAACAAGCATCTAGCTATGACGTCGGTGGGCGTAACTTTCACATTTAAGAAAAGCCGATGCATGAAGATTTAGAATTTTTCCGTGCAGGTACAGACGAGTCGGCTAAGCCGACTGCTCTAGTCGGCTTAGCCAACATCCTGATGGATGCTAGCTAGTCAGCTTAGCCGACTTCCCCTATGCACTAGCCCAGTCGGCTAAGCCGACTGACCCAGTCGGCTTAGCCGACTCACCTGTGGTCGACCCGGTCAATCTGCCTAAGAAGCTTTCAAATCGGTCCAGCGGAACTTCCAGTGATGTTGGTGCCGATTTATGTGATTGGAGGACTCCCTTGTTGGCATATCTATGTGATCCAAGTGCTAAAGTTGATAAAAGTGTTCAGCAAAGTGCTTTCAAGTATATGTTGCATAATGATGAGCTTTACCGAAGAACCGCCGAAGATTTGCTATTAAAGTGCTTAGGATCTGATCAAGCAAGAGTGGCTATGGGGGAAGTCCATGAAGATATTTGTGATACGCATCAATCGGCCCCGAAGATAAAGTGGTTGTTGCGTAGAGCCGGTTTTTATTGGCCTACCATGATGGCTGATTGTTTTTGATACTATAAAGGTTGTGAAGAGTGCCCAAGGTTTGAGAATGTTCAGCTTGTGCCTGGTGCTATGCTTCATCCTATCATCAAGCTATAACCTTTTCGTGGTTGGGGGCTAGACTTTATTGGCTAAATTCATCCCCCATGTTCCAAAGGATACCGGTTTGTATTGGTTGCTACAGATTACTTCACTAAGTGGACCGAGGCAGTTTCTTTGAAGAATATGACACACAAGGAGGTGATTGAGTTCATTACTGAGCATATCATACATAGATTCGGCATCCCTCAGACATTAACTACAGATCAAGGGACATCATTTGTGTCTAAAAAGGTGAGGGAATTTGCCAAATTATATAAGATCAAGTTACTCAATTCATCTCCATACTATGCTCAAGCTAATGGCCAAGCTGAGTCTAGTAATAAGGCTTTGATCAAGCTCATCAAGAAAAAGATTGAGGAGAATCAAAGGAGGTGGCATGAAGTTTTGTCTGAAGCTCTATGGGAATATCGCATTTCAAGGCATGGGGCTACAAAAGTTACTTCTTTTGAGTTGGTATATGGTCAAGAGGCCGTGTTGCCTGTCGAGGTAAATTTGGATGCATACAGGCTTGCTAAACAAAATGATGTATCATCCGTTGTGTATCATGATTTGATGATGGATAACATCGATGAGGTAACTGATGTAAGATTAAAGGCTCTAAAGGAGATAGAGAAAGACAAAGCTCAAGTTGTCAGGGCATACAACAAAAAAAGTCAAGAGCAAATCTTTCTAAGTAGGAGAATTAGTGTGGAAAACCATACTACCTATTGGATCGAAGAGCAATTAGTTTGACAAATGGTCACCTAACTGGGAGGGTCCTTACAAAGTGATCAAAGTCATATACGGTAATTCCTATTTGCTAGAGACATTACAAGGTAAACGTCTCAATAGAGCATTCAATGGGAGGTACTTGAAAAAGTATTTTTCAAGTGTTTGGCAGGAAGCCTAAGAGCTCCCCAAGTTATGGACGATACATGTATCGCCCTTAGAACAACAATGGCCGATGTATACATCGCCCTCAGTCGCTGAGCAGCCGATGAGATGGGTATCGTTGCTGTTCAGTTTTTATTGTATTTTGGCTCAATTAGGTGTTTTCAGATTCATGCATTATTCACCCGAAAATAGGGGGGCATATGTTGACACTTAAAAAATGTTCCAAGAAGGTTTTAAGTATTATGAACGAGTTATAAACGTCATGGACATGGTGGAGGTCAAATGGCGCGATTAAACAGCGAGCAAGATGCACGGAGAAGACGGCGAGCCACCCCGAGTCGGCTTAGCCGACTCTGGCAGTCGGCTTAGCCGGTTTTGCTAGCCTCTAGTCAATTTAGCCGACTGCCTGAGTCAGCTAAGTCGACTTCCCCCTGATGCCGCCAGTGGGCGTGCCTGAGCCTGTAAAAGTCAGCTTAGCTGACTCCCCCTATAAACCGAGAAGGACACCTCCTAAAGTTGGTTTTTGGTATATTTTCAACATGGAAAACTTGGAGAACGCATCTTGGAGATGTTTCCTACTGGGATAAGACCACCTCCCTCTATATATATGAGAGGATCACGACCGATTGAGTTCCCATCTATCCAATCGACAAAACAACAATCAAAACTCCTATCTTACCCTAGTTTTCTTCTCTCAACCCTCTACCATGCTGTTCGGCAAGCCTCTCCACGAGATTTGTCGGCATCCTAGGCGGCCTTGCTGGTCCTAGGAGATCCTCCATGTGCTTCTCCCTGACGAATCCTTCCAGGAGTTGTTCGGGAGCCGTTTCGGCTAAGAACGAGCTCTACATCGGCCCTATCGATCTCTAGATCGGTTAGGCCGGTTACGCTTCGTCTCTTGCTGCGTTGCAGGTCTTGTGAGACCTCTTGGGCGTCTAAGGCCCTCGCTGGTGTGTTGGCTTGGAGCGATCTTCAACGTCAACACTTAGTTTATCATATGTTTAAATGGAACTCTAATTTTTGCACTGTTTTTGTTATAGACTGGCAGAGATAAACTAAGCACACAAATCGATCTCATCTAAGAAAAAGTATAACATTAGCATTAGATAACCTGTTTTTGTTACAGGCTTGGAGCTTTTATGTGTGCACACAAGATTTCAATTGAGAAAATGGTGTGATTCTAATGTTACAGGTTATGTAATGCTAATGTTATACTTTTTCTTGGATGAGATCGATTTCCCTTTTTATGGGGAAAGGTCGCTTGGTGAAAAAGCGGGGCATTCCTGTGCATGAGCTGTCTGAATCATGACTGGAAAAGTGATAAGTGTTTAACATAGTCTTCCATATTTGGTAAACGCCCTATGTCCCCAATTCAGAACATCATTTTCTTAAATGAAATTTAAGTAGTTAGTTTGAAATTTAACCCTAAGCAACTAACCAGTGAATACTTATAATCCAAAGAAATGTGACATTGTATGGTGTGATCCAGTGACTCAGATTCCACTTTTGCACTTCCATCATATGAACTGCTCTTTGATTGACATTCTATTTCCACTTTATGCTATGGTGATTGGAGCATACACATCTTGTCAAAGGGCTTGGACTATGTTCTACATCATAAAGGAGTGAAGTTGAAAAGAAACCTGATGCAGAGGATGGGAAGGATTTAAAGTCAAGGTACTTGCCACCATTGTACAGTTTTAGCCTTTTTTTATGAACATTTATAGTTTTAGTCTTATGTCACAGTTCTCATACTTTTCTCTATATGATTGTAACAGAGTACGGTTTAAAAAATTTATATATGTAGTTTTCATTTTGAATGCTGTAATTGCCCATAATAGTGACTATCTTGTGCATAATATTCACTAGTACAGCCTTAATCAGTGTACTGAAGAATAGAGTAGAGGTGCCAGCATAGGCTATTATCATTGAGTAGTTAATATTGTAAAGTTATTGTCTTTCTCATAGCAAGCATGCTAATGATCTTTATCTTTTAATCCAACCAGGAGGAGGGGACTAACCAATGATATTCCAAGTTTCCAACAGCTCTTCATAGGAGCAAAGCTGATTGCCGTGTTCTAGAGGTATTAGATAATATATATGATGTATACCATGTTGAAGTGTATCGTTTTTCGAAAGATCTTGTTGGAGTGTATCGTGACTTTTCATAATAACCTTCTCTGCAGGAGAGATGGTAACTGTCAGCGTGGATGGTTCTGTACTTAACAGGATTGCTAAAATTATGACATGCCTTCAACTTGTATCTTCAGGGAAGGTCTTAAAGAAAAAGAAAAAGAGAGAGATTATAGAAAAAAGGTCTATTCTTGATAGTAAATGTTGTAGCCTGTTGAGTTAGAAACAGAGAACAGGAAAACTTTTTGGTAAAGACATGAGAAAAGTATGCTGAAATGATTTTTTCTGGAAGAATTGTGTATTTATATTTTAGTTAATACAAAAGTAATTTCAGGGCGCATGAGTCTTGTTTCAATTGTATATCTACTATTCTATCTTGTTAATTTTGGTGCTTGACGCATTAGATATCTTGTTAATTTATTATTGTTTGCTAGAATGCAGGGGAGAATAATTTGGCAAGCGGTGACTATGACGATGCATTAAAACCTTCCCAAGCTAATGGTTCTACTCTGAAACATCAAGCAGATAATATGTCACCGCCGCCAGCCCCAGCCCTGCAGAACAATATTTTAAACGCAAAGGAGAAACAGTCGGTCCATATTGCATTATTGCTAGAGCAGACGGTGATGACATTTTTGTCGGAGATGGAATTGACTATTTAGTTCCTAAAAAGGAAATGAGCCAGAGCCCTGTTTCTGTGGATATGGACGAAGCAGTCCTATTTCACTGTATCATGTGGCCCAGTGTCCTAACTGCTCCTATATGACTTTTAATTTACTATTCTGTCTGATATTGAGCATAATCCCGAAACTGTTGCTTGATATCTCTCTTTTTATTTGGCCTGCACATGTTCTGATGTTCACTTCTGATATACTCAATTAGTCAGCTTCAAATTGTAGGTTGTTTTAGCTTTTGTCGTAAGTCAAACTTCTCTAGCTTTGACTAAGCTTACAGTCAAATGCACAAACATCTACAACACCAAAAAAAAAGGTACATGTATGCACCATGACATACTATGTTAGTGCATTTATTCATTGTATGCACCATGATATACTTTGATGGTGCAGTATGCAGAACAGCAGTTATGTACCCAGAACAATACGTGCAACAAAGCACTTAATATGATGTGCTAGCTGACCCTACAATATTCCAGGATCCAAGGTTCATAAATCCGGCAAACTGGCAGCACAGCAGTTACAACTTTTCAAGTATACGGAATGTATTCGGAACAGCAGTTATGTACCCAGAACAATACAGTTATGTACCCAGAACAATACGTGCAAGAAAGCACTTAGGAATACGATGTGCTAGTACCCTAGCGTATCCAGGATCCAAGGTTCATAACTCGGCAAACTGGCAGAACAGCAGTTACAACTTTTCAAGTACAGAATGTATTCGGAGGATCAGATCACTCAAAAGAAAACTGGCAATCTTCGGAAGCCCTGTCACAACTCTTGATCTCCTTCACAGCATGACGGATAGCTTTCTTCGATGTAGACTCACAGCGTGTGGTAGAGAGATGAATCAGGTTAGGCGCGTTCTTCAAAAGACATTTGATCAGATGATTTTCAGATTCGCCACCGCGGAATTCTTGAAGAGAAAAATGATGTCAAGCAATTCTTGACACAGTCAAGCATACCAACATCTTCGAAAGGCTCGTCAATTCGAATGTAGAATCCTTCATCACGGGCCACATTGTCCATTCGCTGACAAACATAATAAAAGGTGATTACTTTACTATTCATAAACAATGAATTGATTACCTCACTATTCATCCAAATAAACAAGCTAGTTATGCATAGATGACACCTGTCGGACTGAATTTAATTTGCTACTATTGTTGTTTGCCTGAAAGAAGCAATGCGCTACCCTACTGCACAACAGTGACAATACTCCAACTCGAATTGGTGTACTTGCACTGCCACTAAGCTGCAATGGCTAGCTGAAAATTGTTATGCATAGAATTGGTGGAACAAGAAGCCCGAGCAAGCTGCTGGTACTACTCGATATGAAACACAACTGCAGAAAACTAGGGAACAAAAACAAGCAAGGTGACTGCTGCTGTTGTAAATCACCGAACTGCAGAGAACTTCTAACTATGTGTTCAACTAAATTGCACACATCAATTGCAAATAGGTGGTAAGTAAACAATTTTGACATAGCAGGCTGACTAACATATATGTGTCGTATGTGAACACTTATCACCCCCTTCATACATAGTGGAAACCTAGTGGAAGGTAATGTCAATAGCATTTGAGTAGCATGCCACAGCAAAAAAAAAAGCTTGAAACAGATTCATTTTTAAGAAACTTGCCACAGGCAGTTTATCTAAATTGCTAAAAAAAAATTGTATGAATTGGATACACTCTATATACTATTCTAAAAGCAGGAACATAGGGGATCGTAGAATCACCATCAATAACAACAAGGATAACCAAAATCGCAAACCTTGGGTGACATGACTAAAACTTTCATAGAAAATAAATGATTGAAGTTTTGATATATATACCATAATTGAAAGGCTCTGTAATATTGGAAAAGATTCCAGAAGTTTGCGGAGATGTTGTAGCTGCATGGAGTTGGACATTTCCAAAGACAGGCACAATCTTACAACAGGCAAGGGCACAACAACCTACACACATGCAAAGATTAATAAGCACAAGAAACTGCATCCTACACACATGCAAAGATTAATAAGCACAATTTCATATAAAGACAGCAAGGGAAGAGCCAGCAAGGGGAGAGCCAAAGAAGTATCAATACCTTGGCTAGGTCCTTAGTATTAACTAGGATCTTGTTATAAGGAAGGCTCAGATCGTTCATGAACTTCAAGCAAGGAACATCGCAAAGGTATATTGATGCCAATATTTTCTGTCTCACAATAGCAGACTTCTGTTTTGCATTGATTCCACAGGCAATAGACAACAGTTACAATCACTCCCTCTAAGGATTCGACGTCCCCGTCGAATGCCAGACTGGCTTACCCTATTCAGGGCACCTGATCCAGGATCCTCCTCTCTTGGCCACATTTGTGTGTTCCCATGCCGGCGCATGTGCCATGCCATGCCATGTCCACGACGGGCCCACGCGCATGCACACATCATGCCGGCGCATCTGATCCCCCCGTGCCCGTGAAACCGCGAGAGTCGGCTCTTATACCAAATGTAACATCCAAGCCCGACGCACGGCCCAGGCCCACTCTACCGAGGAGTGGTCCCACCTACATAGCAACCTAATTGAGCTTTCATCCTCACTTCACTTAAAACGGTTAACCTAAGGTTACTACGTGTCCCTGACCCTGATATTTAAGTCGGTCTGGCGATCCTGAGCTAAACACCGGGATTAATAGTGTTCCGTGAGCTACAGTAACTAGCGTGAACCGTACGCGAGCTACAATAGCACAAATTTGGCCTGCCCGTTTCGCAAAGGTACAACACGTGAACAGCATCTGTGCTACAGTATCACGCCGCTACAGTACCTTCGAGTCCGGATATACAGCATCCCGCATCTACAACGCCCCACTGCCACTGCTACAGGTCGCCCCCATACCTGAATTGGGCCCACTTGGCCCATGGGCTGTTACAGCCGGGCCGCTTGTTGTGCCTAGGAAGTAGCCCAGACATGGCACTAAGGATTGGCCAAGCCAGCCCGGACGCACCTACTACCGGGTCGTGTCATGCTCATGCCGGGCCAAAACACCGTGCTTCGAGCCCAGCCATCGGGCCACGGGCTGCATGGGTTTAGCGTGTGCAGAGGAGGCAACCATATATAGTGTGTGCAAAAGACGCGACCAGCAACTTGCACAGTGGCCGGCGGATAGCGGCTCTGTGTCTGAGTACAATTGCGCATTGATGGTACAAAATAAGAGCAAATACGTAATGGAAGATATTTTATAATTTAGATTTGTATTTAGACTATCTTTTCATGTTAATTAATACCTAAGGATGTACATTGATACACATCACAAGCGGAGGTATTTTAAGTGCCAATGCTTTCCTTTTAGATTTCGGTTATATTTGCTGATCACAAAATAACATATATTTATATAATGTTCTTGCGAGTTCTTTAATAGTTGTATTATACATGTTTGATCTTTAGGGCAGTCCCGATGCATAGTTTCTATAGCTAGGGATCAATCTAATTCCAAAAGGTTTAGTGATCTCACCAGTGGATGAGCTAATCAATTGTTATCGATGAGGTGGTAGTAGCTGGGAATCCCACATGATCTCCCACACGCTCTTCACAAGCAAGGTCTGGACTGCCACTATAGGACGACAGTGTAGATAAGCTTGAGGTGAACTAAAAGTCTATGTTAGTAGTTTAAAAGATTGAAGAAGTGCTTACAAGTTAGAATCATGATGAGGCCATGAGAACTTACTTTGGATGGTAGGGAAGGAAGCTATTCCCTCCTTTCCAAATTATAAGTCACTTTGACTTTTTTGTTCATCTATTTTGCTATGCATCTAGATATAATAATATGTTTAGATACATAGCAAAATGGATGGACCAAAAAAGTCAAAGTGACTTATAATTTGGAGCGGAGAGAGTACAATCGTGGTGGCGAGTCGTGGTTCGAACCACTTTGGTCCGTGGGCTCAAATGAGGAGCGGGTCGTGTTCGAAGTGGATCGAACTGCCCCTTGCGGGCCTACAGAAAAGCTTAAGAGCTCCTAAAGACTCAATCCACAGGGGTGAGCTTATCAAGATATACTCCCTCCGTTCCAAATTATAAGTCGCTTTGACTTTTTTGGTACATAATATGTCTAGATACATAGCAAATGGATGAACTAAAAAGTCAAAGCGACTTATAATTTAGAACGGAGGGAGCATTTGAGAATTATATCCAAGGTTACATCCCACAAAAGTGTCACAAGGTTTTGACAATGCTCCATTGGAAACATAATGAACATGATCACTGGAGAATGGCAGCAAAATCCTTCTAGGGACTTCTTTAAGCACTATAGCCTTGGAGGTAAAGTATTGAGCCAAAAATTATTGTAAGATTCACGAGACTCAAGTACACATCTTTGCAAAGATGACAATCCAGAACTTGCATTAAGGCTATGTTTGGATCCACCAGCGAAATTTTAGCTAGCCAAATTTAGCTACGATGGATCCAAATAGGCACAACTAAATCCAACTAAAGGCCTCCCGGCTAATGGGAACCAACTAATCCCATTAACTGTTCCAACCCAACTAATGACAGCTAAAACTAGCTAAAGACCAAAATGCACATCAATTATTTCTGCATCGGCGCCTGCACAGCTCACTTCTTCCCTTCCGCGAGCATGACTTTTTTCCTGCCGCGTCCGCATCATGTCTCTTCCACGCATGTCCTCCTGTCCCCCTTTAGCTCCAGCTTCTACGGCGGCATGGGCGGGGGCAGCACGAGGTCCACCACCCCGGGCTGCCATAGCTCTTCCAACAGCCGACGAGGCCGCCGGCGCGAGCAGGCCGCGTCTCGCCTGTCCGTGTTCGCCGTCTGGAGGGGGACGGGGAAGGACAGCGTGGCCACCACTCCCGGTCGCCGTAGCTCTTCTGACCGCTCCTCCGCCGGCCAGTGGCGATGACGAGGGAAGGCAGTGTGTTGCGGCGCGCCGGGGGGTGGGGGGGAGGGTGTTGCACGGGCATAATGGAGATGGAGGGAGGAAGAAAGGACACTATGGTCCGTAAAAGATCGTAGATCGTAGCCTTATACTCACTCTGAAGTTATTTTGGATTTTCTCGATATAAAGCTTTTGCTATGAATCTAAACAACATAGCTTACCTTTAGGTGCACAACAAAAACTATCGGCCAGAGGGAGCTGCAGCCACAGCTGCAGCTACTGTTTCTACAGTTATATGCGAGAGGGAGCTGCAGCCACAGCTGCTGGCCTACTGCAGCAGCTGAAAAAAAAGCTTCGGAACAGGCCATATATGTTTAGAAAAGCCAAATCGACTTATAGTTTAGAATAGATGGAGTACTAAATAGTATCAACGACTTATAGTTTAGAATAGATGGAGTACTAAATAGTATCAAGTATAAGATGGTTACATGACACTTGTGTTATACTCAATGTAACTTGTCACTTGGACTTATACGTATTAAGTTCTCGGTGTACATTTATATCTATATCTAATAATAAAGAGGCAAAATTTTAGGCTCTTTTTTTCATCCATCTATTTGTTTGGTCTGTCTCCTTCTAACTACCAGACGATAGAGAGATTCTTCTGTCCGGACTTATATATATATATTCCGTACTCATACGAGTTAGAATAGCTATTGTAGCGCGACACGGAGTCTAATTCGAGCTCTTTCTAAATACTTCATGAGGATATTAGAATTGGAAATCGGATAAAAATACCGCTTCCAAAGCCAACAGAAAACCAGACACAACACAAATATAGAAAGAAAAGAAAATTAATCGGACAAATGCTCAACCGAACGGAACTCCAACGTGAATAAAAAGATTTGACGCAATAGAAGACAAAATTTTTGGATTAAAATCTTTCATCCAGCTTAATCACCGACACCCGTTTTCTTGGAGTAAAGTCCTCTCTTTCATCGCTCGGTTTGCAGTTCCAAGGATAAGGTCCTCTGCCATGGGATTGGACGGTGAATTGCATCTTGTGGACCACAAGTTCATCTGTGAAGGATTAAAGAAATGTCTATTTGTAATAAAAGCCCCTGCACTTGATGTAAAATGCGCCAATACTATACACAGTATAGAGTACTCTAGGCTCGGGCATGTCGTGTACATACTACATGGGATAAGTTGGCGTATCGTCCTTCCTCCCAATGCTTAAATTAAATGATAATAATAATTATGATAAAGAAAAGCTAATTCAACCCCATCGAATATTTGGGTTTGTTCTTTATTCATTGGTCATCACTGTGAAGTACCAACTTGTCTCTCACAATTTTAATATTTCTTATAAGACTTACACACAATTATTGGTGTATGTTATAACAACAAGTAATAATATATTGTATAAATCTTTGAGCCAGAAATCGTCCAGGTGGCCACATAATAATCTATAAATTCGTTGCAATGCACAGGTAAGTTATGTATCCCGTTGCAAAGCATGAGCTTTTTCTCAGACCATCTACAACTCCTTTCGTTTTCCCATCTCAGTCTTCTTCTGAGCCTACCCAAACGCCCAACTCTCCGTGCTCGCGCGGTTCGTCGGCAGCACCCCCCGCCCGCCTTCACACCGCGCTCCTCAAAGTCTGTTATGCCAACCCTGCACGCCACACCATGCCCACGCCTTTTCAGCTTCGCGCCCTCGCCATGCAACTATGCAAGGTTTCGGGCTCGCTGGCTATGTGTGCGTTGGGACTCTGTAGGCCGCGCTAGCCGCACCTGCTCCTCCGGGCTTGCGGACCCTGCACTACGCTGCATATTAGAGATAGCATAACATGACCCTTTGCTGCACCTACCTGCCGTGTCTGCTCTACGCCCCACCTCCGCCCACCCTACCGCCACATGTGGTGGTCTCACATTTGACATGAGGAAGATGATAGGATGGAGAGAAAAGAGAGAGAAAGGAAGTGGAGGACATATGGGATAAAAAGAGAGTAAATTTCGTCCGTAATCTTGTCGTATGTTTTCGAATACAATGCAAAGGCAAAAATATTCCTAATTTTAGAGCTTGCCGGCTATGTATTGTGTGTAGCAAAAATAACTAATAAAAAAATATATCTTGTAGCAACACTGGAACACACTAGCTTCCATGGACAACATGCTTATGTGGATGAATGAGCTCAGTCTAACTCAGCACGACCGTACATAAAGAGAGACAGATTTGTTGTACGACTAAAAAAGACAATGAACATTGAGCCACCGTTGATGAAGCTGCTAGCACGTGCAATGGAGATCCACCCATGCACGATTATACCGGTGAAAATGGACGACTAACCAATGTGTTTGTAAAATGCTTTAAAGGTGTCAGCATATATTATCGTCGAAGGATTCAAATATGATAGACTTGTGGATTATAAAGGTGTTAACTACTTAAGAATGAAAATAATGACCCGTTGGAACGCACATGCACTTTTGCTAGTTAAGTATAATAGACAATAGTAGCATACACAAGTAAATAAATCAAAATGAGAACATTGAAGATCCAAATAATTCTACTATGCACTATAATATAGAACATGATTTTAGAAAAAATAAATCTCAAACTAGTTTCATGTTTTTCTAAGCTAAAATAAATTCCCTACGAATTTCTTAGATTAAACCAGATTTTAGGATTTTAAGTTCTATTTTTCAAAAAAAAGTGGTTTTTTGAAGATTTTAATTATGTAGATTTTTGGTATTTTCAATATTTAAACTTATTTTGACTTTCTGAACATAGTCCGATTTACCTCTCTTGTGGCTGAAAGCACCCCAACATCAAATTAAATTAAACTACTTTGAAAACCACCTAAGGTGGAAAAACAATCATTTTATAATAGTAAAAGAAGGCAAAACATCCTTTTTTTTCAGTTTCATAAGATATAAATCGGACCGCAGAGAGATCAAGAGGTTTTTTTTTTCCTAAAAATACATCCTACCAGATACACATGAGAACGTATAATAGAAAATTTTCTGGCCCATTCTGTGTATGGCCCATCTACAAATGTACAACCCAATTAGCCCACATATCTATGGGCTATGGCCGAGGTGCCGGCTATCTGCCACTGCGGCAGTGCGTGAGGTGAGAGTTCTACGTCCAGGGACGTCGGAGCCGCACGACTGACTCTCCATCGCGCATCCGACGGCGAGGGTCCGTAATGCTGTTGGGGCCCTAAGGAGAAGAAAAACATAAAAAGAAAACGGAGAAGAACGAAGAGAACAATGAAGGCTCAAGTATATTGACATCATGAGACAAAAGGAGAGCATTGGATAGTATATATAAGTTAAAAGGAAAATGAGCGTAATGTTACATGAAGGATGTCTTCATATTAGGAATGAGAAATAACATTCAAATCTGAAAAATGACTCGAAATCCATTTCAAATCTGATTTTGATATCATTCAGTTCTTTAAGCATATATTTTGAAAGAGTAGTGCAAGGAAAAATAAATAATGAACTAAATTCAAAATTTGACTCGAGAAAAAAGTTACCTGAAATGGGTATGGCGGTGATCCTTTTGAAGCAAACAATTTTATGCAGCAGGATGCGATTTGATAGAATCAGACAAAATGTCCGGTCATTATCCAATCTCTTTTGCACAGTTGACAATGAGTTGGCATTTTCTCGTTAGGGGTGTTTAGTTTCCACCTAAAAATTTTACACCCCATCCTATTAAATATTTGGAGATATGCATGAAGCATTAAATATAGATAAAAAAATAACTAATTATATAGTTTGCATGTACTTTACGAGACGAATCTTTTAAGCTTAATTAGTCCATGATTAGACACTAATTGCTATAATTACACATGTGATACAATACCCTAAAAGCTTTACAACCTCTGAACTAAACACGCCCTTATACTCTGAATATCTTTTGACATACAACCTGTGCAATTATAATCACAGTCTCGAGCTGCATGCAAACAAAAGGCCTCCTCCTCCTCCTCGGTCCTGGTGATGGTGACCTGGCTTGGCTCGCTCAGGGCAGCTCCTGTTCCGCAAAGTCAGTACTTGGGGCCTTCAAAGTTTCTGGGCCCGCCTTCAAAGATTTCAGAATGCTCTTAAGGGTGTTTGTTGCAGGGACTAAAGTTCAGTTGGTATCACATCGAGCGTTACATGGGATATCGCATGGGATGTTCGGATACTAATAAAAAAAATAAATTACAGATGCCACCGATAAACCACGAGACGAATTTATTAAGCCTAATTAATCTGTCATTAGCACATGTTTATTGTACCATCACAGTGTCAAATCATGGACTAATTAGACTTAAAAATTTGTCTCGTAAATTAGTCGCAATCTGTGTAATTAGTTATTTTTTAGTTTATATTTAATACTCCATGTGTCTAAACATCTAATGTGATAGGGACTAAACTTTAGTTGGGAAAACTAAACACCTCCAAAGATGGGGTCAGTGCAGAGTGGGCAACCAACATCAAAATTCAGTTTACCATGGCTAAAGAGATCCTTCATCGCATTGAGATAGCTAGCGATCATCTCCAGCAGCTATGGTCCACATTGTTGGCTATCTAATCTAATGACTAATGACAAGGAATGTTATTATTCACTAACAAACATGCCCGTGCGTTACAACGGGATCCAATATGTAGTGAGTTGAGTTTGAGTCAAAAATTAAATTAACTTAGTGATAAAAATCTTTGTTTCTTAAGGAGTCAAAGATTAAAATGGATGTGATATCTTATTTATTGTTTGTTTCTACTCTTATTATATTTATTAGAACAAGAAAAAAAACCAGGTGGAGGAAACAATGAAAACAAAATAAAAAAAGTCGAGCTACTCTGAGCAAGTTAAAACGGACAATTTTTGCATTTGAATTAAGAATTCCTATTCCGGTTACTCGGAGGTGGAGATATCTAATTGGATTAAGATTTCTACCTGTCCATATTATTATATTTTTCCTATTTGGATTAAGGTTCCTATTCACCCAAAATCGGAGAGATCTAATTGAATTAAGATTCCTAGTTACATAAAGAGAAAGACTATATACGGTTTTCCACATTCACAAAGTTAGTTAAGCAAATGGCTGAACTAAAAAATAGGTGGAGAAATTTTACCTCTTTATTATTAGATATGAATAGATAAAGAAGGGGATGCTAATACCTCCCCCCTTTTTTCCATCAGCAATCTCTTTCATTACAGAAAAAAAGGAAAAATTTCATTGCCAAGCTCTCACTCTCAGTAGACGACCATATCATCACAAGCTAAAAGGGCTTGCTGTGCTGTATTCAATTTTTATTCTGAATTGCTGGGTACTCCAGTTCAGAGGAATTTCACCATTGACCTTAAATTAATGAGCTTAATATTCAGCACCATGATCTTGAAGCTTTAGATGGTTTGTTTTCTGAAGAAGAGGTCTAGAGGATGATAAGGGATATGATGCCACAGGATAAAGCCCCGGGTCCGGCTTCACAGGAGTATTAAGCATGAGTGCATGACATAATGGAGAGACTCTGTGGTCTTTTCAACTTCTCGTGGCACCAAAATTGGTCGACTTTTACCTCTCTTGCCTAAAAAGGTAGATGCTGTTGAAGTCAAGGGGTTTCACACCATAAGCCTAATTCACAGCTTTGCCAAATCAGTATTGTCAAATCAGCTGGTTCCAAAGTTGTCCACCTTGGTCTCAGTAAACCAAATAGCCTTTGTTCCGGGAATGTGTACTCAAAGATAATATCTCCTCTCTTTTTTAGAAAAACGGTAAAGCCAATAAGACTGAGTAGAACGATGGGTTGCCAAATGCACATTACAGCACAGGTTACACACAGAGCAGAGAGCACTATGAAAATTGCAAACCACTTCAGCGTAACACAAAAAAACTACAAAAAGACACTGGGTCTTGCTTGGTCGTTGTTATCATTACTCCTAAAGACTTCCAGCCGTCTCCGGTTTTTTTTATTATTACTTTTTTTTATGATAATTCTTCAAGGTGAAGCTTGTCAGAAGCATTCCACAAAGTCCCCCATCTCTGAAGACAGAATTTTAAATAAAACGTCAGTTGAATCCTTGGGGAATATTTTTCAATCTACATTTTTTTAAAAAAAACTGAAACCGTGGGGGAAACGTGAAGCCAAACAAATAAGAGAACAAGGCCAACAAGAAGGTGGCCAACCCTAAAAACACACTCACGCAAGACGGAAGAAAAAAAAATGAGAGAAAAAGAAAAGAAAACCAAGCTACTCGAACAAAAAAAACGTACCAAAACCTAAAGACTGCAAAACCAGACCAAAATGCTTTGATTCTGAACAAGTGTAACAAGATTTCCCATTTGAAAGCAGCTTTCCAGGAGCTCAAACTAGGAGCAGTGCCCCCAAAGTTGAAAGCGCTCCTCTCATTCCAGATGCACCAAGCAGACACCATGTGTTATCTCCCAGAATCCCCAAGTAAAAGAAAAATAAAAAGATTGAGGACATAGGTGTTATCTCCCAGAATTAACCAATCCCGGTATCTTAGTCCCAAAATCAGCGCTTCTTTGAAAGATATCAAGCACTCCAGCACAACTGTGAAATGTTTATTTAAATAGACAAAAGGAACCTCAGGTCTTCCACAAACTAGACATTTCCAAAGCGTTTGATTCAGTGTGCTGGGCATTTATGCTCAAAGTCTTGATCAAATTGGGTTTTGAACGACATTGGTGCAACCTCCTTTGCACATGCTTGTAAACAGGGAACCAGGACAATCCACTCTCTCCAATCATCTTTATTCACCAGCGTGGCCTCTGTCAGGGCAATCCACTCTCTCCAATCATCTTTATTTTTCTAATGGACAAGAGAAGAGGGTTTCTTTGGAAGGGTCAAGAACAGGATAATGGTGGCCAATGTTTTCAAGTCGTCCGATAAATCGCGATTAATCGTCCTGGTCGGTCTCAGGTGACCGATCAGGGGTACTGTCGACCTGTACAAGTCGTCCGATTAATTGCGATTAATCGTGATTAATCGTCCTAGTCGGTCCCAGGTTGACCAGGTCCGACCAGACGATTTGAAAACATTGATGGTGGCAATTGTTTGGTTTCGTGGCAAAGGGTTCAAAGACCTATCCAGTATGGCAGGCTGGGCATCCATGATCTGTCTATCATGTGCTGGGTGCTGCGTATCGGATGACTGTGGGAAGAAAAAAAAACCCCAACCAAACCATGCACAGGTTTTCAGATTAAGGTTCACCAAGACGAGCTTTGCGAAAGGGACTCAAACTCAGTTGGTTGGCGCTCCCTAGTAGCACCCCAGCAACCTGGATTCGATCCCCCACGGGGATGAATTTTGGGGCTGGGCTGCAAAAAATCCCTCTTGTTGGCAACCCAAAATTCAGGTCTGCACTGTCAGGGTTCAGGGGGTTTCTCGGTTAGGTGAAGGCTGAGTTCCTTCCTCTTAATGAAATGCCATGGGGATGATCTTCCCCGACCGGCTGAGTTCTTTCTTTTTACAAATGCAAGAGCTTTTATTTGCCATGGCCATGAAAAAAAAATGTGGGTAATGGTTCCAAGATCAAATTTTGGTTTGATCGATGGATACAAGGAAAGACTAATGGCTGAGATTGCACTTAATCTTCTTGCAATCATCCCTCAAAGAATGGTGCAGGAAACCAAGGACATCTGGTATTGGCTGGGCGATATTGAAGGACCTCTCTCTGTCACTGTCCTGGTGGAATATCTCCACTTATGGGAAATTTCAGAAAACATTCATCTTCAACCGGATGTTCAGGATCGGCATATCTGGAAGCTTACTAGCTCTGGTACCAACTCTAGCAAATCTGCCTATAATGAATTCTTTTTTGGGACCATTAGGTTCACTCCATGGAAGAGAATCTAGCAGTCTTGGGCCCCTTAAGGTGCAAGATTTTCATTTGGTTTGAGGTCCTTAATTGCTGTTGGACGGCTGATAGGCTATCAAAGCTGGGACTACCACACCGGCAGCATGTCCACTTTGTGATAAGTCCCAGAAACCATTAACTATATGCTGATTTCATGTGTGGTCGCAACTCGCAAGGGAAGCGTGGTTCACTGTTTTTCAGAAATTTGGTTTCCATACTCTCTCACCACAACAGGATATTAATTTCTTCTCAGGATGGTGAAATTAAGGGTCCGGACCAGGAGCACCAGAGAGGCCTCAACACTTCGATCATTTTTGGTCGCTTGGGAAATTTGGAAACACTGTAACAACCGTATTTTTAACAGTGTTCGGATAAGGTACTCTTTCTTCTTAATTAAAATGGTGGGCACATCTCCAGCGCCATTCGAGGAAAAATATACATGGGATACGCTTCTGATAAAACATCACAAGAAAGCAATATTAATGATCATTCATGGATCATTACATCATACTAGTGGGACACTTTAACAGATTATAGCACATAAAGGTCACATGGTTTATGCAGTCAAAATGAAAAGAAAGCATCTGAATAAGCATTGTTTGCACTTGTTGGCTAGGTAGTGCTTGTATATGGCAATAAGGCTTAGACAATGCCAGCTCACCTGGCATCTCATTTTGCATCCCAGTCCTTCAGCTTCTTACTTCCCTTTGGTTTAGCAATAGGCGCATTCATGCCAGCCATTTTTGCATTATACTTTGCTCGCAGAGGCCCATTTGTTGACCATCTGAAAAAATCATTAAGAAATTATTAGTCCAGACTCAGTACAGATGTTTTCCTGTTATAAAAGACCAACATACAGCAAATGTTCGAAGCAATTCAATTGATAGATATGTACTAAGCTTTGAGGTTTTGACGAATTAGCAGATCAAAGAACTGCAGTCAAATTCTGTCTCAAAAGCTACAATAGGTATGTCAGGGGACCTCCATTGGACTTCCTAATTAAAAGCATCCAAAATAATTTGCTTTCAGCCCATCAAAATTTCACTAGGAAATTAGAAATGAAAGCACTTGCAAGAATACTAAAACAAGCCAACTGAATAATATCACGAGAGTAAATAACGATGCAACAGACATATGTACTTACGGTGCATTCCAATCTGTAGTGTCCTCATTAACAAGATGTGTCCATTTCGTTCTGCCGCTGCGCCCGAAATGTTTAACTTGCATGACCTTGGGCAGGATGCTCTTATCCATCTTATCTTCACCAGTGGGTTCAGAGAAATCACGGCTGTAGATATCATCTTTACCAGCTGACTGGATAACATCGTCAGCACCTTCCTGGAAGAAGGCACCTTTGTGGTAATACTTCTGCATGAATTTCCACTTCTGTTTCGTCGTCTCACGAAGTGGCTTCGGATTCTTCCGCTCCCATTCCCGACGCTCCTCCTCAGTCATATTCCTGACCTTCTCGATCTCCTCCTTCTCCTTCAACCTCGCATCCCTTTCCTCCCTGTCCCTCTTAATTCTTGCTATTTCTCTGTTTTTCCATGCCTCATACTCCTCTGCTTCATTCAACTCGTCGTCTGTATCGACATCCTCAATGTTGGCCTCTTCATTCAGCGCCTTCTCAATGTGCTGCTCCTTTCTAATCTCTTCAACCACAATCTGTCTAGTCTCAATCTTCCTAGCCTCTAGCCTCTTCTTGACCAGCTCCTCGAGCTGCCGCTCCTCCTCCTCCAGCCGTTCACGCTCCGCAATGGTGTCTCTCTGTGACTTTGGTATGAACACAGGCTTCACCATGGCCATGCCCATCCGCTCATCCTCAGAGTCCGTCTCATACTCAGATTCCTCCTCTGACTCCTCATCCTCCACTGGTTCCTCCTCTTCCTGAGGAAGCAGCTCTTCCTGCTCCCTCAGCAGCTGCCTCTCCCTTATTCTCCTCCTCCTCTCCTCCTGGGCCTCCTCATCCTCCTCATCGACGTCAGCCTCCTGCCTCTCATTCTCCTCCTCCGCGGTTGACACAATCTCCGCCTGCCGTATCCGGCGGTGATCCGCCCTCAGCTCCTCCTTATTCTCCGCGCGAGTCTCCGCGAGGCGGCGGAGCCGGCGGTCATCCTTGGCGGGGACATCCCCGTCGTCGTCCTTGGGGAACGCCTTGTCGACCCGTGTGGTCCTGAGATCGATGTCCTCATCGGCGTCGTCGGCCCACTCAGGCGGCTTTCCCGGCCAGTACCGTTTGACCTTGGTCTGGCCAATCTTGCCACGGAGCTTGTCGCGCACCGCGATGGCCGCGTCGCTCACGCCGGCGGCCACGGACATGGCTGCAGTTGCTCACCGATTCCCCACTCCTGCGTTCTGGTCGAACTGCAAAATACACAAATCGTGATGTCACACAGGAGCTGGGGCGGATCCACAATAGCACTTGGACACATGTATATGCGTGTATTTGGGTAAGATTCGAATTCGAACAGAAATAGCTTACTAGGGTTTGGGGGTGCTCGGTTTCGGACAGCGGAAAGGGAAAGTAAGGAACGGCGAGGAAAGGGGAAGGGAAGGAGCGTACCTGGTGGATGCTCGCCGCCGGCGAAGAGCTGGGAAGTGGGGACGGGTCGCGCCGCTCGTCCAGCCGTAGCCGCCAGGAAAGAAGAAGGGCATGAGGGAGAAGAAGGCCACGGGAGATTTTTATTTTTATTTTTTGTTAAGTCGGTGAACGGGGAAAAGAGCAAAACTAAGCCCAACTGGAACGGGCCCAAGTTTCTGGGCTGTCCGAAAGTTTCCACAAAAATATAACAGCCCAACTGGCCAGGCCACGAAAACACTGCACATTGCTCGTTTTAGGGGTGGATGGAGAAAAAAAATAGAGCAAAGATCAAAACTTAAGCCGAATCAATTTAATCAAGGTTTAGATTCAAAAATGTGATAAAAAAAGGTTTAGATTAAAAAAATCAATGTTTGCTGAAATACATTCTGTTTTTTTCTCACTTGTACAGGAGCTAAGGCCTTCATTGAATATGCTAGTAATGTGGCTGCGCTAAACATCAAGAAGCCATTTTAGAGGTTGTTTCTCATATAGAATCAGGGATTGTCTTGGAGTATAAGATGAGTTAGTGTCGTATGGAAATAAACCTAGACTATATTGGTTCTACTAAAAAAATCATACATTTGTAATACTTTGACGCTTTTGCACGTTCAACTGAAATTCGTGGTTTTAAAACTAGATCTCGGTTCATGCTACACACAGTTTCTTGACCCGTCTCTTTTTTTTTAAAGGAGATAACTCTGCTTTTAAAAAAGCAAGGTAACCATACAAGATCTTGCTAGGGTTCCCAGCTACAAAAGAGCGTTACAGAAAAAACAGAACAAAGGTTCTAAACTTCAGCTATAAGATAAAGCATGGACACAGAACACAGATCTAAACTTCGACTACATCAGAAAGCATGATAGCGCTGGTCTTGAAATTCTTGAGCCACTGCAAGATGTCTTCCTTTAATTGAGTAATCCGCTCCCTATGACCCATCTCTTGTATTCGTATCTAAATCCTAGAAATTCATAAGAATGCTTTGGTTAGAAACGGGTAAATCAGCCATCTCAATGGTAGTCTCTCGGGAGAGTTTTTGTTGTAGTAGGTTGGGTTCTGATCGAAGTTAGGCAAATCATTGGAAGAATCCAATAAAAAACAATTAGATGGAGATGTAAGATGATGGAATGACAAAACTACATTTATATGGATGCTTTGCATTTTTTATGGATGGAAGATAGTAATTGCATTTAGTGGAAATCTAAAAGATGATGTGCATATGTTGCATGAAGAGATTTAAAGTTAGTACTGATGATGTGTCATTTAGTGGGGTGTGGGACATAGTCCCTGGGTACTCTGCAAGGAAGGAAGAAGATCTAGTCCGACTAAAATTCTCCACATGTAATCCTAACCGACTATGAGACTTGCCTCCTGGACTATATAAAGGAGGGCAAGACTCCTCTATTGTAAAAAATATTAGTGCTTCTTATTATACACTAAAGAAATATCATTAGATTTGTCATGAAATATATTATGAATATCTATTTAAGGTCTTAAATGTTGATGCTATTTTCAATAAACTCAATCAGACTTAAGTTGGTTCGACTCTGACCAAACTTAAAATTGCATCCTTTCTAGCATGAAGGTAGTACTAGTGATTTGCGCGCGCCCATGCGCGCGAGTCATTGTCATAGCTCTATTTAGAAAATGGAATAATGTTGTCAAAGAACGAATATGACAAGCTCTATTTGAAAAATTGAATAATGTTGATACAAACTGAACATATCACAGGGGGTGCTTGTTTCCACCACTCAGACCAGTTAGGCCAGCAACACGACAACACGCATGCCGAATCTCAAGCTGAATTTCTAAAACATCTGCGAGATGTTCATACCCTACATATTACATGAGACAGAGAGGTTGTCCAAATAGTACTTATACCTTACATAAACAGTCCCACACCGGGGCGGTAGATGTCCAAATAGCATATAATTTTACACAAAACAGTCTTAGGATAGAATACCAAAGAGGCATAGTCTCTGAGATGGCACACCACATCATACCATAAGCTGAGCAGTTATCATTGGCTATTTAATTTCCATCCTCTTGGCTCACAACCTAGAAGACAACTATTACCTATATATATTGAACTGACTGAGTGTCAGGAGATCCCATCAACAAAGTGCCACATGTTAAATTGTGGGAAGACATTTAACAGTATTGAAACGCTGAAAACAATTTCAAAATTGTCTAACACACTGTTACCTGTGAATTGATAGAGGCCAATGCTGAAAAACTCCATGTGGCAGATCATAGTTTTTTGTTGAAATTATGGATAGAGTAGCAATGATTAAACGTAATGATATTGAGCGACAAGCTAAAGGAACATTTTATATTGAGGGTATGGTAACCCTAGGCAGGTGAAGTTATCTTCGTTGAGGTGTGTATATATATATATATATATATATGCCTCTTTAACAGACAACTATCTTTATTAAATTAATATGACCATCCAAATCTGGTGCACATATGAGAAATTAATCAACACCAAACCTGTAGAGTGCCCATTAGCCTTGCAGATAGATACCAGGACATATATCTCGATTTCAGCATCTCAAGATCAATACTTGTGGCAAGCAGTTGGACAGATGTCAAGCAAGTTGCAGGCTACAAAAGCTTGCTGAAATAAGAACGCTGCCGCATAGTTCAGAATTAAGAGCCCAATACGTGCTATGAAGCATCTACTTGCTGAAAGGCAGCAGCTCCAATACGTGTTATGGCTGAAAAACTTTTTACCTGGATTCCTTCAGATGTAGCCCAAGCCTTCACAACCTCTGGTTCAACTGCAACAATAGCAACTAAGGAAGAGTTTAAACTATCACCTGCATCCAAAACAAGAGATTTAGAACATGCGGCCATAACTGATGGTCATACAACCAAGTTTTTATGCCCAATATGCAAGTTGGTTGTTTTAGATCTCAAATATATATATCATGATTAATCATGAGGCTTGCTGTGGCAATGAGTAGGAAACCAAATATGAATCGGATGGAACACAATCCAATGGTATTAGAATGTTGAAAACAGCAGCAGGTACTTCAAAATCCTTACAAACTAAACTGAAGAAACACGAGCATAATCTAAATCTTGACTGCAATCGCAATCATATTGGACGAAAAAAATCATGCAAGTGTAGGGAATCTGATTAAACCACAACCTGATGACATGACTATAATAGGGAGCAGTTAGATAACCCCTTAATTCAAATTCCTTTTTCCTTAATGTTCTAAATTTCAGAGAATATGGGTTAAAAGAACACTAACCAGGCTTCTCTAGAAGAATTTTTAAGGCAACAAAAGTCACTATTTTTACAAAACATGAACCAGATTTGTTAAGGTATTAGCGATCACATGCAGCCATGCTAATCACTCGTAAGCAAAATAGAGAGAAAATAATGAAACAACTATTTTTAGGTAAGCTGAAACTACAATCCCACATCACCATGGAAGAAAACGTTAAGGTGTTGTTTATCTAATGCGTATATCTGATGTATACGATGGCGATGGAATTATGATGGAAGACAAAAACAAAGTACAATTATTTTTAGGATTAAATGGTAAAAGAAACACATTGTAATTGTAAAAAGGAAAACAATTCAATTTATCGAACCTAATGACAGATTAAAGAATGTGCAAATGAGCAAGCAGAGGAGTCACAAAAGCATACCAAAATGCTATCTCTGAAATTACTCGAACCCCTCTCCATTCTTCAGCAGCCTACGAACCCGAACCTGCAATGAGACAGTAAAGAACTGAAGCCAGTTCATATACCATGTTAGATCTGTTTATGTGTATAGCTATAAATTTATTGTTGAATAACTCTATAGGCACACTAAAAAAATCTTCATTTTCAAGAAATGCTGCAGTAAACTATTTGGTTGACACAAGAAACGATTGATGAGAAAATAATATAGATAATTTGATGGGAAAAATATGTAGCACCTTAATAAATATCTAAGAATAACATATCTGGCCAATGTGGTACCTTGCAAAATTGTACCCATACAGTCCATGCCTGAATTGCAAAAATATACATGCTGCATAAGGCCGCACAATATGGTCAGTTATCAGAGAACATTTTGCACATCCATGTGAGTGCTCGAATGTATGCACGTACGACCTCAAAAGTAAAGAGCACTGGAAGGAGGAATGCTGAGTCGCATATTCGGTCACTATAATTTTCACATGTTCCCTCTGTGATTCTCTGTAATCTACACATGGCAATTCAAGCTGATATAGAATTGGAAAGTAATCTTTTTGTGTAGTATGAATCAGAAAATGTGAAGCACAACAATTATTACGGGAGCTGCCTCCAAATCAAACTTCTGTGTAGAATTATCTCCATATAACCAAATCACTGACATTTTATTGGCGCTCTACATTCTAATACATGGAACGAATTGAATATGCAGACAAAAGAAACCAAAAAAAAACCTATCGAACGAAATTTTTTTGTAGGATTATCCTACAAGGAGCAATTGAAAGCAAAAGAACATACAAGCTCACCTCAAAATCTGCTAGACTGCGAATAAGTTTCCTTCCGCCTCCATGCTCCATCCCTTTAATTTCAACATTAACAGCAGCCATCATCACATATCAGTTTACAAAACTGTGAGCCATACATAGGAATTGTGGTGAGAATAAAATTCATTGGGAGTTAGTTCAAAGAAAAAAAAAGGGAAAAGCACACATATAAGTATCTTGCTGACTTAAATGCTTTATATGTTTGAGGCGTCTAAATTTGGGCAGTACAGTCCAAGCCACTAAGCACCTTCTTCCTGTCGGACATCCATCCAGCCATAACATCAGCACAGGGCAAATAGGATGAAGAGCAAGACGAACACTTATGGACAGGAGTCGGCTGCAAATGAAGAGGCTCACCTATGCCCAGGAGTCGGCGAGGCTGTCACAGATGAAGCAAGCGACAGAGTAGAAGCGGGAGCTGGTCTTAGCTGAGAATCCACGGAGCCGACGCCATATTGTGCATCTTGTCCTGGGGAGGCGACGAGCTGTGAGAGGGAGAGCACACTTACCTAGACGACGGATCCGACCACGCAGCCCATGGATCCGGTCGAGTGTCCGCCGGAGACGACGCAGCACGAGAAGCAGCCGAAGCCGTGCCCGGGCCACCACGTCGGAGCCCGCTCGTGCAGGCTTCCGCGCCAGGGGCCGTCCTACCGGGGGAACCCTCGCCAGGGCCCTCTCGCCGCCGCACAGGACGCCCTAGCCGGGGCTGCCGGCGGGCCGCCGCGCCGGGGGCGTGCCTGGTGCTCTGCACGGATTAGATGGCAGGACGGCCGGATCCGGTCATGGAGGCCTTGGACCGGCCTAGCAAAGAAGGCCGAGAAACACAGACCGACGCTGGACGCCGGTGCCGGTGAGGGAAGGAGAGGAGGAGCAAGGGAGAGAGGCCACCTTCACCTAGGTCTGCTCGTGCCGGACTCAGCAAGAGAGGAGGGAGCTGGGAGAGGTGGGCGCGCTCACCTTGCGCGTGATAAACTATAGATGGGGAGGAGGAAGAAGGGAGGGAGCCCATCACCTGGATCTGGTCGCGCCGGGGCTCCGCGCCTCCGCCGCTCGCTCGTGCTAGCGCCGGTGCGCCATCACCTTGTGCCGCCTGAGCCGAGAGAGGAAGGGGGTGGAGCGCGGTGTGCCGGGAGGGGCGGAGGACATCGCAGAGGCGAGTCGGAGAGGGCGGAGCGGCGGCCTCGTGGCACCGAGACCCATGGCCGCTTGCAGCGTGGGGATCTGGCCGTGCTCGAGCCCGCCCGCTGCGCTGCCACATCAGGAGAGGGAGAGGGAGTGAGAGAGGCAGAGGAAGGGGAGGCCGGGGCGGGGACAGGAGCGGCAGCACGCTGCGGGAGGAGCCCCGTCGGCCCGGGAGAGAGGAGGGAGCGGCGGCTGCAGATCCACGAGAGGGAGCTAGAGTTAGGGTTGAAGCCGATATATATGGAGCGTGGAGGAGACAGCTGCACCGTTGATCTCTAAATCGAACGCACCAGAATAATTTTGCTATCGTGGCCACCGTGTGCGCGCGTTTGCTCCAAACGCTCTCTTGTCTTTAAATCATGCATGCTTTTGATAACGTGTATATATGAGCTCGTATTTAGGGTCTATTTGGGGTACTAGGATTAAAGTTTAGTCCTAACTCCTAAGTCATCCAAACATGACCAATGGATGGACTAAGTTTTTTCTTCATACTCCACCTAATAAGGGGCTATTTATTAGTCCACTAGTTGCTAGAACTAATTGCTAGTGACTAAAATAAATTCAGTCTTGTGTTGTTTGGATATGACTAGTAGTCCATCTTAGGTTCCCTTTGCTGGGAAGTGAACTACTACTTGTCAGGGACTGTTTATTGGAAGCCTTGGGATAAAAGTAAAACGGCAGCACTAGCGCTTGGACGTCTAGATGCCTGCACCAGCTTGGACGTCCAGATGCCTGCATCAGCGCCTGTTGCACGCACAGGCGAGGCCCGCACCACTACTATAGTAATTTTAATGGAGGCGGGCAACACAATTGCCTTCGTCCAAAGGTCACGGTTAATGATGACCTACAAAGGTGGTTGTTTTACCCGTCTCAGTTAATTGGTTAACCAGTGCCCGCCTCCATTTGATCCCATTAACCGAGGCAGACGTCTTAATATGCCTGTCTCCGTTAATGTTCTTCAGAAAACCCAAAAAAAACCAAAACTTTGGAAAGTCAAACCCATGACCTTTTGCTTAACATTACCACGTCTCTACCACTGCACCGCACACTCATTCATGTCTATATATAATATGCTATCTTTTTATATCAATATTTCATAATCTTATATTGGATATTTTGGCTACTAAATAAACTCAAATGAAAAATTTTTAACTATAAAGTTTTAAATCTTGTCAAGTACTACAACTTTGGTATTGGATGTATCTCCATCAGAAATAGTTTAAAATTTTCAAAAATTGAGTTTTAAACATTTGAATTTCAAACACATATCTGAGACTCTAGATGACTTTAAATCAAAAACTTGTCAATAAAACATATAGATCAGGTCGGCCACTAGAACTTTGGTATTAACTATGTTAACATTTGAGATCGTTTAGGAATTCTAAATTTTAATTCAAAATCTATAACCTTCGAACACATATTTGGGATTCTAAACATCTTCAAATTAAAAACTTTTCACCTATAAAGTTGTAGATTCTATTGAGAACTATAACGGTTGTATAGACCATATCAACATCCGAGAAAGTTTGATAATTTTAAATTTCAAAATTTGAAATCTGTACACTTACAATAATATTTTGGGACCCTAAATAGTTTCAATTAAAAAAATATTTTAACTACAAAGTTGTAGATCTCGTCAAGAGCTATAATTTTGATATAAAGTTTGTCTTCATTCGAGTTCATATGAAAAAGTTATGAATCATTTTTTGTTGCAATCATTAACCGAGACGGACACCTTCCGTCTTCGTACATAGATTTACGGAGGCTGACGCTTATAACGCCCGCCTCCAAAAATAATCGAATAACCGAGGTTCGAATAACCGAGGTGGTTGGCTTACGGTACACGTCTTGGCTAATCCATTAACGGACAGCCGCCTCGGTTAATCATCGATTAACCGAGCCTTCGTTAATGATTAACCGAGGCGGTCGCTCGGGCGACGGCCCTGCCACCGATTAATGGAGGCGGCCGCCCAGCTACCCGCCTTGGTTAATAAAACCCACCGCCTTGCAAAACCAATCCTGTAGTAGTGCTCGCGCCGTTCCCCCTACGCTTCCCTGCTCCTACGACCCTCCACACTAGCTGCGCCGCTCCCCTTCATGCACGGCGCCCCAGCAGCTGCAGCAGACGCCTATGGCAGGTGGCTCACATTGCAACATGCACAACACCCTCGTTCTACGTTTGAAACATCCAGATGAAACACTTGCAACATATGTACAAAACAACTAAAACATTCGAAACATGCGTCTGAAACACTTGCAACAACATATGAAAAACACTTGAAATACAGTGGAAACTTATGCAATATCTAGATAAAACACTTGCAACGTATGTGTTAAAAAATATGCAACATACAGATAAACACACTTGCAACCTAGGTGAAAAATTATAAGAAACATTGGGAACAGACACTTGCAACATACGTGTACCACCATTGCAACATATGTAACATCCTGATCTAGTTTTACAACATCTGCATGAAACACTTGAAGCATACCTATGAAACACCCGAAACACGTGAAACATGCGCTTGCAATATGGGGAGGCCGGGCCAGGCGATTCCAGCCATCGGGATCGGAGCGGCGGCGCGCGAGCACCACCACCATCACCATCGCTAGTAGCACCGGCCTTGGCTCGGCTAGGCGAGCGGTGCGCGTGACGGGCAGGAGTGAGCGGCTCGGGATGGGCGAGCGCGACGGTCGGGAGCGAGTGGCGCGAGATGGGCGTGCGGCAGCAGCGAGGTGGAGTGGGCACGCGGTGTCCAGACGGGAAGGCCGTGGCTGGAGAAGGCCGCTTCGTTGGAGAAGACCAGCGGCGAGCGGGCGGCGCGGTGGTGTGTCAGCGGTGGTGTGTCAGCGGCAGTCGCATACGTGCGGCAGCGAGGAAAAGAAATTTTGTTGTGTTTTTCTTATTATTTTGGAGAAGCGTGTCGTGCTGATGGTAGAGCGGAGGAGGCCTGTTGAGCCTGATCGTTGCGCAGGTCCGGGAACAAGCTGTCCGGATGGAACACGCTTGGACGCTCGTGTGCCAGCGTTACCCTAAAAAAACAGTGTATTGGAAGACGATGCTTTGAAAAAATATTAAAGTTACAGTGAGCTTGTGCCGCGCATGACAATCACAACGGCGTGCAGTCGTCATCTGTGTTATTTCTCTATGGGCCAAAATGCCAACAATCCAAGTGTTGCACACAAACTCCGACACCACCTAGACCCATCTCGTGCAACTCAGATCCATGGCCCAGTAATTAAAATTTGGTTTTTACAAAAACCACAGTATAACACAATCATACAAACTCTGCTTCATTTTAAGTTAATCCCAGTCTTGCTATACAAGTTTTATAGTATTCCAATCTCTTGAATTTGAATTTATAGTCATAGATATTATTTAGTAACATAACTTTATTTATTGAGTTATCGGTTTACTTATTATGAGTATATATACATGACGTTTTTTATAGCAACACATGAGTGTATTTGCTAGTACACAATGATATGACTATGATTTTGTTCTATCTCTTGATCGATGAGTAGGGGTGTGTCCACGTTAACGTCTTGTGCTGCAAAATAGCATCAACATTTAGGGGTGTGTCCACGTTAACAGCCAGCTTATAAATATGACTATGATTTTGTTCTATCTCTTGATCGATGAGTAGGGGTGTGTCCACGTTAACGTCTTGTGCTGCAAAATAGCATCAACATTTAGGGGTGTGTCCACGTTAACGTCTTTTTCAGCCGACTTATAAGCCGTCTTTTTCGACTTGTCTTTTCAGCCGAAACAGTCAGCCGGAACAGTGTTTTAGCTTATTTTTTTTAGCGAAATGAACGGGGTCATATGATCGCGACAGCCTTAGTCCCTTATTGGTACCTAGAAATAATCTTGAGCATACAAGGTCCACTTATTCCAGTTGGAGACATGATTTGATACGACGCGCGCATACGTACACTCGCAGAGGCCCACGATGCCAAGAGGAGAACCCGCATACAAACAGAAGGACCTAAACTAAGTGGAAAATGACAGACCTCTCAAAAAAATTAGAAAATGACAAGGCCTGGACGGTACGTGAAACAAACCACGCTGCATTACCTTCTTTTTAAGTAAAAAAATACCGGGTTTAAGAATCACGGACTTTTATTTCCTTTGAATCAGTGGCGGACCTAGGATTTTAGAGCAAGTATGCCCATGTCAAGATAATATTTGGATGAACAACACAAAAAGTTCAGATGAGCTTAGATAAAAGATACATATAGTTTAAACTAAATTTGTTCCATAACTAATTGAGATTACAAAATATTGGAAGAAAATTACAATTAAATTTTAACTCTTCGATCCCTCATTGCTTGATAGCGACTAATGGTGTCATGATCTTTGACTTGCAAAAAGAACTCACGCTCAATAAATGTGACCAAACAATCATTCAAGTACTGGTCTCCCATTCTATTTCTCAACTTGTTCTTCACATAATTTATTATTGAAAATACTCTTTTTACGGTAGCAGTTGCTACAGGTAGCACTAGGACCAATTTTAGAATTCTGTACACAAGATCATGTTTGGTGTGCTTATTTGCTGAAACAAGCATGACAGAAAGCTCAGCAAGGCTGTTCACTTGTTTAAATATTTCATCTTCACGCATATCAGTAATAAAGAGTTGAAGCTGACAAGGGAGATGGTCTAACTCTAGTCTTGAGAAATCATTGGGATGAAATTGAGCTAGCTTAACCAAACTTGCTTTGTCAAAAGCTGCAAATGAATTAACAGGATTGAATGCTGACATGCAGATAAGCAAATATGTGTTTACCTCATCGAACCTGTCATTCAGCTCTTGAAGTTGTCTATCAATAACACTTAAGAACATGTCCACATGATAATGGTGCATATTCTTGATTTTCACATAAAACCTCCTGTCTCTTCCAACAGGCCTATAGAAATTATCCATGTCAGGAATTTTGACCTTATGCTTGTTACAAAAAGAATGGATGTCTTTTAGAAACTCATCCCATCCATCATTCTCCCTCATTTGCTGCAGCTGAATCTTTGTCAGATAAATAAGATCTACTGTATTAACAATATCTTGATCCCTCTTTTGCAAAGCATGATTCAAATCAGCCATGTACCCAAGTACATTTTGCATCAAGTGCACCATGAAAACAAACTCAAATGAATCAAAGATTGTCAACATTGTTTGTGCTTGGTTATACTCCATCAGTTGAGTTCTATCTGTGCCAACCTTTTTGATAACTTTCCTAATTGAAGGATACATAGAGAGAACACGCATAACAATTTTGTAGTGAGACCCCCAACGAGTATCACCTGGCCTACATAGACTCATCTCTTGATTCTGGCTCTTTCCAGATTCAATGACATCCAACTCTAGTTCTTCTACAATTCTTTGTGCTTGTTCTACTCGTAGCATTTGTGTCTTCTTACAAGAATTACCAATAAGATTCAACAAGAACTTAAGCCGATAAAAAAAACCAATCACAATCTGGGTTGTCCTTAGCAACATCCACTAGAGTTAACTGAAGCTGATGTGCAAAGTAGTGTACATAATAAGCTGAGGGCATTCATCCATAATTAGTTTCTTTAAACCATTGACATGACCCTTCATGTTGCTAGCTCCATCATAACCTTGCCCACGTATCATAGACAAACTTAGTGAATGCTCCATAAGCAAGGACTAAATTGCATCTTTAAGTGTCAAAGAGGTAGTGTTTTCAACATGGACAACCCCAAGAAACTTCTCAACTACCTTTCCCTTTTTGTCAACATAGCACAAACAAAGAGCCAATTGTTCTTTGTCATACACATCACTAGATTCATCAGCTAGTATTGCAAAGTAGTCACTACCAAGGTCTTCCATGATAAGCTTTGTAGTTTCTTTGGAACAACTATTGATGATATCTTTTTGAATTTTGGGAGCAGTCAATGTACAATTCTTTGGAGCACTCTTCAAAACTACCTTAGCAACTTCTTCAAAGTTTTATGCTAACCAATTTAGTAGTTCAAGGAAATTCCCTTTATTAAGTGAATCTTCACTTTCATCATGTCCACGACAAGCCAAACCTTGACACAAAAGAAATTTCAAGCATTTAAGTGAATAGGTCAACCGTGACTTGTACTCACATTTCTCTTTTTGGGTGGTGGAAACAAAGTTCTCAACTATTGTTGCTTTAGGCCTAAAAAAGGAATTGTATTTCTCTAGAGCCATATTGTGATAACTATCCACAGCCCCTAAATGTCTCTCAATCCTCTTTTTTAAATGCCAATTTCTAAATCCTCCACTCACAAAAGCATCTCCACTAGAACAATTTGTTTTATGTTTGAATAAAAAGCACACAAAACAGAAACAACATCTAATTCCACACTATATTCAAGCCAACAAAATTCATCAAACCACCAAGCAACAAAGCGTCTAGGTTTACCTCCAATATCCCTGATAGGAAAATCATGACTGCGTGGTTGACAAGGCCCCAATGCAAGATATCCCCTGATCACCGAGTTTCTTTCATTGATAGGATACCTTCTGATGGGTCTCCTCTTTCCAGGGTCATGATGTAGGGAGTTAATATCATAAACAGCTTTCCCACTTGATTCATAATCAAATTCACCATCTCTGATAGGAGATAAAGGAGAAGGTTCTGTTTCTGCCACTGTTGTTCTTAACTGTGGTTCATTACTAGCTACATCTGGTTCAATTGAAACCTAATCATTGGGGACAATGGCTGCTATCTCAGTTTCTGGTTCTCTTGCATTTGGACTATCACTGTTATTGGTTGTTGCTGCTGCTGCTGCCTCTGATTGATGCTCAACAGAAGGGGTACTTTGAGCTTGAGCATGACTCTCAATGCTAATTACTTATAGTCTTGATGTGGAAGGGGAAGGGTAATCTACCCTGCATGCCTTTGCAGCCCTTTCCCACATTGATTTCAGATCAATCGACTTTGACTTCTTTGATTTCTTCATTTTTTAGAAAGGAAATGCCTACAAAGAACCAAATGTGCATCTATAAATTTTAATTGGCAATTGAAAATGACATTTAACAGAACATAGCAAAGGACAAAGGGATTTTATTTTTGATTACCTCCGAGCGACGGCGAGCAGCTCTAGCTCCGCAGCTGTCGGGGGGAGCGGGTGCCGCCGGCCGTAGCGGGGAGCGGGACGGCGTGGCCACGTGGAGCACGCCGGTGACGCGAGCGTCCGTGAGGCCAGCGGGGGGGGGGGGGGGGGGAGGCCGGAGGTGTGGCCATGTGGGCTGGCAGAGCAGGTGGCCTGGCGGCGAGAGCAGTGGCAAGCGGCGACGCGATTCTGCGTCCGTCGATTCGCGGAATTGGTCGAAGCACGAAGCTGCTGGCGGCTGCCCTACCCCTACGGTGGATTTGGGGGAGTGGGGAAGTGAGTGGGAAGGCTAGATGGGCCATGGGCCGTCCAGATAGGCGTGGCCTGTGGGCTGCTTTCATTTACACGTGAATTACAGCCATAAAATGGCAAAGAAACGCAATTTTAACACCTTAACTATATTATACATACATATACCTCTAAAAACTATTAAAATTTTGCCCTAAATGTTGGGTATGCCCGGGAATATGAAAGGTCTTGATGGCTAGAGGGGGGGTGAATAGCCTATTAAAATTTTCTACAAAGACAAGCTAAACAAGTTTATCAATAAAACAAATAGCGAGATGCGAGTTTTGCTTAGCCTACGGGGTGTTTGCAAGCCACCTAACCAATTCACAATTCTAATAAATTTGCACTCAACCGCACAAGTCGAACCGCACAAGTCAACTACAACTAAAACTAGCTAGCTACACAAGCTAAGAGATACACTAACAAGCTAGCAAGGTAACTAAGAAATTAATACAAGAGAGAGTTAGGAGGATATCACCGAGGGGCGAAGTATTGAGCCAACCAATCAATATGATCAAGAGATGAATACCATAATATACAACCACCGGGATCGATCAAACACAATAAGAATGATGACACGAAGATTTATCCCGAGGTTCACGTGCTTGCCGGCACGCTAGTCCCCGTTGTGTCCCTCTTCACCACGTGGTTCGGTGGCTAATCGGTCACACACCGAGCCTCTCAAAAGGCACCACAAGAACCTACCAAATGGCAAAAGGTTGCAATAACACGAGCAATATACTAACGTTGCCTTTGGCGCTTCGCCGAGGTAGGCACAAACCCCTCACAATCACCGGAGGTGGCCAAGAACAATCACCAACTCTTGCCAATGCCTCCAAGCTGCTCCAAGCCGTCTAGGTGGCGGCAACCACCAAGAGAAACAAGAATCCCACAGCAAATCAACCACCAAGTGCCAACTAGATGCAATCTCACAATGCAAATGCACTTGGATCACTCAATCTCACTTCGAATATGCAAAGAAGCAAGAGAGATGAGTGGGAGGGGAGTTGCTTAGCTCAAAGTGCTCACAAGTATGTCAAATGTTCGAGAGAGGGAGCCTTGAGCCGGCCAACGAGTATTTATAGACGTACCCCTTCGAATATAGCCGTTAGAAACTTAAACAGCCGAAATCGGGCTGACCGGACGCGCTGGTCCAAACGACCGGACGCGCTGGTCACCCAACGGCTAACTGCGAAGCAACGACCGGACGCGCTGGTCCAACTGACCGGACGCGCCAGGAACGACCGGACGCGCTGGTCCTGTGAAGGACCGGACGCGCTGGTCGCCTGAGCAGCGCTCAACGAAATAGTGACCGGACGCGCTGAAGAAAATGACCGGACGCGACAAAGACAGCGTCCGGTTAGAGTCCAGTAAGCTCTCTGAACGACCGGACGCGTCCGATCATCAGTGACCGGACGCGCCTCGCATCCGATCATCGAACTGAAAAACACGCAGACACTGAACACTGACCGGACGCGTCCGGTCATGCAAGGACCGCGTCTGGTTCAGCGTCCGGTCACCTCTGTGACCTCCGTTCGCCTCCGTTTCTTTTCCGGACTTCCGGCGTAGTGGAAAATAATCGTTTCAACTTCTCGAAAACGCCTGAATCCCGCCTCGCAAGCTCGGCGGGAGGGAGAGAGGAACCAAACCCTCTCTACCGCTCAAACTCCACCGCCGTCGCAAACGTGCTAACATCACCAAGTGATCTCGTCATGTGTGAGTGTGTTAGCATTTTCACAATCATTTTTCGAGGCGATATTAGTTCTATCCAAATGCATATGATCATGAAATGCACATCTAGAGGCACTTAGGAGTTCAATAGCCGCGTCATTCCCCTCTTTATAGTACGGCTATCTATCCTATAATGTAACCACACCCACTAGGTGTCATGGTTACTAAAACACAACCCTTAAGCATATACCTTTGCCTTGATCACGTAGGGTTGCGTCCAAATCCAAGTGTGGCCATCATGATCACCATGTCCATCTTGCCACCAACCTTGGAGTGTACTAATCCTCATATGCTACATACAACTTAGGCATGAGATTAGTACTTAGGCATTGTCACTAATTACCAACACCAAACATAGGACTTTCAGAATACCCGGGCACAACTATAGGTCCATCCATGCTTTGAATAAGACTACTAAAAAAACGGTAACGCTCTGATGCCAGCACAAGACTCACTCCTCCATTTCTAAATAAAAAATTTGCTCGTTCACGTACTTGTTCCTATCCGCTCACTAGCTTCTATCTGCTCACCTGTGCCTCCAGCACTTGGCCACTAGCCCAGCCAGGCGCGGCACGCTGCCACCTGCGAGGGGCAGTGCTTGACCGCCGGCCCTGCTAAACGCGGCGCACGGTTGCTCTCTTGTAGTCGTGTGGCCACTGTCTCCCAGGCCGCTCGCTCCGGTGAACTTCACACGCCGAAAGTGGTCCCCGCATGGGGTCAGGCAGTGCGGGTGACATTCGAGCGGTGCGGGCCCTCGTGGACGCACAAAACGGAGTGCAGGCGTAGGTGTCCAGACGTGCACGTCCATTTGGACGTCCGGGCACTAGCACACTGCCGTACTAAAAAAACCCCATTCCAAAAAACAGACTTAACTATAAATTAATTTTCTTTTTGAAACATAACACAAAAACTGACACACACCTATGAACACACATGACGTTATTCTAATTAGCATCTTCCCTAAAACAATAGTTATATATGTTTCTTGTTAAAAAGTTTCTCTCGTCTCTCACTCTCTCTTTCGTTCGTCCACCACTCACTCCTCTTCCATCCCTCGGTTCATTGTTCCTCTAATCTAATCCATAAGCAGTAAAAATTCTTTCTTCCGTCTCTCACACTCTCTTCCCCGTTCATCCGCCACTCGCTCCTCTTCCGTCCCTTAGTCCGTCACCTCCCACTCTCACCATTCTCATTTTGATTTTGGAGCTACAAAGACATCACACACACCATTCATGTCATGGACCGGCCATCGAGCCCGCTCGTCTCATGAAGCGTGTGCAAGCGTACATCTCACCTTTCATATAAACTCATAATAGGCGTACACAACAGCCACATTATAAATTGAGCCAGTTGTCGCTTCTTCATACAGGATTAAACGTTTACTACACTAACATTTATTATGGGCCTTCGAGGTTGGGGCCGCAAACAATTAAATCCAACGTATATAGTAATACTCATATACTCTGCAGCTACATATATAGCTGTGGTGCTATCTTCTTCCAAAACGAAATATCACATGCCCATGTCTAGACAAGTTTAAAGAGACCGATCCGTTTTTCTAGCCTTGTTTTGAGGAATTGCTTGCAAGGTACTACCACCGCCTCGATGTAAAAGTAATGCCTTATAAAACATCGGCTCCATTCGGCTGTGCTGATAAGCTGGCTGAAAAACACTGTTAGCTGATTTGTTGTGAGAGAAAAACACTGTTTCAGCTGAAAAAACAAGCTGAAAAGTACGGATTTTAAGCCGGATTAACAGGGCCATCATCTAGCAACAAATTGAGATGTGTCACCTTCATCACGCACATTACGTGTGTATCACGAGGTTTCTTCACGTGTCAAAGTTTTGCATCGTCGTTGAGATCTCAGTATATAGGAACCTAATTAAGGTGATCCTAAAACCGTGACCTGTACGTCTAAGCAGGGGTCCTGTGAGTGAGTTCAGTTGAACACACATTCAGGTACGATCTTCCCCTGCAGGAGAGTTCCTCACGCCATGCATGTCCCTCTACAAAATGATGAGGCCAAAGCAACCCTACCACCTTTGCATGGAAGCTGCTGCAGCAACACCCTGAACCTAAAAAAGTGCCGACAAGCAAATGAAATGGTATGAGAACATATATCCTTGATGCAGGCATGGGGGAGGCATTGGCGTGTAGAGACGCGGTGAGATTGGCAAGACAATTATTCGGAATGCAGCGGGTTCACCTAAAAAGGTGCCAACAAGTATGTTAGTAGATCTTGTAATAAGGTTGCTCATGTGTTAGCTAAACATGTCACGAACGCACACACTAGTCGGAGATGTGGCATGAGATACCGACATGTGTGCGTGATTCGGTCTTGTCTGAGGCTCCGGCCGTTTTGATATGAATGAAAGGCAAGCTTGTCTAAAAAAAACAGTGCCCACAAAATGTCGATGTACAAGGAATATTATACTCTCTCTGTCCTGTAATATAGTACATTTTAGAAATTTTAAGACAAATTAAGAGAGAACATAAAAGATGCATGTACCCTCGTTTTATTTCCTAATCAGATGCTATCATCAACATGATTAATGGTGATTGGTTGATAAATGGAAAATATTTAATGCAAAACTTGGTTTTGTCCTCCATAGTGCATTATATTTGAGGACAAATTTTGAACGCTAAAATGTACTATATTATAGGATAGAGGGAGTACACGATAATGTATGGGGCTGTTTGGTGGTGTTTTTTTAAAAACAATTTCTCCCCAAGAATATCACTCTCTTTACAACATGATTAATGGTGATTGGTTGATAAATGGAAAGTATTTAATGCAAAACTGGGTTTTGTCCTCCATATTGCATTATATTTGAGGACAAATTTTGAACGCTAAAATGTACTGTATTATAGGATGGAGGGAGTACACGATAATGTATGGGGCTGTTTTGGTGGTGTTTTTTTAAAAACAATTTCTCCCCAAGAATATCACTCTCTTTATAGCCATTTACCAGTAATAATAAAAATCTGCATACATTCTAGTGGGCACCAGACAAAAATCATTCGCTATTTTTATTAGGAGTTAGGAGATTAAAAAACTCAATCTCCACTACAATCATGTCCGATTTGCTCCCTACCTGCCTTCAATGAATCTCCACAAACAGGATCCGTATACCAGCACAATTGCCAAACAATGAGACAAATGACCACTTTGTGCAGTGGCGTACGTGAGACCAGTAGCTAGCTCCAACACAAGAGTTTGGAACTTTGCCCTTGTTTATTTCCCAATTTGGTCACTCAAATTGCACTATGCAAAAAGGAGATTCCCCGTCATATCAAAATGTCGGTAAATGCATGGAGTACTAAATGTAGATGAAATCAAAAACTAATTGCACAATTTTGTTGTACTTTACGAGACGAACATTTTGAGTCTAATTAATCAATTTTTGGACAATTGTTTACACTAAAAAAACAAAAGTTGCTACAGTGCCCCGACACGTGCTTTGAACGTGTATAGTAGTAGACTAGAAGTAGTAGGTGGCAGGGTGTGCCTCCGAATTTGGTCTCGTCGCTGGGGTTCGAAAAGTGCTGTCCACTCTGCGCTTTACCGTACCCTGAACCAGCCGTGGCCCTGACCCTGAGGCCATGTTTAGTTCCCCAATTCTCCTCCAAATTTCACTATGCAAAAAGAAGATTCCCCGTCACATCAAAATGTCGGTAAATGCATGGAGTACTAAATGTTGATGAAATCAAAAACTAATTGCACAGTTTTGTTGTACTCAGTGAGACGAACATTTTAAGCCTAATTAGTCAAAATTTGAATAATTTTTACCAAATACAAACAAAATGCTACAGGAATTCTGATACAGTGTTTTTCTCCCCAATTCTCTCATCTAAACAAGGCCTGAGTCGTTAAAGGGAGACCTAACCTAGTGCTCTGTAAGTCCCGGCGGTCCCTCGAATCATGATGATAGTTCAGAGTCCTGAACCCTGTTCACTTCAGATGGTTGAGATTTCTATTCAGGTTCAAACTCCCAACTAAAAGACACTTTTTTCCTCATGTTCCCTCGCTAAATGATACGTGGTGGAAATATCATGCATATTCCACCGCTCATTTAGTTTTAAATTATAAGTCGTTCTACTTTTTTAAGATATAAATAGATTTTACTATGTATCTAGATATATATACATTATATTTAGATACATAGTAAAACCTATATAAAAAAATCAAAATGACTCGTAATTTAGAATGAAGAATATACTATAGTGACTTTTACTGTTTGTCCTCTTGCAAAAGCTAACATTTTTATCCATAAAATGGGTATTGTCACATGTTCACATGTCGGTTCACTCCGTAAACAAAAATCGGTTGCCTATTTTATATGGGGTCTATTCAACGAAAGAGCTGGGAAACAACTACATGTAGCCCACAAGTGGCCCGAGAAAGCCAGCACGTTCTGTTCCTAATTTCGGTCTAGGCAAACAAACACGTACTTCCTAGAATGAGCGTACCGTGTGTGTGTGTGTGTGTGTATATATATATATATATATATATATATATATATATATATATATATATATATATATATATATATATATATATATATATTCATTGACATTTCCGAAAAGTCTCTAAAAATTCATATTAGTTTTTGCTACGGAACACAAGGGGAGGATGGGTCAGCGAGCCTGTGATAGTCCGTAACATGAAAAGGCATGTCATTGACCAAAGCTGTGATCGACGAGCAGGTAGATAGGATTCACAAAAAAAAGAGCAGGTAGATAGCACAATTTCAACCAAAATGCATGATTGTCAGAACCTTTTCCCTATAGCAACCTACCATATATATATATATATTGAATAATAGGTTTCCCCCGCTTTATTATCATAAAGCGACATACAACGTTTTCAGTTTCAGCATACTGCGCTCAAGACGCAAAAACTGCCATACGGCAAACTGAGAAACACATCCCAGAGTCTGAAACACCACATTAGTTCCTATTACACCGATGACTGATCACATTTCCAGAGTCCTCCGAAAGCTGAGCAATTGACTGTCCCGACTCTGATGTATCCATCTTCCATTTGATCAGCGGCACTGAGCTTGCTTCTTCCTCCACCAACTGAATAATCTTCTCCAACTTTTCCTGAACGTCCAGCTTGAACATTGGTAACCATCCTCTTAGCATCCTTCCAATCATAGCAAATACTCTCTTCATTCCACTCCATGGTATTCCCTGAAAACATAAAAGGTTGCGTAATTTCCATAGCACCCACATAACAGGAGATGACACAATATTACAGATCATGTGACTCTTATTAGCGATCCACAAGGAAGCTACAGACTCAAAATCCTCACCCATCTCCCTATCGAGCCAACCGGATATTGCAGTCCAAACATGTTTAGCAACACAGCACTGGAAGAAAAGATGCGAAATTGACTCCAGCTCATTACAAAATAAGCACGTCGGATCACTAACCTCCCTTCTTTTAGCAAGGTTGTCCCTAGTCAAAAGTCTATTACTAGACAGTAGCCACAGAAAAAAAATTGCACCCTCGGCGGGATGTTCAACTTCCAAACAGTATGAACGAACACAGGCGTAACACCTCTGTGATTTATAATAGCATATAAGGATTGAACAGAATATTGTCCAGAAGAGCTAAAGCTCCACATGATACTATCTTCCTCCTCAGTAAGAGTAATACTCTCCCCAATAGCGCTTAATTCTTCCCACATAAGCATAAGTCTCTCAGAAACGTTCCTTCTGAAAGAAAGCTGTAATTCCTCACCATTCCAAACATCACTAATTGACTTCCCCTACTGCTCATTAATAACATATAAAGGCCAGTAGAGAATAGCTAAACTAGTATTACCTAGCCACTAATCTTCCCAAAACCTAATCTTCTTCCCATTACCAACTACCCACTTAATGCCCATATGAGTCGCTTGCATAGCCCAAATAACTCCCTTCCAAAAAGGTGATACACCCACATCAGAGTAGTAGAAAATGTTTGGTTTGGTAGTTTTATATTTAAAATCCACCAATTTGGTCCGAATGGAGTTCGAATTCAGATGGTATCTAAAAATCCATGAACCTAACAAAGCCATATTCAAACTTCTCAGATCAGGAATCCCTAAACCACCAATTTCTTTTTTCTGAGAAACCAGTTGCCAGTTAGCAAGATGATATTTATGTTTATCCTCTGTATTATTCCAAAGGAAATGTCCCATATGAGAATTAATCAGATCAATAGCCCACCTAGGGAACTTAATCACAGAAAGAAGATAGATTGGTATGCTAGCTAAACAGGACTTAAGAAGGGTCAGTCTGCCTGCATAGGACAGAAGTCTCCCTTTCCATCCTGCAATCCTCTTAACAATCTTATCAATAATTGGTTGTAGATCCTCTCTTCTCAATTTAGAAAAGTGCAAAGGCACTCCCAAATATTTGATAGGGAAATTACTTCTCTTACAACAGAAAATTCTAGCAAACTCATTAGCCCTATCTTCCTCAACTCCCACTACCAAAAGGTCACTTTTATCATAATTGATTTTCATACTAGATAGCTGTTCAAAACATACTAATAACCATTTCAAGTTTGCAGCTTTATCTAGATTGTTTTCCAAACAGAGTAAAGTATCATCAGCGTATTGCAGACTAATAATACCCCCAGGTACAGCCTGAGTTAAAAGATCAGAAATGAGGCCAACTTTAGCTGCTCTCATGAGCATCCTAGTAAAAACGTCTGCTACCAGATTAAACAGAAGGGGAGACAGGGGATCCCGCCTTAGCCCCTTCCCTGGCTTGAAAAAAGAACTATTCTCATCATTGATTCTAATACAGATAGAGCCACCTTGAACAACCTTATCTATCCAACTTCTCCACTTTGCACCAAAACCCTTTGATTCTAACATGTCACCCAAAAAACTCCAGCTGACCCGATCATACGCCTTCTCGTAATCCAACTTCAAGACAACGCCAGATTCTTTTTCCTGTGGATGTCATGAATTATTTCATGAGCAGCCACCACACTCTCAAGAATATACCTGCCTTTAATAAAGACAGTTTGGTTGGAAGCAATCAGTCTATTAGCCACATTAACCAGCCTATTATTCAGCAACTTACTAAAAATCTCAAAACTACAATTAATGAGACTAATAGGCCTATACTTCTTTAGGGTTTTAGCTTCAGGCTCTTTGGGTAATAGAGTAATCATGGCAAAATTCAACCTGTCTAAACATAACTGGTTTTGCTCAAAGCAATTGACTAAACACATCAGATCTTTTTGATGACATCCCAGAAAACTTGATAGAAAAGAAAGGAAAACCCATAAGGGCCTGGGGCACCTTCAGCATATGAACCAAAAACAACTTCTCTCACCTCTTCTTCAGAGAAAGGAGCTTCAAGCGTTTCATTTTCTACTACAGTCACCTTCTCCTCTTCTTACTAGAACTCACGTCCCAATTTAACACCACTATCTTCCTCTTCTCCAAAGAGATTCTTATAAAAAGATACAACATGCTTAAGCCTAGTGTCATTATCTTCAATCCAACCCTCCGAGCTCTCAAGGCCAGAAATCATTTTCTTTCTATTCCGTTGATTAGCGACAGCTTGGAAATAAGCTGTGTTCCTATCCCCCTCCTTAATCTTCCTATCCCTAGATCTCTGTCTTACTTTAATTTCCTTCAGCTTCCATAAAGCCTCTAACTCACTGGTAATAGTGTCCATTCTCCCCCTCTCCTGCTGGCTCAAGCCACCCTTCTCATGTTTAATATCTAGATAATCAAACTCCTTAAGAAGTTGCAATTTAAGCTTTTTTTATCTCGGCATTTCTATTCCAAGACCATCCCTTGGCCTTTTTTCTAAGTAGCCTAATTTTAAACTGCCATATATCCAATGGGTTAGTAAAAGCACATGCGGTATTCCATACTTTAAAAACTAATTCCTTAAAATCAGGTTGCTCAAGCCACCATTTTTCAAACCTAAATATATTAGGTTTCTTTTTTTCACCACTATTAAAGTTCAGAATCAAAGGCACATGGTCACTATGAGCTCTGGCTCTTATTGAAACAAAGTCCTACCAAAATATATGCCATCAGGCAGGCCTTTAAGAGTTGATGGAAGCAACTTCTAGGCTGTTGTGATGAGTACAATGCGGCCCAGATCAGGATGCTCCAAATCCACACCACCACACACGCCGGGCACCCACCAACCAGCAACCCATCTCTTTCACTTCACCTCCTCTTGAGTGGCCCCATATATCAGGTCCTGTTTGGATCTCAGCAAATTTCAAGTATTTAATAAAAAATTTTGATAGAATCCCAAAATCACATGTACATGCTAGATTTTAAGGGTATGTTTAGTGTACGTAGTTTCGACTCTGGCTCTGCTAGCGGCTCGGGCACTGGAGCTGGAGCCAGAGCCGTTTTACATGTAAGGACTATGGGCAAATCTGGTTTTTTGGGCTCCGGACGAGCGTTGTGGCTCTGTCTTGTGGCTCTGTCAACGGAGCTACGGAGCAGGAGCCTTGCTAAAGAGGCTCTAAGCATGTTTTTAGTTCAAGGGATTGAGTGGGTTAAACTCAGTTTTAGGAGTGTTTGGTTTGAAGACTAGAGGGTTGGGTTCATTCCACAAATGGTGGCTTGGCGGTCGCACAGTGCGGCCGAGGGTGGCTTGGCGGCGGGCGCACGTGAGGGGTGGCCATGGAGTCCGACGAGCAAGGGAGTGAGGAAGAAAGCACGTGGCGAGCACGTGATGAGAAAAAGAGAGGGTGACAAGTAGGCTCTGCATGCCAGGGACTTCAAACCACCCTTATTCTCCCATCCTCCAACCAAACCAAAAATAAGGGACGACCCTCACACATTAACCAAACACCAAATGAAACCAACTGAATCAAAAAAATGAAAGGGAGTCAACCCAATCCAGTCCCAAAACCAAACACACAAAACCAAACACACGCTAAAGGAATTGTAAAAGACAGATTCTAAAAACCCCGAATGTAATGAAACATAGATAATATGAGATACTGAATTTTTAGTATCCTTATATGATCCAAACGATACTCAGCCCATCATCGTCCTCTCGAGGGGCCAATGGAAGCTAGACCTGTTGGTCGACGCTTCCTGCGGCACCCCTCAGGTCCTGAGTTCGATCCCTTCGGGGGCGAATTTCAGGCCTGAGGGTAAAAAAAATTCCCTCGTCTGTCCCATGCCAAAGTAGAGGTCTGTGGCCGTCCCGTCTCACGGGGATACGGTGCCGTTGTATATGGGTGGAGCCAGGGTTCGAGGATTTTCTTGATTTGCGTGAGAAAATCTTCTTCTTAATGAAATATCCGGTGCGACGTCGTCCCAACGCAGATCGAGTTTTATGGTCCTCTCCAGAGAAGGCCATAAAAAGAATGAAGACTAACCTTCATACAACCAGGACCTGGACCTCACCGCTTGGAAGATGTACACAGTTGAGGCCAGTTACTCGCAACCGTACAAGCATACGTGTACGCGTACGTCGGACCAATTTATTGCAAACTAGAGCCTCTTTGATTGATACTGGTACTGGTACTGGTGTACAGGGCAAGGCAATTTACTACGTATACGTACAAAACACAAGTACACACACACCGTATGCAACTCTGCATGTACGTCTCTACCTCTGTCCTGATCTGCCGCTACAACACTAACGCTACGTACCGCGTCGTGTGGCGGCGTCAGGCGGACACGTTAACGTCATCGCCCACCACCAGGTGTTTCCGTGTCTGCCGTTGCAAATTATGCTGCCGTGCCCTGTACCCTGTACCCTGTACCGTACCCAGATGCGTCATCTCTCTTTTTTCAGATTATTATTAAGGCGCGCCTAGATTTGATTTGGTTGGGTTGGGTTTTATGTGTTTTCTATTTAGTCCATCCGTCCTAAAGAATGTAATTATCAATTTTTTAAGTAGTCAAATGATTTTAAATTTGATTAAATTTATATAAAAGGTGCTAATAATATTTATGGTGCCGAATACGTAATGTTAGATTAAACATAAAATAAGTTTTCGGAGTAGTAAATTTATTTGGAAATATAAATATCGATATCATTTTTTATACCTTAGTCAAACTTAAGAAAGTTTGTGTAATACCCTAAAATTTGCATCATTTCAAAATAGGTGAAATTGATTTATTTATGCATTTTTATGAGCATTCAAACTTAGGTAAATAATTTTTATGAAATTAAAATCAAATATAAGGTTAAATACATGTTGATGCATTCATGCTGCTGCATTCTTATTTTTGTGATGTCTGGTTTTGGGCACAGTCATTTGGAGGTGCTCATATGGGTAGAGTTTGTGTACGTGTATTCATAGGGGTGAGTGTGCGTGCGTGTTGGGCGTCTGCATCTGTACTTGTGTAATTCTCAAAATAAAAAAGAAAAGGAATTCAAATTCATTTGAAAATGGATTTAGAAAATCATTTCCGAAAATAAAATGGCAAAGGAATTTTCCTCCCTCCCTTCTCAGTTCTTGGCCTGCTAGGCCTTCTCTTCATCCCGCAGGCCTAGTGGCCAAGCCGGCCAGCTCGCCTTCCCTCCCCTTTCCCTCTCCCACAGGCCCGCGCACGCCGCTCCTTTGGGCCGGCCCAGCTAAGCCGCCGCAGCCTAGACGCAGGCGTGCCTCTCCTCTCCCTCGCTTGGCTCACTGACGTGTGGGCCTGCTTGTCAGCGTCGTCCCCAACCTCCCGCGCCAAAATCGGGCGGACGTCGCCCTTATCCTGCCACCCCGTGCCCGAGCTTCTCGGTGTCGTTGGCATCCCGCACGTGCGCTTGGGCGCTCTATTTAAGCCGCCGCCCCCTTTCACTCTCCCTTTCCCATCTATGAGCAACCACTGCCTCCCATCGATCTCGCAGCCGCCACAACCCTAAATGCCGCCGCCGTTGAGTTCGCCGTGCCGTTCTAGCATTTCACCGTCTCCATAAGTCCACTGCCGTGCTTCACATCAGGTTCGCGAAGTCTGTAGGGTCGAGATGACGGACTAGAGGGGGTGAATAGTCCTTTCTAAAATTAATCGCACCGACTAACCAAAACAAATACGGGATTAAAACTACCGGTCAAGCCAAGACTACACCCCTCTATCTAAATTCACAAGCACCTTATAAAGATCCTAATTAGGCAACAAAGGTGTTGGGCTAGCTAGAGCTCACCTAATCAATTCTAGAGCAAGGTCACATAAATCTATGCACTAGTACTTTGACAACCGGGGAGCTCCTACACATGCTAGTGATGCAAAAGCACAAAGCCCCTAGGCTCACTAGCAATGCTCAATAATAAGGCTACACAAGACAAATTAGAGAGCGCAAAACACTTAGCTACACAAACTAAGCAAGGCAACTAATTTACTACACAAGTAAACTAGTTACACAAGGAAGCTACTTCTATGCTACATAAGGAAGAAGGTAACTAGCAAGCTACACAAGCTAACTAATTACAAGAGCAACTACACAAGCATAATGTATATGAAAGTAAATACAAGTTTGTGTATGGGGATCGCAAAGCAACGGGAAGATGATGACACGGTGATTTTTATCCCGAGGTTCAGTTGGTTGCCACCAAGCTAGTTCCCGTTGTGTCGACCGCACACTTGGTGGTTCGGCGACTAATTGGCATCACCCGCCAAGCCCACACGTTGGGCACCGCAAAAACCTACCCGAAGTGAAGGTAGCTCAATGACACGCTCAACTAGAGTTGCTCTTCATGGCTCCCACGGGGTAAGCACAGTACCCCTCACAATCTCTTCTCCGGACCACCGCATAATCTTCCTTGCGTGCTTTGACGGAGACCACCACCAAGCCGGCTAGGAGGTGGCAACCTTCAAGAGTAACAAGCACCACCATCTTGTAACTTGATCATCTAGTGCCACTCGATGCAACCTCATGATGCAATCGCACTAGAATCATACTTACACTCAATCGGATGATCACTATCAAGCGTATGTGAGTTAGAGGGTTCCCAAGTACTCTCTAAGCAAGGACACAAAGTCCTCAAGGTGCTCAACCAGCCCCAAGGCCAAGTACAACCTTTATTTATTGCCCCTAAGCCAAATAGGGCCATTGAAAGGTCCTAATGGCTAGAGGAGGGATGAATAGCCTATAAAAATTCTACAACAACTCTTAAGCAATGTGGTTAGTCAAATAAACGGCGAAGTGAGTGTTGCGCTAGCCTACTAAAAATGCACGCCATCTACCACAATTCTAGTTGCTATAGTCTCTATCTACACAATGGCTATGTCACTACACTAAGTTAGTGAGCTCTCAAAGACTAACTAAAGAGCCCCACTAACCACTAGACTCGATGAAAGCTAGCTCTCAAAAACTAATTATACTAAATAGCTTAGCTTACACACTAGGAATGTAATACAAGAGGGGATGGCGATGGTTATACCAACATGTTGAGGTATGAGCCAATCACAAGTCGAAACTAATCAATTAATCACAATGAATGAATACCAATCACCTCAGAATCAAATGATGACATAATGATTTTTTACCGAGGTTCACTTGCTTGCCGGAAGCTAGTCCATGTTGTGGTGATTCACTTACTTGGAGGTTCACGCGCTAATTGGCATCACATGCCAAACCCTCAATAGGGTGCCGCACAACCAACACAAGATGAGGATCACACAAGCCACGAGCAATCCACTAGAGTACCTTTTGGCTCTCCGCCAGGGAAAGGTCAAGAACCCCTCACAATTACCACGATCGGAGCCGGAGACAAGCACCTTCCTCTGCTCCACGATCCTCGCTGCACCAAGCCGTCTATGTGGTGGCAACCACCAAGAGTAACAAGCGAATACCGCAGCGAAACACGAACACCAAGTACCTCTAGATGCAATCACTCAAGCAATGCGCTTGGATTATCTCCCAATCTCACAAAGATGATGAATCAATGATGGAGATGAGTGAGAGGGTTATGGCTAAGCTCACAAGGTTGCTATGTCAATGCAAATGGCCAAGAGAGTGAGCTAGAGCCGGCCATGGGGCTTAAATAGAAGCCCCCATGAAACAGAGCCGTTAGGTCACATAAGTGACCGTCGGACCCACAGACACAGGCTGTCGGACCATCCAACACCTGGGTCCAATGCCTTCCATGGCCAACCACGCGCTACCACGTAACCACGTTCAAACAAAACTGATCATTGTCACGCAAACGGTCACTGACACCACCGTTGGACCCGCGCTAAAGTTGCACCGTTGAACCAGGCACAATACTAGTCTGACGCGCTCCAGTAAGGTCCAGAGAGTGCCAAAACCGTCGAACACCGATCCGACGTCGCCCGTCGGACTCACCCTAAGTCCGACGCTGCCACGTGTCGCTTCCTCGTCAAACCTCTCTTTTCCCGCATGAAGTGAACAGTGCACACATCTGGTTCGACGCCGCCAACCATCTGGGTCCGACGCCCTTACCTACATGCGCACCGCCTGGGGTTAGCCGTCAGACCCAGGCCAGAGGCCGGTCCGACGCTCCAAGGAATAGGATCCGACGCCCCTGTTTCACTTCTCCTTAAGCGCAACTTCTCCACCCTTGCTCAAATGTACTAACCACCAAGTGTATCACCTTGTGCACGTGTGTTAGCATATTTTTACAAACATTTTCAAGGGTGTTAGCACTCCACTAGATCCTAAATGCATATGCAATTAGTTAGAACATCTAGTGGTACTTTGATAACTGCATTTCGATACGAGTTTCACCTCTCTTAATAGTACGGTTATCGATCCTAAATATGATCACACTCACTAAGTGTCTCGATCACCAAACCAAAAAGCTCCTATCAAGTTTCACCTTTGCCTTGAGCTTTTTGTTTTTCTCTTTCTTCTTTTCCAATCCGAGCACTTGATCACCATGGTCACCATGCCATCATCATGATCTTCACCATTGCTCCACCACTTGGAATAGTACTACCCATCTCATGATCACTTTGATAAACTAGGTTAGCACTAAGGGTTTCATCAATTCACCAAAACCAAACTAGAGCTTTCGGCCGTTGTACCCCTTGGAGCACAATTCTGCGCGGTCACCGGACAGCAACGTGCGTGCACCGGACAAGGGATGGCGGTGCCCCAACGGTCGAATTGCAACAGATATTTCAAACTAGTTGTTGGACAAGTGGGCACTGGACAAGGGGTAGCGGTGCACCGCCCTATAGGTGGCGGTGCCACATGTCGGCCAAAACCCAAACTCGGTGCTCTCTGAAAAATATGGCAGTGCTAGGCACCGGACAGTTTCGTGACCATGGCGGTGCCACCTTCATATCAAAACCCAAAGCCACCATTCCATCTTGTAGAGCATTTCATTAGCTTTCTAAAAAGTCCTAGGTCATCAAAATCAGAGTTTGGAGCTAAGAGTTATGCCCAAAATACGAAAAGGGTGGTGCTACTGAAATGGGCATGTTGCAGGGGGTGGCATTGCACCATGCAAGGGGTGGCAGTGCCACCACCCTAGTGTGTCTAATGCACACCGGAAAGGGTTGTGCCACCCCCCAGGCTGGGCTACGTGTTGGCCACAAGTTTGGTTGCGTTTTCTGATCCTCAGACAACCCAAACTCGCTCTTTTCTTCTCATTTTCTTCTCCAACTTCACCAAGTTGATCAAATCAACTCCAACAACTTTTCCTTTGCAAATGTGCCAACACCACCAAGTGTACAACATCTTGTGCATGTGTATTAGCATTATCACAATCATTTTCCAAAGGATTAGTTACTCAAATCACCACGCCACTCGATTCTAGCAACGATGCAAGGTTAGATCACTCGAGTGGCACTAGATGACCTATATGTAAATAAGTTTGCCCCTCTTAATAGTATGGCCATCTATCCTAAACTGGTCATAAACTTGTCTACACACCTATGATCGGTGAAATGAAATACCCTATAGGTTATACCTTTGCCTTGCGCATTCCATTCCATCTCCTCCAATGTTGATGCAACACATGCACCAACCATATCACAAATGATATGATCCACTTCATATTATCACGTGACCTTGTTGGTTCAAGGTTCATCGATCTTGACCTCACTTGCTCTTCACCGTTGCCTTCGTCCATCGATGCCAAGTCTTGCTCAAGCTTCACCGCCAGGTGGTCCATCGCTCCAAAGCCTCCAACTTGCCCTTCACACTTGCAACCGGTTCATCAAGCCAAGTCTTGTCTTGATCTTCTCCACCTTATTCACATGAATCCATGTCATATCTCATATGTAATGAGCTCCTTCATGTGTGAGCCTTATAAAATATCCAAGTCATTTCACCTCCATGGCATAGATTGCTCACACATGATGTACTTATGGACTAATCACCTGTGTATCTCACTCAAACACATATTAGTTCACCTAAGATTGTCACTCAATTACCAAAACCAAACAACGACCTTTCAAAGTCACCAAGACCTTTTCTTTTCTTTTTCTCGCTCTCGGTTGATCGTTAAACATCTCCGAACTATGCAGAAGTCGTCGTCTGCCATTCCTAGCCGTGAGCCATCTCTGACTCGTCTTTGCCTTCAATTTTCATCTGCGGTGAGATCCCCGTTCCCTCCTCTTTCATCCCGTGCAAGTCTCAAGTCGATTCATGTGATGGTGAGCTCTTCTCACCGTCGGCCATGTCGACCACCATGCTGGCCCTGCTCTCCGGCCACGTAAAGATCCTAGGTGAGATCGCCATCGCCCCCATGTTGTCCCCATGCCCTCGGTTTGTCAAACCGTGGCCCGTAGGGCCCTATTTGTTCTCACCGGTGACCTTCTCGCTGCCGGCCATGGCTGACCGCCGCGCCGATCATCTTTCCTGGCCAGCCGCTCCCCCTCTTCCCCTCTGATCTAATCGGGTTCATCCAGATCTGATCCGGCGAACCAGATCGCGCCATACCCCTTCGTGGGTACTTTTCACTATTTACGCTCGCGGTCCTTGGCCTGATTCAAAAACCTGAGTTTTGATTTATTTTAATTCGTTTAAGTTCACGTTATTTAAAAGATTGCCATCCAGATCCCATTTTCATCATATTTCACCCATTTTAGATCCGATTTGATCCGTTCAAGTTGCATTAGGTTCTTAATTAAGTAATCTACATGTCTATTACACTGTTAATTATGTTTTCAACTTTTAAAATTCATGTTTAGATTTAATCTATTAAATTACCATAGGAAATCTTGTTTAACTCATAACTTTCACGTTTTAGCTCTGATTTTGGTAATCTTTGCGTCTGTGTGTTCTTAGCAAGACGTAGATTCATTTTATAAACCTTTTATCTTGTTTTATCTCTGTTGGTGTACTGTTCTAATTGGTAGTCTTTGTTTTCTATGCATGATTGCTCATGGATGCTTGTATGTTGATGTGATGATCGAGTATAGATGTGAGCAATTCGTGGGTGATCAGGAGTACTACTTTGACGACCAGCAGGACCAGCAGGAGTTCATTGATCAAGAAAAGTATAGTATGCGATCTCCTTGTTGGCCTATTCACCATTTAATTATCTAGTCATGTGCATGTGTCTAATTTGATACCCGTAAGGACCTCCTAGTTATTTGTTACCTTGTTCCTTGATTACCGATGGGTTATACTTGCATATGGGTAGTTTGCTAGCACTCAGTTTAATTGTACATTATCTAAACACTGACTAATGGTTATGTGCAACAACTATTCAAACTTGCTTTTTAGCAATTTGGACATAGGGCGAGAGAGCTCTTGTTTTCATCATGATGCTCTTGGCCCTCCCTAAGGACTTATCTGTCAGCAAAAGCTAGGACATATAGTATAATCGGAAGTGCCACATGGCTCTGGCTTTAGCTCAGTAGTAGGAGAGTATAGCCGCGAAGGAATTGTGCCATTTGAAAGGAGGGTTCATACATATACTTGCGGAGGAAACATAGCGTCTACTAGCTTGTTAGGGAAACCTTTGAAAGGCTTCATAGTGAACCCTGCCGACCTTTTTAGGAAGTGGGTCAAGAGATTAGCTGCCTCGTGTGAAAGGGTAAATCACGGCTTTCGAGTAAAGATGTACAATCTCTGTAGAGTGTTAAAAACTGTTATAACAACCGTGCTCACGGACACGAGCGGCCCAAAAAACTCACAGAATAGAGGATTATTATTGTTGATGATAAATTCTAAGATAAAATGTTGCTTATTATGATCATGTGGTATAACTAGGGCTTAAGCACAACTAAATGCTAAATAAGTGTTAAAATTTGCGACTTAATAAAAATGCTAACCGTGGTACAACCAGTGTCAGCCTTTTGAGCTTCATAACCCCATGTTATTCTTGTTAAGTACGATATGTATTTATGCTTGTTTATTTTCGTTATTTGAATAAAAATCTCGGATGGATAACAGATGACAATTGTTATGAGGACTTTCCTGAGGATTATTAAACTTGTGGTTCACCAGTCGACGTCCTTGTGAAGTTTGGAGGCTCTTGAGGAGAGTAGTTATCTAGTTCTTCCGCTTTTATGATAGACTTGATACTATTGTAATGAATTATTATTCGTGATGTAATAAACACTCGTGATAATACTTGGTAATTTGTCAGCTTATGTATGTGACTGATCTCTGAGCGTATATAAGATTTATGCATTCCATTTTATTCTTAAAATTGGGTGTGAGTTTGACTTGATTCGAATGTAAAATTATATATTTTTTAGTGGAAGGTGAGTATATTTTTTAATATAAAAAGCTTGGCTGGGAGAATATTGGAAGGAAGTCACAATATCGCAGCTCAGTACTACCAGATATATATTAATTCTTGCAGTGATTCCAGCTGTGCACTACTCATGCGCTGTCAACAAATTATTACGCCAGCACTTTTTTTTATCACTGATCGAGCTGTGAAAAGTTGGAAGAAAAGATAGTAAAACGCGAACACGGTTAGTTGAAGAAGCGATCATTCAGTCTGTGTGGAGCTTTACATATTGGCCCATGCATTTTGTCTATCTGAGTATCTGACTATTCATCATGTCATCATAGTACTACTGGCCATGTTAAAATGAGTTGTAGAGAGGGAAAAAGTGTTGTTATTTGGTTTCTAATAAACCCTCCTTGATACAATGTGCTTTATTTTTTTTTATAAACCTCTATTTTTGTAGATTGCTCTTTTTTTTTGCAAGCAGATCGATCATTTTCACACTTAGAGACACACGACATTATATTAATTGGTGTAGCTATCGCAGACCATGCATATTTAGCTTTAGGGCGGCAATAGATATAGTGGTTTAACTTGTACGCTCTGTAGAGCTGTGTAATTTTGCGCGAATTGAATGTTAAGCCTGCAAACATATAGATATATTAGGAGTCCTAATTTATAAACATCCTTTTTCTTTACAATGTCTTTTTGTAGCACTTGAAAGATATCATGATATCAGTCTAGCTATAGTAGAACATGCATATCTATCTCTAGCGTCAACAATAAATTACATATAAAATACAAATGTTTTGGTTTAATTAGCGTGTGAGCTTCTTGTGGATATATAAGCATATAGTTTTTCCATAAAAAACTATTTGTTTTTTGGACTATTTTCTTAGCACTTTAAGGCATTATGACATCAATATAGCTATAGGCCACACATTTCTATCTTTAACGATTAATGTAGAGTTTGACTTGTACATGAAGTCGTCTATGTAGATATGTGTAAGTTTGCATGAATTGAATATTGGGCTTTGCTACGGTACACCATAGCTCATAGGAGGTAAGAGTTTCAACAAATCCTATCCCTTGTTTTTTACAGACATAAAATATTTATAAACAATTAAAACGTTTTAGAAATGAGAATCATAGCCAACAATTAAAGTAACAAATCCTCCTAGGAAGTCGCATGCACTTAAGAATGAAATGTCATGCATGCGTGCATATATCACGTATTTGATTAAGCACAAATGTTTTAAAAAAAATTCTATATGCTACGCGTGAGAGCTTCTTATCATAATAAGGGCGTATTCGATGAAGCACATATATTTCAAACTATTTTTTCTATATGCTATGCGTGGAAGCTGCTATACATAAAAAGGGTAACCACAAAAAAGTTAATCACGGATATACATGTATGACTATATGTTTGACTCTGTCTGTAGATCTGATTTATTAGTACTTTATTAGCAAGTGACTTACATACAAACGTGTGTGGAAAAAACGTTACAAAAAATTATTAGAAAGCACCTTATTAGCATGTCCGTCACGTTGCCACAAAAATAGCAATGATTAAGTCCATCATATGTTGATTACAATTTATATCGTACATGCAAGTTAGATCTAATAGAATATGAAAATTAGATTAGTTGGAAGATATTTTACCTATTTGCTTCCTAGGAGGTAATATGTGATAAAAGTCAACTAGATCGACGGCTCACAGTTATTTGAGAGTACCATAGCAAATTATTATATCTACAGGCATTTCAAACATATTACCAGTCCTACTTATTTAAAAGACTCTTTTTTTTGCATTACCAGTCCTACTTAGCTAGTAGCCAAAATAATAAATGTAGTAGATTTTATATATTGGTTTATAAATCTTTTCTCCAAGATATGTTTGTATGACTTGAATACCCGGCCCCTGGCTGCAGATGACCATATCTCTAGTAGCATCAACGTACAGTAGCCATAATGATAAATGTAGTAGATTGATTTATAAATCTTTTCTCCAAGATATGCTTGCAGATGGCCATATCTTATACAGGCAGCACTACTAATAAAACCATTGTTTTTATAGATGGAAATTACTAATTAATGTACCTCCTGCAGAATATCTCGTGATACGATCGACGATATCAACACATAATTGTGTATCTGTTAATTCTATCGATATCTACTGAGTGCTAACACGCCGTGCTCCTTGTGTATGTGCCTGCGCTTGACGCTGCATGTATGCAGTGGCATGAGAACAACCTTGAGTAGTCCTGGACAGAACAGCAACCATGGCGACTGCCAGTAATTCAATGGCCTTGATTTTTCATGCAATTCGCCTGCTTTCTTGTGGCTGTTGTGGCCAAAGCGTATTGTGAAATATTTGGAAGCACTTAAAGAAGAAATTTAAAAGTTACTGCTAGAAGACACTAACAGAAGAACAGAAATAGTTGGAAGCACTTAAAGAAGAGTTACTACTGCTACCACTAGAGGACAGTAACAGACTAACAGAAAGAAAGAAAGAAAGAATCTTAGACCAGGTGATGACGTGGACGCGATGATGATCACCGAGAGTTAAAATTTGTTGGCCACCGGCCTCTTCTACAAACTGACGTGGCAGTGGACGCCGCGTCGCGTCTAGTAGCAGCAGATGGCGTGTGGAGGTCTGCAGGGGCTGAAGTGGACCGTGGCCGACGGCCAGGGCTGCGCAGCCTGCGCGGCGAGATAGGAAGATACAAATACATATACATATACAGATACAGATACAGATATAGATACAGAGACACCGTGTCTCTAGCGCGGCTTGCGCATCAACGCATGCGGGAAGGGGACTAACGCCACCACGTCTCTAGCGGGCACACCACAAGAGGACGACAAAGATGGTTAGAACTACATCAGACTGTAGCTAATTACCATGGTTTGATGCGGGTTGAGTCATCGCGTGTTGCTGTGTGCTGTGGCCTGTGGCTGGCCGTCATCCAGTATTTTTTTTGCATCCAAGCCCTCGTCTTATGGGACTATTCCTAATCAAGTACTTCCGTGGCTAATCTATCCACCCTCACCACCAAAGTAAAAAAGTGGGAAATTAAAAAATCCATATATGAAGAGTTCACCCTGCTTGCTAGTCCACTTTTTTTTGAGATATAAATTATTTCTAGTGTTCCGAAAAATAACCTAACAAGTGGTAGAAATAGTGTTCATATATTATATATGCCATTTTTATATACGTTTTCTGATAAAAGAAATGATATGTCTATCGACATTGACCCCTTATTGTCGTATATAAGAGAAAATATTAATTCTTCTCGATGACTGAGGGTAACGGCTATGTCCTGCAGGACAAATGTCTATGTCGTTGAATATCTGTCATCGGTCGTCGTCGTACACACTCTATAACGAGAGGATCTAACGTATGTTTTTGCCAATTTTGGAAACGTTGCGGAACATAGAGCTAACATGCCTGACGTATTACGAACATGACTATGTTCACACGAGGCGAACGCCTATGTTTCTGAATCCATAAAAGGTCTTTGTCGTATATCGTCGCATCCTATAACGAGAGCATCCAACATATGCTCTGCTAATTTCAGAAACTTCACGGGATACAGAGCCAACATGGCCGACGTAGTTATCACGAAGACCGTTTTGCTTCGATCATACAACACCGATGCTAGAAGAACATCGTAACGACAACTAACGGATTGTGCTCTCGTCACATCGGATTATTAGTAAATGTAGAAAACAAAATGCGTTACTACGTCAGTCCGAGAAAACTTGCCCACCACGACATCGCTACGTTGCATGGTTTCCCATGCAAGATATAACATTTTGTACGAAGCACGTGTTGATTAGACATAGGCCCTTTTAGGCAGGAGTTTTTGAACTGCTCTAGCTTCGATTCTGCTACTGCCCTCTACGTGGATCTAAACCAAATGTCAGAACGAGAAACGACTCATCGAGTGAAGCTCCTGTGCCTGTGAGCGCGGGAGTCATTTTTAAATCGCAGAGGTGAAGCCTCCATTCCGCGGCTTCTCCCACTAAAAAAGGGGTGGGGGTCATCTTCTTCTTTTGTAGATTGATTTGTATACTAGGATGGTACATTTTTCCTTCCTCTCACTCACTGCCTATTCCCACCATTTCTCCAGTTGGACAGTTGTTATTTTCTCCAAAAGCTTAAAGAAGAAATTTAAAAGTTACTGCTAGAAGACACTAACAGAAGAACAGAAATATTTGGAAGCACTTAAAGAAGAGTTACTACTGCTACCACTAGAGGACAGTAACAGACTAACAGAAAGAAAGAAAGAAAAAAAGAATCTTAGACCAGGTGATGACGTGGATGCGATGATGATCACCGAGAGTTAAAATTTGTTGGCCACCGGCCTCTTCTACAAACTGACGTGGTAGTGGATGCCGCGTCGCGTCTGGTAGCAGCAGATGGCATGTGGAGGTCTGCAGGGGCCGAAGTGGACCGTGGCCGACGGCCAGGGCTGCGCAGCCTGTGCGGCGAGATAGGAAGATATAGATACAGAGACACCGTGTCTCCAGCGCGGCCTGCGCATCGGCGCATGCGGGAAGGGAACTAACGCCACCTTGTCTCCAGCGGACACACCACAAGAGGACGACAAAGATGGTTAGAGCTACATTAGACTGTAGCTAATTACCATGGTTTGATGCGGGTTGAGTCATCGCGTGTTGCTGTGTGCTGTGGCCTGCGGCTGGATTTGCCGTCCTCCAGTATTTTTTTTGCATCCAAGCCCTCGTCTTATGGGACTATTCCTAATCAAGTACTTCAGTAGCTAATCTGTCCACCCTCACCACCAAAGTAAAAAAGTGGGAAATTAAAAAAATCCATATGTGAAGAGTTCACCCTGCTTGCTAGTCCACTTTTTTTTTGGGATATAAATTATTTCTAGTGTTCCAAAAAATAACCTAACAAGTGGTAGAAATAGTGTTCATATATTATATGCCATTTTTATGTACGTTTTCTGATAAAAGAAATGATATGTCTACCGACATTGACCGCTTATTGTCGTATATAAGAGAATATTATTTCTTCTCGATGACCGAGGGTAACGGCTATGTCCTGCGGGACAAATGTCTATGTCGTCGAATATCTGTCATCGGTCGTCGTTGTCGTACACACTCTATAACGAGAGGATCTAACATATGTTTTTGCCAATTTTGGAAACGTTGCGGAACATAGAGCTAATATGTCTGACGTATTACGAACATGACTATGTTCACACGAGGCGAACGCCTATGTTTCCGAATCCATAAAAGGTCTTTGTCGTATATCGTCGCATCCTATAACGAGACCATCCAACATATGCTCTGCTAATTTCAGAAACTTCGCGGGATACAGAGCCAACATGGCCGACGTAGTTATCACAAAGACCGTTTTGCTTCGATCATACAACACCGATGCTAGAAGAACATCGTAACGAGAACTAATGGATTGTGCTCTCGTCGCATCGGATTATTAGTAAATGTAGAAAACAAAATGTGTTACTACGTCAGTCTGAGCAAACTTGCCCACCACGACATCGCTACGTTGCATGGTTTCCCATGCAAGATATAACATTTTGTACGGAGCACGTGTTGATACGACATAGGCCCTTTTAGGCGTGAGTTTTTAAACCGCTCTAGCTTCGATTCTACTACTGCCCTCTACGTGGATCTAAACCAAATGTCAGATCAAGAAATGACTCATCGAGTGAAGCTCCTAGGAGCGCGGGAGTCATTTTTAAATCACAGAGGTGAAGCTTCCATTCCGCGGCTTCTCCCACTAAAAAAGGGGTGGGGGGGTCATCTTCTTCTTTTGTAGCTTGATTTGTATACTAGGATGGTACATTTTTCCTTCCTCTCACTCACTGCCTATTCCCACCATTTCTCCAGTTGGACAGTTGTTATTTTCTCCAAAAGCTTATAATAATAATAACCAGCCAGGTGGAATTAACACATGGACCAATTTCTAAAATTAGAATTCTGAAAAGAAAACACAGGAAAACCGGCATGTCAGAGCCTATTTAAACCCCGCTTTGGGCTGTGAGATCTTCCGCACAACACAACACAACACCATCTGAGAACAGAAGAAGAGCCTTCTGAAGATGAAGATGATGAAGAAGAAGAAAGCCAAAAGGCCTTCCTTCCTTCGGCTTCCAGGGCGACCAGACCTCAAGGAGGGGAATATAGAAGGTACGCATGGACTCCACTCCACTCATTTCCTCCATGTGCTTAGCTTTCTTGCATAGTAGTCAGTCATAGAGAGAGAGATAGGTGGGGGTAGTCACTCAGGAGTCAGGAGACGAGAGTCTCTCTTCCTCTCCTACTACCTCGCATCTTTTTTTTTATCTTGGGGGGTCTCTCCTGGTCCTAGACCACGCTGCTGAGTGCCGATTGACTGCAGGGGCGAATCTTAAAAAAACTGACTGCAGGGGCTCGCATAACAGCCTTGCTCTTGGTTTGGTCTTGGTTTTCCGCAGACACGGACTCTAAACAAGCGAGGGGCTGGCCTCCTGTTAAGTCCAGTCTCGTGCTCGTGCAGTGACAGTATTTTATTGCGAAAGATGCCTATATTTTATTGCGAAAGTTGCCTATATTTGAGTCAAGGAGAGGCAGACGAGACGAAGGAATGCTCCCTTCGCCTGCCGCCGTCCCTGTTCTGATCTCCTCCCTCCCTGATTGCAGTGCTCTCCTCTTGCTTGCTTCTTCAGTTCTTCCCAACTCAAGCACTTCATTCACTTCACACGCATTCCATGCATGACCGTGTCGTTTCTCTGCGCCCGCTGCGATTTCGTTTCGCTTTCGCCCTGCATGTCTGTCTTCTCCTAATCCGTTTCCCTGACGATTTCTCTCTCTGTCCACAGACCCTCGAGCTCAAAGTGAAGAAGATTGTTCAAAAGATTGATGGTAAACTGCTGAACTAAGAACGATCTTTTTAAAACCGCGAATTGCTTGTCGTTTCTTTGTTTCCATTCTTTTGTGTTCATCTTCTTCCCTGCTGGCGGCTGCTGGCAAGGTAGAGTGAGATGAGATCAGAGGGGTGTGTTCAATTCAGCTGGAGAGGCTGCTCTGTTCTCCTCCGTAACAGAAACGATGTCCAAAAACAACATTTTTTTCCTCCCTCTCTCGTTTTCTTCTATTCTAAGAGAAATGCGCTGGAATGGTTTGTCGTGCAGGGGTGTACCTGAGCAGCGGCGATGCGGCACTGGGCAAGGTGACGGTGTCCGGACTCGTGGATCCGGGAACCGTCCTGAAGAAGCTCCAGAAGGCCGGGAAGCCTGTCCGGCTGTGGGGAGAGAAGTTTGGCGTGCCCTTGGAGATCACTCCGAAGGCAGCCTGGGCCTTCTGCTCCATGGCAAGCCGCCCTTGCATGTCCTGATGCATCTCATTGAACAGCAGTATCAACCAGCAGTAGCAACACCAACGTCAACTGTGGCGGAACCGTCTGAATCGGCACATTATCGATAATACTCGTCTTCCATTGACACTAAGTATTCCGATAATGAACCAAGTCAAACACCTCCGTCGAGCACACCCGAAGGAGAACTCGAATAATCCACGTTTTCATCCAGGATACAATAATGAGTACAAGCTTACAATACTTAGTCCATTTCATACATTAGCAGTCTTGGAAATTTATTCATTACAATACCAGAGTTCAGAGTGCAATAATTAAACAACGAAAACTAATTAAACATCTAGCGGAAAGCGATACAAGGATCCGTCTATGCCCACCAGAAGAATCCTCCACACAGCAGCCAACTTCTTAAATTGCACCTGCAACAGGGGTAAAATAAACCCTAAGTACAAAATGTACTCGCAAGACTTACCCGACTAGTGGGAATATATATATTTCCCGACTCTCAAGGATATGAAAGGCTTTTTGGTTTGCTGTTTCATTTTGCCTGCAAAGCTTACTAAAGTGTATCCTTACTGGTAAATATTTAGCAGTAATTTTTTTTTGTACATTAGCTAAACATTCTAGGTAAGCACCAGTTCTACTTTCAAGCAAGTGATAAGCAATCAGACTCATTTCTCTTTCTTTCCTTTCTTCCACCAACTTTCTTATTCCAGTTGTTACTACGATGCCATGCCATAGTCAAGTCGTACCGTCTAAACGACGGCGATTCGCGAATCAATGTGCCCAGCTGGGTACCCCGAACAACACACGCCTCACTTGCACCCCGGGCGCAAGCAAGACCAACCAATTCCACTCTTAGCGAGGGTTCCAGGTCCCCGTCCAGCCTGGACTCTAAACCAACCACACTTGAGTCTCTCTCTCAACGTGAGGTGTTTAGACCTCCACCATCCCCGCCACCAATCAAGCTGGTCTAGATAGAGCCGGATCCCACGACAAGCGAAGAACAGGTCTTCCTCACCCCCATTCGTAAGTATGTGCACGAGATAATAAGATCTGTGATAAGACTATTGTCCATAACAACGAACAGTTCTTAATCGACACGGACAGGGAAACGATGCAACCAAGCTAAGCCCGTGGCCGCGGGACATAACTTGTCACACCCACCAGTACCCAAACCATATCCCTGCCCGGTCTCCAATTTTCTTTCACCTTCTCATCATGTGATACAATAATAATCACCTATTGTGAGTAACGACAGATTACCCACGCTACCGTCATCCTAAGCATCGCATCTACACGACCTGTACTAGTAGGACTCATAGGTGGGTATATACGTGCAAGTAGTTTTCATATTAACTCCTGAAACGTAATGCAAACATATATATACCAAGTGATTAGTAAAATAAGGGTTATGCACCGGGGCTTGCCTTGGGCAGGCACGGAGTCAACAAAGTCAGTCGGCGGCTCCGGAACCTCCTCCGTTGCAAGGACCTCCTCGATCACCTCCACGACCTCCTCGTACTCCTGGTCGTCGATGGTCACCACGTCCGCCTCCAACTCGTTCACTACATGCATGCAATGATGGTGCAATAAATTAATAATTAGACAACAACAACTCTTAAAAGTAGAAACTTACATGACAAGATATCAGCTAGCTCTAATGGCTAAGATACTAAACTAATTACCATTTCTAAAAGTCCTTCAATACCTACCTTAATTACTCTAATACACTTGCCATTTAATTTTATTTAAGTTTTGGTGAACAATTAATTATCCTACTAGACAGTATCATGTGAAGCTACGAAAATTACAGACATATATAACTAAGGTCACTAACAGATAAATCATGATTTTATGATCTATTTTGGATTTATAAAGATTTTACAAAACTAAACCAATTTGATCCGTCTATGAAAACGACACGAAGCTAAATAGCATAAATAACTAAATCACCTAAATTCAAATAAACTCTAAAAATTATGAAATTTATATGGAAGATAGAGTTTGATTTTAGATGAATTTAGAAACAAGAATCACTGTAATCGGAGATAGTATTTGGCGCTGCGAGTTTGCCGAACTTTAATCACGCGGAAAAGAATAAGCGTAATTAGAGAATGTGTGCACTCGTGATGGATGGCTGGTTGTGCATGGCTCTTGCGTGAGTTATTGCTCAGGTCCCACATGTTACACATACATGCATGGGAAGGGATACAACAAAGATAGCAAGGGGTTACGGGTGCTCTTCTTGCTCCATGCGTGTACGCCATGGGTGAGCTGCTATGAGCACGAGGTCAGCTCGACTTGCAAGGAGAGGAGCCAGAAGAAAGTCACTAGGAGAGGGAGGAGAGCACGGAGAAGCTCATGAGATACTCACCACGTCCTGCGACGATAGTCGGGTCTGGCTCGAACCCACGGCCGTATACGGTATACGCGAAGCAAGACGAAGCTAGAGCTAGCGAGCGAGTGGACGAGCTGAGCATGGGCGAGCTAAGCGTGCTGCTGGCTGGAGGAGGATGGTCTGTGTGGTGCTCACCGTCGAAGGGCTCAGGAAGACATGGCCGGACGTCGGAGATCGACGAAGTTCGGCTGTCTTTATGCAAAAGCTGAGTGGCTCGGCGTGGTTGGCATCTAGTGAGGGCATTGGCCGGTCGACGTAGACTTAGTAGCACGCTGCTCTCTATCCATGTGGAAAATATGCAGCTGCTGCACGTACTTTGTTCCGTACTGGTGAAGGCTGCTGCGAAGTAACGTGTGTGGGACGTGTGCAGCCGAGCTTGACATGGCTCGTGCAACCACAATGCTATAATGACGAGACATCAGCAGTTGGAGCACACGCGTGTGTAAGTGCATGGGTTGGGAGGCAACGCTACCACGACATAGCATTAGTGCGACGTGACAACAGAGGCAGACATGCACGTGGGCACTCAGGCAAGCAAGCGGCTTACAGCTCATGCAAGATCAGCATGCAATAACTCAGTATGCGTGTGCCGTGGTGTGCGTAAGTGTGAGGTCTGGTAAGGCACAGACATGACGAGAAAGCACGGTGCTCGTCACAGCTCGCACGTTACAGGTGTGTACGCTGGGAGGGTGTATGTTTGACTTTTGAAAAAATTTCTTCATCAATAAAGTACATACATACATTATCACAGAATCATGATAAAAACTAAATTACTAAATTTATTTTTATTTAGCACTTTCGTTGATCATTTTGGGTCACACAATTTGTATTAGCACACATGATCACATATAATAATAAAAAGACATGATGCTCATGGCATGATTAGCGAGTTATTAACGCAGGGGTGTTACATCAACCTCCCTAACCTCAGATTCTTCTCTAGCAACAGCGGTGACCCGTCCGGTAGCAGCCAGCATGACGTGCCACTCCTGTTGCTGCAACAGCGGTGGCGCGTCCTGCTGGCTGCTACCGGACCAGCCACCGCTGTTGCTAGAGAAGAACCCAAGGTTAGGGAGGTTGACGTTGGCGTTGCTGCTGCTGGGCTGGTACTGCTGTTCGAGGTGGCGTGAAAGGGCGCCTTGCCATGGAGCAGAGGGCCCAGGCAGCCTTCGACGTGATCACCGCCGTCCACAGTCAAGTCTTGGTCGGTAGCAGGAGCACCGCCGCTGAGAAAGAAAGACGACGAGAAGTCTGACGCCCGAGAACGGAACATGGAGGGGCCCGAGTATGATGGCAGCATGACGTGGTTAAATGCAGCAGCAGCAGATGCTGCTGAACGGGCGCGGCCACCCCCACGCCCACCATGGCCACCACCACGGCCACCATGCCCATGCCGGAGGCCACGGGTACCCGCAGCCGCCAGCCGTGAGCGGCTACAGGTACGGGTACGGGCGCCCAGCGATGCTGCAGTACCCGCCGCCGACATACTACTACGTGATGCCGCCGCAGCGTCACCCGCATGACAACAAGTTCATCGACGAGAACCCTGTCACAACCTTCTTAGTATTATGCTCAGGGCCTTGTTGCCTTGTTTAGATTGCCCCTAAATTCTAAGTTTTTTCACTCTCTCCATCACATTAATTTTTGGACGCATACATGGAGCATTAAATATTGATAAAAAAATAACTAATTGCATAGATTAGTAGTAAATCACGAGACGAATTTTTTAAGCCTAGTTAGTCTACGATTGGACAATAATTAATAAATACAAACGAAAATGCTACAATAGCTAGAGTTGAAAATTTTTGCAATCTAAACAAGGCCTTGGTCTATTTGGTTATTTGTATTAGACTGTAAGTCTCTCGAGTTGGGCCTGTAAGTCGGCAATGGGCCGCCTGGCGCGTCTGGGCTGTGGCCCATGTATGTGAACATGTTAAACTCACTGTGTGGTGGCTGGGTGGACAGTGAGAAATAACAAAAAAAAAATTAATCCTAGCGACCTGATTATAGATCAGTTGGTTAGGTTCCTTGCGGCGGAACGTGTCCATCCGGGTTCAAGTCCTCAACTTGGCACGGATGCTCACATTTTCGTGGATTATTTCAGGATTTAACGGCGCCTGTGGTGACTTCGTGAATCTCTGCCGACTCAGTCCTTCGGAGATGCTCATAGGGGTAGGGTTTACGTACGTGTATTCATAGGGGTGAGTGTGCGTACACATTATAGGCGTTTGCGTTGTACTGTATAATTCTTTAAAAAAAATCTAATCATATCCTTCTCCTTCCCCGTGCTCTACTGCTCAAGACGGCGCCGCGCATGCTCGCTGGCAACCCCTCCTTCTCCGGCTAGGATCACCACAATCCCCAACGGCTGCTCGGTGATGTGAGGCGAGGTGGGTCGCCAGCCGGCGGCCTGCTGATGCTCTCTGGAGAAAACAGAACCAGCCAACAGGAGGGAGGAGAGCTCAGGTCGTCGGAGGCGATCGCCGTGCGTGGATGGAAGAGTTTGGTATACATGAAAACTAGCTAGTACAGGAGCAGAGTTAGGGCCTTCATTGAACATGCTTAGTAATGTGCCTGCACTAAACATCAAGAAGCCATTTTAGAGGTTGCTTCTTGTAGGAGATTAGAATCGGAGAATAGTGGATACATTGCTGAGTCTAGTAGACGTAGGCGGATTATATAGAAATAAAAGGGATTAATTGTCTTGGAGCATAGGGTAAGTTAGGGTCGTATGGAAATAAACCTAAACTATATCGGTTCAACTAAAACAATCATATATATCTGTAATACTTTGATGCTTTTGCACATTTATTTAACTGAAATTCGTGATTTTCACTAGTGCAGGACCGGGTCCAGTCCCGGTTGGAAAAACCTCTAGTTCCGGTTGCCGATCCGGAACTAAAGGCCCGCCCTTTAGTTCTGGGCTGTCCAACCCGAATTGAATGAGGGATTTTTAGTGCCGGTTACTTATACCAATCGGGATTAAAGGGGGCTCTAGGCCGAGCCCGCGGACAACCACCTCTACCAACCGGGACTAAATATCTCCTTTTCTATTTTCTTTTTCTTTTTCTTTTCTTTTCTTTTCTTTTACAATTTCTTTCCATTCAATTTGTTTTCCTTTCAAATAGTTTTCATATACGTCTTATATGCTATACTATTGTACCTCATTCATAAATACGAATGGAACTAATTAAGAACTTATATATTACAATGATCATCCCCATTCATCAAGTTCATACAAACCATAATAGTTTAAAACAACTTATTACCATAAACTAGATGTCCAACCCAAAGTTCAATTACACACCAAGTTCATGCAAGCGCAAGTAGATCACCGCCAAGTTTGACTACGTCATATTATGTACTCGGTGAAGTGTAGGTCATCGATTTTGTATCCACTAATATAATTGACGTAGAGCAACGCATTAAGTAGTGCACTCTCCCTTGCTTCAAAAGTATGAGCATAGGGTCTAATAACGAAGGAAAGCAGTGGTCGAGAAGTCGGTGGGTCAGATGATCCCCTCTTAGTCATAACCAGCTTTTCCTGAAATCCTTTCGTAGTGAGTGTTGGCCATTCATCGGCATATTTCCAATCAAACCCCAATGCATACATTGTCTAGTTTAGAATGACTTCAAAGCTACAACCTACATAGGTTAAGTCATAGTCCTCACCTGTAAGTGTTGAAAAAAATGGATATGAGAACAAAGCTTTCCAATAAAAACAAATATAGAAATAAGCTATGAGTTTGACTTTGACTTTACCACATCATTTCGGTTGGTTCAACCAATCCTTCCACAGAAGCCCGCAACATCATGATACATGCCCGCATCTATTGCTTGTATCATCATGGAGGATAGTGTTGGCAAGGTGTACTCAATATTCGCAAGCTTATTCAAACATGCAATGACAACATGTTTAATTGCAATTTTCTTCTCAGGTGCCTTCACTCCCACCTCTGAGATTTGTACAACACCTCTACCCCTCCTAGCAGCGATAGAAAAGCCAATTTGAGATTGGACCAATCGACCATTATCTACATCAAAGCTCTCAACATCCACTCTCTCAACCCCGAAATTTGAGTCTCCTCAAACCAAATGATTGGGTCAATTACCTACGGTACATTTAAGAAACACACATATATATACATATCAGAAAAATATATTGTGTACACGCGTATTTAAAACATATTAATGTATTAAAACATATATCATTGCTTACTATGCTAGGATGATTGAACGGTACAGCCGACAACCTTGGTTCGAATCCCCAAGTAATACAATAGCCCCAACTCAGGACAATCGGTTCAGGGAGACGTCTAGCCATCTTTTCTCACTAAAATTAATATATAAAGATTCATATCACTGGTGATGAGTACAGGCCCGATCTTCCGAGAGGTAGCCGGTAAGTTCCATTTGTGGAGATCTCTACGTTGGCGATCCGACTTCAAATCAGACACGATTCGAACCCTGCAACCATTACACCACTGCTCCGTTGGTTATCAACCAAGCACAACTTGATTGACCTCACCAAGAAGGCTTTTCCTGCAAGCGAATCGAAGAGCACAAGCAAGAAGGTAAAACACGCAATCTGAAATTACAAATATGAATGACACGAATATCAATAGAGGGTTCGAGAACTTGGTTCCAAAGGACTAATCGACACAGCGGAGGAGATCAAGAACAGGGGCCTTGGATCACTGTAAAAGGATTTGTCACCACAGTTACAATGAACGATTCAGTTTCTCGATGGAAAACTAAACTCTAAACAAAACCCAATTGTCTAGTAGCGGCGGCGGCTATGTTTATAGTCTAAGACTCGACCTAGGGTTGGGGACGGCCCGGGGTTGGATGCCCATAACTTGGGCTTAAGGCCCGACATGATACATGGCCAAGTTGGCCCAAATAGGTGACGTAGCACCTTGCCGTGGTCACACAGAATGATCCACGGACCTTCTGGAGCTGAGACCAGATCCAAAACGACGGCGTCATCGTACCCTTTCCAACGCATCCAAGAACGCCCCGTTTCGATGGTGTATGAGAAAGTTATGACCGGAACAGTGACGATGTGTCTGCTGAATCCGAGAGTGATGTGACAGCTGAGTTGGGGACGAATTGCAACTTGGAGAAGACCATGGCGTCGGTGTGTCCAGCATGGCGATGTCCTCATCATCCTCCCCTTCTCGAATTGGAGTCGTCCTCGACTCCATCTTGGCGATGTCCTCATCAACTGGCGTCAATATATGAATTCATACACCAAAATTCATATATTCATAAGAATTGCCCTATATATATACACAAAATATATCATTGAAGTTAATATTTTTCATATATCAAAATGCATATCACTAAAATCTACATATCAAAATTCACATTTGTAAAACCTTATACACCAAAATACATATATATACCAAATGCATATCAAATATATACAATATATCACACTAAAGTCAATATATCAAAATTTATATCACCAATCGAATAAAAATAGCTAGCTAGCCAATTAGCTTAAGTTAGGGTTGTGTGCTACATTCCTGGAGTAGTTCGCTTCCCCTTTTAATAAGAGGAACAATTAGAATGTTCCTAATTTCATATCTATAATATCATAATAAAACATCTAGCTCCTACTTAGCCCTTGAGTCAAAAAAAAATTTAGACCTCCAATGCCACTAACATCTAATTTTAGTGTAACAAAAACTAACAACAATATGAATTGTCCATTTAAACCTTATGATCAGTATGTTAACAAAAAATTGCAGCTGCCTAGAGTGCCACTCGGATTATCACACCCGGTTTTCTAAAGAACAAAACCAGGCTAATCATATGTGTGCCCAGGAAGTCCACACATATGCCAGAATGAAAAAGTATCAGAAACAATGTTATTATATAACGTATACATAGCTATATTAACACTTACATCAGAGTATCGCGGAACGGTGACTAAACTTCGGGCTCCATTCTTCTCAGGGACGGCTGACTGGGGGTAACATATGCCTAGCACTTCTACTAGTCTTCTGGAAACTCCACTACACCTTTGTCCTTCTTCCGAGTAGCATCTTACTACACACTGGAGTGTTGGGGAAATAGCAAGAGTGAGTCCATGTCGAACTCAACAAGTATAACACAGGGTTCATGAGGCTCAAAAAGGCTAGACACTGTTTAACTGCGTTTAGCTTTTATTTATCATATAATTAGCAATTGAGTAGCATCAAGGTAATCCAATCCCATTAATGAATCAATGATCAATTGTAATAAGGATAATGAATAGCATTAACATGAGCATAATAATAATCAACAATAATTAAGCATGATATAACAATGGTGATCAACTATTCTGTAAGAATCCCCAAGGCCGCTCGTATCCGTGAGCACGGCTAGTATACCAGTTTTTAACTCTGCGCAGAGGTGTACACTTTCACTGTGAGTCATGATTTCCATATGCTAAGGGGTCATGAATCCCTAAGCACAAGAAACCATATAAAACCATCCAAAAGTTCGTCTAACAAGTTAGGGCCATTAGATTCACTCGGCAGGCAGATGTAGAACCCCCCTTTCCTGTGGCACAACAACCGCAGCCTATACACACTAGGCCAGGGGCTCGCACTACACCCAACATGGCAAGCCATTCTTACGCCATTTAAGGTAACCTCTAACAAGCTAGAAAAGGTCTCTTGAACAACTAGAGCCAGAGCCATATAGCCCTCACAGCTGTACTGTATATCCCGGTTATCACTTACAGGTAAGTCCTTACGGAGAGTAACTAGAGCATCAAAATAACCCACATGCTCTAGCCCCCTTTCAACAGAAATAACATCATCTTAATTGGTTGATTGCATAATCCATTAGTCAAATTACAAGATCATTGTTCATAATTAAGCGCTAGCAGTAGCTACCCAAATGCATAACCCATAGGTGACAAGGAAACAAGATATCAATAGCTAAGTTATAATCTCTATGGTTGTCAAGGAAGACACATGCATATGTATAATAATTTCAGTGAATAGGTAACAAGGATGGTCCCATGTTATACTTGCCTTAATCAAAGCTTTCCTGTTGATACTGCTGGTCTGGCTCAAAATAATACTCCTGATCGTCAAGAAACTGCTCACCGTCTATACTCGATCATCAAGCACCAACACACAATCATCCAATCAAACATACACGAAGCAAACAAAGAGATACAATTAGAACAGTACACCAACAGTAACAAAACAGTAATAAAAGTTTATAAAACTTTTCTACACGTTTCTACGATCACACATACGCAAAGATCACCAAATTCGGAGTTAAAACGTGAAAGTTATGAATTTTCTAAGATTTCCTATATATAAATAATTACTTTAATATAAACTCGAAAATTAAACTTTCCAAACTTACTGCACAACTATACTAACATGTAGATCTCGCAAATACGAACCTAACGCAACTTGAACGGATCAAATCGGAGTTAAAACGAAGATTTTATGATCAAAACAAGTTTAGTGGCAAAACTGTAAATAGTATCATCTTCTACCTTGAGCTGGAAGGAGCTCCGGTCAGCCATGGTGGTACCTCGCCGGAGAAAAATAAGATGAGATGAGAACTCGATGAAACAACGATGGATTCGTGCAAACGGATATACCACGGTGTAGAGAACGACGAGGGCTGCCTCTTGGTGGTGGTGGCTGGCGTCGGAACGCGACGGTTTGGCCGGAAAAGCTCGTCGGAAGTTCACCGGAACGCAAGCTGTAGATGCAGAACTTCGGCGAGAGGCGGAGGGAGCTACGAGCGGCGGCTCGCGATAAGGGTTGTACTTCTGAAATCAGGGCGTCGAGGGCTACGCCGGCATATATATAGTCGTAGGGTTTGGAAACTTTTCGGATTTTCTTAATTTCGGGATTATTTTAATTCCGTGAATAAAATAATTCCAGAAAATCTAAAATTACCTTTTTGGCCGTGAAAAATAGTCCGGAGCTCAGAAAAATCACGGGAAAAATCCTGGAGACTCTTGGAGAGATAAGGAACTCAACTAAATGAGTTTGAGCTCATGAAAAGATTGATGAAGAGATCAAGGAAAAAGATTAAGCTCACGGAAATTGAAATTTTAAATCCAGAAAATGCCAAAAAAATTTCCGGTGAGAAGTAAACGTCGTCCTATGGTATTTTGAAAATAATAGCACTCACCAACACCAAAGACAAGCATCACACAAACACCACATTATCAAATCAATATGGAAAAGTTTAAAACCACAATTTTTTTATATTTAAATTAGCAGCAACTTAACTTATCTAATAAATTTATTCAAATATTGAAATTATTTATTTTATTTAGTGATTTTCATGCACAACCCAAAATAGAAAATTTTGGGTGTGACAAATCTACCCCACTTAACAGAAATCTCGTCCCGAGATTTGGAGAGACTAGGGAGAAAGATAAAGTTGATCTGCAAGTCTTCACTTTTCTTTCGTCAACTCCTATCCAATGATGATGCCACAAACTCATAACCAACTTTGTAAATGTCTCCTTTAGACCCTTATGATTCTTGTAGATGGTTCTAACAGGTTACCCACCCTGAAAAAGGATACCTGCGCTCGATAATGACTTTGCAACCATGTAGATAGCTGATGCTTCCAGATGACGAAAATAGAACGTATAAAACCTCCATCTTGTATCGCCTTTAGTTCGGCAACCCCTCTTAAGAAGAGATCAACTGGAGAACACCAATAGATAGATTACATGTGTTTCTGAGTGATAACTACCATCATGTCCTTCTATCATCTCAAAGATATTCATGAGCATATGCAAGAACAAGTAACGTGTACTTCCTCGCGAGCAGAAAAATGGCAGTGCAGAAATACAGTTATAACTCAAGTTCTACGAATCCAATGATGTTGTAGCTTATACCGTTGGAAAGCTTATCAAATTTACTACAACTTTCTTATAGAATACTTCTCCAGATTCTACAGTTAACGTGGTCGAAAACTGTGCACAATAGAAACTATTCCAGATTGCTGACAGCATAGATACGTCGCCTTGTGATTTTCATAAATCCCAAACCATAATAGCTATCAGGGTGGTTCTTACGGTCAGAGAAAGATATTGAAGTCTACTATTGTCCAGAATTTATTCATGATTTTTGGGCATCCAAAAATAGAGGTATAAGCTAAGGAAGACAGACTGCTCTAAAAAGACAGGATAAGATACAAATGAGATTCAGAGAGATTAGAGAGATAGATAACACTAATCTTTAAATCTTCATGCTTCTTTGATTTATGTTGATGAGATATAAGACATGGATCGAGGATAGCCAAAAGATGACAAGAAAGATAAAGTTTGATCTTTAGTTCTTCATGCCTCTTCATGCCTCGTCACTTGCGATATTCAGGACTTGCTGTTGTTGATAGCAGATGCTACCCCACTTAACAAAGATCTTGTTTCACCTGACGATGTCATTGAAGGAAACACTTTCTCTAAGGCTTGCTGCTATCGATGAGTCCTTCACTTAAAACTTACTAAACATACTTGATATGGGGGTGATGTCATCTAAGTTTTCATGAAACTAACTATAGACTTCCAATCATAGAGATAACCACTTCTTCCAAGTGAAGCTCTAGGACATACGAAACATTCATCTTGCAACACTCACAACTTTGCTACCCCCTTAAGAAAAAGAAACTAGGGGACACCAAAGTAAATCACATCCCTTTTATACTAGATAACCATAATCATCTCTAATGTAAGATTCCCAGGCAAATCAATGAGATTCAAAGATATCCAATGATATATTCACTTGTACAAGATAAGGAAGTAATGCAGAAAATTTCTGGGCGAATTCCAATTTTAGCAGTTCAGTAAATCTGGCATAACTCGAGCTACAAAGATCCAAATGAAGTGATCTTTACATGGTTGGAAAGCTTATGAAATTATCTACAACTTTTATTAATAACACTTTTCCAGGTTCTGTTATTAAATTAATCAAAAACAGAGCTTAGCCAAAACTATTCCAGAATTCCAGACTGTGCAGTAACCTCAACTTAGAACAGGTATATCTCTTAGCTCAAAATAGGTAAAAAGGTAAATCCAGTGGGTTTGGAAAGATACAGAAGTCTAGTTATTCCCAGTAAAATTTCATAAATTTCTCATGTCCATATCTTGAGATATAACAGAAACATTGCAGACTGCTATAAAAATCAGCATGCGGAGTATTACGTAAAACCTACCCCACTTAGCATAGATCAAGCTACTCCTCAAGACTTATACCTTTCGAGCCACCTTTGAAATATGAGAACAAGGATAACACACAAGCAACACATCAAGCAAAACAAACACACATCACATCATCGATACTACACGTGCTTATTCAACAATGGTGGTCATCCTAATGGCACCTTGGAGATGATGAAAGGCCATCGAACTTTTGAACAAGGTAAGATCAGAAAACTTTTAGTAAAATCAACATAAAACAAAATCCAATGGAGTAAGAAATAATAGCTCAAAGGAAGCTATATCAAGGAGGGGATACAACAAGACAAGGAAGAGAAAATAGTCAAAATCAATGAGTCAAGGTATGACAAATTAGTTTTATAGTAAAATAAGTTTTATAATACATCCGGTGCTACTTGGCATACGTCCTACAGTCAACACCGCTCTGATACCACTCTATCACACCCGGTTTTCTAAAGAACAAAACCAGGCTAATCATATGTGTGCCCAGGAAGTCCACACATATGCCAGAATGAAAAAGTATCAGAAACAATGTTATTATATAACGTATACATAGCTATATTAACACTTACATCAGAGTATCGCGGAACGGTGACTAAACTTCGGGCTCTATTCTTCTCAGGGACGGCTGACTGGGGGTAACATATGCCTAGCACTTCTACTAGTCTTCTGGAAACTCCACTACACCTTTGTCCTTCTTCCGAGTAGCATCTTACTACACACTGGAGTGTTGGGGAAATAGCAAGAGTGAGTCCATGTCGAACTCAACAAGTATAACACAGGGTTCATGAGGCTCAAAAAGGCTAGACACTGTTTAACTGCGTTTAGCTTTTATTTATCATATAATTAGCAATTAAGTAGCATCAAGGTAATCCAATCCCATTAATGAATCAATGATCAATTGTAATAAGGATAATGAATAGCATTAACATGAGCATAATAATAATCAACAATAATTAAGCATGATATAACAATGGTGATCAACTATTCTGTAAGAATCCCCAAGGCCGCTCGTATCCGTGAGCACGGCTAGTATACCAGTTTTTAACTCTGCGCAGAGGTGTACACTTTCACTGTGAGTCATGATTTCCATATGCTAAGGGGTCATGAATCCCTAAGCACAAGAAACCATATAAAACCATCCAAAAGTTCGTCTAACAAGTTAGGGCCATTAGATTCACTCGGCAGGCAGATGTAGAACCCCCCTTCCCTGTGGCACAACAACCGCAGCCTATACACACTAGGCCAGGGGCTCGCACTACACCCAACATGGCAAGCCATTCTTACGCCATTTAAGGTAACCTCTAACAAGCTAGAAAAGGTCTCTTGAACAACTAGAGCCAGAGCCATATAGCCCTCACAGCTGTACTGTATATCCCGGTTATCACTTACAGGTAAGTCCTTACGGAGAGTAACTAGAGCATCAAAATAACCCACATGCTCTAGCCCCCTTTCAACAGAAATAACATCATCTTAATTGGTTGATTGCATAATCCATTAGTCAAATTACAAGATCATTGTTCATAATTAAGCGCTAGCAGTAGCTACCCAAATGCATAACCCATAGGTGACAAGGAAACAAGATATCAATAGCTAAGTTATAATCTCTATGGTTGTCAAGGAAGACACATGCATATGTATAATAATTTCAGTGAATAGGTAACAAGGATGGTCTCATGTTATACTTGCCTTAATCAAAGCTTTCCTGTTGATACTGCTGGTCTGGCTCAAAATAATACTCCTGATCGTCAAGAAACTGCTCACCGTCTATACTCGATCATCAAGCACCAACACACAATCATCCAATCAAACATACACGAAGCAAACAAAGAGATACAATTAGAACAGTACACCAACAGTAACAAAACAGTAATAAAAGTTTATAAAACTTTTCTACACGTTTCTACGATCACACATACGCAAAGATCACCAAATTCGGAGTTAAAACGTGAAAGTTATGAATTTTCTAAGATTTCCTATATATAAATAATTACTTTAATATAAACTCGAAAATTAAACTTTCCAAACTTACTGCACAACTATACTAACATGTAGATCTCGCAAATACGAACCTAACGCAACTTGAACGGATCAAATCGGAGTTAAAACGAAGATTTTATGATCAAAATAAGTTTAGTGGCAAAACTGTAAATAGTATCATCTTCTACCTTGAGCTGGAAGGAGCTCCGGTCAGCCATGGTGGTACCTCGCCGGAGAAAAATAAGATGAGATGAGAACTCGATGAAACAACGATGGATTCGTGCAAACGGATATACCACGGTGTAGAGAACGACGAGGGCTGCCTCTTGGTGGTGGTGGCTGGCGTCGGAACGCGACGGTTTGGCCGGAAAAGCTCGTCGGAAGTTCACCGGAACGCAAGCTGTAGATGCAGAACTTCGGCGAGAGGCGGAGGGAGCTACGAGCGGCGGCTCGCGATAAGGGTTGTACTTCTGAAATCAGGGCGTCGAGGGCTACGCCGGCATATATATAGTCGTAGGGTTTGGAAACTTTTCGGATTTTCTTAATTTCGGGATTATTTTAATTCCGTGAATAAAATAATTCCAGAAAATCTAAAATTACCTTTTTGGCCGTGAAAAATAGTCCGGAGCTCAGAAAAATCACGGGAAAAATCCTGGAGACTCTTGGAGGGATAAGGAACTCAACTAAATGAGTTTGAGCTCATGAAAAGATTGATGAAGAGATCAAGGAAAAAGATTAAGCTCACGAAAATTGAAATTTTAAATCCAGAAAATGCCAAAAAAATTTCCGGTGAGAAGTAAACGTCGTCCTATGGTATTTTGAAAATAATAGCACTCACCAACACCAAAGACAAGCATCACACAAACACCACATTATCAAATCAATATGGAAAAGTTTAAAACCACAATTTTTTTATATTTAAATTAGCAGCAACTTAACTTATCTAATAAATTTATTCAAATATTGAAATTATTTATTTTATTTAGTGATTTTCATGCACAACCCAAAATAGAAAATTTTGGGTGTGACACGGATATGTGCAATGTATATACTTGTGCTGTATGTTCAGCGCTCGGTTTCACACAGCAGGAAGGGATGAGGCGAGGCAATCGAGGTCGAATACCTGGTGGCAGCAGCGAGGGCGACGCCGGAGACGAAGGCACTAGTGGAGACGATGTCGAGGCCAGAGATGAAGGCGCTGATGGAGACATGGGCGATGGAGCCGTCGCGCACGCCGGAGATGAGGACGAGGTCGAGGCTGGCCGAAGATGAGGGGAGGGCGAGGCCACACGCGTCGGAGCCGAGGACAAGGGCGTTGCCGGTCGCCGGAGACGAGAGAGGGCACCGTGCGCACCGGGAAGAGAGGACAAAGGTGAGGGTGAGGCTGGCCGGATCAAGGATGAGGGCGAGGCCGAGGCCGCGCATGCCAGAGCCGAGGACGATGGCGAAGCGGGCCGCCGAAGATGAGGAAGAGGGTGATGTCGTGCGCGCTAGGGAGATGAGGACGAGGGCGAGGCCGGCTGCCGGAGACGAGGGCGTCGCCGCGCGTGCCGGGATCGAGACGGACGCACGAAGCGGGTGGCGCGCGCGGCCACAGACGAGGAAGAGGGGGCGAGTGGCGAGCGCGGCTGGCCCAGGGGATTGAAGAAGCGGCATGGCAGGAGGGGTGAGTGAAATTTCAGAGAGGATGAAGAAAGAACACCCATATATATATATAACCCTATAGTACCTGTTTGTGGCCTAACCCGGGACTAACCGAGTTGGGCCACAAACCGGTACTAAAAGTCTTTTAGTGTCAGTTGGTGGCTTAATCTGGGACTAAAACCAAATTTTGACGCGCGGCAAAACTGCAGCCTACCTAGCAGTTTCGTTTCCCGCTCAAGCAGCAGTTCTTAACATTTCCTTTAACATAAATAGGCTGAGTGTAAATTGCGTAGTAAAAAAATATGGCTCAAAAAATTGCAATACAAAATTGCTTTCATATACAATTTGTAATGCTTTTGTTTCATTACATGTTTAATAACATATGCTATAAATTATAATTACATTTTAAAAATTCAAATTTTAAATTTAAGAAATTCAAACATACTTCTCCTTAACAAGATAATATCAAATGAAAAAGTTGTTAACTACAAAGTTGCATATTTTTTGAGATCTACAACTTTCGTATTGGTTGTTTCTCTATTTGAGGTCATTTCAAAAATTCAAATTTCAAATTTGAAAAATTTAAACATAGTTTTATTTGACAAGATTACTTCAAATGAAAAAGTTATCAACTACAAAGTTGTATAACTTTTCGAGATCTATAACTTTTATTTTGGACATTTCTCCATATGACAAAGTAGTAGTACACATTGTTCAAAACTTACATATCTGATATGTAAATTTTGAACAATGTTTACTACCACTTTGTCGGATGAAAAAATATCCAAAATAAAAGTTGTAGATCTTGATTAATTCTACTACTTTTATGTTTTTTGAATTTTCAAGATGAATTCATTTACTGCTTCAAAATGTTGTTTGAAGTTGTCATATTTTAGAATCAAATTTTGAATTGATAAAACAAGTTCAAATGAAAAGATGAGCAAAATGAAAGCTATAAGAACAAATAAATTGATAGAGCATGATTTAAAAAAAAATTAGAAAAAAATCATCAAATTTAAAGTTAGTACGACGGAGAAAGACTAGTAACAAGTTTCAGCTGGAGATTAAAAAGAGAAATCAAACTTCTTTAAAAATTTAATTTCAAATAGAATTTTGAAATAGTAGATGATTTTTAAAAAAAAGTTATCAACTATAAAGTTGCATAACTTTTCAAGATCTACAACTTTCGTATTGGTTGTTTATCCATTTGAGGTCATTTTAAAAATTTAAATTTTAAATTTTAGAAATTCAAACATAGTTTTTCTTGACAAGATGACTTCAAATGAAAAAGTTGTCAACTATAAAGTTTTTTAACTTTTCAAGATCTACAACTTTTATTTCGGACATTTCTCTATACAAGGTCATTTTTGAGACGCATGCGACATCAAAAACAATATTAAAGATCTTAGAGAACCTTAGAATAAATATTTGGGGTACATGTATGATAACAAAGACCTAAAAATAAAATTACATATACGATAACAAAGACCTTTCTCTGAGTAGGTCAACGTTACAATCAAAGTGTACCAACACATTATAAAATAACCACCTCAAAAACATTCTTCTAGCACCAAAGTAGGTTCAAATAGGTGCCCAAGGATGTCAGAGGTGGATGACGAACTACGCCTATATGGAGACGAATGGGGCAGTTGCGTGAGCTCCGATGAACCCATGCCTCTCGAAAGACAGTGTAAGGTCCAAAAGGCTAGAGGGGGGCGAATAGCCTATTTAAAAATCTATAAGCTTCATTAAACAACCACGTTAGTATAAAAGATAGCTAAGCTAATTCTAGCACTAGCTTAACTACACTATGCAAGCCACCTATACAATTCTAGTGAAGCAAGGCTATGATCTCTAATACACACCAACAAGGCTAAGTCACTAAGCTACTTACTCCTATGTGATAAAGGCTACACTAAGCAAACTACACAAGGACTAGTACAAGAAAGTAAAGAGCAAGTGACTTGATTCTTATACCAACGATGTAGAGAAGCAATGCACTCGAAGAATCAATCACAATTAGCAATCACAAGAGAAATCCTCGGTAAAGAGATGACACAAGATTTTTTACCGAGGTTCACTTGCTACCTAGCAAGCTACTCCTCATTATGGCGATGCACCCACTTGATGGATCACGAGCTAATCAACTATCAAGAGTTGAACCCTCAGCGGGTGCCGCACATCCACTCACACGATGGGGATCCTCCAAGCCAAGTGCTTCACTAGAGTAGCCAATTCGCGAACTCCCGCGGGAAAGGCTCAAGAACCCCTCACAATCAACTTGGTGAGGCTCAAAACAATATCCAAGGTCGAGCTCAACACCACCGCTGCTCCAAGCCGTCTAGGGTGTCGGGAAACACCCAAGAGTAACAAGCAAACACGAAGATCAAGTGCCACTAGATGCAACTCTCAATGCAATGCACTTGAATCTCACTCAATCTCTCTAGAGTATGCAACCAAGCAAGGAGATGAGTGGAGGAGAAGTTCTCTAGCTCAAAGTGTGCCTCAATATTTCAAATCTGCAAGAGTTGACCCCCAAGGGCCGGCCACCTTTTATTTATAATGTTTCACTCAAGAGCTAGCCGTTATCAAATTTACTGGATGATTTTCGGGGGCGACAGACGCTGCACAGTAGTGTCTGTCGCCAAGCCGATAGATGCTACAGGCGCGTCTGTCACACCACCGAGCGGCCACGTGTCCTGACCGTTGGAGTTTACCACGCTCGCGCTCTACGTGTCAGACGCGTACTATGCTTCATGACCCAGCGTCTGTCGCGGGTGACAGATGCGTCCGACGCTCCGCACCCTCAGCGTCCGTCGTGCGACAGACACGGTCCAATAAGGATGTTTTTGCCCGAGTTCGTCAGACGTGTACGCCGCAAGGCCGACAGACGCGGCGTCGAGCCTCTGTCGCTCAAGCTCGCGCGCGCCCACGCAGTTCCACAGCGTCAGACGCTGGAACAGTGTGCGAGGCCGTGTCTGTTGCCTTCGCGACAGCGCGTCTGTCGCGCCCGCACGCACAGGTCGAGCTAGGGTAGCCCGATAGACGTTGACGTCAGCGTCTGTTGCTCCCGGCTCGCGCGTCTGTCACGTGTATCTCGGCGACACTTCGTCGTTCTCTCGTTCCACTTGATCGCCCTTGTCACATATGAGCTACTCTCCATATGTGTATCACCAAAATACATGTTTTAGCTCATGAAACACCTCTGTGCTTTCACCACTTTTTCAACCTCCGGTGCAATGGAAAATAGGCATTTCATTTCTCTGAAAACGCATGAATCCCGCGCTCGCAAGCTCGGCGGGAGGGGGAGTGAACCCCAAATCCCTCACTACCGCTCAAACACCGCCGCCTTCGCAAATGTGCTAACACCAACATGTGAAAATCACCACGTGCATGTGTGTTAGCATTTTCACAATCATTTTTTAAGGCGTTACGTTAGCTCTCTACTAGATCCTAATGCATATATTCAAGATGATGACCTAGTAGCACTTGATTCACGAGCTAACCGTGATTGCCCCTCTTGATAGTCGGCTATCAATCCTAAACCCGGTCAATCACTTCTCTACTCATCTTAGACAGGCAAAAGCAAACCCTATGATTATTCCTTTGTCTTGATCACTTTGTTCTATGTCCATCTCCACATGCTTGATCACCTTGATCATCATTTTATGTGCATGCACCATCTCTTTGTGATCTTGTGGCCACCACTCCATGCCACATGCACCTTCATCACATGTGTTGCTTATGCCTAACTTAAACCACTTAACACATGACATTAGCAACTTGATATCATTAATTACCAAAACCAAACTTGGGCTTTCAGACAGTACATTCATGTCATGGCTCGGTCGAGAAGCCGAGGAGACATGACCAAAGCACACAACGACCTTAAACCTAGGGTTCTCATGGACTCACTCGATAGTAGCACGGGCGCGGCAAATCTTGGCCACCGAGGCCATTGTCATAACAGCCCATCCTAACGAGGGACCTAAGTCTCGGAGCATGACTCATGAGCAATGAGATTACAAATGAAAGTAATTTCATTAATAACTAGGAACAACCTGATTACAATATACCGTGGCAAAAATTGCTGCCCTAAAACCACCTACGTGGCGGTTGCATCCTCTGCGGCCTCCCCCGGCCCTAGACCAAATTATGGTCGGGGCTGTGCAGTTCACTGACAAGCACGAGGAGGCTCGGGCGACTCCCTCCCAACCCGGTGGTCGGGGACGCCTTCACAGTAGAAATGACAATGAGGGGTGAAGCAGAAGGGCAGAGTCGAGCCTCGTCCTCACTCACTCCCTCTTTGGGCTCCAGCTCTAGGTCGGTCAGAGGCCTCCACAACAACCGGAGTCCTCTTCCTCTGATAAAAGAGGGAAGCCCCAGCAATTCACACTACTAGGATTCTTCTGCTCTCCAGAGGAAGAGGACGGAGAAGAAGCGCGACAGCGCGTGGTGTCGGGTGGACACCGAGGGGCACAACGCATGAGGGAAGGACAGAGTCCCTCGGTGCCGACCTCACCCCCCCCCCTCCACATAGCACCATAGCCTTATCTTCGCTGGAATCCTTCCACTCTCGTGGGAGCGATCGCCCGGCGAAAGGAGCCAGGCTCACTCAAAGGGAGACGTCGTGTTTTACCGCCGCCATGGCCACCAAAAGTTAGATCTGAGAGGAAGAAGAGAATGAGCTAGAGAAGGGATAAAAGGTGGTGTGTCCCTAGGGTTCCCCTTTATATCCCTAGTCGATGCGCTGTGAGTGGCTCCGGGCCCTCTGACTAGCCATCGACGGCTAAAGGGGGAGCCTCAGGGAACCAGGCGCCCATTCAATCCCCGCAGCATGCCTCTGAGCAGTTGCATGATGGTGGCCATGCAGTAAAGGTGGAGTCAGGAGGGCGCTGACATCAAGTCAAGTCCCCGCTTCACTTTCCACCAAGCGCGTCGCCCACTCCGCGCATGCCTCCTCACGGGATTTGAGGGGATTCGACTCTCCTTGGGCCCATCGGCCGCCATCAATGGCCCGGATCCACGCACACCAAGTGTTGCGGCCTCTCCTCTGCCGGATCTGCTACACGTGGCCCAACGTCCCATCTCCTAGACAAAGTGGGACGGCATAGGAGTGCACACCATAACTCCTCCGGCAGGCGTGGCAGCCCAGGTGCCATCAACCGCTTGCACAAAGCATCAGTGGGAGTGACGCGCCTAGAAGAAATCTCTCCCACTAACAAGGAGGCCCCACAATGGCCTTGGGGGCTACGCCAACTCCTCAGATGGGGAAAACCTGGCCTATTGATCGACGGGTGCCCAGGAGGTGCACCCCAAAACCAACCAACTCCCTAGAGTTGGGTCGGGAGCCGCTGAACAGTGGGCACAATGAGGGCCCCCCATCCAAGCTCGGTGCGCTCCCCACACCCTGACCTATGCCCACAGAAGTTTAGCCCAAGAAGGCTAGCCCGAGAGGATCGGGCCCTGCTACTGAAGCCCCTAGAAGGGCGTGGCGTGCTGGGTGATCAGGTGGCCCCGAGCCAGAGCCCAGACGCTCTCGATCACCCGAACCACGGCAGGCTCCGAGCAAAAAGAAGAGTGCCCCGGGCCTAAGGTCGGTAACTCCTAGATGAGTTCACCGAACCTTCGCTCGGGCCACAGACTTGCGTGACATAGGACCAAAAAAAGGGGTCAGCACCGCTACCACTCGGCCTCGATGGTCGAACGCCCCCATCACACTTGGGGAAAGAGCTCCACGCAGGGCATCACACTCTTGTTAGCAGAAGCCATCCCCGCCATGGCTAGCTCAGTCACCAGAAGATCGAATTCAGCCCTTCGCGCCATCACGAACCAGGCCAAGTGAGGCCACGAATGGCTCGGGGGCTCCTGACAAGATCCTAACGTATGGGTATGTTAAGCCTTGGGATCAATGGTTCCCAACCAAGAGACCCCCCAACCGACCCCTCTAGGATCGCCTAGGGGCTATATCCATCGAGTATGCTCACACCATCAGACCAAGAAATCAGGTCGAGCCTGAACACGCCGCTGCCTCTGCTCGGGGCTCTGAGACTCGCTCGAGCCTCAGGCCTCCCGATTGACGAGGAGCCTGAACCTGATCCTTGGCTCCCACCTGGCCTACGACGCTAGCCAAGGCTCAGGTGCAAGAAGACATGCCCCGAGCCATCAAAGCACGGGGGCTCCTCGGCGCTGCCCCTCGGGCATAGTTCTGCCAACCACTCCCCTGATAGGGTCATGCACCGGGCATGACACAAGAAGACAAACCTTTCTGCAGACTCCAGGGGCTCGAGAGATCCTGGGCCCGCATGTCAGCCTTTCAAGCCGGCCTCCTTCACCACCAAGAAGCGTCCAGAAGACGCACCTGTGGGAGGCCAGTCCAAGCCGACATAGCCTAACACGTAGAGTGTAAGAACAGAGCAGTCGAACGACCCCCGAGGCTTCTTCGGCTCCACGACATCGCCTCGGTCCATAGAGCGCCGCTGCAAGACCATCCTGGACTCCGGCGCATGTAGACCATATGCTCATTCCTCCAAATCGTCATGTACCCAACCTACCTCAAAATATAAGGGGAGGTCGGATCCTAGAGAGAGGGAGGACGATCCCAGATAGATCATTCCACTCCTCACCGTTCCGCTCCTTCTTAGCACTAAGAGCAGAGCAACCAAGAGAGGGGCACCGAGAGCTCCTCCGGTGGACCCGTCGTCTTCCTCCTCTCCAGCGAGGGGAAAGGCTCCACCGGCGGCGAGGCAACCTCAGGATTAACACCAAGCTAACCCCCTTTAAATCTCTCTCTTCCTCCTATACACTCTGCTGTAACCCCCCTCCCCCGATTTTGGGTGCTCTTGAGTATAAGGATCAACATTTGTTGGACGTAGGGGCACTGATTGGCCCGAACCAGGATAAACTGTTGCATCCCCTCTGTGATTCTTGTGTTCTTGAGTCCACCCGAGCCACCTGGAATCACGTACTCTGACACCGACTCGAACAATAATGCTTGTCGCGGTTCCAACCCCACGACACTGCACATGATCTATATCTTCTGACCAGTGCTGCAAGACCGAAGGGCACTCACACCATTAGGAGTTGAAGCGCGCCACTTGATGGTTGGATCCAATGTAATATTGATGGTGCTTTTTATGCGGATATGGAGCAAGGAGCTACCGAGGTGGTACTCCGGGACCCTGCAGGCACATTCAGAGGAAGAAGGGAGCTGTGGTACCGCCATGGCCTCAACGCCCTGATGATGGAAGCTGCAGCCTGCAGAGATGGCATGATCTTAGCTAGAGAGATGAATTTCCGCCGGGTACAAGTGGAAACCGACACCCAAGAACTGGTCAAACTTTTGGGAGATGGGAGAACTTTAAAGATCAAGCATTTCACCAATTAACAGGGATATAATATAAGAGAGATTTGTGTGTCTTTTCTTGATTTTTCTCTGATGTATGTTAATAGAAATCATAATCGTGTAGCCCATACTCTAGCAAAGCAAGTCTCAGATGGCAACAGGGTGGGTGAGTCAGTGAGTGGCAGTTAGCCCCAACCTGTATTGCCAATCTGTTGATTGAAGATTGTAATCATGTTGGGCATAAGTCGCAAAAAAAAACAAGGCCTAAAATCTCCTGCATGGCGACTGATGAATCCAGCGGACTGGACTCCGGAGGACCGAGGAGATCAGGAGACGAAGAAGCTGCCAGAGTGACGAGTTGTTGTGATGTCAACTACGGTGTCTGCGTCTGCATGCAAATGCACATGCCCATGCATGCATTGCACGGGCACCGCTGGAGCTGGAACGACGGTCGCCGTCGGCGTCTTTCCTTGCAGAGAGCGACCACAGCACAGCGCGTACATTCGCAATTCGCAATCGATCGAGTTGTTTGCTTGTACACGCTTAATTTGTGGTCCAGGTTAGCTGTGCCATGTGTTATGTGTACATCCACCTTCCGCTTCCATTCGATCGATCTGCCGCACGCTTTGACATGAACACATGCATACAACGCAACTACATCCTCTGTTGTAGTAGCTAGGTAAGCTTTCGAATAGTTCCCAAAAAAAAAAAGGTACGCTTTCGAATAGACTGCTGCCTCAGTGTAAAAACAATATACAAATAGCTTGGGATATTCTTAGGACTGCTTGGGATAAAAAAACAGTGTATTGGAAGCCGATGTTGATAAATTTTTGCAGTTACAGCGAGCTTGTGCCGCGCATCACAACGGCGTGGACTCGTCATCTTCAGTCTCTCTCTGTAATTTTCTATCTATGGGCCAAAATGCCGACAATCCAAGTGTTACACACAAAGTCCAACACCAACCTAGACCCCCATCCCGTGCAACTCAAATCCACGGCCCAGTAATTAACATTTTGGTTTTTTTTCCTATTTTTATTAGAAATTATAAACTAACAACCAGCCTTACAAATACCATATATCACAACCATACAAATTCTGGTTCATTTTCAGTTGCAAGGCCAATCTGGCTATACAAGTTTCATAGTTTTCCAGTCCCTTGAATTTGAATTTATAATCATAAATGTTATTTAGCGGCACAATTTAATTTATTGAGAGTTATCGATTTACTTATTACGAGTATAATGATGTTTTTTTATAGCAACACATGGATATATGTACTAGTATACAATGATATGACTATGATTTTGTTCTATCTCTTGATCGATGAGTAGGTGTGTGCCCACATCAACGTCTTCTGTCTGCAAAATGATTGCGTCGGCGTCTCTTATTGGCACGCACGTACTAATCCTGTCATCCTGAGTATACAAGGCCCACTTATTCCAGTTGGAGACATGATTTGATACGACGCGCGCGTACGTACACTCGCAGAGGCCCACGATGCCGAGAGGAGAACACGCATACAAACAAAAGGGCACAAACTAATTGGAAAATGACAGGGCCTGGCCCAGCATGTATCCCCACATCAAACCAACAGCGCGGTACGTGAAAACATACCACGCTTTGTTATAATAATACCCTGGGTGTAAGAATCACGGACTTTTGTTTCCTTATTATTAGAATACAAGGCTACTAAAAACCCCCATCCCAAAAAAAATAATTTTCTTTTCGAAACATAGCACAAAAGCTGACTCGCACATATAAACACACATGGCATTATTCTAATTAACGTCTTCGAGAGATTGATAGTACACGTCAATACCCGAATAGTGAGGTTTCTTCTTAAAAGAATTCTTTCCTCTCTCACTCTCTTCACCGTTCGTCTGCCGCTCACTCTTCCTCCGTCGTCTTCCACTCTCACCATTCTCGTTTTGAGTTCGGAGCTACAACAATGTCACACCATTTATGTCATGGACTGGGCCTTCCGAGCCCGCTCATGTCGTGGCACGCGTGCGGGCATATATCTTCCTTTTCACTTATCTTATAAAGTCAGAAATAGATTTATCATAAATTCAGTTGAACTGTCGTCACTTTTCCATAAAGAGATCAATCGTTTACTGCACTAGCATCTATTATGGGCGTTTGAGATTGGGCGCGCAAACAATTAAATCCAACGCGTATATAATATACTCATATACTCTGTAGCTTGATAGCTGTGCGTGCTCTCTTCTTCCAAAACGAAATATCACATGCCCATGTATAGACAAGTTTAAACATCGTACTCGTACCGATGCGTTTTTCTAGCCTTGTTCTGAGGAATGCTTGCAAGGTACTACCACCGCCTCGATGTAAAACTAATGTCTTACAAAAACGTACATCATTTAGCAACAAACTGTGAGATTGTCACATCTTCAGCACGCACATTGCGTGTATCACGAGATTTCTTCACGTGTCAAGGTTGCATCGATTGACATCTCAGTATGAGTATGTAGGAACCTAAGGTGATCCTAAAACCGTACGTGACCTGTCTGAGACGGGTCTTGTGAGTTCAGTTGAGCACACACACATGCAGGGTCTTCCCTGCAGGAGAGTTCCTCACGCCATGCATGTCCCTCTACAAAATGATGAGGCCAAAGCATGCCGGCCATCTTTGCATGGAAGCTGCTGCAGCAACAGCAAAGCAACACCCTGAACCTAAAAAAAGTGCCGACAATATATGTCCTCCTCCTGGATCTACAAGGAACAAGGAATATTAGATTCCCTCGTTCAAACTAGAATTGTATTTTTTTATGATGAATGGAGTATAACTCTGTCCTAAATTATAAGACGTTTTAATATTTTTAGATTCATAACTTTTACTATATATCTATACATAATATTATATATATCTAGGTTCATAACAAAAGCTATGAATTAAAAAAGTCAAAACGTCTTATAATTTAGAACGGAGGAAGTACATGATAATGTATTGGACCGTTTAGCGGTGTTTCTTACAATTTCTCGATCCCCGAGAATCATTCTCCTTTGCTAAAAATAATAAAAATTCACGTACATTGTAGTAGGGATCAAACAAGAAAAAATGAGTCCAGTCTCTACTACAATCACACCTGATCTGTTCCCAACCAGCGCTCAACGAACCAGGGAGCCGGACGTCTAACAAACCAGAACCAGGACCCATATATATGCGCTTCCACCAACGCAATTGCCAAAGAATGAGACAAATGACCACTTTGCTGCAGTGGAGTACGTGAGGCCAGTACGTAGTCCAACACAAGGAGTTTGGAACTTTGGACGTGAGTATAGTAGTAGGTGGTAGGGTTGTGCCTCCGAATTCTGCTGCTGGTGGTGGTCTCGTCGCTAGGTCTCGAGAAGTGCCGTCCACTCTGCGCTTTACCGTACCCTGACCCAGCCGTGGCCCTGAGCCCCTGAATCGTTAAAGGGCGACCTAACCTAGTGCTCTCTGTATAAAGACCCGGCGGTCCCTCGAATCACGATGATAGTTCAGGGTCCCGAACCCTGTTCACTTCAGATGGTTGAGACTTCTGATTCAGGTTCAGACTCCCAACTAAAAGACACTTTTTTTTTCTCATCTTCCCTCGCCAAATGATATAGTGGAAATATCATGGGTGCATGTACCACCGCTCATTTAGGCCTTGTTTAGCTGGGGTGAAAAATTAAAAACTTTTCAAGATTCCCCATCAAATCAAATTTTTGCACATATGCATGGAGCATTAAATGTAGGTAAAAAAATAACTAATTGCACAGTTTATTTAAAATTTGGGAGACGAATCTTTTGAGCCTACTTAGATCATGGTTGGACAATAATTACCAAATACAAACGAAAGTGCTACAGCACTTTTTAGGCAAATTTTTGCCATATAAACAAGGCCTTAGTTTAAACTATAAGTCATTCTGCCTTTTTTAGATAAATAGATTTTACTACGTATGCAGTGGTAGAATACATACATTATGTTTGGATACATAGTAAAAAAACAATATAAGTAGAAAAAGTTAGAAGAACCTTGATTTTTACCATTTGTCTGCTTACAAAAAGCAAACATTTTTTGTCCATAAAACATGCACAGCTGCACTATCACATGTCGGTTCGCTCCATCAACAAAAATCGATGGCCAGATCAGATCCTTCGGGCGTGTTTGTTTGCCTAAACGTGGATGAACCGTTCAGCAGGTTGGCCTACAAGCTACAACCTGTTGTGTTTGTTTTAGTAATCTAGATGAGCCAGACCGATAGGAGATGGTGTTTCTTTGCCTGGTTTATATGGGCCCATCCAACAAAAGAGCTTGGGGACAACGACACGCGGAAGTGGCCTGAGAGAAGCCAGCGAGTGACCGAGCCGGTGAGAAACGAAAGTTCCGGCTGCAGGCTCGCGGGTGTTTGAAAAAAGGCCTAGGCTCCACGCTGATCCAGGCAAACGAACACACTCGTATCCACCGGCGGGACTTTCCTGGCTCTCTGGACTAGGCAAACAAACACGCCCTTCCTAGAGCGGGCGCACTGCAGCCCGCAAGAAATGAAAGTCTGGCTGCGTAGGCTCTCAGGGCTTTAAGCACTGTGCATGCTGGTTCAGATAAACAAATACGCTCGGTTGCACCGATGACTGTCCCTAGCTTTGTTCTAAGCAAATAAACATGTTCTTCTTATGGCGGGCGTACGTAATAGATATATTTATATTCATTGATTGATATTTCCGAAAAGTCTCTAAAAATCCATATTAAGTTTGCTACGGAACAAAGGGGGAGGAGGATGGATCAGCGAGCCTGTGATAGTACGTACTCCTCCCTGAGAAGGCATGTCATTGACCAAAGCTGTGATGAGCAGGTAGACAGCACAATTTCAACCAAAATGCATGATTGTCAGAACTTTTCCCTACAGCAACCTAATGCACTACCATAATGCATGATTGCCATCGGGCAGGCCTTAAGAGTTGATGGAAGTAACTTCTAGCACTACAGGATTCAGGCGCTTTGCCGGGTGCCGAAAACACCCGGCAAAGGCTACTTTGCACTCGGCAAAGCCTTTGCCGGGTGCAGCACTCGGCAAAGAGCCGCCGGCAAAAAGTTAGTCGGCAAAGATTTCTTTGCCGGGTGCTTTTTATCGGGCACCCGACAAAGACTTTGCCGAGTGCAAATCCGGCACCCGGCAAAGAAAAGTGACCGTCACGGCGCTAGCTCCATCAGCCTTTGGTTTGCCGGGTGCCATGTCAGAGGCACCCGGCAAAGATTTTTTTAATTTTTTTTTTATAATTTCTTTGCCGGGTGCCATGTTAGAAGCACCCGGCAAAGATTTTTTAATTTTTTTTCCAATTTTTCTTTGCCGAGTGCCCTACCGGGAGGCACCCGGCAAAGATTTTTAATTTTTTTTATAATTTCTTTGCCGGGTGTCGCTCCTCTGGGCACCCGGCAAAGAGTTTTTTTATTTTTTTAGTATTTCTTTTGCCGAGTGCCCTGTCAGGGCGGCACCCGGCAAAGAATATTTTTAAAAAAAAATAAAAAAAAATCTAAGATGGACCAACTTTTAGCCCAATTTTAGTCATTTTCACAGCCCATTTTCAGCAAACACAATGATTCCTACAGAATATTTCCTCCAAACACAATGATTCATACAACATAGGAGCACAACACCACTAAAGAAAACATGTACGCACCACGCAATATGCACACATACAACCAACTTGTTGTACCCACGCTATCTCTCTCTGTCAACTGACTAAGTGTATTCTCAGTTGAACGCAGTCATACACAAGATAGACAAAAAAAATGATCCAATAGCTCACCAAAAGAAAAGAACTTGCTACCACAAGCCACAATTGGATGGATGCATAATCACCAGAGAGCTCCAGTTAATTAGCACACTGCAAAACTTCCCTGAAAATGAACAAGAACGTGCATTCAGTGACCACTTTTTTGAGAAGTTCAATGAAAGGAAAAGGCTGCCATGTAGCAAAAAAATCATTCAGTGGAAGTTTCTATTATTAAACAGCAACATTATAAGAGTACCTAAGTTAATTAATATCATATACAAACGTGCACCTATAGACCATAACAACTAAGTTTGCTAGTGGCCAAGAAATGAGATCGACTGTAGCAATTGTTTTGTGAAGAATACACACTAGAACTGTTTTGGCAGTACATTTCTAGCTAGAAAAAACAACTAGGTTGCATATATATTGTTGCCTGAATTTTTTTGTGAACCCAAAATATATGCAGAAACTGTACAGAATGATATAGAATAATAACAGACCCAGGACAAGGTTCCTTGCTCAGATAGACTACCAACTGTATCTTTACAGCAACACATTGCATGAGTCATCTAAGTATAAATAGCATATACGAGTTGCATACTTAGTACATGAAGTCAATATCATACCAGGTTGATCTCCTCTCGGTTGCACATTATCAGCGAGATCATCAGATTCCGAGTCTTGATCAGCGATAACACTCTGCAACATGGGCGCTAATTAGATACAAAATTAGGAGTTCCATAACCTGGAAACTGCTAGCTGACATTAGCAGCATGAATCGGAAATTAATCTGCACAAAAACTTAAAACTGAAAGATACGTGAACTAGCTGATAAAAAATGGCTCTGTTTCTTAATTCCTAAAACTTTTTCCTAAAAAACTTTATCTAATTATCTGCAAAGATCATAAGGACCTGCTCCTTTTGTTGGCTAAATTTGTAAAAAAGATACCGTTTGCAGGACCACAGCCTAACAATATTTCAGATCAGTGTAGCGGGCGGATGGTTGCATGGAAAAAAGGGTGAACAACCACCCTTGGTAAGAATTCTGTACTCTTATTATCTTTTTAGCTTTTCATTTATTCATATAGTGTAGGATTACATTGATCTGACAAATGGGAAAAGAAGCGAACAACCATAGCCTTATATCACATAGCAGTTGCTGATACATGATAGCTTTTGATTTGTTAGGTTTACACTCATGTCATTTTCCGAGTAATAAAATGGTACCTAAGGCTGTGCTCATGCAAATGAAACTGTGTACCCTTCTGATGACAATTCAGAACTAAAAAATGACAGCTCCATTATTGTAATTAGTTTGAACTAATATTCATATTTGTATCTCAAACTTACAGATGAAATAATGCCTTATAGGTGCTGGCAGAATAATGACATATTCTTGTTTTTTGCAATTTAAAAGGTCCAAGAGCATGGAAGAAAGTTGACTGAAAGGCTTTCTGTGAAGGCAACAAAGGTTGTATGACACTGCACTAACCTGATTGCTTTCTGTGAGCACCTTCTATACAATAGTGCATGCCTTTGAGGACTATCTGAATCTCAAAGGTAAAAAAGAGATAGGGATTGTAAACTTTCAGAGGTAAAAAAAAAAGAGATAGCTCCTGATATTAAAATTTCCACTCTATACCTTAAGGATGATTGCTACTAACTGTGCCAGTGGTGTTGCCTTTAGGTCAAGCTAGGTGCCACATGTCCAATTGCAGCAACCTGCACAATCATAGCTTCCTACCAATGGGTCAAGTGCTACTGCTTCCTGCAGTGGTCTTCAGAATTGTAAACGCAGTTTGGGCTTCCTAGCAAAGTAATTATTACTTACTGATGCTGCAAATGTCAGGGTACTTGAATTTTTTATGCATTTTTGAGCTAAGGCTATGGGTTTGCTTCGCCTGAACACACTATGTCCAGTTATACCAAGGGCACCTCAGGAAATGACTCCTGCCTGATTAACAGCTTTTGGACAATATTATTAAGTGGTTTATCACAGCACATCCCTCCAAAGCAACAAAAAGATAAGCTCTGTGCAATAGATAAGCTCCAACTCCAATCAGCAACAAAAAGCTGCATATTCTAGTATGGGAGAAGGCAGTCAAATATCAAATCAGCTATTGACGACCATGGTCACTCGCCCAGTCACGACGTCCTCGTGGTGCTCGCTGCCGAGTGCCGCGACAGGCACCGACGCTGGCTAATTCAATTCTAACAACCAGAAATCAAGAATACTAGAAATTAGATTAGAATAGAGACCTCAGACCTGCTCCTGCAGCGCCGGCCGCAGCCTGCTCGGCTGCTCCCCTGCTGGCCAGTGGCCCGCCGCGGTGCCGCACGCCCGCTGCCCGCACTGCGCTGTGCGCTGCCGCTGCCAAGTGCCGAACGCCGGCCGCCGCCCTCGCCTAGGTCGCCTGCAGGCTGCAGGCTCGCCGCCGGCCGCCGGGGCACCGCCAGCCGCCTAGGGTTTCGCCCGTCGGGATGCGACAGCGGAGAGACGCGAGAGCGGACTCGACTGTGTCGATGGTCACCGTGGGAACTGATTTGGGGAAAGGAAGTGAGCAGGATTTTTTAGTTGGGCCGATTGGGCCGGCCTGGGAAGCGAGGGTGTTTTTTTAATTTCTTTGCCGGGTGCCTCTGACCTGGCACCCGGCAAAGATTTTTTTTATTTTTTTTAAATTTCTTTGCCGGGTGCCCCGGACCTGGCACCCGGCAAAGAATTTGCCTGAAAAAGGCTCGGCTTTTAAAAAATTGCTTTGCCGGGTGCCGCCTAACCTGGCACCCAGCAAAGATTTTTTAATTTTTTTAAAAAATTTCTTTGCCGGGTGCCCCCTGACCTGGCACCCGGCAAAGGCTTCTTTGCCGGGGGTCCACGCTGGCACCCGGCAAATTATTTATTTATTTTTTGTTTTTTTGACCTTATTTTTTTTGTGGGGCCTTGATACAGTAAATAAATTTCTATTTCAAAATTTGGGACAATTTTGAGTTTTTGAACTATATTTCCTTAATTTTTTTTGTTTCATTGAATTTTTTCGACTATTCCAAATTTGAATTGCGGGTACATGAAATAATGGAATTTGGTTATTAAAAAAATAGTATTCATGATATTTAGGGTTTGTCGAGGCTGTATGCAGGAAGTGGCATGAATTTTCACGCATCATGTTGTCGTAACATGACGATGTACTCGCGGGGAAAGTGTATTTAAATTATATAAAATCCAAACGAAGTCTGAAAATCACGAAACTTGTCGATGTGTCTTGTTGTTACATGTGGAGGCCGTGGTAAAAAATTCAAAAAGTTTCTAGCAAGTTGTGACGTCGGATACCTAAACCCCAGACATCTCCACACATGTGATCAAAAAGTTTCTAGCAAGTTGTCTGGGTTTTAGGCATCCGACGTCACAACTTGCTAGAAACTTTTTGAATTTTTTTACCACGGCCTCCACATGCAACAACAAGACACATCCACAAGTTTCGTGATTTTCAGACTTCATTTGGATTTTATATAATTTAAATACACTTTTCTCGCGAGTACATCGTCATGTTACGACAACATGATGCGCGAAAATTCATGCCACTTCCTGCATACAGCCTCGACATACCCTAAATATCATGAATACTATTTTTTTAATAACCAAATTCTATTATTTCATGTACCCGCAATTCAAATTTGGAATAGTCGCAAAAATTCAATGAAACGAAAATAATTAAGGAAATATAGTTCAAAAACTCAAAATTATCCCAAATTTTGAAATAGGGATTTATTTACTGTATCAAGGCCCCACAAAAAAAATGGGACCAAAAAAACAAAAAATAAATACATAATTTGCCGGGTGCCAGCCTGGACCCCCGGCAAAGAAGCCTTTGCCGGGTGCCAGGTCAGGGGGCACCCGGCAAATAAATTTAAAAAAAAATTAAAAAATCTTTGCCGGGTGCCAGGTTAGGCGGCACCCGGCAAAGCAATTTTTAAAAGCTGAGGCTTTTTCAGGCAAATTCTTTGCCGGGTGCCAGGTTCGGGCACCCGGCAAAGAAATTAAAAAAAAAATAAAAAATTCTTTGCCGGGTGCCAGGTCCGGGCACCCGGCAAAGAAATTTTAAAAAAATAAAAAAATCTTTGCCGAGTGCCATTTTAGGCGGCACCCGGCAAAGCAATTTTTTTAAAAAAAATAAAAAAATCTTTGCCGAGTGCCTAACGGCGCGACACTCGACAAAGGATGACGGCAGGTGGAGACCATCACGTCGACCACCTTTGCCGACGGCCTAGATTTGCCGAGTGCCCGGCACTCGGCAAATGACAATTTTTACCGAAGGCTGGACTTTGCCGAGTGCCCGGCACTCGGCAAAGGCTAATTTGCCGGGTGCTTTTCTTTGCCGGGTGGCGTTGGGTCTGGCACTCGGCAAATAATTTCTTTGCCGGGTGCCCGATAAAAAGCACCCGGCAAATCATTTTGCACCCGGCAAATCGTCCGTTTCCTGTAGTGTAGGCTGATGTGATGAGTATCAGGTGGCCCAGACCAGGATGCTCCAAATCCACACCACCCCACACGCCGGCCCCCACCAACCAGCAGCCCATCTCTTTCACGGTTTCATTGCACCTCCACTTGACGGCCGCATATATCAGGTTTCGTTTGGATCTCAATAAAGTTCAAGAATCTGATAAAAAAATCATAGAATCCAAAAATCATATCTAAACATGCTAGATTTAAAGGGTATGTTTAGTGTACTTTCAACTCTGGCTCTGCTAGTAGCTCTGGCACCGGAGTTAGAGTAGCCACACAAAACGAAACGACTGGAGCTAGAGAAGCACTTCTGTACACGTTGAAGAGGAGCCGAAGCCGTTTTGCATGTATGGACTATGGAGGCAAAGTATTGTGGCTCCATCAACGGAGTTACGAAGTAGGAGCCTTGCTAAAGGGGCTCTAAGCGCGTGTTTGGTTCATGGAGGGTTGGGTTCATTCCGCAAATTTGGCACTGGAGGCCACACTTGTGCAGGCGAGGGTGGCTTGGCGGCGGACGCCGGTGAGGGGCGGCCATGGAGTCTGACGAGCAGGTGTGGAAGAAAAAGCACGCGATGAGGAAAAGAGAGAGTGACATATGGGCTTCGCGTGCCTTCATTCTTCTCCAACCAACTCAAAAATGAGGGACAACCTTTTTTACAAAGTGTGCGTGCCGCACACAAATAAACCACAACAACTTGGGCTAGGTAAGACGTGCTCACAAGAGAAGCACGAAAATGAGGGACAACCTTGACCCATTAACCAAGCACGAAATGAAACCAACCCTATCAGAAGGAAGTCAACTCAATCCACAGAGTCTCAGAACCAAAAAAAAAAAAGGATACACGGCCCATCATCATCCTCTTGAGGGAAGGTCATAAAAAGAATGAATACTGTACTAACCTTCATACATGATACAACCAGGACCTGGACCTCACCGTTTGGAAGATGTATGTACACAGCTGAGGCCAATTACTCGCAACCGTACAAAGCATACGTGTACGCGTACGTCGGACCAATTTATTGCAAACTAGAGCCTCTCTGATTGATGATACTAGTACTGGTACTGGTAAAGCCAATGACTACGTATACGTACAAAATCCAAGTACACAAACCGTATGCATGTATGTATGTGTGTCTACTCTCTGTCCTCTGATGCCGCTACAACACTAGCGCTACGTACCGCGTCGTGTAGCGGCGTCAGGCAGACACACGTTAACGTCATCACCCACCACCAGGGCACCGTTTAGATGCCAAAAATTTTGCCAAAATTTTCAGATTCCCCGTCACATCGAATCTTTAAACACATGCATGAAGCATTAAATATAGATAAAAAATAAAACTAATTACACAGTTTAGACGAAATGGACGAGACAAATCTTTTAAGCCTAATTAGACCATGATTGGACAATATTTACCAAATAACAACGAAACTGCTACAGTAGCGTTTCGCCAAAAATTTTGCCAACTAAACAACCCCCAGGTGTTTCCGTGTCTGCAGTTGCAAATTATGCTGCTGCCCTCTGTACCCTGTACCGTACCCAGATGCATCACCTCTCTCTTTTTTTTTAAAGATTATTGTTAAGGCGCGCCTTGATTTGATTTGGCTGGGTTGGGTTTTATGTGTTTTTATGTATTGTTAGATTAAACATAAAATAAAGTTTTGTGGTAGTAAACTTATTTGAAATATAAATGTTGATATCATTTTTTTATATACTTAGTCAAATTTAAAACAGTTTGACTTGATTCGAATGTAGAATTGCATTTTGTTTTAGTGAAAGGTAAGTATATTTTTTAATATAAAAAGCTTGGCTGGGAGAAAATTGGAAGGAAGTCAAAATATCACAGCTCAGTATTACCAAATGCTTGCAGTAATTCCAGCTGTTCACTAGTCATGCGCTTTCAAGAAATTATTACGCCAGCACATTTCTTTTTTATCACTGAGCTGTAAAGTTGGGAGAGAAAAGATATAGGCTGTGTTCAGTTCCCATGCGAACCCAAAATATTTCCTCTTTCACCCATCACATCAAATATCTGGACGCATGCATGAAGTATTAAATGTAGGTAAAAAAATAACTAATTGCATAGTTTGTCTGTAAATATCGAGATGAATCTTTTGAGCCTAGTAAAACGCGAACACGGCCACGTAGTTGGTCCTGTTTTAGCGCTTTGAAGAGGCGATCATTCAGTCTGTGTGCTACTGGCCCATGCATTTTGTCTATCTGACTATTCATCATATCATCACAGTACTACTGGCCGTGTTAAAATGAGTTGTAGAGGGGGGGAAAAAGTGCTGTTATTTGGTTTCTAATAAACCCTCCTAGATATAGTATGTGTTTGCAAGTCCTATAGAGCTATAAACATGTAGAACGCATGTGCTTTAAATTTTTTTATAAACCTCTGTTTTTTTAGATTGCTTTTTTTCTTTTTTGCGAGCAGATTGATCATTTTGCACAAATTGAATGTTAAGCCTGAAAACATATAGAAATATTAGGAGTCCTACAAATTTATAAACATCCTTTTTCTTTATGATGTCTTTTTGTAGCACTTGAAGATATCATGATATCAGTCTAGCTATAGAAGAACATGCATATCTATCTCTAGCGTTAACAATGAATTACAGATAAAATACAAATGTTTTGGTTTAACTAGCGATTGAGCTTCTTGTGAATATATAAGTATATAGTTTTTCCATCATAAAACTATTTGATTTTTGGACTATTTTTTTAGCACTTTAAGGCATTATGACATCAATGTAGCTATAGGCCACACATTTCTATCTGTAATGATCAATGCAGTGGTTTGACTGTGAAGTCTCTATAGATGTGTAAGTTTGTATGAATTGAATAATATTAGATCTACAAGCATATACAAACATATTGGGAGTCCTACTTATTTAAAAGACTCATTTTTTTGCATTATCATTTTATATATAGAACTTGGAGAAATTATGATATCACTACATCTAGCTATAGCCGCAGACCATGTATGTCTATCTCTATATGCAACGACTTTAGAAGACCATGCCACATGTCTACCTCTAGTGGCAACAAATATTGTAGCCAATAGAAATAAATGTAGTAGATTGGTTTGTGAATCTTTTTCTAAGAAGTCCTACTAATTTATAAACATCCTTTCTTTACACTGTCTTTTTTGTAGCACTTGAAGATATCTTGATATCAGTCTAGCTATAGCAGACCATGTATGTCTATCTATAGCATTAGCAATGAATTATAGATAAAATAGGACTCTCTTTTTTTTGCATTGATGTCAATCTAGCTATATAGCAGACCATACATGTATCTCTAGCATTAGCAAAAATAAATTGTAGATAAAATACAAATGTTTTGGTTTAGTTTTAAGCATATCTTTTTCTGTTCAAAGAGAAGTATATAGTTTTTTGGACTATATATTTTTAGCCCTTTATAAAGACATTTATGGCATTAATCTAGCTATAGACCATGCAGTTCTATCACTAGTGATATGGTTTGGCTTGTGAAGTCTCCATAGGTATGTCAGTATGTGTAAGTTTGTATGAATTGAATATACTAGGTCTGCAAGCATATACAAACATATTAGGGGTCCTACTTATTTAAAGACTTCTTTTTGTACTGCCATTTTTATATAGATACAACTTGGAGACATTATGACATCATTACATCCAGCCATTTTTATATAAATAGAACTTATTAGAGACATTATGACATCGCTACATCTAGCTATAGCCGCAGACCTGTATGTCTATCTCTACTGGCAGTGACTTATCTAGCAGCCCAAAAAATAAATGTAGTAGATTTTATTATATTGGTTTATGAATCTTTTCTCCTAGGGCTGTGTTCAGTTCCTCAAAAAAAATCACTGTGCAAACAAAAGATTCTCCGTCACATCAAACTTGCGATACATGCATGGAGTACTAAATGTAGATAAAATCAAAAACTAATTGTACAGCTTGGTTGTACTTTGCGAGACGAACGTTTTGAACCTAATTAGTCAACGATTGGACACTATTTATCAAATAAAGCCAAAACGTGCTACAGTACTTTTTTTACACCTTTTCGCGGAACTAAACACACACTAGATATGTTTGTATGACTTGAATACCCTGCTTGCATTTGACCATATCTCTAGTAGCAACAACATATAGTAGCCATAACAATAAATGTAGTAGATTGATTTATAAATCTTTTCTCCAAGATATGCTTGTACTATGACTCAAATACCCTGCTTGCAGATGGCCATATCTTATACAGGAGGTGCTACTAATAAAATCTCTATTTTTTTAGATGGAAACTACCAATTAATGTACTTCCTACAGAATATCTCTTGTGATACGATCAACCATGGCGACTGCCAGTAATTCGATGGCATGGATTTTTCATGCATTTCGCCTACTTTCTTGTGTGAGGCTGCCGTGGCCTAAACGGATAGCGAACCGGGTCCAAGCTATAGAAGAAATTTAAAAGTTACTACTAGAAGAAACTAACAGAAGAACAGAAATTTTTTGAAGCACTTAAAGAAGAGTTACTACTGCTACCACTAGAGGACAGTAACAGACTAACAGAAAGAAGAAGAAGAAGAATCATCATTATCATCATCTTAGACCGGCTGATGGCATGGACGCGATGATGATCACTGAGAGTTAATTTGTTGGCCATCGTCCTCTTCTACAAACTGACGCGACAATGGACGCCGCGTTGTGTCCGCTAGCGGTGGATGGCGTGTGGTCTGCAGGGGCTAGAGTGGACCGTGGCCTGCCGCCGGGGCTGCGCTGCATGCGCGGCGAGCCAGGGAGATAGAAATAGAGATAAAATAGAGATAGAGACAGAGATGCAGATACAGATACAGATATAGATAGAGACAGAGAGAGACGCCGCGTCTCTAGCGTGGCATGCACATCGTCGCGTGCAGCCATGCAGGGAGAGAGAGTAACGCCACCGCGTCTCTAGCTGGCACGCCATAAGAGGACGACAAAGATGGTTAGAGATACACCAGACTGTAGCTAATTACCATGGTTTGGTATGGGTCGAGTCATCGTGTGTTGATGTGTGTTGTGGCCTGCAGCCGGATCCGCCGTCCTCTAGTATTTCTTTTTGCATCCAACCCCTCGTCTTAGGGGACTATTCCTAATCAAGTACTTCAGTCGTTAACCTGTCCACCCTCACCACCAAAGTAAAAAAGTTGAAAATTAAAAAAATATCCATATAGAAGAGTTTACCCTGCTTGTTAGTCCACCGTTTTTTAGATATAAATTGTTTCTAGTCTTGCAAAACATAACCTAACAAGTGATAGAAATGGTGTTAATTATTATGTGCCATTTTATGTACATTTTCCGTTAAAAGAAATGATATGTCTAACGACATTGACCGCTTATTGTCGTATATAAGAGAAAAGTAATTTTTCTCGATGATTGAGGGTAACGGCTATGTCCCCATAGGGGAAATGTCTATGCCGTCGAATCCATGATCGGTCGTTGTCGTATACACATTCTATAACGAGAGCATCTAACGTATGTTCCGTCAATTTTGGAAACGTTGCGGAACATAGAGCTAACATGCCTCATGTATTACGAACATGACTATGTCCCCACGAGGTAGGCGCCTATGCCTCCGAATCCATGAACGGTCTTCGTCGTATACCACATCCTATAACGAGAGCATCTAACGTATGCTTTGCTAATTTTGGAAACTTTTGTGGGACACAGAGCTAACATGGCTGACGTAGTTAATACGAACTGTTTCGCTTCGATCATGCAAAACCGATGCTACATACATCATAACGACAACTAACGGATCATCCCCGTCACGTGCTCTCGTCACATCGGATTAGTAAATGTAGCAAAAGAAACACGTTACTACATTAGTCTGAGCAAATTTTCCGACCACGACGTCGGTACGTTGTATGGTTTCCCATGCAAAATTAAATCTAAGTTTTGTACCAAACACGTGTTGATACAACATAGGTCCTCTTTGGCGGGAGTTTTTGAACTATTGTAGCTCCGGTTCCGCTACAGCTCTTGGTGGATCTCTACCGAATGTTAGAACAAGAAACGGCTCGGTGACCGAGTTAAGCTCCTGTGAGCGCGCGCGGGAGTCATTTTTAAACCGTAAAGGTAAAGCCTCTATTCCGCGGCTTCTCCCGCGAAAAAATGGGTCATCTTCCTCTGTAACTTGGTTTGTATACCATGATTAACGATGCTATAAACACATCATTTTTCCTTTCTCACACTCTGCCTATTCCCACCATTTTCTCCAGTTGAACTGTTGTTATTTTTCTCCAAAAGCTTATAATATAATAATAATAATTACCAGCCGGGTGGAATTTACACAGGGACCTTTTTCTAAAATTAGAATTCTGCGAAGAAATCACAGGAAAACCACCATGTCGGAGCCTATTTAAACCGTGCTTTGGGCAGTGATCTTTCACACAACACATCTCGATCAGTTCTCAGAACAGAAGAGCCTTCTCCTTCTCAAGAAGAAGAAGAAGAAGAAAGCCGAAAGGTCTTCCTTCCGCTTCCAGGGCGACCAACCTCAAGGAGCGGAGTAAAAGAAGGTACGCATGGACTCCACTCCACTCATTTCTCCTCCATGTGCTTAGATCAGTCTGGTGGGGGTAGTCGGTCAGGAGCCAGGAGACGAGAGTCTCTCTTCCTCCTCCTACTACCTCGCATCCTTTTTTTCTTTTGGGTCTCTCCTGGTCCTGGAGGACCCGGACCACGCTGCCGAGTGCCGATTGACTGCAGGCGCTCGCTTAACAGCCTTGGTTTTCCGCAGACACGACGGACTCTAAAACAAGCGAGGGCCTGGCCTGCTGTTAAAGTCTCGTCTCGTGTTCTCTAGGAGAGTAGTAGATTTTATTCAATTCATTCCTTGTGTGAGAAGAGTGTGAAGTGACAGTATTTTATTGCGAAAGTTACCTACAGTATATTTGAGCCGATCCTCTGCTCCTCCTCCCTCTCTCCGCTGAGAGTGGAGTCGAGGAGACGAAGGAAATGCTCCCTTCGCATGCCGTCCCTGTTCTTCTCCCCCTCCCTCCCTGATCTCAGTGCTCTGCTCTCACATATACCAGATCTGAAGCCTTCTCGCGCCATTGGAGCCTGCTGCGGAGTGTGACAAGTCGCCCAGCATGAGTCGCGAGGACATTCTCAAAGTTCAGGTGAGTTTGTTTGCCTGTCTTGTTTGCTTCTTCAGTTCTTCTCAACTTTTTTTTTTGAGATCAGTTCTTCCCAACTCATGCACATCACTTCACAAGCATTCCATGCATGACCAGCTTGTCGTTTCTCTGCGCCCGCTGCGATTTCCGTTTCGCTTTCGGCCTGCATGTCTGTCTTCTTCTAGTCGGTTTCCGTGACGTTTTTTTTTCTCTGTCTGTCCACAGACCCTCGAGCTCAAAGTTCCCATCCACTGCGAAGGCTGCCTGAAAAAAGTGAAGAAGATTGTTCAGAAGATCGATGGTAAGTTGCTGGACTAAGAACGATCTTTTTTAAGACCGCGAATTGCTCGTTTTTTTGTTTTTGTTTCCGTTCTTTAGTGGGTTCGTCGTCTTCTCTGCTGCTGAGTGCTGCTCGGGGAGAGTGAGATGAGATCAGAGGGGTGTGTTCAGTTCAGAGAGAGGCTGCTCTGTTCTTCTCCATAACTGAAACGATGGACAGTTCCTCTGTCCATTCCAAAGATGACATTTTTTTCTCCTCTCTCGTTTTCTTCTGTTCTAAGAGAAATGAGCTGGGATGCTTTGTCGTGCAGGGGTGTACCAGAGCAGCGTCGACGCGGCGCTGGGAAAGGTGACGGTGACCGGGCTGATGGACCCGGAGACCGTCATCAACAAGATCCAGAAGGCCGGGAAGCCGGTGCGGGTGTGGGGGGAGAAGCCTGGCGTTCCCCTGGAGGTGCAGCTCCAGAAGCTGAAGCTTGGCAGCGGTGGGAAGGGCCAGCAGCAGCCCAAGGAGGCCGGCGGCAAGCAACAGCAGCAGCCCAAGGAGGCCGGCGGCAAGGGCCAACAGCAGCAGCAGGCCAAGGACGCCAGCGGCAAGGGCCAGGGCCAGGGCAAGCAGCCCAAGGGTGGAGCGGGCGGTGGTGGCGCCGGTGGCGGCGCGAAGGAGGCGAAGACGGTGGCGCCGCCGCTACACCCGCAGCCGACGCCGCAGCAGCTCCAGCAGACGATGCAGATGAGGGAGATGAAGTTCCCTCCGCCGGAGCTTGTGCCCATGGGCGCCGGCAAGATGCCCATGCCCATGCCGTTCCCGGCGGCAGCGGCGCAGGCGCAGGCCGCGGCGGCCAAGGACCCCAGGACCGTGAAGTTCGACCTCCCCGGGGGCGACGAGTTCGGGGACAACGACAGCAGCGGGTTCGGCGACGAGTTCGACGAACTGGACGACGTCGATTTCGAGGACGACGGCCTCGACGACGACCTCGACCTCGACGACGACCCCGCCATGATGACGAGGCCTATGGGCATGCCACCGGCCCCCGGCGGTGGCGACAAGAAGGGTGCCGGCAACGGCAATGGCGGCAAGAAGGGTGGCGGGGCCAAGAACGGTGGCGGCGCGCAGCAGCCGCCACAGAACGGCAAGGGTGGCGGCGGCGCACCGGGCGGCGGGAACCTGCCTGGGCAGGGCAACAAGGGCGGCGGCCCCGGCGGCGTCGGTCTCGGCGGACCGATGATGATGGGAGGCGCGCCGCCGCAGCATCCGGCGGGCATGATGATGAGGCCGCCTCACATGATGGGCGCTGGCGGCGCCGGCGGTTTCCCCGGCATGAGCCAGATGGGCGGTGGCGGACCCCTGGGCGGTGGCATGCCGATGGGCCACCCCTACATGGGTGGCGCTGGCATGCCCCAGGGCGGCGGCGGCGCGCACGGCAAGCCGGCCGGCGGCATGCCGATGGGCCTCCCCCACATGGGTGGCGCCGGCATGCAGCCGGGCGGCGGCGGCGCGCACGGCAAGCCTGCTGGCAGCATGCCGATGGGCCACCCCCACATGGGTGGCGCCGGCATGCAGCCGGGCGGCGGCGGCGCGCACGGCATGCCTGCTCCTGGGTTCTTTCCGGGCAGCGGCATGCCGGCCGGCCAGGAGATGCTGTCCGTGTCCCAGCTCCCGCCGCAGCAGCAGCAACACATGGCGGCCGTGATGCAGCAGCAGCAGCAGCACATGGCTGCCATCATGCAGCAGCAGCAGCAGCAGATGCTGCTGAATGGGCACGGCCACCATGGTCACCATGGCCACGGCGGCCAGGCGTGTCAGCCGCCGCCGGCGAGCTACGGGTACGGGTACGGCCGGCCGCCGATGCCGCAGTACCCGCCGCCGCCGCCGTACTACTACGCGATCCCTCCGCAGCGTCACCCGCACGACAATATGTTCAGTGACGAGAACCCCAACGGGTGCTCGGTGATGTGAGGCGGCGTCGGTCGCCGGCCGGCGGCCCTGCTGCTGATGCTCTCCGGAGAAAGCTGAACCAGCTGCAGCCAAGCGGAAGGAGGGAGGAGAGCTCAGGCCGTCGGAGGCGATCACCGTGCGTGGATTGGATGGAAGGAGGGAGGCGATCACCGGCCACACCCGCCGCCCCCCCCCCCCCCCCCCCCCCCCCCAGATTTCCCTTTTCTTTTCTAGTTTATTTTCACCTTTACTTTTTTCTTTCTCTGAACAAAAAAAAGAGAGCAGCTTCCTTGGATTGGAAGGTAGGTATAGTAGAGTAACTATGATAGTGGTGATAAGAGACGATGGCGCTTGATTCTATAGCTGAGCTGAAGGAGGAAGGTGATGCTAAGCTAGCTGATGGCTTCCTACCCTTCGTTCTTTCTTGCTCTATAATGTGGATGGTAGGATGAATGAATGAACAATGTGCAAAAACAAGGTTAAATGCCATGCCATGCTATTTGTCTCTGTTTTTGTGACTTTTTTTTTGAACATGTTTTTGTGACTTTCTTGTGCTGCTGTGGTCTGTGGAATGGAAACGGAATGCAGGATGCATGGATGGTATGGTAGAGCTTCTTCTCCACTACACCTTGGCATGCTATGCTAGTGGAATGCAACGTTGTCAACTATAGCGGCGCGGCCTTTATCTCTGCGCCTGCCTCTGCTTGCCTGCTTTGGTGCGTGACAGTACTGTATCTCCACAGACACACTGAGGGATGCATGGACAATGGACATGGTGCTGGACTGCTGCTGGTGGTGGTGATAATGGTGGCTGGCAGCAACGGAGCCGGGGCCGTGGCGACCATGATGATGGCGGGTGAGTGGTGGTGATGGCGACGGCAGTGGTCAGTGCAGTGCAGGCAGCTGCCCCTCGCCGCGGCATGCACTGCTTTCTCCTGCCCCCTGCACTCGCATTATTGATGGGGGTAAAGAATTGACAATGCTCTTAGGTCCTATTTAGTTCAAAAATTTTTTAGAAAATGTACGGTAGCACTTTCATTGTTATTTGACAATTAATATTCCATCATGGTCTAATTAGGCTTAAAAGATTCATCTCGTGAATTTCGTCTAAAATATGTAATTAGTTTTATTTTTTATCTATATTTAATGTTTTATGCATGCGTCTAAAGATTCGATGTGACGGGGAATCTTGAAAAATTTTGCAAAATTTTGGAAACTAAATAGGGCCCTAGAATATGAAAGAATATACCACTGTAGTAGACCCCTCTATACTGGCCTTGTTCACATCAAAAACTTTTCATGAAAAACTATAGTAACGAATCTTGCGGCACATGTATGGAGCATTAAATGCAGACGAAAAAAACTAATTGCACAGTTTAGTTGAAAAATCGCGAGATGAACGTTTTGAGCCCAATTAGTCCGTGATTTGACACTAAAGTGCGACATCAACAAATGTGCTAATGGCGGATTAATTAGGCTTAATAAATTCATCTCGCGGTTTCCAGACAAATTATGTAATTAGTTTTTTTATTAGTATCCGAAAACCCCTTCTAACATCGCATGAAATATCTGATGTGATATTTTCCAAAAAAACTTTTCGCCAACTAAACCCACCTAAAGTATAGTATATGGTATGACCCACAGCAACAGAAATGGTCCCAAACTGCTTTAGATTACTCCTACGTATTCCCAGTGGAAAAAGGAGACCTTTGCAGCAACAGAATCCATCCAGGGTGATGCAAACAATACAAAGGTCTGGACTTTTGAGCCTTGATTGACTATTTGGGCCTTGTTTAGTTCCCAAATTTTCCCCCAAATTTTACTATGCAAAAAGAAGATTCCCCATCACATCAAAATACCGGCAAATACATGGAGTACTAAATGTAGATGAAATCAAAAACTAATTGCACAGTTTTGTTGTACTTTACGAGACGAACATTTTGAGTCTAATTAATTAATTTTTGAACAATTTTTTGCACTAAAAAACAAAAGTTGCTACAGTATTCCAACACGGGCACTGTAGCTACAGTGCCCGAATCGGGTCCCCAATTTGGGGATCTAAACACGGCCTTGACTCGTTTGGATTCATCAGGTACCGCAGGGGGCCATTTTCTGAATGTACAGTGGTACTACGGGGGGCATTTTCTGAATGTACTCTCTCGGTCGCTTAAAAAAAATCATTCTCGCTTCTCAAAAGGCCAATAATGTTCAAGTTTGATCAAATATATTTAACAAAATATTAATATTTATGATACATAATTAGTGTCATTGATAGATCTTTGAATATACTTTCATAATAAACTTATTTGGAGATATAAATGTTATACGTATTTTCTATAAATCTAGTTAAAATTAAGAAAATTTGACCAGTACGTTTTCTATAGCGACTCTTTTCTAGGGACGGAGGGAGTATCGTATGATACTAGGATCCGGCACCAGCAGGCGGCACGTGCTTTCTTGCTTGAGATTCGGTGCTGCTTGTCGCGCATGGCGGATCCATTCCCGCCCCGGCGCTGTGGATGCGGTGGATTCCTCACGCGCTGCTGCTCCCGAATCAGGGCGCCCAATCACTGGCTCGCTGGGACCGCCGCCTTGTGGGCATCAACGACACCCATGATCAAGCCACGGAATAGACCTGTAGATACTGTATATATTTAGATTAGGCCTTTAGATTATCCCAGTCCCCCACACCATCCAACCTAATCCGTGCTCGCCATCTTGAAATCGATCAGTCGACATGCCGTGCCATGGATTAGCGTCACGAGTACTAAAAGGCCTGTTTAAATAAAACACAGAAAATATCGTACGGGAATTACACAAGGATCGATTCATTAGGCCGGGTTAAACTAGTGGAGATTTCTGGCCCTTGTGCTTCGTGGCGTGCCACTGCCATCAATCCATCATGAACTTGGGATCTGTCTGTGGTTTGCTTTGCTGCTGCCTTGTTGACTCTTGTGGCTCCTTGTTGTTGGTCTGAACGCTGAACTCGCATGGACTTTCCGTTTCCGCGAGGATCTGTTCAGAGGCAGTAGGATGCAAGCAGGGCGAGTGTGGAGGCTACAGAGTTATATGCGCCTAAGCAGAATGAGGGTGTGTTTAGATGGTCGTAAAGGGTGTGTAAAGTTCCTGTAGCACTTTTCGTTGTTATTTGGTAAAATTTATCCAATCATGGATTAACCAGGCTTAAAAGATGTGTCTCGACATTTACAGACAAATTGTGCAATTAGTTATCTTTTTTACCTACATTTAATGCTCCATGCATTCGTCGAAAGATTTGATGTGACGGGGAATCTTATAAAATTTTTAAAATTCTGAAGAAACTAAACACTGCGACAGTGGTGTACAGTATGCCACACGGGTCCAAGGCCATGTTTTCCGGGTACACTGAATCATTAGCCACGTGGGTCCGCCTGATGATTGCTTTGAATTTGTTTGCTTCGAAGCCATATCTATCTCTAGACCTGTATTCTTCTGCATATAGCTCCCGTTTAGTTCAAAAACACCTAAGGCTGTGTTTACTTCCTCAAAAAAAAATACTGTGCAAACAAAAGATTCTCCGTCACATTAAACTTGCGATACATGCATTAAGTACTAAATGTAGATGAAATAAAAAACTAATTGTACAGCTTGGTTATACTTTGCGAGACGAACGTTTTGAACCTAATTAGTCAACGGTTGGACATTATTTGCCAAATAAAGCCAAAACATGCTACAATACTTTTTTTTACACCTTTTTACACCTTTTTACACAACTAAACACAGCCTAAAAAATTTTGTACAGTACTGGTCACATCGAATATTTGGACACATGCATGGAACATTAAATGTAGGTAAAAAAATAACTAATTGCACAGTTTATCTGTAAACGTCGAGACAAATCTTTTGAGCCTAGTTAGTCCATGGTTGGACAAATTTTATCAAATAACAACGAAAGTGCTACAGGAATTTTTCCTCAAAAAATTTCGGATCTAAACGAGGCCATAGACATCGTTTAGTTCTTCCAAAATTCCTGAAAAATACACTATGCAAAAAGAAGATTCTCTGTCACATCAAATTTACGATACATGTATGAAGTACTAAATATAAATGAAATAAAAAACTAATTGCACAGTTTGGTTGTACTTTGCGAGACGAACGTTTTGAGCCTAATTAGTCAACGGTTGAAAAATTATTGCCCAATACAAACGAAATGCTACAGTGTCACTACAGTAGATTTGGCACTCCAAATTCAGTGAGCTAAACAAGGCCATAGTAGTGAGTGGAGTACTCTAGTAGGTGTAGTAGCATGGCTGAACTTGAATCGGAATGGGATTTATTGGGCCTGGGCCTCAGATGGATCGATGCGTCGTCTGCTCGGCTTAGGGCACATGCAGTGGTATAAGTCAAGTACCAGCTCCAAGCTAACCTCTCCAATAATACTACGAGCCTAGCTCATAGTATGACTAGGCTCACATGAAACTCTCACGTGATCTTAGAATGTATGTATGAGCCTAGCTCTCGATCAAGAGCCAACTTTTCTCTCTCTTCTATTAAAATATGAAAAAAGGCTAAGAGCTAGCTTATGATCCAGTCATTACGGGTGCCCTCATGCACGCACTGGGTGAGGTGCAATCATCCCCGCCATGCCATCGACATGACGTCACGTGGGTTAATAACAATGCGGCGTGCTGCGGTCTCCAACACTACTACAGGCACAACAAGAGCAAAACAGGTGGAGGACCGAGCGTCAGCCCGGTTGGTTGAGATTGAACTCATGTGCCTCACCGGGGTTTCCCCCCAAAAATAATCAATGAATCCTCAGGCGTTTTTGTGCCACAGTGGGAGGCGACGCGCCCGTCGCTAGCGGAGGTTTAGTATTCGCGAAGCTCTTGTAGACACGTATGGATGTATAAGGTTTGGATCTAGCGTAAGCCTTTGGGGTGTGTGGTGTGCGTGGGTTGTGTGTGGTATGTGTTTGGACGTGCATTAGGATACCTCAGCTTGTACTCCAGGTTTGAGGAATCAAAAGAGTCAAACAGGTGCACCGAATGCGATGCAATGCAATGCACAGTGTCTCGTCAGCAGAAGACGGCCCAAGGAATTTCTTGAACCGTGAGAGGGCAGAGGATAGCCCTTCTGTAGGCTACGGTATAGACCGTCACATACTCCAAGCCCAGGCGGACGGCTACGGCCTTGTTTAGTTTCCCAAATTCACCTCCAAATTCCACTATTATCAGTGTTCGATCCCGCGGGGTCCTAAGCCAACGAGTGAGTGCTACGTGTCCCTAATCTGGATAGTGATGCAAGGAGAATACATGGGGATTTATCCCTAATCTTGCCTTGTCCGTTCATTTGTCGCCCCCTTTCCTTGTAGAGCCCTGACCTGCCCTTTTATAGGGTAAGAGGAGGCTGGGACGCCAGGGTGCCTTGAGGTGAAGTTTTGTCGATCCCTGTGGAGGTGGCTGTAGCGACGTGTCCTAGGAATGGCCGGCCATCCCTGGACACCATGGTGACGTAGGGGATGAGGCGGTGAAAAGACCCTGAGTCCTGTGCCACGTCGGCCTTTCCTCCCTGCTGACCGGCGGTGGGTCGAGGCTGGTCGAGGCCGGGTCGTGGATGGGTCGAGGACGGGCGAATAAGGTCGAATCCCTGAGATCGTGGGGTACGGACCTTGTCGTATCCTCCCTCGAGGGTGACCGGTGGTAAAATAGTGTGCGGTATGGTGTGTATAGTGACAGGTTTTCACCTCCCATCCCGGGATGGGTGGTAAAAAGTGAGACCTGACACCGGCATTGCTTCCACGTCGGTCACGGCTGTACCCATGACAGTAGGAGGTAGTAGGTAGTCGTATTAAATACTCTGACTTTTGTCTCAGAGTAGGTGGATAGAATGGGTCGGGTGTTTCGACCCGGGGTCGTGCGAGTCGGAGATTGCCGATAGTCGAGATGCCTTGTCGAACGAGCTTCGTACGAGTCGGGACGCGGTCGAGGTGTCCCATCGAGGGTGCCTCGTATGAGTCGAAACGTAGTCGAGACGTCCCGTTGAGCTGGCCTCGTGTGAGTCGGAATGCAGTCGAGGTGTCTCGTGCGCTATCTTTGGCTTTGTTCCGTTTGTGGATAGTGTTTTGTTTTTCTTAATCATTGATTGTGGGTACCCCTAGTTTGTAGGTACCGACAATAGCCCCCGAGCCTTTGGGTGAGTGTGGGTCACTCTCTTAGAGGCTCAGTGGTTCATGAACTAGAGTCGTAGCGTTGTAACTTTTTCTGGTGGGGGCGCGCGAGCGCACCCGCCGGGTGTAGCCCCTGAGGCCTCGGTGGAGTATTTGGACTCCTCTGAGGTCTTTTACACGCTCTATTGAGGAAAGGTCTCGTATTGTGGCGTGTTCTGTATTTTTTTGTTCGAGGTTTGGTTTTTTGCGGTCGAGCCCCCGAGCCTCGTGCGCGTGAAGTCGATCAGAGTCTTGACCGTCTTTTATCGTTCGACTCTTACGCTCCCTTTTTAGAAAAAAGGAGGAGGGGTGGGGAATGTCGTACTACCCTCGTTTGGGTGAGTTTCGACGGCCTCTGGTGAGCTATTAACGGGGAATTCGAGTGTGAGCCCGTGCTCCATTCGGTAGGAGTCGGCTAGCGGCCACAGAGGCGCTCTCAAGAATGCCAAAGAGTAGTCGTGTGGATCTCGATTCCTTGAGATGGGATTCGAGGGCTCGATGCCTTCTCTTTTAGCCTCGAATACATCTTGGGGTGCCTCGAGAGCGTGGCTCGAGCCCTGGCCTTGTATGGGCGCATCCCTAGTCGTCCATGACTCTGTTACTCGAGGGCAGCTGTCGAACCCTGGTCGAGGGCCAGCTTTTGATCCCTCGAGATTCATATCAGGCTCGGAGCCCGTTACCCATGTGTCTGGGAATATCCGTCTGCGGATCCTTCTCCTACCTGTTTTGGGCGCGTTTTTTCAGGAGGGGAAGCGAGATTAGCGTGGTGTGACGGTTATGGCACGTATAGCGGCCACATGCCCATATCTGTGGGTTTTGAGGGAGCGGTTAGGTAAGGTCATTGAATGCAAAAATTGCTCCTACCTTTTTTCCCCCCCCGTTGGACTTTCATCGGGGTATAAGAGCAAGACCTGGGGTTCCATTTTCCCCTACAGGCCCTTTTGCATTCTCGCCTTCCCTGCCCTACTTCGCCTTCTCCGTCACCTTGCGCCCTTCAGCCATCGTCCAGCGCCGCCGTCGCTTTTTCTCGCCTGCATAGTCTTCCGACAACAATGGTAGGCAAGAGCCAGCTCCTCCTCGCCGACGCTTGGGCCAACTCCTCGGTAACGGAGAGGAGGCTGGAAGAGCTGGTCCACGATGGGCTTTTGCGGCCGAAGACGAGTCAGACCTAGTCGGAGTGGAGAGCGCCGCCATCTGACCACCGAGAACCGGTGCCCTGTAACACCCAAAAATTCTAAACTTTAGAAATAAGGAATTTCAAATAATTTAGATAGCGATTAATGGGGAATTAAAATTTTAAAAAAAAAATATTATTTGGTGATGCATTCATGCTGTTGCATTTATTTTATTTTGAGTAGTGGTTTTATTTTATTTTATTTTGATTTGGTTTGGAAAATTTTATTTGGAATAGTTTGAAAACAAGTAAATAAAGAAAAGAAAGAAGAAAAGAAAAAAATGACTTACCTTCTCACCTGGCGGCCCGAAGGCCCGCTCGGGTCGGGCTGCTTTGCTTCCTCCTGCTCTTGGGCCAAAGAAGCCGAAGCCGCTTTCCCTTTCCGCGCGTGTGGGCCGGCCCAGGTACCGTGGCCGCACGCCCCTCTCTTCTTCTGGTCGCTGATGAGTCGGGCCCTCCTGTCAGCCGCGTTTTCTTCTTCCTCCGGTCGTAACCGAGACGAACTCCATCATCGAATCCCACCGCCGTGATTTTCGGGGATTCTTACCCGAACACGGCAACTTGAAGCTACAAATAGGAAGCCGTGACCCTCCTATTCCCGTTTTTCATCTAAACCGTGAGTTCCACCACGAGAAAACGAGGTCTAGGGCTTGAGGTAGTTGGAGCATGGCGGTTGTTCGGGTGAGGTGTTTTCGGGTGGATTTGAGGCCGTATTCTTTGTGTTGGTGAGTCCGCACTCTTCTTCTCTACCTTTCTTTGCTTTTCTTTTGGGTGGAGATGCTTCGAATCGTGTTTTGAAGTTCACCGATGGGTCGGCAATGGCGCCACCGCCCTTCTTTTGTCGCGAGTCGTGTTCAATCCATTGTAGCTAGTTTTTACCGCCTAGATGAGTTCGCATGGAGTTTCTCTTCCGTTTGGATCAAGTTCTAGGTCGATTGGTGGTCTAGTTAGGGAGAACCGCCATCTCCGGCGAGGTGGAGCACGCCGGCCATGGTGGCCGCCGGCCAGACTTGGAGAAGAGGGTCGGGTTCTTCACTGCGAAGATTTAGGATGAATGGCAGCCGTCCGATTTTGAATCAATGGCCGAGATTAGAAGATACCCCTTCGCGGGGTAATCTTTCTAAAGAGTCCCTAGACTTTTTCATAATAGAACCCACCGTCCTTAATGTATTATCCGAAATGTGTTTTCGTGTTTTGAAAGCGTATTTTCTTCCGGTTTATTCAAAAATACGTTTTCAGGAAAATTACAGTTTTGCCACTAGAATTGTTTTGGTCATAAAAACTTCGTTTTAACTCCGATTTGATCCGTTCAAGTTGCGTTATGTTCGTATTTGCGAGCTCTACATGTTAGTGTAGTTGTACAGTTGGTTTTGATAATTTATTTTTCGAGTTTATAATTGAGTATTTATTTATCTATAGGAAATCTTAGAAAATTCATAATTTTCACGTTTTAACTCCAAATTTGGTGATCTTTGCGTCTGTGTGATCGTAGTAACGTGTAGAAGAGTTTTATAAACTTTTATTACTGTTTTGTTATTGTTGGTGTACTGTTCTAATTGTATCTCTTTGTTTGCTTCGTGTATGTTTGATTGGATGCATGTGTGTTGTTGATTGATGATCGAGTATAGACGGTGAGCAATTTCTTGACGATCAGAAGTATTATTTTGAGCCAGACCAGCAGTATCAACAGGAAAGCTTTGATCAAGGCAAGTATAACATGGGACCATCCTTGTTGTCCTATTCACTAAAATTATCATACATATGCATGTGTCTTCCTTGATAGCCATAGAGATTATAACTTAGCTATTGATATCTTGTTTCCTTGTCACCTATGGGTTATGCATTTGGGTAGCTACTGCTAGCGCTTAATTATGAACAATGATCTTGTAATTTGACTAATGGATTATGCAATCAACCAATTAAGATGATGTTATTTCTGTTGAAAGGGGGCTAGAGCATGTGGGTTATTTTGATGCTCTAGTTACTCTCCGTAAGGACTTACCTGTAAGTGATAACCGGGACATACAGTACAGCTGTGAGGGCTATATGGCTCTGGCTCTAGTTGTTCAAGAGACCTTTTCTAGCTTGTTAGTGGTTACCTTAAATGGCGTAAGAATGGCTTGCCACGTTGGGTGTAGTGCGAGCCCCTGACCTAGTGTGTATAGGCTGCGGTTGTTGTGCCACCGGGAAGGGGGTTCTAAATCTGCCTGCCGAGTGAATCTAATGGCCCTAACTTGTTAGACGAACTTTTGAATGGCTTTATATGGTCTCTGATGTTTTGGGCCTTGCAAACCCATGCATTTGGAAATCATGACTCACAGTGAAAGTGTACACCTCTGCGCAGAGTTAAAAACTGGTATACTAGCCGTGCTCACGGATACGAGCGGCCTTGAGGATTCTTACAGAATAGTTGATCACCATTGTTATATCATGCTTAATTATTATTGATTATTATTATGCTCATGTTAATGCTATTCATTATCCTTATTACAATTGATCATTGATTCATTAATGGGATTTGGATTACCTTGATGCTACTCAATTGCTAATTATATGATGATTAAAAGCTAAACGCAGTCAAACAGTGTCTAGCCTTTTTGAGCCTCATGAACCCTGTGTTATACTTGTTGAGTTCGACATGGACTCACTCTTGCTATTTCCCCCACACTCCAGTGTGTAAAAAGATGCTACTCGGAAAAAGGACAAAGGTGTAGTGGAGTTTCCAGAAGACTAGTAGAAGTGCTAGGCATATGTTACCCCCAGTCAGCCGTCCCTGAGAAGAATGGAGCCCGAAGTTTAGTCACCGTTCCGCGATACTCTGATGTAAGTGTTAATATAGCTATGTATACGTTATATAATAACATTGTTTCTGATACTTTTTCATTCTGGCATATGTGTGGACTTCCTAGGCACACATATGATTAGTCTGGTTTTGTTCTTTAGAAAACCGGGTGTGACATGCCCCCCCAGAAGGCTACGTGGTGAGCTTCATATGCTTCCACTAGAGGGGGTTCGGCGTGCCGGCCAGCCTCTTCATGCGGGCGCTCCTCCACTACTACAAGGTGGAGCTGGACCACCTTGCCCCCAACGCCATCTCGCAGGCCACCATTTTCACGGCGGTCTGCGAGGGATACCTAGGGATGGAGCCACAGTGGAATCTGTGGCTCCACCTCTTCAGGGCGGAGCTTTTTGCCAAGAAGGCGGGAGAGCGAGGGGCACGGCACGCAGTGCACGTGGGGAGCTGCGTCCTCTAAGTCCGGTCTGGTTGAGGTGACCAGTACATCCTGGCGCATTTGATCTCCTCGAACAGCGGCTGGCACGACGACTGGTTCTACCTCCGCAATGACGGCGACCAGCTGCCGAGGTATTCCAGCCGGGTGCTGGTCGCTCGAGAGGAGAACTGGGGGTACATCGTCGTTGAAGACGAGAAGCCAAAGCTGGAGCCGCTGCTCGATGCACTGTGGAGGCTCCGTCAGCGTGGATGGACGGCGGGGATGGTGGCCGCGGCGTTTCATCGCTAGAGGGTGATGCCGCTGATGCAGCGTCGGCTCCGGCTTGACCAGATGACGCCGGAGCCGCCGTTGGAGGGGAGCAGGATGTCGCACGAGTCCCTCCCCCTCGATGAGGTCGCTCAACATGCGCGACGGATGGTGGGGATCTTCTGGCAGGAGGATATCGACCGGGTTTCGATGCGCCCCACCCAGGGATTCGAGCCCCTGTTAAGTGTCGTCCTTGCGTTCTTGAGATCTTGTGGCGTTGTTATTTTTCTCTTGTGGCGTTGTTATTTTTCTCGTTGTAGGCCTTCAACCTCGGGGATCCGTATTCTATATCAGTTGGGAGCATAGCCTCGGATCCGTAGACTAAGAAGAACGGAGTGAACCTCGTGGCTCGACTCAGCGTTGTTCTTAGGCTCCACAGGATCGAGGGAAGCTCGGCAGTCCATTTCTTGCCGTGTTTGTTTAACGTGTCAAAAATTATGGGTTTCAGGCCTTGTAGGACCATGCCGTTGGCACGTTCTACTTGGCCATTTGTTTTTGGATGAGCTATGGCCGACCAGAGCACACGGATGTGGTGGTTGTCACAGAAATCCAGAAACTTTTTACCAGTGAATTGGGTGCCATTGTCCGTGATGATGCAGTTGGGAACTCCAAAGCGGTGGACGATGTCGGTAAAAAAGAGCACAACTTGCTCAGACCTGATGCTAGTGATAGGACGGGCCTCGATCTACTTGGAAAATTTGTCAATGGTGACGAGTAAGTGGGTGAAGCCCCTAATTATCCTTTTTAAGGGTCCGACTAGGTCGAGCCCCCAAACAGCGAACGACCATGTAATGGGAATAGTTTGTAGGGCATGAGCCGGGAGATGGGTCTGTCTTGCATAGTATTGGTAGCCTTCGCAGGAGCGTACTAGCTTGACAGCGTCGGAGACTACGGTCAGCCAATAGAAACCTTGTCGGAAAGCGTTTCCGACGAGGGTTCGAGACGCTGCGTGATGACCACAAGCCCCCGAATGTAGGTCATTGAGCAGGTTTCTGCCTTCCTCATTTGTGATACAGCGTTGGAGGACGCCAGTAGGGCTACGGCGATACAGCTCCCTATTGTCACCAAATATCACAAAGGATTTGGCCCGGCGAGCAATATGTCGAGCCTCGATCTTATCCGAGGGGAGGTCCCCTTGAGTGAGATGGTCGAGGTACGGAAAACGCTAGTCAGGCTCGGGGTTGGCTGGTGGGGCCGAGCCTTCCACATGCATGGCTTCAGCCTCGATCGAGGGGGCTTCCGCCTCAGGTGGAGGGTCGAGTGACAGCCCGTCGACCCCTCCATCCGCCCCGATGTTGACGGATGGTTGGTGGTGATCTCTCGCAAAAACGTCCGGTGGAACCATAGTCCGACTGGACGTGATTTTTGCGAGTTCATCAGCTGCCTCATTATACCTGCGTGCGATGTGGTTGAGCTCGAGGCCGTGGAACTTGTCCTCAAGGCACCATACTTCTCCACAGTAGGCCTCCATCTTGGGATCACGGCAGCTTGAGCTCTTCATGACCTGGTTGATTACGAGCTGAGAGTCACCTCGAACATTGAGGTGTCGGACCCCTAGTTCGACAGCGATTCGCAAGCCCGTGATGAGCGTCTCGTATTCAGCGATGTTGTTGGAGGCAAGAAAATGAAGCCGAATGATATAGCGCATGTGAACTCCGAGGGGTGAGATGAAGAGCAAACCCGCGCCTGCTCCTATTTTCATCAGTGACCCGTCGAAGTACATGGTCCAAAGCTCAGCCTGGAGCTGAACCGGAGGAAGTTGAGTGTCGGTCCACTCCGCCAGGAAATCTGCTAGTACTTGGGATTTAATGGCTTTGCGTGGCTCATAAGAGAGGGTCTCACTCATGAGCTCGACCGCCCACTTAGCTATCCTACCCGAGGCTTCCCGGTTCTAGGCTATCTCTCCCAGAGGGAAAGAAGAAACCACAGTCACTGGGTGGCCCTCAAAATAGTGATGAGTTTGCGTCGCGTTAAGACAATGGTGTACAACATCTTTTGGATCTTTGGGTAGCGAACCTTGGTTTCTGAGAGCACCTCACTGATGAAGTAGATCGGTCTCTAGACGAGCAAGGTGTGTCCATCCTCTGCCCTCTCGACAACCAAGACCGCACTGACTACTTGTGTCGTTGCGGTGACATAAAGTAGGAGGGGTTCTCCTAGGGTCAGAGGGATGAGGATCGGTGAGTTAGAAAGTGTAGCTTTGAGCTTTGCAAGAGCTTCCTCGGCCTCGAGGGTCCACGAGAAGTGTTTTGATTTCTTCAGGAGACGATACAGTGAGAGCGCTTTTTTACCGAGGCACGAAATGAAGCGACTGAGGGCTGCTAGGCAGCCCGTGACCCTTTGCACGCCCTTCAGATCTCGGATAGGGCCCATCTTTGTTATCGCGATGATCTTTTCCGGGTTGGCCTCGATGCCACGCTCGAAAACGATGAACCTTAGAAGCATGCCTCGAGGAACGCCGAAAACACATTTTTCGGGGTTGAGCTTGATGTTCTTTGCCCGGAGGCACTTGAACCAGTTTGGAGCCAGCTTGGATTTCCAAGGCGTGCTCGGCGACTTTCCTGGGTATGCCCGGCATATCCGAGGGACTCCACGCAAAGATGTCGATGTTTGCGCGGAGAAAGTCGACGAGCACTGTTTCCTATTTGGGATCGAGGGTGGTGCTAATGCTCAACGCCTTTCCCTTTGGATCAGCGGGGTTGATGGGCACAAGCTTGACGTCCTCTGCGGGCTCAAAGCTACTGGCATGGTGCTTGTGGTTGGGGATCTCGTTGGCCAGACCGTCGAGGTCCACCACCAAGGTTACCGACTCTAAGACGGCTTCTCCGTGCTCGACACACTCGACGTCGCACTCGTAGGCGTGCTCGTATGAGGGCCCAACAGTTATGACACCATTGGGGCCTGGCATCTTGAGCTTGAGGTAGGTGTAGTTTGGGACCGCCATGAACCTGGCATAGCATGGGCGCCCAAGGATGGCATGATATGTTCCACGGAACCCGACCACTTCGAAAGTGAGAGTCTCTTTTCTGAAGTTGGTAGGAGTGCCAAAACAGACAGGCAGGTCGACCCAGCCGACGAGCTCTGCTCGCTTTCCTGGCACGACCCCATGGAAGCCCCCGACGCTAGGTTGGAGGCGCGTCCTCTCGATCCCCAGGACATCGAGGGTCTGGGCATAGATGATGTTAAGGCTGCTACCGCCATCCATGAGCACCTTGGTGAGGCGTGTGTTGGTGATAATGGGATCGACAACAAACGGGTAGACCCCGATATTGGGGATGTAATCTGGGTGATCATCACGGTTGAAAGTGATGGCCACCTCGGACTAGTCAAGGAAGAGGGGGGTTGTCGGCTGCACGGAGAAAACCTCTCGACGTTCTCGCTTGCGCTGGCGTGTCGAGAGGCACGTCGAGGGTCCTCCATATATCATGAAGCAGTCGTGGATCTCGGGGAACCCCTCTTCCTTGTCGTCTCCCTTGGGATCTTCCTTCTTGTCGTCCTTCTTGAGCCTATGCCTTCAAAATATCTTCGAAGCATGTGGTAGTCCTCAAGGTTGTGGTTCGTGGGCCCCTTGTGGTAGGGACATGGCTCTTTGAGCATTTTGTCGAAGATGCCCCCGCCGAGGGGCCCTCGAGGTTTCTTGCGATCAGCAGCAGCAATAAGGTCGTCGCCCGGGGCCTCGAGCTTGCCCTACTGGTTCTTCTTCTTCTTCCTGTTGTTCCTCTTTGAGCCTCGGCTAGAGCTCACAGGATCGTCCACCTTGTGCTTCCCCTTGTCTTGATCACCACCAAAGATGGCACCAACCGCCTCCTCGCTGGCGGCAAAGTTGGTGATGATGTCCATCAAACCATTGCAGTGATGTGGGTGTTGTGGCCTAGCTCTCGGACCAACTCTTTGCACGTGGTGCCAGAGAGGAAGGCCATGATAACGTCGGAGTCGGTGATGTTGGGGAGCTCGGTGCGTTGCTTGGAGAAACGCCGGATGTAATCCCAGAGGGATTCACTCGGCTTCTGCTTGCAGCTTTGGAGATCCCACGAGTTGCCGGGGCGCATGTAGGTTTCCTTAAAGTTCCCCTCGAACACTCTCACAAGGTCGTCCCAGTCATGGATTTGTTGAGGTGGGAGGTCCTCGAGCCAGGCTTGAGCGGTGTCTGATAGAAACAGGGGGTGTTGCCGGATGATGACCCGGTCGTCGGTGGCCCCACCCAACTGACATGCCAAGCAAAAGTCAGCGAGCCAAAGTTCGGGTTTGGTCTCGTTGTTATACTTGGTAAGAGTCATGGGGGAGGGGCGGAATCGAGCCGGGGGTATCATTTCGCGAATGGCCTTGCTAAAGACCCGAGGACCCGGTGGCTCGGGTGAAGGGATTCGATCTTCTCAGCTGTCGTAGCGCCCACCCCTGTGCTCGTGGTAGCCTCGAGCTGCACCATCACCGTGTTTGTGCCTCTGGCGCTCGACGATGTTGTCACGGGCATCTCGAGGTTCACGGTTGTCAACGATGCGCTCACGGACAGGGGCCGCCCTGTTCCATTGGGCGTGCTTGGGATGAATCGAGGCCTCTCTCTTCTGTCGGGAGGGCTCGGCAGGCTGCTCCGAGGCAGACCCACATCGCCTCGAGGCAGAACTCTCGACCTGCTGCATGGCAGCGGTCTCGAGGAGTCCACGGATTTCATCTCGGGCTCGACGAGCGTCAGGGTTCGATGGCTCGGGCATGTTACGAAGGAGCATGGTGGCGGCGACCACGTTCTGGCTGGCTCGACTGAAAACCAGGGGGTCGACCGCTCGGTCCTCGATGATGCGACGATTGATGTCGCGAGCTCTTTCTCGAGCTCCTCCGCCACGTGCGCGTGCCACGCGCTCTTGCTCAAGGGTTCGCCGTAGTTGACGTAGGTTTTCTCGTTCCTCGTCGAGCCTATCCTGCAACTCGCAGATTTGCTCGAGCTGCATTCCTTGATCCGCAAGGAATTGGGCTTCATCTCGCTCGGCAAGGAGCTCGACTTGAGGTGGCGTGTTCCTTCCTTCAATGGGTGCCTCATCCTCCGAATCCGATGTGCTAACTCCATCGATGTGGAAGCACTCGCGGATTGGGTCGTAGGTGTCATCGGCAGAGTCAGAGTCAGGAGCGCTGATGTAGTAGTATGATGGGTGCGTGTGAGGTCGTCTGTCTCTGGGGTCGTAACATCGAGAAGCAGTTGCACGGGGCTCCGTTTCTGGGGTCTCCGTGGAGTCCAGGTACTCGGAAGCCGGCGTGGATGCAACAAGGTTGAGATTGGAGCGTAGATGGTGTCCGGGGAGTTCCTCGTAAGCACTCATGCTGGTGCTTACAGAGGAAGCGTACACCTGGGCAACCAAGTCTAGCCCAAACAGGAATGCTGATGAAGGCGTCGTTCCTTGTGCCGGTGTAGTCGGACCGGGTGGTGGTGGTGTCACACCGGGTGGTAGAGCAGTGGAACTCCCTGTCGGCATCTTACCCTCAGCCAAGCTCATTCTACACAGATCCTCAGGGAGGAAATCCATGTTGGCATCCGGCTGAGAGGCGTCAGATCGGGGAATCCCACCGTCCTCCACGAGGCGATGACGGTGGTTGCGCTGGGCTCGCCATCGCCTGGCGGCGCGTGCCTGACGAGAGCGACAAGTTTTGCAGGGTGGAGACAAGTTTTGCAGAAGCCTTGATAGAGCTCCTTGCCGAGTTTTGCAGAAGCCTTGATAGAGCATATCATCTACAACAGGAGGGAATAAACCCTGAGTACTGGAATGTACTCAGCTAGACTTACCCGTCGAAAACCAGAAGTAAGATGACACCAAGGATTATGCAAGGCTTACACAAGAGGCTAGCTGACATCACATTTTTGCATAAAGGCATAAGTAATTGAGACTCTTATAACCTGTACTAGCAGTTATTTTTATCATTTACCTGTCATCTATCTTAGCACCTGTACTAAGCATGCACTTGATTATAATCAAACAATTATCATTATTATATCCAGAGCAGGTATGAATTGTGGCAACATTGTATCATTCCCTTAACCACCGGTTCATTTAATGAGATCTACGTTGCCGCTGCTCAAGTCAAGTGCTCACTAACCGGGAGCGACGGCGATTCGAATCGAATTCCTATCCAGCTGGAGGGGTATTTCTAACACTCACCGAGTCACGCCTGGCGAGGGCTGCTCAGGTCATCTTTTGTACAGTTCAGGAATCGCGGGCCCGAATAATGTCGCGTCCCCAAGGGCGACACTCTGCCAGGTGCTAGGGACTCTAACCCCCCCTTGGTCTCAGGCCAATGTCCCTAAGCACATCCTTTCTCTCCTCCAAGATGCAACCTACCATTTGATTCCCGGCCTGAACCATACTACTCGACTTCGCGGTCGGAACGGCTTATCCGGCCAACTAAGTGTTAGACTGCGTTCAACATGACTCAAGGACGTACAGCGAATCAGTCCTTAAACGACTCAGACGGGCATAGCTCCACACCCAAGACGTGTAGTGTCTTGCGGCTGTACTATCGAACTCCCGCCCGGTCTCAATTTCATTTTTAAAGCATGGTTCCATCCACGATAGCCATAAAGCCACTCGTGACTCCTTCCTACATCTCGCGGATGACCGGAAATCACCCGCCTTCTACCGTACTAAGCAGGGCTAAGCATTGACACGTGCCTAAACCTAATATAGGAGTAAGTACGATATCTGGACAAGGACAGGTATAATACAACGAGTGTTTTCATATAACTCCTACAACTTAATGCAGTAAACAATTAAAAGTACTCAAGATTAATTTATAAATCAGTAGGTTCAGCATGCACCGGGGCTTGCCTTTCAGAAAGGTTGAAGGTCGGTGGTCAGGACACTCAGGCAAATCTTCAGCGACGTCTCCTCCGCCGACTGGTTCCGCTGGCTCCTCTGGCTAGTCCTGGACTTCCTCTGGAATCACTGGCTCGAACTCGAGGAGTGTTATCCCCTCCGGAACACCTATTGCATGAGTGCACAATAAATATCATGGGTGCATAATGGTGCAACATGCTCGGAATGAAATGCATTTCAGCAATAAAAGTACTCTACTCCAGTCACTTTATCAGTACGTGCAAATCTCTTCTCCGGTGGAGAAGTACTTACCTAAGCTACTCAACCTAAGATACAGCTGTTCCTCTTCGGTTAAGGCCCTAACACCTAACAACACAAGAGTAATATTACTTAGGTTACCACAGTAAGTTATTCTGGACAGCAGCTCAAAGATTCTGACATAACTGAAGATTCCTAACTCCAAAAGATATGATCTAAGACAATCTGGAAAGCTTAAGAAATGCACTACAAAATATTTTCAGACCTCAACACCTAATTCCAAAGTTTACCTAGTCGAAATTCCAAAGTTCTAGAATCTGTCCTCCCGGAACGGAGAGCAGCCAATTCTGGACTGTCACTTAAAACAGTAATAACTCCTAAACTACTAAGTCAAATGCTCCCAAATTTTGACACAAGATAGTTTATCAAGTTTACTACAATTTTGGTATTCACAAGTTTTCCAGCAAACACTTTTATTAAGGGTCAAACCTAAATATACTACCAACTGTCTAGAAAACCTAGAATTGCAAAGATTAAATATTTATTTATGTGGCAAACATTCTCTAAGACCAAACTAATGTTACTACAAGTTCACAAAGGTCACAAAAACACCAGAAAGTAAGGTGTGCACACCTAGAATATTTATTTACACCCCTTTCTTAATTTACTTAATTAATTAAGTGGAATTTCAAACATATAAGTAAACTGATCCAAAAATTCTACAAAAAGTACAGGAGACTCTCTGACTCAAAACTAAGCTACTGTAAAAATTTTAACTAAATTTATTCACAGGAACTTCCTACACAAAATTCACAAGCCAAAAAGGCTGATTTTTGTATAAATAACAAAGCATAGTAAAGAGTGTCAAACAACAGATTTCCTAATTTTCTTAGACACTCTAGGGTACCAAGACATTCTCCAAAAATTTATATGAACATTGCACAGGTAGAAAAATTACAAAAATTCATTTAAGTATTTCCTAAAATAACAAGATAGCATTATAACTTGAAAAGTACTTAAGCATTACTGCCCAAATTTTTACCAGAGCTAGAGCAAGTATAAATTAGTCTACCCACCAAATTTCATAATTTTTAGAACACTGAAACTCAAGGTATTATTTAAACAAGTTTGCATGTGATTTAAAACACATTTCAAAGACCTATTTAAATATCCCGGGAACTAAACATCACATAACCAATTCATATTTTTCTAAGATACTACACACCCTGTAGATCCCAACAAAAATTATCTCATAATTTTTGGGCAAGTAAAAGCCTAGATCTACAATTTCCAAACAACCACTAAAATCTGTGACAAAAAGAAAAAAAAGAAAACAAAACTGAACCCTAACAGCTACAGTGCCGGGCCGGCTCAGTTCACCAGCGCGGCCCAGCCAGCGCGCGGCCCGATCTGGCTCCCGCCCGCGCGCGGCAACCGACAGGTGGGTCCCCACGGTCAGCGACGGAGGGCAGGGGAGCGGCGAACCGCGAGCTCCGGCGAGCTCAAGCTTGTCGGAGGGGAGCTCGCTTGGGAAAACAAACACACCCACGCGTTCCCCGTCATACGGTGCTTCGATTCGTGCAAGCAGGAAGGCTTGGGTTGGAGTGGGAGGGGCTCGCCACCGGGAACGGCGGCCGGTGAGGGTCGGTGACGGTGCGCCGCCGCCGGTGAGGCCACACGGTCACAACTAAACTCGGTACGAGCTTTACTGCAGCTAGGCGGAGCGGTTGAGGTAGGAAGGGAAGACGGAGAGAGGCCCGAACTACCCCGGCCACGGTGAACCTGCATGGCGGAGCTCCGGTCACCTCTCGGGAACGGGCGGAGACGGCAATGTGGCTCACCTCGGGCTCAATCAAAGCCACCGGTTGGTCGCAGAGGTGTAGGGCGGTAAGGCGGAGGGACGGGCGTGATCTGGTGAGCGGTGGTGTGGTGGGGAGCGCGCGCGAGCTCGCCGGAGTGGGGGCGACAATGGCGGCTCGGTTCCTCCGCTTTGAAGCCGAACGAGGGAGGGAGAGGGAATGGAGGCAGCCTCGACGCGTCGTGGCGGTCTTAAAGGCGCCGTGGACTAGCCGGTGGGGCCAGGGCCGACGTACGGTCGCCACCGCGTGTCCACGCGTCGGCGAGGCCCTGTGGCCGGTCGGCCACTCCCTCTTCTTTGACGAAACTGAAACGAGTCGAACGGTGCCGTTGGTGATCGACTGACAGGGCAACTTCGTCGACGATTTACTCTCAAACCAGCTCATGATAGTGAAACCTCCAATTAGCAAAGTTGTAGACCTACATGAGCACTACAAGTTTGTAAAAGGCATCATGAGCTGGTTCGGTTTAGTTGGTGAGATATAACGCCCCAAAGTGAGGTACATGAAAGCTGAACCGACTTTCAGTTATTTCCCCCGACTGAAACACGATTTTTGAAGCACTCTAACTCATAAACCATTGGGAACCAGGCTTGGGTGATGTTGACAATGTTGTAGAGCTACATGAGGACTACAAGTTTGTCAATATGAGTGGAAACTGGTTTGGCCTGGTTTGTAAACTACAAGCTTCTAAAGTAGGCCTCAGTAAAACTGGAGGGTCAATTGAAGACTTAGAAAAATTCTAAGTGTTGAGGCAGCCCCTCTAGCTGACTTGTGGGCTATTTTTGAGTATGTTCTGGCCAGTTTCATGAAATGGTCATATTGATACTTTTGTTCCTCATAAAATTCCCTACAACTTTGCTTAAGGGTGCTCCTCCATGCAAGGTCTCTAAGCTAGACTTTTTAATTGGTCAAACTAGAGCATCCTAGGGCTAAGTGGTGGTCAACTACACCTTGGAGGGCATTTTGGTGATTTTGGTCAACATGAACCTTGCTCCACTAGTGACCCTAAGTATAACTAAGGTGTTGTGGGATATAATTGGCTACTCTACCCTTTAGTTACACCAACTCCCTAGTGTCACATGATGTGAGTCAAACAAAACTTCAAAACAAATCACATTTGTTGCAACCACATGAATTAACATGAAATGATGCATGCTTATGCTCATGCAATGCAATGCAATTATGGAGCTAAACACCTGAGGTGTTACAGCCCTCCCCCCTTATAAAAATCTCGTCCCGAGATTTGGAAAGCGTACCATTTTTCATAGAATTCCTTATAGCCATCCCGCAAATAGTCCTCCTGTTCCCATGTAGCGTCACTTTCACTACCCTGATTACTCCACATTACTTTATACCACTTAACCACTTTGCTTCTAGTCACTCGTTCCTGAGTATCGATCACTCGGACTGGCTTTTCTTCGTAAGTTAGATCGGATTCCAGCCTGATATCTCCTAAAGGAACTCTTTCTTCAGGAACTCGAAGACACTTTTTGAGCTGAGATACATGGAAGACGTTGAATATGGCACTCATTTCAGGAGGTAACTGGATTTTGTACGCAACAGCTCCACTCTTGCCAATGATTTGGAAAGGACCCACGTATCTTGGTGCAAGTTTCCGCTTAACACCAAAACGTTGGACACTCTTCATTGGAGAAACTTTTAGATAAACGAAGTCTCCAACTTCAAACTCGAGTGGTTTTCTACGACGATCAGCATAACTTTTCTGTCTAGCTTGGGCTGCAGCCATATGTTTTTGGATGGTACGGACTTGTTCCTCAGCTTCCTCAACAAAAGCAATACCATAAAATCTCCTCTCACCAGCTTCTATCCAATTTAGTGGGGTTCTACACTTACGACCGTACAAAGCTTCGAATGGGGCCATCTTAATACTATCTTGGTAACTATTATTGTACGAGAATTCGGCTAGAGGTAACCATTTTTCCCAAGAACCCTTGGATGATATTACACATGCCCACAACAGATCTTCCAAGATTTGGTTAGCCCGTTCCGTCTGTCCTGACGTCTGGGGGTGATAAGCAGAGCTTCTCACTAACTTGGTTCCCAGAAGGTGATGCAAGTGCTCCCAAAAGCGAGCTGTGAACTAGGGACCACGGTCAGATATGATAGTGCGAGGTATCCCATGGAGCCGGACTATCTGATTGAAATACAACTCAGCATAGTCAGTGGGACGATAGTCCACTCTAACTGGAATGAAGTGAGCTGATTTGGTCAAACGATCCACAATTACCCAGATAGAGTTATAATTTTTGACAGTAGGAGGAAGACCGACAATGAAATCCATACTTATCTCTTCCCATTTCCAACCTGGGATAGAAAGTGGTTGAAGTAACCCAGCTTTCATATGCACAGCTTTAACTCTACAGCAGGTGTCACACCTAGCCACATATGCAGCTATCTCTTTCCGCATCTTGGTCCACCAATAATATGGCTTCAAATCATAATACATCTTATTGCTGCCCGGATGGATGGACAACTTAGAGGAGTGTGCTTCAGACATGATATCATTTCTAAGCTCTCGGTCCTTAGGCACAACTAACTTATCCTTGAACCATAGTACACCCTCTTCATCTACCCTGAACTGTGTAGTTTCTTGCTCTTTCATCTTACGCTTGATGTGGAATATACCAGTGTCAGTCTTTTGGAGCTCAATAATTCTGCTTTTGAGAGTACAACTGACAGTGATGTTGTACAAGACCGCTGGATGTAGAAGGCGAGATCGATGAAAATCAGTGTCAACTAGGGAATGGCAATGAGACTTACGGCTTAAAGCATCCGCAACCACATTTGCCTTGCCAGGATGATAGTGCACTTGAAGGTTATAATCCTTAATCAACTCGAGCCATCTTCTTTGATGCATATTTAACTCGGGTTGGGTGAAGATGTATTTGAGGCTTTTGTGGTCTGTATAGATATTGCAGACATTGCCCAGCAGATAATGCCGCCATACTTTCAAAGAATGCACAACTGCAACCAATTCCAAGTCATGCGTTGGATAATTCACCTCATGTTTCTGAAGTTGTCGAGAGGTATATGCAATCACTCGACCTTCCTGCATCAACACACCTCCCAAACCTATGCCTGAGGCATCACAATAAACATCAAATGGTTTCTCGATATCCGGTTGTGCCAAAACCGGAGCTGAGGTTAGGAGGGTTCGCAGTTGGTGAAAAGCCGCATCACACTCAGGAGTCCAGACAAACCTGGTGTCTTTTTACAGCAACCGAGTCATTGGCTTGGCTATTTTGGAGAAATCCGGGATGAAGCGACGATAATAGCCAGCCAAACCAAGAAAACTCCGGACCTCGTGAACCGAAGTAGGAGCCTTCCAATTCAATACTTCCTGTACCTTGGTGGGATCCACCATAATTCCTCCATCGGACAACACATGCCCAAGGAAAGGTACTTCTCGAAGCCAGAATTCGCACTTACTGAACTTTGCATATAGTTGATGTTCACGCAGTCTTGTGAGGACTATACGCAGATGTTCAGCGTGATCTTCCTCATTTACAGAATATATCAGGATATCATCAATAAATACCACCACAAACTTGTCCAATTCATGCATAAACACCGAATTCATCAAGTACATGAAGTGTGCGGGGGCATTTGTCAAGCCGAAAGACATAACAAGATACTCATAAAGACCGTATCTGGTAGAAAAGGCTGTCTTTAGAACATCTTCCGGGCAGATTTTAATTTGATGATAGCCAGATCTTAGATCGATCTTGGAAAAAACTTTAGCTTTAGACAACTGATCGAACAAGATGTCGATGCGGGGTAGAGGATACTTATTTTTGACAGTGACTGCATTGAGAGGTCTATAATCTACGCACATCTGCAACGACTGATCCTTCTTCTTTATAAAGATAGCAGGACATCCCCACGGCGATGAACTAGGACGAATCAACCCCGTCTTCAATAGTTCGTTCAATTGCACCTTAAGTTCAGCTAACTCATTCGGAGGCATCCTATAAGGTCTCCTAGAGATGGGAGCCGTGCCAGGCAACAACTCGATTTTAAATTCCACATCCCGATCCGGAGGGAGCCCCGGCAAATCATCGGGAAAAACGTCCGGAAACTCATTTACTACTGGAATTTCGGCCAACGCCTTTGCTTGCACAGCATGAACTTCCCCAGACAAATCAACTTTTCTAGGAAGTTGTACCAGAAAACCCTTTTGATCTGTAGGATCTCTGAGCATAACTACCCGAGTGGATGTATCAATGAGTACCCCATTCTGACTCATCCAATTCATGCCCAAGATAATATCTATGCCTAAGCCCGGCAAAACCACTAAGGCAAGCGAGTACTTTCGCCCTTCTATCTCAAGTTCAAGATTCTCCACTACTTTATTTGTGGAAATATTCCCACTTACTGCGCTAATACAATAACCCCCACCTTCAACAGTATGCAATTTGTGTGCAAACTCTGATGCAAACTTAGGACTGATAAAGGAATGCGAAGCACCTGAATCAAAAAGTACCACTGCAGGGTGTTGGTCAACTAGGAACTTACCAGCAGTGACAACCTCACCAGATGGGATTTCTTCAATACTGTTATAATGGGCGTGCCCTTGACGGCCACCTTGGTTGACATTCTTCTTAGGGTAGAAACAATTCCTGGACCAATGGCCTGGCTTGTTGCAGTTCCAACAAGGCATGTTGCTAGGAGGGACACTGGAGCTGCCTTGGCCCAAATTACCCTTTGGCAGAGCCACTGTATATGCCTTGCGAAACCCAATCTTCACTGGCGCCTTCTTTTGCGGAGGACGGAACTTAGCACTTGTGGCAGGAGGGCGAGGAGGAGCCCTCGGGGCAGCTGGAGCTCGAGACTGTGAAGCACCTGCCTCAAGTGCCCTCTTGCGGCTCTTAGAAGCAGCATAGATCGAGTTATTGTTCTCTTGAGTCAGAGCATCACTGATAAATTCATTGAAGGTAGTGCACTTGCTAGTGCCCATAGTCTTCATCAGCTTTGGGCCAAGGCCTCTTTTAAAGCTAGCAATTTTCTTGGAATCGGTATCCACAAACTCCGTGGCTTACCTTGCCAGGTTGTTGAAGGATTGCAGATATTCAGTCAAACTTTTATTGCCCTGCGACAGCCTCATAAATTCTGTGTGCTTGATAGCCATAAGACCTGGAGGAATATAGTTCCCACGGAATGCGGCCTTGAACTGGTCCCAAGCAATAGGGACATTTGCAGGCAGTGTGGAACGATAGTGGCTCCACCAAATACCCGCTGGACCATATAGTTGGTGAGAAGCATATTCAGTCTTTAGCTCATCAGTCAAGCGAAGCAGACGAAACTTTTATTCAATAGTGTTCAACCACTCATCAGCTTGCAGTGGTTCCTCCGCCTCTTTAAAGAGCGGGGGCTTAGTATCAAGAAAGTCCTTGAAATCACTGTACTGATTGGGTTCTGGGCCCTGGCGGCCATGACGAGCCTCCCGGTTGGCAAGCTGGCGCATAGCATCTGCCAGCATGCGCTGCCCTTCGACCACGGTCTGCATCAGATCAGCCGGGGTAGGTGGTGGCGGAGGGGGTGGCTGTTCCTCATCCTCATTGCCACGACCCCAACGGAGATTGTATGGCATCTGCAAAATGCATAGCCAATGAGCACTGACGATGTGGGAAATTTGTATATGAATTCTGGCAAATATGTCAAACTGACTTCATGAAATTGACTTCTCAAATAATCAAGGCATAATAATTCATCACAACCGCATAATCCCTTCAAGCGCATCAATGGACGCAATCATGCGAGGGTATCCATCAAGATGTATTTTGATAAAGGCTCACTCACAGAGGCACAACAGCGACTGAACCGTTTACTTTAATAGTTATATGATTTTTTTACTTTTCGCACGGTACTTGGATTTGACCTCAAAATTTTTAGTTGGTTGAGAAAGCTACTTCAAACTGACCATAAAGAGACTTCTCAACGGTAGAGTTCCATGGTGGATCATGACTAGCCACCATGATACCAGCGCGTGCCAAGCAGCACAGCCTTATGTCGCGCGCCATAGGAGGCCCTCGGTTTCGTCGTGGCACCGAAGGGTGCTAATCGTGACACCATCATCGAACGCAACACAATAAGACATCCAATTGCGATCGAAATTAATAGGTTCTAACTAAACATCCAGGAAACATAGGGTTCGACCTTACATCCCAAAAGTCAAGTTATTACAACACCTCACTCCAACCTCAGGAGGCACAAAAGACGATCCTAACATCATAGCTACGTGATAACTACTCTAAGCATCGTCCTCAGAGTTGGTGTCAAGGATCTTCCCGCCGTCCTCATCACTAACAGGCTCTAACTCCTCATCATCTTCATCTTCTTCTGGCTCTTCTTCTAGTGCTTCTTCTGGTGCGGCATCTTGGGGCCCATTGACCTCCACTTCATCATCATTTTCAGCCATGAAGATTCCCGAACCAATGTCCTCATCTGCGTTGTTGTTTTGAGGCAGCAGAGGATTAAGCTGGTTGTTCAGGCGATGCACTTCTTCATGAAGATTGTCATTGTATTCTTCAGCATTCTCTAACTGTTGCTCGAGCTCAAACTGACGAGCTCTCAGAACGTTCTCCTCGTGCCAGGCTTCATCCCTCTGGTTCATGACACGGACCAGCATGCGTTGATAGTTGCGGTTTGCTACTGTCAATCTCTGGACTGCAAGGGTTTCCTGGTCACGATCACGGATCACTTGCTCCAGTTGCTGACGCGCTGCATTCCTGGCAGCAGTCACTTCAGCCAATTCTGCCCTCAGCCTTTCCACCTCAGTAGGCTCAGGGCGGGGCTCACGTGGAGCGAGCTGGTGATGAGGTGCCCTGCCCCCAGTGGACTTGCGAGCGGTCCTCTTGGTACGTGCCATCTATAGCAACCAGATACGACTTAAAGTGAGGATCGTTTAGGGGATACGAAATTTACTTTAGTCGAGAGTACTGAAATTTTTAAGGAGGGAGTAAATGATATGTATGATATAATTAAACATGATGCATGCACGTTCCGTACGCCCTCTCACCTTAGTAGAAACCTAAAGTTCTAACGCTAGGCGGTGGCATACATACGTTCTCTCATATAAGCGAAACTATCGGTCTACTCGTTACGCTGTTAGTGTACCTGTAGAAAATCTCATTTCAGCCCAACAGTTTCCCAATATATGCACACAAGAAAGCAGTAATTTAAATACTTTCCATATACACATCCCCTGATGTATATACTTCAGTATCAAAGCTACCTGATATAAATATATTCCCACAATTAAGTGCTTACGTAATTACATGGTTAAAACATGTAAGTATGCAAGTCACCAAAACTACTCTCCCCTAGATCGCCGGTTGGACAATCATGCTCTCACAACTCACACTTACCAGAGCGTCGAGGCAATTGATCCATACGTTACCACCCAAGTGGATGGCATCCATACAATATCACGCTGTATGGACGACGAAACAAAAACAAACAAGGCCCCCAAGTTAGTCTTTATAATAAGCCACCTAAGAGTCCTTATTTGGGCTAAGGGATGTAATCACTGGCATACCTAAAAAATAATTTTTAGTGTTTTAACCATTTTTCATAATCAAATACTTTTGTTTTTAAATACTCGTACGATGTGTTTAATGTTGAATTATGCTCCGATACCAGCTGTAACAGAACCGACCAAATTATAAGAGCACAAGTACAAAAACAAGCACCGAAGCGCTCAAATTTTCGAACTTGAGCCCATATAATCCCGGTAGTCAATCGAAACCACGAAGGATTTCAAACCAACTTGCTTACAACCAAGATCGCATCATTCAACATACAACATCATACGTTACATTTCACAAGTAGTTCTGAAATAAGTTTACACATACGGAGTCGCAAATATTACAAACCAAGTTTATAAAGTAGCGGAAGCAAACACACACCATTTGTTTAACTACTGCCAGTCTTGTTGATCAACAACCCGCAAAAGCATCAGGAAAGTACATAAAGGATGATCACGCCCTAGTGATCTAGTCTTCGTCACCCGCAGGGTGGAGACAAGTTTTGCAGAAGCCTTGATAGAGCATATCATCTGCAACAGGAGGGAATAAACCCTGAGTACTGGAATGTACTCAGCTAGACTTACCCGTCGAAAACCAGAAATAAGATGACACCAAGGATTATGCAAGGCTTACACAAGAGGCTAGCTGACATCACATTTTTGCATAAAGGCATAAGTAATTGAGACTCTTATAACCTGTACTAGCAGTGATTTTTATCATTTACCTGTCATCTATCTTAGCACCTGTACTAAGCATGCACTTGATTATAATCAAACAATTATCATTATTATATCCAGAGCAGGTATGAATTGTGGCAACATTGTATCATTCCCTTAACCACCGGTTCATTTAATGAGATCTACGTTGCCGCTGCTCAAGTCAAGTGCTCACTAACCGGGAGCGACGGCGATTTGAATCGAATTCCTATCCAGCTGGAGGGGTATTTCTAACACTCACCGAGTCACGCCTGGCGAGGGCTGCTCAGGTCATCTTTTGTACAGTTCAGGAATCACGGGCCCGAATAATGTCGCGTCTCCAAGGGCGACACTCTGTCAGGTGCTAGGGACTCTAACCCCCCCTTGGTCTCACGCCAATGTCCCTAAGCACATCCTTTCTCTCCTCCAAGATGCAACCTACCATTTGATTCCCGGCCTGAACCATACTACTCGACTTCGCGGTCGGAACGGCTTATCTGGCCAACTAAGTGTTAGACTGCGTTCAACATGACTCAAGGACGTACAGCGAATCGGTCCTTAAACGACTCAGACGGGCATAGCTCCACACCCAAGACGTGTAGTGTCTTGCGGCTGTACTATCGAACTCCCGCCCGGTCTCAATTTCATTTTTAAAGCATGGTTCCATCCACGATAGCCATAAAGCCACTCGTGACTCCTTCCTACATCTCGCGGATGACCGGAAATCACCCGCCTTCTACCGTACTAAGCAGGGCTAAGCATTGACACGTGCCTAAACCTAATATAGGAGTAAGTACGATATCTGGACAAGGACAGGTATAATACAACAAGTGTTTTCATATAACTCCTACAACTTAATGCAGTAAACAATTAAAAGTACTCAAGATTAATTTATAAATCAGTAGGTTCAGCATGCACCGGGGCTTGCCTTTCAAAAAGGTTGAAGGTCGGTGGTCAGGACACTCAGGCAAATCTTCAGCGACGTCTCCTCCGCCGACTGGTTCCGCTGGCTCCTCTGGCTGGTCCTGGACTTCCTCCGGAATCACTGGCTCGAACTCGAGGAGTGTTATCCCCTCCGGAACACCTATTGCATGAGTGCACAATAAATATCATGGGTGCATAATGGTGCAACATGCTCGGAATGAAATGCATTTCAGCAATAAAATTACTCTACTCCAGTCACTTTATCAGTACGTGCAAATCTCTTCTCCGGTGGAGAAGTACTTACCTAAGCTACTCAACCTAAGATACAGCTGTTCCTCTTCGGTTAAGGCCCTAACACCTAACAACACAAGAGTAATATTACTTAGGTTACCACAGTAAGTTATTCTGGACAGCAGCTCAAAGATTCTGACATAACTGAAGATTCCTAACTCCAAAAGATATGATCTAAGACAATCTGGAAAGCTTAAGAAATGCACTACAAAATATTTTCAGACCTCAACACCTAATTCCAAAGTTTACCTAGTCGAAATTCCAAAGTTCCAGAATCTGTCCTCCCCAAACGGAGAGCAGCCAATTCTGGACTGTCACTTAAAACAGCAATAACTCCTAAACTACTAAGCCAAATGCTCCCAAATTTTGACACAAGATAGTTTATCAAGTTTACTACAATTTTGGTATTCACAAGTTTTCCAGCAAACACTTTTATTAAGGGTCAAACCTAAAGATACTACCAACTGTCCAGAAAACCTAGAATTGCAAAGATTAAATATTTATTTATGTGGCAAACATTCTCTAAGACCAAACTAATGTTACTACAAGTTCAAAAAGGTCACAAAAACACCAGAAAGTAAGGTGTGCACACCTAGAATATTTATTTACACCCCTTTCTTAATTTACTTAATTAATTAAGTGGAATTTCAAACATATAAGTAAACTGCTCCAAAAATTCTACAAAAATTACAGGAGACTCTCTGACCCAAAAAGAGGCTACTGTAAAAATTTGAACTAAATTTATTCACAGGAACTTTCTACACAAAATTCACAAACCAAAAAGGCTGATTTTTGTATAAATAACAAAGCATAGTAAAAAGTGTCAAACAACAGATTTCCTAATTTTCTTCGACACTCTAGGGTACCAAGACATTCTCCAAAAATTTATATGAACATTGCACAGGTAGACAAATTACAAAAATTCATTTAAGTATTTCCTAAAATAAAAAGATAGCATTATAACTTGAAAAGTACTTAAGCATTACTGCCCAAATGTTTACCAGAGCTAGAGCAAGTATAAATTAGTCTACCCACTAAATTTCATAATTTTTGGAACACTGAAACTCAAGATATGATTTAAACAAGTTTGCATGTGATTTAAAACACATTTCAAAGACCTATTTAAATATCCCGGGAACTAAACATCACATAACCAATTCATATTTTTCTAAGATACTACACACCCTGTAGATCCCCACAAAATTTATCTCATAATTTTTGGGCAAGTAAAACCCTAGATCTACAATTTCCAAACAACCACTAAAATCTGTGACAAAAAGAAAAAAAGAAAACAAAACTGAACCCTAACAGCTACAGTGCCGGGCCGGCTCAGTTCACCAGCGCGGCCCAGCCAGCGCGCGGCAACTGACAGGTGGGTCCCCGCGGTCAGTGACGGAGGGCAGGGGAGCGGCGAACCGCGAGCTCCGGCGAGCTCAAGCTCGTCGGAGGGGAGCTCGCTTGGGAAAACAAACACACCCACGCGTTCCCCGTCATACGGTGCTTCGATTCGTGCAAGCAGGAAGGCTTGGGTTAGAGTGGGAGGGGCTCGCCACCGGGAACGGCGGCCGGTGAGGGTCGGTGACGGTGCGCCGCCGCCGGTGAGGCCGCACAGTCACAACTAAACTCGGTACGAGCTTTACTGCAGCTAGGCGGAGCGGTTGAGGTAGGAAGGGAAGACGGAGAGAGGCCCGAACTACCCCGGCCACGGTGAACCTGCATGGCGGAGCTCCGGTCACCTCTCGGGAACGGGCGGAGACGGCAATGTGGCTCACCTCGGGCTCAATCAAAGCCACCGGTTGGTCGCAGAGGTGTAGGGCGGTAAGGCGGAGGGACGGGCGTGATCTGGTGAGCGGTGGTGCGGTGGGGAGCGCGCGCGAGCTTGCCGGAGTGGGGGCGACAATGGCGGCTCGGTTCCTCCGCTTTGAAGCCGAACGAGGGAGGGAGAGGGAATAGAGGCAGCCTCGACGCGTCGTGGCGGTCTTGAAGGCGCCGTGGACTAGCCGGTGGGGCCAGGGACGGCGTACGGTCACCACCGCGTGTCCACGCGTCGGCGAGGCCCTGTGGCCGGTCGGCCACTCCCCCTTCTCTGACGAAACTGAAACGAGTCGAACGGTGCCGTTGGTGATCGACTGACAGGGCAACTTCGTCGACAATTTACTCTCAAACCAGCTCGTGTTAGTGAAACCTCCAATTAGCAAAGTTGTAGACCTACGTGAGCACTACAAGTTTGTAAAAGGCATCATGAGCTGGTTCGGTTTAGTTGGTGAGATATAACGCCCCAAAGTGAGGTACATGAAAGCTGAACCGACTTTCAGTTATTTCCCCCGACTGAAACCCAATTTTTGAAGCACTCTAACTCATAAACCATTGGGAACCAGGCTTGGGTGATGTTGACAATGTTGTAGAGCTACATGAGGACTACAAGTTTGTCAATATGAGTGGAAACTGGTTTGGCCTGGTTTGTAAACTACAAGCTTCTAAAGTAGGCCTCAGTAAAACTGGAGGGTCAATTGAAGACTTAGAAAAATTCTAAGTGTTGAGGCAGCCCCTCTAGCTGACTTGTGGGCTATTTTTGAGTATGTTCTGGCCAGTTTCATGAAATGGTCATATTGAGACTTTTGTTCCCCATAAAATTCCCTACAACTTTGCTTAAGGGTGTTCCTCCATGCAAGGTCTCTAAGCTAGTTTTTTTAATTGGTCAAACTAGAGCATCCTAGGGCTAAGTGGTGGTCAACTACACCTTGGAGGGCATTTTGGTGATTTTGGTCAACATGAACCTTGCTTCACTAGTGACCCTAAGTATAACTAAGGTGTTGTGGGATATAATTGGCTACTCTACCCTTTAGTTACACCAACTCCCTAGTGTCACATGATGTGAGTCAAACAAAACTTCAAAACAAATCACATTTGTTGCAACCACATGAATTAACATGAAATGATGCATGCTTATGCTCATGCAATGCAATGCAATTATGGAGCTAAACACCTGAGGTGTTACAGGCTCCCCCAGGTTGAGAGAGCCCATGGTCCCCGCCGGTCGGGTGCCTGGGCGGGAGGAGGACCATGTCGTAGCCGTGGCTAAGCGACATGAACTCCAAGCTCCCAAACCAGATCACCGTGGCCAACGGGAGCGGACATTCGGGGTCAGCCATCCAGAAAAATGGCAGGAAAACGATGTTGGCACGCAGCGTCCCCTACCTGGCGCGCCAACTATCGGTGTTCGGTCTCGCGGGGGTCCTAAGCCAACGAGTGAGTGCTACGTGTCCCTAATCTGGATGGTGATGCAAGGAGAATACACGGGGATTTATCCTAGTTCGGGCAAGAGAAGACCCTACGTCCAGCGGAGAGGGGGAGTATTGTATTTCCTTGGACCGAAGTGCTTGCGTAGGGTTTACAAGCTGTGAGAGAGGGAACCGAGCCCAGGTCTCAAAGGGAAAGTGAGAGTACAAGGAGATTGCTTGAGATGTTGATCTGTGGGTGGTGTGACTTTGCTCGTTTGAGCGTGGCTTCTGGCTTGCGTCTTGCCTTGTCCGTTCGTTTGTCGCCCCCTTTCCTTGTAGAGCCCTGGCCTACCCTTTTATAGGGTAAGAGGAGACCGGGACGCCGGGGTGCCTTGAGGTGAAGTTTTGTCGATCCCTGTGGAGGTGGCTGTAGCGACGTGTCACAGGAATGGTCGACCATCCATGGACACCATGGTGACGTAGGGAATCAGACGGTGAAAAGACCCTGAGTCCTGTGCCACGTCGGCCTTTTCTCCCTGCTGATCGGCGGTGGGTCGAGGCTGGGTCGAGGCCGGGTCGTGGATGGGTCGAGGACGGACGGATAAGGCCGAATCCCCGAGATCATGGGGTACGAACCTTGTCGTATCCTCCCTCGAGTGTGACCGGTGGCAAAATAGTGTGCGGTATGGTGTGTATAGTGACAGGTTTTCACCTCCCATCCCGGGATGGGTGGTAAGAAGTGAGACCTGACAACGGCATTGCTTCCACGTCGGTCACGGCTGTAGCCATAACGGTAGGAGGTAGTAGGTAGTCGTATTAAATACTCTGACTTTTGTCTCAGAGTAGGTGGATAGAATGGGTCGGGTGTTCCGACCCGGGGTCGTGCGAGTCGGAGATTGCCGATAGTCGAGATGCCTTGTCGAACGAGCTTCGTACGAGTCGGGACGCGGTCGAGGTGTCCCGTCGAGGGTGCCTCGTACGAGTCGGAATGTAGTCAAGGCGTCCCGTCGAGCTGGCCTCGTGCGAGTCAGAACGCAGTCGAGGTGTCGCGTGCGCTATCTTTGGCTTTGTTCCGTTTGTGGATAGTGTTTTGTTTTTCTTAATCGTTGATTGTGGGTACCCCTAGTTTGTAGGTACCGACAACTATGAAAAAGAAGATTCTCCATCATATCAAAATACCGGCACATATATGGAGTACTAAATGTAGATGAAATAAAAAACTAATTGCACAGTTTTGTTATACTTTGCGCGACGAACATTTTGAGCCTAATAATCAATATTTGGACAATTTCTATCAAATAAAAACAAAATAGCTACAGTGCTCTACAGTAATCCTGGGTGTGTAAAATTTGGTAACTAAACAAGGCCTACCATTCGTGCCTCAAGTCAGATATTTTTTTTTGTTTTCTTTTCAAATTATTATTATTACATAGTGGCAGTACAGACCGTCACATGGCACAAGTAGGCTAGCATGCCTAAAGCCAGATAATTTTTTTTACATGTGGTCAAAGTGGGACAAAATTGGAACCCTAGGATTGCAATTTTTTGGGATAGAGGGAGTATTTTTATAAAAAAAAACATTGCTCTTTTGGTTTAGATATGCCTCAACTTATGTTAGACCTGTGTTATCGTAGGTCTTTTTCTCGGATTATATTAACCGCGCCTTGTTAAGGTTCTCTCGGGCATAGTTTTCATCACGGAGTGGGTCAACTTCATTTTTTCTGTCTATACACAGTGAAGTCATTCTATAGCGTGCCTTTCCCGGGACACACACACAGGTCACTTTCTTTTGTCGTTAGCAAAGAGCAAGGCCGATGCGTGGACGTTTGAACGGACGATGTTACTAATTGCGTCGCGCAAAGCGTGCAGGCAGAAAAGGTAGATTAATAAGGCCTTGTTTAGATCCTAAAATTTTTGGGGAAAAATTTCTGTAGCACTTTTGTTGTTATTTGGCAAAATTTGTCTAATCATGAACTAGCTAGGCTCAAAAGATTCGTCTCGATATTTACAGATAAACTGTGCAATTAGTTATTTCTGTTATCTACATTTAATGTTCCATGCATGCATCTAAAGATTTAATGTGACGGGTACTGTGCAAAATTTTTTAGGTGTTTTTGGGAACTAAGGCCATGTTTAGTTCCTAAAAATTTTCAAGATTCTCAATCACATCAAATGTTTGGACACATGCATAGAGCATTAAATGTAGACGAAAAAAAACTAATTACACAGTTTGGTAGAAAACCACGAGACGAATCTTTTGAGTCTAATTAGTCCATGATTGGACACTAATTAATAAAAACAAACGAAAGTGCTGCAGTAGCGAAAACCAAAAATTTTGACGAACTAAACACACGTGCAGTGCAGACGAGGCGATCGATCCATCGATGCGACGGCGACGGAGCACACAACATAGTACTCCTCCGTCCCGTAAATGCACATGTTGTTGGGCCTCGTTTAGTTCGGTGAATTGGTCAGAAAAATACTGTATCAGAATTTACGTAGCATTTCGTTTATATTTGGTAAAAATTATCTAAATTTTGACTAACTAGGCTTAAAATGTTCATCTCGCAAAGTACAACAAAACTGTGCAATTAGTTTTTGATTTCATCAACATTTAGTACTCCGTGCATTTGCCAACATTTTGATGTGACAGAAAATCTTCTTTTTGCATAGTAAAAATTGGGAGAGAATTAGGGAACTAAACAAGGCCCTCGTTTAGATTGAAGAAAATTTCAACCCGATGAATAGTACCACTTTCGTCTTATTTGGCAAATATTGTCCAATCATGGACCAACTAGGCTCAAAAGATTCATCTCGTGATTTCCAACTAAACTGTGTAATTAGTTATTTTTTTTACCTACATTTAATACTCCATGCAAGCGGTTAAAAATTGATGTGATGGAGAGAGAGTGAAAAAACTTGGAACTTTGAGGCAAACTAAACAAGGCGAAGGGCTTGGGTCCAGATGAACATAACGTGACATGATGGTTGGATCGATAATCCACTGCACTCGGCAGGAGGGCGCGTCGAATTAATGAACTGTGCCCACGCAAGTCCTGCCAAACCTGGGCACACTTGCATTGGTCGCCCCAGTTTGGCACCCAAAGTCACGAACAACGAACCGGGGGATCGCATGAATCATGGAATAACAATTAGATGGCTAAAGTTTAGTTCGCAAGGATCTAATGCAAATAGGTGAAATAGTTATTGGTTTAACAACCAGCTAAAGTCTTAACTAGTTGTTGTTAGTTCATAAGTCCATACAACTCAACTAGTCGGACCATCGCTGGTCTTAGTTCATCCAAACAAGGGTCACAGCCAGTAGACAACGCATCATGCATGGAAGCTAGAGCCAAACTAAAATTTCAATCACCGACTCACCGTTAACGCATTCACTTCAATTCGTTGATGTAGGCAGAGGCACGCACCGATCCAAACACGCCCGACTCGCCGGATTGGTTGGGCGGCTATCTGTGAGCCTGCGGCTCAGTGACTGACTCTGTGTGTCATCAGCCCACTGGGCACTGCAGGCCAGTGGCCACCATCAGCGTCGCGTCGGTGGCGCCGCGCTGCGCGAGATCTGGGTGATGGTACGTCGCCGCTCACCATCGGTCTGCAGCAAGTCCACGCCCCCGTCGCCATCCATCGTGGACGTGGGGCGCGCTGCGCGCACGACACACGACAGGCCGCCGCCATCGCCGCACCCATCGGCCGGCCGGCGTTTCGTTGACGCTAGTCTTGTCAACCAAGCTCTGCAACAGTGCAAGCAAGCACCCAAAAAAAAAATTTCCGGCCGCGTCACGTGCGAGGGACGGAGTACGTAGTAACTGTAGCCCTGTGTGTTGACTTTGACGACCTGCAGGACACCGGAACACTGGAACAGGACCTGCTGTGTACGAGTAAGTACAGTAGCACTATACAGTACTACAGTTATTGTTTAAGAAAAGTGCATGTTTGGATTATTATTATACTACTAGACAGTTTATGTTATATAGACATACAAATACTCGAACAGAAACATGCATGAGAAGCCTACTAAGGTTTTGTTTAGATCCGAAATATTTTGAAGAAAAATTCTTGTAGCACTTTCGTTGTTGTTTGGCAAAATTTATCTAACCATGAATTAAATAGGCTCAAAAGATTCATCTCGACATTTACAGACAAACTGTACAATTAGTTTTTTTACCTACATTTAATGTTTCATGCATGTGTCCAAAGATTCGATGTGACGGGTACTATGCAAAAAAAATTGACTCTTTTTGGAACTAAACAGGGCCTAAGGTGGCGTTTGAATGCGAGGACGAGGAGGGACAGGATGGGATGGCACCAGGACGACAGCTGTTTGGTTCGGAGGCAATCGGGGGCGAGGACGTCCTACGAGCGAATATTCGCCTAGGACCCGGGCTCGCTTCGCCCCCAGAAAAACCGTGGACAAGGGCATCCTCGGTGGGATGAGTCACAAGTGCCGCACGCGCGCATGAGAAGAATGAGAAGAGGAGCCGGGGTTCGCCGCAGTTGAGGAAGAAGGAAGAAGTACGAACTCACCGGAGTTGCCTGAGTCGAGGAAGAAGGGGCTCACGGCCATGGGAGCACGAGCTCCGCCCCGTGGCGTCATCGTGCTCGGACCTGGCGGGCACCGCCCCCTAAAAGGTCCAAATGGCTAGAGGGGGGTGAATAGCGTATTTAAAAATCTACAAGCTCCACTAAACAACCATGTTAGTATAAAAGATGGCTAAGCTAATTCTAGTACTAGCTCAACTACACTATACAAGCCACCTATACAATTCTAGAGAAACAAGGCTATGATCTCTAATACACACCAACAAGACTAAGTCACTAAGCTACTTACTCCTATGTGATAAATGCTACACTAAGCAACCTACACTAGGACTAGTACAAGAAAGTAAAGAAAAAGTGATTTGATTCTTTTACCAATGATGTAGAGTAGTAATGCACTCGAAGAATCAATCACAATGATCAACCACAAGAGAAATCCTCGGCAAAGAAATGACACAAGATTTTTACCAAGGTTCACTTACTTCCCGGCAAGCTACTCCTCGTTGTGGCGATGCACCCACTTGTCGGTTCGCGAGCTAATCGACTATCAAGAGTTGAGCCCTCGGCGGGCGCCGCACAACCGCACACAAGATGGGGATCCTCCAAGTCACGAGTTTCACTAGAGTATCCAATTTGCGAACTCCCGCGGGGAAGGATCAAGAACCCTTTACAACACTTGGTGAGGGCTCCAACAATCTTCAATTGTGAGCTCAATCACCTCCGCTGCTCCAAGCCGTCTACCGTGTCAGGAAACACGGAAAAGTAACAAGAAATCCGCAACAACTCGAAGATCAAGTGCCTCTAGAATGCAACTCTCAAGCAATGCACTTGAATCTCACTCAATCTCACTCAAGATGTGCAATCAAACAAAGAGATGAGTGGAGGGGTTATTCTCTAGCTCAAAGGATGTCTCTAGGTCTCAAAATGTGCAAGAGTTCCCCTCAAATCCCGGACAACTTCTATTTATAGCGAAGGGGTACGCAGCTAGCCGTTACCGGATGACACAGTTCAAAACGTGCTGACCGGACACTCCGGTCAGGGTGACCGGACATGCTCCAGCATTTGACCGGACGCGCTGCACCTGGCGTCCGGTCGAAGTCCAGTAAGCTCCCACCACGACCAGATGCGTCCGGTCGGCTCTACGACTGGCTCTGCCCCTCTAGGTGCCTGACCGGACGCTTCGGTCCCGTGATGGACCGGACGCGCCGGTTGCAAACCCTAGCACCCGCGCCTGACAGCTGCTGAGAACTGACCGAACGTGTCCGGTGCAGCGTCCGGTCACCACAGTGACCACCGTTCGCCTTCGTTTCTTTTTCGACTTCCAGCGCAGTAGAAAATAGGCGTTTCACTTCCCAAAAAGCGCCGAATCCCGCCTCGCAAGCTTGGCGGGAGAGAGAGAGAGAGGAACCCAAACCCCTCTCTACCGCTTAAACTCCACCGTCTTCGCAAATGTGCTAACACCATCAAGTGTACACCACCATGTGCATGTGTGTTAGTATTTCACAAACATGTTTCACGGTGTTATGTTAGCTCTCTACTAGATCCTAATCCATATGCTCAAGACATTGATCTAGTGACACTTGATTCCCGAGCTAACCGTGATTGCCCCTCTTGATAGTCGGCTATGTATCCTAAACCCGGTCAATCACTTCTCTACTCATCTTAGACCGGCAAAAGGAAAACCCTATGGTTATACCTTTGCCTTGTGCTCTTAGATCCTTCTCCTCCACTTGATCATCATGTCCTTCATTTTATGGGCATCTCCACCATGATCATCATTTCATGTTCATGCACCATCTCTTTGTGATCTTGTGGCCACCACTCCTTGCCACATACATCTTCCTCACATGTGTTGCTTATGCCTAACTCAAAACACTTAACACATGGCATTAGCAACTTGGTGTCATTAATTACCAAAACCAAATTTGAGCTTTCAATCTGCCCCTTTTTGGTAATTGATGACAACCATCACAAAGATATGAAATAAAATCAATTTTCAATTTCGATAGTATTAGCTCCCCCTACATATGTGCTTCCATGAGTTGGGTTCAATTGTGCACATATGTATGGATTTGAATTTTGAGAGAGTTAATACTATCAAATTGATGCTAAGGTATATAGAATGGACCATTGAAGCGTGATACCAATCGGAGTTGCCTTTTTATACCATCCTCAGCATCAATGTATCTAGACACCACTTGTAATTCATCACTTGTAAAGATCACAAACACTAAAGTACCCCGTGAGATCAACATTATAAGTAAAGGTGTCTAGATACCACTTGTAAAGCTACTCTCAACAAATCATCATTCAAGTTCTATTTCTAGCAATCACCATACAAACATGATCATGAATTTAAGCTTTGCAATGCAACAATTCATCATGTTAATGCACATACAAATGCAATAAATAATTCATGAGCTTGCTCCCCCTACTCGTGTGCTCAATTTTAATTGATCCCTTTCCAAAGTCATACTCTCCCCCTTACAGTATCTTTCTCCTCCTTTGCAACTTAACTTTTTATCTCTTTGTGACTTTTCTATCTTTGTGACTTTTCTCTCCCATTTTGTCAACAATCACTAAAAAGGTGCTAATTTTAGTGAGAGTTAAGTCAATCAATATAAGGGAGTCCAAATTATGGTTCAATCTAAATTACTTGCCTAGAATATGTAATTCGGTTTGATCCAAGGACAAGCTTCTTCACACCTCATAAAGTATAAGGGTTATCTTGGCCATGTTGAATTACACATCATGAGCTCATTTTCTAGATTCAACACTAGGTTTGCAAGCCCACAAACATGTCATATGCTACCACTAGATCAATCAAACATAGAAGCAATAGTGATACCATATATACATTAAACTCATTTGATTTTCATGAATGAGCCTATTTGTCATGCAAATATGTCTAAATGTTCTAAATATGTCCTTAACAAAGTATGGATGATATGTCAAACAACTTTACCTTGCTATGTCGGAGGAGAGTCATGTCATATAAGAATGTGGGGGTGCACTCATTTCAAGTTGGAGATGTCAAGTATGTTCAATTCATTCTTCAACTTGTAAAATCTCTTCTCATCAAGTGGCTTTGTGAACATGTCAGCTAGTTGATCTTCGGTGCCAATGCTCTCAATGCTAATATCACCCTTTTGTTGATGGTCTCTTATGAAGTGATGCCTTATGTCAATGTGCTTCGTTCTTGAATGTTGAACCGGATTTTGAGTCATCTTGATAGCACTTTCATTGTCACAAAATAATGGCACATTCTTGAATTTGATTCCAAAGTCATTCAAGGTTGCTTTCATCCAAAGCAATTGTGCACAACAACTACCGGCACTAATGTATTCGGCCTTGGCAGTAGATAGTGCAACACTATTTTGTTTCTTTGATGACCATGAAACAAGAGACCTTCCAAGCAATTGACAAGTACCACTTGTGCTCATTCTATCAATCTTGCATCCACCATAGTCGAAGTCCGAATATCCAATCAACTCAAAATTAGACCCTTTTGGAAACCATAATCCAACATCATGAGTGCCCTTAAGATATCTCAATATTCTCTTGGTTGCTTTCAAGTGGCTTTCTCTAGGTGAAGCTTGATATCTTGCACACTTGCACACACTAAACTTCATATCCGACCTAGAAGCGGTGACATAGAGCAAACTTCTAATCATAGACCGGTATTGCTTTTGATCTACCATGTTGCCACTAGCATCAACACCCAATTGATCATTTATGCCCATTGGTGTACTCATTGGCTTAGCATCTTGCAATCTAAACTTCTTGATCATGTCCTTGATGTACTTGCTTTGACTTACAAAGGTGTTATTCTTTATTTGCTTGATTTGAAGTCCAAGGAAGTAACTAAGCTCTCCAATCATAGACATCTCAAACTCATTTGCCATCATTTTTCCAAACTCTTCACAAAAGTCTTCGTTATTTGATCCAAAGATAATGTCATCCACATAGATTTGCAATACAAACAAGTCATTTCCAATTTTCTTGGTGAAGAGAGTGGTGTCAACCTTTTCCATCTTGAACCCTTTAGAGAGAAGAAAGTCCCTCAACCTCTCATACCATGCTTTAGGTGCTTGCTTCAAACCATACAATGCCTTCTTGAGCTTGTAAACATGGTTGGGCTTCTTGTCATCTTCAAAACCGGGAGGTTGCTCAACATAAACTTCTTCATTGATGTAGCCATTGAGAAATGCACTTTTGACATCCATTTGATAGAGCTTGATGTTGTGTGCACAAGCATATGCTAATAAGATTCTAATTGCCTCCAATCTTGCAACCGGTGCATATGTTTCTCCAAAGTCAAGACCTTCAACTTGAGTGTAACCTTTAGCTACCAATCTTGCTTTGTTTCTCACAACTACACCATCTTGATCTTGCTTGTTTCTAAAGATCCACTTAGTACCAATCACATTGTAGTTCTTTGGCCTCTCAACAAGCTTCCAAACTTGATTTCTAGTGAAGTTGTTTAGCTCTCATGCATGGCATTTACCCAATCAGAATCTTTCAATGCATCTTCTATTTTCTTAGGTTCTTCAAGTGACACAAATGAGTAGTGCTCACAAAAGGATACTAATCTTGATCTAGTTTGAACACCACTTTGAATTCCATCAATGATTTGATCCAATGGATGATCTCTTGCAATATTGGTAGGTTGGAGTATTGGGAGTTGGTTGCTTTCACTAGCATGATCTTGATCTTGCAATTCATCATGAGAACCACTACAGCTTACTTGATTTGTATCAATTTGCACACTTTGGTTGATCGCATGAGTATCATCATCATCATCATCAACTTGCCTTGGCCTAACATCACCAATATCCATGTTCTTCATTGCATTTGATAATTGATCTCCTCTCACATCATCAAGGTTTTGAGCTTCATTTTGAGACCCTTGGGTTTCATCAAACTCAACATCATGAACTTCTTCTAAGGTGCCATTAGTGAGATTCCAAACTCTATATGCCTTGCTTGTGGTAGAATAACCAAGTAAGAATCCTTCATCACATTTCTTTTCAAACTTGCTCAATCTAGTGCCTTTCTTGAGAATATAGCATTTGCAACCAAACACTCTAAAGTATGCAATGTTGGGCTTTCTTCCATTTAATAGCTCATATGGTGTCTTTCCAAGCTTCCCATGGCAATAGAGACGGTTGCTACAATAGCAAGCCATGTTGATGGCTTCACTCCAAAATGAATGACTCACATTGTATTCACTAAGCATTGATCTAGCCATATCAATCAAGGTTCTATTTTTCCTTTCAACTACACCATTAGATTAAGGAGTGTATGTTGGTGAGAATTGATATCTAATACCAAGATCATCACACAAATCTTCCATTCTCGTGTTCTTGAACTCACTACATTGTCACTTCTAATCTTCTTGATAGTTCTCTCAAACTCATTTTGCACTCTCTTGACAAAAGATTTGAATAAATCATAAACATCACTCTTGTCATAAAGAAATAACACCCAAGTGTATCTAGTGTAATCATCCACTATCACAAAACCATACTTGTTGCCACCAATGCTAGTGTATGTTGTTGGTCCAAACAAGTACATGTGCAATAACTTAAATGTCTTTGATGTGCTCATTTCACTCTTACTTGGATGTGCATTTCCAACTTTTTTGCCGGCTTGACAAGCACTATAAGGTTTATCCTTCTCAAAGGTGACATCTTTCAAGCCTCTAACTAAGTCATGCCTCAAAAGTTTGTTCAATTGTTTCATTCCAACATGACCAAGCCTTCTATGCCATAACCAGCCCATACAAGATTTGCTAAGCAAGCATGATGTCAATTGTGACTCACTATCATTGAAGTCAACCAAGTATAAGCTACCATGTCTAAATCCTTTGAATATTAAATTTGATCCATCAACACTAATGACTTCAACATCATTACTACCAAATATGCACTTAAAGACAAGATCACAAAGTTGTGCTACCGACAAAAGATTGAAATCCAAGCTCTTAACTAGCAATACATTAGATATGCTCATGTCATTTGAGATAGCAATTTTACCAAGCCCCTTGACCTTGCCTTTCTTATTGTTGCCGAAAGTGATAGCATCAAAGTCACTATTTTGACTTGTATCAATTGATTTGAACATACAAGAATCTCCGGTCATATGTTGAGTGCACCCACTATCAAGCACACAATGCCTTCCTCCGGCTTTATAATTGACCTACAAGACAAGATCAATTCTTTTTAGGTACCCAAACTTGTTTGGGTCCTCTAAGGTTAGTGACCAAGCTCTTTGGTACCCAAATGACTTTCTTCTTTGAGCCCATCCATGGTGTACCAATGAACTTAGCGTGAACACCATTTGTACCATTGGTAAGTATATAGAAGGAATCAAACTTAATTGAGGATACATTAGCATTGGATTTCTTGTCCATGCAATGTTGCTCTATGTGACCAACTTGCTTGTAACTTTTGCAATAGCTACTATTGTTCTTCACAAAACAAGTCTTGTGAGGAGCAAAAGTGGCCTTACCTTTCTTAGGGTTATAGCACAATCCCTCTTTGTAGAGAGAACCTCTTTGGCTACCCAAGCATATAAGCAAGCGGTCCTCACCACCATAGCCTTAGCTAAGGTGTGATTGAGCTCATTTACCTCCTTCTTGAGATTTTCATTCTCAACTATAAGTGTGGAATCACAAGTGAAACCGTCACTACTAGAAGAGGATGATGTAGATGAGCTATATGAAGGGTTAGTGGGAGCAACAACCATAGGCTTATGAAAAGATTCATCAATTATATCACATGATATGCCTATGTTGCAAGTTTTAGCTTTCTCAACATTAGTTGGCATATTTTCACATTTTTCAACTAGAGAGGAATGAGCTTCTTCAAGCTTAGTGTGAGACTTTTGAAGCTTCTTATGGTCTACCTTTAGACTCTCATAAGATGCTCTAAGCTCATCAAGTTTTTGCATAAGGTTTTTCTTTTCCTTAAGCAAACCCTTGCACTCCTTTCTAGATTCTTTAAAATATTGAGTGCAATCTTTTAGCATAGTGATTAGTTCATCTTTAGTGAATTCATCTTCATCACTATCACTAGCACTATCATGATCACTCTCTTCATCGGATGATACCTTAGCGGCCTTAGCCATGAAGCCCGATGGAGTGTCAAAGAGGGAGACTTTCTCTTGGATGGTAATGCTAGCATGTCCCTTCTTCTTACTCTTGTTGTCATCCTCATCATCACTTGAGAAATCATCACTATCCCATGTAGCAACATGAGAATCATTCTTCTTCTTATGAGAGCTCTCCTTTTCTTGCTTCTTCTTTTGCTTCTTCCTCTCCTTCTCGATAATATCTTCATCATCACTATCATAAGGACACTTTGCAATGAGATGGTCCTTGCTATGGTATCTAAAGCATCCCATGGTATGCTTATTCTTCTTGGATGAGTTCTTCCTCCTTGCACGATAGCCTTTCTTCTTCATGAATTTGCCAAATTGCTTGACAAAGAGAGTCATCTTCTCATCAATGTTATTACTATCACAAGAGCTTGAGTCTTCATCACTTGATGATTCAATCTTGGACTTGCCCTTAGATGTGGTGGCTTTGAATGCCACACTCTTCTTCTTTTCATCATCTTTCTTCTCATTTTTCTTCTTCTTCTTCTTGACCAACTCATCCTTCTCATCATCTTCTCTATATGAATCATTGGTCATCACCTCTTGAAATATTTGTTGAGGAGTTGAATCCTTCAAAGTAGTCCTTACTAGCAGGTGATCAATGTATCAAACCTCTTGGGCAAGCTTCTCAAGAACTTCATAGAGAATTGATTGTCCTTGACCTCCTCACCAAGTGCCTTGAGCTCATTGATAATGACTTGCAACCGATGAAACATTTCTGGTACACTCTCATCATCTTGCATCTTAAAGCTTGAGATTTTTTCTTGTAAGATATATGCTTTAGCGGTCTTTGTGCCTTCGGTGCCCTCAAATGTTTCTTCAAGCTTGTCCCAAGCATCATGAGCAATTTTAATGTTCTTCACTTGCTTAAATATCTTGTCATCTAGTGCCTCATAAAGAGCACTAATGGCAATGTCATTGCAATGGAGCTTCTTCTCTTCCACCGGTGTAGGTGCTTCCGGATTATCAACCTCAAATTTTATTTCGGTGACCTTCCACACTTCTCTATTGATTGACTTGAGGTGTGTGGTCATCTTAACCTTCCAATATGCATAATTTGTGCCATCAAAGTGAGGTGCCTTCTTGGTGTTGTTGATGTGCAAACTTAATTGAGCCATTTCTTCTTCACCGTAGGTTGTTAAGCCTCAAATAAACGGTGCCTCAGCTCCGATACCACTTGAAAGGTTCAAATGGCTAGAGGGGGGTGAATAGCCTATTTAAAAATCTACAAGCTTTACTAAACAAACAACCACGTTAGTATAAAAGATGGCTAAGCTAATTCTAGCACTAGCTCAACTACACTATGCAAGCCACCTATACAATTCTAGAGAAACAAGACTATGATCTCTAATACACACCAACAAGACTAAGTCACTAAGCTACTTACTCCTATGTGATAAAGGCTACACTAAGCAACCTACACTAGGACTAGTATAAGAAAGTAAAGAGCAAGTGACTTGATTCTTTTACCAACGATGTAGAGTAGTAATGCACTCGAAGAATCAATCACAATGATCAACCACAAGAGAAATCCTCGACAAAGAAATGACACAAGATTTTTACCGAGGTTCACTTGCTTCTCGGCAAGCTACTCCTCGTTGTGGCGATGCACCCACTTGTCGGTTCGTGAGCTAATCGACTATCAAGAGTCGAGCCCTCAGCGGGCACCGCACAACCGCACACAAGATGGGGTCCTTCAAGCCACGAGCTTCACTAGAGTATCCAATTTGCAAACTCCCGCGGGGAAGGATCAAGAACCCCTTACAACACTTGGTGAGGGCTCCAATAATCTTAAATTGTGAGCTCAATCACCTCCGCTGCTCCAAGCCATCTACCATGTCGGGAAACACGGAAGAGTAATAAGAAATCCGCAGCAACTCGAAGATCAAGTGCCTCTAGAATGCAACTCTCAAGCAATGCACTTGAATCTCACTCAATCTCACTTAAGATGTGCAATCAAACAAAGAGATGAGTGGAGGGGTTGTTCTCTAGCTCAAAGGATATCTCTAGGTCTCAAAATATGCAAGAGTTCCCCTCAAACCCTAGACAACTTCTATTTATAGCGAAGGGGTACGCAGCTAGCCGTTACTGGACGACACAGTTCAAAACGTGCTGACCGAACGCGTCCGGTCACTATAGGACAAGCGTGAACAGTGCGCGTCAGAAGTTATCGTTGCCGTGACCGGACGCGCTCTAGCGTTTAACCGGACACGCTACACCTGGCGTTCGGTCGGAGTCTAGTAAGCTCCCACCGTGACCGGACGTGTCCGATCGCACGTGACCGGACGCACCGCGCGTCCGGTCGGCTCTACGACCGGCTCTGCCCCTCTAGGTGCCTGACCGGACGCTTCGGTCCCGTGATGGACCGGATGCGCCGGTTGTAAACCCTAGCACCCACGCCTGACAGCTGCTGGGAACTGACCGGACGCGTCTGGTCAAACCGTGACCGTGTCCGGTGCAGCGTCCGGTCACCACAGTGACCACCATTCGCCTTCGTTTCTTTTTCGACTTCCGGCGCGGTAGAAAATAGGTGTTTCACTTACCCAAAAAGCGCCGAATCCCGCCTCGCAAGCTCGGCGGGAGAGAGAGGAACCCAAACCCCTCTCTACCGCTTAAACTCCACCGTCTTCGCAAATGTGCTAACACCATCAAGTGTACACCACCATGTGCATGTGTGTTAGCATTTCACAACATTTTTCACGGCGTTATGTTAGCTCTCTACTAGATCCTAATGCATATGCTCAAGACATTGATCTAGTGACACTTGATTCCCGAGCTAACCGTGATTGCCCCTCTTGATAGTCGGCTATGTATCCTAAACCCAGTCAATCACTTCTCTACTCATCTTAGACCGACAAAAGGAAAACCCTATGGTTATACCTTTGCCTTGCGCTCTTAGATCCTTCTCCTCCACTTGATCATCATGTCCTTCATTTTATGTGCATCTCCACCATGATCATCATTTCATGTCCATGCACCATCTCTTTGTGATCCTGTGGCCACTACTCCTTGCCACATACACCTTCCTCACATGTGTTGCTTATGCCTAACTCAAAACACTTAACACATGACATTAGCAACTTAGTGTCATTAATTACCAAAACCAAACTTGGGCTTTCACCCCCGGCTTGCGACCATGGGAGCACGAGCTCCGCGCCTCTCGCCGTCATGCTCGACCCCGGCGAGCCGCGCGGGGTCCTAGGCTCGAGCTCTGGGGCCGGCCCTGCCACCACCATGGAGGAGGCGCCGGGCGGCGCGTGGCCAGGCTCACCGGTGGGGTGGCGCGCAGTCCAGGTCACTTCCTCGGGGCAACAGCGGCGGAGGCGGGTTGTGCCGTGTTTGCTGACGGAGCCGCCACGGACGCACCTGTTTCGAGCGGCTGTTGGGGACGGGAAGATAGAGAGGGGGGGAAGAAAAATAAAAAAAGAAAAAAATGGCAATGGGCCTCATTTGTCAGCGGCTCATCCCAATTTTTATGTGTCCGAACCAAACATAAAATGGATTTATCCCCTCTCTCGTCAACAAAAACAAAAAATGGATTCATCCCATCCCACAAACTAGAGTTAGGACCATCCCACTCCACCTCGTCTCCCAACCAAAGGCTACCTAAGGGATCATTCGGTCATGGTGATTCTCGGCTGGATTTATTCTTGGCGAACCTTTGCTATATATAAAATAAGAAGCAATCCTTGTGGGAATGGTTCGTGGCCACCAAACCCTACGAACCGAACGTGCCATAAGGCTTGAGAGTCTTTGGTATGGGTCCTTTTGCCCTCTACTTGGACTGCATGCTAACGGTAAGGTACTACGGGCGTTCGTAGCGACAACTCGTAGCGAATAGTCGTCGGGACAAACACAAACGCGAGGGGTGCAGGTAGTATAACCAGGGGCTGGTTTAGTTCTGAAAAATTTGGCAAAATGGCACTGTAACGTTTTTCGTTATTATTTAGCAAATATTATCCAATCATGGTCTAATTAGGTTTAAAAGATTCGTCTCGTTCATTTCATCTAAACTGTGTAATTAGTTTTATTTTTTATCTATATTTAATACTTCATGCATGTGTCCAAAGATTTGATTTGACGGGGAATCTGAAAAATTTTGCAAAATTTTCTAGGGACTAAACTGGATCCAGGTGACGGACGGAATGAGCAGTGAGCGAGAGCGAACAACTCGTCTCTCGAGGGCCGGGCCGGCCGTACGAGGCCGCCACCATTGCCGGTCGGTCCAACGCCCGCCGTCTCGACTCTCGAGCTAGGCCGCGTACGGCCGTCGGGCGAATGCCGCATTAAAACCCAACAAGCCGGACATGCTTCTCGCCCAGGAGCACCGGCCACGTCGTCCGAATTGTTTTCTGCCGTCCGATCCTCCATCGTGTGGCCGAGATCGTTTGAATCCGCTTCCGTTACAATTCGCTTATTGCAGCTCTTCGTCGCTCTCAGTTGCTTGTGCTACCTTCCGCTGCTCCTCGTGTGAATACGGTCCAACAAATATATACTGCGGCTTCTGATTCTCCTTCACGAACTTTCTCTCCCCCTCTCCTCTCTCTCTCCCGTACGCTCCCCCTCTCCCGACGCGACATGGGCGACGGCGCGGGCCGATCTCGGCGGTGCCCCGGCCCTCGGCGCGGCGGCGCCCCACCCCTCCTCTTTCTCCTCCTCCTCCTCCTCCTCCTCCTCCTCCTCGTCCTCCTCTTTCCTCCTCCTCCACGCCCCTTCCTCCTCGCGCAGCAAGGCGGGGGGGACGACGGCCCCTGCCGGGTGTCGCGCCGGTGCAGCGGGTCGCAGCGGCGCCACGCGTCGCCCGCTGCGATGGCCGTCCTCGGCCATGGGGTGCGAGCTGCCTCCTCTGTTGGCCGCTGGCGCTGTCCCACGGGGTGGTGTCCTTCCTCCTGTCATCCACGAAACCCTAGCTGCCTGGACGGCCGGGAGATTTTGTGGGCGACGTCGATCCTGGCGCGGCGGCCCTCGGTGGGCGGTAGCCGGCCATGGCAGCCCCCAGTGGAGACGCCCCAGCCCCGCCGGCGACCTGCAAGCCCCAGCGGCAGCCTAGACGCTAGCGCACGTCGGATTTGATGCTCCTTGGCTCCGAAGCCCAGGTGAGTTCGCAGTCCTCTTCTCTTCCTCCTTAGGCGTTGCAGCCCACCCCTCTGGCCTTCTCGAGCAGCCGTACGAAATTCGAACTATAGCTATAGATTGTATTGTTTTTTTTGGGAACTAATAGATTGTCTTGGTTTCAGAAAGGGAAGAGACAACAGAAACTTATGGTACATTTGGGACGAGACGGTCCCTCTGGCTTCTTCATCTTTTTGTTAAAAACGTGTGCTATCTGCTATGCTTGTTGCTTTGTGCTGCTGCCTTCGTACTGCCTGCAGTTTAGGTGCTCGATTAAATGCCTATTCATGTTGTCATCCCATTTCATGCCAATTTAGGTGTCTGCTCAGAGCTATATTGGAGCGCCTTTGCAAGACTCTTACCTGACTTCATGACATCGGCGCATTCCTGGATCTTATCCTGTGTCGTATTGATAGTCACAGAATATATTTGTTGCTACTGCACTTGATGCCTGTTTTTAGGCATGTAAACTAAATATAGGATGCGTCACATATTCATGTGCAGAATTTCATTTACCAATATTTTTTTTTAATCTCGTAGCGTATGCCTGGAAGCTTTTGCTCAGAGTGATTAAATTCAGTCAGTGACATTGTTTGACCTTTAATATTGAGCCTCGCCGTTTCTTCTTATTCATAGTGTACCACGCCTACGCTTGTATGCTGCATGGAATTTTTTCCCTCTTCAAACTAATGGTGGTTATTGTTCTATGTAGCTGAATAAACATATTGTCATGTACTGAATATCTCCAGTAGTGACATATTGGGTGTTCTAGCACAGCGGCGGCTTGTGACGTCGGCATCTTAATTTTTCCTTTTGACTTAACTCTGCCTTCACCGCTCAAATTTTATTCTTATAGTAGCTGCTATGTTTTGTATGTCGGCTATCCTAGCTTTGTCCAGGTTCCGGTCATTGTTATACTAGCTTATATCTTGTTTGCACGAAATTTGAAGATATTTTTGATGTTGATCGTTGTATATGTTATTTGAAGGATTATTTAGGTACATAGGAATTTAAGATGCTCTGAGGCAGGTGATGATTTGTTCGAACTTCTTTGTTTCTTACCTTTTACTCTAATAAAAATTCAATTTGTGAGCTCTAAGCTTGATGGAGATATTATATGTTATGCTCTTCCTTCTTTTGGCCAACTTTGGTTTCGCAAAGCGCTTCACAGCCTGCATTCCTGAATTGCACCTAAATTTACTACCTGGTTTACCAATGTAGGCGCTTACCGTTTTAGGACAAATATTTGTACGTAGACATTAATGGCAACCAGCACATCAAAAAAAAGGACAATGAGGATTACAACCACTTCGATTTGTTTCCTACTTAGAGTTCTTGCTTGGCACCTTGTATTCCTGGAATGCAACTTTATTTTGATTGTTCACCGTTCATAAATTGCCTTGCTGGTTTCCCAATGTAGGTGCTCACCGTTTGAAAACAAATATTTGTAGGCGCACATGGATGACAAGCAATACAACAAAACAAAGTAACAAGGATTTCAACCAGGTTGAACTAAGAGTTAACCTTCCTTTGCCTCTGCAGAGATTAGGTAAATGCTAATGTCACTTATTTGCTTTTGTTTGGATTCTGCGAGCTAAGAGATAACACAATGAACTTTCTGCCAAGGTGAGTACTCTGATTTTAAATGATGGGCTCATTGCTATGCCATCCTGGACTTGACACACGAATGGTAAAATTTTGTAGTCAATGGTTCACTACTGCTCAGGCAAAAAGATGATGTAGGACCCCCTCCCTCCCTCAGTCCCTCTTCCTCCCTCTCTCTACCCACTACTACTTCGTTGGAATTTCCCATCTTCAGCTACATTACCAATTACTTTAGTATTTTGCCAAATTCAACATGGCTTTACTACGTGCCTGGCCTGCAGTGCTATTTGCATGTGGTGCTATATCGACGTATGACTTCCAAAACCATATGTTAGATGCTGCATTGCATTCGACACATACGCCTCATATGTTATAGAAATCCTATTTACAGATATATACTTCAATGCAAGCAGGCAGTAAAAAAAAGAGGTTAGAAGTGTGTTTTTTTTGTTCCAATGTCCAGAACACAAACTGCATCATACTGAGCATAGTACCAATAGATTCCTCTGTCCAGGGTGAAAAAAATGAAGTTGTTATACTGCCTACTTTTCATTTATAGATTCCTATTAGCTTTTGGCCTCCACAACTTTTACAGAATCATCTGTAATTGGATTGTCTTATTGCTTTTGTTTGGATTCTACGAGCTAAGAGATAACACGATGAACTTTCTGCCAACGTGAGTACTCTGATTTTAAATGATGGGTTCATTGCTATGCCATCCTGGACTTCACACACGAATGGTAAAATTTTGTAGTCAATGGTTCACTACTGCTCAGGCAAAAGCATGATGTAGGACCCCCTCCCTCCCTCAGTCCCTCTTCCTCCCTCTGTCTACCCACTACTACTTCGTTGGAATTTCCCATCTTCAGCTACATTACCAATTACTTTAGTATTTTGCTAAATTTAACATGGTTTTACTACATGGCCTGGCCTGCAGTGCTATTTGCATGTGGTGCTAAATCGACGTCTGACTGTCAAAAACATATGTTAGATGCTGCATTGCATTCGACACGTACGCCTCATATGTAACTACGTACAAGCATTAGGAATCCTATTTACAGATATATATGCTTCAATATAGGCAGGCAGTAAAAAAATGAGGTTTAGAAGTGTGTTTTTTGGTGCCGATGTCCGGAACAGGAACTGCATCATACTAAGCAGAGTAGCAATAGACTCCTCTGTCCAGGGTGAAAAAAATGAGGTTGTTATGCTGCCTACTTTTCATTTGTAGATTCCTATTACCTTTTGGCCTCCACAACTTTTATAGAATCATCTGTAATTGGATTCTCTTATACTCATTTCTATTGTCACTCCATTTATAAGTTGCCTTAGCGATTCTACAGAACATTGGACCCAATACTTTTATGTATCTCAAACATTCCTGTTGTCACCCTCTATTTTTTTTTGTTTTTGGTGTTCTACTACATGCAAAATGTAGTTCATGCATTTATGCCATACACTTGGAGATTTTGTGGGATGGAATAAAAACACCACGAAGTTTTGCAATGCCTCGATCCACGGTAGATAAAAAATAACGGATTTTGGGCTGTATTGCTGCCACCAAGGGCTACAACAATAAACATGACTTGACCCATGATAGAAAAAAATTAACGAATTCTTCAGTTTTCTTTTCCTCTCCATTTTCTTTAAAGATGCTAGACTTTGCTTCCTTATTATTTTTTTGGGCACAACAGTTGGAATGGAATTTAGGGGTGCATCCTGCAACTTGTGTTCCCTATATTTTTTTCCTGTGCTCTATATTTCCGTATGGTGAACATATTATTTTTTAAATAATTCCTAGGATGTTATTTGACCTTCTAATCTTGGGGTTGGGGGCGAAGGCACCATGGCTGTCAGTGAAAGCCTGAAGCTGTTTGCTGGTTACCCTCTACAGCTCATCAAAGCCAAATTCATAGCCTCTGGTAATTATGATTTCCGTGTGATTCGTGCAGCTTATCAGACAACATATGGGTTTTTTTGGACATAGAAACGATTTCAGGTTTATATCTTAAATCTAAAAAAAAAGATCATGCTTAGCGGAATGGAATTTCAGAGTGCATCCACCAGCTTGGGTTCCCTTTTTTTTTATTGTGCCTATATGGTCACTTCGACAGATGAAAGGAGCCCTTCTTTTGAACAATTCCATCTCCAGCCTTATTTGCATATAACGTGAATTTATTTCTTTTCCGTACCTGTTTGTTCATTGTAGGATGATGGGACATAATATATGTATGGGACAATAAACTGCCTTCTTTTTCAGACATGTTCATTGATGCTTTGATTTTTAGCTGTGAAATTGCAATATCTCAGGTTGCCAACTGCCCCTCAATTTTGGGAGAAAAGAAAACTGACATCTGGGTCCTCATTTTGATTTCTTCTCTGAAATCTTACCCATATAGCAGCTTTGTTTGTATTATATTTATTGATAAATAGATGTGGCACCGCATGAAGAATCTTGTATTCGAGGATCTTGCCTGCTATGCTCATCACTTATTAAGCTGTTCAGAACATCAGCAGAGATAGTTTTTACAAATTCATAATGCACAAAGTTTCCTCAGAAAGTAAAGATCGATAATTTTGGATCCAAGCTAACAAATCTTTCTCGGCCGGATTTGCATGCTCTTTTCACTGCAGAGGATAATACTAGGGAAGATTGCCTTTTCACCAGCCGGACATGCTTCTCGCCCAGGAGCACCGGCCACGTCGTCCGAATTGTTTTCTGCCGTCCGATCCTCCATCGTGTGGCCGAGATCGTTTGAATCCGCTTCCGTTACAATTCGCTTATTGCAGCTCTTCGTCGCTCTCAGTTGCTTGTGCTACCTTCCGCTGCTCCTCGTGTGAATACGGTCCAACAAATATATACTGCGGCTTCTGATTCTCCTTCACGAACTTTCTCTCCCCCTCTCCTCTCTCTCTCCCGTACGCTCCCCCTCTCCCGACGCGACATGGGCGACGGCGCGGGCCGATCTCGGCGGTGCCCGGCCCTCGGCGCGGCGGCGCCCACCCTCCTCTTTCTCCTCCTCCTCCTCCTCCTCCTCCTCCTCCTCCTCGTCCTCCTCTTCCTCCTCCTCCACGCCCCTTCCTCCTCGCGCAGCAAGGCGGGGGGACGACGGCCCCTGCCGGGTGTCGCGCCGGTGCAGCGGGTCGCAGCGGCGCCACGCGTCGCCCGCTGCGATGGCCGTCCTCGGCCATGGGGTGCGAGCTGCCTCCTCTGTTGGCCGCTGGCGCTGTCCCACGGGGTGGTGTCCTTCCTCCTGTCATCCACGAAACCCTAGCTGCCTGGACGGCCGGGAGATTTGTGGGCGACGTCGATCCTGGCGCGGCGGCCCTCGGTGGCGGTAGCCGGCCATGGCAGCCCCCAGTGGAGACGCCCCAGCGCGGCGACCTGCAAGCCCCAGCGGCAGCCTAGACGCTAGCGCACGTCGGATTTGATGCTCCTTGGCTCCGAAGCCCAGGTGAGTTCGCAGTCCTCTTCTCTTCCTCCTTAAGCGTTGCAGCCCACCCCTCTGGCCTTCTCGAGCAGCCGTACGAAATTCGAACTATAGCTATAGATTGTATTGTTTTTTTTGGGAACTAATAGATTGTCTTGGTTTCAGAAAGGGAAGAGACAACAGAAACTTATGGTACATTTGGGACGAGAGGTCCCTCTGGCTTCTTCATCTTTTTGTTAAAAACGTGTGCTATCTGCTATGCTTGTTGCTTTGTGCTGCTGCCTTCGTACTGCCTGCAGTTTAGGTGCTCGATTAAATGCCTATTCATGTTGTCATCCCATTTCATGCCAATTTAGGTGTCTGCTCAGAGCTATATTGGAGCGCCTTTGCAAGACTCTTACCTGACTTCATGACATCGGCGCATTCCTGGATCTTATCCTGTGTCGTATTGATAGTCACAGAATATATTTGTTGCTACTGCACTTGATGCCTGTTTTTAGGCATGTAAACTAAATATAGGATGCGTCACATATTCATGTGCAGAATTTCATTTACCAATATTTTTTTTTAATCTCGTAGCGTATGCCTGGAAGCTTTTGCTCAGAGTGATTAAATTCAGTCAGTGACATTGTTTGACCTTTAATATTGAGCCTCGCCGTTTCTTCTTATTCATAGTGTACCACGCCTACGCTTGTATGCTGCATGGAATTTTTTCCCTCTTCAAACTAATGGTGGTTATTGTTCTATGTAGCTGAATAAACATATTGTCATGTACTGAATATCTCCAGTAGTGACATATTGGGTGTTCTAGCACAGCGGCGGCTTGTGACGTCGGCATCTTAATTTTTCCTTTTGACTTAACTCTGCCTTCACCGCTCAAATTTTATTCTTATAGTAGCTGCTATGTTTTGTATGTCGGCTATCCTAGCTTTGTCCAGGTTCCGGTCATTGTTATACTAGCTTATATCTTGTTTGCACGAAATTTGAAGATATTTTTGATGTTGATCGTTGTATATGTTATTTGAAGGATTATTTAGGTACATAGGAATTTAAGATGCTCTGAGGCAGGTGATGATTTGTTCGAACTTCTTTGTTTCTTACCTTTTACTCTAATAAAAATTCAATTTGTGAGCTCTAAGCTTGATGGAGATATTATATGTTATGCTCTTCCTTCTTTTGGCCAACTTTGGTTTCGCAAAGCGCTTCACAGCCTGCATTCCTGAATTGCACCTAAATTTACTACCTGGTTTACCAATGTAGGCGCTTACCGTTTTAGGACAAATATTTGTACGTAGACATTAATGGCAACCAGCACATCAAAAAAAAGGACAATGAGGATTACAACCACTTCGATTTGTTTCCTACTTAGAGTTCTTGCTTGGCACCTTGTATTCCTGGAATGCAACTTTATTTTGATTGCTCACCATTCATAAATTGCCTTGCTGGTTTCCCAATGTAGGTGCTCACCGTTTGAAAACAAATATTTGTAGGCGCACATGGATGACAAGCAATACAACAAAACAAAGTAACAAGGATTTCAACCAGGTTGAACTAAGAGTTAACCTTCCTTTGCCTCTGCAGAGATTAGGTAAATGCTAATGTCACTTATTTGCTTTTGTTTGGATTCTGCGAGCTAAGAGATAACACAATGAACTTTCTGCCAAGGTGAGTACTCTGATTTTAAATGATGGGCTCATTGCTATGCCATCCTGGACTTGACACACGAATGGTAAAATTTTGTAGTCAATGGTTCACTACTGCTCAGGCAAAAAGATGATGTAGGACCCCCTCCCTCCCTCAGTCCCTCTTCCTCCCTCTCTCTACCCACTACTACTTCGTTGGAATTTCCCATCTTCAGCTACATTACCAATTACTTTAGTATTTTGCCAAATTCAACATGGCTTTACTACGTGCCTGGCCTGCAGTGCTATTTGCATGTGGTGCTATATCGACGTATGACTTCCAAAACCATATGTTAGATGCTGCATTGCATTCGACACATACGCCTCATATGTTATAGAAATCCTATTTACAGATATATACTTCAATGCAAGCAGGCAGTAAAAAAAAGAGGTTAGAAGTGTGTTTTTTTTGTTCCAATGTCCAGAACACAAACTGCATCATACTGAGCATAGTACCAATAGATTCCTCTGTCCAGGGTGAAAAAAATGAAGTTGTTATACTGCCTACTTTTCATTTATAGATTCCTATTAGCTTTTGGCCTCCACAACTTTTACAGAATCATCTGTAATTGGATTGTCTTATTGCTTTTGTTTGGATTCTACGAGCTAAGAGATAACACGATGAACTTTCTGCCAACGTGAGTACTCTGATTTTAAATGATGGGTTCATTGCTATGCCATCCTGGACTTCACACACGAATGGTAAAATTTTGTAGTCAATGGTTCACTACTGCTCAGGCAAAAGCATGATGTAGGACCCCCTCCCTCCCTCAGTCCCTCTTCCTCCCTCTGTCTACCCACTACTACTTCGTTGGAATTTCCCATCTTCAGCTACATTACCAATTACTTTAGTATTTTGCTAAATTTAACATGGTTTTACTACATGGCCTGGCCTGCAGTGCTATTTGCATGTGGTGCTAAATCGACGTCTGACTGTCAAAAACATATGTTAGATGCTGCATTGCATTCGACACGTACGCCTCATATGTAACTACGTACAAGCATTAGGAATCCTATTTACAGATATATATGCTTCAATATAGGCAGGCAGTAAAAAAATGAGGTTTAGAAGTGTGTTTTTTGGTGCCGATGTCCGGAACAGGAACTGCATCATACTAAGCAGAGTAGCAATAGACTCCTCTGTCCAGGGTGAAAAAAATGAGGTTGTTATGCTGCCTACTTTTCATTTGTAGATTCCTATTACCTTTTGGCCTCCACAACTTTTATAGAATCATCTGTAATTGGATTCTCTTATACTCATTTCTATTGTCACTCCATTTATAAGTTGCCTTAGCGATTCTACAGAACATTGGACCCAATACTTTTATGTATCTCAAACATTCCTGTTGTCACCCTCTATTTTTTTTTGTTTTTGGTGTTCTACTACATGCAAAATGTAGTTCATGCATTTATGCCATACACTTGGAGATTTTGTGGGATGGAATAAAAACACCACGAAGTTTTGCAATGCCTCGATCCACGGTAGATAAAAAATAACGGATTTTGGGCTGTATTGCTGCCACCAAGGGCTACAACAATAAACATGACTTGACCCATGATAGAAAAAAATTAACGAATTCTTCAGTTTTCTTTTCCTCTCCATTTTCTTTAAAGATGCTAGACTTTGCTTCCTTATTATTTTTTTGGGCACAACAGTTGGAATGGAATTTAGGGGTGCATCCTGCAACTTGTGTTCCCTATATTTTTTTCCTGTGCTCTATATTTCCGTATGGTGAACATATTATTTTTTAAATAATTCCTAGGATGTTATTTGACCTTCTAATCTTGGGGTTGGGGGCGAAGGCACCATGGCTGTCAGTGAAAGCCTGAAGCTGTTTGCTGGTTACCCTCTACAGCTCATCAAAGCCAAATTCATAGCCTCTGGTAATTATGATTTCCGTGTGATTCGTGCAGCTTATCAGACAACATATGGGTTTTTTTGGACATAGAAACGATTTCAGGTTTATATCTTAAATCTAAAAAAAAAGATCATGCTTAGCGGAATGGAATTTCAGAGTGCATCCACCAGCTTGGGTTCCCTTTTTTTTTATTGTGCCTATATGGTCACTTCGACAGATGAAAGGAGCCCTTCTTTTGAACAATTCCATCTCCAGCCTTATTTGCATATAACGTGAATTTATTTCTTTTCCGTACCTGTTTGTTCATTGTAGGATGATGGGACATAATATATGTATGGGACAATAAACTGCCTTCTTTTTCAGACATGTTCATTGATGCTTTGATTTTTAGCTGTGAAATTGCAATATCTCAGGTTGCCAACTGCCCCTCAATTTTGGGAGAAAAGAAAACTGACATCTGGGTCCTCATTTTGATTTCTTCTCTGAAATCTTACCCATATAGCAGCTTTGTTTGTATTATATTTATTGATAAATAGATGTGGCACCGCATGAAGAATCTTGTATTCGAGGATCTTGCCTGCTATGCTCATCACTTATTAAGCTGTTCAGAACATCAGCAGAGATAGTTTTTACAAATTCATAATGCACAAAGTTTCCTCAGAAAGTAAAGATCGATAATTTTGGATCCAAGCTAACAAATCTTTCTCGGCCGGATTTGCATGCTCTTTTCACTGCAGAGGATAATACTAGGGAAGATTGCCTTCTCTTTGTTAGAGATCGTGTTACCTTGGTACTAACACAATCAGATAAAGTCATGGATTCTCGCCTTCTGAATCTGCAAGTTCACGGCCTTCCCAGGTAACCTACCATGCTGCTGTTTTTTAAAATTAATGCTATTATTATATCCACCAAGTGTTTTTCCGAAACTGCAAGTTGATGCCTGTACGTTTTCATAAAATTCTATGAACAAACTGAAATCTTTATATTTGGTCCAGTGTTTCTTTCTTATTTGTTCTTCATTTTGTAAACCTAAAATGTTACCATCTCTATGAATTGCAGTTTACCTAGGAACATGTTCAGAGTTTACAGCATCATCACAAATGAGGAGCTAATTACATTATATCCTGCTAGACATAGTGTCATATCGTGCTGTAAGATGAATTATATAGAATTAACAAGAGTGAATTAACTATAGTACATACATGAAAATCACCATCTCACTAGCCTTGCTGCTTGACAATTTTTGCCATACCTGTGCTTTTGTATCTTTCATTGCCCAGGAAAAAACACTAACCAACCAAATCAGGCAGTTCATACAAATCTGTTTAGTTTACTATGTTTCCGCTTCCATCGGACGCCAAGAATTGTGGGAGAATGTATAATGCATACTTTCGTCATTACAAAATAATTGCATGTACGTTACTATTTCTGTGCTGTACTATTTGCAAAACTTTTTTTTTGGGAAAACATTATTTGCAGAACATTTTACAAGCATCACAGCCAAATGCACACAACCAAAAAAGACTCCTTATGTCTCGCAACACATTCTCACACTTCTTTACAGTTCAACAACTAAAAAAAGTATTTGATCTTTCCAGGTACAGTTTTGCATCATCATCGTGTATAACATGAACAGATAAGGTCCGAGGAGTCTAAGCCCCAGGCAAAAGGCGGCACCCGTCAGGCCTCCTCAAGTCACAGCCCAAAATAAGTCAGCTTCACAGAGATTTTAATGGACCTGATCATATGTTCCTATAAAGCTACCAAGGGTTCCAGTCCACCCCAACAAAATGTTGTCATATAAAAGAACACCTGGTCCACAGGCAATTGTTTATATAACGCAGCCTATCATAGAGTTACTTATCTATGGATGTGTAAACTGACAAAAAAAACTTACCTGTTCGTTTGTTTAACGTCCGATATAACCCAGACTGATATACTATTGAGGGAACTGATTCTGCTTTCATTGCCTTTTCTACCTTCCCACTCCACGCATTTTCTTCGTATTTAAAATTTCCTGTATCACTGCACACGCGCGCGAAGGCGCGCGCCCTCCACTAGTTGGAATGATGGCCACGGCCTGACGGACACGGGCAGGGACGCCACGTGACCGCGCGTCTGACGAGTCATGGCCTGCTCCACCTCCGCGAGCAAGAACGAGGGACGAGTCATCATGCATCAGTGCCCGTGCGTACCCGGCGGACAAGAGACGACGTACTACACGCAGCCGCACCGCACAGCCTACAACAGTACATGAGGAATGCATGGCACGCTCACTGAAAACAGTTGGAGGCTTGGAGGAGGGAGGGAGACACACGGGAAGGGAGCAGCGACAGACAGACACCCAACCAAGAATGCCTGGCCCCAGCTCGTTTCGACCATCCATTCCTTTCACCCTTTTTTTTTTACCCCTGGCCGGGCCAACGCCACTATAGCTGGCGGCTGGCCGAGTTGCTCTATTCCTAGTGTACGTAGTACCGTAGTTAGTTCTTGCTTGTCGTCCCAGACGGCCAGACTAGGGCCTTGTTTACATGCACCCTAAAATTTTTCACTCTCTCTCCATCACATCAATCTTTGGACACAGTAGTAAATATAGGTAAAAAAATAACTAATTACACAGTTTAGTTGGAAATCACAAGATGAATCTTTTGAGCCTAGTTGGTCCACGATTAGATAATATTTGTCAAATAAGACGAAAGTTGTACTATTCATCGGTTTGAAAGTTTTTACAATCTAAACGTGGCCTAGCTAGTACTGCTGCTGATTCTAGCGCTAGCCAACAGTATATATATGTACTGTAGTTATATCTCGGTACTTTCTAATCTATGCCTAACCCCATAAAGCAAAGACACTTTAGACGACTAACCTTTTTCTATGAGCATTTGGTCATTCAATCATAGCATTGACATCTCTCTAAACTTTTACCATCCAACTAGTGATGGTAGTAGATAGTAGTTTCAAATTCTTACCGGCATGTAGTAGGGGAGTAGTAACTAACTAAATTCTGACCGACACTTGTTTGCCGGTTTGGTCGGGCCTTATATATCCACGTAATTTTTGTAAGAAAAGAAACCCACAAATAGTCTTGGAGCACCGGGAGACGCCGCCAACATCCCTGCTTGCAGTTGCAGCGCGCATCTCAATAAAAAACGAGACCGCAATCTGAACCGCAGGGTGTACATTCTATTCTCTATCAACGGTGGGTATACACACGATCCCTTGTCCACTCGTAAAAAAACAAGTTTTTCCTTCTTACTGTACATTTAGAATTCAAATTCTACTACAGATTTGAAGCCTAGCGTTACTGGACAAGCGCACGATTGTAGTGTGAGTACGGATCGATTCAAGTTTCCATCGTTACATATGTACTACTCCCTCCATCCCAAAATATATATTAAAAAAGGAAAAAGTCTACTTCACCCCCTAACTATGGGGGATGGACTACTTAACCTCCTCAACTATGAAATAATCTATTCTACCCCTTGAACTTTCCAAAACTGGTCAAATTACCCCTAGGCGGTTTTCAGACGACGGGTTGCTACAGTAGCAACGTTTTTTTTACAGTAACAACGGCCTTGCTACAGGACCGTCGGTTTTGTCTTTTCTTTTTTATTTATTTCGGCTGAAACTTTGAAAAATCATAGTAAATCACAGAAAAATCAAAAATGGAAAATTCAATTTTGTTGCACTCCACATGAGTAGAGCTACAGTAACAACGTTTTGCTACAGTACCGGCGGTTTTATCTTTTCTTTTTTATTTATTTCGGCTGAAAATTTGAAAAATCATAGTAAATCACAGAAAAATCAAAAAAAGGAAAATCCAATTTTGTTGGACTCCACATGAGTAGATCTACACCGTGAATATATAATATGGTATGCTTTACTACAAAAAAAATTAGAGTCCAAATTACAAAAAAAAATAGATCAAAATCTACAGCAAAAACTTTGTACTAAAGTATATCATATTATATATTAACTGTGTAGATCTACTTATGTGGAGTCCAACAAAATTGGATTTTTCATTTTATGATTTTTCAAAGATTCAGCCGAAATAAATAAATAAGAAAAACGCAAAACCGACGGCACTATAGCAAACTCGTGGTTATTGTACCAATCCCGCGGTTACGGTAGCAAATCCGCTGTTTCAAAACCGCCTGGGGAGTAATTTGACCGGTTTTAGAAAGTTCAGGGGTAGAATAGACCGTTTCATAGTTGAGGGGGTTCAGTAGTCCACCCCCATAGTTGAGGGGTGAAGTAGACTTTTTCCTATTAAAAAATATTAATATTTATGATACATAATTCATATCATTGGAAAGATCTTTGAATCTAGATTTTTAATAATTTTATTTGGAGATACAATGTTGCACGTATTTTCTACAAATCGAGTCAAACTTATGGCATGAAAACCGAAAATGACAACTCCCTCCGTCTCTTTATATCTGTCGTCATTGGTGTACGTGCCAATTATATACTATAAATGTTAATATTTTTTCATTAATAAATTTATTAGAAAACTAAATTCAAAGATCTTTTCATTGATACTAATTATATACTATAAATATTAATATTTTTTATACATATTTAGGCCCCGTTCGGCTGGGCTGATAAGCCGGCTGAAAAACACTGTTAGCAGATTTGTTGTGAGAGAAAAATACTGTTCCGGCTGAAAAAACAAGCTAAAAAAGATGGATTATAAGCCGGATGAACAGAAGTTGTTTCTCGAGATGGATTACAAGCTAAAAAAGAGGGAGTACTTACGGTCAGCAAGCAAAGGTGCAGAGGCGGCGCGTGCGCGCGTGGCGTGGGTGCCTGTTTGGGGGCTTGCCATGTACTAGGAGGCAGCACTGTACAGAATCTTGCACGGAACCAAGCGCGAGCGCGAGCAGCAATAATATTTCCAAATGGGCAGACGAAAATATCTTGAGGATGTGTTTAGTTACACCTGTAATATTTTTGGAAGTATAGTAATATTTTTGTTTGTATTTGATAATTAGTGTTCAATCATAGGCTAATTAGGTTCAAAAGATTTGTCTCGTGATCTACAAATAAACTGTATAATTAGTTATTTTTTTATTTATATTTAATACTCTGTATATACGTTTAAATATTCGATGTGACGAGAAATCTCGTAAATTTTTTGAAAGTTTGAAGTAACTGAACAGGAACTGAGCACGGAAGAAGACGTTCGCATACTCTGAGTGGACGCATAGTACGCGTCACGTCCATGCCGGCTGCTGCTGCTTCATGCCTGCATCTGCAATGGACCGGAAATATTTCCTCTTCCACCCATCACAACAAATCTTTCGACACATGCATGGAGCATTAAATATAGATAAAAAAGATAACTAATTGCATAGTTTGTCTGTAAATGTTGGGATGAATCTTTTGAGCCTAGTTAGTCCATAATTGGATAAATTTTATCAAATAACAACGAAAAATGATACAGTAACTTTTCAGCTACTTTTTGCGAAGTGAACACACCCCCAATCAGACCCTGCAATGTTTAGCCAAGAAATTTATTTGTTTAGCACGACTATCTTTGCGTATTTCCATTAGATACTTTGTTGAGAATTGAAAGAATGGTGTCATATTAACTTTAGACACTTGACTTATTTACCGTTAGATATGTGGTTGGGCGGTTGTAGTACACCCCGAAGACGACCAAGTAGCCTAGAACCACACTAGTTCTTACCTCGAGGCGGGCAGCCGGGCAGGCCCACGGCGGCGTGGCATGGCAGTGCTTGTGCGTGCAGTGCATATGCATCAGCATGGACGAATCTTGGAGCAGCAGCCATGCATCGACAGATTAGAGATGGGGTGGACAAGGCTCACATGGGCCACGGTATATCTGCCTGCCTGTCGTGTTGGGCTAACAAGCCGGTCAGATCCGATCGGTCCATTTACGTGCGGTGCGAGCCTGGGCCTGGGATGCAAAGCAGCCATTGAAGGAGGCGGAAACAACACAAGACGTTGGGCAGCCAGGCGCAGGATCAGACGAAGTGGTTGGGCTGGCGGCCCAGGATCAGATAAAGGGGTAGGCCGTCCCTTGTGCGAGACCAGCAAACAGGGTAAATACTAAACTCTGTTCTCACCCAACTCCCGTTCTTCTTCCTTCCTGAAACTCTATTTCTGAGTTATCCGTCCCATTCTCAGTAGAATCGTGACAATAATATACTTGGTATTTTCCATAGATTTTTAGGAATTGTTATTTTTCTGTCGACACATTTTTCTTAGGAAATCTTGTCATATTTCTTATGGTGTATTTGGTAGGAATTCAGATTCTTCTAGAAACATTTCAGACCTAATTCTCTCTAGAAACTTTTTTCTACTGAAGTAGAATCACTTCATGAAATCGTTTGGCTACCTCGGTGGGTTTTAATACTAAAACTAGAATCAGAAAAACCAAGGGTTAGGTGTTTCTCTAGACTAGTACAAAATGAGAATCAGTTCTAAGTGATTCTTCTGGAAACATTTCTTTCATTGTGGTGTTTGACACTGATTCTAATAATTCTACTAGGTACCTGAGACATTTCTCACTGCCAAACAAACCCTTAACTATAAGATACAAGATCCATAGTCCATATCTCCTTCTTCTCCAAGCTTTTGTCTCCTTCTCATTTAGGTGAAGGAGAAGTTCAGCATTTCTTTTTTTTGATAACTTGCAAATTCATTAGCAGCAACTTGCTGCAATGAGTGAGAAAGTTTCCCAAGTTACAGAGTTCAGCGCCGCAAGAGTTGGGCGGCTGGAAGAATGACTTCGGTTGGTACAAGAGAGTTGAGCATGCAAGCCCAAGGACATTAGTGCTTGAGTAGCTAGTGTATGCGCAGTGGCATTTAAGGTTCCTTCAAACTTTGAACACCCTTGATGAGTTGGTGTTGCACATGGCATTGATGAATCTTTGCGCGTATGGCTTGATTTCCCACAGCGGAGGAGAGATGAGATCTGCTCCATTGAAGAAGGTCACCAGCTGCTGGTTGTTTGACAAGAATACAGGAGAGCTTATTCTTAGGGCCAAGATTATGGACGCTTTTTTTTCGCAAACATGCATTGCATGTATATCATTAAGAAGCAATAGAAGTTTTTGTTACAAAGTAAAACTCCGGACGGCCTAGAATGCGAGCGGCACACCATGGCTGAACAAAGGTAACCCTGTAACAAAGACGAACGCGGTACATAAAGGAGACTACATGATGATAGATTTTGCGACCTAGGATTGCGACGAGGTAAGGGCACAGCTACACGGCGGCGCGCTGCGCCCCCAAAACGCTTGCGTGCCGGGAACAGCTCTCTCATGACCTCCTTCGTGGATGGTGACAGGGAGCCGGAGAACGTTTCGCGGAAACGACGAGCGCCGGAATCCACCATAGTGGGCGGCAGCACATACTTGCCAAGCTTCTTTAGCATGACATTTGTGGCCTTAACCTCAGGGTTGGACGCCCTCGGCTTGTCAGCCAACCTAGTGCTGCGCCTGGGGATGACACTGTAGTCCGGCACCTGAGACACCCTCAACCTGGGGGGGGGCAACATCAGGATTGGTGGGCAGAGGTCCGAGGAGATCGACAAGATGAAATCGTCGACGGAGGTCACAGAAGGCGCAATGGTAGGTGCAGCAGCCACGTCGATCACGGTCGCACAGGCCGTCACCACAATGTCTGGGGTGTTGCTAGTGGTCACCACCGATGTCTCAAAGCCGGCGATGAAGTCCTCGACAGAAGAGGTAGAGTCCGTCCCGTTCTGAACGGACTGTCCAACTTGGACGTCGTCGTCAGCCCCGACAAAGAGTTGCTGAGGCTGCGCTTCGTGGCCATGGCCGGTAGCCTTAGCCACTAGCCCCTCAGCGTCCTCACCAACCACCCCCGCGCCTCAATATCCGCGAAGCTGAGGTGAAGTATACGTGGCGGCGAACTTATGTCCACCATCGCTGCCTAGGACGCCAGAGGGGTAGACGGGTGCAGCATGGGGACACCTGTTGACCGACTCGCGACAAGGTAGGCCGCGAACTCATCGGGCATCAGGTCGACCCATGCGGGAGGCTCCACGCTCTCACACGGCGCTAGCAGGAGCAAATCAGAAGCGGTGGCGGCATTATCGACGTAGTCAGGAGTTACGGTGATGTTGATCTCCCTCGGCAGCTTGATCCGGCGTCGACGACGATGGATGACGTTGGCGGCCCCCATAGTCCCGGCGTGGCCCCGTTGGGGCTACACTGTGGCGCGTGTGGGGAAGGCTGCGGGCCGCCACCCGCGACCGCCGACGTCGAAGGGGCTGGACAAAGAATCTGTCCGACAATGACATGAGCACACCGCCCACCATCGCCGTTGTCGACACCATGGCGATCAGGACAGAGTTGGCGCAGGTGCGTACGCTTCCGCACCACGTCCGAGGAAAGGCGCCGAGGTGGACGACGATGCTTGCAGCCCCGACGCGGCACACCCCGAGTCCCTGCAGCAGGCACCGGGGAACGGCCACGCTTGGCACCAGCGAAGGACGGCCCCCACGGACAGTTGCGAGCCCGGTGACCCTCGCGATGGCAAGTGCGACAACGCGACGGAAACTTGCACACCGCACTGATGTGGTCGTTGCCAAGACAGTTGAAGTGGAGGCCGACGAGATCCGCCGGAACCAGGCGAGGTTGGCGCGGCTGAAGCCTGCGGCGCCAACGTCGACGACTGTGCACCTTCCGAAACCCCTCCGCGTCTGGCACCGATAAAAGGTGCACGGGGTGAGCGACGACGGAGCGAAGACGCAGCTTCGGAGACTCCTCGTTAGGAGCAGGGATACGACGACGGTGGTCAGTGGGAACTCGAGGTCCGAGCCGTCGCGTGCGCATACCTCGTCGTCCCCGCGCGCTGCCCCGACGGAGCCGGGGCGGGGGCGCGGCCGTCGGCGCGCGACCTCATGTCCGCCCCCGTTGGCTTTCCCGGCTCCTCCCCGCTAGCCGGCGGCGGCGTCCCGGCGTACCAGGCCGCCGACTTCACCTACGGGTTCATCAGCTTCGGCGGCCAGCCCTGCGCCTACGACCGCGCGGTGGCCAGCATACGGGCCAGCGATGGCGTCGTGCTCAAGACCTGCGCGGAGATGGAGGGCGCCTACGTAGACTACCTCGCCGCCCAGTTCCGGAAGCCCGTGCTCGTGGCGGGGCCGCTGGTGCCGGACCCGCTTCAGGGGGAGCTGGACGAACGCTGGGCCACCTGGCTGTCCGCGTTCCCGGACGGCGCCGTCGTCTTCGCGTCGTTCGGCAGCGAGACGTTCCTGCCGTCCGCCGCGGCGACGGAGCTTCTCCTGGGCCTCGAGGCCACCGGCCGCCCATTCGTCGCCGTGCTCAACTCCCCGGACGGCGCGAGCGCGGACGTGGTCGTCCCGCCGCCGGGGTTCGCGGAGAGGGTGGCAGGTAGAGGCGTGGTGTGCTCCGTCTGGGTGCAGCAGCAGCACATCCTGCGCCACCGCAGCGTGGAGTGCTACGTCACCCACGCCGGCTTCAGCTCCGTCGTGGAGGGGCTCGTCGCCGGCTGCCGCCTCGTGCTGCTGCCCATGAAGGGCGACCAGTACCTCAACGCGGCGCTGTTCGCGCGCGAGCTCCGCGTGGGCGTCGAGGTGGCGCGCCGCGACGAGAACGGCTGGTTCGGGCGCCAGGACGTGTGCGACGCGGTCGCCGCGGTGGTGGCGGACGGAGGGGAAGGGGAAGGGGACGCAGGGAAGTGGGCTGACTTCTTGACGGACGACGGCGTGCAGGGAAGGTTCGCCGACGAGTTCGTCCGGCAGCTCAGGGAGTTCGTTAGTGCGGCCTCGAGTTGATTGAGGGCTCGACCTTCTCTTGTACGCTTGGAACGCGCTGTCAAGTGTCAAGTGTCAACTGTGATCAATGTGTTGGTGTCCACTTGTACGTTCTCTTTTCCTTTGTGTGTTTTAAGCATGTGTTTGTATTGAGGGTTGGAATGGATTGGGTCGGGTTGAAGTTTTGAACCCAGATTTCATAGTATTTGGTTGGGGTTAAAATATATTCGTGTATCTCCTCTTCCTTGTGGATTCAAGTTTAGCCCTTCTTTTTTCTTTAATGAGCTTCAACTAATGCAAGGCAATTATATACTTTTTAGCTTCTTGGCTCTCTATAATTTAAAATTAATATTTACTTAATTTTTTGTTTTTTAATTGTATAGGTTTGTCGTATGATCCAAGATGATGCATATTGTATATTTATTATTATGTGCTTCTTTACTAGTTATTGTAATTTCTTGTTTTTAAGGTTTAATTAATCCTTTTCTATTATTTAACTTTTTATTGAAGTTTTTTTTAAAAAATTCTTAAATACACTTTTAGTAAGAACTTATTAGCTCTAATCTACCTTAACCTTTGATGATCCTACATGCTAGACCAATACAATTGTCACGTACTGTTTTGATTTTTTTATATGGTCGTATCGTATCCTATGTTTCGTTTCCTTACAAATTCCCTGTTATCCTATGCTCGTCATAAACCCATATTTTTATTTTTACTTTATTCTTTTTTTTTACACCGAACACTATTAAGGGGCCATATCTAATTCTGGTCTAGAAATGGGTATTTTGCCTACAGTGGTCTTGCCAGACTTGATTTAGGTCATGACACGTACACATAGAACATTTCTGGTTGACACATAGCATAGGCTGTTGCTTGCCGTTGTGCTTGTCTGCATCTGCTGCTCCGCTCGTATGCAATCGCTGCTTGCCCACATTCTTCGCTCGCCTAAGCCCATGTTCCACGTTCGCCCACAGCCAGCTTCTCGCCTGCTCTTTGCTCGTCTGTTGTTGCCGCTTGCCTACGTTAGATTGAACGTGGGTTAGACCCATATATTATCTAATTAAATCAAATAAAATTCTAAGATCTGTATTAAATAATGTGCGTATATTATTTAGTCTTATAATGGATTTTGAATGAACGCTGACTCGACTTATGAAAGGACTGTGTTTGTCTACATTGTGAAGATTGAGAAAGGATGAGAGCGAGTTGTGGCCGTGGCGTGTCGAATTCGACCCGGCGCGACCCACACGGTGCGGGACATGGAAAAGGTTTTGCCACTCAAGCTAATTATGGAGCCCCTAAAGCCTATTATGGAGCTGACAGGAGTTTCTCCCCTAATGAGTAAAGTTATGGGCAGGAGTTCATTTGCTCGAGTGAAGGGCCGGCCATTAGGTTTTCGAGGAGCGACTGCTCGAGTTTCTGACCCTAACCGCTAAAGCCAATTAGGTTTTCGGGGAGCGACTACGCGACTGGTCGAGTATCTGCCCCTAACCGCTAAAGCCAATTATGGAGCTGACAGGAGTTTTTGCCCCTAATGAGGAAAGTTATGGGCAGGAGTTCATCTGTTCGAGTGAAGGGCTATCCATCAGGTTTTCGGCGAGCGATTGCTCGAGTTTCTACCCCTAACCACTAAAGCCAATTAGGTTTTCGGGGAGTGACTACGAGAATGTTTGAGTTTTTGCCCCTAACCGCTAAAGCCAATTATGGAGGTAATGGGAGTTTCAGGGGTTTCTGCTTCAGTTTCTGCCCCTAACCGCTAAAGCCAACTTTGGAGCTGACGGGAGTTTCAGGAGTTTCTGCCCCCTAATGAGAAGCTGGCAGGAGTTTCTGCCCCTAATGAAGAAAGTTATGAGCATGAGTTACGGGGGTTTTCTTTTGTAGTAGCGCTTTCACCTGCTCAGGTGAGCACGTTCATCTACTCGGGTGAGCGCGTTCATCTACTCGGGTGAAGAGCGGCCATCAGGTTTTCGAGGAGCGACTACGTGACTCCTCAAGTTTCTGCTCCTAACGAGGAAAGTTAGGGGTAGGGGTTTGAAAGTCCTATGTTTGGTGTTGGTAATTAGTGACAATGTATAGTACTAATCCTATACCTAAGTTGTATGTAGCATATGAGGATTAGTACATTCCAAGGTTGGTGGCAAGATGGACATGGTGATCATGATGGCCACACTTGGATTTGGACGCAACCCTATGTGATCAAGGCAAAGGTGTATGCTTAAGGGTTGTGTTTTAGTAACCAAGACACCTAGTGGGTGTGGTTACATTATAGGATAGATAACCGTACAATAAAGAGGGGAATGACGCAGCTATTGAACTCCTAAGTGCCTCTAGGTGTGCATTTCATAATCATATGCATTTGGATAGAACTAATATCGCCTCGAAAAATGATTGTGAAAATGCTAACACACTCACACATGACGAGATCACTTGGTGGTGTTAGCACGTTTGTGAAGGTAGTGGAGTTTCAGCGGTAGAGAGGGTTTGGGGTCCTCTCGCAAGCTCGACGGGATTCAGACGTTTTCGAGGAGTTGAAACGACTATTTTCCACTACGCCGGAAGTCGGAAAAGAAACGGAGGCGAACGGAGGTCACAGAAGTGACCGGACGCTGGACCGAACGCGGTCTCTGTTTGACCGGACGCGTCCGGTCAGCGTTCAGCGTCTGTGCGTATTTCAGTTTGATGATCGGACGCGCTGCGCGTCCGGTCACTGTCGACCGGATGCGTCTGGTCGTTGAGGGAGCTTACTGGACTCCAACCGGACGCTGGCACTGTGGCGTCCGGTCAGTTCTACAGCGCGTCCGGTCGCTGTTTCGTTGTACGCTGCTCAGGCTTGACCAGCGCGTCCGGTCAGTCACGGGACCAGCGCGTCCGGTCGATCCCAGCGCGTCCGGTCTGCACGACGAGCGTGTCCGGTCGGTGCTTCATGACTTAGCCGTTGTGCGACCGACGCGTCCGGTCAGTTTGACCAGCGCGTCCGGTCAGCGCGACTTCGACTGTTTCAAGTTTCTAATGGCTATATTTGAAGGGGTACGTCTATAAATACTCGTTGGCCGGCTCAAGGCTCTTCCTCTTGGATATTTGACATACTTGTGAGCACTTTGAGCTAAGCAATTCCCCTCCCACTCATCTCTCTTGCTTCTTTGCATATTCGAAGTGAGATTGAGTGATCCAAGTGCATTTGCATTGTGAGATTGCATCTAGTTGGCACTTGGTGGTTGATTTGCTGCGGGATTCTTGTTTCTCTTGGTGGTTGCCGCCACCTAGACAGCTTAGAGCAGCTTGGAGGCGTTGGCAAGAGTTGATGATTGTTCTTAGCCACCTCCGGTGATTGTGAGGGGTTTGTGCCTACCTCGGTGAAGCGCCAAAGGCAACATTAGTGGATTGCTCGTGTCATTTGCAATATTTTGCCATTTGGTAGGTTCTTGTGGTGCCTTTTGAGAGGCTCGGTGTGAGACCGATTAGCCATCGAACCACGTGGTGAAGAGGGACACAACGGGGACTAGCGTGCCGGCAAGCACGTGAACCTCGGGATAAATCTTCGTGTCATCACTTTCATATTGTGATTGATTGATCCCGGTGTTCGGTTGTCTTGGTATTCATTGTTGATTATATTAGTTGGCTCAATACTTCGCTCCTCGGTGAAACTCTCTTAACTCAACTCCGCATTACCTTCTTAGTTATCTTTGCTAGCTAGTTAGCTTTGCTAGAGTAGCTCCTTTGTAGCTTGCTATTTATAGTTGTAGTTACCTTCTCGGTTTGACTTGTGCGGTTGAGTGTAAATTTACTAGAATTATGAATTGATTAGGTGGCTTGCAAATACCCCATAGGCTAAGCAAAACTCGCATCTCGCTACTTGTTATATTGATAAACTTGTTTAGCTTGTCTTTATAGAAAATTTTAAAAGGCTATTCACCCCCCTCTAGCCATCAAGACCTTTCAGGGTTATAGGAGTTTTCTTCGGTAGCAGCTCCCTTCTCTCACGCACAAACATGTCCACTGCATCCGCTATGGCCAAGCCTTCCCGTCATAGTTCCTGCAAGCATGGGAATAGGGAGCACATGCCTCCGAACCGAGTCATCTGCGCGTTCATCTGCCCGGGTGAAGGGCGGCCATCAGGTTTTCGGGGAGCAACTACACGACTGCTCGATTGCTCCACGACTTCATATTCTTCCTGACGTTTCTAGAAGCTTCATCTTCTTCCCGGCATATCTGACGGCGGGAGATCGGCAATGCAACCTCTCTACACTGCATCGAGCGGGACAACTACTCCAACAATGTCGACTAGTGCAACCGGCTCTAGTGTAGTGGCGAGCAAAGGTTGTAGTGTCGCTACATCTGTTGTTGGATTCGATTCGATTTGTCTTCTAATTTTCTTCTATATGTGTGTGAGGCTTGCTTGTAAATCGATCTATATATGTAAAATTTGAATCAAATTTTTTGCTCTTTATTATAAACTGCAACGAACCCGATGGGCTGGCCATGTTGTCGGGCCAACCCGGCATGACCTAACTCTTATAGGTTGTGCCTAGGCTGTTACTGCAGCTCGTGGGTGGGCATGGCATGGCCCGATGAGTCAGCCGAGCCGTGCCGGCATGGACCCATCAGGTCATGCCTTGGTCAGGCCCGGGCTGTGCTGGCCCAGATGACCTATTTGGCCATCTATAACGGGTATGGGTGACCCGTTCTCTCCTGTGGCATCGCTATCCACGTGCTGCCACGCGTCACCCACTCCCGTTCAAATAAATATTTCGCCATGCTTACTCTAGATTATATAGCCTGTGTTAGCTCCACCGCACTCCATCAACTTCCCATAAATATAATTTCGCCACAAACAGGAACCGGACAGGATCGGACTTGCACCACCATGCCAGCCGGCGGAGGAGGCAACCACGACGCCAAGCCTATGCACGTGGTGATGCTCCCGTGGCTTGCCTTCGGCCACATCGTCCCGTTCGTGCAGCTGGCGCGGAGGCTGCTGGCCTCCTCTTCCTCCGTCTGCATGACGTTCCTCATGGCCGCCGGGAACGTCCCGTGCGTCTGTTGGGGTTAGTCCCACATCGGTAATCAAAGGTGAGGGAGCACAACATATAAGACATGACAATCCTCACCTATGAGGCTAGTCTTTTGGGTTGAGTTAGACCCAGACCTTGATGTGTGTGCTCCGTGGACCTAGGCCCATGGAGGCACTGCGTACAGCGAGCTGGGCTAGACCGGAAGCCGAACCCAGTCTCAGTTCCAACAATTGGTTATGGGCCCACCACGCTTCCGCTGCGTAAACCCGTAACAAATCTCGGTAAGGTCACACATAGACGCAGGAGCCCACTAAAGGAGGGGCCCGTCATGACAATGTCTTGGACACACAGCTTGTGTGAATTGAAGAGTTGGGACCGATGTGTGACTACGGGGGAGATTGTTGGGGTTAGTCCCACATCGGTAATCGAAGGTGGGAGAGCACAACATATAAGGCATGACAGTCCTCACCTATGAGGCTAGTCTTTTGAGTTGAATTAGGCCCAGACCTTGATGTGTGTGCTCCGTGGACCTGGGCCCATGGAGGCGCTGGCTCGCGCGTACATTGAGCTGGGCTGGATCGGAAGCCGAGCCCAATCTCGATTCCTAGTTTCAAGGCTTGCATTCATCAAATCGGACATCCCTACTCACTACCAACTTGCCAGTGGAGGGATCAAACAGCCTGTAGCCTTTTGTACCTGACTCATACCCAATTAACACTATTTTGGTGGATCTGTTAGACATTTTTGTCAGGCCAGGGCCAACCACTTTGACATGAGCAACACAACGAAAGGTCTTCAGATGGTTCACTGTTGATTTCCATTCCCACAAGCTTCAAATTTCAGAGCAGAAAAGAGTCCAGACCTTTTGCATGCTGATTTGTGTGGTCATATAACACCACCAACCCTAGGTGGTGCCTCATATTTTCTGTTATTGGTAGATGACTGCAACAAATTTATGTGGGTAGAATTGTTGAAAACCAAAGATCAAGCCTTGGATTGCTTCAAGAAAATTAAGTAGAGAGCTGAGGTAGAATCTGAATGCAAGGTGAAAGGGCTGAGAACAGATAGGGGGGAGAATTTACCACTAATATGTTCTCACTTTTCTATGATGAGCAAGGGATCAAGCACCACACTACAACTCCCTACACCCCACAGCAAAATGGAGTTGTAGAGCGTCGAAATCAGATGGTGGTGGAGATGGCTAGCTGCATGCTGAAATCAATGCAGGTCCCTGCAAAATTTTGGGGTGAGGCAGTGCTTATTGCAGTGTACATCTTAAACAGATCACCCACAAGGAGTTTGAAAAATAAAACTCCATTTGAAGCTTGGTACAAGAGGAAACCAACAGTGAACCATCTGAAGACCTTTGGTTGTGTTGCTCATGTCAAAGTGGTTGGCCCTGGCCTGACAAAAATGTCTGACAGATCCACCAAAATGGTGTTCATTGGGTATGAGTCAGGTACAAAAGGCTGCAAGCTGTTTGATCCCTCCACTGGCAGGTTGGTGGTGAGTAGGGATGTCCTATTTGATGAATGCAAGCCTTGGAACTGGAACAATGCACAGAGCAACTCAGATGTGGAGACTGAAACTTTCATTGTTCACTATGAGGAGACTGACAGAAATCTGACAACAGAGCAAAATCCTGAAAATGCAGTGTTTCGGGATGCAGTTGCAGAGGGTGACAATTCACCTGTTCATGGGGATGTAGTAGGGTCAGATCAAGCTTGACCAAGCTCACCATCTACCCCACATGGCAATGCATCTCAAAGTCATGGGTGGGCCACTTCATCAGACCAGAATTCTTCAAGTTCAGAAGAAGGGCCACAGAGGTTCAGAACTCTGACAGATTTGCTTGATTCAACAGACGAGGTGCATAATTTTGAATACAGTGGGATCTGCATGTTAGTTGCAGATGAGCCAAGAAATGTTGAGGCAGCTCTTGATGAAGATTGCTGGAAACAAGCTATGAAGGCTGAGCTAGAGTCTATAGAACAAAACAAGACTTGGGAATATGCAGTTCTGCCCAAGGATCACAAGGCTATTGGTCTTAAATTGGTGTTTAAGGTGAAAAAGGACCTAGCCGGAAATGTTGTGAAATATAAAGCCAGATTGGTGGTGAAGGGATATGCACAAGTACATGACATTGATTATGATGAGGTCTTTGCCCCAGTTGCAAGGATGGAAACTGTCAAAGTATTACTAGCTCTTGCAGCACAAGGGGAGTGGGAGGTCCATCATATGGATGTTAATTCAGCATTCTTGAATGGAAACTTGCAAGAAGAAGTGTATGTACATCAGCCACCAGGATTCTCTGATCCAAAACATCCTGGGAAAGTTCTTAGGCTCAAGAATGCTTTATATGGGCTCAAACAGGCTTCAAGAGCCTAGAATGCAATGCTTGATCATGAACTGAAGCACTTGGGCTTTATCAAATGCAGTGAAGAGCATGCAGTGTACCGGAGAGGGACAGGTACAACCTTACTCCTAGTTGGGGTCTATGTTGATGACCTCATCATCTGTGGGCCAAACAGCAAGAGCATTGCTGAGGGTGTGTTTAGTTCCCAAAATATTTTGGGAACGGGTACTGTAGTTTTTTGTTTTATTTGTCAATTACTGTTTAATTATGGACTAATTAGACTCAAAAGATTCATCTCGCGATTTCATGGTGAACTGTGCAATTAGTTTTTTATTTCGTCTACATTTAATGCTCCATACATTTGCCGCAAGATTTGATGTGATGTTTTGGGGCGAAATATTTTGGGAACTAAACACACCCTGAATTTAAGCAACAGATGAAAAGAAGTTTTGACATGAGTGATCTTGGCTTATTGACTTACTACCTGGGACTGGAGGTGAAGCAAAAACCAGGTGAGATCACTGTGTGTCAGAGTGCTTATGCTGAGAAGATTGTTGAACTCTTAGGGATGAAAGGGTGTAACCCTGTTGACACACCTATGGAGCAGCATCGAAGCTGCTGACTGGCAAGCAAGAATTGGTTTCAAATGCAACTAAGTTCAGAAGTCTTGTTGGAAGCCTGAGGTATTTGGTGAATAATAGGCCTGATCTAGCCTTCTCTGTGGGCATGGTTAGCAGGTTTATGGAAGCTCCAAACTCAAAGCATTGGGGAGCTATAAAGAGAATTGTGAGATATGTTGCAGGAACCTTAAAGCTTGGCTGCAAATTTGTCAAGGGGCCACATTCAGAACTGACTGGTTTCACTGACAGTGATCATGCTGGAGATCTAGAGAAGAGAAAGAGCACTACTGGTGTTTTGTTCTTCTTGGGTACAAATGCAATAACTTGAAGTTCACAAAAACAAAAGGTGGTTTCATTGTCATCTTGTGAATTTGAGTATATAGCAGCAGCTACTGGTGCCTGTCAGGGTGTTTGGCTCAGCAGACTGTTAGCAGAGTTGTGCAGTCAAGAAGTGAAGAAATTCAAACTGTACATTGATAACAGGTCAGCAGAGGAGTTAAGCAAGAATCCAGTGTTCCATGAGAGATGCAAACACATAGACACTCGCTATCACTACATCAGAGAGTGTGTAGCAGATGGAGTGGTCGAAGTGAAGCACATATGTACTGACGATCAGTTGGCAGACATTCTGACAAAGCCACTTGCTAGAATTCGGTTTGCAGAAATGAGGATGCAGCTGGGGCGTCGTCAGAGTTTGACAAGATTATGGGGGTGAAATGTTGCATATCTTCATTCTGTAATCGTGTCAAACATGTATCAGCATGTAGTTGCATTGTTAGGCGTTTTAGTTTGTCACAAACACGTTTTGTAATAGCGTAGATTCTCAGGTGCCACGGTGAATGCACACGTGGGCACGCCGACACCGCTTCAGGAGGGCCACTCCCGTCATGGTGAGCACGCCATGCATGTCGCACGGCCGACCGAAAAATAAGGCGCACCGTGCAGCTGCTAACCGTGGCGGGGGATGCGGATCATGGCCTAGTTATTGAATACGCAATGCATCGAAAAAAAGCTGCGCCATTCGCAGTGAAACTCATCGTGTCCACTCTCGTGCTCTCGCGTGCGTTCTCAGCGGTTCCTGTGGTGACCGCGCACCGGACCTCGCCGGTGTCAGTAACGATCCCAGCGTCGGAGCCACTCCGGCGCCAACACCGTCGAGGCCATGCTGTCCTCGGCCTCGTCCGCCGGCGGGGTGGCCGTTGTGCCGCTAAGCCTGCCCCGCGTGCCGGGGCTTCCCGAGGACGCAGCCAGCACGGCGGACCTCTCGCCTGCCGGCGCCGAGCTGCTCAAGGTCGCGCTGGACGCCGCCCGGCCCCAGGTGGCCGCGCTGCTGGCCAAGCTCCGCCCGGACGCCGTGCTGCTTGACTTCGTCACCCCGTGGGCCTGTGAGGACGCCACGGCGCTAGGCGTCAAGTCGCTCCACTTCAGCGTCTTCTCCGCTGTCGCTCTCGCATACCTCGCTGTCCCCGCGCGCTGCCCAGACGGAGCCGGGGCGGGGGCGCGGCCGTCGGCGCGCAACCTCATGTCCGCCCCCCGCTGGCTTACCAGGCCGCCGATTTCACCTACGTCTTCACCAGCTTCGGCGGCCAGCCCAGCGCCTACGACCGCGTGGCGGCGAGCATGCGGAGTTGCGGACCTGTGACGGCAACGTGCTTAAGAGTTAAGACCTGCTCCGAGATGGAGGGCGCCTACATCAAATACCTCGCCACCCAGCTCCGGAAGCCCTTGCACCTGGCGGGGCCACTGGTGCCGGACCCACCGCAAGGGGAGCTGGACGAGCGCTGGGCCACCTGGCTGTCCGCGTTTCCGAACGGCGCCGTCGTCTTCGTCTCGTTCGGCAGCGAGACGTTCCTGACGCCCGCCGCGGCGACGGAGCTCCTCCTAGGCCTCGAGGCCACCGGCCGCCCGTTCCTCGCCGTGCTCAACTCCCCGGACGGCGCGGCGGTCGTCCCGCCGCCGGGGTTCGCGGAACGGGTATCAGAGAGAGGCGTGGTGTGCTCCGGCTGGGTGCAGCAGCAGCACATCCTGCGCCACCGCAGCGTGGGGTGCTACGTCACCCACGCCGGCTTCAGCTCCGTGGTGGAGGGGCTCGTCGCCGGCTGCCGCCTCGTGCTGCTGCCCATGAAGAGCGACCAGTTCCTCAACGCGGCGCTGTTTGCGCGCGACCTCCAGACCTCCGCGTGGGCGTCGAGGTGGCGCGCCGCGACGAGGACGACTGGTTCGGGCACCGGGACGTGTGCGACGCGGTCGCGGCGGCGGTGGCGGATGGAGGGGAAGGGGACGCAAGGAAGTGGGCCGACTTCTTGACGGACGACGCCGTGCAGGGAAGGTTCGCCGACGAGTTCGTCCGGCAGCTCATGGAGCTCGTCAGCACGGCCTCTAGTTGATTGAGCCCTCGACCTTGTGGAACGCGCTGTCGACTGTGGTCACTGTGCTGGTGTGCACTTGTGTGGGTCCTCGTTTTCTTTTCTTTTCATTCGGTGAAGCTAGGTGTGTATACTGGTGGCAGGCGCGCGCCATGGCGCGCAAATACGGGCACAAATTCGAAGACATAAACGTAAACTCGAGACTGGGTGTGTAGGGGCGCGAGCCATCGTGCGCGCACATGCAGGCACAAACTTGAGGAACATGCAGGCTCAAATTTGAGGTATTGAAACTGTAACTTGACATTGCACAACATTGGATAATGTAAAATAATATAGGAGTCGTCTCGAGCATAATTATACAGCTATCATACATGGAGTTATTCCTGCAGCACTTCCACATGTTTTTAAGTCTACGAATAAACAAGGACTTAGTTTGCTAGACGGCGGAGTAGAGCACCTACACAAAGGCATCACAAGATGTTCAGCACTTATATTATACAAAGCCAATAGCAGGCTAACTAGAGCCTTTAGCGGGGCTTGTGGCTCCTATATAAAAACATTGTGGAGTGGTTGGGAGATCACTTGAACGAAGATATAGGAATCATCAGTAGTATTTCTAGCTGCGATCAGACTCCCAGCCATGTTCTTCGGTGTCTGAGCTATTCAGCGAGGAATCGGTAGAAATATCTGCATAGATGTAAACATGTTTTATGGTTCTAGGCTTAATGATGCAGCGTCTGTGGGGATATAAGGAAGCAGGAAGAAGGAATTTATGTATGTTTCAAGAACTGTGTATGTATGAAGTACAGGAGTATGTGGTTGCAGTTTTTTTTTGTCAATAAAGGAGGAAGAATAAAGGAGGAAGAATATATAAAAGATGGGGTAGTGTGAATTATCATCCTCTGGGTTTTTCTTTTTTTTGTTTTAAACAGTATGATGAGCATTGAGATGGATTGTATATAGGCAGGCTCCAAAAAGACCTCGAATCTGGAGAATATATAGACTATAAAAAATAAGAAGGTAGATATATAAATCTAAGATGTGCATATTACATATGTTGTTGAAGGTTTCAAAGAGCCGAGGATGGTGCATAGGTTTATGTTACATGCACTGTCACCGGAGTAGAGAGACCGGGGAAAATAAACCGGAATAATGGATGCAAAGATATCCCCAAATCGAGTCTCTGTTCACAGAATGAACTACTCGAGAAACAACCGGGAATAAAGCTTTGTATTGAGCTGTTGAACTAAGATGAAATGAGCATTAAATGATCCTCCAAAGGCAAGAAAATCGAATGGGAGTGTACTCACCAGAGGCATCAGTGTTTGATATTTGTTGGTCCATGTAAACATGCTCGAGAAGTTCATGCGCTTTTGTGTAGTCGTTTTGTTTCAACCGGATCTGAAAGAGAAAGAAGGTTGCATTAATATATTTCAACTTGAAGGATAGATTACTTCAAAGATTTGACAAATAAGACTAAGACCTTCACTAGACAATAGAAGCATAACAGTAATAAAAAACTAAAGATAATCCCTAACTAAAATAATTTGCCAGCTAGCATGAAAAGTTATCCCTTTCATGAACTCCACAATATTAGCAAGGCAAAACTGATATGGAAACCAAGTTGGTTGGTCGAAGTTGCAGTACAAGATTTGGGACAAAATAAACATCCTCCTTATAATTTCCAACATTTGAGTGGCTTGCTACTTGGCTAAATCGGATTGAACAAACATTGAGGATGCTTTTTATCTCTACATCTGCGGCAAGAAAAAAGGGGCAGCAAAACCAAACCTCAGAGAAATTCATCATAGCGGCTGACCCTCGTTCCAATAGTAATCTCCATCAACAAATCGCCTGTTGGGATACCTGGAGAGCAATAAGATGACAAGGAACATTAGAGACAAAATAAGCTCTGATTGCAGTGCCCCATGCGAGGAAGGGAACTTCGCATCATTGGTGTTCCTCCATCTAGGACGCACAGATAACAAGGTAGGGCACGATGCTGCTATGGGAGAGGGGTGCATGGCAACGTTCTTTTTTTTTTGAGATTTTAAATATAAACCTGAAATTGTTTCTATGTTAAAAAAAAGAAACTCAGAGGCTGTTTGATAAGCTGCGCAAATCACATTTACCAAAGGCGATGAAGTTGGCTTTGATGAGCTGTAGAGGATAACCAGCAAGCGGCTTGAGGCCTTCACTGACAGCCATGGTGGTTTTCTCCTCCGACCCCAGGATTAGAAGATCAAATGACATCTTTGGAATCATTTATAAATAATATGTCAGTGATTACCATACGGGAAATAGGGAACACAAGCAATGATACACTAATGGGAAATAACAGATAGATACTGCACAGATAAATATTGCATGCATTTATATTGGTCTAGCATCTGTGTAGCTGGGATTGTCCAGGCTTAAAACTGAGGAGCTATGATGCACACGAAGCCATTAGGCACTATGTTCAACTGCAAAATAGATAGGGACTTGGAAAAATAGGAAGCCGCATTCATGTTAATATACCTTTATCCTGTCTTTTTTTGTCATCAACATTAGAGCACTATTACTAATTTGAATGTGAAATCCGCACCATTTGTAGAGTGCATAGAGAAGAGACAGCTTGCACATCTTTAGTGAATTGTTTGGTTGACTTAAGAAACTGTGGATCAGAAAATGAAATAGATAAATTGATTGCAAATTTCTGAAGTGGCTGAAGCTCCAGCAGGGCCAACTTCCTGAGGAGAATCTAGCACATGTGTGAGATTTAGGGCCATTCAAGATGGGAAGGGGCCGACCCAGCCTTGGCCTTGGACCCGGCCCTGTAGTCTCAAGGCTAATTTATTAGCCATGGGTTGACACATTTCCTCTAGATGCTATGCTATGGCCTCGATGGTCCATTGGGTAGTATTGGTTGACCCAAATATTTTTCCACAATCATAAACCATGAATACTATCAACACTTTCAGAAAAGATAAGATACAAGATTAAACAATATCATAATAATATATTAAGATTATTAGCAATGCATCAAATTAAATAAGTTTGCAAGTGAACCATGATTTTAATTTTATCAATTTTCACTTCCCAAATATGATATTCCTCACCGTACTTCCAGTCACAAACAATCTTACAAGTTATAACCAATCGTATTTATTCGAAACAATAAAGAACACACCAATAAACTAAAGAAAAAGGATTATTAATATGGCGAGTGGGTCGACCCATGGTATTTATTGGGTTAACAGAATCCGACCTTATTGACCCATTTTAGAATTTAGGACCAGCCCCTAGGACCCATTGATCCTATTTTTGAGGTTAGGGTCAACTACCCAATGGACCGACTGGACCCATTCCCATCCATAAGTGGCATTCCGGGTTTTGTTTAGCTTCGCTGATCGTGTTCGTCAAGTTTATTCGGTGGTCTAGTAGGTACACTGGAAAGTATCGGAATCAACGTGACGAAGCACTGCAACCTTTAATGGCTGCCTCCCATCCCATCTATGGTGGTTCCTAATAAAATCAAATTCGATCAAGTGCTTTAACTTTGCATCTCCGACTCTGCAACCACAGTTTTAATTTGTTCTTCCGATCCATTTGTGTATATATAAGAGAGGCCTCAGGCGAGTGGCGAATGTGGACAAGCAGCGATTGCATACGAGCAGCAGATGCAGACAAGCACAATGGCAATCAGCGGCCTGTATTATGCGTCAACCAGAGATGTCTGTGTGTACGTGTCATGACCTAGTGTTTGGCACCGGCTCCAGCTTCTCTGCAGCTCTGTTCTTCCCTGTAGCAAGGAGCCAACCGGCTCTTTCTCCCGCAAAAAAGCAACACCCAAGCAGAAGGAGCCAGAGGAGCCTGCGATTAGGTGCTCTGAGTGCTGCTACAGTAGCCAGAGCGCCGAAGCTGCCGGAGCTCCACCAAAGAGGCCTCAAGTCAAATCTAGTAAGACTACTGTTGGAAAACGACTCATTTCTAGGTCAGGATCAGAGATGGACTGCTTAATAGTGTTCGGCGTAAAAATGAATGAAGTAAAAATAAAAATACGGGTTTAAGAGAATTTGTAAGGAAACGAGACATAGGATACGATACGACCATATAAAAAAATCAAAACATACCCTTTGGTACGTGACAATTGTATTGGCCTAGCATGTAGGATTGATCAAAGGTTAAGGTAAATTAGAGGTAAGTTCTTACTAAAAATATATTTAAGAAAATTAAAAAATACTTTTCACTAAAAAGTTAAATAATAGAAAAAGATTAAGTCTTGAAAATAAGAAAGTACAATTACTCATAAACAAACACATAATAAGTATACAAATATGCATTATCTTGGATCATACGACAAACCTATACAATTAAAAAAAATAATAAACTAAGTAAATATGAATTTTACATTATAAGAGGACCAAGAAGCTAAACAATTTATGATTGCCTTGCATTAGTTGAAGCTCATTAATTTAAAGAAAAAATAAGGGTGGCTAAACTTGGATCCGCAAGGAAAAGGAGATACGCCAATATATTTTAGCCAAGAAATATATTGATGATAGCTATATCAAATTCGTGCAACAGTAACAGTGTATATGGAGAAAGGACCAACCTAATTAAAAGGTGAAAAGTGATTATTTCAAAGACAGAAAAATCCAATACAAAAAGCTAAGCTGAGCTAACAAACTCAACCATGCAGGCCGTTTCACCTATATCAACTCTGTCCTAGCCTCATACCGATTTACTATATGTCCACTGTGCTTTTAGCTTCTCCAAAACTTTCATCGAAAAAATTACTTCTATCGTTAGGAGATTCTGGTGGACTGGTGTTCAGGAACAAAATTCTACCGGTCCTTTCCACTTCCGCTCTTGGTAAGACATTTGTCAAACAAAAGACAACAGTGGCCTTGGCATAATGGATCTCTTTATAGTCAACCGCAGCCTCATCCTTCACACTGCTGGAACATTGCCACTAATAGAGACCCTTTCCTTACTGCAATTCTCAAAGCTAAATATTTCCCAACCACCTCTTTCTAGCTTTCAAATAATACCAGCACCAAATCAGTTTTCTGGGCATCTATACTCCAAGTAAAGTAGATTATAAATCAACATTGCACCATTCAAATTCATAGAGGTGATTCCAGCATGACCCCTTGGTGTGCTATTTGGAACTCTATCATGACCACATTAACCTTCCGATCACTAGGACTAGTCTCCCTCAAACTATGGCTAATCTTCGGGTTCCTCTCTCTCTCTCAGTCCTGGAACACAGAACTTATCTCTGAGATTTTCGATGACCCAGCCACCCAGATCATTACCCAAACTCAGACTGTCCCTTCAGACCAAACTCACATTTGTCAGATGGAGACCGGCCCAAAAAAGGTTTCTACACCTCCAAAGAAGCCTTCAAACTTCTTAGCGCTACTTTGTAGGTTCAACTCCTTCAACATGGCACCAGAAGCATATCCCAACAAGCCATGTTTATCCTAAAAATGCATGGAAACACGAGCAACTTCCACCATACATCAAAACCTTCTGCTGGAGACAAAGGGCCCTTGCTATTAGAGAAAGAGCAGGGAATCTATCAACCAAAATACGTAAGCAATGCGCAACTTGCAACTAGTCTGAAAATGATGCTCATTTATTCTTTCACAACACAAGGTCGAGCGCTCAATCAACTCGAGGCCGCACTGACGAACTCCCTGAACTGCCGGACGAACTCGTCGGCGAACCTTCCCTGCACGGCGTCGTCCGTCAAGAAGTCGGCCCACTTCCTCGCCTCCCCTTCCCCTCCGTCCGCCATCGCCGCCGCGACAGCGTCGCACACGTCCTGGCGCCCGAACCAGCCATCCTCGTCGCGGCGCGCCACTTCCACGCCCACGCGAAGCTCGCGCGCGAACAGAGCCGCGTTGAGGTACTGGTCGACCTTCATGGGCAGCAGCACGAGGCGGCAGTCGGCGACGAGCCCCTCCACAACGGAGCTGAAACCAGCGTGGGTGACGTAGCACCCCACGCTCCGGTGGCGCAGGATGTGCTGCTGCTGCACCCAGCCGGAGCACACCACGCCCCTACCTGCCACCCTCTCCGCGAACCCCGTCGGCGCGACGACCGCGTCCGTGCCGTCCGGGGAGTTGAGCACGGCGAGGAACGGGCGGCCAGTGGCCTCGAGGCCCAGGAGGAGCTCCGTCGCCGCGGCGGGCAGTAGGAACGTCTCGCTGCCGAACGAGGCGAAGACGACGGCGCCGTCCGGGAACGCGGAGAGCCAGGTGGCCCAGCGCTCATCCAACTCGTCCCGCGGCGGGTCCGGTACCAGTGGCCCCGCCACGAGGAAAGGCTTCCGGAGCTGGGCGGCGAGGTAGTTGATGTAGGCGCCCTCCATCTCGGCGCAGGTCTTGACCACGATGCCGTCGCAGGCCCGGATGCCGGCCACCGCGCGGTCGTAGGCGCAGGGCTGGCCACCGAAGCTGGTGAACATGTAGGTGAATTCGGCGGCCTGGTATGCCGGAACGCCGGTGGCGGCGAGCGGGGAGGAGCAGGGAAAGCCAGCGGGGGCGGACATGAGGTCGCGCGACGACGGCCGCGCCCCCTCCCCCGCCCCGTCGGGGCAGCGCGCGGGCACGGCGAGGTAGGCGCCCGTGATGGCGGAGAAGACGCTAAAGCGGAGCGACTTTATGCCCAGCGCCGCGGCGTCGTGGGAGGCCCACGGTGTGGCGAAGTCGAGCAGCACAGCGTCCGGGTGGAGCTCGGCCAGCAGCGCGGACACCTGGGGCCGGGCGGCGTCCAACGCGGCCTTGAGCAGCTCGGCACCCTCGGGTGAGATGTCCGCCGTGCTGGCGGCGCCCTCGAGAAGGCCCGGCACGTGGGGCAGGCGCAGCGGCACGATGGCCACCCCGCCGGCGGACGAGGCCGAGGACAGCATGTCCTCCACGCGCGGGACGTTCCCGGCGGCCGTGAGGAACGTGACGCGGACGGAGGAGGAGGAGGCCAGCAGCCTCCGCGCCAGCTGCGCGAACGGGACGATGTGGCCGAAGGCGAGCCACGGGAGCATCACCACGTGCATGGGCGCGGCGTCGCGGTTGCCTCCTCCGCCGGCCGGCATGGTGGTGCGAGTCCGATCCTGTCGGGTTCCTGTTTGTGGCGAAATTATATATTTATATATGGGAAGCTGATGGAGTGGGGTGGAACCTAACAGGTTATACATATATATAATGAACCGTAAGCACTAAGCACGGCAAAATATTAAGTTGAATGGGAGCGGGAGACACGTGGAAGCACGTGGATAGCGATGCCACGGGGAGAGAACGGGTCACCCATACCTGGTATATAGATGGCCAAATAGGCCTGGCCCGGCGTGGCACCGCACGACCCGACCAAGGCTCGACCCAATAGGGTTAGGCCGGCACAGCACGATTAACTTGTTGGACCATGTCGTGCGAACCCACGAGCTACACCATCGGTCCAGGACAGCCCTATAAGAGTCGGGACGTGTCGGGTCGGCATGGCCAGCCAACCGAGCCCGTGCTGGGCCATGGCCCTATACAATTTATAATAAAGAGCAAAAAAATCTATTCACATTTCACATTCGGATCGACTTACAGATAGAAGCAAATCATAGCCAAATCGAATTGAAATCCAACAACGGATGCAGCGCCACTACAACCTCTGCTAGTCGTCGTGACCTCTGCATGCGTCGCGCAGGCCAAGAGGCGCTCCCACGGCCTCCCTAAGCAGACTAAGCACCACCTCTGCGCGCCCCGCAAGGGCCTAGGGCGCTGTAGCGGCCTTAGTGGGTAGGCTAGGGTGTGAGCCGCCGCCCGCGCCTGAGATGAGGGCGCACTACCACCGCATCACCACATTGGTGGAGAGCCTCTGCAAGAGCTTTCAGGCAGGGAGAGGAGATGCTGAAGAAGGAAACGAGAGAGAGAGAGAGAGAGAGAGAGAGAAGCGACGACTGCGGTATGTCTCGCGGACGGTCTGTGGGAACATCGATCTTGGTGGCTAAGTGTTTGAACTTTGTGGTGTTCTCGTGGAAGGTCCGGTGACACGACAGACTGTCTATGGGAACTAAATTTATGTGTTAGATCTCGAAAATGAAATCTCTTCTAAGGGTGAGTGCATGTGTAGACTGGGTTTGTGGGGTGTTCCTAGGGTTCCATAGATCACATCTAACTAGTTGAATCTAGCTACATTGCATCTTTAATCAACATAAAGTGCATAGGGGTCATTTTCTAAGTGATGAACAATAGTGCCTCATCCATGGTGAAACCTAGGTTTTGTGCTCAAAATCCACTTACCTAGGGGAGTAGGAGGTGTTGCTAAGACTATTGAAGAGTGGAAGAGGCCTAGTTCACTCCTCTTTCCCCTTGGTCTCCTTGGAATCTCCTCCTAGCTCCTTTTTGCTAGGGAGACCGGGCTCCTCCCTCTTCTATCCCCAACCACTTGTGGCCTTCTCTGGGTTGATCCACATGGTCTTCTTGCTATGGAGAACCTCCAATCCCTCTCCTCCTCCTGGTGCTCTTGGATGGGTTCTAGAGTGTGTGTGTGAGAGAGAGATGAACTACAGAGAGAGTATGAGTTGAAGAGTATGAAGGAGTGAGAGTTAGTGAGAGTGTTGTTGCTGAAGCCATTTCCATAGAATGGGGATAGCTATGCTAACAGTTGGGGTCAGGAATGCCCCAATGAGGATAGCTCATTGTTGTGCATGAAGTAATCTGGCGAACGATCCGGGAGTACACCTGATGGCTTGTGGGGACACTGACTTCGTAAAAAATACAAAGTTTGTGTACATGTTTTGGTGAACGGTCCGGGGGTGCGCTGGACGGTTTGCCTGAACAGGGCAGAGCCCAAAAAGTGTAATTTTATGCATGTAGAGTTTTTCAAATTTAGATTACAGTGCGTATGATGCCTATGATGATTATGAAAATGACCATGCTACGATTGGGTCATGACAAAAGGCCACCAACACCAAAAGGAGAAAAGTTATTTTTATCTGCAAATCCAAAAACAATACTATAACTGAGGTTGGGTTTTCTAGATCCAAGAAATATGGTGTGAATCAATTGAAACTAAGATGCGATCGACTGCACTAACTGCAGGTTCATTGTAGTGTTGACTGTGTGTTGAAGATGTGTGTGTCGATGAGTATGGCGATGATGGAGTAGAGAGCATGAGAGAGGATGGCTTTAGCCCCCAGGTTGGGGCAAGAGAGGGAGAGCAGAGTGGGAAATGGATGGGAGGGAGGTGTGGTAGGATTGTAAATAGAGCTCAACAAATTGTTTGCTCCTGTAGCAGGCCCTAGGATGCAAGGACGGAACATGCTGGTGTTCTTCAGACATATTGATGGTATCTAACTGGCTAGATGAAATCCCTAACCAACCATGCGAACTTTTCATTAAGTATGATTAGCTAGGGTCCACCTGATGGTAATGAGCAAGGCATAAGGGGTGATGGAGATCTAGGTTCTTCTACAAATCAACTTCTAGAGGTGGCTAGGATCAAAAAATATTTTAAAGACGATTCTAGATTGAGCCGAGTCTATTGAAAATAGATGTCTCTACAAATGGTTTTTTATAGTGAAATTGATCGACTGCCAATGGAATCGACGCATGCATCAACAACCACATTGTGGCAATTCCTGAAATCATCACAAATGACAAGGTTCCAACCAGAAATCAATTAATTTTGCTAGTATATTTATTCGAACTTAAATTAAGTGAACTAGATCTAATGAACGATTGTAAATGAGAGTTGTGTCCTCTCTCTCCGCGAACTCACCTAAGAGTAAAAAGAAGAGAGGCTCTAAGTGGTGGTGGTGAGGAGCAAAGGGCGAAGCAGCTTGGCGACAGCCTTTAAAAATGCACCAAACTATAAAGATGCTACGGGCAACCAGTGGCGAAGCCAGGATTTTGAACTTGGGTATTCCCACGGTCCAAAAAATTTTCCAGTGCATAGCAGCAGGTTTCAAATATAGCTTGTAGTAGCATTTTATATCATAATTAAAGTCATAAAAATAGTACAGCACTAGAATAACACATTGTTCACATCTAATATAGGCATGAAAGTAGGAAACAAACTAACAAGTAACGAAGAAAACTTACAAAACACTATAATGTTCCTTTAAATCTGCGATCCTTCATAGCTTGGAAGCGGTTGATAATGTCTTTGTCTTTAACTTGTAGAAAGAACTCCCGCTCAATAAATGTAACCAAGCAATCATTCAAGTATTGATCTCCAAGTTTATTTCTCAATTTGTTCTTCACATAATTCATGACAAAAAAGACTCTTTCAACACTTGTAGTTGCTACTGGAAGCACTAGCACCAATTTGAGAAGCTTGTAAACAACTGCATGCCTATCAAACTTGTTTGTTTCAACAAGCTTAACAGAAAGCTCAGCAAGAGTCCTCACATTTTTGAACCTTTCATCAGCAAGCATATCATTGATATACAAAGTAAGTGAAGAGGGTAGATGTCTCAACTCTAACAATGAGAAATCATTGGGATAAAATTCAGCAAGCTTAACCAATTTGTCTTTGTCAAAAGCAGCAAATGAATCAATAGGACTAAATGCAGCCATACAAACAAGCAATTCTATGTTTACCTCATCAAACCTTTCATTAAGCTCTAGAAGCTGTCTATCAATGATGCTTAAGAACATGTCAACACGGTAATGGTGTAGATTCTTGATCTTGACAAAGAACCTCCTATCTCTTCCTACATGCTTGTAGAACATGTCCATGTTAGAAATTTTGATTTTATTCTTCACACAAAATGAGGCCACTTCTTTGAGGAAATCTTCCCACCCCTGATCCTCCCGCAATTGATGCAATTGGATCTTGGTCAAGGAAATGATTTCTACTGCATTGACAATATCTTGATCCCTCTTCTGCAATGCATAATTCAAGTCTACTGTGAATCCAAGTACTGTTTGCATCAAGTGAGCCATGAAAACAAACTCATATGATAGAAATATTGTCAACATTGTTTGTGCATGTGCACACTCAACTTCTTGAGAACGATCATTGCCAACCTTCATAAGGACTTTCCTAATTGAAGGATACAAAGATAAAAGATGCATAACAGTCTTGTAGTGAGATTCCCAATGAGTATCTCCTGGCCGGCCCAAACCCATTTCTTGATTCAAACCCTTTCCGGTTTTAACGTCATCCAATTCTAGAGCTTCTACAATTCTCTGAGCTTGTGCTTCTCGAAGCATTTGTGTCTTCTTACAAGATTTTCCAATAAGGTTCAACAAAAATCTAACTTGATCAAAGAACCAAATACAATCTGAGTTTTCCTTAGCAATTGCCACAAGAGTTAACTGAAGTTGATGTGCAAAGCAGTGAACATAGTAAGCAGATGGACATTCATCCATAATGAGTTTCTTTATACCATTAACATGACCCTTCATGTTACTAGCTCCATCATAACCTTGTCCACGTACCATGGACAAGCTCAAATTATGCTCCATCAATAATTTCTCAATTGCAGTTTTAAGTGTCAAGGAAGTAGTGTTCTCAACATGAACAACACCAAAAAAAACCTCTCAACTACCCTTTCCTTTTTGTCAATATACCGCAAACAAAGAGCTAGTTGTTCATTTTGGTATACATCACTAGACTCATCAGCAAGAATTGCAAAATAATTACCACCAAGGTATTTCATGAGAATCTTAGTTGTTTCTTTGGCACAACTATTAGCTATCTGTCTTTGTATTTCAGGGGCAGTCATCTGACAATTCTTTGGGGCATTCTTCAAAACCACTCTAGCAACCCCTTCAAAGTTTTCAGCTACCATATTTAACAACTCCTTAAAATTTCCTTTGTTAAGTGAATTTTCACTTTCATCATGTCCACGAGAAGCTAGACCTTGTCGTAGAAGATACTTAACACATTGTATAGAGTATGACAAACGAGACAAATAATCGGCCTTGTCCTTGTCATTTATTGCAGCAAACTTGTCAACAATTGTTCTTTTAGGTATAATGAAAGAATTATATCTCTCTTGAGCCATATTGTGAAAACTATTCACATAACCACAATGTCTAGTAATCCTACTTTTCATATGCTAATTTCTAAATCCCCCACTCACAAAAGCATCTCCACCAGAACTATTAAGTTTATGCTTGAACAAGTAGCACACAAAGCAAAAAGCAGCATCTTTTTCCACACTATATTTTAGCCATCTAAATTCATGAAACCAATCAGGCAAGAACCGTCGAGGTTTACCTCCAATATACCTTGTAGGAAAATCATGATTCCATGGTTGACAAGGACCTAATGCAATGAATGCCCTGATCACATAATTCCGTTCATTAACATTATATCTTTTGATGGGAATCCTCTTTCCAGGATCATGAGATAGAAGGTTAATGTCATAGATAGCTTCATCACTTGATTCATCTCCTGAGTCATCACCATCTCTGATAGGAAACCAAGTAGAAGGTTCTGTGAGTTTCACTGCTCTATGCTGCTGCTGCTGCTCTCCCACTGCTGTGGTTGTTGTGTTAGGGTCATTGCTAGCTATCTCAGGTTCTCTATTGTGCTATTGTTCCTCAACAGATGGAAAGCTTTCATTATGAACTTGACTTTCATTTGTTTCCAGCACAATAGATGGAACTAATTCTTGAGGTTGGCCTGCACTCCCTATCACTGGTGTTACAGCAACTTGTTCTGGAATTAATGTGGAGGCTAATTCTACTTTTCTTGTCTTTGCTGCTCTATCCCATAAACTCTTCAAATCAATGGATTTCTTCTTCATTTTGCAAATTGCAAACTAAAAATAATCTACAGGAAGAAAATCCAATCAATTCGAACATGCCTAAATACAAATGAGCAATGGGGATTGGGGAAAATCATGCAACTGTCTCACCCTCACCTTCGGTTGAACTTGAACACGCCCCGCCGGCCGCCGGCAAGCTGGTCGCGGCCGTCCTGGCATCCTAGCACGCCGTAGCCGCCGGTGCTAGCCGCCCGCTGCACTGCCGCCGCTCCGCGCCTCCACCGGCCCCTGCCCGAGCTAAGCGCCGCCGCTGCCCGGCGCTCCGCCAGAACCTTCCTGAACCGCGCGCCGCCACTGGCTGCTCGTGGCTCGCCGTCGCTCGGTCGCTGATTAGGGTTAGGGATTTAGGATTGGGGAATCGAAGGAGCTGGACTGCTGGAGGACCGAACACGTGTGTACGTGGCTCCCTCCGTGCGTCGTGCGAACAGAGGGAAAGGCAAGGCCGGGGGAACGCCTCCCCTCCGTGTGCTTACTACTTAATGGCTTAGTGGGCCACCAGGCCTTGCGGAGCTTGCCTCTTGCGGGCCGGCCTACAAGCTGGAGATGATAGAAGGCTGCGGGAATTGAGTATGGACTGACTTTGTGCTTGAAAATGAACAAATATGACCAATATACATTATACATTTGAGTATACCTATATATATACTTGTTGTACAAAAAAGTTGGGTATTCCCAGGAATACCAAGGCATCACTGTAGCTCCGCCCCTGCGGGCAACTCGACCCTTTTTCTACAAGCATTTCTACTTTTCTAGTGATGGGCAACTCGACCCTTTTTCTGCTTGTCTGACCTAAAACTCATGTAAACTAGGGGATGGGACTTGGGACTTGGGAGGAGTAATTTGGCAAGTGGCAAGACTAAAGTCATCACTCTATCCAATCACCTCGAGGGTGGTGACTGCTGAGATCAGGAAAACGCAAAAAGTTTTAAAAACCTACTCCCTTAATTTAAAAAGAATGCAATTCTCACTTTTGATAAGTCAGCAAGTTATAAATTTAACTATATAATAGAAAGTGCTAATAATATAATAAGTATATTTATAATAAAAACTGGTGGTGTGCACTTGTACGTGTGTGGTGTCGTGTGTGATATCATTTCATTTGATATTTACTCCCTCTGAACCTTTTCAAGTGTACCAATCACAATTTAACTAGATTTATAGAAAAGGTTAGTAACGTTTATATCTCTAAATAAGTGTATTCTAAAAATATATACAATAAATAATCTAATAATATTTATTACGCACTATAAATATTTAATAATCTCTCACGTATATTTGGCCAAAGTTGAGTAGATTTGACAAAAGAGACGAATGAAGTACATGCTAGACGGTTGCCTTGTCTAGCTGAAGCACGAGCAGGGCCAACTTCCATTGTCTTCTTCCCTCATGTGTTGTTCTGACTGTAACTTGCCTCTTGCCTGTGCATTTCTTGCTTGTTGGTTTAGTTATTTGATTGACCGATGTCACTGATTAACTGCCTATATAGTTCCCTCCATGCGTCAGATTGGTCTCCAAGGAATTGAATATACTCCCTCGGTCTCAAATATAAGTGTTCCTGGTTTCATTAAGTGACTAGTTACTAATAAGATTTATTCCTTGTAAATAATAACCAACCACAAACAAAATATGTGGATTCATTAAGTTGTAGAGAATCTAAAAAAATTACAAGTATACATGAGGTGCAATTATCGCACATTCATAAATACCATAATAACTTTTAATACATAATTAACCAACAAAGTCATCTTGGAAACTATGTGTATTGTGCTCGCTATGCTCCTGAAAGTTTGTATTAATTATTAAGAAAAATCAGCAAATTCAAAGGAAAAAACTCAAAACTAAAATGTTGTAGGTATCGGCGGGAGCTACAATTTTTATATAAATTTCTTCTCCGTTTGACTCCATATGAAAAGTATATATGGTTTTTATAGGTAACAAGTCACTTGCACATAATATGCTATTGAAATTTTGTATCAATTTTTTAAACATCTTAACAACCAAATGAGAAATTTGTATATCTCATTTGGGGCTACAATTTTGATGTGAAAAATGTATAACAAGTTTTCCATGTGGAACATGCGAGTCCTGAGGGCTTTGCAAAATAGGCCATTCACGCCAAATGAAGTGGCTAACAAGTTTTCCATGTGGAACATGTATCAGTAGACCCTTCACACGCGCTCCATCATATCATAGCATACCTTGCCCGAAAATGTTGTGTGTTTCGTCCGGACGCCTCTTCATGGGTCTACGTACCTGCCCAATAGACCTCCCACCTGCCCCGCCTACTCCTGCTCCACGTGCCCGCCTTGCTGCTCCTCCCGCTCCTCCTGCTCCTCCACCCCGCCCCGCTACTCCTGCTCTTGTTTCGCGCGCCCGCCCCATTGCTCCTGTCGTTGCTCCTGCTCTGCTGCCCACCCGCCCGATAATGCCAACAGGCACCGCCAGCGCAAGGAGAAGGGTCGGGCCCTAATGTAGAAGCCCTATGGCCTCGCCTCCGCTACAGATGTAGCGTGTCGGCGTCCTGATGCAGACGGCGGAGGAGGCCACACTGGGATACGATGCATGTTGCAAGTGTACAATTCAAATGTTTCAGATATTTTAGAGGTATGTTGCAAGTGTTTCATACAGATGTTGCAAAAGGAGAACGGGGTGTTGCAAAAGTAGATCGGGATGTTGCATATGTTGCAATAGTTGCACACGTATGTTGCAAACGTTTGTCCCCATGTTTCATTTGTTTTTCAAACGTATGTTGGAAGTGTGTTTATCTGGATGTTGCATATGTTTCACACATATGTTTCAAGTGTTTTATCTGGATGTTGCGTATGTTTGCAATGATTTTCAAGTGTTTTTGCGAGTGTTTCAGACGCATGTTTTAAGTGTTTCATCTTTTTTTCAGACGTATATTGCAAGTATTGCATCTTAATGTTTCAAAAGTAGATCAAATGTTGCACATGGGATGTGCATGGAAAGCGAGAGGGGGCGCCAGCGATCCCCACAGGTGTGGCGTGCAAAAAGCAGGCATGGGCAGGGGTGCGGAGTGCAGATACACGTCGTGGAAACGAATCGGCCTTGTCCATGCGTCCTATTCGATCGGGCGTCTGAACGCCAGCTGTTCCCTACCTTGCCACTAGAGATGAAAATGGTCGTGAACGGTCGGGAAAACCTCTAACCATTTTACTTTTCATATTTGAATATGAAAATGGAATCGGGATCGGGAATACTCGGTCAGGAAAATGGAATTGGGATGTCGAGAACGGTATAATGCGGTCGGATACACGTCGATAACGGTCGGGACCATCCCATGTAACCACTTTCGAATGCATACCGACTCTTCTCACTATACAGGGAATAAGCAAGCTACCATGTATGCTCTACATAAGACATACATGACTGTACAGTCCTATTTTAGTTATTAGCATTAATAAGATATTTGTTTAGCTAAAGCTAACTGTACATAGTCACTGTATGCACTACAGACAGCACTAGCAGTAGCAGGGCCTTCCGCTGGGCGGTGAGCGGCAGCACGGCTTCCGCTGGGACAGGTAAGTGGGCTGGGCCGCAGGGGATTGAGCGCATGCCGCCTGGTTGCTGGTGATGGGCCGCTGCCTGCTGGGAATCCCAAATACGGTATTCTACCGCGGGAATGTTCCCGCTAAAATACGGGATCCGTAAAAATGGTAGGGAAAACAGCTCATCTGAATTTGTTCCCGTTTCTATCAAAATTTTCCCGTAATCCCCCGTTTCTGTTTGTCCTGAGTAAACGGTATTCAATCGGTTATATGGTAGACGATGCCAGTCGGTATGGGATTTTCCGTACCGTTTTCATCCCTACTTGCCACGCTAATGCGCATAGCACGGATTCCCACGCTACCTGGCGTGACAAAAAGGTTATATTCGGATAAATTTTTATTTATAGAGTATATTATATATATTAGGTAAAAATGGTTAAAGAAATTTCCCCTCTCCTCTCTTTTCATAACGGACTCATTTCTCCATGCTATCTTAACTGGGCTAACTATTACAAACCGCGTGCCCAAGCTCATGGATACCCCATTCCGGTTTAAGTACTTTTTTTTTAGAAAAGGGCCCAAGTATCTATGGTTGGCCTTGCTTGTCCTTCTCGCTTCTCGGCCTGTAACGCTTCTGCTTTGCCATTTCCCGCTTTAGTGGCTGTACTTCCTTGACCAATCGCCTCCCCCTCTGCTGACATGCTCGTGCAGAGCTTCTTCCCCTGTCGCCGCTGTTTCGGCGACGGCTGACGCCTGACGTGCCGGCGGTGTCCATCTAACAATGCCAACACATCGCCGGCCTTGGGTGGGGCGCCACCGGCGATGTGCCTCAACTGTCATCAGACTTGCCTGGCTGGCTCTATAGCTCAGCTAGCATCTGATGCTGTAAGTTCTTCCATGTTTGTTTTAGCGTATATAAGGCTACGGCTACCATCTCTCTCTCCGTGTTGTGGTAGCAACGGTTCACGAATATGTGGTATTTGGTTGGGTGGCATGTTGGTTGGTTCAGTAGTGGTAGTCTTTCTTCTGCAGGCCTGCAGTCTGCAGATGGATCAACGCAAAGTCGACCGGCAGCAACATTCTGCATCCATCCATGAGGGAGAGGGACCATGCATCACAGTGTGACAAGGAAAACTGAGAAACAAAGCTTCGTTATCACTACAGATTACAACACTTCATCCATGCATGCAGCTGCATGCTCAGCACCCGGCCTCAGGCTCAGCTCTCAGGTTGTTCCATGTAAGTTGAACAAACTAGGGATACAGATGCACACACACAACCAACACCACAGAAGTTGTGACCATGCCGGCAGTGCTTCTCTTTATGGGAGGTGATGCAGATAGATCAGGATCAGTTGCATGCCTTGCAGTTATGTTACACCACCATGTACAGAGTTTTGCTGCATTGCGCCGCGTCCACGCCCGGAGACTAACGGGGATCTGATCACCCGGCCCGCGTCCACTAATGCAGCGCTGTGAGGACGGTAGATCCTTCCACCTGCAGGTACAAGTTTTTCAGAGAAATGCCATAGCAGTTTTTCAGAAAAAAAATCTGAAACAAAACAGCAAGTGCAGCCGTTTGAGGCAAGTGATATCACCGAGCACAATCATGATCAGCTCCCCTGTTCTTCAGTAATGCTTTTCTGATCACTGCCAACTAAATTGTGCATCAATTTTAATCTCTGAATCTTAAACGCCACTTACTTCCAAGCGGATACAGGTGCAGTATTCTGCAGACAGAGTACTAACTCTGACGCCAGTGTTCCTCGTTGTGAGTGCCCCGATTTGATAGTACCGGTGTGCTTAGTTCCGCGAAAAGGTGTAAAAAAAGTATTGTAGCACGTTTTGGCTTTATTTGGTAAATATTGTCCAACCATTGACTAATTAGGTTCAAAACATTCGTCTCGCAAAGTACAACCAAGCTGTACAATTAGTTTTTGATTTCATCTACATTTAGTACTTCATGCATGTATCGCAAGTTTGATGTGACAGGGAATCTTTTGTTTGCACAGTACTTTTTTTGAGGAAGTAAACACAGCCTACTAGTATATTGCATGACCGATACGATGCAGGTCTGACGAACTACTCACATGGAACTGAACTGAATTCTCTTCAAGAAAGGAACCGAAAGAACATTTGTTTACCTGGAAGGTTGCGCCACAGATTTCCTCTTCGTTTGCAGGAACAGCAGTCACCTTGTTCTTGGGGTTCTCGTAGCACTTCAAGCCTCCAAGAGCATTAGAGTAGAAGCAACCTGCGGCCGGCATCGGCATGAGATGATGATGAGTGAAAATGACTACAGTAATCGACAACCCTCTGAATGATGTCAGTCACTGCTTGATGATTGAGCTCGATCACATTACCTTGTGGGAAAGGCGCAAGCGATTTGCCACAGGATCCTTTGAGCATGTCGATGTCATCAGAGAAGGCGACGCAGCCATCGGCGGTGATGCCCCAGAAGAGGGGCACCTTGCCCTCCGGATCAGAGGCGACGAGGAGGGAGTTGGTGGACTTGTCGAAGAGCACGAAGGCGTAGGTGCCGGCGAGCTGCGAGAGGATGAAGCTGGCCGGGTAGGGCGCCCGGTCGCGGAGCGTCTTGTAGGCCTCGATGACGAGGAGCACCTCGTTGGCACCCTTGGACAGCCCGTATTGCTGGCTCAGGCGCCCCAGGTTATCCAGCACCCCCTGGAACAGGCAGAACACCTCGTCCTTGGCCGCGAACGACCTGGATGGTCAAGCACAAACAGACAAGCAATCCCCCTGCCGTGTCAGTGATGCTGTCACTGTTACTGCTAGTAGACGGCCGGTGCATGCATGATGCATCTTCATGGTAGCACTAGTACTGTTTGAGGTCATGAGCACTAATTAGGTCCATAATTAAAACAGCTCTGAAAATGGCATGATTTGGTGCCTAGCTTGCAGTTTCAGCAATGTTTGTCTGAACGAATAGCTAAAAGACGTGTGGCCCCCAAAAGTTCAGATTAGTTGGGCGGGACATTTGACTTTGATTCAGAGATCAGAGATGATGCACCTAAACATGGAGAGTTAAGCTTTTTCCTGACAGAAAGGGAAAACATTCATGGAATAGTTGTACGGGAAAAGAGAAGATGTGAAGTAAGCACTGAAAGAAAAGGCAAAAATAACTGCTGGATGGAGTAAAGTGTAAAGGAGCAGAGTTCCTTGGATGCTACTTCTTCAGTGAATCGGGCTAGGTACCGATAGGATAAGGGCACAGGGGCAATGGGGCCCCACAAATCATGGCTCTTTCTGGATCATGGCCATATCTGTGGGCTGGGTTGCAGTTGCAGCAAAGCCGGATTTGAGGAGATTGAGGGGTGTTTGGTTTGAGGAGTTAAAGTTTAATAAACACTGTAGCACTTTCGTCTTATTTGATAAAAAGTTTTCAATCTTGGACTAATTAGGCTTAATAGATTCGTCTCGTAAATTACTCAAAATCTGTGCCGACATGCATGCAATTAGTCTACATTTAGTACTCCATGTATTTGAGAAAACATTGATGTGATGAGAGTTAAACTTTAACATGTTAAAACCAAACAGGCCCTGAGGTCCTACAGCAGATCTTATATCTTATTATCTTCTTATCTATAATTTTTAAGCAATCTCAACGATACACTCTTTATCCTAACTCTTAAGGGAGACAACCCTGTTCGTTTCGCTAAAATTTAGCTGCTGCTGATACTGATTTGTTGTAAGAGGAAAAACGTTATTCCTTCCTAAAAAGTACTGCTGAAATAATGATGGAAAACAGAACGAAGCTCATTTCCTGTATCTCTAAGAAATATAGGAGACATGTGTTTAGGTAACGTGTTACTGCAGTGCTCTCTTATATCCTGATGAAATGATCTGAAGATACTCTTCTAAAGTAACCTATAGATGATACAATATAAGAGATGTGGTGGAGACACTCGTATAGTCCAACACCTAGTGCCGGCTGAACAGTGGCACAACTCATTGTAGAGAACGAATAAGCTACACTGTCATGGTTGAAGATCGAGTCCTACTTTTTTTTAAGTATATTATAAGAAGAAAAAAATGTTTAAGCAGCAGCAGCAGCTAGATTACAGGCGTGTCGCTTTCCTTAAACGACGATTCGCTCACTGGATCGGAGAATATGAGGCAGGGTCCATCGTCGTTTGTTGGCGAGTCAGTTGATTGACAGCCACCTTGTCTATGGAGGTGGCATGATGTGGACGTGCAAATTGCACCCAACCCTGTCCATTTGTTTTTCAGAAAAGCATGGCCTCCGTTCGTGGATAGATAAATACTACTCGTAGTACATGATATTTCTATATGTCCACGTCAAACTTGTACACTGGAGTGCAGTGTGTGTGTATGTGTTTTTAAAGAAATGGAGTGTAGTGTAGTGTAGCTAGCTTTCTTCCTCCACATCCGATCCGTCATGGGCCGGCGTGGATGTATCCCTAGGATAGACCACCTTGCTCAAAATCCCTGTCTCCAGGCTAAATTTTGAGTGAATGGTAAAAAAAACAACACCCAGTTCCCTCTTTTTTTTAAAAAAAAGGATAAACAAGCACACTATTATTATTTATTAATAAGGAATCTATAGATCTCTGTAACCCATGGTTTGGTGTGGTACCATCTGGTTGTTCATTTCGATAGTACTAGATAGCTAGCTAGCGATCTAACACTTCTGAAAAAGCGGGGAAAAAATATCATGCCGTGAGCCGCAAATCCAAGTCCAGTGTCGTTTTCTCACGATTATCATCTCAGGTCAGAAACGACGAGGAAGGAGGGGTCGGTAGCTTGGCCCTGGTTCAGATACACTCTAAATTCCAAATTTTTACACTTTCTCCATTATATTGAATTTTTAGACATATGCATAGAGCATTAAATATAGATAAAAAATAACTAATTATACATTTTGGTTATAAATCACGAGACAAATCTTTGGAGCCTAATTAGTCCATGATTGACACTAATTGTCAAATACAAACGAAAATGATATAGTAGCTAAAGTTGAAAAAATTTACGATCAGGCCTTGGTCCTACTTAGGCCGCGTTCACTTCCCCCTTCCAACCCAAAATATTTCCTCTTACACACATCACATCAAATCTTTCAACGCATGCATGGAGCATTAAACGTAGGTAAAAAAGATAACTAATTGCATAATTTGTCTGTAAAGTTCGAAACGAATCTTTTGAGTCTAATTAATCCATAGTTGGACAAATTTTACCAAATAACAACGAAAAATGCTACAGTAACTTTTCAGCTACTTTTCGCGAAGTGAACACACCCTTACAGGTAACGGATCAGGTAGTACAGTAGTATGAATTTTTAACTCGATGTATTTATTGCTTACTCTCTCCAAGCAAAAGGAACATGCCAAAAAACTGCGCAATTATTGCCACACTAGTAGGTGGGTAGTATTAAGCGTGCCTGGATAATGGATTCATCATCTCTGTTCCATAAATATAAATCCTCTAACAATGAAATTAGATTTAGCTGCATAATTGTAACTGTGTTTAATCAACAAACAAATTCTCTCCCTCTCTTTCTCTCTCTGTACTACTGTGTGTGATGCGTGGACGGACGCCGTGGGTGCGTGGTCAGTGGGAGTGCGTGCCGTCGCGTGGGACCACGCCTGTCAGCGACACACCGCTAGCGTTCAGGACTTGGGCTAAGCTACAGGACAAGAAGACGAAGAACAGAGCAACGGACCGATGGCAATTCGACCTATCGACGCAATCATGTAGACAGAGCAGCGTCTCGAGACTCCAGCAAGCGAAGCGGATCCTACAAGACGCTTTCGAGATCGAAACCCAGGCGAGAAGAGGAAGGGCTCTGCTTTTATTTGTGCTTGGTAAACGAAACAGCAAGAGCTCTGCATGCATCCATGGCTCAACTGCAGCAAGTAGAGTGTACCTTGGGCGGAGGAGGGCCTGGTTGGCGTTGGAGTAGGCGAGGTGTCCGAGGTCGGCGGCGAGGCGCACGGACACGGCGGAGGGGCAGGTCCCCAGGAAGCGCGCGACGAGCTCGGACGCCCTGGTCTTGGGCGACGGCGTCCGGCTGCCCGCCGCCACCAGCTCCGCCGGCACCTCCACCACCTCGCCGCTGAACACCGCCAACATCCTCTCCGCTCACCGGCCGGTCGGTCGTCTCACTCGGTAATCTAACCTGCCTACCTAGCAAGGCACCGGCCCTACGGATCCGGTATTCCGATCCGATCCCACTGCTCAGCTGGTCGATCAAGGCGGCACAGCAGCACGAAGAAGTGAGGAAGGTGAGCAGCAGGCCAGCAGCTACGGAGCCCGGACGGCCGGATGGAAGGAAGGAATGCGAGGCGAGGTGGCTTATATAGCCGCCGGAGCTATGCCAGCGAGCCATCGGAGCCCGAGCGGAGTAGCCCGCGAGCCCTCAGCCCGGCCCGGCCCGGCCCGGCCCACGCCGCTTTGGCTCCATCGCCTACTGACGTGGCGCGGGCGCGGCCTTTTGAGGGGTTGTTTAGTTGGGTCGAAAAGGATGAAAAATATTTTGGTTTTATTTAACAAATAGTGTTTAATCACGGACTACGGACTACTTTGGTTCGAAAGTTTCGCCTCGTGACTTTCCACCCAACTGTGCAATTAGTTTTTTTTTTTCTATATTTAATGCTCTATACATGTGCTGCAAGATTCGTTACTATAGTTTTTTGGGAAAACTTTTTGGGAACTAAACCAGACATGTGTTTAGTTAACAAAAATTTTGAAGATTCCCGTCACATCGAATGTTTGGACATATGCATAAAGCATTAAATGTAAACAAAAAAACTAATTACACAGTTTGGTACAAAACCACGAGACAAATCTTGATTGAACACTAATTGATAAATACCAACGAAAGTGCTACAGTAGACAAAGTCAAAAAAAATTCGCGAACTAAGACTGACCGCAGTGCGGACAGTAAATGATCCTGTATGTGCATTTATCGTACAAGATTCGCTGCAGCGCAGTCCGGTATCCAGTCCGCAACAAACGCCGGTCCGCTATATTCAGAGGAGTACCGTGCGTCCGGTAAACAGCGCTGGCCCACACACAGCAGCGACAGCGCATGCACAGAGGAATCTCAGCTGCGGGGCCCAGTGTTTCAACTAGCTAAAAAATATTATAACTCACAAACTAAAAAAACCAAATTAAATTTCGATTGCACCATTAAATTCGTTTCAATAAATTCTTTAAAACAAGATATCACATGGATATATTTAGATAAAGTGACAAGTGGGCCCCATAGTAGATAGAGGATGATATAGAGAATGAATATGTGCGGAAGAATTGAGTATAGAGAAGAAAATCTTGATGACCAGACCTTATAGAGGATAAATTTAGAGTACTACGAGCGCGGATAGCCTAAGACTATCCACACTCATGGACCTCTATATTCATCCTCTATATATCCTAGTCATTAAGATTCTCTCCTCTATACCTAATTCTTCCGCAATCATCCATCCTCTATATCATCCTCTATCCATCCTAGTCATTGTGGGGCCCACTTATCACTTTATCTAAATATATCCATGTGAGATCTTGTTTTGAAGAATTTATTAAAAGGAATTTAATGGTGCAATCGGAATTTAATTTGGTTTTTGGTTTGTGAGTTATATCATTTTTAGGCAGTTGAAAACGTGGAGCCCACCGCTGCAGCTCTCCCCTCTCTCTGTCTCCCCCGCGCATGTTGTGTCCACTCTCTCGTGGGCCTGCACTGTCCTTTACCGTAGCTCGGTACACACGCTAGAAATAGCGGACCGGAGGCCTCCTCTTTTTTTAGCGTAGCTTTTAGAGGAGCCCTGCTATCCGGTATACCGGACGGGTACCGGATGCACAGCCTAAGACTACCCGCAGTGGGTACTCTAAAACGATACTCTAAAGCTTTAGAGTATGAATATAGAGTAAAAACTGTTGCACTGGATACTCTAAAACGATACTCTATTCTTTCTCTCACTCTATATTTAGAGTGGTACTATGCTTACTCTATACTCTATAGTGGCGGGCCCCACTAGCTAAACAAAGGAAAAAATGCTATAACTCACAAACCAAAAATCCAAATTAAATTTCGATTTCACCATTAAATTCGTCTCAATAAATCCTTCAAAACTAGATCACACATGGATATATTTAGATAAAGTGACAAGTGGGTCCCACAGTGGATAGAATTGATAGAGGATGATATAGAGGATGGATGGGTGCGGGAGAATTAAGTATAGAGGAGATAATCTTGCTAACTAAGACGTATAGAGGATGAATATAGAGGTCCATGAGTGCGGGTAGTCCAAACAAACCCCGTCGCGGAACAGCGAAGGTCCCGTGAGCACACATGCACGGACGTCAGACCAGACGCGAGTGCTACGTGTGACCCACGCATGCCGTGGACGTACGTCTGGACTAACAACGGGATCGGACGGCGGGAGGAGACCCACGCGGATCGAGACGATACGGATCAACGGGCCACGTCCATCGGGGAAACGACGAACGAGGCGGCGCCGGCGACGTACGGGCCGGGTGCGCCGGGCGCGTTGTTCTCCCCCTCTCCCTGTGTCACACCGACACGTCTCTCTCTCCCCCCGTTTCCACCGCAAGTAGTACACGATCGCGCGGCCGGGCGGACCATTTGGTCAGACCGAACGGATCAGTTAGTTTTATTCGATGAAAACGGGTCGATCACTAGTATTTAATTTCTCACTCCATCTTCGGTTACTCCGGTTCAGCTTCGGCCATAGACCGAATTGACCGGCCGGCCTTCGATGGAGCTCCCGTCGGTCCCCATTTCTCTCCAAGAAACACTGTAGCAGAATTATTTCTTATTGTACCACGAAGCTCACTTTCTTTTCCTCGTAAAAATAAATAGAAAACGAGATCCAAGTGGTTTTTCATTAAGAAGAGAAATAGACATCCAAATCCAGTTCAAAAGAAGACTTAAACCCGGATAGTGTAAAAATAAACTACACAGGACAAAGAGCTGGTAAAGCTATAAAATGGTGGCTTCGGTGGCTCTGGCTCCTTTTTGATATAGCAGAACTATAGTCATGGGTGGATCTGGTACAGCTGCAGAATCTCGGAGCCAAGCTTAATCGTGTCACATCACTAAATACTTGATTGTTCTACTACTAACAAAATAAAATGTGCTAGACTTGCGGCATTACTCGTGAGACTAAGCTAGTGCCCCTTTTTTTTTAATATATACGATGTTTACTTATCGGTAGTTAAAATCTTTTGTTAGTTAATTTACCCTGATAAACGTCACAAATATAAGTCCAACTAGGTGTGTTGTGACTTGTGAGTCAAACATCATCTTACTTTGATAATCAGCTATTTATTAGTTCATACCAATTCAAGCCACAAAGAGTTATATATTATGGATGTATTACCTAAACTAGCAATATCAAACCTTATATTGCCAATATATATATATATAATTTTGGATATTGACGGTTGAATTTGTGTATGTTTGCCTAGTACAAATGGATATTTTCTCCATCCAAAAAAAGTATCATTCTCACTTTTCGAGAAATTAAATGTTTTCAACTTTGACCAAATATGTACTATGGTAGTTGAATGTATATTTTTAATAATAATCTTATTTGAAGATACAAATATCGTTAATATTTTTTTTACAAACCTATTCAAGCTTAAGAAAATTTGACCTACACAAAACCCTAGGTGACTGTCTTTTTTTTAGACGGAGGTAGTATAGTTAAACTTATAATTACAACAAATTAAAGAGAAAATATGGAGAACTAAAAAATGGAAAGAGTGCTACAGCTGACGGCAATCCCACACCACGCACTAATTTTTTCAATAAAATGATCACGCGCTAATTGATGTCCACAATAAATCATACCCTATATGTATCACAGAAAGTGACCGGCTGACAGGGCACTGCAAGTCCCCCCAGTCCATTACACACTATTTTCCCATGTAATGCTGCCGTGGTTGTCATAACAACGACTTGCATTATTGCAACTATTTTTTTTTCTTCAAAACACAATATAGAACGTATGCACACTTCATATATCAATAAATATCTCCGGGAGACTAAACCAAGAATTTTAAGATTACTACAAAGAAGTCATCACATGCCTCGCTATTGACGTGTCTATCATCTTTTGTTTTTTTAGAAAAAATACCTTCGTTAAATCTTAAAATAAAACTAAAGAATACAGCTATCCATGTTAAGTTGAGAAGTTAGAACCTGAATAGGTAGATTCTGCACACACACACACACAAAAACCTAACTAACTAAACTAGGCTCGTATTGCTGTAACAATAGTATATATCTTTGTCCCCGTTGGATACACGTAACTGTATATTAGTATATCGGTATGGGCAAGAGTGACAAAAAGAAAGCCGCGAATAAATGACGCATTTGTTAATCATGTTAGGGAATCAAGCTGCAGCACTGAAAGAAAAGGTCAGTGGTATCCAGACGTCACTGTTGGTGCTGAAAATAAGTGGACAGAATCAGTTAACTCATCGCTATTAGTATGCCTAAATAAAGTAACAAGTACACAAGATCCTACTCCAGCCATAGAAGAAAATAATTTAATCATTTTTTCCTTCCTCTAGATACAATATACACCCCGAGAGCTACTCCTTAAGAAACCTTAGGATGACTGTCTGTCTGTCTCGTTGCCCCCTCCCAACCCCCCCCCCCCCCAACCCCCTACCGGCCATAGCATGGCCATGCAGGTGGTGGCGGTGGACTTGGGCGTTCGCCGCGTGCATCACTTCTCCCTTCATGACCCCTTTCCTAGCCCTCTCTTTCTTTGTTGTTTGTCTTATGTTGCCTTGACGGCAAGTTTGATGCCTATTTGGTCAGTTTCGTGCGACAATCGCCAGATCAATGTGTTGTAGGCTGGATTTCTCTGTATCTGGTGGGGAGTGGTTCGGGATTTGGTCGTCTTCCATGTGGTGGTACCCTCAAGGCTAACACCTCTAGTGTTAAGGATATATCGTCCTTGATAGTGTTTGGTTCATAGAAAATGAGGGATGGGATGGTTCCATTCTTGTTTTTCTAGGGATGGAACCGTCCCCGTTCCATATTTGGTTGCTAGCGACAGGATTTGGTTTGTGATAAATGACTATGGCAAAATATTCATTGCAAACCCCATCTTCGGTGCAATCCATGAAAACCTCATTACAATTGTGAAAACCCTTTGCAAAACCATACTTAAGAGTTTTCAAAAAATTTGAAACTATGCACACCAATAGTGCATCTGTAGATGTGCATTGTCACAAAATTTGAGATTCAAACTCGTTTTGCAAAAATTCATATAAAAATAACAAATTTCATTTGCAAGTGCATTGTCACAAAATTTGAAATTCAAACTCCTTCTGCAAAAATTCATATGAAAATAACGAATTTCATTTGCAAGTGCATATGCAAATGAAATTTGTTATTTTCATATGAATTTTTGCAGAACGAGTTTGAATCTCAAATTTTGTGACAATGCACATCTCCAGATGCACTTTTGGTTTGCATAGTTTCAAATTTTTTGAAAACTTCTAAGTACAATTTTAATGGGGTTTTCATGGATTGCACCGAAGATGTGGTTTGCACTGAATATTTTGTCAATGAATATACTCATATATTTGTGAATGTTGGAGGCCAAAATGTTACATTCCGTAATTAAAAAACTCTAAAAAATCTTTAAATCTGCCAACACAGAGAGATTTTCATATAAATCTCAAATAAAGGTTTTGGTATATATAATATATAGTATATAATAGTGGTATACATTGCGGAAGAGAACAAATGGATAGGATCAAACAAGCGGCCTTGTTTGTTCCACCTCTTAAACTTTAGTCCCTGTCACATCGGATGTTTGGATACATGCATGAAGTATTAAATATAGACTAATTACAAAATTAAATGCACATATTGAAACTAATTTATGAGATGAATTTTTGAAGCCTAATTAGTCTATGATTTGACAATGTGATGCTACGGTAAACATGTGCTAATGACGGATTACTTAGGCTTAATAAATTTATCTCTCGGATTACCGAGAACTTGTGTAATTTATTTTATTATTACTATCCGAGCACTCCCATGTGACACCCGATGTGACACCCCTAAACTTTAGCCCGTAAATTTAAACACTCTAGCAAGGTCCCCACGACGCCAAAAGAATCCGGTCATCATCAGTTAACCCGATGAGCATATATACTTGTTGTCAGGATAACACATGAGCAAGGCCGATCGTATGTTTGCATCAAACATGTCTATTTCAATGATTTGGCAGGCAATAACTTCTGAAGAACCATCATCAGTCAGATTAGTGTGAAGAATTAATCAGGTTGTTGCTGGACGTGACATGGGAGCTTACCCCGTGAACTATCTCGCCGAACACTACAATTTTGCATGTGCATGGCCTGTCTCCATCCAAGATTGTTTGGAAAAAAAAATCAAAATCTGAGACCTTAAAACATGTTTTTGGGAGTCTAAACAAATTTAAATGACCAAAGTTTCAATTAAGTTCTAAATCCTGTCCAACTCTATAACTTTGATATAAAGTTCGGCTTCAACCAACTTTGTTTGAAAAAAATTATGAATTTTTCGTGCAATGCCTAATTTTTGAGGCGGAACACATTACCAAATGTCTCTAAAAATTGATTGCTAAAGGTGTTTAGTGTTTTCAACTGACTAACCACTCATAGAAATGTTACTTCTAGAGACGGTTGATGTTACTGGCCACATCTAAAAATAGAGCTAGGCTCTGGAACCATATATAGAGATGTGTTTTTTTACCTAACCATGCTAAGCAAAAGGGTGACACATCTAAAAAGCCGTTTTTATAGTAGTTTATGTTCATGGTTCGTAAGCACAATAAATTACTCCATTATTTTGACCTCAAATATTCAATATGATTGGCAGTGAATGACTAGGCTAAGAAGGTAAGAACAAATGAGCTAATGTATGGAATGATATATGCTGATAGTTACATACTCACTGCTTAAAGAAAACCCAGTGTGCGAGATGGAGTGGCGTGCCGCATCAGCACCGCTTGCTAATTGATCAAAGCAAAAAGGAATCTTGAAGAATATTCTTGCGGTGACCAATAAGGAGCAAGGATTCATCAAGAGTTGCCTCAAACCTGTGGGAGAATATGACACGATGACGTGGCAGGTAAAAGAGAATATTTAAATATTTGCACTTTTCACTGAGCTCATTCGGCCATTGCGTTCTTGTGGTTATCAGGTTAATTCTGGGTGGTGTGTATACTTCGTCTAGTCACCACGAAAGTGATGTGTACTTTTTTTTAAAAAAAAAAAGTGAAACAAATTTCAGTTCACCAGCTGATTTTTTGCTACCATATTATATTCATCTCATACAGTCAGAAACAATATTTTTCTTCAGAAACCAATGGGCGCCCACAGCACTGGATATGGGATGGTAAGACACGGCCCACAGTTTGTGACATTTGTTTTGGTATGACTCGTGGAGGACTGCAGAGAGAATCTAGCAGCCACATGTGTGTGATTCAGTGCCGTTCTGAATTTTGTTTAGCTTCGCTGATCGTGTTCGTCAAGTTTATTCGGTGGTCTAGCCGTCTAGGTACACTGCAAAGTATCGGAATCAACGTGATGTGCAGCACCGGCACCTTTAATTGCTGGCTCCCATAGCATCTTTAGTCACATTTAGTTCCCAAAAATTTTCCAGATTTTTCGTCACATCAAATGTTTAGACACATGTATGGAGCATTAAATGTAGATGAAAAAAGAAACTAATTATACAGTTTGATACAAAACCACGAGGTGAATCTTTTGAGCCTAATTAGTCTATGATTGAACACCAATTGACAAATACAAACAAAAGTGCTACGGTAGCTGAAACCAAAAATTTTGGCGAAAACACACCCTATATACGGTGGTTCCTAATCAAATCAAATTCGATCCAGTACTTCAACACTTTGCATCTCCGACTCTGCAACCACAGTTTTAATTTGTTCTTTCGCCGTTTATATATAGGTGCCGTGAAATGCTTTACTTCAAATGCAACAAATTATAAACATATGGTCTTAGGAGTTTCATTCTCATTAAAATGAATTTTTATAATATGGTAAGGGATCAATAAAGAGAGATGAAACTGGGGCGAAGCTAGGCTTTCTTGTCAGTGTCCGCTGACCCTAATGGATTTGTAAAATTCAGTGGGGACTTACTGGTTTGCACTATTCTCCAAAGACAAAGGCCCCAGCGTACATTAGGACAGACCTAGGTGCAACTTTTGTTTGAAATAATAGGTTTTATCTAAGAGCAGGTACACTAATGGACTTATAGCCAAGCAGAGGCGGATCCAAAGGGGGGGCTGGGCTCCAGCCCCCCTATGAGCTTGATTTGTCCATTAAATAAGTGTTAATTAGCTTTAAATCTTCATTAATCTTTAGGTTTAGCACTAAATCTTCACTATTTAGCCTCCCTTTGTCCTCATCCTGGATCCGTCACTGTAGACAAACTAATGCTGATGTGGAGGAGAGAATGGATGAGAGATGAGAGCTTGGCTTCCATGCAAGCACCAAGCTGGACACGGAAGCATATGCATTAGTGGGCCTAAGTAGTAAGTGTTGTGAGGAGGAATATGAGAGAGATACTTTTTAAGATAAATAGGAGACACTTATTGTATAACTTGGCCCTTGTAACTTGATTTATAGCCAAGCAACTTGGCTTTATTATTGACCATGCTCTAAATAAAACCATGTTTGCACTATTTCCAATATAGCTTGTCCCTTGCATGTACTACCATATGAAATACTTCCTCCGTCCGTAAAAACATGCAACTATAGGTTGTGTGCCAGAAAAAGTAGTTCACGTTTGATCAAGTTTATAGTAAATAGTATTCATATTTATGACTCCAAATCAATTTATTATGAAAATATATTTCATAATTAAACTAATGATATTTATTTGATATCATAAATATTAATATTTTTTATCTATAATTGGTCAAAGTTAAGATATTAAAACGTGATACTGTGCTAGAATTACATGTTTTTCTGGACGGAGGGAGTAGCAAAATGAAATAATACATTGCATATACCCTATGCTTAATTACGTGTCAATTTTTGAAAACATCAATATGAAACTCTTCGGTTTTGGAAACATCAATGTCAGACTCTTCACCGAAAATGTCCATTCCTATAATCCTATTGATAGGCAACTCCGCCCCTTTTCGCTTGTCTGACCTAAAACTCATGCAAACTAGGGGATCGGAGGAGCAACTTGGCAAGTGGCACGGCTAAAGTGATTACTCTATCCAATCACCTCCAGGCCTCCAAGATGATGATTGCTGCGCTCAGTAAAACGCAAAAGGTGGGACAGGAAAATAACAAAGAGAACCTTTGCATGCTGCATGCAGGTTGCCTGATGGGCTCAGTCATCTAAACCTTACAAAGATGAACGCGCTCCGCAGCAGTCAGCCCATCCACGTCGCCCGAATTATTTTCACCCGTCGGATCTTGGATCGTGCGGCACAGATCGCTTCTAACGGATTCTGTCCAAGGCAGCTTCTCGCGCTTCTCTTTGGCTTCTCCAGCTTCTCCTCTGCTTTGCCCGCTTCTCTTCAGAATCTGCAAAACCAAATATATACCGCGCCTCCCGCTTCTCGTTCCAGCTTCTTTCCCCTCCTCTCTCTCGTCGCTCTCTGTCCCTCGTCCTCCCGACTGGAGCTGGGCCCGACCGGCGCGGCGGCGGCGCCGCCCGTGCTCCTCCTCCTCCTCTTCCTCCTCCTCCCCCCTCCCTCCCCTTCCTCTCCCTCTGCCTCTCTCCCCCTCCCTCCCGAGGCCATGGCGGCCACGGCGATGCCACGACGCCCCCTGCGGCCAACGCATCCTCGCGCCCCAGCCCCATGGACGCTCCTCCCCCCACTCTTCATCTGTCTCCCTCCCTCTCTCTCTCCCCACCTGGTGTCGCACACCGGCCGGCTACCGTCGCGGGCGGGGTCACGCCCCCGTCTCGGTGGCGCACGCTCGCGGTCGCGGTGGCGCATTTGCGGTGGCTGCTCCCCTGCCTGGCGGCGAGGCAGCGTGGGCGTGGCAACCCCCCCTCCCCACGCCATGCCCGCCTCCCCACTCTGGCTTCGGGTGGGGCGCCGGTGAGCCCTCGGCAGGTGATGCGCCGGCGCGGCTGGCCCCCATAGTTGTGGCCTCCGGTACCTCCGCTGTAGTCCCCTCTGCTCCGTTCGCTCCTTATCTCCCAGGTGAGGCAAGACCATCACTCGCCTCTATTGCTCCCATTGCGGTGTCCTCTATTTCCCTCTTCTGATCTGTGCTACACGTTGACGGATTCAGCAAGAAAAGGTAAGTGCTTTCCCTTAATCTCCATCCCCTCTTCTGATCTATGCTAGAGGTTGACGGATTCAACAAGAAAAGTACATATCGGTACATCTATGAATGGATAGCGCCTCTGTGGATCCATGCTCGGCTCTATTTCTTCCTCCCTAAACTTGCTTGGTCTTCCTATGGTAACCTAAAAAATCCCCTTTATCTCCGATGATGAGCTCTTAATTTCGTTTCTTGTATTTATGGATTTATTTTGCTTATGAGGTTGGAGGTTTCCGTTCTCGCAGAAATATTTAGCCATGTCTATGGTGCTGCCTTCTTTATTTTAGTCTGAGCATATGCCATAATGCCATTGCTGATGATGTGCTTATCCTGTGAGGTGCTTCCCTTACACCTCACCGTATTTTCATGCCATTGCTATTTTGCATTTTTGGGTTGACCATATGTCAATGCCAATGAGGGTGCAAAAACATATCTTTTTTTTCTAAAATATACTATTGCCATGTGTTATGCCTCATCATATTTCAATGTCATTGCTACTTTGCAATTTTTTAAAACCACATGTGAGTGCCAATGATGCTGGACACTAATATCTTTTTCTCAGGTATAACGTATGAGGCTATGCAGTTCTGATTATCAGCCTTTTATGGTCTTTTCGGTTTTAAATTCTAATGATATCAATTGAGGCATTGTCATATGCTACGATGAATATTGCTTCCTGCATTTTACCTGGACTTGGCGTACACTCAGGGTGGCCATGTTTGCGTAAAGATGAACGCGCTCCGCAGCAGTCAGCCCATCCACGTCGCCCGAATTATTTTCACCCGTCGGATCTTGGATCGTGCGGCACAGATGAATATTGCTTCCTGCATTTTACCTGGACTTGGCGTACACTCAGGGTGGCCATGTTTGCGTAAAGATGAACGCGCTCCGCAGCAGTCAGCCCATCCACGTCGCCCGAATTATTTTCACCCGTCGGATCTTGGATCGTGCGGCACAGATCGCTTCTAACGGATTCTGTCCAAGGCAGCTTCTCGCGCTTCTCTTTGGCTTCTCCAGCTTCTCCTCTGCTTTGCCCGCTTCTCTTCAGAATCTGCAAAACCAAATATATACCGCGCCTCCCGCTTCTCGTTCCAGCTTCTTTCCCCTCCTCTCTCTCGTTGCTCTCTGTCCCTCGTCCTCCCGACCGGAGCTGGGCCCGACCGGCGCGGCGGCGACGCCGCCCGTGCTCCTCCTCCTCCTCTTCCTCCTCCTCCCTCCTCCCTCCCCTTCCTCTCCCTCTCCCTCTCTCCCCCTCCCTCCCGAGGCCATGGCGGCCACGGCGACGCCACGACGCCCCCTGCGGCCAACGCATCCTCGCGCCCCAGCCCCATGGACGCTCCTCCCCCCACTCTTCATCTGTCTCCCTCCCTCTCTCTCTCCCCACCTGGTGTCACACACCGGCCGGCTACCGTCGCGGGCGGGGTCACGCCCCCGTCTCGGTGGCGCACGCTCGCGGTCGCGGTGGCGCATTTGCGGTGGCTGCTCCCCTGCCTGGCGACGAGGCAGCGTGGGCGTGGCAACCCCCCCTCCCCACGCCATGCCCGCCTCCCCACTCTGGCTTCGGGTGGGGCGCCGGTGAGCCCTCGGCAGGTGATGCGCCGGCGCGGCTGGCCCCCACAGTTGTGGCCTCCGGTACCTCCGCTGTAGTCCCCTCTGCTCCGTTCGCTCCTTATCTCCCAGGTGAGGCAAGACCATCACTCGCCTCTATTGCTCCCATTGCGGTGTCCTCTATTTCCCTCTTCTGATCTGTGCTACACGTTGACGGATTCAGCAAGAAAAGGTAAGTGCTTTCCCTTAATCTCCATCCCCTCTTCTGATCTATGCTAGAGGTTGACGGATTCAACAAGAAAAGTACATATCGGTACATCTATGAATGGATAGCGCCTCTGTGGATCCATGCTCGGCTCTATTTCTTCCTCCCTAAACTTGCTTGGTCTTCCTATGGTAACCTAAAAAATCCCCTTTATCTCCGATGATGAGCTCTTAATTTCGTTTCTTGTATTTATGGATTTATTTTGCTTATGAGGTTGGAGGTTTCCGTTCTCGCAGAAATATTTAGCCATGTCTATGGTGCTGCCTTCTTTATTTTAGTCTGAGCATATGCCATAATGCCATTGCTGATGATGTGCTTATCCTGTGAGGTGCTTCCCTTACACCTCACCGTATTTTCATGCCATTGCTATTTTGCATTTTTGGGTTGACCATATGTCAATGCCAATGAGGGTGCAAAAACATATCTTTTTTTTCCTAAAATATACTATTGCCATGTGTTAAGCCTCATCATATTTCAATGTCATTGCTACTTTGCAATTTTTTAAAACCACATGTGAGTGCCAATGATGCTGGACACTAATATCTTTTTCTCAGGTATAACGTATGAGGCTATGCAGTTCTGATTATCAGCCTTTTATGGTCTTTTCAGTTTTAAATTCTAGTGATATCAATTGAGGCATTGTCATATGCTACGATGAATATTGCTTCCTGCATTTTACCTGGACTTGGCGTACACTCAGGGTGGCCATGTTTGCGTGAAAAAATTCTACCCTTTAATTGGGAACACATTGCCGACCGAACAGTCAGGGTGGCCAAGGTAGTAAAAAAGATTTCAGCTGTTTGATTCTGATTTCACCGTCCAGATTTTCTTTCACCGTTCCTTCCTGTTTGTTCCACGTGTTAGCTTATCGGTGGTCGCTCTCTAAAAATATACTCTTTCTCCTCTGACTCTACTCTCTGCTTCCTCCCTCTCTCTCTCCCTCCGTCCCTCTCTCTCAATGGCGCTGCCGTGCCGGGCAGTGGTCACCGCTGTTTTATGATGCTTCTATTCCACTTTTACTGAACTGAAGCATTTGGCATATGGAGTGATACGAACTACTGCATGTGTGTGACCCTTTTTGGTATTCTTAATGAACTGAGGCAATTTGGCATATGCAATGATGATCTCCTTTTCCCTGCCAACAATCCAATGTTGTTCCCTTCATCTCAGGGGAAAAATTGTTGGTGTTCAAGCTTAATGCTTTTACTGTTGCTGTACTATACTGAACCACCATATTATTAGCTAATATAGCCTAATATTGCAGTCACTGATATCTCCACCTGATAGTAGTATCGTTTTTTTTAAAAAAAAACTTCCTCCCAAACCTTCACACTGGCCTCTGCTTGCTGCAGTAAGCTACAAAATGTGTTATTTATTTTCCATTCACCTGCTTTCACAGATAGCTTGGTCCCATATTGACCAGCAGAGGTACTATAACTAGATATTAACTAGGGTACTACATGTTTTAAGAACAGTTTATCTATCTTATTTTATCATTGATCTTACCTTCTGCCAGCCAAGCAATTAACTATGACATTGCTAAACAATGTTGATTTCTAGAAACAGAAAAGGCCTCGCCATTATGCCTACATTCCCTCTGCGAGTTATAGCGCATTATATATGTTATACCAATCTATCATGTTTTGTAAGCTGCAGTTTCAGCTTCAGTCTAAGGTAAACTATTCTGGGGAAACTAGCATGATTATAGTGCAAGTTTGTACCAACTTCTAATCATAACAAAATGCTTCGTCATTTTTCTTCTTAAAATTTTCAAGCGTCACAAACTAGCATGATTATTTTCATTCTGCAGAATCACGCATTGCAGAGCAGAATCTGAAGTTGTAGACCACGAATGATGCAATTCAAACACCGCACATGATTGTCAAGGAAGTGTCACAAAAGATAGTTACTATGCACGAGCTGTTAAGCTTGAGAAGCAGGTAATGGGCTAGTTGAATTTCATGAACTATTACTGTGACAGAATATTGTGGTTTCTCATTTAACTTCTTGCAGATTGAGAAGGTCGACAAGGATATTACAGAACAACAAAAAAAAAAGAGTAGCTCTGGAGGCTAGAGCTGGCAATGCTAATAAGAATGTGCAAGAGCTGAATACGAAGTTGGAGAAAGTAACTGTGCGGCTATGGTTGCGGCCTTATCTTCTTTGGTACATTAGGCTACTATTTTTTCTCTACTTCGCTGAAAAATTACAATTACTTTTTCACTGATTAGCGGTCATGATAAAATATGTGGTTAAACAGAAAGCATGCTTTCTGTGTTATGCTTACTGCTATTTTTTTTTCCTTATGTGAGATTTCATCCTGTCACGGCTTGTACGTTTTCTGGTGTTGATATTTCCTGTGTGTCCGTATTTTGTATGCGTGCGTGGGCCCACAGGGCACAGTCAGCCTCTACCTTACAGGCCACTGTCATGATTCGTCTGCTGCTATATGTTTGGTTCTACCTACCTGGTGTAGCGCCTAGATTGCAGGGATTCTACAATTAGTGTTGATCATTGTTTGGTATTTTCGATTATCAGCTTTGTTTGTTATAATTTACATACAGTTCCCGACTTAGTATGGGTAAATATTAGTATTACTCTTCGCTAATGCTCCAGCCCAAAGGTTAGAGTATATGCTTATGCAGCTGCACACGTCAAGAAAGCTTTTCCACCTTTCTTCTTTCAGATCCCATGGAACCGGACTAGAGCAATGAGCAGTGGACACTGACCACATCTTACGGCGCCACCTCAAGTACCAATTTCCTCTCTTTGTTTCACTGATTGACCCCAAATGCCTCCTACTACACTTTCTCTGTTGTCCTTAGTAATCTCAGCTGGAACCCCCAATATCCTTTATGCTTCATTTTGTAACATGTCTGTTGTTTTACTCGAGGTACATGATGTAAATAGATTGTGCTGCTTCTTTCATATGTGTTTTGTCCATATTAACGCTGCAGACATGTTAACGCCTTGCCCTAGCTTCTTATACTGCTATGGCTAACCAGATTGACTAATATTTATAGATGACATCAGCTGCGCCTGCATTAACTACATATTATCAAAGCATATATTCTGTCAACTTTATAAACCAAATTAGCTTTTCCCATTTATTCTGGTGTAGTTTTAATGGCTGCGGCTTTATTTCTTTTGTTTGCACGAATAAGACCCAGTGGAGATTGCAACACACTGTGCTACACACAGCTTCTGTATTCATGGAGTTTACAGATACTAACCCTGCCATAGGTTAGTGTGCCACATTATCTATGCATGATATGTATGAAATCCTGAATGTCTTTGCTATACTTTATCAGGTTGTTTTCCTTATACATGTTTTCCTATTACTTGATGCTAACTACTCGGTTAGGTGCTATCTTGCAATTTTTTCCTACAAATGCTTTGTTCGATACTTACATAATCCTGAAATTCTTGGATGCTCCAAAACAGCTTTTATTTTTCTTCTCTTTCCTTCAGACTAGGTGGTCTATGTAAGATGCTTCTTACTATAATTGTTGATGGTATGTCATGGGTCCTGAAATTATATGATTATGAGAGTTCTTTGCAATTTAGTTAAAACTGTAAAATAGATGTGGCACAGTTGAACCTTGCATATGATACCTAACTAGACTGTGTCACACAAAGGAAGTAATCCATTTTACCTGTTCATTCAGATATGTATGATCTCATGTGCAGATCACTGTAGATTCTAAGAGCTGGCAGAACAGCTGTATGCCTGTATCTTTTTTTATGATTTGGGCACCTACTATTGGTCATCAAGAGTTTGTGAAGGTTGGCACCTTCTAAATGGTGGCTCAGTTTCTATATCTGCAACTTGATTAAAAGATATAGGTAGAAGGTGATGTTCATCAGGATATAAAAGATCTTGCTTACTTCTTGCATAGATGCTTAGTTCCCATTTTACCCAAAATTTATTATATATCAATCACTGCAAATTCTAGAAATTAACAAAACTACATGGGTGACTTTTAGTTATGATCTTATCACCTACTATTTTCTATCAGGTTTATGTAAGCTGGTGACTTCGAAATGTTTACCAGGCTTGATCTCAGGGAAAAAGAATTGTTCCAGTCTTATTCCTATCCCATCTTGTGTCTGCATGCCTTCTGGTGGTGTGTGATGGTGCTTCAGTCATGGTATTGGCTGGCAGCGGCTATCTTTCACATTGACTGACAGATGGTTCTTCTACAATACAAACAGGTACTCAGTCAAATAAAGAAACATGCAACAAAATGCCTAAATTTACTTGATATTCTATAATATGTATATTGTTTATGCCACCTACTGCTATGTATGTAGTACTACCTGCAATTATGGGTTATTCCTTTTATTGGCCATATCTATTGTTAGTGTTCTACAGCTATAGATACATATCCATCTGCACATGTATGCCCATTTCCTTCTTTTATTTAGTTACAAATTTGCTCATCCTCCAGAGCTCATTACAATTTCTTCTCTATTAAATTACATGGTGCTACATGGTGCTCTAGGTCATTTGTTAGGATGCTAAACCATGCATGCTAGCTAAACCTGAACTTGAACATGAATCTTAGTATTAGTTTTTCCTTATATGTCAAAAGCCCCTCTTTTTATAATTTATATTGGTTTGAAACATGAATGCTTCAGCATAAGTTTTTTGGGCGTTTGAGAATGCCTTATGACCAGAATTTTGAATTATTAGTTGATACCTCTACCATTAATTTGGTGTATTGCTTTGAAAATATTCTGTGGTTGCATTCAAAGGCTTACAAGAGTATGTTAGTTTCCTTTAAAGTTTTGCACCTTGTGCTTATAGGCTACTACAATTCAAATACTTTGTCGCTAATTGCCTCGGTGTGCTAGCTTTGCGTGGCTATTTACATTCATGGAGGTCTGTGTGTATGGGGTGCCGATGGCCACCTCTTGCTTGCTATCTTTAGGCATTCTGTCAGTTGTGTCATGTAGGCTAACTACATTGGATCCAATAACTAATTGTTGTGCCTTGTCATTGTTGGCGCACACCGCATCTTGCACATCATTTTACAAAACTTGGACCTACTTTAGACAGTGTCTGCGTTCTTACAGAAGGGCATTTTTAGCTAGAGATTTGCTTATCCATTTTTATGGACTTTGCAGATCGCCTATGCAGATATGCATACACTCTTTTCATGCATTCAACGATTTTGGAAAGGGTCCATACTGTGTGAATCGCGAGCAAGCCGTTCATCTACAAAGGTAAAAGTTTGCCTGATTATTAATGTAACAGAACCGACCAAATTATAAGAGCACAAGTACGAAAACAAGCACCGAAGCGCTCAAATTTTCAAACTTGAGCCCATATAATCCCGGTAGTCAATCGAAATCACGAAGGATTTCAAACCAAACTGCTTACAACCAGGATCGCATCATTCAACATACACATCGTACGTTACATTTCACAAGTAGTTCCGAAATAAGTTTACACCACGGAGTAGCAAATATTACAAACCAAGTTTGAAAGTAGCGGAAGCATAACACACACACTAGTTAATTAAATACTGCCAGTCTGGATGATCGACATCCCGCAAAAGCATGAGGAAAGTACATAAAGACGATCACACCCTTGTGATCTAGTCATCATCACCCGCAGGGTGGAGACACGTCTTGCAGAATCCCTGATAAAGCATGTCATCTGCAACAGGAGGGAATAAACCCTGAGTACTGGAATGTACTCAGCTAGACTTACCCGTCGAAAACCAGAAATAAGATGACACCAAGGATTATGCAAGGCTTTCACAAGAGGCTAGCTGACATCACATTTTTGCATAAAGACATAAGTAATTGAACTCTTATAACCTGTACTAGCAGTTATTTTTAGCATTTACCTGTCATCTATCTTAGCACCTGTACTAAACATGCACTTAATTATAATCAAACAACATTATTATTATATTCATAGCAGGTATATCATTATGGCAACATTGTATCATTCCCTTAACCACCAGTTCATTTAATGAGATCTACGTTGCCGCTGCTCAAGTCAAGTGCTCACTAACCGGGAGCGACGGCGATTCGAATCGAATTCCTATCCAGCTGGAGGGGTATTTCTAACACTCACCGCGCAGGCCCCTGCCAGGGTCGCACAAGCCACCTTTTCATATGATTCAGGAATCGCGGGTCCGAATGATGTCGCGACCCCAAGGGCGACACTCTGCCAGGTGATAGGGACTCTAACCCCCCCTTGGTCTCACGCCAATGTCCCCAAGCACATCCTTTCTCTCCTCCAAGAAGCAACCTACCATTCGATTCCCGGCCTGAACCACATTACTCGGCTTCGCGGTCGGAACGACTTATCCGGCCAACTAAGTGTTAGATTGCGTTCAACATGACTCAAGGACATACAGCGAATCGGTCCTTAAACGACTCAGACGGGCATAGCTCCACACCCAAGACGTGAAGTGTCTTGCGGCTGTACTATCGAACTCCCGCCCGGTCTCAAATTTCATTTTTAAGCATGGTTCCATCCACGATAGCCATACAGCCACTCGTGACTCCTTCCTACATCTCGCGGATGACCGAAAATCACCCGACTTCTACCGTACTAAGCAGGGCTAAGCATTGACACGTGCCTAAACCTAAAATAGGATTAAGTACGATATCTGGACAAGGACAGGTATAATGCAACAAGTGTTTTCATATAACTCCTACAACTTAATGCAGTAAACAATTAAAAACACTCAAGATTAATTTATAAATCAGTAGGTTCAGCATGCACCGGGGCTTGCCTTTCAGAAAGGTCGAAGGCCGGTGGTCAGGACACTCAGGAAGGACGTCTGCGGGCACTCCTTCGCCTGCTGGATCCTCGGGCTCCTGCTGCTCCTGCTGGTCCTGGATTTCCTCCGGAATCATCGGCTCGAATTCGAGGAGAGTTACCCCCTCCGGTACACCTATTGCATGAATGCTCAATAAATATCATGGATGCATAATGAAAGATGCAGTATGCTCGGAATGAAATGCATTACAACAATTTTAAAGCTCTATTCAAACCACTCCAAAAGAGTAGGTGCAAATTTCCTCTCCGGTAGAGAGAAGTACTCACCTAATCTACTTAACCTAAAATAAAGCTGCTCTTCTTCCGTTAAGGCCCTAACACCTAACAATTACAAGAATAGCATTTCTCAGAATACCACACCACATATAAACCGCAAATACCACAGTAAACATTCTGGACAGCAGCTACTTGTTTTTAACATAACTAGAGATTTCCAATTCCAAAAGACATGATCTAAGACAATCTGGAAAGCCTATGAAATGCACTACAATTCATTTTCAGACCTCAACTCCAAACTTCTAAGTTTTCCATGTCAAACTTCACAAGTTCCAGAATCTGTCCTCTCAAAACAGAGAGTAGCAGATTTTGAACTGCCACTTTAAACAACAGTAACTCTCAAACTACTAAGCCAAGTGCTTCCAAATTTTGACACAAGCTAGTTCATCAAGTTTACTCCAACTTTGGTATTTACAAGTTTTCCAGTAACCAATTTTATCAAAGCCAAATTTAGAATTACTACTAGCTGTCCAGAAAACCTAAAATTACAAAGGTTAAACATTTATTGATGTGGCCAAAGACCCTTAAAACCAAACTAAGATTTCCAAAAGTTCACATGGGGTATAACAACACCAGAAAGTAGGGTGTGACTACCTAGAACATTTATTTATACTCATTTCTTATTTTACTTAATTAATTAGGTGGAATTTTACACATATATGTAAACTGCTCCTAAAATTCTACAAAACTTACAGGGGACTCTCTGACCCAAGAAGAGACCACAGTAAAAATTTGAACAAGTTTTATTCACAGAAATTCTCTATACAAAATTCACCAGTCAAAAAGTCTGATTTTTGTATAATTAATAAATCATATTGAAAAGTATCAAACAACAGATTTCATATTTTTCTTAGACACTCTAGGGTACCAAGACATTCTCCAAAAAGTTACAAGAACATTGCACATGTAGAAAAATTACAAAAATTCCTTCAATTATCTCCTAGAATAAAATGATAGCCTTATAACTTGGAAATTACTTAAGCACTGATGCCCAATTTTTTTACCAGAGCTAGGGCTAGCATAGAGTAACCTACCCACCAAATTTCATGATTTATGGAACACTACAGCTCAAGTTATAAATTTAATAAATTTGCATGCATTCCAAAACACATTTAAAGGATCTATTAAATTCTTACAGAATTTAAACATCTCATGCCAGATCCATATTTTTCTAAAATACTACACATCATGTAGACCCTAACAAAATTTATCTCATGATTTTTGGATCATTAAAACCCTAGATCTATATTTTTCTAACTTGTACAAAAATCAGTGACAAAATAATAAAAATGAATCTCATTTCGGATGAACTGGGCCGGCCCGGAAAACTCGGCCCACACACTCGCGCGCGCGCGGCCCGCTCAGCGCCCCCGCCCGCGCGCGACACTGACGGGCGGGCCCCCGCGGTCAGTGACCGGAGGCAGGGGAGGCGGAGACCCGCGAGCTCCGACGAGCTCGAGCTCGCCGGAGAAGAGCTCGCTCGGCCAATCGAACACCGCCTCGTGTTCTCCGTCACCCGGTGCGTCGATTGGTGCTCGTGGAATGGGTGGGGATGGGGTGGAAGGGGCTTGTCACCGCGAGCGGCGGCCGGTGATGTCCGGTGGCGGCGCACCGTCGCCGGTGAGGATGTACGGTGCGGTCTAGGCTCGGTACGAGCTTCACCGAAGCTAGGCGGATCCATTTTGATAGGAATGGAGGATGGAGAGAGACCCGAAGCACCCCGACCACGGTGAGGTCCCATGGCGGGCTCCGGCGACCTCTCGGAGACGGGGAAGAAAGCAATGCGGCTCACCTTGAGTCAAATCGCGGGCTTCGGTGGGTCAAGGGGATGGAGGGTGGTGAGGCGGAGGGAGTGGCGAGGTCTGGCGGCCGGTGATGCGGTGTAGCTCGCGCTTGAGCTTGCCGGAGAAGAACGGCAATGGCGGCTCGGTTTCGGTGTTTTTGCAACTGGAAGAGAGGGGGCGGAGGAATGGAGGCCGGCTCGCGCGTTGTGGCGTCTTGAAGGCGTCGCGGCCTGACTGGTGGGGCCAGGGCCGGCGTACGGGCGCCACCGCGCCTCCACGCGTCGGCGTTGCCCTGTGGCCGGTCGGCCACTGACGAAACTGAATCGCAGTTCATTGACGCCATCGGTAGTGACTGACAGAGTGATTTCGAACGTGATTAACTTCTAAACCAGCCTGTTTCAGTCCAAGGTGGCAACATCAAGTTTGTAGAGCTACGTTAGGTCAACAACTTTGTCAATTGGTGTTTGGGCTGGTTCAGCCTATATTTCAAACTACATGGCCTCGAAGTAGTGCTTAATGAAACTGAAACCGGGGTTCAGTTAACGATGCCGACTGACAGCCTAAGTTCATGACACGATATCTCTTGAACCATTGAGAACCAGGCTTGGGTGATGTTGACAAAGTTGTAGGGTTACATGTGATCTACAAGTTTGTAAATATGAGTGAAAGCTGGTTTGGCCTGGTTTGCAAACTACAAGCTCCTAAAGTAGGCATCAGTAAAACTGTAGGGTCTGATTCCAGACTTAGAAAAATTCTAAGTCTTGGAGCTACCTCTCTAACTGACTTGTGGGCCACTTTTGAGCATGTTAGGGTCAATTTCATGAGATGGTCATATTGAGACTTTTATTCCCCATGAATTTCTTTACAACTTTGCTTAAGGGTGCTCTTCCATGCAAGGTCTCTAAATTAGACTTTTTAATTGGTCAAACTAGAGCCTTCTAGGGTCAAATGGTGGTCAAACTTCTCTTGGAGGGCAAATTTGTAATTTTGGTCAACATGAACCTTGTTCCAAATGTTACCCTAAGTATAACTAAGGTGTTGTAGGTCATGATTGGCTACCTTACCTTTTTGTTACACCAACTATCAAATACTTCATGAAATAAATCAAACAAACCCTAGAACAATCACATGTGTTGCATCACATAAAATAACAAACATGAATGATGCATGCTTATGCTTATGCAAATGCAAATGCAATGCAATTAAGGACTAAACACTTGAAGTGTTACAATTAATATTTACACAACTAACTGCTCCTATGGTCTGCATTTTAATTTTATCAAATTTGCTTCCATCTATCGCGCCACAGATATATGAAGGCTAATGCTGGTGTATTTTTTGTTCTCTTGCTCTGGAAGTAATTGTCCTTTCTCCAATTAGTGGTATTCTGTGTTCCAATGGAAATTTTCCTATTTAGAAAATGGTGCTTTGTCAATCCAATGTTTCTAGATTGGTAGAATAGAGATACAAAAGGCGATGAGACTTGGCGATTAGAATGTGCTTGTGCCTATTTGCCCCAATCTTTACTATTTGGTTCAATAGAATATCCCTTTCCTCATGTTAAGTTGTCATTAGAGCATCTCATAGGGCAAAGCTCTTTCTTAGATGTAATGGTCCGCATACAGAGAGGTTTTTCTAATGCAGTGCTGCTTAGGTCTCCTGTGTATCCAACAAAAACTCACGACAGATCATTAGGAGGGAACAAAATAGCGTCCCAATTGGCACAAAATTGTAGGGCATTGTTGTTAGTTATAATTTATAGTGGTCGTATCGCCAAAACAATTGCCCTTTCTTTTTCCTTTTTTTTTGGTTTCTAATTTTAGCTCAAAAATGTCAAAACTGTATTGAGTACAATGCCTCTTTGGTGTGTTTGAAATTTAAGCAAAGATGATGGCTTAGGTTCAGTAGGAACCATGTGACCTTAGCCTTGGCATCTCCCACCGTTTTGATATTACAATGATATAGATCAAAGATGTCAACAAATAATTAGGGAACGAGGAAATTTGGTTAGGTAAATAAGAATCAATACATAATATATAGATAACATACATCTTCCTTTCATGCATCAGTGTTCTACCTGTGATTCACGGAAGGATGATAAATGCTTCTTCCACCTACGACTTATCAGTGTAGTGCGTCCATGTATAACAGAACCCTTGCGGTTATTGGTTTGGTGATCTATGTGTGTTTTCCCCCATCTGCAAGGTAGCCTGAATATGATGTTTATTTCTTAGTGGTGTCAAAAAGTTTCCTGGTTTATAACAGCGAATGAGAAAACTAATGAAAAGAACATACGTCACTCGGCCTATGAATTCATTCATTTTAGCCTGGGAATGTAGTATCTTAGAGGTTTAGCCATTTATTCATTTAACAAAATATAGATTGGATAACACTTGGATTTAATGATCCTATGGTGACAGAGCCCATCACAGAAGGATGTTTGTACCCATAAAGGTTATGAGAGAGATCTACATTCCGCCAATATTGGTTACCACAAAAAGCTATACATAACAAATAATGGGGCCAAGATTTAAAGTTTCATAGAAACAAGTATTTGCCTTTTGCATATAGGCTGTACAAACTGTTGTAGCTGATATATTCTAGGATTCGTGTGAATGTGAAATACGTTGATATTTCATCATCCCACTCTGCTTTGTTGTATTGAAAAGATTTTTTTTTAAAAAAACATTCATTCTCATTATGGTATGTTTATTTTTATTTTTTCTTTATCCATACGTACCCTATCTTTCATACAATTATCCAGCAGTACACAGTTCTCAGTCTTAACATGGTTTCTTGGTCTATATCACTCTGTTTTGATTTTTAGGGCCATTGCCAACCTAATTGTAGAAGAAGAAACAGATCAGCGCCTTGTTCGCATTTCTTCTCCTTCTCTGACAGCCTTTTCTTTTATGGTATAATCAGATTTGCGACCTGCCTTCGTATGATTTGTTTTCCTCTTATTCCTTTGCTTTAAAACCAGGAAAAAGAGCAAGGGCATATAGAACCAGATTTGTTACTGCAAATTATCCATCGGTTAACCAGTCATAGCAGAAGAACCGCATCTTAGAGTTACTTCAATCAGATGTAGTTCCTGTAAATTTGATACTTGTGCCTTTTTCGATGTAACAATATATGTAGTGTATATGTATATATATCCATGTATATGCATACTCTGCAAACCCACGCACACAATTATGTTTAAAGCAACTTTGCTGTTAACCATCCTACCCAGTGCGCAAAGTTACTCTATGCTACTCGGTTTTGGCCTAGAAACATTACTAAGATTATGTAATCACTCTGTGGAATACGAATATATGTACCCATATATGACATCTATATTCAATTCCTTTCCTTAATCCTGTTTCCCTGCAAAAACTAAACATATTTTTGACACAAACATTTGCCAGCTCATTTAGGACGCATGCTGTAAATACAGACCACCTATTATCTCTCCGCTGTGCATGTAACCATCACCGGCTGTAGTAAACCATGGACCAACAGCATGGCCACTATATGACTCAAACTATATGCTTGCATCAAAGTGTACATATGTATTAGCAAATACATGTTATCAATCTTAGCAAAATCCTTACCGATCGCGTGCAGGGCGCGCGTTTGCCACTAGTTTTTCAACATGTTTATTCATCAATCTGATAGGATATATATACAACTTGGAGTTGGTGACTTGACGACTTGTACTGCATTTCCTTCCCTAATTTGGCGAAATATGTTATTTTCTCTGTTCACAAAAGAATAGTATAATTATGGTATCCATGCCGGTCAATTGAGTAAACGTTTGACTAAGTTTGTAGTAAATAGTATTAGCATTTATGTTTTTAAAAAATTTATTATGAAAATATATATTATAACTAATCTAATGATACTTACTTTATATCATGAATGTTTATATTTTTTTATATAAATTTAGTCAAAGCTCATGTTGTTTGACTCCTCGAAATACATTCTTTTGTGAACGGAGGTAGTATTGTTGTATTCCCGTAGTCACAAGAATAAGTGACATTCTAGACATCGGCGCTGTAATAAAAACACAACTTGGACCACTACTTTTCTTTTTTTGTTAAGATGCTCCTTCTATCTCAAAATAAGTCAATTCTAGAATCATCCTAAGTCAAAATCTCTTGAATTGGCATGCTCGGCTGCCCTTTTTTGCATGGCTGCAGCTGTTGTGGCTGTTTGTGTACCATAGCTATTTACTTTACTCTACAGTGTTTTGCAGCTGCTGTTGCTGCATAGCGCTTCAAAGAGCACAGTCGAGCAGGCCCGCTGCGACACTAAATAAGTATTGTTATGAAAAATATATTTTATGGTGTATCTAGTGACACTAATTGGTGACATAAACACTGGTGTTTTTCTGTAAATTTAGTTAAACTTATTTTAACTTACTATAACTTTAAAAGTTGATTTAATTTACATGGATAGGGTATATTTATAAGTTGTACAACATACTTGTTCGTGTCTCTCTTGTCAACGTAACACTAGCCGGTACCCTGCGCGTTGCCGCGGGCACAAGCGAGAATAACGATTGACACTGTAACACTAGCCGGTACCCCGTGCGTTGCTGCGGGCGCAAGCGAGAATAACGATTGACACTGATAGTATATAAATCCATGCCGATGTACCAATATTGTTGTCGATTAAAATGCAAAAAGATCATAAAACCTTAAGTTGCATGGCTGTTATGAGCATATACAGAAGAACGTTTGGAAATTGGATAATTTCTCACAAAACCCAATGATTCTCCTCATAGAAGCAATCAATCTTGAAAGGGTATCTTCTAGAGATGATTTAAATAATCTTAGTTTGATGCACAGCATGCATGGTAAGATATCTGACCCAGCCCGGTACACACATAAGCACAAAATGAAAAATCAAGATACTGGGTTTTTTTTTAGTTTGTCGTTTGCAAAGAACATGTAACTGATAGAACTGGTTTTGGCAGGTAACTATGAGTAAAACAGATACAGCACGCAACAAATGAATCCAAATATGGGAATCTTACCATCAGTTCCAAAATGATAAGAATATTTAATAGCAAAGATTACTCAATAATTAAGACACATCTGGTACCATATGGCCTAATATTGTAGAAAGAATTAACATGGAGTAGTAAAAGGAATATTGCCGTTAAAAAAGAGAACCCTTATCTGGTAAAGCAATGCTGCAAAGTATGTACATAAATCCCCATGGTTAAAAGTACACTGCAACAAGAAGGAACCGCCCTCAAAATTCAGTGTCCCACAATCGACGCATTTTCCAATGTCAGATATGGTATCCACGAATTTTGTGGCAATGAAAATTACGAAGGAGAGAAGCAGCACAATCTGCTCACGTAAAGAACAGTAGAAGGAGGAAATCCTGGCCGCTAACAGGAGTGTTATAAGACTTGAGACGTTAGCACAGCAGGCTCCAGGCTGCAACCACGAAGACTGTTCTGAAAGAAAATTGACTGTCCCTGGGAGCAGCTTGTCTACATGGAGATATTAAAGAAAAAAAAAAGAGGATCAGAAATGGCAAAACAGGATCTGTATACTTACCGCGAACTTATAAACACTCTGAAATTTTGACCATCTGCTGGATGAGGTAAATGTGTTGGATAGTCCCTGCGTACGCAGAATAAGATGGTACTGACTACCTGAACCTTACCAAAAACATGTGTCATATTGGTTTTCTAAAGACATCATGTGGAGCATAAAACTATTAAAGGCAAGAAACGATAAATATACCAGAGGTAAACACCACTGCTTCGACAATTCACGTTGTAGGCGGAGGTAAAAAAAAAGGCAAGTGCCAAATACAATTACTCCTACATCATTTATAGAAGGAACTGCAACCCTGAAATTGTTGCATCATGGCAAAGAACAGAGTATGAGGCTGTAATGTACGTAAAAATTGTATGACTGCAGGAGCACCAAAATGGGGTACAACAAATAACATTTTTCTTGGGTGAGGTAAAAGCATATTTATTATTGTACAGTGGATTCCTAATTGCAGTTTAGAGGGGATATGAAGTTGATAGAAGTTGTATGAAGTAAGAAACACAATATCCTTTAGAACGAAAATGCAAGGAAATCAATAGGTGCACCATGGCCAGTATCGCAGATAGGGATGAAAACGGTACGGATATTTTCCGACCGTATTCGAAACCGAATTCGTTTAGAGGGGTTTTAATCCGTCCGTATCCGAGTCCGGATATTTAACATCCGATACCGTATTCGTATCCGAATATTTAAATCACATATTTATGATGTCGATATCCAATCGTATCCTATCCGGTATTTTTTATGCTATCCGTATTCGAATTCGAATCCGGACATAAATATGAAAACAAATACGATATCAGTGATATCCGTCCGTATCCGATCCGTTTTCATCCCTAATCGCAGACAATTGAAAAGACAGGTCACGAATTATGGATGCACATATTTTATATCTGCACCATGGAAACAGAAATTTTTGAGGGCTAACATACAGAATACACAGGTATATTGCAGGCACTATATGTCGAGACAGGAGAAGTTTCGGGAGCGAGCGAGAGAGCCTTTGAGGAGGGAGAAGCTAAATACTCCCTCCGTCCCATAATATTTACACATCTGCCATTTGAATTTTGTCCCAAATTATCATGCATCCATAGAGCACCGCATCTACTGTTCCGTACGTGTCGCAGTGCAGAGGCGTTACCAGCCACAAATTTAGTTGTGTGTGGGCCCAAGAAAAAATCAAAACAACTTGTGAAAAAAAAGAAAAGAAAAACGTGGGAGGCTCCAGAAGCTCCCGTCCACTCGTTTCCCTCACGTTCCGCACCGATGCTCACTTTGGTTATGCGTCGTCGTCGCCGGCTCGCCCCACCTGCGACCGCAAATCCAATCCGAATCACCACCTCATACAGAGCTCCTCTCCCGCAGCTCCTCCCCAGTCCCCATCTAGTCCTCCTCCTTCGCGCGTGGTTGGCAGCGCAACCCCGGCCCACGCATGGAGGCACAGGATGCGGCGGCGTCGCGTGGAGACGCCACCGCCACGGGTGGGCTCTGCTACGCTGTCGCGCAGAGGCTGGGCCACGCCACGCCGTCACCACGCAGGAGTTTTGTGCCGCCATCGCGCAGGAGCAGCAGCTGGACCTCGCCAGGCCGCCACTGTGCATGGGTTCCACGCAGCCGTCGCGCGGTGGCTGGACCTCGCAACGCCGCCACATGGGCTCAGCTCCGGTCGATGGAGCCCCGTCCCGGCTGCCACGGCAACGCGACTGGCACAGGCAAGACGTGACTGCCGCTCGATGCAGGGGCTCGGCTCCGGCCGGCGGGAGCCACGGCAACGCGGGTGCGCGCGGACGGAAAGAGCTCGTCCTCGTCGGCATGGAAGACGGAGGTGAGGCCCGACGTCGATGGTGGCAGGCGGCCTCGACGCCCCATGGTGGTCAGGGGGCCGGAGCCGACGCGCCGCCGCCGGCCAAAGAAAAAAGAAAGCTGGGCGAGAGCGTGAGGGAGTAGTGTGACCGTGTGGTGGGACGGGTCACGGGAGGAAGAGGGCTGATATTTACAGGGGCATTTTTGTAATTTTGCATAGACCTTGGTTAGCGTGCCCGATCCTAGACGTGCAAATAATGTGAGACGGAGGGAGTAGATATTTTGTGGGTTGGATTTGGACCAGAAGCTGGATAGGAGCTGGAGAAGTCGTAAAGAAGCAGGAGGAGTTGCTTTGACTGGAAGCCACTTCAAGCAGGCTGAGGCGTTGGATCGGAGATCGGACAGCCTATATCAACTGGTGACGTGGCCACGCGAGAAAGCTATAGTTGGTATACAGCAATAAGGGTAATTGTAGATTCGAGTTTCCATGGTCTTTGATGCATCTCTTTGGCAATTAATAATATTCTCAAGAAAATATATTCTTAGAATCATTTAAAAAAGCAAAACATTTTTATGTGAGTATCTTAAAAAATAATTTGACCCAAATATTTCGATGTATCTAAACTAAATAATTTAAATGTCATTTATGTGTGTATTTTTTAAGGTCCGATCAAATGTTATCTTAAAGGAAAAAATCTACTTCACCCTCAACTATGGGGTGGTCTACTTTACCCCTCAAACTATGAAACGGTCTATTCTACCCCTGAACTTTGCAAAACCGGCCAAATCACCCCCTCGAGCGGTTTTGGACGGTGGTTGCTACAGTAACAATTGTTTGCTACAGTCACAACGTTTTGTCTTTTTCTTTTTAATTTATTTCGCCTGAATCTTTGAAAAATGATAGTAAATCTTTGCTACAGTCACAGCGGTTTTGTCTTTTTCTTTTTAATTTATTTCGCCTGAATCTTTGAAAAAATGATAGTAAATCACAGAAAAATCATAAAATGGAAAATCCAATTTTGTTGGACTCCACATGAGTAGATCTACATAGTGAACATATAATATAGTATGCTTTAGTATAAAGTTTTTGCTGTAAATTTTGATCTATTTTTTCTGCAGTTAATTTGAATAATTCATACAACAAAAACTTTGTAGCAAAACAGATGTTATTGTAGCAAACCACCGTTTAAAACCGCTCGAGGGGGTGATTTAGCCGGTTTTGTAAAATTCAGGGGGTAGAATAGACCGTTTCATAGTTTAGGGTAAAGTAGATCATCCCATAGTTGGGGGTGAAGTAGACTTTTTCCTTAAACAACTCTCGATAATAGCATGGAGCTATAAAAGTTATTCTTCTATGAAACTAGTACATTTCAATACCGATCTAAAATCGTAGCATCTTCAAATATTGAAAGCAACACATAGTCAAAAAAACAACCTGTATGTAACTGAAGTTCGGAAATGATTAGCTTGACACAAGAATAAAAAGGCACTTTTGTATTCTAACAAGGCTCGATGACTGTGAATGCTATGTGCCCATAGTTTTCAGCCAAAGGTTCCAAAAACCAGACCTTTCCCTAGCTGAAGTCCACGATTATCCCAAGGCGGCGCCGATGGTTATGAAACCTAGAAGGTTTCTCTATGCTTCTGCATGTTGATTCCTTGGGGCATGCATTACTTTAACCTTCTTTTCGCCTACTTGTAACCAAGGTTAATAATAGAGCCAAGTTGCTTGGTTATAAGATAAAATATAAGAGCCAAGTTATACAATAAGTGTCTTCTATTTGTCTTCAAAAAGTCTTTCTCATATTTCTCCTCACAGCACTTGCTACTTGAGCCCACTAATACCTATGCTTCTGTTCCTAGCTTGGTACTTGTATGAGAGTCAAGCTCTCATCTCTTTTATCTTTTCTCTCCTCCACATCAGCATTAGCTTGGCTATAAGTCCATTATTGTACCTGCTCTTAGTACGACATGTTTGGTTTGATGCACATGCATGCTTTTGGCAGACAAAAGAAGGCTTAGCATCATTTGGATGCTTATGATGGAATGGGTGGAAAACGACAAAACAAGTGGACTGAAGCAACGAAATGCTCAGTGCCTCAGCCCTCAGTATTTTCAGCAGCCTCTAATCTGTTGCCAGTTTACATACATAGGCAGAAAGTAAATTCTGAAGAGAGGATGCACCATATACTACTTCTTGTCTCAGAAAAGATGTAATTTCAGGTTTGATCAGAGTTAAGCTAATTTAAATTTAACTGAATTTACAAAAAACAACATCCGATATTCTATGTAGATATTATTATATGACAAATCTAATAACATTTTTTAATAAGATGAGTATTGACATTTTCTATATAAAATTGTTTAAGATAGTTTAATTAAACACTATTCTAGACTTGCTTCTTTTGAGAACGGAGTTGGCAGGTGGCCACGGCCCACTGCCACTTACGTGTGCCGGCGTTGAAAGAAATGAATAGGCCGACGACAGGCGGCAGGGCCGTCGTGGTTTCGACGCAGCTGGGCCGCGGGTGACGCGTCACACAACAGATGATCGATTGGCCTGGCCCAAAATTCGTAAGCACACAAGCTGGCCCACGTTTCCCCAAAATCGGTTCCAGGTCACTGAATCGAAGTCGAGTTATGCATCGTGGGCCCATCTTGTGTGCTTGTGCCAGCTAGCATTTTCTTTTTTTTTTTGCTTTTAAAAAAGCTAGCATTTTCTTTTGATTTTTGCAGAAGATTTTGTCTGTTCATTATGCCCGCCGCAAGAGCCATATGGTCTACACATCACAAAAAGCATAGTTATTAAACTTTTACAGAAATGTCACAAATTCTGAATTCTCTTCTTCTGCTGTAACGTTTGTCTTTTACAAAATTCATTCTGAATTCTCTCTTGTGGGTGGAAACAAATTGAACGCTAGGGGATGTGGACATGAAAACAACAGACTTCGCCACTTGACCCTGAATAAAGTCCTTTTGACCCATAACCATAACTATTCTAAGTTTGATCTTCCTCTGTCATCTATAAAACTTGGCAATACTGATTGCAAAAGCAGTAGTTTCCCGAGACTTGATAATACACCAGTGTAGTTCTTGTTTGGATGTAGTCATATTCACGTCAATCCGCATGTGCTGGGGTGGGTTGGAATGGAACTTGAACTAAATTCCACCCCAATCCACCTTAATACATGTGGATTGGGGTGAATTCAACAACATCTAAACAATGCCATAGGGATATGGAGGGAGGGCAAGAGCTGCGAGGTGTTGTGAATACATCTTGTACCAGTGCTGATTCAGTGTCATGATGTATGCAAACAATATTTTTATTTTTATTTCCTAGCTAAACAAAATAAATATAATTGAATAATATGGAATTGAATATGATCCATTGAAAGAGTACATTTCTCTTGATCCCGAAAGATTTTTTTTCTATAATCCAACATAGGTGATTGTCTCCAACAGATGACCCATATGGGCACCCAAACCTAAAATGGATCTTGGATGGTATTGTATCGGCCTCCAATAGAGTACCAATATGTGAGACCCATTTTGGGTTACAGCAGAGGCACAACTCAAATATGAGTATCCTCTCTCCTGAAGACTCATTTGCAGGAAGAGTTCTCTTTTGGGTCCTGTTGTTGGAGAAGACAAAAATTGGGTATTGAACCCTTTGTCTATAGCGCTACCCAAACGTGGAATGAATCTTGTATTTTGGATGATGTTGTTGGATAAGGAAATGGTATGTGTGTGTGTGTGTGTGGTGGGGTGGGGGGGCATGGGCCCTCCCGGGTGTCGTCCATGCAAACCGCCAAACTAACCACCAAGGATGAGGTGCATGAGACAAAACATAGGAGCTTTTTTAGGAAATAAATTGCATGCGGGAGGGCCGCATGCGGTTCCATGCGCACCAAGCGTCCATGCCTGTCGCGTGTCCTTGTGCAACATCTGCATCCTAGCGCAGGCCTTGTAAACAGCTTGTCCATGCCTTTGTAACCACCGTGGGGATATCAAACACGGACAATCACGCGCAGTGTGGGACATGCATCACATGCGAATGCTCGGTGCGCATGGAACCGCGTGTGGCCCTCCCGCATGCAATTTATTTCCCTTTTTTAGCTTTTCTCTACCATGCCGAAACGTTGTTCCATGGTTTATCAACAACAATGGCAACGCTCACTCGAATTCTTAGGTGGGGCAGACAAAAGCGACAAATGCAACTCATAGTATAAAAGATACACAACACATTCTTATTGAGGTTCCAAAAATAAAACCATAAATGGCTAATAAATGGCAAACTTAAAGATTGAAGGCCATAACACCCCACTCCCCTTCAAAAGGGAGAAAATATGTAGAGCCATAATATATACTAATTCATTAATTCAACATATCCAAGTGATAAAAGAACCAACATAACAATCTTGAGAACAAATGAATTAGTGTATGATATAAAGCATTACATAACTAAGATAATACACATATTGCTCAGATTTGCACTTGAGCCTTGCCCATAGCCACGCTACCTCTACACCAGCACCGTCCACAAACATATGGATATCAGTGCCGGCACCACCACTCCCCTTCTTTCCACCATCCTCATCACCTACTCCTCCCCAACGCAGCCTCTTATAGCACTGTAGGAGGCCAAGCAAATGAGACCTCAACCTTCCTAAGCGACGAGCGGTGGTGTAAGGATCTATGTGATAGCTAGAGGGGGTAGTGGAGGTGAATACAATTAGCTAAAAAGTCTACACACTCACAAACATTAGTTAAAAGATTAGTAACAAAAGAGGTTCTAATAATTTCACAGTAACTTGTGGGTCTGTTCTTGGCTGGACTTAAAGCCAGTCATTTGGGCTGCTTCTGCTGCCAGCCTGAGATACAAAGTGTTTTTCAGCAACCGTAGCACTGGCAAAAAAAATTTTAATCAGCTGAACAAGCCTATTTTGCAATCCTAGAGTGATGAACAACCTACACAAGTCTTGTACCAAAGTTGCTAGAATTAAAAGCAAGTAAATAAGAGCTAGCGAAAAGAAAACAATACCACACGAAAGACGCAAGATTTTTTATCCTATGATTCGGCGGCTTGCTGTTGCTGGTCATCTACATCTATTGAGGTGAGTCCAGGATCACTACTTCCCTGCCAAGAGACTGTCGGCACAATTCCTCTTGAAGGGCTCCTCTAAAGGAGTCCGTTTTGGAGGAGCCATAATGTATAGTTTCGTCAAAATAACTATGACTCCTCTGTTTTTTTTACTAAAAACGGTAAGCCTCTAGCCTCTAATGCACATGCAGGAGCTAGAGCCAGAGAGGAGCGGAAGACAAAGGCAGTGTTTAGTTGCTTCAAAGTTCCAAAAATTTTACAAGATTCCCCGTCACATCGAATCTTTAAACGCATGTATGGAGCATTAAATATAGGTAAAAAAATAACTAATTACACAGTTTGGTTGTAAATCACGAGACGGATCTTTCGAACCTAATTAGCCCATAATTGACACTAATTGTCAAATAAAAACGAAAGAGTTACTGTGCTTCCAAAAAAAATTTACGCCCCCATCTAAACACAGCCAAATACAAATAATCCATCCTGGCGAAGCGCCGAGTGATAACATCGAGCCGTGAGCCCGTGAGGACTGAGGAGTTCGTGCCTACTTCCGCGCCAGGCGGGGCACCGGCACGGCCAAATTCATGGCCCATCCAAATGCCCGGTGCCCCCGTGCACACGGCCCACCCCTGCACTGAAAAGCACGGTAACAAGTCAACAACTTCCCTCCCCGGCTTCCCATCCCAAACAAAACGGGGCTGCACCCGCTTCCTCGTCTGCTTCCTTTCGTTCGCCGCCCACGCGCCGCGACTCCCGGCGCTGCGGCTGCGGCAGTGACACACACAAGCAGCACAGCCGACGATTGACCTGACCAGGAACAGGAAGCCAAGACTTTAACCCGAGGCCTCCGCACCCTCGCTGCCCGCCTGCGCCGGCTTCTCACAAAGTAGTTGACATTTTGCATTTTGTATTCTATGGAGAACTAAACACAGCCTTAGTTCCCATATAATGCAGAATGCAAAATGCCAAAATTTTCATGGGTGTATTTAGTTCAATCCAAAATGCCAAATTTTTCATGGGTTGGGTGAGGGTTTTTTTTTTGGCCTTTTGGCTGTTTTTGTTCTCTTAAGGCCAAAATCCAAAATGGAGAATAGATATCTTTTTGCCAAAAAATTTGTATGGTATTTAGTTCCATTCTGCAAAATGATGGGCTAAAACCCAAAATTTTTTGGATGAAATGGGGAACTAAACACACCCTTAATTAATCATATATGGTATTCTTTAATTATTCAGCCTGTCATGATTTTGCCAGCTTCCAATGCAACCTTTCAGTTTCATGGGAAGGTGGCTCTTCTTGTTATTGGTTGATCCTTTCTGTTTTCCTTTTTATTAGTATTATTATTATATATGTTCAGCTGTCCTTGCTTGCAAACAAAGGTTTGCTGCTTATGTCCTGGCTGACATGTAATTAAAGTTGGACTAACGAGCCAGCTCGGCTCGTTTGGCTCGGCTCGTTCTGGCTCGTTAAGATAACGAGCCAGTTCGGCTCGGCTCGTTATCTTAACGAGCCAGAAGGCCGGCTCGGCTCGGCTCGTTTACGAGCTCGAGCTGGCTCGTTTGGCTCGTGAGCCAGCCATATTAAAACATAAAAAATATAATATGTGTATTATCTAAAGTTTGATAATGGTAATAATATAAAACTAGTCCATTCATAAGTCTTAATAAATCATACAAAAATAATATGTACTATTATATTATAATACTATACATCATACATCGTTTATGGTTCATACTCCATACCATATATGATGCATCCATTATCCATACATTCATTTAAAATAAAAAGAGTCAAATTAATCTAAAATTTATAGAGTCAAAGTCCAATCATCAACAAATTATAAAGTGTAAGACATAAAGTTATATAACACTAATAAAAGTTTAAGGCTAACCACTTTGGCTCGTTAGGCTCGCGAGCTGGCTCGAGCTGGCTCGTTAAGACACGAGCTAGGATGCTTGCTCAGCTCGTTTGAGAAATTAAACGAGCCGAGCCGAGCCGAGCCACTATCGATCCGAGTCGAGCGAGCTATCGAGTTATGAGCTTTTCGTCCAGCTTTACATGTAATGCTACCTGTACTACTGTGTTACTGTATGTTTCACAGAGCTAATAATAGGGACTGATCGTGTTGGCTGCATGCCAGCAACTATGCTAGCGATGTTGACTGATGTAGCTCCACGAAAGCTAACCCACACCGGATTATGCTGCTGTCTGTCATCTGCTACCATTAATTGGGCATGGCTTTAGTTTCAAACTTCTGCATTAAGTACAATTATGATAGAAAAAATATAAAGAGGAATTATAGTAGTAATCTTTGTGCTGCTGTTCATGGTTAGCTTTGTGGCCTTGCAAATCATGTCTATCTGGTGCTTGTGGTTTAGGGGCAAGGAACTACAGTAATCCTCTTTTTCTTTTTACCCTGAATTTGTCATATCCTTTCTTTGGTTTGTTAGATTTGATGCCAAAAGCATGCTGGAGAAGCTACGGAACAAAAGAGTAGTATTTGTCGGTGATTCAATCGGAAGGAACCAATGGAAGTCTCTACTTTGCATGCTCTCTACTCCTTTTCATAACAAGAGCGCTATATATGAAGTTAACGGCAGTCCCATCACGACGCACATGGGTTTCTTGATTTTCAAATTTAGAGACTACAACTGCACCGTGGAATACTACAGATTTCCATTTATAGTCCTCCAAGGTCGTGCACCATCTGGAGCCCCTGAGATTGTTAAGTACACAATTCGAGTGGATGCCATGGATTGGATGTCTGACCAGGGTAAGTGGAAGGATGCTGATGTATTGATCTTCAACACTGGACACTGGTGGAACAATGAGAAAACAATCAGGGGGTAAGCGGAACTGTCTTGGTATCCAGGGTGTTATGTTCAGCTAGTTCTTATGTTAGAAATAGCTATCACTATTTCTTGCAATAATATTGTTTGGATTAGTTGAAATTTGAGCATTGTCTTTAACAACTTACTTTCAGTTTCAGATATAATGTATTTAATACTACTACCAGTGATTTTGACATCACTTATATTTTGTAAAGATTATTGTCTAGTCATCCAAACATATATGATTTGCTGGTAGTGTTGGAGAAAATCATGTGATCCTCAAATTACTTAGAATATGGAATGCTGGGATGTTGTTATCGATTTTCAGGTCACCATAGTTGAATCTTATGTCCACTTGAAGCTATGTTTGCTGACTTACTGTTATGTTTCTTTGTCAGGGGTGCCTACTTCCAAGAAGGAGATGAGGTGAAAATGGATATGACTGTCGCAGATGCTTACAGAAGATCAATACAGACATTGTCTGATTGGCTTCGCAAAGAAGTTAGCACAAGCAAGACCCATGTCATCTACCGCACATATGCTCCTGTGCATTTCAGGTCTTTACAATCACCAACTCACTAGTGATCTTTCCTTCTCTGTTTGCTTGCTGTATAACAATTTGACAGTATCTGAGATTCTTTATGTTCTAAACTTAATCATCTGACTGTGAAAAATGCTCGAAGCCTTGAATAATACATCACATGCCTATTTATTTCTTCGTCCTATCAAAAACTCTGTGGATGAGCAAGATGTGTTTTTGGTGATATGTTAAACTGCCTCTTTAACAAGAGTGTATGTTCTGCAGAGGTGGTGACTGGAACACCGGAGGGAGCTGCCACCTAGAAACTCTTCCGGACTTGACGCCGGTCGAGTCGCTAGATGAATGGGCTGACTTGCTTCAACCCGTGTATGATTATCTAGGGAACAACAGCCTCAGATCCAAATCCAAGGTTGCTGGTTTAGACCTGCTGAACGTGACGCGGATGACGGCTCAGAGAAAAGACGGCCACCTCTCGGTGTACCTGAGCCCTTCAGGAACCGTCCCCCGCTACAAACAGGATTGCAGCCACTGGTGCCTGCCTGGAGTCCCTGATGCCTGGAACGAGCTCCTATACGCCCTCGTCATGAGGAGACATCCGAGGATGGATCAAAGTGTTCCCCTCCATGGCAATATAACTCTGAACACTGGCTGATGATGGTGTTCCACTGAACGCTTTCTTGCTGAATTCTGAAGAGGGAGGTGGCAAATCCATTGGCAAAGCAAGTTCCATGGTCATTAGACTCATAGTGGGAGATGGCGCTGTTGATGGCATACCAATTCTGAATAACAAGGTCCATTTTTGGTTAGTGGGTGTTAGTCTGCAGGAAGATGCACCGTAGTGCCGTGTTAGTAGTCTGTACATGTTGATGTTGGTTGGTAGCAGAATTTGGTGAGAAGGATAGCAATATATGTTTCATGCATGCAGAGGTAATTAGTGTGTTGGCGGTGGTGAACATTGCTGGGGCTACAGTGAATGATGTAAATATGTTAATAGCGGCGGCGGTGAAAATGGCAAATGGCAACGCTTTTAACTGAAGCGAATCTGTAAAGCTATATTTGCTTCACTGCTCTACCTCTACCCCCCTATCTGCATCTGCATGCATGGCTGTGTTTCTGTTTTGTGCCTGATGATTTGTTAGAAGTGTGGTTTTTAATTTTGAAAGCCCTGTCCAGAGGCATGAATTGAATTCTGAAAAGACAACACGAAGCCATCGCATCCGATCCGGTTGTTCAGACTGACAGCGCCTCCCATGCTTCCACTTTTTTTTAAAAAAAATCCATCAAATTGTGCATGAAAAGATCAACAAAAGATAGAGTAATGAGTGGATAGATGATGCAAGGAAAACATGTAGTATGCTCAATTGCTCATGCAAGCAAATTTTGAGGGTGAAAAGGAATTCTGTGCAAGTATAGAAACAATAAAGAGAGCATAGGAGGGATGGAGCCGTAGTTGGAGTGGTAGACGCTCCAGTGGTGGATCAGCCTCGACTCACGATTTCCACCAGGTTTTTCCCATATTTTTAGGTGCAGCCTCTCTCGCGTGCAGCTACAAAGAGATAGCGGCGCGCCCGTCGCCTACGGAGCCTTGGATGGTTTCGGTGATCTCCTTAAGACGCGATCTTCGAATCTACGTGTAGTTGTAGTGTCTGTTTGTGTACATGGGTGTGAGTGAGGTGTGCGTGTGTGTGGTGTTAGGGTGTGTCTGTTCATGAACAGATGCTACAACTGTACCTAGATGAGAGGCGTCAAAAGAGAGAGAGAGAGCATAGGAGGTTGGAGGCTGAGCATAGTAGGAGATTGTGTGTGGTGTTGGGGTGTGTCTTTTCATAAACAGATGCTACAGCTGTATCTAGATGAGAGACGTTAAAAAAAAGAGAGAACATAGGAGGTTGGAGGCTGGGCATAGTAGGAGATGTTGGCACTGCAGGTATGCAGCTTTTAGCGTTAGAATACAAATGTACCTAGGACCTGTTTAGTTTCTAAAATTTTACAAAAAATTTCAAGATTTCTCGTCACATCGAATCTTTGGACGCATGTATGAAACATTAAATATAGATAAAAAATAAAACAAATTACACAGTTTAGACGAAATTCACGAGACGAATCTTTTAAGCATAATTAGACCATGATTGGACACTAATTGCCAAATAACAACGAAAGTGCTACAGTACCATTTTCCAAAAAAAATCGTGAACTAAACATGGCCCTAGTGTTTGACCTTATTTTGTTTAGAGCAAAGTTAATAATAAAGCTGCCCCGCCGGGTGTAAGGATCTTTGCAGCTTTCTCGTAGCACACCATATAATAATTAATTCTTCACTATTAATATATGGTCCACCTACCTTTCTCGGATAGTTTGGTTCTTGTAGCCTGCACCTCTCTGGCCGGTACGTACTCGATCATCTGCTCTTCCTTAATTTCTCCGACTGGTGCTACTGGCCGGTTCACTTGTTTCTGCCGCCTCGCAGCACAGATGCAAAATGAACATTAATAATCATCACAAGCTACTAGGGAGTGGATCTATCCTGGTTGTTTTAGCTGTTAGTACGTCGTGGTATTCTGAGGCATTATTGTCTTGATCGAAGCCCACGTGGTCCGATCGATCGGCGTGAGAGTGAGATCGCCGCCGACCAACGTCGCTCCGCTGAAAATAAGTGGTTAAAAGTATTGTTAGTCAATTTATGTGAGAAAAAAATATTGTTAACTGGCTAAAAATAAACGGCTAAGAGCTCAAACCCGAACGGGCTGCAAGCCGTCTCTTACCTGACGCAAGCAAACACCGATGCTACTGCAGCATAAGGCGTCTGGAGGGGAACGAAGTTGAGGACTCCTAGCTAGAGCTCGGCTGTTGGGAGCGGATGGAGTTGCAGGAAGAGATAAGCTGGAATGTGGAAGAGGATAAGGTTCAGTACCGGATTTTCTTTTTCAAGGGGATTCTTTGCTGACAACCTGACACATGGACATGGAGTTCCTATTTATGTTAGGGGCTTATAAAAGAAAACAAATGCGTCGTCCAATGAGCTCACTAGCGGTGACTTGCGATGAAAAATTAGTTACTGTACATAATTCTAAGCAAAAAAATTAGGGTTCGGTTCTGATCATCCCTTCCAAAGTTCCCTAAATCATTTGAATTCCAAACATCAATCAATTCCTATGAAATTCTAATGTTTTTCCATCCTCTGTTTTTATCACCCGTCGTTCTATTCCTTCCTTTTTCTTCCATTCCTATATTTCCGTTCCAAACAAACAGGGCCTTAACGATACACAGTCCAGCCCAACAACACCCCTCTTATCCGACCCTGCTCTGCCCTACTCCCTACCCGACCCGGACGCATTGCGCCGCCACCCACGTGCTTGCCACCCCGCCTGCACACCGCCCACAATAGCGCCGCCGGAGGACGCACCGGTGCCGCGGCCCGCCGGCGACGGACCTCCATCACCGCCACACCCGCGACGATCTGCAGCTCCGACGTGCCTGCAAGACTACAAGGGCGCTCTGCGGGCGGCTCTGCCACAGTGCCACGCCTGCGGTCGTGCCTCAGCGGCAGCCCGGCGACCTCCAGTGAGTTCCTTCCCCTTCGACTTGTTCGGCGGCCGGCGGCCCTAACGTCTATCGATCTAGTCTTGTTAATCTTGTTCTTCGATTCGCTTCTTGATGACATCTTGTTTGTTTTTCCTTTCTCCTTCGGTCCTCCATGATCTTCCCCCAAGTAGATGGCAACAACAAATTCGAGCAGTGGTAGTGCCGCTGCCAGCGTTAAGTTCTGTGACGCACAATCTGCTGATTGTTGATTAGGTCCGCAGAGACGATCAATCAACTGTGTACTTGTTATAACTGTTATTTATTTATTTAAAAATTTGATGAAACGTATCCACGTTCGCGTGTTCGCGTGTCCATATCCATATCCGTGTTCGCGTGTCCATATCCATATCCGTGCTGGATCCGATCCGGCCAAGGAGCACATCTTTGCTGATGTTTGGCAAATGCTTCTGGTGGTTGTTATCAGTGTCCTGAGAGGTCAGTGGTTCTGCTGTTCTGCTCCTGGGTTCTGTAGTGACCCCAGTGGCATAGCTAACATCCACAGCAGGAGTGGAAGCCTATGAATATACGGTACTCTATTGTCTCTTCTCCATCCCAGAAGCCAGATATCCTACTCCTTCTGATTTTTGGAATTAGTTGCCATCCTTTGTTTGTAGGTATTATCAACTGCAATGACTGAGTGACCTTAGTGCACTTTTGGTCAATTAGTACAGCTAACATTTACTCTGTGCAGATATATACAATATAGTCTGCTGATATATATGTTCACTCAGTGGCAGAGCTCAATCGAAAATTTAGGTGGGGCGAGTCGCAAACACATAACTAATCTCTACAACCAAAATGTTCAAAGCACTTTCGTCGACACTGTTTCGCCGTGCGCCCCTACAATTGACATGGGTCTGGCACTTGTATAATTAATGGTATAAAGAAGAAGAGAGATGGCGTACGCACGTCCATCTGCTCTCTAGCTCTCCACATTACGGAAAAACATATGGAGACCATCCACCATCCTATCACATTCTCTGCAAATCCGGTTCACACAATCCATCGAACATGCTGGGGGCGCTGTCCATGATCTCAAGCTTCGTGTACCGACTACAAACAATCTCACGAAAATCAGACGGGAGCACATAACAGATGCTATGGCGACACCATGGGCGACCTTAACACCGTCCTGGCACCAGCAGTTCGTAGAGCTGTTGTGCCAGCACCTTCTCTGCTTTTTTGAGTCGATGGCGGCGGCGAGCCCTGCTGGCCACAACGGCGCCGCGGCGAGGGCCGGACGGCGTCTAGGCCTCCAAGGGCGGCGGGCAGCAGTAGGGCCGGTGCTATAGTGAGGGGCAGTTGGCAGCGGCGGCGGCGTGGCACCGTAATGCAGAACGAGCGAAAGATCGAGACACAGGAGCTTCTGCCCGGGAGTAAACGTGATGGCGCACTTGCTCTAATGGGCTAATGGGCTACTCACTACTGGGCTTACTCGACTGAAACTTGGACCACGTCTCGGGCGCTCATGGCTCGGCCTTCTTCCTCACGCTATCGCGTCGCGCCGCCGCAGTTGTTCCTGTGCGACACCGAGATGGAGGAAGAAGATGGGGGTGGGGTTCCTCCATGCCGGCAGTAGGTGGGGCAGCTGCCCCACCCTGCCGTATGGGGAGCTCCGCCTCTGTGTTCACTACAATTTATGTGTAGGATATTCTGATATGGGCTCTGGAAGATGTTTGCGTTGTTTGCCAATCCATGGTAATGCATGTACAACCCAGATCATGGGCGACTTCTAATTTGGGACACTGATCTGGGGACAATGAGCAGAATCGTGACACTACATAGAATTATCTTAGGCAAACATGATCGGATCATTGGGTCACGCAATCTGCTATCTAGGGACGATCATCATCACCGTGACGTTGTGTGGAATTGTTTTAGGCTAACATGATCAGATCATTGAATCATGATTCTACAATCTCTTCTCTACGTTTGATATGATAAATCACATCATATAGAAAGTATTTAGTATGGATTTATCATGAAATCATGCTGTTACTGTTACTTAGCTCATACAGGGGATTGAGAGCCCCTAGCATATTAGTAGTAAGGACTGCACAAATAGCTGCCAATTTTCAGTGTTCACATATGGGTGAACAATGAACACACTAGTGAATCCTCCACCACAACACCCGCACTCCATCTCATCGTTGCTTATTTCATTCTTTTTTACCTGTTTCTGAGAAAAATCTATTTTTTATTTTATTTTCACTGTGCAGATAGAAGTGGGGCTTGTGTGGATATGAAGGAATAAGTGGCCATCTTAAGAGAATTTGGAACGACAGAGGGCATGGAAAACCTGCTACCTGAAGATGTACTCACCAACATCATCCACCGTCTTGCACCACGCTACCTTGCCATATCCCGCTGCGTCTGCAAGACCTGGTGTACCATCATTGATGCCCACAACCTGCTGCGTGTGGACCTCCTCCCACGGTCGGTGTGTGGAATCTTCATTAACTTTAATGAGTTAAGCATGTCAGAATTCTTCTCCCGCCCCTCAAAAGGCCCAACGGTATCTGGCAACTTTGACTATTTGCCCCTCAGCTCCCGCATCATAGGCCACTGCAATGGGCTTCTCTTGTTTCGCAAGTATGTGGTTAACCCAGCCACACGACAGTCGGTGCCACTGCCCCCATGCCCAAGCCCAAATATGGTCGTAGAGCACTTTTTCCACAGGGAGTACCTTGTCTTCGACCCCACATTGTCACCGCATTATGAGGTATTCATGATACCTGAGATCCGACGACCCAATGTGAGGTATAACATGTTGAATTCAGATGACAAGTTAGACCCTGCAATAGAGGAATTAGAATGGCCACCGTCGCCTTGCATCCTGCATGTGTTCTCATCAAGGACAAAGGTGTGGGAGGAGAGGTCGTTTGTTCAAGAAGGGGAGGCTGCACGGAATGTTGCTGACATGCGGTTGGATCACCCATATGTTCCAGACACTTCTGTCTATTGGCGGGGAGTACTTTATGTGTATTGCCAAAACAAGTTTGTTATGAGGTAAATACTCACTTCATTGGCATTGTCATTCATCTTTGTACCTAGTAATGAAACGAAAATTCAATTGTCGTTTATTAATATTTCTCAAATATTTTATTCTTGTAGAATATCATTATCCAATGGGAAATATCAAGTAATCAAGCCACCTTTAGATTGTGAGGGGATGGCATACACAAATCTTTACTTGGGAAAATCAGTGAAAGGGGTGTACTGTGCTGTGCATCACTTGGCATCCCATTTTTCGATATATATTCTTGATGAATCGAGTGGCAAAATGGAGTGGGTTTTCAAGGATTCGTGTAGTATTCAGCCATGTCAAATAATTGACGGGCCTGGACCCTGGACTTTACAAGATATTAACAATCAGGAGCAGGGAGTTGAGTATGAAGATGGTAACAATGAGGCAGTGGTAGAGGACAGGTTTGAATGGGACTCAGACAATGATAATGTTATTGAGACTAACAGCAGGGGCAAGTATAACTCTGGTGGTTATATTAATTTTCTTGTTGACACCAAAAGGAGGGGCAGATATAACTCTGGTGGTTATATTGATTTTCTTGGATTTCACCCTTACAAGGAGGTTATCTTCTTGAGTGATACGTTGAGAAGAGGATTGGCCTACCACTTAAATAGCTCAAAGATTCAAGACTTGGGCAACCTCCGTCCAACAAATTATGGAACAGAGGTGGGCATTCAGCCATTTATACAAGAGTCTTTTCCATACACACCTTGGATGGGATGGTTTCCAGAAGACAATTAATTTCATCTGGAAGATTACGATGTATTGCATATGAGGCATTGGTGCTCAGGACAAGCTGTGAGGTGCTACTTGAGAGTTCGTGCCAGCTGAGTTTCTCAAGTTGTTCATTCTATCCAATAAGAAATTATTTGATGTTAGACTACAGAACATGGGACCTGTCTGCTGTTACTGTTGCATGAGCTCCTGCTATTTTCTGCTTCCGTATGCTTGCTACAATGGAAGTTTAGATGTTACAAATCAACAATTATGGTCATTCTCATGAAGAAGAACGTCCCATTCATGATGTGCGATAAGTCCCATACTCAATTAAAAGTTGAACATGGCAGTGTTCAAGTTTCTAATCCCACGTCTAGCTACGTAACGTGTATCGTTTTAGTTTTATTTATCCGGATCAAACCTTTTAACTTGACTTTTATTTATGGAAAAATGCATCATTAAAATAGTTTGTTAAATCCATCGTTCCATATGATGCCTTCCTGTTAGAATCATTCCAAATGATGCTTTCATTATTGGATGGTCTTGCTTCTTTTTTCACTTCCATTTTCACTTTACTTTTATGCTCTTCTTCTTAATGTAATGATGTGCAGCTCTTGTGTGTTTTTTAGAAAAAAATTGCACTTACTTAAATGTCATAAAACAAGAAGGAATATATGGTTTTGCATGAAAAATCAAGTTGATGATAATCAGTTTGCCAGAGATGCATGCTCTAGGCTTACAAAAGCAACCCACACAGCCACGATATGGATTTGACTTGAGCATCATTTTTCTCTATTTCTAGCCACAGTTCCGCCAAATTATTATCGATCCCTTGTTGATTCAAGTTTCAGCATAACGAGAAACTTGAACAAGGCTTATATACTCCACAGCTCCCTCCTGCTATTCTGCTATTGTACACTGAGAATTGACAACCAGGAACTGGTAATTTATGCCAGCATGGTTGTACTGAAACTATATTCCAATGCTCCAGCATGGTTGTACTGAAACTAGATTCCAATGCTCCAGAAAAGTACAGGACCTTTTATTTCCATACACTAATAATGCTGAACTCGTGCACAGATTTATCGACTATCGTCCTTCAAATCTCAAGTTTACAGGAGGAAGATGCTAGGCTAAGAGGGTACCGGTCATCACAGTGACAGCTTCTCCCTGAATTCGCACACTCCTGGATGCAGCTTCCAGCTCCAGGTATAGTGTCCCGCTCTGTGGAGAAACCTGACGATATATGGAAAAGTTCAAAAAAAAAATCAGATATTTCAAAAAAAAAATCAGTTTCATGGATGATGAAGGAAATGTTACAGCATTTAGGAGGACATGACATTGTTGAAGCGCCGTCAGTTTTTGTTTCCCCAGCTTCCCCACACCAATAGGGTGCTAGAACACAATGTGCACTACCAGTAACAGGGTCCTGCCAAACTCAGAATGAAGTAATTAGGTGTCAGGACAGACAACCACAAAATTTCCAGAATTCCCAACACCCAGAAGAACTTTATCTAAATATTCATAACAAATGGATCCTGCATGTTCTAAAGTGCTGTACTACACATGGTTTATATATCGACAATAACTTTTAGTGGCTCGTTTCAAATTAACTAGAAACACAGGCGCGGCTGTGTCGCGCCCTTGTTGGAGAGTCCCAGCCTGTGGATGATGAATCATTTATTCTGCAAATGGGCATATGGGGTATTGACATTTGTTTGGGCTCATATTTATTCCATTGTATTTGATAAAATAGAAAATGTCAAATTCCATTTGCACAGGGATACCAGTCATTGCAGTGGCGGAGCCAGAAATGGATCAGGGGGGGCTAAATAACAGAGGGCAAAATTTTTTTTGCTCGTTGTACACATTACACTGATAGATTTTGCTCGACGTACACAGTACACTAATAGCAAGATTGATATTGATTTCAAAATGCTCAAAGATACATAGAACAATGCATGTCTTCAGACTTCCATAATAACTTAATAAGGATAGAAGATTACCATAATGTCTTCAATCCGGGGTCTTTTTTGCTCAATCCGGCTCTCTCTAGTTTCAGCACTAGCATCTTTCTTAGCATAATACTTTTCCATTCTAGCCTTTTATACCCTAGAAATGAAATGAAATGTTACAAACTATATACATACTAGTACTCCCTCCGTCTCGTAATATTTGCTCGTGTAGGGTCTGGCACGAAAACCAATGGTGAACATGTGGGGCTGAGGGGTGTTTGGTTTGAGGAGTTAAAGTTTAACAAACGCTGTAGCACTTTCGTCTTATTTGATAAAAAGTTTTCAATCTTGGACTAATTAGGCTTAATAGATTCATCTCGTAAATTACTCCTAATCTGTGCCGACATGTATGCAATTAGTCTACATTTAGTACTCCATGCATTTGAGGGAACATTGATGTGATGGAAGTTAAACTTTAACAAGTTGCAACCAAACAGGCCCTGAATGAGCTTGCAGAGTCCACAAGAACTGTCGAGATGAAGGGACGAGATGAGGCCGGGCATCTGTTTTCCTTTATTTTTTACTAGTAGAAAGGCGCGCCCGTGGGCAAGGCAAACAGTATAGGTGTCATACATTTACATGTATCAAAGAGAAGGAAATCTATCCCAGCAACATAAAATCTGGAAACTCACATTGAGCTAATAAAACATATTCCTATAAGGAAATCATAAGCTTCGATTAAGTAGTTGATGTCCCAACTTGCAATTTAACAAATAAAAAACAGTAAAGCGTTCAAGGTTTGTAGAACTACTATTTTTTTGGAAGGAAGCAAGAACTCAATGCGTTATTTTTAGCTTGGTAATTTACACAAAATGATTGAGGAAAAATAATTAAAACAGGGATCCACAAATAAACATACATTGCAAATAAAATTGTCACTCTGCCTTGTTTGTGTTGGCTAAGATGTAGAACTCTCCCATGGACAGATGGTATTAGAACCATGCATTTTATAGAACATTCCTAAGAAATTACCACTCTCCCTTGTTCATAGAACCCTTCCATGGGCAGCTGTTATTCGGACCCTGCATTTCATAGGATATTTCTTTGCTGTGGTGACTTAACCTTTTTTGAGGAATCCATGTAGGAACCGCAGGCTGTACGAATGTAGTGCTGTGACCACCTAGATGCATTAAAACTTTGGTGTAGAAGGTATCACAAACCCTGTTTATAGCAAGAACTTGTCTCCTGGGATAGTAAATAGTGTAATATGAAAGCAGGCCTAGTGCTCACATATTTGTTTGAAGAAATTCATGTAGCAACTACGAATTGTACAAATGTAGTACCGCAACCACCTAGATGCAGTCAAACTGGTGCGTACCTCAGTTACCGGAAGAAAAAAAGAGCATCTCCGATGTACTTGCAACAAAATAGAGAGCAGTGAGGCCACAGTTTCATTTATTTTGACGTTAAAAAATAATAGTATAAATTTGTGTAACGAAGTGTGAGATAACCATGCACGAAAACCAAGGATGGAATGGGATTTTGAGTAACATTATTTACTTTATAAGGCATGTGTCCACAAAACTTGGAGCAATATCAAAGCATTTTGATTCCTAACAATCATACCAACCGTACCTGATGCACTCACTGGAAACTGGTAGGCACTAATTCAGAAATAACAGAAATATTTCTTAATGTGGTTTATAAGGCAATTAGCTTAGAACTAACTGAATCATGGCACTCAAACTCACGGCAAGGCTAACCAAATGGGATAACAAATAAATTAAAACTATGTAGTTTGTCAGGTACTGTCAAACTCACAGTTAGCATGTTCCTAATCTTTGTGTGGATCTATTAAAATAATATGGACAACCATTATTTTTAAGAAAAATCTCCATGCTGCAATGTTCACTGACCTTTGATAAGGATCAAAGTAGGTGAGAATAAATTCAACAGCACTAAAGAACAATTGATGTATCAAACACCCCACATAAACATGAATTTGTTTATTTACCATTGCTTTCCCATTGGTCATGATGATTTGGGTGGTTCCATCACTTTTTAAGATCTGGGCTCCTCACTAACGTTGGTCTTCCACGTTGCCTTTTCTGGGTTTTCCTCACAACAAAGATAATTACAGTCAGACGTATTGACGGTAAAATTGAGAGGTCTCAATGTGCATAGATGGAAATATGCTTGGGATAAGCTATAAAGGTAATTGCGTGGAAGGCGCAATTGTAGCAATGTGAAAACCACTATGGTTGTCAATTGTCATAAGCTGCAAAGGCTTCACCCTTTTTGTATCCTTGGTAATACGCAACAGAAAAGAAGTAACAGTAAGCATAGGTCAAACCAGAAAATATCACGAACAAGGCTAGATCAAGCATAAGACCATAGTATAATAACACAATTGCAGAAAAGCATAAAGCTTGGACAGCATTTTTTCTAGAGAGTAGTGAAGTGTACGAAACAAAGATTGGATTGTTGGCAGCGAAAAAAGCCCATCATTGCATATGCCAAAGTGCTTCAGCTCATTAAAACAACAAAGATGACTATATATATGTAATGGTTCATGTCATCTCCATATGCCAAATGCCTCAGAATAAAGGTTGCACAACATCATTTTTTCCCAGATTGAGATAGCAGTGAAGTGCACGAAACGAGACTGGATTGTTAGGCAGGGGAAATAGCTCATCATTGCATTTGCCGAAGTGGTTCAGTTCATTGAGACGAAAAAAAGGAACCGTTTATATGTAATGTTTTCGGTCACTCAATATGCAAAATGCCTCATCTGAATAAAGGTGGATTAGAAATAGGACTATCATAAAAGACCGAGCCTTTGTGATAATAACATATGGCTAGGGGTCACTTGAAACAAGACTAAAAATATCATGAGGTGCCTGCATATTGTTACATGCCATCATTCGAAGGGGATACATTTATTTTCAGCATAATTGGCATTGAAATATGGTCAACATAAAAGGCAAAGCAACAATGGCATAGAAATATGTTCAAATTTACTGGATGCACATCACAGGCACTGTGATATGTTCAAACTGGAATGATCACATCGTCAGCAATGGCATATGGCCATCCATATATTTGGTCGGATTTACCAGATGCACCTGATAAGCACTTTGATATGTTTAAATTGAAATGGAGCACATCATCAGCAATGGCATATGCTCAGGCTATCCATATAATTCAATTACACAAAAGCATAAGCCTTAGATGACAATAATTTTTCAGACAACATCACATCTTGAAAATCAAAGGTAGACATGTGTTCCCCATGCAAGAAAACGAACGGATGTATTGATCTGTTCATCTTCTTTAATAAATATAGAGATGGGGATGGAAAGCGGGGCGAAACATGTGCCTTGTTTTGTTCGATTAGAATCAATCCAACAAGCTTCAATGCAACTCAGAAAAGGAAGAGGGACGATCTTGCTTAACCTGGGAGAAGTGAAGAAGATAATGGACCAGAGCTGGGCTGGCGACCGTTGAGTGGAGAAAGGGCAGCCACGGCCATCAGCGTGGTGGGGCCTTGCTGCGCGGCGGCGGGGTGCGCCTGCCGCCGGGTTCCGGCGGCCCCACTGCCCTATGTCGGACCGTACCATGCGAGATCCGAGGTAGGGTCCTGCCGCACCAGTGCATCACCCACACCAGGCCTCGCTCGATCCGGGGACAGCCAGCGAAGGAGATGAGAACCCTAGGTCGTGGTCGTCGCCGCACCAAGGGCCCGCCATCGCTGTACGGCGTGTGGGAGAGAGGGAGAGGGGAGGGGGGCCGGCCGCGCAGCGTCGCCGGACGCCCGCCCTGCGCCGCCGTGCCGCTGCCCTGACCGCGCCGCCGCGCTGCTGGCCTGACCACGCCGCCCAGCCGCGCAGCCGGCCGGCCGGCCTGCGCAGCCACGCGCGGCGCGAGGGGGAGGAAGGGAGGGAGAAGACAGGAAGGAGGAGGCGTGGCTGCGGAGCAGCGTCGGCGCGTGCGAGCCTAGAGGGGAGAGAGAGAGGAAGGGAAGGGAAGGGAGAAACGGAGGTGAGAGGCAGGTGAGGGAGGACGGAGGACGAGAAGGATGAGGAGAGTGAGTGCCGCCGCCGAGGCCCGCTGGCCGGGAGAGAGGGAGAGGAAGTGGAGGCGCGGGGGGCCTTTGCGGCGGCGGCATCGCGGCGACCTGCGGGAGGAGCGGAGGAGGACGGGGAAGAGATAAGGTGGAGGCCATTTTTTTTACCCGGAAGGATCACGAACGCGAATCGGCTGTATATATTCGGTGGGCTAGATCCGGAGCAGAAGCCACAGAACACCGAGAGAAGCAGAGGAAATGCGATGGAAACGAAGGAGGGGCAGAAGCCGCTGCAGACAAGCACAGGCACACGATGGAAGATCCAACGACTGGAAACATTCGAGGCGACGTGGAGCAGGGTTCTTTGGAGGAGCGCGTTCATCTTTGTAAGGTTTAGATAATGAATTACTGATGACAATTGACATTCCTCATTCGCACAAAAAAAGGCATGGGGATCTAGCCATATGGGGGTTCTCACCGTGGACTCGTGGAGCAGTCCCCTGCCCACCAGTGGACTCGTGGAGCAGTCCTGCCTGCCGTGGAGACCGGAGAAGTGAAGAGTGGCCGAGGTGCAGTGCCTGCAGGGCTCCAGCTGCTGGGCGGCGCACCGGCTCGGGCCACAGGTCGCCGGGAGACAGGCCAGGCAGCCAACCGTGGCCGCAACCGAGATGAGCGGGAGCGCGGGGCCGAGGCCAGGAGGCAGGGCCGCGCGGTGGCCTGCCGGCTGCCGCGGCCGCCTGCCCAGCTGGAGAGGAGAGCCGAGAGGGGCGACGCGCCGACGCGAGACTGCGAGCGCCGAGCGGTGACAGCGCACACATGTGAGAGGCAGGGCTAGGGTTGAGAGTTCGTGGGCTCATGGGGGGCTAATGGGCTGATTTCGCATTTTTATGAAGACCTGGTCCCCTGAAATTTGGGCCGCGCCCCGGGCTACAGCCCGGGCAGCCCGGGGCCCATGTCCGCCCCTGAGTCATTGTCAATTATTAAGTGGCTAAAATTTCACAAAAATTCATGTGCTTCAATGGCCTGGTGGTTCAAGGTAAAGCCAAAAGATTATGGTTAGCTACATGTTGTAAAGAGTTAAGTAATTCTTAGATATGATTTTTTTCTCGAAAACGCAAAAGGCTTGCGTTTCATTATATTAAGAAGGAGTTTTAGAAACTGTGCTGAAGTGCACGAGAGTTGGGATCGTGTTACATTGAGGCGCACATCTCTCCTAAACTCGCAGTCTCACACCGTCCCATGTTTTCGAAGGCGACTACTCACGAACTAAACAACTAAGCTTACGCGCGCCTGCCTCTATCCACTCAACGGTAGTGTGCTTGATTGTGCGGAGGAGTTGGTGCATTGTGGTGGCTTCGTTTCGGAAGCATCTGGCTTTCCTTTCCTTCCAAATCTCCCAAGCCACCACCGCGAACAGGGAGTCGGCGCCCTTCTTCTTTTCGCCGTGCCAACGGTCCCGCCATCGATCCCACCAGTCCACTAGGGTCCCCCCTCCGATTTGAGACGCGTCCGCTCCCAGCACCGTGAGGATGTTCCACCAGACTTGTCTGGAGAAGGAACATGATGTGATGATATGGTCGATGGTTTCCGGTTCCTGGTCGCATAGATAGCAATGATCGTTCGCGTCAAGACCATGGCGTCGTCTCCTGTTCACGGTCCAGTGATGCCTCTAGACCGCCAGCCAAAGGAAGATCTTTACCCGGAGGGGTCCCTAAGTGCTCCATATTCTTGAACAGCCTGGTATTGGATGGGAGGTCATCAGCGAGGCTCGGTAAGCTGATTTGGAGGAGTATACTCCGTCCGGAGACCACCTCCAGATGAGTCTGTCCTTGCCGTCGCTAAGCTGCACCTGTGAGACCAAGTCCCAGACATTGAGGTATTCACGCATCGCCGGCACGGTGATACCCCGGGAAATTTGGCGGACCCAGGCTCTGCCCTACAGTCCGGCGGCCACCGTCATGTTTGCGATGTCTCTCCTGCTGATGAAGTGTAAGAGGGATGGGGAAATGTCCTTGATGGCCTGTCCCAGTAACCATCGCCCCGTCCAAAAAGCGGTCGACCTCCCGTTGCCGACGACAGTGAATGTGGACATGTCAAAGAACACTTGGACCTCCTTGGAGGTAGAGAGCGGTAGCTCAGCCCATGCGTGTGTCTCGTCTATGTGTCTGAGCCACAACCATCTGGCCTGAAGAGCAATGCTGGTGAGGTGTAGGTCTAGGACACCTAGTCCACCGAGGTCCGTGGGGCGACACACCACTGGCCACGCTACCATGCATTTCCCACGGACGGAGCCCTCCGTGCCCGTCCATAGGAACTTACAACAGATGGAGTCGATCTCCTCCCTTGCCCAAGGCAGTAGTCTGTCAGCTATAGTGGCATAGATCGGGACCGCGGCGAGAACAGACTTGATCCAAACCAATCGTCCGCTCTTCGCCATCAGCGGCCCATGGCACGGTGGTAACCTTCGGGCGATCGAGTCAATGGTTGCTTGGATCCTCGCCTTGGGTATCTTCCTGGTGCTCAGAGGTAGGCTGAGGTAAGTGATCGGGAATTCCGACATCCGGCACCCAAGGATCTGTTGTAGTTGCGGCAGGCTATCGTTAGACCCATAGATCGGCGTGATGGAGCGCTTGGCTAGGTTGGTGTGTAAGCCCGAGGCCTCTCCAAAGACCCTCAAGAGCTCCCTAATTGCTCGTGCTTCCCTAGCGTCCGGGTGCATGAACAGCATGACGTCGTCGGCATAAAGGCTGCAGTGATGCTTGACGGCCGGTGTGCCCATAGGCCGGATTATCCCCTGCTCGGTAGCTATCGCGAACAAGCGGGCGAAGACCTCCATCATGAGGATGAACAACATGGGTGATAGTGAGTCCCCTTGCCAGACTCCGCGCGCGTTGTAAGGTCCAAATGGCTAGAGGGGGGTAAATAGCCTATTTAAAAATCTACAAGCTTCACTAAACAACCACGTTAGTATAAAAGATGGCTAAGCTAATTCTAGCACTAGCTCAACTACAATATGCAAGCCACCTATACAATTCTAGTGAAGCAAGGCTATGATCTCTAATACACACCAACAAGGCTAAGTCACTAAGCTACTTACTCCTATGTGATAAAGGCTACACTAAGCAAACTACACAAGGACTAGTACAAGAAAGTAAAGAGCAAGTGACTTGATTCTTATACCAACGATGTAGAGAAGCAATGCATTCGAAGAATCAATCACAATGAGCAATCACAAGAGAAATCATCGGCAAAGAGATGACACAAGATTTTTTACCGAGGTTCACTTGCTTCCTAGCAAGCTACTCCTCGTTGTGGCGATGCACCCACTTGATGGATCACGAGCTAATCAACTATCAAGAGTTGAACCCTCAGCGGGTGCTGCATATCCACTCACAAAGATGGGATCCTCCAAGCCACGTGCTTCACTAGAGTAGCCAATTCGTGAACTCCCGCGGGGAAGGCTCAAGAACCCCTCACAATCAACTTGGTGAGGCTCGAAATAATCTCCAAGGTCGAGCTCAACACCACCACTGCTCCAAGCCGTCTAGGGTGTCGGAAAACACCCAAGAGTAACAAGCAATCCACAGCAAACACGAAGTTCAAGTGCCACTAGATGCAACTCTCAATGCAAAGCACTTGAATCTCACTCAATCTCTCTAGAGTATGCAACCAAGCAAGGAGATGAGTGGAGGGAGTGTTCTCTAGCTCAAAGTATGCCTCAATATCTCAAATGTGCAAGAGAGAACCCCCAAGGGCCGGCCAGCTCTTATTTATAACGTTTCACTCAAGAGCTAGCCGTTATCAACTTCACTGGATGATTTTCGGGGGTGACAGATGCTGCACAGTAGCGTCTGTCGCCAAGCCGACAGACGCACGCCCAACGTCTGTCGCGTTCTCCTCGCGCCACGTGTCCCTACGCGCTCAAAGCTAACGGTCGAAATCCCAGCGTCACACGCGTATGTCGCGGTAGAGTCCAGCGTCTATCACGATGACAGACGTGGTCCAGAGAGGCCATTTTCGCCGAACGCTCGATGGACCCGTCGGTCGACTCAGCGACAGACGTAGTCCAGCGTTTGTCGCAGCCACCGCGCGCTTGCCTTCGCTGCTCGCGCCAACACGCGACAGACGCGTCTGTCACGACCGACAGACGCCGCCTCGCCACCGTCAGACACGGTCCAATGGCCATGTTATCGCGCTGGAGCGTCAGACGCGTCCGGTGTCTGGCCGATGGACGCGTCTGTCGCGTAGAACCGTGACGCACCCACGCGACAGACGCAGCAACAGTGCCATGCACGGCGTCTATCGCGGTCACGTCCCCGCGTCTGTCGCACCCGCGCGCACAGGCCGAGCTAGGGTTTGGCGTCAGACGCCGCACCCCGCGTCTGTCGCCAGCAAGCCGAGCGTCTATCGCTCGTTTCTTCGTGATGCTTCGTTGAAAACTCGTTCCGCTTGATCCGCCCTTTCACTTATGAGCTACTCTCCATATGTGTATCACTAAAGCACATGTTTTAGCTCATAAAACACTTCCGTGCTTTCACCACTTTTTCAACCTCCGGCGCAATGGAAAATAGGCATTTCATTTCCCCGAAAACGTCTGAATCCCGCGCTCGCAAGCTCGGCGGGAGGGAGAGCGAACTCCAAATCCCTCACTATCGCTCAAACACCACCGCCTTCGCAAATATGCCAACACCATCATATGTAAATCACCATGTGCATGTGTGTTAGCATTTTCACAATCATTTTCTAAGACGATATGTTAGCTCTCTACTAGATCCTAATGCATATGCTCAAGAAGATGACCTAGTAGCACTTGATCCACGAGCTAACCATGATTGCCCCTCTTGATAGTCGGCTATCAATCCTAAACCCGGTCAATCACTTCTCTACTCATCTTAGACCGGCAAAAGCAAACCCTATGATTGTACCTTTGCCTTGATCAATTTGTTCCATGTCCATCTCCACATGCTTGATCACTTTGATCATTATTTTATGTGCATGCACCATCTCTTTGTGATCTTGTGGCCACCACTCCATGCCACATGCACCTTCATCACATGTGTTTCTTATGCCTAACTTAAACCACTTAACACATGGCATTAGCAACTTGGTGTCATTAATTACCAAAACCAAACTTGGGCTTTCACGCGTGCCGTATACGCTTGCCCGGGATTCTGTTGAGCAAGATGCGCGACGTGGCAGTCGAGAGTAGTGTAGCAACCCAACGTCGCCAAAGGTCTCCGAAGCCGAATGCCTATAAGGTGTTGAGCAAGAATGGCCAGGCCACCGTGTCGAACGCCTTGGAGATATCGAGCTTAAGCAGTGCCTTGGGAATCTTGTTCTTCTGGATATACACGGCGGCCCTTTGCACGAACTTGAAGTTGTCGTGGATGGTTCGTGTTCTGATGAAGGCGTTTTGGTTGGGCGAGATGATTTGTGATGGCCTGGGCACCAGCCTAGCAACGAGCAGCTTGGATGCTAGCTTGCCGAAGCTATGGATCATCGTTATCGGCCAATAGTCGCCTGGCGTGGACGCATCCGGTTTGTTGGGCAGCAGGACAATGAACGCGTTGTTGAGGCTACAGAACATCTGGCTATCCTCGAAGAATAGTGCGTTGAGAGCATGCATGATGTCGTCCTTAATCGTTGCCCATGCCGCCTTGTAGAATGCTCCCGTGAATCCGTCCGGTCCAGGGGCTCTATTAGACGGCGTGTCACGCACGGCGGCCAACACCTCCTTCTCGGTGAAAGGAAGCTCTAGGGCTGAGAGATCAAGAGGCGTTATCCCCACGGCCGCATGGTCGAAGGTGAACGCTCCCGAGCCCGGCGTACCGAACACGCCCTGGAAATGGCCATGGATGGTCGCCTCCATCTCTTCCTGGACGTGCACATGTTGCCGCTGCTGTCCTTGATGCGCACGATGGTGTTCCTCCGCTTCCTACCGCGGCTCAACAGGTGGAAGTATTTGGTGTTGGTGGCCCCATCGGTAAGAAATCTGATCCTCGATCGTTGCCGCGCGATGGTGCGCTCCAGGGAGGATAGGCCAAGACATTTGAGCTTGAGGAATTCCACAGCTCGAATTCCCTATCCGATAGCTCCCTGCGCTCGGATGCCTGATCTAGCTTCTGGATAATGTCACGGGCCATCAACACCTGCTCTCTGACGTTCCAGATCTGGTTGGCGGCCCAACGTTACAACTCGCACTTGAGGCTGTGCAACATGGCATTAAGCCGGCACAGGGGGGTCGATGATCGTGGGCGGGCAAGTCCATCCTCTCGAAACGGCCTCCTGGAAGCCAGGCATTCTCGGCCAGAAGGACTCGAAGTGGAACCGCGCCTTGGAGTGTATAGACATGTTGGTTTGCAGAAGCAGGGGGCAGTGGTCCGAGGCGTCGGAGGATAGGGCCTGTAGGTGGCAGTTCGGGAACAATCCTTCCCTCCCACTCCATCGACACAAGAGTGCGGTCCAGCCTTACCAAGGTGGGCGACCGGCGCTCGTTGCTCCAAGTATAACGCCGCCCGTGCAGGTGAATGTCCAGCAGTTCCAGGTCGGCCACCGCCTGCTGGAACCGCGCCATGTTTCGCCGGTTAATGTTGTCGTTGTTCTTGTCGGCGTCATCGAGTATGAAGTTGAAGTCCCCCAAGACGGCCCATGGGCCGGAGCATGCGTCCCGGACGGCTGACAGCTCTTCGAGGAACAACTCTTTGGCATTGTCTTCCTGCGGCCCATACACGACAGTGAGCCACCAAGATCCGTGTTGGCGACGCTGACGCGGACGGTGATCGAGAAGCAGCCCACGTGCACGTCAGAGAGGCGGACGTCTGGACCCCTCGCCGCTACCAGGATACCACCAGAAGTACCCGCTGCCGGGAGGTACGCATGGTCAACAAAGTTCATTCCCAACATGGAGAGTACAAGCATTAGAGGCACGGTGTCCAACTTCGTCTCAACAATACAAACAACGTGTGGTCTCTCGTCTCGAACTAACGTGCGGACGTTGTCGCGGCGAGCTCGAGCGTTTAGCCCGCGCGTGTTCCAGCACAAGATGGTCGTATTATCCATGGGAGGTACAACTCGTGCGTGGCCGCCTCCTAAGCGCGGCTGGCGCGCCTCCCCCTAGTGCGCCTGGGCAGTTCGTCGTCGGGGAAGAGCTCCCTCATGGCCTCCTCATGTGTGTCGCTGAGCTTGATTTGCTTATCATGTGCCACTTGGCTGATGAAATCTGGTCTCTCAGTTTCATGATTGCAATTGTGAAAAAATGAGTCACATTAACATTGAGATTCTCTAAGAAGAAAACAATCAATCGTACTGAAAGGATGTTGAAAATAGACAAGCCCGTTAGGTATTCCTTTTTGAGATCTCCGGTGTTACTCACATGGAGAAGTTACAAAGCTTGATAGAACCAAACATTGGGTTCATGAATTGAACTATTATTGTGACAGCAGCTGTTACAAACTTGAAAATAGTACGTGCACATACAGATCAGAGGAACTACTATCAGAATCTCTTCACTGAATGCAGACAACAAAACTAACGAGGAAATGACCCATAACACATACTGCACATACTGAGTACAGATAGTTCCCGTATTTCTTGGAGTCCGTCAGGGAGAAAGAATAATAGGCGCTTTTGCAAATTTCTACTGCATGTTGTGGCACCTTACAGCACAAAATCTCCGCTAGAAACCCAGTTGAGAGTCACTATGGTTTTGGGTGGCTACCATACCAAAGGACATCTTCAGCTGTTGAAGCTTGTGCAGTTTTGCTGTTGAACGATAACTTTATCCATAGCCTCGAAACTTCAATAGGCCATGAAGAGGGCGAGGAGCAGTTTGCTTGATTGGTGTGGGGCTGTTGTTAATTGTTGTATTCGCCACTTCCATCCTGGCCTCATTGGCCCTAATCTTCAACAAGCATGCAATTAATATCCCAGCAGTAATATTCAATCTGAAATTTAAGCTGTAATTAAATTTGAATGTAATACTTACGTAGATCAATTTGGTAGAAATTCTTAATGCTTTACTGTCTAGTAGTCAGGAGGCATAATCTAAAATCTAAGGTCACTGCTACGTACCGTACCCACTTACTCTATATAAGTAGAGATTTCAATCTATGTGTACTGCGTGGACAGTACCATCGGCAGTGCGTGGAGATACACATAGGGGCTGCAAAATACTGTTATAAGGACAACACCGTCCAAGTGTTGGCTACATAACAATTCTCTTCCAAATCTGTCTTTTATTTCTTTGTTCAGGCCTATGAATCGAATGCTAACATATGAATAGCTTAGATGTTCCATCCCAGCAAAGCAGCAAGAATATTCATATGGTCTCTATACGGATAGTGGATTAGTAGCAGTAAATGCCGCAGCGCCTCTAAGCCCAAACCTAGTTTGGAGTATTGCTAAAACTCAGGAAACAAAATTAAATGAGACTTGGTATGGTTGTATCTAATTGGTCTGCCAATGTCGACCATGCAAGTAAGAATTACCAGGATGAGCTACATTATTAGCAGAGAAAATAAGCAGAAAATAAGTCAGCAATGGATATAATCTTAAATTATTCCTTTCAGAAAACACACGTAATAATTTTCAACGCTGAGCAAGCATTGACTTCATAGAGGGGCTACTAACTTTCTCTCTCTCTCTCACACACACACTTTCTAGTTACCTAGAATTAGTGCATATTCTCTCTCTCTCTCTTATATATATTATATATATATATATATATATATATATATATATATATATATATAATAAATTATCGATTATCAGTATGTGTTACTTATTCACCGGAATGTTAGATGAGTGGTACTGAGATTATATTCTTACTTCAGTTTAGGATTGAAAGGACATTTACACAAACTTGAAATTCTACATTTTTATCTATTACCACTTCATCAGCATTTAAAAGTGTAGAAACCTTCTTCCTCGCACTGCCATGCTCTAAACAATAGATCTTTTTTGCAGCCAATTAAAGGCAAAAGCTTGAGCCCGTTGACCTCTCAATAATATTGCGGAGCCAGTCCCCAAGACATTGTATCCACAAATCCATGCCAATTCGTTGCAGCAAGGAGATGGATTATGAAGACACTCACCAAACAACAGATAAAGGAGGAACGGTCTGTGCTGTGTACCTGTTATCTGGATGAGCATATCTTGAACAAGGCTTTGCAGATGGTGCGAAATCCTGGCATGTTTTCTGCAATTGCCGCTTTGCCTATAGTGGCACGCAAAGCATCAAACACCATGGGGGCGTTCATGGAGCAGCTACTCCAGCGTCGGCCATGCCCATCTAGCGCGCCAGGCGCACAGCTGCTTGCCGGGAACTTTGCGTTGCTGGGCCGCGAAAGTTGGCGCAGCACACAAAGGTGGGCACGTGCTCGGGCTCCTCGGACGCGCCGTGGACGCCACTGCGTCCTAGAGCCGCCGCGCTAGATATCAAGCTGTGCGTACAACGGCGACGTCGGGACGCTGAAGCTCACCCACATGCCGCCCTCGCCGTAAGGCCCATCCGCTTGGCCCACCCCTTGAGCAGTGCTACACCATATGCGCCTAGCGACGCCCGCGGTACAAGGCTTGTCTATTGGCCCACCGCTCGAGCGCCGCCTCGCCGCAGCGCGTCTAGCATCGGCCCCCAAGCGCTTGTCTTCCACGCCTCCATCTGGGGAGAGGGAGAAGCAGTGGCGGGCGCAGGATTTTATGCGGTATTCAAACGGTGGCGCCCCTGCCGGCCTGCCTGTGCGCTGTGCGCTGCGCCGCCCGCCCGACGCCCGTGGTCCGCCATTGTCCGTGCCCGTCGGCTGCTGGGTTCGTCAGTTCGGGGAATTGGGGGAAAGAACGAGCGAGAGTGAGCCTGCGACCCTGCGTGCGAGAGTGAGACGGGAGGAAGGAGGTGGAAGCGCGATTTTGGGCCTCCGAAAATGAAAATGGGCCGCTCAGCCTCATTGGGCCATCGGTGGGAGAGGAAACCGAGTGAGAAATTAGACCTATTTGCCTATACAAGTATTCAAATCGTTGTATTTTTATTTTTTTTATATAGACATGTATATGTACTATACGTATAAAAGGTATTCAACTGAATACCATTGAATAGAACTAGGCCCGCCACTGGGGAGAAGTGATGAGCACGACGACCGGGGCGAGGTCCAGGAGGAGGATGGGTGCCGTCGACCCGCGGACGGGAGCAAGGCCGTCTTCCAGGCATGGCCGCGGCGGCGGGGAGAGGCCCTACCCAGGGAGGCCGAAGTCGAACGCGGGGGGGGTGGGGGGGGGACTGGAGATGGCCGCGCAAGGCTCTGGAAACGTAGCTGGAGTTTTCGCTTTTCAACCGCTCGATGAAGATCAAAAGGTGGAAAGTAGGAGGCGACGTGGCCAAATGAGAGACGAGCGTTTGGTGCAGAATTCGATGGTCCATCTGTTGTGAAGCCTCAAATCAGGCCTAGTTTAGTTCGCGAAATTTTTAGAAAAATAATACAATACCATTTTCGTTGTTATTTGGTAATTAGTGTTCAATCACGGTCTAGTTAGGTTTAAAAGATTTGTTTCGTGAATTTCGTCTAAACTGTGTAATTAGTTTTATTTTTTATCTATATTTAATGTTTCATGCATAGTCCAAAGATTCGATGTGACGGAGAATTTTAAAAAAATTTGCAAAATTTTGGGGCCCTTAATGGCTCGTTTGGCCCATCTTCCTTGATTGAAGGTGTTTTTGGCTTTGGCTATTGTAGCATTTTCGTTTGTATTTGTCAATTAGTGTCCAATCATTGACTAATTAGGCTTAAAAGATTCGTCTCATGGTTTTCTACCAAACTGTGTAATTAATTTTTTTTCATCTACATTTAATGCTCCATATACGTGTCTAACCATTCGATATGATGGGAAATCTTGAAATTTTTTGGAACTAAATATAGCCTGAATATGAATTGTCCAGCACAGCAGAAGCGCTACGGAGCGCAGGTCACCCACCCAGCTCCGTGCTGCTGCTGCGGGAAGCGTCTCCAGAGTGGGCCCCGCCCAAGTTCACTACCCGACCCGCCGCGCCGCAGTCTAGAAGTCTCCGCTGGCCGTCCGCGCTCCGCCCACCCGCAACCGCAACCCATGGCCGTCGTCGAAGAAGACGCGGCGCCGTCTGCAGATCCCGCCGCTGGTGAGTCCCCTCCTCGCACGCGGGGGCCACCACCCCTCGCACCCACGCGTGGCTGCTGGTGCCCAGTGAATCGGGAAGTTGGCTGGCCATTTGGGAGATCAGACAGAGCAAGTTGGGGGCGGGCGCTAGTACTTTACCGCGAGGCAGTTTCGGATCCCACCCGCGGCTTGGCAATTTGGAGTCCACCGCTGCCGCCGCACTAGCACTGCGCTTTTTCCTGAATTGCAGGCTTGCAGTGTGGCTCGACGATAAAATTCGGGATCTGTGTCAAGACGGAGAGTCCCTGGTTCCTGACTTCTGCTGCTTTCTGATTCTCAGGCTCCAGTGATAACGAGATCACAGTGGAAGAGGCTTCTTTCGTGCATTCTGAACCTCCCCAGGATGGCAGCGCCCCACCCGTGGTTTCCTCTGACATGGAGGTGCTTCATGACAAGGTTAAGAAGCAAGTCATCAAACAAGGCCATGGCAGGAAGCCCCTCAAGTTCGCGACGTGCTTTGGTGAGTATGGCGGAAGTGGTTTGGTCCATATGCTTATGCTCCGGATATGTCGAATTTTAGGATACATGCTAATATGTTGTGCCTGCCCTGTTTCTTATTCTATAATAATGATGATATCCTGAATGTGTTTTGTTTGAGTGATCATGGTGATGAGATGCTTATGGCGTTGTTCACACTGCGTGCAAATAACAGCTAATGACTGAAATGGGCCTATGTAAACAGATTCTCTTTTATATCTACTAGGCGCAGGCTGCTTTCTCACCAAAAGACAATAACTACCTTGGCATGTAAACTTGTGGAGCTTTATAGTGCTTACATCTTCCTGATACTCTGTTGCATTCATTGAGTGCCAGCCAGTATCTATTGACCGTACCTATTCAGTTTGTAGATCTAATGCTGGTGCCAATTTTCAAACGTCATGATTCATAATTTTTCTATTTATTTACCCAAAGTGACCCACGTCTCTTTTCTCGTTCGTTGAGTACTGATACGGCAACACCTATTGATTTTGTTGGTCTCATGATTATGTCAAATTTCAAAAATTCAGGGATTTAATCCTGTTTTGTCCAAAGTGGCCTAATTCAGTTGTCACACGCTAATTTATTCATCCTTCTGCTATCGAGTGGAAGGGCACACATGGATTTTGATTTAGCTTAGCACATGTGACAGGTGCTTCAAAGGAGAACAGCAGTGGATTAATTTTTATCTTTTTCTAAACTTGGTGTTGCAGTGCACTATAGAGCATGGACTCAAGGATCATCGCATAAATTTGAGGATACCTGGCAAGAACAACATCCAATTGAACTAGTACTCGGAAAAGGTGCCACAACAATCACTTCACTTATTTTATACTCAATTTTGCTCTGGTTCATGCATTTCATCCATCAATTCCATAAATTCAAACAGCTTACTTTGCATGCTATTATTATGGTTTTCTAGTACAATGATGATGGTTCTTACTGAGAATTCTGTATAACCAGTTATCCTGCCAGTAACCTGTCATGCCTGCTACTAATGGTTTAATAATATGTCGTAAGATGAAAGAGTGAAATATGCATAGTTAGTTCTGATTTGCACCCTTTTAATGTTGCATTGCCAAGCCTACAGGTACTGGGTAGCTAACCTGAGAATCATATGGGCAACCTCAATAGTACAACAGTGTTTATCAGTGATAGTTGCCTATGGGATAACTTACTAAAGCTTTTTCCTCTGTCAACAGAGAAAAAACAAATGGCTGGTTTAGGCATTGGTGTTGGCAGCATGAAAAGCGGGGAGCGTGCATTGTTGCATGTTGGTTGGGAGCTAGGCTATGGCAAAGAAGGAAGTTTTTCATTCCCAAATGTCCCTCCAATGGCAGACCTGGTTTATGAAGTTGAACTTATTGGATTCGATGATGTCAAAGAGGTAGGCAAACAAAGTTCTACTGCCTCCACCCCACATAACGCTTCAATCATTATTATTTTGAAGAGTAGGCTGAGATTATTCATATCGGTTAGCATTACTTTTTCATGTTGGGACCTTCCAAATCATGAACTGTGAATGTGAATCAGGGTAAAGCCCGAAGTGACATGACAGTTGAAGAGAGGATTGCAGCTGCAGACAGGAGAAAGATTGAGGGCAATGGATATTTCAAAGAACAGAAGTTTGAGGAGGCCATGCAGCAATATGAAATGGTTAGTGGCATGCTATACTTTGGACATGATTATACTAGTAGTTATCAGCATATTCTGATTTCAGTCGAACTGTTCTCTTTTACAGGCGATTGCATACATGGGAGATGATTTCATGTTTCAGTTGTTTGGAAAGTACAGAGACATGGCCTTGGCTGTGAAAAATCCATGCCATCTCAATATGGCTGCATGCCTGATCAAGCTGAAGAGATTCGATGAAGCTATTGCGCAGTGCAGCATTGTATGTTACTCTACCATGGCCATGAATACATTCAGTCTTCAACTCACGATTTACATTCATGAGTACATTTTTGCAGTTTGCATAGACCTTTGGAAAAACTATATATGATTGTATGTTCAGACAGTAAAAGCATGTCTTTTTTTAAATGATGTTAGCATGCAAGATTCTGCATTACAGTTATCAAACAGCTGTTTTGCACATTTTCAGCCCTTCTTTTTCAAAAAGGTGTTGGTCTCATGATGTTTGATGAATCGAACAATCCCATGGTCCTAATACAAAATTACCCTGCTTTGTCTGGGAAAAAAGGAAAAAATTACTATTTGATGGATGATCCTTTTTGTAACCATATTCTTCAGGTTTTGTCAGAAGATGAAAGTAATGTGAAAGCACTGTTCAGGCGAGGAAAAGCTAAATCTGAACTTGGCCAGACAGAATCAGCGAGGGAAGATTTCCTGAAAGCAAAGAAGTACTCCCCAGAAGACAAGGAGATCCTTCGGGAACTTCGTTTGCTCGCAGAACAAGACAAGGTTCTGTACCAGAAGCAGAAGGAGCTCTACAAAGGTCTCTTTGGGCCAAGACCTGAAGTGAAGCCAAAGAAGGCAAACTACCTTTTTGTTTTCTGGCAGTGGCTGGTGTCATTTTTTCTTTATCTGGTTAGGATGTTCAAACGAAAGAACGCGTAGTATAGTTTACCAGAAAATTGTGTAGAACTGGTGGCCAAGATGACCAAGCTTGTACTATAAGATTGAATTTTCTGTAGAGCTGTTGATTGATCGGGATAAATAGTTGTTATGAACTCTCCACGATGTTGTGTACTGGCCACCTTGGAAGCATACTTCATGCATTCTTTAATCTGAAGTTCAAAGGCCTTTTATGGCACATTTAGATTATGCTAGTAATAATGCTTGGAAGCATACTTCATGCATTCTTTAATCTGAAGTTCAAAGGCCTTTTATGGCACTGTATATTACAGTTTTCACATTTAGATTATGCTAGTAATAATGCTGGTGTCATTTATTCTTTCATCTGGAGCTCTAGATTTCATTCTCTTGTTGGATGCTGTTGCGATAGAAACTGCAGTTGCTTGCACGAGCACAAACTCTCAGTTCATTGCTATGGCATTACAAACATTTGAGTGGAAGCAACGGGCATATGCCTAAACACACGCTCCTGACGCATCAACAGAGAATATATAAGATCAATATACCTTGAAAAACATCTAAGAATATGCAGTGTAGAAGACAAATTCATTGAGTTTGGTTATCCCAGTATCATCATTATATACCAAACAAACAGTAATGCACTCGTTTGAGTTTTCTTTTAATCTCTTGATCCATGGTAGAGGGTATATGTTAGATTTACCTGATGCATGGAATCACAAACAGTAAATGCTGTGAACAACGACACGAAAACACAAAAACTTAAAGTATAGTAATCATCTTAAACTCAAAGATCAGTAGTTTCAGATGATTGATTTTAACCCTGGGCGTGCAGAATTTCTTAACATGTTATGCAACAAAATGCAGAAACTTCTATGCTACATATTGATTTGTAAACTGTTTGCGTCAGTAGTATAAGTGGGACTGGGAACATGATAACATTTCACTAAAGGATTTCATAAAATAAAAGGAGATAACATAATGTGACTAATTAGAGCATGAGACAAACATAGGGTCTGCTGTTTGGTTCAAAGCCTACCAGACAGCAATCTCCACCCTATGCCTAGGAGCCCATGAAGGGCCAAGCAAAACTGCCTGGGTTGAAAGCAAACAGGCCCTGACACAGTGGAGAATTTGTTTCAATCGAGGTATGCTCATTTTTCGACTTCCTGATAAAAATGATGGTACTTTTTTAGGCAGGGACTTCACTTGGTTGAAAGCAAACAGGCCCTGACACAGTGGAGAATTTGTTTCAATAGATGTATGCTCATTTTCCGACTTCCTGGTAAAAATGATGGTACTTTTTCAGGCAGGGACTTCACTTGGTGCTTATAATCCTCCCTTGAAAAGGCTTATATCATCAACAAATGGTGGAAGCCTCAAGTGAGAAGTTCTGCTCATCAATTTTGGAGAGGCAAAACCCAGCCCTCGTTATCTCACCTCTATGCAATAGCAATATTAAGGACCTCTTTGGAACGCAAGAATTTCACAAGAATCACGCAGGAATTTTACAGGAATCGGTTATTTTTTTCCCCGCAATCCAAACAGGCCCTAAGTTTAGAGTGCATCCACTCTTTTCCATTTACAGATTGTCAGACTCTTCTAGCAACCCTTCTTTTATGAAATTTTCTACAGCAGGCCACTACATCTGAAACTAAACCATGGGCAGAGATATCTGCAAATAAATCAATGGCATCTTTCTTTATTCCACTTTGGAGCAAAGAACCAGTCATATTTGAAAGTACTAATGTAAAGATGAAGATCCTTAGAACATACGCTTTGAAACATTTTGAATGCATCATCAGCACAATTATTTTTGCAAAGCCCACTTAAAATCGTGCTTTGCTACAGGTACTCCAAAATAACTGAGCCACCCATTTAATTATATCACGATGGCTATGATCACCCATTTAAAAGCATTGATCACAATGACCAATAGCCACCGTCCATGTAGGGAACGGGGCAAATCAGTAGTTGGACTTGAAAGGAGGAAAACGTGCAATTGGCCCCATAAAAAACAGATGCGATGAGAAACAAAACAAAAAACAGGCTCAGGTAAACAATAGCAACGGATAAAGGGTACAGTATGATTTCATTATTCCAACTGCATCGCAGGAGTTTTAAATTGCTAAGCGAGTCCTATGATGGCACCATAGGAAAAACTGCTCATTTGTAAAGCTAGAGGATTATACATAGCCAACGAATTTCGGCCTTGTCAAAAATCGGCAAAATATGCCCTAGTAGACAAGGGTCTAGTCATCCAGCTCAATGATCTTCACAACTGAAGAATCTCCCACTTTCTGGCAAACGACGACACGGTCATGGGACTTGATAACACCAGAGGCTTTGCCATGGTCTAGAGCAACCTTTAGAACTGATTCATTTGTAGAGCTGGTTGATTCAGCCTGAAAGACACAATGAAGGTTGATTAAGACCAAGTAACCAGACAATCACACTAAATCAATTTGCAGCACACAATATAAATTACACAAAAACATGGCAAAGAAAAAACTTGTCTCTGCTCAGGAGACCAAGACATAATAAGGGTCTAAGCTACAACAAGAAACTAAATGGGATTGCCACTTCAAGCCTTCTCAGTGTACCCTAGGTCCCTACCCTCCTCATATAAGTTATATAGACTAATAAAACAGCGGGGATGTGCTTGCAAAATCTTTCCATCCCCAATGATGCTAGAAATGGGATGCTCATGTGTACAAGTGGGAAAATCCAACCCAGTATGTGTTGCATATACACTTAGTAGTGAACTGAAAAGCTTTTGTTAACTTACTGGATGCCGAGGATCAGCAAGCATCGGAAAGAGGCCTCTAACTATCAGCGATTGTCTTGCCTGCAAGAAAAAACAACAAATGAGTTACATGGTGCCAAATATCATTACAAGCATTTCTTCTAAAAAAAGCATTCAAGGTTCTTAATTCTTCTCAAAGTAATATATCTCTTTTAAGGAGTGCATGACAAATGTTCTATGTCTACAAGAGAAACTTCACAAGACCAATGTTGCCATTCACAAAAGAAATGATCAGCATGCTAATAATAGACAATGTCCAGATTGCATAAAAAGGAAACATCTAACAGGAAAGATTACACAATTGACAAAGAATATTGGACTTCACGTACCTCAAAAGCACCAGTGAAACTCCATTTCAGTTGGTTTGTCTTCAGACGAGGAATGACAACAGAAAGAACAGGCATGCTGGGCCTGTACTTGGCGATGAGCCTGCAGATCATATAGATATACATGAGATTAATTTCCACTGAACTGCAGCCCTGTATAAGCATATTCGTTTCTACCAACCTTGCAGCCCGTCCAGAAGAGGTGAAGCAAATGATCACCGAAGCCTTAACTTTGATAGCAGCTCGCACCTAAAAAGTAGTAACGGGACTATCTTAGACTACAAATTACAAATTTGTGTTCTGCAAACATTAATAAAAAAAGACTGGAATCTGAGAAGCCCATAGATCTTATCGCTGAGGAAGCAATTGACTCCAAGTGGGTCATGGGTTCTCCCACATATTTCACAGTTCGCTTGAAGTATAAATCTTGGTTGAATACCTTCTCAGCCTGTAAGACAATTGGCAAACATGTATAACTAACTAAATCGATGACAAGTCAGATGCGGAGCGGAAAAAAGATGCCAAATTGGCAATGAAATAGCAATAATTGTTGAAAATGCAACCCTATCTAGAAAACATAACAGAAATTTCACCTCAGCACAAATTCTGCCCACTGTTGAAATAGTCTCAACTGGATATAATCCTCGGAGAGTCTCAGCACCAAGGAGAATGGCATCACTCCCTGAAATTAAAACAACCGTGAGTCATGATTGAACTGCCCTTTTTTAGCGCACTAAGGACTAGCTCCATATCAGGCTAAAAGAGCCCCAAGATTTTTGAAAAGCAACAAAAATTGTTAACTTACCGTCAAGTACTGCATTTGCCACATCAGTTGCCTCCGCCCGAGTAGGCCTAAGGTTGTCAGTCATACTGTCCACAACACGAGTGAGAACAGCAGGCTTTCCAGCCATGTTGCACTTGTGAAGAGCAGATTTTTGAAACAAGAAGACCTGCAATACAGAGAGTTGGAATGATAAAGATCAATGGCTAAATAAACTAGTAGTAAAATATGGACAATTATTGCATCCGAAAACGAGAACTGAAAATACTAAGCCTTAGGATTTTCGGTAAACTGGCAGGTATGAAGCTCAATTCTGATAATAGAGTCAAAGGTCTTGAGTATAAGACCATGCTAAACATAATTTTAAGAAAGAAAACTAGTTGTGACCCTGACCCACTTCAAATCCACATAGTACGCTAGGAGGTCCGATGGAGCCCAGATGTGAGGGGGTTTATTATGTGGCCACAAAGCCACTGAGGCTTAAGCCCAGATGTTTAGATTGTGGTATTCTCAACTGCTAAAATATTATTATAGGTACCCAACCTTCTCAGGTGGAAGATCAATTCCCAAGTTCCCTCTTGACAAAATGATACCATCTGCCTCAGCCAGTATTTCATCAAAATGGTTCAAGCCCTGCAAAAAAAATAAGGAGTGTGTATTTGAAGGGCAAACAAATGATGTCTGACAAATAATGTAATAACATTTACTTGAAAATACCTCAACATTCTCAATTTTGGCAAAAATCAGAGTTTGGCTTAGATCGCCCAATTTTGACAGGAACTCCCTTGCCTGTGTTGCAACAAACAAATATTAGCACCGTTGACAGCATTCTTCTTAAGCATTGTACCCAAACATAGCAATGATGCCTTTCATTCTAGAAATAAAGGTACTGCTTAGAAGCACAGCAATCAGAGAGGAAAAACAGAATAACTCGAAATGCATCCACAGTGCAAGTTGTTTACCTGCCGCACATCCTCTGCATGTCTTGTGTAAGACAGAGAAAGGAAGTCAATCTTATTCGGAGTACCCCATTTTCTGATAACCTGAAAGCAATTCATGCATGTAAGTCTTCGGATGGGCTAAAGGACAGGGCTGCAACTTTAGAACAAATCTAGTTCCATCCCCAAATTTTCCCGTTGCTAAAGGTGGAATTCTGAAAGAAATCACAATTTTGAGAGCAGTCACTTACATCCTTATCCTCATCAGATAGGGTGGGCAAGTCAATGTGAATCTGGGAGCAATGCAGTGTGAACAGTGACCCAGCCAAGGTAGCTGTGTTCTTGATTATACAAACCACATCATCTCCTTTGACTTCAGAAACCTACATCAGTAAGATAAAAGAGTTTCTTTTGTATCAGAAAATGCCGAAAGCAAACCATAATCCTACTGAAAGACATATAAAATGAAAGGTGCGAAAGGCCTTTTACCTCCAACCAAACTGAAGTAGTCTCACTGCCAGTGAACAAGTATTGCCCCACGAATATCGTTGCCCCTGGTGTCACCGCCTGAAAGGAACAAAGTTTTTTTTGTTGTTTGTTTTAAATTTGTCCTCTGTGTGATATGGAAACAAGACTAGACTAACAAAAAAATGTAAACTTGGTAGTCAAGGCATGGTCAACTAGCATAGGATATTAGATCTGATAAGTAGAACATCATCAGCACGTGCAAACCTTGGCGAGTCCAGAGAAGTTGATGGGCAGCAAGCTGGAGGAGGCTTCCTGGCCCCTGTGAGGGGTGAGAACAACCGTGCCATTCTCCTCGAGGGAGATCGGGGTCTCATTCTTGTTCACCACCTGCAGCTCTGGGCCCACGGTGTCAAGCATGACCTGGTAATAAGCAGAGAGGGATCGAACTGTCAGCCCGCCGCGCGAGAGAGAGAGAGAGAGACCACATTGGCCACACTGTTGGTTCGTTCGTTCATTCAGAGCTTTTTTTTTTAGAAAAAAAATACAGAGAGTAAGGTAAACTTACTGCGCAGAGCTTCTTGGTGGACTTGATGGCGAGCTTGAGGTTCTCCAGCGTCTCCTGGTGGTACGCTGCGTCCCCCCACGAGAAATCGAACCGCGCCACTGAAGTCGCGGGGCGAGGAAACCAAACCAATCAACCAACGAACAAATCAGCTCGAGTGCCAGCTTCGGGACGGCATTGAGTGCCAGCTTCGGGACGGCATTGAGAGAGAGAGAGAGAGAGAGAGAGAGAGAGAGAGAGAGAGAGAGAGAGAGAGAGAGAGAGATCAAAGACGGAGAGTGACAGTTACCGGACATGCCGGCCTTGAGGCAGGCGGAGATGGTGTCGACGGAGCGCGACTTGGGTCCGAGCGTGCCGACGATCTTGGTCATCGCCGGGAAGAAGCTCTGCTCCAGACCAGACAGGGATCCGCCCGACACCGAACGCGAAAAAAAAAAGCTTGTCAGTTCTCAGTCGAGGTAGGTAGGGTTCGTCGACCGATCCCGCCCGAATCAGCAACGAAACGAATCTGAACATGACGGCGGGCAGGCGGGCGGAAGGGGATGGGATCGCGCCGCCGGCGGTGGTGCTTACAGGCTTGGAGGGCTCGAGGATGGAGGCCATCCGGATGGGCTCCTCGAGGAGGAGGTTGGTGGAATGCATCCTGACGGCGGCGGAGGCTCTTCCCCTCTTCTTCTTCTGCTCCAAGGAAAAGGAGGCGGAGGCGGCGGAGGCAAATGGCGAGTGCGCTCCTCGGCTGCTCCTCGCTAATGGTTGATTAGGCAATCGAATCTGTGCTGCGTGCGCTTAATAGGCCGACGTGTCCGTGCTTCTCGAGCCCGCTGCCCCTGCCCCACGGCATATGCTCTGGGTTTCCAATGGCTCCAGCTGCGGCACGCCGATGGTTTTTTTTTTTTGACCCTTCCCGGCGGCCGCCGGCGGTTTTCGCGCTCCGGGCTCCGGCCACATTTTGCTGGGTCGGGGCTCGGGCCCAGGCCCAACCGACCAGCGGCATTGTACGTTCCTGATCGGACAAATTAGCCCGTTTAGTTCACAAAAGTGAACCCAAAAAGTGCTACAGTACCTGTCACATCAAATTTTGCGGCACATGCATGAAGTACTAAATATAGATGAAAAAAAACTAATTACGCAGTTTAGTTGTAAATCACGAGACAAATCTTTTGAGCCTAATTAGTCCATGATTGGACACAAATTGCCAAATAAAACGAAAAGTGCTACAGTAGCTGAACCCAAACTTTTTCACCAACTAAACAACCCTCGCCCTTGCAAAAATTTTGCACAACGGTTTTTTTAGATTATTAAATTTTGCACAACGATTAAGGTGGATTGTGAGTATAATATAGCCGGCTGGAAATGGGGAAAAAGTTATATTTTTCTATGTGAAATGAAATCTATGTACAATGCTTAAATACTAAAATGACTCAGGTTTATCATACAAACATATTCGAAAAGGGAAGATCTTCTCTTAAAATTTAAAAACTTTATGTGACTCACGAATAATAATGCAACGTAACGAAAGATAGTTTGATTAAGAGAAACTGGATCGGTAATCCAAAATGCATCTTTTGTGACGATGATGAGAATATCACGTCTGTGTTTCTGAAAGTCTGGTTGCCAAAGTGATTTCAAGGCATTTGTGGCTACTTATTTCAGCACTGCTAATGAGCAAGAAATTTAGAGCCTGTTTGGTTCCATCTATTGGTACTTTTTTTTTGCCTTGCCCAACAAGGATATGAGTCAAACCTGCTTGTTTGGATGGCTTGCTTGATAGCCTCGTGTCTTGTGTGGACGAGTTTTGCCTTGCTAGCATAAGAGAGCCGAATCGGATATCCCGGCCGGGCAAGGTCCTCGTGCTCCACACCTACCAAACAAGGCAAGGCGAGGGATACATGCCCCGAAACAAGCAGCCCCTTAGCTCAAGCGTGGCCTTGGTTTAAAATGTAGCTGTCCAATGGACAAAGCGTCCATACTTTTGGAATTGCTACTATGTGTTGGACGATTTGAAAATACTTTGAGAAGAAGGATGTCAAAATTCCATCCGAAATCATTTGTTATGTTTGTGCCTGGCGAAAATCATGGCTATGATCCAAAGTTCCAAACAGAGCATGTGCCTACAGTCAATGGCCAATATTTGGTCCGGCTGCCGCTGGCCTCCAAGGTAACGTGCCCTTCAAGACGCTCAGCACATTCTTTCTACCTTATATAAGAGCAGTCTATAATCAGCCACTCGGCTGCACCTTTTGCACACTGTGGTTGCGACTGTTTACTGTAGCAGCTGCAGCTCAAAAAAAAAGTGCAGCCGAGCAGGCCCAATTAAGTTTGTAAACATCTAGGTCCGTTCCTGAGACGGGGTATGTGTGGTTGTCCTGGGATGTCCAACCTCTGTCTATTTCTCTTTCACCCTGTTTGCTTAAACTTATCTGCCAGAATCAGCCAGCCGTTCAGCACTGTTTTCTCTTACAATAAATCAGCATCAGCATCAGCATTAGTCGTTCAGCAGTGCTTTTACAGCTAGCCGAACAGGGTTTTTGTTGCTTCTTCTGTTTTTTTAGTCCTCGACTCATATTTCTGTTATCTAAGGTAACAGAAACAGGGTGGTCTGTTCTCAAAAAAAAAGAGGGTCATCTCGTGTCAGAAAAAAAAGATGGACCGTTGGTATATATATAGGTGGACTTCACGATGTCTTTTTTCGACAACAATGTCAAGCAAAAGGATCGCGAAATTTTGTAGCGGCAAAATTTGGGATTTCATGAAGCACTGCGTGGATGTGTTATGTGTGCTTTTTGTCAATATTTTTGTTTCAGTCATCAATCACGTGTATGGATGAAAACGGATTGGATATGACGGATATCACTGATATCATATTTGTTTTCGTATTTATGTCCGGATTCGGATTCGGATAGTATCAAAAATATCAGATATGATACGATTGGATATCGACATCATAAATATGTGATTTAAATATTCGGATACGAATACGGTATCAGATGTTAAATATCCGGACTCAGATACGGACGGATTAAAACTCCTCTAAACGAATTCGGTCTCGAATACAGTTGAAAAATATCTGTACCGTTTTCATCCCTAATCACGTGTTTCAAATTCCATGTTCCCCTGTCCGGGTCAATTCCAGTCCCCGGCTTTGACGATTCATTCACCCTTTTTGTCCGTGTCCTGCTTCATGTCGCTTTCGCCTTCTTTTTCCTCTTCGACTTCGAGAACAGAACGACGCTTTTCTCCGTGGTCCGTGCTGAAATCAGTCCTCGACTCAGGCCTTGTTTTTCAAAATTCTAAATTTTACTTTTTGTCCCATCACATCGAATCTTCGGATACATGTATAGAACATTAAATATAGATAAAAAATAACTAATTACACAGTTTGGTTCTAAATCACGAGATAAATTTTTTAAACCAAATTAGTTTATGATTAGACACTAATTACTAAATACAAACAAAAATACTAAAATAGCCAAATTTCAAAAGTTTTTACATCTAAACAAGCCCTCAGTAGTCAGTTCTCGGTGGCAACCCAGCTCAGGAATCAGGATAAACTACTCAGAGCACCTCTGTGCTGTGGCCAACCATGTCGAGCCCGATCGATCGTGCAGCCGCCCCTGGCTGGCACATCCTTTCCCTAAAACTCCCTGGGCCTCCGCCATGATCAACATTGAAGCCCAAAACTCCTTTTTCTCAATACAAAAAAAAAAGAAAAAGTCCACATTCCTCCCTTATTTTTTGTGAAAGTCTGCTTTTCCTCATTGAACTCCAAAACCGGATAAACCACCTCCGTGTTCGTTTTACCTCCCTGACCGGTTATAAGCAGTTTTCAAATGTGCTTTTGTCTTTTGTCTTTTTTATTTATTTCGGCTATTTTTTTAAAAAATCTTAGTAAATCATAGAAAAATCATAAAATAAAAAATCCAATTTTGTTGGACTCCACGTGAGTCAATCTACATAGTGAACATATAATATAGTATGTACAATTTTTTTGTTGTGGCTTTAGATCTATGCTTTTTGTAATTAATTCATAGCTGCGGTTTCTATGGTCCAATTGTGGTGAAATTTCTATGGTGGGCTAATTATTGTATGCTTGAACTTTATTAAAAATTTCATACTTATTCGATCATATATAACTTAATTATAGATTTATAAATACTTTTTAACAAGCATACACCTAAATAAATCTATAACTAAGTTCTACATGATCCAATGAGTATGAAATTTTTACTGCAATTCAAGCATAGAAATTACAGCTATGAATTAATTACAGCAAAGCATAGATTTAAAGCTAAAAGAAAAAAATTGTACTAAAGCGTATCGTATTATATGTTCACTATATAGATCTACTAATGTAGAGTCCAATAAAATTAGATTTTATATTTTATAATTTTTCTATGATTTACTAATTTTTTTTAAAGATTCAGCTAAAATAAATAGAAAGAAAAAAGATAAAATCGTCTTTAAAACCACTTACAACCTGTCAGGAAGATAAAACGAACCGTTTTAAAAGTTTAGGAAGGTGGTTTAACTGAGTTCAGAGAGTTGAGAGAGGTTCATGACTGGACAACAATCCGTGGGGCGATTGGGTTCGGTTCTGGTATACGACACATATTCCAAGGCTCTTCTGCTGATGTACCGCTCTATCACCGGCGTTGGGCCTCAACAATGGCACATCCACCCTCTTCTGGCATGACAATTGGTCATCATTCGGGCCTTGTGGCCCATTGCACCGGCCCACCGGCCAAGGCATCATTATGGCGGAGGCCCTCTCCCCCGATGGACTTGATCTGGACTTGATGTATGGACCGAATGCTCTAGAGGTTGTGAATTTGATCTAAAAATCAGAAGGACAACCTTAGTAGTCTATGTAAATTATAAACTCCAAGACACCATGGCTCCTAAATTCTTCTAGAAAGACAAGCTAATGAATCGTAAAGGCGTCACACTACACAGGTCCTTATCACTGAGGGCTTGTTTGGAACAAAGGAATATAAAACAGAAGAAAGGAAAAAAAACAAAGGAAAGTGATGTAGGCATCCTAACAAAGCAGAGGAAAGGAAAAACACAGGAGTATGATGTGAAAGAGTGTTTGGAACGCAGGAAATCGAAATGCAGGAAAAAACAGCTGAGGAGAAGCACTTAGCACAAAACAAAGAATCAAACTACAAAGTACAGTAGTAGTCACCTGGCTCTTTTCTGATGGTAATGCACCCATCCGTGTGTTTAATGGTGTGCTCACCCCGGACTTAGCAAAGGAAGCAGAAACCAGAGACCAGACTAGAGTTTGGCTTTCGTGTGAAATGGTGAAGGAGGCACAGTGTTCTGGAGGAAAGGAAAGATTGTTTTCTTTGTTCCAAACACGCTACTCATTTCCCGTTCCAGCGTTTTCATTTCTTTTGAGTTTCCTTAAAAAAATCCTTTGATCCAAACAGCCTCTAAAGGATACAACTTACTATAGTTTTTCATCGGGCCGTGCCGGCCCGGCCCGACACGTGCTCGGGCCGTGCCCGGCCCGCATTGCTCGGGCCGACACGTGCCGCCGTGCCTCACCGGGCCGTGCCTGTGCGTGCCTCGTGCCTGACTGGCAGCCCAGGCACGGCCCATCGGGCCGGAAATCGTGCTGGGCTAGCACGTACAGCCCGGCTGCAAAAGCCGGGCCGGCCCACAGCCCGCTCAGGCTAAAAAACAACTCAAAATAGACCACAAAAAATAACATATCACAATTCCACAGCCACAGATCAAGAAACATAGACAACAAAGATTAAGATAAAATGAGCTGTGTGCAATGTTGCCTCATTAAAAACCTTTTGAGATAAAACTCACCCTTGTGAAAAACTCTAGAAAGGAATTTCGTTGGGCTGCTAGCCGTTGGAGGCTTTAGCGGGCCGCCTCGGGCCGCCCCTAAGAATTTCGTGCCGGGCCGTGCTGGCCCGCGTGCCTGAGTTTTGGCCCAAGCACGGCCTGAATAGCCGTGCCGGGCCAGCACGGGCCCGAACTTCATCGTGCCGGGCCGGGCTCTTGTCGGGCCGAAAAATCGTGCTTGGGCCGGGCCGTCGTGCTTCGGGCTGCATGAAAAACTATACAACTAACATGTGAATCTATCATAAGCCTTGCACAAGCTTTGGTACAACCTAAAACATAAGCTACTAGAGTAAGGCTCATGATCACACTAACAAATATGTCCTTAGGTGCATGAAATAAATCTATGCTAAGAACCCATACGAGAAGATTCTAGTTGTCACACATTGAAACTTGCAACCAATCACAGTAAAGCAAGTATAAAGGAGCAAGGCAAAGAGACAATTGGACTTTTTTCATGTAGTATCAGGTGTTGCCACAACCTGGCCACTAACCCGTGTTGGAGCACCTGAGTCATAAAGACTTGGTTGCTCTTCTCTCCATTAGTGAATACACGACAACCACTCCGGCATCGTGGGTTCCAATATTATGTACAAGGTTCTTGGACCCTTTCACAGTAGTTCCACTGAGGAAGGCCACTAAATCTTTCACCAGGCCATTTAGGTGCTGGCAAACACCAAGAATAACAAATCTTTAAACTTCAACTTTACACTAGTACAAAAAAGATTTTTAAAGGCGGTTAAAATCGCATTTCAGAGGCGGTTTAAAAATCCGCTACAATGCCACCGATTGTAAAAATAAGTGATTTTCAGAGACGGTTTAAAAACTGCCTCTAAAAATTGATTTTCAGTGGCAATTCTCTTAAGACAACCGCCCCTAAAAATCGATTTTCAGAGGCGATTGACTTAAGTCAACCGTCCCTATAAATAATTTTTTGATTTTTTTAAATCATTTAGAGTCTAATAAAAATATGAAAAAAATATTTAGTGTGGTGAGAGGACAAGAGGGCCACCAGCTACTTGTAGAATTTAATTTTCACCACCATCTGTGTATAGTGCAGTAGTTGAGATTCCAACTTGCAACCTCTAGCTCCGCGCGCTCCGTCCCCTACCATTACACTACACAGTCACTTACATTGAGATATACAATGCTATCCATTTATACTAATATGTATAGATCTTGTAATCAATATTTGGACTATTAAACGACTTTAAATGGGAAAATTTACAACTACAAAGTTTTAGATCTATCTGAGAACTACAATTTTTATATAGGACATTTCTCCATCCAAGGTCATTTGAGAAATTCAAAAATTTGAAATAAAAAATCTGAGACTTAATTTATATATTTGGAACCCTAAATGATCTCAAACAAAAATTTTATCAACTACAAAGTTTTAAATCTTGTCGAGCTCTACAATTTTGATATAAATTGTCTTCATCCGACTTCATTTAAAAAAGATATAAATTTATTTGTACTGCGGCTATTTTTAAGGACGGTTGACTTAGTCAACCGCCTAAGAGAACCGCTCCTGAAAATCACTTATTTTCAGAGACGGTTGACATAAGCAACCGTCCTTGAAAATAGCATTTTCAGAAACAGTTCTCTTAACAGAACCGCCTCTAAAAATGTATCCATTTTTAGAGGCGGATTTCTTAATGGAACCGCCCATGAAAATGGATTTTCAGCGACGGTCATGGAGCTACAGTGCTCCCCTGCGACGTTAGAGGCGGCGTGCTAGTTTAACCGCCTCTGATAGAAAAGTGAGGCGTTTCTAAAAATCTTTTCTGTACTAGTGTTAGAAAAGCCAATCAAGAACACTGATAACACTTCGGGATAACACACGATATTCTCATGTTCTTGAAGACAGCGAGACAAACGTCATGAAGATTAAATGTTGTGAAAATATATAATCTCACTTGTATTATCTTGTCTATGAAGACTAAATTGGGCAGCCTGTATTTTCAGACCTCGGTGCGGCCACATCAGCGCCACCTAGGGCCTCAAGGGTAGGCACCAAATCCTATATAACGCCAAAATATGCAACCTCGGCGTCAAAGGTCATGTCGCCAACCATTGAGGTTTAGATTCGAAAAAAAGGTCACACAGATGAAAAAGGTGATTTTTTTTTTAAAAAGAGAAGGCTAAAAATGAAAGGAAAAAAAGTCGGCACGAAGTTCATCTAGTGTAGTCTAGTATCCTGAATCCACAACCGTCTGAAGGCAAGTAACGTAATGCAGAAGAACCCATCACATTTGAAACATATAAACGTGAAATAGTAAGTTTGCATTGCAGAACATACAGAGTAACAAAGGCTGTGAGGAAATACGAAAGCAAGTTTAGGCGTGTACTCCTGCTCGGGCGACACCAAACCCTAGCCGCCGCCGCGCCAACCCCACCCCTCCTCTCCCCTCGCCGCTGCCGGAGGGCGCTGCTGGGAGGCCCGCGCGGCTCCCCAGGAAGGCAGCGGCGAGGCTCCCTCCCAGCGTGGGTCGCCTGCGCTCCTTCGTGCGGGGATGGGGCTCAGCGACGTGACGCGGTTCGAAGCAAGCAGCGCGCGGTGGAAGATGAAGGCGGCGACGGCTACCTGTCACCGGGCGGCGACGACAGCCCTCCTCCAACTGGATCCGGCCCCCTGATGGCCAGATATGGCGCCACCTGCTCGAGCGTGAGCAACGGCGTGCGATGGAGGCCGCGTCGCCCACCGGCGGGAGGCTGTGCTTTGTGTGGCACGGTACGGGCCACGGAAGGCGCAGTGGCTCCAGGCCGGTGCCGGCGGTCGGCGCCTAACGGCGTTCTACGGCGAGGATGGGCGCCAAACTCCCCGGGGCCAGATCTGGGGCTGGCCAAGGCCATGGGGCGGCAGCGGCCTTGCTCGGCCGCTTGCCTGTCCGTCTCGGGCGTCTGCTAGTGGCCGGGGACGCGCGCCTGCGTGCTATGACCGGCTGCTGGTGGACGGGGCTGCTGGCCAGCGGCGCTGCTCCATGCATGAGCTCTGGGCGAAAGCTCTGCCCGCCTCTCAGGCGGGCCAACTGTTCTGAGCATGGCGCCCTTGCCTTGGCCCCTGGTCTCTGCCTCGCTAGCACCGGATCCCCTGCCGCCTTGTACGAGCTGTCGAGGGCTCAAACGGCGGGGCGTGCCGGCGAGGTATGGCTCTCATTCTTGAAAGCTCTGCAGCGGAGAAGGCGTAGGGCGTGTAGTTCGGCCGCGGGCATGTTAGCGGCGGGGCAGCGTACCCGTATTCTTCTTTGCGTTTGCAGGGGCCAGCAGCGACACGGGCGCACAGTTTGGCCGCGGGCTTGCCGGCGGCGGGGCTGTGCGCCCGTGGAGCGGTGTCTGAGCGCCGCTGGGACCTGATCTGCCTCTTTGGGGAGATTTTGCAACCGGGCGGGCACGAGGCAGCATCCCCCGGATGAAAATCCCTCTCAGTGCTCTCACAATGATGATGGCGGCTACGGCCGTCAGTCCCCTTCCTGAAGGCGCCATTGGAGCACTCCACGTTGCCTCCCCCCTCAGCCCCGGTTGGCCACTCTTCCTCGGCCTTGGCTCGCCGTTTGCAGGCCTCAGGGCGAAAGCCCTTACGAGCCTGGTGCTATTACATCGATGATGGTGCCTGTGGGCGTCATTCCCTTCCTGAAGGCATTGATACAAAAAGCACGCCTGCAGTCCGCCGTGGTCGGCTCTCTAGCTCCCCCCTCCTCCACTTCGTGCCTTCTGTTTTCCTCTCCCCCTTGGTGTTGTTGTTGCCTTTTGGCTTTCTAACCAGCTGCCAATGTCTTAGCTTTGCCATTCTCCATGATCCTTGATTGCCTTGTCTCATCAAATGTCGGTAACGAGACCATGATCCCCTCTCTTGGATCTCCTCGCGCCTCTTTTGACGGCCCTCCCTCCATTGTCCTCCCCGCGGACGGCGTTGGATGGTGGTACGTGGGCCCGGATGTGTCGGAGGATGTCACCATTAGATGGGTGCCAGAATATCAAATGCCGGTCCGGATGTGCTGGAGGATGTCACCATTACTTAATGGTGTCAGAACATCAAATGCCGGGTGGTTTCCACCGCTGCCACCATTCCCCTCCAAGGCTGGGTAATGGGCGTTGGCGGGCGTCAATTGGGGCCTGGATGTGCTTTAAAGACATCGTAATCACGACTGTCGTCTGTCGGTTGACTCGAAGCTTCACAGTCGCCGTGGGAGTGGAGGTCGCCGGAGCTCAGCCGCTGGTGGTGGTGTTGCTTGGTGTACAACTGCATGCTTACCATGGGAGTTTGTTTGTTTTCCTCTTTATGTTTCGTTTTTTGTTTCGTCAGGGAGCGCGATTTGTGCGCAATGCTATGCCTGAAAACCCTGTAAAACATGTGTTTGTACTATCAGGCTTTCAAGAGCCAAATGATCAATGAAACTCAGGTGGGGATTCTCTCCCCCGTTGACCGATCAAAAAAAAAGTTTAGGCGTGTACACAAATAGAGATGTGCGAAAATGTATTTCATCTGGTACACTACTACTCCTACAGGTAGCTGGTATAGTTCTTGTGCAGCGGGCATTTCACCTTCTGGAACAACTCCAGCTCAGTTGTCCCGTCGGCCGGTGCCGCGAGCCGCAGCTTGAACGGGCACGTCGCCTGCACATTGCATATGGTGAAGGCACCCGAGTACATCACCTGGCCCACCACCACCATCTCCACCTCGAACAACGACCCCGTAGCCGTAGAGGCCTCCTTCCTGTGCTCGGCGACACCGGCGGTGTCTAGCGTCACGTTTCCTCAGGGGACCCAAGCTGACCAACGTGGTAGCCAGGTGTTGTCCATTGTCGCCGAATCGCACGACGTGGAGCCTTTGGCCGCCGAAGAAGAAGGCGGCCTCGAACGGCTTGGTAACCGTGGGTACATACAAGCTCGGGTTGTAGATGCCCATCATCACCGAGAGGTTGTAGGTGAGCACCGGTGAAGACGAAGAGGTCACCAGGCCGAACTCCTCGATCGTGATGGAGACCGTCCGCGACATCTCGTAGGATGGCACTATATCAAACAGCAACCACGAACACAGGACACAGTAGAGGACCACGCCACCGAGTACTGATCCAATAACAATGGGAATGGGAATGCCGCACACCATCATTCCCCGCGACTGGGTTCTCACGGTCACGGCCGTCGTGCTACTCTCCATGATTTGCAGCGGCGAGCTTCTTTTATCTGTCATCGTAGATCTTTGAAGGAGTCCAGTTCGTCCATCTACCACTATTGGGTTTACTTCACCGGAATCGTTGTTTATGGAGACACTACACACAGATTGGTAAAGGTAATATTGTAGAACGAGTAAAAAGGGAATGAAATGACAGAATGTTAATATGTCCTCAGAATTTCGTATCTTTTCGTTTGAGAACAAATGGAACAAAGAAGGATTACTTAAGCTAACTCTAGCGGCACCCCCTACTTTTTTTTTCAGCAAAAGCAACACCACCCTACTTGACCCCCTGCTCTGGATTTAGGTAGCGTTGAAGCCAAAAGAACAAACTCCAGCACTACACTCTCCACATTTGTTGGCCTCCTTTTCCACACCACCCTCTATTCTTGTTGGCCCCTTACTCTTGGCTACCCAAATTCTGGACCACGCGTCTCCTCCCCCACTCGACTTGCGACTCGTATGCCATGACCACTTCTTCCTTCGCCGTGGCCGCTTCTTCCTCCCCATGGCAGCGCCCCTCCCTAGCGCGGCAGGCCGCGGGCGTGGTGGCCGCCGTTAAGCACCAATCCAGCCCCCATCTCCTCTCTCTGCGCCCTTCGGCTCTCGGTTCCGGTGGCCGCTTCCCCGAGTGCAGCACGTCCTTCCCCGCCAGTGTCCGCCATTCCCCAGGCACGCCCCTCCCCGCCGGCGTCCGCCCTTCCCTGGGCGCGGCTGCCCTCCCCCCACACTAGCTCTGCTCCGTGCTTGCAGGGAAGAGGCTGATAAAGCATGATATGTGGGTTCCACGTGTCATTCTCTAGGAGGATGGATTTTGGGGAGTCTACTTTAGGTAGTGCTGCTAAAGTAAACAACGAAATATGAGTAGTATGAAAATAGGTGACTGCCTACACAGAAAAGTAGGGGTGTGTTTTAAATGTACTACTGCAAATGCTCGCCACACGAAAAAGAAGAAGGATTAATTAAACCGTGCTACATGTACACGTGGGAAAAGGAACAGTTGGATCAGGAAACAAAGAACAAACCTGTGCTACTCAGTTATATCTGGATGAGGATTCGTATCTTCAGTTATACCAAGATCCTCAATTTTGTGTGTGTGTGTGTCAGGCCTTTTCTCAGGTTCTTTCTCCCTGCAATCCCGCGCTAGTTGAATGCATTTTTTTATTTGCTCCGACATTCCCTCATCCTTGCTGCAAGTACCTATTGCATTTACAAAGAGTAGTGTGAAGCAGTATACGCATGCATAAGGTAAAATAGTTAATCCATCATACGAGTCTTGGATTGTGAAGTCTCTTACAGCCTTGTTAAGTTGCTGATTTGTAGGGTTCTTCCCTCCAGATATTATCTCAATTATTATAACGCCCAGACTGTATATGTCCGTCTTGTAGCTCAGCACGCGGTAATGTATGCATTCGGGTGCCTGTATCCACTGCATAGTACGAGTCCTTTTGTCGCAACTAGCTGACACAATATAGTGCTACTCGAATCATTAGACAAAAATAACCGCACAATTAAGGCCCCTAGTGCATCAAAGCATTGTATGTCATTTAATATATATACCAACAGTTAATAAAAATTTCTTTTATTAGTTTGCATAGGTAGGTTGGAACTCTTGTGCTTATTATATATTTCATTAACTCTTCTTTTGTATTATATTAAATTAAGAATTTTAGACCATATGCTAGACTCTTAAGTACAGTAAGGCCATTTAAGAGGGTGTTTGGCAGGGCTCTGGCTCCTCTGTTTTTCATTGCAAAACGACTCCTCCTAAAAAACGTTTGGTAAGGCTCCTCTAGAGGAGCCGGAGCTGGAGCCGGAAAGAAGCCCTACCTAACATGCCCTAAATCAACACTATGTCGTACAAGATTTCTGGTAGAGCTTGATGTGAGATCTACGATTGGATCAACGAAGGTGCTAACCATAAAACTATATTAATATGTAAGCCTTATAATTAATATTATATAATCTTTATTGAATCCTTTCTACTTTTGATCATGATGTATATTTTAGTTTTCAACTTTTGATCTTACAATTTTGCAATTTTTTATCCATGTTTTAACTTAAAACTCTAGGTCCTAGGATACACTCTTAGTTACTATAGGCATAAGTAGTTGTTTTAATTTGCACCACAACACTCAAAATGTTGAATTCATATATCCAAGAATTATGTGTAGTAATATTATTTTATAATGATAATAATTTTTAAAAACCTAGTGTTTAAAATTAAATTTCCACTATTGACATAGTCTATGTTTTAATGTATAAATTTATTTGAAATAACAACTTACAAAAATTATTGTCATGTTTACTTGGTCCACATGGTGGCATAAACATAGCACTATATTAGTATTTATACAGAGGTTTGAGAAATATTTTTAGTTTATTTTTATAACAACATAGGTGGGTAATTTGGATATAAATTAACAGTGTTACTTTATATTATATTCTATAATGACATATCTGTGTAACTTAGATAAAAAATTTTAGGGGTTATTTTTGCACTATCTTTCATAATGACAAAGGTAGGTAATTTAGTATAAATTCATAAGATTTTTAAACTATCTCTCATAATGGTGGGATGTAGATATTTAGAAACAAACTTGGGGGGCTCATTTTAATTTATCTTCCATAATACTAGAGGTGGGTAGTTTATGTGTAGATTTAGGGGTAACTTTATGTATTTTCTGTAATGGTAGAAGTTTTAAGTTTAGGGGTAACTTCATGTATTTTCTATAATGGTAGAAGTGTGTAATTCTTTTTATTAAATAGTATAGATCCAATGCCTATTATTGGCAATGATGATTGAAGTCTGTCAAATTAAAAGACCAGACCTTGAAATTTCTACGATTTTTCATTTTCCCGGTGTCTCTTATGAGTACTAATGTGGAGTCTCTTTGGAGTATCTACTATACTTAGTAATAGTAAGAACGTAAGATTAATTATCCATGCTACAATGCATTGGGAATGGAAGCTGAACTTGTTTCTGAATCTAGCTTAAGTATATGAGGTAGTGCCAAAAAAGTGGACCCGGTGCCCTAGAATTCACTGCAATGTAGAATTTTGGAGGAGGCTAGAATGCAATATAATACGAAATGGAGGGAGTACAAACATAATATGGTACTTGAGAAAAATTGAGAAATAATAGATATCTGAAGAACTGTCTTACGGTGTCCCAAAAAAGTTCACGCCATGCCACCGGCCGACCGCCGGCTCTCTGCGTGGCGCACCTGCTGCCGCCGCGGAGAGGGTGGACATGCCCGGGCTCAGTGTGGGTATGGATAGGGCCGTGCCCATAAGACCCATGGGTTAATTAGTTAAGAAAGTTTTAATTAATATCAATTTACTTTAAGATGCGTGCAGAATTTTTTAGGAGGTCCACCGGAGCAAAACTCTTATATTTTTAGTGTGAATTTGTCCTTCATCAGGTTGCCAGAGCCTTGACAGGCCGAAGTCTGCAATCTTAGGTATCATGCCCTCTTGGCAGGTTTTAGATCCAAATGAAGAATATGTTTACCATGAAGATAATGTAGACCCCTACAAATATCCTTAATTATATTGTAACGCTCATTCCAGTCAACATGGCATTTATCTGTAGAGAGGAAAAACCAATAATAATCACAACTGTATTCCAAACACGCACATCTGCATCGAACTGATATATGGAAAGTGAACGGTTTGATTCAGCATCTTGTCATTGATACATACATACTGGTATATATACGCATGCGTTACAATTTTATTTGCCAAAATGCCATGCTACTTGATTTGACAAAAAGAATAATGCAAAATATAGAAGATTCAGAAAGAAAAAAAGGGTATATTTGAAAACAAGAAGAATAAATAAGAACATGAAGGACAGAGACTATAGTCACATTTCACATAGAGTTGTCATACCTAGATACTTGTCGAGGCTTCCTTCAGGAAGATACTCGAAGCAGATCAGCCTATAGTGCTTCTCCGCAAAAACTGGTTTTCCTTGGTATCTCGTTGCTTCCTTCTCTATAGTGCTACAATAGCCTACGACGAGTCTTACTATATTAGGATGAGAAATGCGCATACAGTAACATTTATAACCTCATTCTCGAACTTCTCATCATCTATTTGGACTGTTTCTGGGTTAATGAACAGCTTCTTCACTGCAATAAACTTGCGCTTGTGCGTGCCCTGTTCCATTCTCGCAATAAAAATTTATCTCTTGCACATTTGTTGTAAATATCTCAAAAGCTGTAAGGAATGGCATACCTTGTAAACTATTGCAAATCCACCTCTTCCAATTATTCGGTCGTTAGAGAAGTCTTCTGTGATTTTTTTAGATGTTCGATATCAAATTTTTCTGGTATTGTAGTTTGAAGCTGCAACGAAGAAGGCAGTGGCCAATCCTTTGCTCCCGACGGTGAGCTCCATCGAAGCAACTCCCTTGGCCAAAATTGGCTCTCCTCCAACACTATTGTCCGTCATCTTGGTCCTGATCAACTCCTCATCAGATCCGCCAAGTTTCTTATAAAGTGGATATGTCATTAGATTCATAATTGATCCACTATCCACTAACATGTTATTGACTGGTGTGCCATTAATGTGGCCCATCACATGCAGTGGTTTGAAGTGATTCACAAAGTCTTCCAACTTCTGAAACATAGCACTTCGAGGTGCTAAGTCAAACTGAGCCGTCTTCTCATCATTGCCCACAAAGTAGTCAGAGGATGAATAAGTGAAAGGATCTAATAGGTCTAGAGAGGGGTGAATAGGCGAATCTAAAAAAACCTGAAACTCAAAAACTCAACGTGGAAGTTAAATACCTACCGGTACTACCGGTTGGTTTGGACCGGTACTACCGGTGAGAGATCACCGGTGCTACCGACGCAAACCACCGGTACTACCGGTTCTCTACTGAAACTACGAAATCAGAGATTTACGAGTTGTGATTTCAGATCTGAGTTTTACCCCACTACCAAAGATGATGTTGATGAAGTTAATGAACTCCCTTTTGCTTGTTCCTTCACCAAATAGTAGATCGGGCACCCACAACCTATGAGAGAGATAAGGATAGAGAAAGAACACGAAGAACAAGTAATATCTCAAGTAACACAAACAACAATAACAAGCACGCAGGACACACGATTTATCACGAGGTTCAGCAACCCCACAAAGGAGTTCCTACGTCCTCGTTGTTGAGGTGACCACTAAGGTCGGAGTCTCTTCCACCTCCTTGCCTCCCTCAAGCAACCACAAAGGTTAGCCCGAGATTTCCACTAAGAATACAAGGGTGATACAAACACTTCGGGGTGCCCTCACAAGTAGAACAACACGGGCAACCACGAAGAACGCCTAGCCGGCTAGGGTTCCAAGAACCTAAGAGTAACAAACACAAACCAAGCCAACTAGGAGGGGAACCAAGTGCTCAAGATGCGAATCGAAGCTTTCCACTCTCAAATCTCTTCTCTCTACTCAAATCTTGCAAGAGATTGGATTTGGGAGCCAAGAGGAAGAGAGAGAGGGTGAGTCAATGCTTAGGAGCTATTTGTCTAAAGCTAGGTAGGAGTAAAATGGCGTAGGTAACGGTTAGAAATGAAGGGGAGAGCTATTTATACACTTATCTTCGAACTGGTACCGGTACTACCGGTGAGTACCCACCGGTACTACCGGTCCCAAGGGTTCTAGCCGTTACAGTCAATCTTTCGGAGATTTTGCGAGAAAATAGCCTACCGGTACTACCGGGCTTTCACCGGTACCACCGGTCAACGATCGGTACTACCGGTTCAACCACCGGTACTACCGCTAGTACAGTTTACAGTGAAGACGAGTTTTGCGGAAATTGTCCTACTGGTACTACCAGACTTACACCGGTACTACCGGTCACGACCGGTACTACCGGTTGACTACCGGTACTACCGCTAGAAAAAAAAACTTGTAGAACTAAAGCACTACCACCGGTGGGATTTATGTCTACCGATACTACCGGTTGTTCACTGGTACTACCGGTGCTCCCAGGCATAAAACACCTCTCTAAGTGTCCATGAGTGCAAAGGTGTCTCTCAATCGCATAACCAAACACATATTGAGCATAAATTCCCCATCTAGATAGCCTAATTTGTATCCCTCTTGATAGTGCGGCGTTTCCTATAACTCAAGCCAAAATATAAAAACTAATCAATCCATTTGAGACGGAACGCTTTCCAATCAATGGAATTGAGGGTGCTATCATCACCAAATGTGACCATTCAAATTCTTTCATCGGACTAACACCTGCGTATTCACTTAGATAAACATGTTAGTCCCTAATTTGATTGTCATTAATTATCAAAACCCACATCAGGGCGAATGCACTTACAATAAGCCACATTATCCTTCGATCTAACCAGAGTGGGTGGGTTCATTGTGACAGAACTGTCCAATTTATACAAGATTAAGTATGACTGTCCCCGTTAAACACGTTGACATGCTCATACTATAACTTATATAAACTCAGTAGTCCGTTGAGTGCCACGAGGGGCCTTGATAAATCAACTTCATGACCAAGATCATACTTGATTAAGCAAATACATATCACATACATAGAATTTACAGCGGAAATAATATTACAATAAGGTCACAAGTAATTATTACAAGTTCAGTTTCAAATCCAGTAAGTTAAAACAACATAGCTTTGAAAGGATTACCAAATCATAAGTTCGAATCATATTGCTAGCTCAGGTGACACCCTCCAACAAAAGCGTAGATAAGAAGCATATACAGAGTAGCCGAGCCCACCAGCACTTAGTCAACACCTAGCAGGCCAAAAACTTCACCTGCAATAGGGTGGGATAAAACCCTGAGTACTCAGTTGTACTCAGCAAGACTTACCCGACAGGAGGAAATATAACATGACTCCAAGGATATGCAAGGTTTATTTAGTGGAGCTAGTTAGGTAGCATAAACTTTTTAACCATATTCAATTATCATGATCAACATAACCATCATGTTTCATCAGTTACTATGATGCCGATGTGAGGTTCGAGTTTCTCACTATCCAAGAGAGATAGCGATTCGAATTGATTACATCCAGCTGGGTAAAGCCCATATCACACACACCCCCACGAGCTAGCATCACTCGCGTGAGTCACCGTTCACTCCATTCGATGGTGTGTTTGGACCATTTTACAAAACTCATGATCCTGCATCCTCACATGAATTGCCTGCAGCCCGTAGCCTGTAGCAAACTGGTCTTGGACCAGTCCCCTTTCTTCAGGCTCCCCTCCCAGCAATGCTAGCGGTCCAATAACTCATCTCAAACGAGCTAATCGGTTTCACGGTCAGAACAAGTTATCCGGCCGTTATGTGAAGGTACGTTCAATCTCAATCCAAGGGTTGAGACATCAAAGCGGTCCTTAACCGACACAGACGGGATCAAAGAATACAGGCCTAGCCGGCATCTACAACAACCATAGTGGCATCGAATCCCGTCTGGTATCGATTTATTATTATCCACATGATTCTTTTCCACGATAGCAAATATAGCCAACTATGATAGAGTAGCCACATATGTCTCGCGGATGACAGAGATCACTCGACTTCTACCAGTCTAAGCATGGCTAAGCAATAAACAACCTACACACACTAGTAAGGTTACAGGTACATATATTGTGGACAAGGAAAGTAATGCAATAATAGGTTTCAATCAACTCTTATAACCTAATGCACAATACAAAAGATAAACTCGAATGTAATTTTAAAAGAGAGATAGGAGGCTTATAATGCTCCGGGGCTTGCCTGGGTTTGAAGCACAATGTCAGTTAGTTAGCTCCATCTTCAGGACACGATCAATGTTGATGGTCACTAAGTACTATTATAAATCGTCAACGAAACATAAATAAGGATATAAATCAATCTCCGACATAGATTTAGGGGTTAAACTGATAGAATTCCATAGGTTTTGGTGAATCTATGTTATGTAGGGATTATTCAAGAAAAGAGCCAAAAAGGACCCACATGTCAGGCTAAAAAGCATATCCTACGCGGGAAATAAGTTGAGAAGGATTTAGAAGACACGAGAAGGTGACCCGCCGAAGGAGGGCGCCCATCTGGCATTGAGCCAGGTCGGTGGATCCCACCCCTAGGTCGGTCGACCTGGGGGCCTACTTGTCAGCCTCGATCTTCTATGTTGGTTCCTCCACCGCCTTAGGGATTGTATCTTGACCATTTTTCAAGGTCGGTTTGATCCAAGGGCTCTGATTCATCCCACCGGTCTATATAACCAAGACCCTACCCCCTGGGTTCAAAGGGGATTGAAGTCATTTGATCAAGTTATCAGGGCCAGAAACCCTAATCTCCTTAGAGCTCCACCATATTCTAGGGCATAGCTAACTAGGCTAGAAGTAGAGGGAGGCAAGCTTCGCTTGGATTTCAGATTGTGTCAAGAGCGCGGCTTGGTAAAGCCTTCTGTAACCTCTCTCTTGTATCTTTTTGTATTTATTTGCTAGCTACAATGGATTTGACATTACTCTATATATTGTTTATGTTCTCAGTTATATTGTTCATCGTCTACTTTGATTATATGCTTAGTATAGTTAGATTATCTTTATATTCAAGCATAAGATCGTATAGCGCTCACCTAAAAGTACAATGGGTGAGTGGTCAACATTGTGTAAGTGTGGTGCTTATACGTTGTTTACCTGCGAATGCACCCTATATTCCAGGCCATGTGGTAAATCGCGGATGTGATACTCCCATTGAATCATTTGTAGTCCACTCCTCGAATATAGGACAAGTAGGACCAGGTTACGAAGAAAGACTTGCTATGTTCTTGATCTTCCTTAGTAACGTCCTAGATATGAAGTTATTGTCAGGTACCAGCAAAATGGGGTACCCCATTCTCACTGCAAAAACTATCCACCAAGGCGGAATAGCGGCCCACAGTCCACCACAGCCAGCCCAGGCCCTACTCCGCTCGGAACCAAAGCTAAAGGATAAGCGGCCGAGCCTCCCAGTGCTCCTTCACTTCATCCGACCTCTGTCTGTCTCGCCCGACCCTCGTGACATCATCCAGGCGCTCGATCCCTGTGACGTCATCGAGGCGCTCGACCCCTTTGCACGGCCATAACACGCTACCACGGGACCCTACCCTTTCCTGTTAGGGAACAGGAGCTCGCCGTGTCATGCAGGATCGCCTGGGAACTTGTAACCCCTGATACATGATCCAGTCAAGGCTTTCACATATCTTTCTCGCCCCCCCACAGTAGTAACAGGAAGAGGCTACGCCACGCCACACCCTATCATGTCTGCCTCAATGGGGCAGGAAGCAACGGTCGTCCAGGCCCCCCACCTTTTCACCGATGCAGCTTCAGGGCCACGAAACCCTCTTCATCATGACACCATGTCAGGGTATGTTCTCACTGCGTCATCAACAGCCATGGCGCACCACCACCACGACAACGACTGTACAAAAGCACGAGCTAAGAGGAAAGCTAGGAATAGGGAGCACATTAAGGCATTCTCTTTCCATTTTTTGTACATCCGAACACTATAACCCGACCCCTTCCTTTGCATGCTATAAAAGGGGAGGGAGGGACCCTCAACCAGAGGGCGACACGGCAAGACAACACCACACTATGGCAATGTTCTAAACACACACACTCAAGCACTCGAACACACCCACTCATAGAGACCTAGGAGCCATCTCTTTCTCGACCAGCTTGTATCCCTCTACTACAAGCACTTCGGTGCAAAGCAACATGAGCAGCAGCGAGCACTAGACGTAGGGACATTCAACCCGAACCAGTATACATCTTGTGTCCGCCTTGCACACCATCGGAGGCTCCGATGCGCACATTCATTCACTTGTCACCGTCTCTAGACACCCCTCGTTCTAGAACATCGACAGTTGGCATGCCAAGTAGGGGTCTTTGCGTGTCATGTTTTACTCCACCAAGTCTTCGATGGCCGGAAACGACATCAATTTTTCTCCAAGCTCCCACATCTGGTTTAGGAGCCTTGAGTTCATCGTCACCGGGAAGGGCTATGACCTCGACCTCCTCCCACCAACCGGCGAGCCCGCCAACTTCCCCTAGCTGACGGCCAACCTACAACTCTGCTTTGACAAATTGAAGGACACATGGCCTGACAACTTCAGCTACCCTAGCGTACCACGAGTCAGCCAGCCCTGCCACGACAAGAAGGTTCATAAATCATCAAAAAACATATATCATCTCAATCTAGAGGCAGGAGAGGTACCAGAGGATCTACCCCAGTAGCTCATGTGCTCCATCACCGATGTCCTAGCATCGGCTGAGACAAGCTCCAACTCCAACTTCCTCGACTCTGACAACGGCAACGACAACGACAACGAAGGCGACACTAGCTTCACCGGGCTCCGAGAGATGCAACATTTTTTACGCATCAGCAACTACCTCCTCGACGACGAGCCATGCAATGACAACTTCGTTGATCGCTTCGACAGCTATGAGCTTTCATGGCCATGAAGGGAACAACTAAGTCCCTAAACAGAAGTTGGTAAAACAATCACCGAGCCCACCTCCCGTTGTTTTCGTTATTAATGCTGTTCTTAAACATCCTCTTTTAATTTGGTCTTTACATTTCTTGCAATACTATGTATACAAAGTCATCATATGCATCATGGACATATGCGCATCATGCTGCATCATCTGCACATGATCCGAATCTAGTTTTAGAGTTCGTAGGCTGGCCCTACGGAGGGGTTTCGACAGTCGCTCCAAGCCAACAGAGTGAGGGATGGAATGAGGAGTGGCACACTAGCGGCCAATACCCGGTTGCACCGAGCACCATATGGGACTCTTCGATCCATGTTCGAGTCTTGATGAACACTAGTCCAGGGTATTTTATTGAAAAATAGCAATGAGTCGCCAGGGATGGTCAAACGACCCTGGTTACCCTGCTAAACCGGTCGTCAAGAGTGAGGGGTCGGTCACTAGCTACCTCTGTTGGATCCCTATCGAATGGGAACTGGGGCCCCGCTCAAACTGAGAAACTCGTTAGCAACTCAAACGGGCACCATGTTTCGACCCTAGGCGAGAGGGATGACGTGCCGCTGTCCAATCCCTCCTTCTTTGCGGAAAAGAAGCGCGAGGGGAATGCATTGGGCCTCCTGACCGGATCAACGAACGGGCGATGATTTTTGGAGGCCCAGATTCATACGCATAACTACTTTCTTATTTCAAATGCCCATTAAGGCCCATGTATAGGTACGACATCTACCCGGGCCATCACCCAGAGTCCGGAAGCACCCAAGGGCAAAAAAGTCCGGCCAATGGCTATCCCTTCCATGCATCGGCATTAAGGGACACCGACCCCGTCTCGGGACGTGGCAGTAGCAGTAGTCACATCGACCATAATATACTACACGCACTCAGGAGCGTTTCTTTCCTCGCAAAGAGCCTCGCCAAACTCACCGTCGGCGATACTCCGGTGACATTTTATACTAACAATATGCTAACCCAAAAATGAAAACGAAAGCAATAAGACCAACCACCGATTAATTCATAAGAGGTCCAATACAAAAGGCGTTGACGCGCCACGGGCAAAGCAAAACATAAAGAAAAAACCCTAATGAGGGGGAGCCTCTTTAGCACCTCTGCAGCAGGAACATGGGCGGCCACCGCCTCCCTCGCTGGGCCATAGCACGCTACCAAGCCCTCATGGCAGTGCAGCTCCTCCCCTACGAGGAAGCCATCGACTCTGGTGAGGTCCGCCTCCACCGACACCTCTGCCATGGCCAGGGCAACCAGTGCCACGATGGACGCCACTCTCAATGGCGTCGAGGACACGGTGGCGCGTGTTCCAAAGGTGCTCCTCCTATGGGGGATATACCTCTAGATACCCTCATGGCTATACATGGGCCGCACCATCCGAGGTGGCCTAGCCCACAAGACTAGGCGTGCACCGCAAGGTTACAAGGTGTACTAGACATTGTAATAGTACCAAATCGGATACTTTACTTGTAACCCTTCTCCTCCAGAGTATATAAGGAGAGGAAGAGGTCCCCTAGAGGATAGGTCATACATCTTATAAAACCCCAGAGAGGAATCTATCTCATCCTTAATCAATACAAAATAATGGGACACAAGACGTAGGTATTATGCCACAATGGCGGCCAAACCTGTATAAATCTTGTGTCTTGTGTCCTGTTACCATCCGATTTGTGTCTTGCGCACCTGTCTACCGACTAATCTACCATCACGGGCATACCCCTTGATGGACTGCCGACCACATTTCGTTGACAGTGGCACGCCAGGTAGGGGTTGTGCGTACGGACTCCCATGCGAGCCAGATGGGATTCTCTACTAAAAACCGGGTGAGTCGTTCTAAGTTGTTGATTGGATCAGTCTGTTCTTCGAATATCTAATACAGATTGATTTTTCTGCATGTAACGACATCTCCCTTGTTCGCAATCTACTTCACTAACATCCCCCTAGAGCTCGCTAGGATTAATATCGAGAATTAACTTGACAACGACGGACTCGGTGGCTTCAGCAGCAGGAGAGCAGTTCCAACATGCTCCGACTACGACAACGGCCTCTTGCCCCGACCACCTGCCACATCGCAATAATAATCGCCGCAAGGAAAGGCGCTATGACAACTGCGACGCAGTCGTCATGACGGATCGAAAAGCTCGAGGGCCAGACAATTTCGTCACCACCGACCAGACAATGTCTCGACTAAAGCTAAGTACACTTCCAATATTTATATTTAATACAATTTTCGCTACGATGTTTCTCCACAACGTCCTCGTCATGTTTTCGCTATGACGTTTCTCCACAACGTCCTTGTCATGTTTTCGCTATGATGTTTCTCCACAATGTCCTCGTCATGATTATTCTTTAAATAATGTTTTATACCATCTTAAAGATGACATACATCTATGCTTAACGCAAATCCCTGACCAGTGATGTTGACGCTCGATGTCTCTAGAGACGGCCCTGTCTCTGGCTTCTCCCCACACGTGCATGAGCGTCTGCCCTCTGCTTTACGGGTGGTCGATAGCGGCTCCTTAGCGATGCCATCCACACGCACACGGGCTCCGCGCTCAGAGTAACGTGGGCAAGCTAGGGCTAGAAACTCAGCTACATACTAACTGGTCGGGCGGTTTATGCTAAGTGTAAACACAAACCTCACATCAACACTGATGTTTACAAAAGCACCGGTTGCTTTATCACTTCATGCTCATTTGTAACTGACTATTGAGCGTCATATACTATTTCATCATTACTGATTCTTTCCGGAGTTCATATATTCCTCCATCACGTACTACCGCTCTATATATTTATATTGCAGGATCTTCACCGAGCTCTCGTCGCTCCTCGTCAGGCTCATCGCTGAGCTCTCGCCGCTCAACCACGTCTCCGGCCACGCTGGGGACTCCTCGCCGAGCTTTCATCGCTCCTTGTCAGGCTCGTCACTGAGCTCTCGTAGCTCGACCATGTCTCCGGCCACGCTGGGGACTCCTCGCTGAGCTTTCATTGCTCCTCATCAGGCTCATCGTCGAGCTCTCACTGCTCGACCACGTCTCCGGTCATGCTGGGGACTCCTCGTCGAGCTTTCGTCGCTCCTCGTCAGGCTCATCGTCGAGCTCTCACTGCTCGACCACATCTCCATCCATGCTAGGGACTCCTCTTTGAGCTCTCGTCGCTCCTCGTCAGGCTCGTCACCGAGCTCTCATAGCTCGACCACGTCTCTGGCCACACTGGGGACTCCTCGCCGAGCTCTTATCGCTCCTCGTTAGGATTGTCGCCGAGCTCTCGTCGCTCGACCACGTCTCTGGCCACGCTGGGGACTCCTCGCCGAGCTCTCATCGCTCCTCGTTAGGCTCGTCGCCAAGCTCTTGCAACTCAACCACATCTTCGGCCACACTGGGGACTCCTCGCTGAGCTCTCGTCGCTCCTCATTAGGATCGTCACCGAGCTCTCGTCGCTCGACCACATATCTGGCCATGCTAGGGACTCCTTGCCGAGCTCTCATTGCTCCTCGTTAGGCTCGTCGCCGAGCTCTCGTAGCTCGACCACGTCTCCGGCCACACTGGGGACTCCTCGTCGAGCTCTTGTCGCTCCTCGTTAGGATCATCGCCGAGCTCTCGTCGCTCGACCACGTCTCCGGCCACGCTAGGGACTCCTCGCCGAGCTCTTGTCAGGCTCATCGCCGAGCTCTCACCACTTGACCACGTCTCTGGCCACGCTAGGGACTCCTCACCGAGCTTTCGTCGCTCCTTGTTAGGCTCATCACCGAGCTCTCGCCGCTCGACCACGTCTCCGCCCACGCTGGGGACTCCTTGCCGAGCTCCTATCGCTCCTCGTCAGGCTCATCATCGAGCTCTCGTAGCTCGACCACATCTCCAGCCACACTGGGGACTCCTCGCTAAGCTCTCGTCGCTCCTCGTTAGGATCATCACCAAGCTCTCGTCGCTCAACCACGTCTCTGGCCACACTGGAGACTCCTCGCCCAGCTCTTGTAGCTCGACCACCTCTTTGGCCATACTAGGGACTCCTCACCGAGCTCTCATCGCTCCTCGTCAGGATCATTGCCAAGCTCTCGTCGCTCGACCACGTCTCTGGCCATGCTGGGGACTCCTCACTGAGCTCTCATCTCTCATCATCAGGCTCGTCGCTAAGCTCTTGCCGCTTGACCACATCTCTGGTCACGCTGGGGACTCCTCGTCGAGCTCTCGTCACAATGTCTCATCAGTGCACTATCAATCTACTCCATGCTGTTCAAATCAGGGTGCTAATCTTGGGCACATCAGGGGCTTGATGCATACATTGCTGGTGACGTTGGCTGGCAAGCTTTTGGATTTATTTTCTTTAGACCCTGGCACCACGTGTCTACGTCACCTACTACTAGGCTCAGGGACTAAGTGGCTACACTTCACCTCGCGGTGAATGTAGTGCTTTTCTTCTGGCTTACACTCCTTATCGACCAAGGAGTCTAAGTGCCTACACTTCCTAGGAAGGAAATCTTTTTATTTTTCTCAAGAGCACCATGCATTATTCGAACAACCAACTTCTTCGGTAAATCCAGTCGGCCGATGTCACGACAGGTCGAAGACCGTCAGCAACTGCTTGGATGGTATGTTTAGTGGCTGAAGACTCCAGAAGCTGAAGCCTCACTGGTCGGAAGAAGGTCATCAGCGTGTTGCTTCATAATACATGGCGCTCGGGGACTAGCTGTGGGGGATATACCCCTAAATACCATCATGGCTATACATGGGCCACACCATCCGAGGTGTCCTAGCCCACAAGATCAAGGCGTGCATCGCAAGGCTACAAGGTGTACTAGACATTGTAATAGTATGAAATCGGATACTTTACTTGTTACCCTCCTCCTTCAGAGTATATAAGGAGAGGAAGGAGTCCCCCTAGAGGACAGGTCATACATCTCATAAAACCCCAGAGAGGAATCTATCTCATCCTCAATCAATACAAAATAACGGGACACAGGATGTAGGTATTATGCCACAATGGCGGCCAAACCTATATAAATCTTGTGTCTTGTGTCCTGTTACCATCCAGTTCGTGTCTTGTGCACCTGTCTATCGACTAATCTACCATCACGGGCATACCCCTCGATGGACTGTCGACCACATTTCATCGACAAGAAGTCGAGGAAAGCATCCACCGCCGCGCGAAGACGCTCTAGCTCCGTCGTCGCCTCTGATGAAAAAAACCCCGTTTCTATCAGACGAAAGCAAAAAATAATAAAAACTGAAAACAAGAAGAAGAATACGTACGAACGCCATGGCGATCGTCGTCCTCAAGCTGCTTGATGAGGGCATCCACCCTCTCCTCGACGTCCACTGCCACGGTGTCCGCCAGTGCCCGCTCCTCCGCCTCCTTCACCCCCGGTTCTGATGGGCCGAACCGAGCCACAACAGCAATGCGAAGGAGGCCGCTGGCCAAAAGGCCACCGGTGTTCAACACGTGGTCGGACCCGATGAAGGCCCAGTCCTCAACACGACGGCACTGCGCCGCCGGAGGACCGTCCACCTCCTCGGACGACCGAGACACCTTCGACGAGTCACCGCGCTCCATCAAGACTAAACTAAGTGGGAGGGGAATAGGAAAAGGAAGGTAGGATAGTGAAAGGGTCGGGATCTGAGCCGGATATAAATAGAACCTAAGCGACCGTTCGGTTCCACAGCCTCCCGGGGCGATCAATGTGGTCTCAATTCATGAACCGCTGCCCTTTCCTCTCACCAAGACCACGACGAACCGTCGCCCACCTCTTCCACCAATCAAGCCACATCATTTCACTGCTCCCCTCAACCGCACTCAATTACCTCTGACAAAAACCGGAACTACACCCTTTCGCCTTCTCTTCCACACAACTGATCACTAGCACTTCCATGGCCCGACCATGGGCCGTGGTATAAGGAAAACACCTTTCGATAAAGACTCACCCAGAAAGGCCTTCCTTGAGCTCAACAAATACATCAGAATTATACCAAGAGCCGGTGGATGGCGATTGGAACGACCCAGATTTCAAGTCAAGTTTCAGAGGCCCACGGAGGAAATCAAAGGACTCGGCATGAAAGGAAAGAACCCATCGCAAAGAGAAGGGGCTTGGGGGCGGACCTCACCGCGACCAGCCAATGGCTGGTCAAGGACGAGCCATCTCTAAAGCATAATAATTCTCATAGAGCAAGGCCTCGGGGGCTGACCCCACCTTGTCAGGCTAGTGAACGACCAAGGTTGCCCGCAACTCTATGATCATATCTCAGCCCTTGAAGGGACACTCTGCCCCTCCAAGGCCTCGGGGGCTACACCCAGCAGGTGCGCTCGCACGCACCCATCAGAAAAAATCCTCGAGAACACACAAAAAAAATTGCTCGTTCATCTCTAAACCTCTAGAGGAATAAAACTTATTCCTACAAAGGCTCAGGGGCTACTGTCGGGTACCAGCAAAACAGGGTACCCCATTCTCACTGCAAAAACTATTCACCAAGGCAGAATAGTGGCCCACGGTCCACCACAGCCAGCCTAGGCCCTACTCTGCTCGGAACCAAAGCTAAAGGATAAGCGTCCGAGCCTCCCAGCGCTCCTTCACTTTGTCCAACCTCTGTCCGTCTTGCCTGACCCCTATGACATCATCCAGGTGCCCGAGCCCTGTGACGTCATCGAGGCGCTCGACCCCTTTGCACGGCCACTGCTTCGCTCGACCCCACTATAACACGCTGCCACGGGCCCCTACCCTTTCCTGTTAGGGAACAGGAGCTCGCCGCATCGTGCAGGATCGCCTAGGAACTTGTAACACCTGATTCATGATCCAGTCAAGGCTTCCACGGATCTTTCTCGCCCCCACGGAAGTAATAGGAAGAGGCTATGCCACGCTGCACCCTATCATGTCCGCCTCAATGGGGCGAGAAGCAACGGCCGTCCAGCCCCCCCACCTTTCTGCTGGCGCAGCTTTAGGGCCATGAAACCCTCTTCATCATGACACCGTGTCAGGGTATGACCTCACCGCGTCATCAACAACCACGGCACAGCACCACCACCACCACGACTATACAAAAGCACGAGCTAAGAGGAAAGCTAGGAATAGGGAGCACCTTAGGACATTCTCTTTCCATTTTTCATACATCCGAACATTGTAACCCGACCCCTCCCTTTGCATGCTATAAAAGGGAAGGGAGGGACCCTCAACCAGAGGGCGGTACGACAAGACAACACCACACTATGGCAATGTTCTAAACACACACACTCAAGCACTCGAACACACCCACACATAGAGACCTGGGAGCCATCCCTCTCTCAACCAGCTTGTATCCCCCTACTACAAGCAGTTCGATGCAAAGCAACACGAGCAATAGCGAGCACTAGACGTAGGGACATTCAGCCCGAACCAATATACATCTTGTGTCTACCTTGCACACCATCGAAGGCTCCGACACACATCTTCATTCACTTGTCACCGTCTCTAGACACCCCAGTTCTAGAACACCGACAGTTATCTTGCGATGATTGCTAGGTGTAATTGCACTAATCATAGTATACTTTGACATGTGATTAAGAATGATTTAGGAATATTCCTTTACTCTACCTAAACAATGCTAATGATATAGATGGGAGTGCTCTAAGTGAATTATATTATTTATGACTTGACATTTATCATTCATTATCATTTGTCTTATGAATTATCCCTGTTATGAGTAGATGGATGAGACATGGTTAACTCTTCATTGCATGTATAGGTAATATCACATTTACTTTATCCATCCCCTCCCAGTGGTAAAAATATAAATAACGAACCCTGGAATACTCCTGGGTAAAATGCTACAATGGTATAATTATCTGTGTGCTTGCGGATACCTTTCCATTCTTATCTTCATATTCTTTCTAGTTACATGAAATAATAAGATAACTACTTGGTAGTAACGCTAGGTAGTGACTACAATCACTTTTAGCTCCAACACTAGGGATGACAACCTAGTACAAGTAAGCTAGAGGTGCAGGTAATTAATAGATGGCTACTAAAACAAGTGTCAAGTTAATAAATACCAACAATCAACCATCATCTTTATCTTATGGACTTTGTCACCATTACACCATCTTCTGGTCGGTTCCAACACCATGCATTTCACCTTCTCATCGTGCATCTAACGTACCTAAATGATATGCAACCGTGCAAGACATGAATACATAGAAGAGCAATATACAATACATCACAAGAGTGAGCAAGGCAAACACAAGGTCACGATAGATTGGACACAAACACCTATATGAAACTATACATCACACAAGTTTACCATAGTGAGATTGTGAGTTACTAATCCAAATCATTCAACCACGTCTCCTTTATTGAACTACTACAAGACATTCATCTATTACGAGTTAGCTAGCATGGCATTACCAGATGTATAGGGACTGTTGTGGTCACATTAAATATAGTCATTAGGTTAACCAAGGTTCATACAGGTGATACACAATATAAAGTAGGCCACAAAACATGATCACCCAATTAGAGAGTATGCATGAACATCATATGAGCAAGAGAATGATATAGCTTGCATTTCCCTTACACCAGTTCAACATATGAATAATAGGTTTTAGGTGGTTGCACCCTATTAATTTAGTTTAGACAACTCACATGCATATAACTCACATATAAATATGATGAAGGTTCTACCGAGTCGGATACAAACATTATTTCTAACAACCTGCATACAAGACCATCTATTCACCTAATTAGTTGATCATCATTAAACAACAAAGTGACCAGCAAATTTTTGGTAGATGAAAACAACCCTATCTAAGGCATAAATTAACACTAATAAACATATTAATCATATCAAGTTAAAGCAATTAAACTTAGCAAAAGTCATTTTTTGGACTGCAGCAAAGTAGTCACTTGTTTTAGTCATACTTGAGTTCTAAACATCCAATAAAGGTGTTCCTAGACTTTCTAGAAAGATTATGAAATTGTCTATAACTTTTTATTATCATCCTGAGATGATTCAACAGTTAACTAAGCTAAAAAGCACAATCTTTCAAATCTGTCCAGCATACAAGTAAAACCTATCAGGAAATTTGTAAAATTTATAACTCCCAAAACTATTGGCCCTAAATCATGAAATTTTAGGATAACCAAGATCAACAAGTTACCTACAACTTTTGTATATATCACAAACATAGAAAATATCATTTTTACTATGAAAATAATTCCTCAACAGAAACTGAACATAAAACAAGAATTAACAATCAAGAACTCAGTCATACATGCTCTAGTAAAGCTAAAAAATTTACCATAGCTCAATCATTACATAAGTAGCCTACCATAAAAATTTCACATCAAAAGATTCAACATAACTATAGATATGAATTTATCCCTAAAAAGCATAGGCAAAAATCTAGAGCAAGACTTTTCTACTAAAACATATAAGATTATGTATCCACTGCATAGATCTAGTCACGAGGATTCCGGAACACCTTCATTTTCCATTTTATGATTTTTCTATAATTTTCTATAAATTTCCAAAATTTCAGCCAAATTATTGATAAAAGAAAAGGAGAAAGCATATAAGACAAACACTTTTCACATAGGCCCCTGCATGAAACTATAATTAACTTGCAGTAAAAACACTATGCAATACTATTTATATGAGTCTAGAACTTTGCATATGGAATCCTAGAAAAACTCCTAATTTAATTTTCCACCTTCTTCTTCCTTACACAGGCAGAGCACAGGAGGCTAGGGGTTCCGTCGATTGGGTCGGCAGGGAGCTCATCGGCTGCAGAGGTAGCGGCAGTAGCACCCCTAGGGCTGCACACACCCACAGAGGGTGCAGCCTAGCCACTGGCGGCCTGTGGCCCTCTGGCCACGAGCACCAGCAGTATGTAGCAGCGGCGGCTGCTGCTGGCTGGGCGCAGGACGGAGAGGGAGGGATGTAGTGTTACAATTCCAGATAACTGAATGGAATTGGGGGAAAACGTAGCAAGAATTTGAGGAAGAATAGGTCGGAACACGACAGAGTCCGTGGGTTTTGGATTACTTGGGGGGTGAATTCAGAGTTCTGTTCTTGTTGGTTCGTTCGTTACAATGGCGCCGCTTATAACGTCGGGCAACCGACCGCCCTTCGGCGCTTTCACACACGCTCAGCCCATTACAGAGACGGCCCAAGGCCCATGGGCTATAACACTCACTCCGCCTTAATCAACAGCTTGTCCGCAAGCTATAGCAAATCTGACAATGTCACCCTTCATGGTCATCAGATGTTTAGACAACATCTCAGCGTCTTCCTAGGTGGCCATCTTCGACGGCAAATCACTCCACTGAATAAGGAACTAAGGAACCACAGTATCACCTCGTAACACCAAGCGCTTCTCCAGCACATGTTGTGGCCACATGATCTAGAAAGGGTTAGAACAGATAGAGGATAAGTCTGAACTTACTGAAACCGTTGCCGGCACATGCTGCTTGAGCTGGGACACATGCACAACTGGATGTATCTTTGCATCTGGAGGAAAATCAAGCTTGTATGCAACTTGCACTACACGCTGTATGATCTTGTATGAGCCATAGAACCGGAACGATAGCTTTTGATTTGATCGCGAAGCCACCGTTGACTGAACATAGGGCTGAAGTTTGAGAAATATTGAATTGCCCACTACAAACTCTCTTTCAGACCTGTGTTTGTCAGCTTGAGACTTCATTCGCTGCTGAGCTCGCAGCAATGGTTGCTTGATCAACTGAGATAAGAACTCCCGATCAATGAGCCACTGCTCCAAATCTGGTATACTGCAGAACTGGATATTAGAGATTTCCAGTTGTGTGGGTGTGTAGCCATACAATACTTCAAAAGGTGATTTGCCCAGAGCTGAGTGAACAAAAGTGTTGTACCAAAATTCTGTTGCAGAGATCCATTTATTCCACTATTGAGGACATGAGTGAACAATGCATCTAAGGAACCCTTCAACACACTGATTTAGGCGTTTAGCTTGTCCATCGGTTTGTGGATGGTAGGATGAAACACATCATTAGCTTTGTATCAGACAACTTGAATAATTGCTGCCACACTGCACTTGTAAACACTCGGTCTCGGTCTAAGATGATAGTTTTCGGTAGCCCATGAAGTTTGTACACGTTGTTCATGAATACTTGAGCAATGTGCAATGCAGTGAAGGGGTGCTTAATTGGTATGAAGTGACCATACTTCGTGAACTTGTCTATTACCACCAACAATGCATTGAAGTTGTCAGTTGTTTGAAGCCCTTCAACAAAGTCCATGCTAATAATCTCCCATTCCTAATCTGGTACTGGTAGTGGTTGCAAGAGTCTAGGAGTTTTTATTAGTTTTTATTAGATTTTATTCTTTCAGTCTTTGCTTGTTGACATATCTGACATTGCTTTACAAAATCTTGGACTGATTGCTTCGAACCGGGCCAAGCAAATAATTGTTTCACTCTTGCATATGTTGCACTCACTCTAGAATGCCCTCCCAAACCACTGTCATGTAATGCTATTAGGATATGATTCTGAGCAGTCTTATTATTGCCACCCATACTCTTCCTTTATACTTTAGCACACCATTCTGCAATGTATAATCCTGATAACTATCTAGGGCTACAACCAACTCCCCAGAAGTTGCTTTGTTTGGGCATCATCTTCATATCCCTCCTGCAATTTCTAGATCCAAGTAGGCAAACATTTAGATATAGCATGAAGTTCATTCTGATGCTCACATCTAGATAAGGCATTTGCAGCTGCATTGTTCACCCCTTTTTGTACTTAATGGTATACTGCAGGTCTATGAGTTTGACTAATGCTTTGTGCTAAAGCTTAGTAGAAACTCTTTGTTCAGTAAGGTGTTGAAGACTTCTATGATCTATTCTAATCACAAATGGCTGGTGCTGCAAGTATGGCCTCCATTTTTCAATTGCAAGCAAAATGGCCAAGCATTCTTTTTCATCGACAGATAAGGCTTGGTTCCTATGTCCAAGGGCCTTGCTCAAGTAGGCAACTAGATGATGATTCTGCATTAATACTGCTCCAATGCCAAGATCACTGGCATCAGTCTCCACCACAAACTGCTGAGAGAAGTCTGGTACAACTAAAACTAGAGCTTGTATCAGTTGTTTCTTTAGTTGTTCAAATGTAGTATTAGCTATAGGAGTCCACTAGAACTGAACATTCTTCCTCACCAGATCAGTGAGTGGTTTACTGAGCAACCCATAATGCTTGATAAATTTTCTATAGTAACCAGTTAAACCTAGAAAACCTCTGAGCTGCTTAACTATTTTTGGAGTGGGCCAAATGCTTATTGCCTGAATCTTGGAACTATCAGTTGCTACTCCAGCCTCAGAGATGACATGGCCCAAATACTCCACAGTGTTTTTGGCAAAAGAGCATTTAGATTTCTTTATCAGGAATTGGTGCTTTTCCAAAATTGCAAACACTTGCTTCAACAATGCAATATGATCATCCAGTGACTTGGAGTATATTAGTATATAATCCATGAATACCAACACTCCTCTTGTTAGCAATTCAGCAAATATTTCATTCATAAAACTTTGAAAAGTGGCTGGTGCATTAGTCAATCCAAAAGGCATCACTAAAAATTCAAAGAGACCATTATGTGTTCTAAATGCTACCTTGTATTCTTCACCAGCAGCCATACATATTTGATGATACCCAGATCTGAAATCCAACTTAATGAACCATTTAGAGCTAGCTAATTCATCAAGTAGCTCATCTACCACAGGCATGGGGTGCTTGTGCTTAACAGTGATATCATTCAAGTGCCTATAATCAATGCAAAACCTCCAGGTACCATCCTTTTTTCTAACAAGCAGCACAAGCAAAGGAACTGGTACTAGGTCTAATCACTCCTTGAGATAACATCTGTTTCAATTGTTTCTCAATATCTTTTTTTTGAATTGGTGAGTATTTATATGGTCTCACCTTGACTAGTTGGGCTCCTAGTACTAATGAAATCTTCTTGTGATCTACTATTCTTGAGGGAGGCAATCTAGTAGGTTCAGCAAACAAATGATTGTACTGGCTTAGAACTACAGACACTCCTGGTGGCAATAATTCATCACTTGTCAGCTATTGATCAGTAGCTTTTGCAGCAGACATAGTAGAGACTGTAGGCACCCTCATCTGAATACAATGTAATACAGCTCCATTTTTAAGTAGTCCCTTGAGCTTGTGAGCACTGACAGGAGTACAAGTAGTAGTATTATCCACCACTCCTTGCAACTTAATGGTCTTGCTTTCATGAGTGAACTGAGTTGACTTAAGCTTGTAATCAATTGTCATTGGGCTGAATTCTTCCAACCAGTCTTCTCCTAGAATCAAGTCATAACACTTGAGAGGAAGCACTTTTGCATCTGAGACAAAATTGTATCCCTGAATAAACCATCTCAACTGATGAACTTTCTTGTCACAGATCATCAGACCCCCATCAGCTGCTCTAAAGGTACTTGTGTCACAAGCATCTGTATCCAGATTTAGTCGATGCACCAACTGCTCACTGACAAAGGTCCCAACACTTCCAGAATCAACCAGTACCAACACTTGTGCTTCCCAATCTGAACCAGGAGCTTCATTGTCTACCTGGGAGCTTGCTGGTGGGTAGGAGTAGCCTGTACTAACATTACTTCTTGTTGTGGTGTATCCTCCCCTTCACTGTCATGATCCTCAATAGTATCCACAATATCTAGAGCATCCAAGATTTCTTCCAAAACATGAAGAGAGATATGGGGAGGACATTGATGAGCTAGGCTCCATTTCTCACTAGACTTGAAGCACAATCCGTTGCGTCAGCGAAATGACTTCAAGCTAGCCAACTTATCATTAGTCTCATTTCTTGGTGGCATCTGCTTACCCTTCTCTGCACCAGCTTGAACACGGGATAACCCTCTGGTGAAATCCCGCCTAGAGGATTTGGTGTGGCCCTATTCCAATTCTTGCTCCTGAATCAAACCGAGAGCACTAGCCGTATCCACATCACCTGGCCGATGGAGCAGAATTGCAGACCTGATATCATCCCGCAGCCCACCAATGAATCTCATGATGAAGATGGTGTCATCGATTGCGGGGTTTTATAGAAGGAGTACATGCGCCAACTTCTCGAACTCGGCGTGATACTTCATCACGGACGCCGTCTGCTTGAGCGCATCAAATTGGAGAAGCAGAATCTAGTATTGGTCCTTATCAAACTTCACCAACACCAAGTTGCAGAGCTAGTCCTAGTCCCGAATCTGACCTCGTCGCTCAACCGTCTACAGCCATGTCACCACGGCTCCCTTGAAATTGAGGGAGGCGAAGCATGTCTTCACCGGTGCTTGCACGACATATACCTCAAAATACAATTCACATTGGTCATGCCACCAACGGCGGTTAACTCCATCTTAGGAAATGGGGGATGATGAGTTCGGGAATCATCTTCTGCATCCTTATCTGGACCCAGATGGGGAACGGGAACTGGAATGGGAACAGGAGCGTGGAGCATACCATTGCCCGGGCGAGGTGGAATCACTTCGAGGAGCGACCTGCCAGCGTCTTGATGCTGAGGTTCATTGCCATGCCCCACGGGTGAATTCGGACGTAGGGGCGTCGCATTGGACGATGCACTGGTGCCGCATTAAGGTTGATCCCCGCCACTGTTGTTTGCGATGGCTGCTGCGCGCCCTAGTGAGGAGGTAGCGGAGGAGGAGGCGGTGGCGGTGGATGAAACTCGAGCCAGGTGACGCGATAAGTCATGTCCTCGAGGCGGTTCACCATCATCGCCACCTGCTTCAGGAGCATGCCGAGCGACTCGTCCGTGTTCTACTTCTAGGTCTCGAGCGCTACAAGCTTGTCCAAGCCTGTGGCCATCATGTCCTAGAATCCTGCGAACTGCTTCACCATGGATTGCATCGTCGTCTCACTGATGGAGGCAACCATCTCCAACTGGTACTTGGGTGGGTTCTTCTTCGACGCTAGGATTTGGGGGAAAAATTTTCTAGCCAAATCAACCGAGCTCTAGATACCAAATGTTATGATTCCAGATAACTGAATGGACTTGGGGGGAAACGTAGCAAGAATTTGAGGAAGAACATGTCAGAACATGGCAGAGTCCATGGGTTTAGGATTACTTGGGGGGAAATTTAGAGTTTTGTTCTTTGTTGGTTCGTTCGTTACAACGGCGTTGCTTATAACTACGAGCAACCGACCACCCTTGGGCGCTCTCACACACGCTCAGCCCATTACAGAGATGGCCCAAGGCCCATGGGCTATAACACATAGGAGCAGCTGGTTGAGACAGAGGACACATGCTAGAGAGGGAGCGACAAGGAGGGCTCCGAGCTCTGCTGCAGCCATGGCGGGGACGAGAAAAACACACAGAGAAAAAGGAGACGGCGACCGACGCTGGGACTTAAAAGGGGCGAGGATGAGCACTCCTACTTCGCTAGCTCTTGCATGGGCTTGGACATGCATGCAACAGCGCATCCCTGCACGAGAAGCACCTCGAAGTGCTGCGGTGGCTGTCGGTGAATAGGGCCAGCAAACTGCTGTTGAGGTTACTGTAGCAGACTGACAGTCCATTTTCTTCTCTTGTTTTCTGATTTCATGTAGAAACTTGTCTAGCTCCAAAAATCAAAGCCGCTAATCCTTCTCTGATCTTCATCTTTGCTTTAAGGACCAACATCAAAAGATCAACAGATTGAGAGATTTTGAATTTTGAAGAAGGATACTTGAAACTAAAAACTAAATTCAGTTTCAAGGTTTTGAAAAACAACTTTAATTAACTATGTTTAGGTAATTAATTAGTGGTCAAACCACTTTCACACATCACAACCAAAGGCACATTATCATAATACAAACTTCATATCATGAAATGGTACGCAAGTTTCACAAGTTTATTTAGAGATGTTTAAGTACAAAAACAAAGTTGGGTGCCATCACACATTGATTTTTATTAACAAAAGCAATTTCAAAGAAAATAAGCTTTGTTATTTTATGCAACTTTAGGCAATTAATTAAAGGTTCATTATTGTTCAAACACCACAAACAAAGGTTCACTAACAAAGTTCAAACTTTATACTAAAGCATCGTGCCAAAGTTTGACAAATTTTATTCATGAAAAGTATTTAATAAATCACCAAAAATTGAACTCAGTGACAGTTTTTAGGGACTTAACCAAATTTGGTCAAGTGCTAGAACAATATTGAATTCAATCTTTGGGCTCCAATTTAAACAGGTTTGACTTGAAAACTCAAACAAACTTTGATTCTAGTGTAAAGTAGAAACTTAACACTCCAAAGTTTATTTTGAAATATTTTTATTTGTTTAATGAAATTTCAAACCATAAATTCACAAAACACCCTAATCAATATTATTGTTAACCTTTCATGCAACACATATAACACAACTTTTTCAACAAATAAAAGCTATATCTGAAACATGGAATGCATACATATCATAATGCTTGATGATTACATGATCAAGGTTTTGTTAACTCAAATGCAAGGGACATGATTAACACTATTCATACACACTTTGGAAAAGATTAAAAAGTCAGTCAAAAGAGATTTGCCTCTGCCTTTCAAAAAGTTTTAAGTTAGGTTTCTTTTGAAAGAGTTTGACTCCACCTCTATCACCACTTGCAAAGTGTTAAACTAAAGCTTATAATTATCCTCTGACTTGGCTGGATTAACTTAATCCATTGCTTATCTTGAAGCTTAACACCTAGGGTGTTACAGTCATAATCTACCAAATATTATTCTCCATCCTAGTGGGACACCTTAGAAGTTGTGCGAACAGTGGGGACACTGTAATAAAACCGACCAATTATACGAAATTAAGTAAGAAAATCACCTGCCGAAGCAGATAATTTAGCAAACTTAAGCCCGTATAACCCGATAGTCCGTGAAACTATGAATGATTTCAAACCAACCAACATACAAACTAAGATCGTACAAGTTTGGCAGCCATAGTCACATATTACATAAAGTTCACAATGACAGTTGAATACATCGGAGTTTAGAACATAAGTTATTATAAACCAAGTTCACAATAAAGTAGCGGAAGCAAATGATTTCATAAACCACACACACTTAGTTCAAATACAATGCCAGAAGATAGTCACTTTCCATAAAATCATTAGGTAAGACATACGGAGTGACCATTGCCCTTGGTCCTAGTTGTCACCCATCGCCGGATACAGGCAGTTGATGCAATAGCCATAGTACATCTGACCATCTACAACAACAATGGGAACAACGCCCTGAGTACGAGAAAGTACTCCGCTACACTTACCCGTCTTAAACTAAAATAAAGTGACACCAAGGAGTATGCAATGCTTTCTTTTGGTGGACTAGCTGACTCATTTGCGAAAATCATGAGATAACATGAATAAACCATTTTAAGTACTTTACATCATCTTTATTATAACATATCAAGCTAGGTAAGTACCTATGCTATAGCAATCACTTGATTAACCAATAACATTCAGTTACCATTTCAGGTTTAGCCTTTATCACATTATCCTCATAACCATCTGTGTTCTATCATCATTACTATGATGTCATAACTCAAGTCAAGTGCTCACTATCTAGAAGCGATGGCAATTCGAATCGATTCCTAACCAGCTAGTGATTTATTCCTTACACAAACCACACACCGATCAAGTGAGCTACAGATCACCAATGACACTTTCCAGGTAAACATCGCGCGGTAACAATCATGGACCGCACTACCCAGGGACCGCCCGACTGCCAAGACGTAGCTTGGGCTCACTTTTCGTGTCCCTATCTTACCCCTTCGGCACCAGTCTGCCAGTCCAAGTTTATCTCGACCCAAAAAGTGTCACTAGTTTCGCAGTCGAAAGGTACTTTATTCGGCCAGCTAAATATGAGGCATGCGTTCAACATGACAAGAGGGACAAGCAACGATCGGTCCTTAACCGACATAGATGGAAAACTAATAGCACCCCATAACCCTGTCTGGTGGCCTCCAATTTTTTTGTCTGGTCTCCAGTTATCCATCAACACATGGTTATTTCCAGGATTTTATCTATTCCATAGCTAAAACATTCCAGTAACCACCTATACATGCAGGTGACTGAAAATTACCGATTGCTACCGGTCTAAGCAGGGCTAAGTAGTATTCGATCCTAAACCTAACAGGGTAAGAATGTAATAAAGTAGGCAAGGATAGAAATAAATACATCAATGGTTTCATTCAACTCCTATAACTTAATGCAACAATAGATAAACTCATATATATATATATATATATATATATATATATATATATAAAGAATTACTTTTATAAAGTAGGAGACTTAGAATGCTCCGGGGCTTGCCTCGTTCGAAGGAACTGGGTTGGTGGTCCACACACTCAGGTAGATCCTCTTCTTGCTCGTCTACCTCTGGCACCTCCTATGCCTGGATTTCTTATGGATCGGACCTGGTCTGTTCTTCTTGCACTGCCACTAGCGCTTCCTCCTGCGATCCTATACGATACAAGTGTATAAGTGAATATGCAAACGGTGCATCAAATGCGATGGCATGCGACGATCATGATGACATGATGTGCAGATGAACACATTGAGACCTTATTGGATAGCATCTAGGTAAAACCATTCTACAAGGTAGTCAACATCATCCAAGATCAGTCACTACGGATACACGTCATCTACTGCATTCCCTTCTACTACTAGTTCCAGTTACTTTTACGCCAACTAACATATAGCCCTAACATAAGTGCTACTACACTTTATCAATCCAACCACATTAACTCATCAAGTAACATCAGCAAGTGATTTGATGCTTCAAAGATATTAAACTAAAGCTTCTTTATTAAACTAAATATACATCAATGATATTACTTCATATTCACTTTACCATGGTTACAGCAGCAACCTATATTTCTAGTGCATAAAAAAATCTATAAAACTTACAGTAGCATAGTCCTGCTCTAAGCAGCCTACCATAAAATTTTTATGGGATTTGGATAAGTAAAACAGCCTACACAAAAATGAGGAGCTATGGCATATAAAGGAGCATGAAAATACTTTATACTATGAAAAGTATCAAATAACAGATTTAGTATTTTTTCCATGATCTACACAGTAAACAAACACTATACAAAATTTATCATATGCAGGTTTTATACAAATTTCTCTCTCTAGCAAAATAACAAAAATCAGCCAATAAAGGCACTTGAACTACACATCCAAATTTTTCTACATAACATGCATGACATATATTTTTCATACAAAGTTCATCACATAATAAGAATAACAAACTTGGAATCATATTTTTCTGAGCTTCCTATGATTTATTATGCATTTTCTAAGAAAATAGCAATTATAAGAATTAAATAAAACCCTATACAAAAGTATCACAAATTTAACATACAATATTTTTATACTGTAGATCTACTCCTAAGAAGTCTACCAAAATCGGTTTCATCATTTTTGGAGTCATACTTTTCGAGTAATGAAATAAACAAGCATTGTACTAATTTCTGAAAAACCATTTTTCAAATTTCTTTAAAACCCAACTGCTGAAATCGCTACGTCTACCCGAGCCGGTACCCAGGCATGCACCCCAGGGGCTGACAGTGGGTCACCTGGCCCCACTCGTCATCCCCACCGAGGGGGAGGAGAAACCGGTCAGCGAGATCTCGCCGCGAGATCTCCTAGGAAACGGTCACACCAACACGATCCCCTCGGTGAGCCGCCTCCAGAGAACTCGGTGGCTGGGCCGGAGGAGCTCCGGCGCAGGGTGGTCGGTGGCAATGGCGGCACGGCGGCACGGCGTGCCGTCGGGCACCCCGTTCCCGGCCACGACAAGGCAAAAGGAGGCATCCGAGAGCTTTAGCGGCGCAGTGCGGTGCTCGTGCGCGAGAGAAGAGGGCGAGAGATGCAGTGGAGGAGCTAGACCCACTGTGCAGTGCGCTCCGGTGAACCGAGCCGAAGTCTGGCGAGCTATTGCGGCAGTCGTGAGCCTTGCCAAGGCTTACCAAGGCGAGCACTCGACGCGGGGAGACATGGTGGAGCTCTAGCAAAGACCGAGAGGTGGGCAGCGAGCTCTAGTGGCAGTAAACGCCAACTCCGGCGAGGCGGAGCGGCGGGCGGTGGCTAGCTGCGCTTCTACGAGGAGAGCGAGGGAGGAGGAAATGGGGCGAGCGGGGAGGCAGAGCGCGGTGCTGGGCACTTTGGTGAGCGAGGTGCGGGTGCGGGGGCCACCGAGACGCCAGGTGCCAGCCGGAGCCGTACGCCGGTGGCCACGGGGCGGCTTTCCCCTGCCACGGTTGGACGCGTGCGCGGGAGAGGGAGCGCGCAAGGTGGAGCGGGCGGGTGCAGAGGCAGGCAAGGCCAGCTCACAGAGTGGGCCGAAAGTGGGGCGCCGGCCCAGTAAGCAAGAAAAGCCTTTTTCTTTTCTATTTTCAAATCCGAATTTTACTAAACATTTCCAAATTCAAATTTTGAAGTAGAAAATGGCATTTTCAAAACTTGACCCCAAAACAAAAGTTGTTCAAAATTTAATTCTCTACAACATTGCTTTAGGGCACATTTTAAAATTCCAACTAGATTTTGAATTAGAAATTCAAAGTTCATTTTAAATCAAAATTCTATTTTTCTAGATTATTTTTAAAAGCAAAATTTGAGGAAATTTTGAATACCAAATTTGCTCCAAATTTTATGCTAAACATTTCTAAATGATATGCACTAATAACCAAACATGTTTTAATGGCCTAACAAGCATAATCATGGCAAAATTGTATTTAAACAAGCACATGCAACATTTATGTTTCGAAGTCATGTTTCGCAGGTTTCAATTCCATGTTACTCTTATTATCTCATGTGATTATGAATGCAAGATGATGCTCATGCTCATGATTTGAAATGCTTAATGCATGCTTAACACCCGAGGTGTTACAGACACCACCGAAGGTCAAAGCGTCGCCCGGATCATCAACTGTTGTCAAAGCGGCATCTTCTACCAAAACTGGTTTTTTTAGCCCATCCGTTGTTTCTATCTTTTTCGCCATTTGAGGGAATATGGGGTTTGTTTCTTCGAAGATGTCTTCTCCATGTTTTTCAAGTGTCTCTTGCTTTATGTTCTTGCATCAAGCATGCTGGAGTTTAAGCCTTTGCGTCTTGGACAAACCCGAAGGGCACCATGTTGGTTGGAAGTTCTCGTAAGCCGATTCACTACTCTCGGCTTCATTATTATTAGCAACAGCACCTACTAATATTTCTTCCACATCAGATTGATCTAGATTGCCAACAACAATCGGTCCTTCAACTTCTTTGATTGAAACATCTGCAGAGTCGATTTTGATGACTACTTGCTCATCGACTTTTCCTACGAGGTTAGCGAGAATTTCCTTCTCCCTCAACACATATACTTTCTCTACTGATGCCTTACCTTTTCATAGGACATGATTAACTAGTTCCTCCAAAACCGGCTTAATCGGTCTTGCCTGACTAGGGCTCGATGAACAATATGTCGTTGCTCGTTGTGAGCAAAACCTACAGGTATCCTCCATCGGTGAGGTATTTGAAGCATTAAAGGGTAAGGTATCCACACTCCACCTTGGCCCCATATCGAATACGATGGATATGGCGTCAGGGGCTCCCATGATATAAGTGGATATGTAGAAACATGTTGCTGATTTAAAGCCTCAGTTTGTGATTTCACAATTTGTTTTGGAGGCGATCGGGCTCTCTCCTTTATGGGCCGATTCGGTGAATTGGCCTCGCCTGCGCACTTGCTTATGAGTTGGTCAAAATTTGATTGTATTTTCACCTTTTTACTGGTGATTTTAGTTTTCTTAGCCTCCCAAGTCCTAACCTCCAGGTACCTCGAATTACAAGTGTGCTACGATTTTTGTTTGCAGCTAACTTGACATATTTAGGAAATCGGTCTTGCTGATTTTTACTGTCCACTAACACTAGAATCAGATTTGCCGACTTTCAAAGTCGGCTTAGTAGATCCTTTTTGAACAACAGCACTAGTGGCAGTTTTTTCTTGTCCATGGGAGTTTTGGCTTGCCCCCCGAGTCTAGAAGACTTGATAGTGATCTTGAGGTTCTCCCAATTATCATTGGACTTTTCTAGCACAATCTCATGATCCAAGACTTTCTTCCCCTTCCTAGGTTCTCTGGGATCACCGATAATCATGTTTTTCCAATAGTGGAATCGGCTTATTTCGTCCGAATCAGGATGGCCGGATTATTTATTTTCAGAGTTTCAACCAAAGATGGTGTCTATGTGAAGCATCAGGCAAAGAGATCATGCTTGGTGACTTCGGAGAGTTAGAAAACACCCTAAGATGAGGTAAAGAAGCACATGGTGCTGCTGTCCCATCATCGGTACGAGAGACATGAACAGAATTTGGAGTGTACGTTGCAGTAGAAAGTATGGTGCTAGCCCTTCCTAAATTGGCCCTATCGGCTTTAGACGCCAAAGAGGCCAATTTGGACTGATTAGCATATGCATACTCGTTCTTATTGTAATGATAGTGAAACGGTCTCCCATATTGAGATCGACTAGCAGCCCGGGCCGGATCCACTAGTATATGCATCATGGGGCAAAGCAGCAACAGGAGCACCAAACATTTTTCCCTCTAATTCATCGAATTTAGACATAAACATATTTATAGCATGATAAAGAGGGGAATCCTCAGTTATTCCACTTGCCTTTACCTCAAGTCTAGGTGTAGACATGATGATGTTTCCCTGACCCATTGAATCAATGAAATCGCCCTTGAACCTATTGTTCCATATCCTGATAGTAGATTGTTGATCTTTACAATAGTAAACCAATACCAGATGCAATCGGCCTTTTGGGCTAGATGCAATGGTAATGGGAAACATAAAAAAAGACAGATAGAACCAAAAAAATTGGTTAGGGCAGAAAGATCGGCTGTAGGGTACAACTAAAACAATCGTTCCCTAGCGGAGTCGTCAAAAAGTGTGTTTACGCTAATTAGGTCACTGCACCAGCAAGAAGCTAGATCTCTTGGTAAAAGCGGGCTAAAGATCAGCATAGCCGACCCTCTAGTCTGCTGACACCTAAGAGTGTGTTCGCAAATGAACACTTTACCTAGTGCCTCCAGCGATGAGTGCGATACGTAAGACATGTCGTCGGAGGAGCCTCGTCGGGAGCGCGATGCACAAGACATGCCAATGAGTTCTCTTGAAACCCAAAACCCTACACGCCCGGGAGGGACCCCGTTGGGGCGTGCGGCAGTGATGGGCTGCCCTAGCCAGCCCGACCGCTCTAGAGCTTCGTCGTCGTTGAACCACCGGCCATGCAGCAGCAACGAAGAAAGAGGAGCAGCAGTAGATGGGAAAAGAGAGCGTAAAAGATGTAGTAGATGTTTTTTTTGATTGGATACATGTATGGATACTCAATCGGCCGCGATCCTTTCATATAATATAGAGGGGTGATCTTATTTCAGCAAGAAACCTTTTTCACATGCAATTTACTAGTTTCCCACGAGATCGGATGAATTTCAAAAGGAAAAACACGAAATTAGATTCGGACCGCCAAAATCGGCCTTCTAGGATTTTGCAAAATATGCCCAAATTGCTCCAAATTCGATCCTTTTTGTTTATTTCTTGACGTGTTTTTCAATCCATCTTCAACTCTCCGACCACATTTAGTCATCAACAGAACGTGAGCTCCAAATGTGTTTGTGATCTTTCATGAACTCCATGCAACAGCAGGTTACTAGCTGAACAATGCGATGAGAACCCTGCTTATCAGTCAAGATCCATAAGCATCTAACAGGCACGCTCTCGATCATCCTCGCCACGTCGCCCATGGAGGGCCGCTGCTCCGGCTGCGGTGCCACGCTACCAGACCATGCTACCAGACCATGTTCTGTTTTAGAAGTGCAGTGAATTGCATTCTAGTGTTCTTGCCTTCAAACCTTTTATAACATACAAAATTTTACATACTCAGCCTTGATGGAAGCAAGTACACTACAAATCTATAATATGATAATATTGTTATGTTAATAAAGACGGATATCTGTAGACTCCTAGCGGCCTCATACTACTTACCGAAAAGCATCAAGTTTCCATAGGACATCTAACTGAAAAGCATCAAGTTAATAAAGATGAATTGAAAAAAAAAATGCTAGTCCAAGAAAACAAGGGCAATGGGGATGTGCTTGCAAAATCTTTTCGTCCCCAATGATGCTAGAAATGGGATGCTCATGTGTACAAGTGGGCAAATCCAGCCAGTATGTGTTGCATACATATACACTTAAAAGTAATGAACTGAAAGAGTTTTGTTAACTTACTGGATGCCGAGGATCAGCAAGCATCGGAAAGAGGCCTCTAACTATCAGCGATTGTCTTGCCTGCAAGAAAAAAAACAACAAATGAGTTATATAGTGCCAAATATCAGTATAATCCTTTCTTCTCAAACAAAAAAGCATTCAAGGTTCTTAATTCTTCTCAAACAAAGTAAGCATCGGAAACGCCCTGTTCGCTTGGCTGAAAAGTCATGGCTGAAAGTACTGTTCGCTGATTTGTTGTGAAAGGAAAACACTGTTCGTTGGCTGAAAAAGTACGGTCCATTCACAAAAGAAATGATCAGCATGCTAATAATAGACAATGTCCGCATTGCATAAATAGGAAACATCTAACAGGAAAGATCACAAAGAGTATTGGAGTTCACGTACCTCAAAAGCACCGGTCAAACTCCACTTCAGTTGGTTTGTCTTCACAAGAGGAATGACAACAGAAAGAACAGGCATGCTGGGCCTGTACTTGGCGATGAGCCTGCAGATCATATAGATATACATGAGATTAATTTCCACTAACTGCAGCCCTGTATAAGCATATTCGTTTCTACCAACCTTGCAGCCCGTCCAGAAGAGGTGAAGCAAATGATCACCGAAGCCTTAACTTTGATAGCAGCTCGCACCTAAAAAGTAGTAACGGAACCATCTTAGACTACAAAATCTGTGTTTTCCAAACATTAATAAAAAAAGACTGGAATCTGAGAAGCACATAGATCTTACCGCTGAGGAAGCAATGGACTCCAAGTGGGTCATGGGTTCTCCCACATATTTCACAGTTCGCTTGAAGTATAAATCTTGGTTGAATACCTTCTCAGCCTGCAAGACAAATGGCAAAGATGTATAACTAAATCGATGACGCCAAGTCAGATGCAGAGCCAAAAAAAAAGACACCAAATTTGCAATGAAATAGCAATAATTGTTGAAAATGCAACCCTGTCTAGAAAACATAACAGAAATTTCACCTCAGCACAAATTCTGCCCACTGTTGAAATAGTCTCAACTGGATATAAACCTCGGAGAGTCTCAGCACCAAGGAGAATGGCATCACTCCCTGCAATTAAAACAATCGTGAGCATGATTGAACTGCCCTTTTTTTAGTACACTAAGAACCAGCTGCATATCAGGCTAACAGAGCCCGAGTATACACAAGATTTTTTAAAAGCAACAAAAATTCTTAACAACTTACCGTCAAGTACTGCATTTGCCACATCAGTTGCCTCTGCCCGAGTAGGCCTGAGGTTGTCAGTCATACTGTCCACAACACGAGTGACAACAGCAGGCTTTCCAGCCATGTTGCACTTGTGAAGAGCAGATTTTTGAAACAAGAAGACCTGCAATATGGAGAGTTGGAGTGATAAAGATCAATGGCTAAATAAACAAGTAGTAAAATATGGACAATTAATTATTGCATCCTAAAACAAGACAGAGAAAATACTAAACTAGAAGTAAATTTAAGGTTCATGTGTGTTGTGTCCATCTTTCCTCGACGCCTTAGGATTTTCGGTAAACTGTCAGGTATGAAACTCAATTCTGATAATAGAGTCAAAGGTCTTGAGTATAAGATCATGCTAGCACAATCTTAAGAGTACGCTAGGAGGTCTCATGGAGCCCAGATGTGAGGGGGTGCGTTATGTACCTTAAGCCCAGATGTTTAAATTGTGGTATTCTCAACTGCTAAAATATTAGTATAGGTAACCAACCTTCTCAGGTGGAAGATCAATTCCCAGATTCCCTCTTGACAAAATGATACCATCTGCCTCAGCCAGTATTTCATCAAAATGGTTCAAGCCCTGCAAAGAAATAAGGAGTGCATGTGTATTTGAAGGGCAAACAAATGATAGCTAGCTAATAATGTAAGAAGATTTACTTGAAAATACCTCAACATTCTCAATTTTGGCAAAAATCAGAGTTTGGCTTAGATCGCCCAATTTTGACAGGTACTCACGTGCCTGGGTTGCAAGAAAACAAATATTAGCACGGTTGACAACATTCTTCTTAAGCAAATAGTAGACAAATAGTAGATAGCCCATCAAATATAGCAATGATTCCTTTCATTGTAGAAATAAAAGTACTGCTTGGAAGCATAGCAATCAGAGAGGACAAACAGAATAACTCAAAATGCATCCACGATGCAAGTTGTTTACCTGCCGCACATCCTCTGCATGTCTTGTGTAAGACAGAGAAAGGAAGTCAATCTTATTCGGAGTACCCCATTTTCTGATAACCTGAAAGCAATTCATGCATGTAAGTCTTAGGATGGGCATGGGCTAAAGGACAGGTCTGCAACTTTACAACAAATCAAGTTCTGTCCCCAAATTTTCATGTTGCTAAAGGTGAAATTGTAAAAGGAAGGAGACGATTTCAAAGCATCATTTACACAAGGATATATAAATCACAATTTTGAGAGTAGTTGCTTACATCCTTATCCTCATCAGACAGGGTGGGCAAGTCAATGTGAATCTGGGAGCAATGCAGCGTGAACAGTGACCCAGCCAGGGTGGCTGTGTTCTTGATTATGCAAACCACATCATCTCCTTTAACTTCAGAAACCTACATCAGGAAGATAAAAAGAGGTTTTTATATCAGAAAAAATGCAGAGAGCAAACCAAATCCTACTGAAAGACATATGAAACATATAAGATGCTTAAAGGTACAGCATGCCAATTGCCAAAGGCTTTTTACCTCCAACCAAACTGACGTAGTCTCACTGCCAGTGAACAAGTATTGCCCCACGAATATTGTTGCCCCTGGTGTCACAGCCTGCAAGGAACAGTTTCTTTTTGTTTTAAATTTGTCCTCTATGTGATGTGGAAACAAGAGACTAATCAAAGGACATCACAGCGGCATAATGCATAGAACAAAAAAAAATCTAAACTTGGTAGTCAGAGCATGGTCATCCGTACGTGCTAACCTTGGCGAGTCCAGAGAAGTTGATGGGCAGCAAGCTGGAGGAGGCTTCTTGGCCCCGGTGAGGGGTGAGAACAACCGTGCCATTCTCCTCGAGGGAGATTGGGGTCTCGCTCTTGTTCACCACCTGCAGCTCTGGGCCCACGGTGTCAAGTATGACCTGGTAAGCAAAGAGAGATCGAATTGTCAGCCCGTCGCGAGAGAGGAACCACATTGGCCACACTGTTGGTTCGTTCGCATTCGGAGCCGCGGCGTCGACTAGCCGACGGTTTTCCGGCATGGATTAATAAGAGAGAATAGAGTTTTAGGGTTTTAGCGCCAGAGGCGCTACTACAAATTGCCATGCCAGCCTAGTAGACCCCTAGCATGGGGCTAGAAAAAGAAAGATTAGCCGACTAGCCGTGAGCGAGGGAGGGTAAGACCAACTTACAGCGCACAGCTTGTTGGCGGACTTGATGGCGAGCTTGAGGTTGTCGAGCGTCTCCTGGTGGTACGCGGCGTCCCCCCACGAGAAATCGAACCGCGCCACTGCAGTCGCACGAGGAGGAAACCAAACCAACAAATCAGCTCCAGCCAGCGCGAGCTTCGGGACGGCATTGAGAGACGGGGATTGAGTGAACAGTTACCGGACATGCCGGCCTTGAGGCAGGCGGAGATGGTGTCGACGGAGCGCGACTTGGGGCCGAGCGTGCCGACGATCTTGGTCATCGCCGGGAAGAAGCTCTGCTCCAGACCAGACAGGGATCCGCCCGACACCGAACGAAAAAAAAAAGTTAGTCAGTTGTCAGTTGAGGTAGGGTTCGTTCCTCGATCGATCCCCGCCCGAATCAGCAACGAAACGAATCTGAACATGACGGCGGGCGGGCGGGCAGGCGGTGGGTGCTTACAGGCTTGGAGGGCTCGAGGATGGAGGCCATCCGGATGGGCTCCTCGAGCAGGAGGTTCGTGGAATGCATCCTGCCGGCGGCGGGGGCGGGGAAGGCTGCCTTCCCTCCACCTCTTCTTCTTCTGCTCCAAGGAAAATGAAGCGGAGGCGGATGAGAATGGCGAGTGCGCTCCTCCCCATCTCTCGGCTCAGTTATTATAGGTTGATTAACGACTAGTAGCACTAGGCAAACGAATGTACTATAGGCAGGCCGACGTGTCCGTGCTTCTCGAGCCCCCTGCCCCTGCCCCACGAACCTCCATGCTGGCACGCCGGTGGGTCCTGACTCCTCACCGGCGGCCGGCGCCAGATTTCTGCATCCGGCCACGTATTGCTGGGTCGGATCCAGGCCCAGCCCAGCGAAGCCCAACGAGCAGCGGCATGTGTGTGGGGTCTGACGTTTGGGATCCGATACATCCTTTTCCTTTTTGTTTTTTTTTCCTTTTTTGCACATGCACAAGGACTGCGGAATTTGCGGTGCCAAATTTTGTGTTTTTCATTCACGAAGCAAAGTGTCTTGTGTATCAATCATCAAAATTCCGTGTTCCCATGTCCGGGTCAATTCCAGTCCCCCCGGCAGCTTTGACGATTCTTCGCTCTTTTCTTTTCTTCATGTCCGTCCTGCCCTGCGGCGTGTCGTCCCATGCAGAGTCTCCAAGAACATAGGTCTCGTTTAGTTCCCGAGTTAGACGTTCTGATTCGGCATTGGGCTGGTTCGGCTGGTATAAAAGCCGGCTAGTTTTGGCTGATTCAATAGTGTTCTGTGAGAGAGAATAAGCTAAAACAAGCCGAAACAAGCCGAAACATGACCAGCAGAACAGGGCCATTGAGCAGGTACGTGAACAGTACCGGGAACAATGGGCCTGTTCGGCTGCGAACAGGCTATGCTCCGTTGAGATTCTTGCAGCCGCAGCGCTACAAGAGTCACAGTTTATAAGCTACTTATTTTCTCGCAGGCGAAAAGGCCCAATAACTGAACAGTTATTAACTTTTTCTCGAATATGTAAAAGATTTACGTATCATTGTGTCGGCGTTTGGTCTTACGGGGGTCCTAAGCCAATGAGTGAATCAATGCTGTGTGTCCCTAATCTGGATGGTGATACAATGAGAGTACACGGAGATTTATCCTGGTTCGGGCGAAAGAAGGTCCTATGTCCAGCGGGGAGAGAGGAGTATTGTATTTCCTTGCACCTAAGTGCTTGCGTAGGGGTTATAAGCTGTGAGAGAGGGAACCGATCCCAGGTCTCAGAGAGAAAGTGAAAGTACAAAGGAGATTGCTTGAAATGTTGATCTTCTATTGTGGGAAGGTGGCTGAAAGTCCTATGTTTGGTGTTGGTAATTAGTGACAATGCCTAAGTACTAATCCTATGCCTAAGTTGTATGTAGCATATGAGGATTAGTACATTCCAAGGTTGGTGGCAAGATGGACATGGTGATCATGATGGCCACACTTGGATTTGGACGCAACCCTATGTGATCAAGGCAAAGGTATATGCTTAAGGGTTGTGTTTTAGTAACCAAGACACCTAGTGGGTGTGGTTACATTATAGGATAGATAGCCGTACTATAAAGAGGGGAATGACGCGGCTATTGAAATCCTAAGTGCCTCTAGATGTGCATTTCATGATCATATGCATTTGGATAGAACTAATATCGCCTCGAAAAATGATTGTGAAAATGCTAACACACATGCACATGGTGATGATCACTTGGTGATGTTAGCACATTTACGACGGCGTTGGAGTTTGAGCGGTAGAGAGGGTTTGGGGTCTTCTCTCCCTCCCGCCGAGCGTGCGAGCGCGGGATTCAGGCGATTTCGGGAATATGAAATGTCTATTTTCCACTACGCCGGAAGTCGGAAAAAGAAACGGAAGCGAACGGAGGTCACAATGGTGACCGGACGCTGAACCGGACGCGGTCACTGTTTGACCGGACGCGTCCGGTCAGTGTCCAGTGTCTGCGCGTTTTTCAGTTGTTTGATCGGACGCGAGGCGCGTCTGGTCACAGGCGACCGGACGCGTCCGGTCGTCCAGGGAGCTTACTGGACTCCGACCGGACGCGGGCACTGTGGCGTCCGGTCAGTTCTTCAGCGCGTCCGGTCGCTGGTTCGTTTTGCGCGACTCAGTGCTGACCGGCGCGTCCGGTCAGTCACGGGACCGGCGCGTCCGGTCGTGACCAGCGCGTCCGGTCGTTGCGACCGGCGCGTCCGGTCAGTGTTTCGAAAAAGAACCGTTGCGCGACCGGCGCGTCCGGTCCATGCGACCAGCGCGTCCGGTCAACGCGAGTTCGGCTGTTTCAAGTTTCTAACGGCTATATTCGAAGGGGTACGTCTATAAATACTCGTTGGCTGGCTCAAGGCTCTCACCCTTGGACATTTGACATACTTGTGAGCACTTTGAGCTAAGCAACTCCCCTCCCACTCATCTCTCTTGCTTCTTTGCATATTCGAAGTGAGATTGAGTGATCCAAGTGCATTTGCATTGTGAGATTGCATCTAGTTGGCACTTGGTGGTTGATTTGCTGCGGGATTCTTGTTTCTCTTGGTGGTTGCCGCCACCTAGACGGCTTGTAGCAGCTTGGAGGCGTTGGCAAGAGTTGGTGATTGTATCTTGGCCACCTCCGGTGATTGTAAGGGGTTTGTGCCTACCTCGGCAAAGCGCCAAAGGCAACGCTAGTGAATTGCTCGTGTCATTGCAATCTTTTGCCATTTGGTAGGTTCTTGTGGCGCCTTTTGAGAGGCTCGGTGTGTGACCGATTAGCCACCGAACCACGTGGTGAAGAGGGACACAACGGGGACTAGCGTGCCGGCAAGCACGTGAACCTCGGGATAAATCTTTGTGTCATCACTTTCATATTGTGATTGATTGATCCCGGTGTTCGGTTATCTTGGTATTCATCTCTTGATCATATTAATTGATTGGCTCAATTCTTCGCCTCTCGGTGTTATCCTCCTAACTCAACTCCGCATTACTTTCTTAGTTATCTTTGCTAGCTAGTTAGCTTTGCTTTAGTAGCTCCTTTGTGTAGCTTGCTAGTTGTTTTTTTATAGTTACCTTTTCGGTTTGACTTGTGCGTTTGAGTGCATATACTAGTATTGTGATTTGGATAGGTGGCTTGCAAACACCCCATAGGCTAAGCAAAACTCGCATCTCGCTAGTTGTTATATTGATAAACTTGTTTAGCTTGTCTTTGTAGAAAGTTTTTAAAAGGCTATTCACCCCCCCTCTAGCCATCTAGACCTTTCAAGTGGTATCGGAGCCTTGGTCACCGTTTGTAAGGCTTAACAACCTCGGTGTAAGATGGCTCAAGTTATGTTCAATCATGTTAATGGCAAGCCTCCATTCTTTGATGGCGTCTCTTCCTTTGATCATTGGAAAAGGAAGATGAAGCAATATCTTGGCAATATACATGAGAAGGTTTGGGATGTGACCAAAGAAGGATACATCATTCTTGATGAGGAAAACCTCACTCCCAATGACCGCATCAACAAACAATGCAACACGGCGGCACTTGCCACAATCTATAATGCCGTTGATGATAAAGTATTTGAGCAAATCAAAGATCTTGAAAAGGCAAATGAGCTTTGGACAAGATTAGAGGAAACATATGAGGGCACTTCAACGGTAAAGAGTGCCAAGCTCTATATGCTCAAGGATAAATTTGCAAGCTTCAAGATGAAGGATGATGAGTCCATACCGGAGATGTTCTATAGGCTCCAAGTCATTGTCAATGATCTCAAGGGGCTTGGGGAGAAGGTTGAGGACAAGGACTTCTCACACAAGTTCTTGATGTGCTTACCCAAGAAGTTTGCCACCTTGAGAAGAATGATCTTTAGAGAGGGATTGGACAAGGTCAAACCAACCAATGTGCTTGGAGATATAATGACCGATGCCCAATACAATGATGATGAAGATGAGGTAGAAGAGAAGAAGGAGACCAAGGTCAAGCAAGAGAAGCCCATTGCATTCAAGGCTTCATCCTCTAAGGGCAAGAGCAAGGTGGAGAGTGATGATGATGATCCATTCGATGATGAGACCATGGCCCTCCTTGTGCACAAGATGGGAAGGTTCATGAAAAAGAAAGGATATGGGGCAAGAAAGAGGAGAGACACTATAAAGGCAAAGACCCTTTGCTACAATTGCAATAATCCCAATCACATAGTGGGGGATTGCCCCTATGAAGATAAGAGACTTCATAATGGGGACTTGAAGCTCAAGAAGAACAAGAAAGATAAGAAAGAGAATGAGAAGAAAACAAAGAAGAGCTTCACCTTCAACAAGAAGAAGAAGGGTGGTGGTTATGTGGTCACTTGGGATAGTGACAACTCCGATAGTGATGATGATGCAAGCTCTAGTGATGATGAGAGGATCACTCGACGAGCCATTGCAAACATCGCCCTCTCCAACAAGCCATCCATCTTCGACACTACATCGACATGCCTTATGGCCAAGCCTACCAAGGTAAAATATGATGATAGTGATGATGATTCTTGTGCTAGTGATGATTGTAGGAGTGATGATGAGGAGGATGAGGACTACTCCAAGGATGATCTATTAGGCGTAATAGATCAAATGAGCAAGGGCTACAAGAGGACAACCAAGAAATACAAAATCTTGGAACAAGAGTTCATTGCTAAGTGCAATGAAAATGATGCCTTGATGGAGGAGCTTGTTGCTCTCAAAAAGAGTAAGGAGTGCAAAGGAATTGAACAAGAGCTCAAAGCTCTTAGGAAATCCTTTGATGAGCTAGAGGCCTCTCGTGAGTGTCTAAAGGAAGATCACGAAGACCTTGAAGTTGCTCACACTAGGCTTAAGGAAGCCCACTCCTCTCTACTTGAGCTCATCAAGGAGAAGGACCTCAAGTTGGAGAAGCTTATGAAGGAAGCTAAGGAGGAGCAAGTGATTGTCACTTGTGATATTGGACTAACATGTGATATTATTGATGATTCTTTATTTGTTGGTCCTACTAATGCTTCATGTAGCTCATCATCATCCACCACAACCAACTCTATCTCTACTACTAGTGATTCATCACTTGTGGTTGAGAATAAGACTCCCAAGAGAGAGGTGGATGATCTCACCCGCGCATTAGGCAATGCCTATGGTGGGGATGCTCGCTTGCTAAAATGCTTGGGTAGCCAAAGGTTCTCTCTTAACAAAGAGGGTTTGGGCTATACTCCCAAGAAGGGCAAGGCGGCCTTTGCAACTCACAAGCCTAGCTTTGTGAAGAGCAATGGTCGTTATTGCAATAGATGCAAGCAAGTTGGGCATCTAGAGATTAATTGTAAAAAAATGAACAAGAACAATAATAAGTTTCATGCTAAAATAGATTGCATTCCTTTTGATTCTTGTTATGTGCTTACCAAGGGTGAGAAAGGTGTGCGTGCTGGGTTTGTTGGTACACCAATTGTGGGCCCAAAGAAGAAGGCCATTTGGGTACCAAAGAGCTTAGTGACTAACCTCCAAGGACCCAAGCAAGTATGGGTACCTAAGAAACATTAATTTATTTTGTAGGTAAATTACAAGGCCGGAGAAAGGCATTGGGTGCTTGATAGTGGGTGCTCTCAACATATGACCGGTGATTCAAGAATGTTCAACTCTCTCAAATCAAATGATAGTGGCATTGATAGCATCACATTTGGTGACAATAGCAAGGGTAATGTGAAGGCTCTTGGAAAGATTGCAATCTCAAATGATCATAGCATCTCCAATGTGCTACTAGTTGAAAAGCTCAATTTCAACTTGTTGTCGGTTGCTCAATTGTGTGATCTCGGTTTCAAGTGCATATTTGGTGTTGATGATGTGGAGATAGTTAGTGTTGATGACTCCAACTTGATCTTCAAGGGCTTTAGATATGAGAATCTATACTTGGTTGATTTCAATGCTAGTGACACTCAACTTTCAACATGCTTGCTCACCAAATCAAGTATGGGTTGGTTATGGCATAGAAGACTTGGTCATGTTGGTATGAAGCAATTGAACAAGTTAGTGAAGCATGACTTAGTTAGAGGTTTGAAGGATGTCACATTTGAGAAAGATAAGCTATGTAGTGCATGTCAAGCCGGAAAGCAAGTAGGCAACACTCATCCATTGAAGAGCATTATGAGTACTTCCAAGGCATTTGAGTTGTTGCACATGGATCTATTTGGGCCAACTACATACACAAGCATTGGTGGCAACAAGTATGGTTTTGTGATTGTGGATGATTTCACTAGATACACATGGGTATTCTTTCTTGTGGACAAGAGTGATGTATTTGACATATTCAAGAAGTTCATCAAGAGAGTGCAAAACGAGTTTGAGACCACAATCAAGAAAGTGAGAAGTGACAATGGAAGTGAGTTTAGAAACACAAGAGTTGATGAGCTATGTGAGGAGCTTGGAATCAAGCATCAATTCTCGGCCAAGTATACACCTCAATCTAATGGCCTAATTGAGAGGAAGAATATAACCTTAATTGATATGGCAAGATCAATGTTGAATGAGTATAATGTGAGTCATTCATTTTGGGCCGAAGCAATCAACACGGCTTGCTTCTATAGCAACCGCCTCTATTGCCACAAGTTTCTAGAGAAGACACCATATGAGATCTTAAATGGAAGAAAGCCCAACATTGCATACTTTCGGGTATTTGGTTGCAAATGCTACATCTTGAAGAAGGGCATTAGATTGAGCAAGTTTGAGAAGAAATGTGATGAAGGATTCCTACTTGGTTACTCCACTACTAGCAAAGCTTATAGAGTTTGGAATTTGGCTAATGGTTTACTTGAGGAAGTTCATGATGTTGAGTTTGATGAAACAAATGGCTCTCAAGATGAGGAATATAACTTGGATGATGTGAGAGGAACTCAATTGACCAATGCTATGAAAGAAATGGATATTGGTAATATTAGGCCAAAGCAAGTGATTGATGTGGATGACAACAAAGATCAAGTGCTCCAAAGTCCAATCACTCAAGCTAGTGGTTCTCTATTGCAAAATCAAGCTAGTACATCATCTCAAGTGCAACAAGATCAACAAGTGGCTAGTTCATCATCTCCAACTCATGATCAACATCAACATCCAAGCAATCAAGTCCAAGTGCTTCAACCAACTAACATTGCAAGAGACCATCCATTGGATTCTATCATTGGTGACATACAAAGGGGAGTTCAAACTAGATCAAGATTGGCATCATTTTGTGCTCACTCTTCTTTTGTGTCAATGGAAGAACCCAAGGACATTGATAAAGCATTGAGAGATCCGGATTGGATAAATGCAATGCATGAAGAGCTCAACAACTTTAAGAGAAATGAAGTATGGGAATTAGTTGAGAGGCCTAAGGATCACAATGTCATTGGAACAAGATGGGTCTTTCGCAACAAGCAAGATCAAGATGGGTTAGTAGTAAGGAACAAAGCAAGACTAGTGGCTCAAGGTTACACACAAATAGAGGGTCTTGACTTTGGTGAAACTTATGCCCCGGTTGCAAGATTAGAAGCAATTAGGATCTTACTTGCCTATGCTTGTGCTCACAATATCAAGCTATATCAAATGGATGTGAAGAGTGCATTTCTCAATGGGTACATTCAAGAGGAAGTGTATGTGGAGCAACCTCCCGGTTTTGAAGATGACAAGAAACTCAATCATGTATACAAGTTGAGAAAAGCTTTATATGGATTGAAGCAAGCACCTAGAGCATGGTATGAAAGATTGAGGGACTTCTTGCTATCCAAAGGATTTGTCATGGGCAAAGTTGATACAACACTATTCACCAAGAAGATTGGAAAAGACTTGTTTGTGTTGCAAATATATGTTGATGATATCATCTTCGGTTCAACCAATCAAGATTATTGTGATGAGTTTGGGACAATGATGGCAAAGGAATTTGAAATGTCAATGATCGGTGAACTTAGTTTCTTTCTTGGACTTCAAATCAAACAAATGAAGGAAGGAACATTTGTGAGCCAAACCAAGTACATCAAAGATATGCTCAAGAAGTTTGGCATGGAAGATGCAAAGGGCATTACAACCCCAATGGGCACTAGTGGAAATTTGGATAGTGACAAGAGTGGCAACATGGTGGATCAAAAGCTATATAGATCAATGATTGGTAGCCTACTCTATGTGACGGCATCAAGGCCCGATGTGATGTTTAGTGTATGCATGTGTGCAAGATTTCAAGCCTCACCAAGAGAAAGACACTTGAAGACAACAAAGAGAATATTGAGATACTTAAAGCATACACAAGATGTTGGATTGTGGTATCCCAAAGGTGCAAGCTTTGAGCTAGTTGGATATTCGGATTCCGACTATGCCGGTGATAAAGTGGAGAGAAAGAGCACTTCCGGGACTTGTCAATTATTGGGAAGATCACTTGTGTCATGGTCATCTAAGAAGCAAAATAGTATTGCACTATCTACCGCTGAGGCCGAATACATCGCCGCGGGTAGTTGTTGTGCACAAATCTTGTGGATGAAGGCAACATTGAAGGATTTTGGAATCAATTTCAAGAATGTGCCATTGCTATGTGACAATGAAAGTGCCGTGAAGCTAACCAATAATCCGGTTCAACACCAAAGAACAAAGCATATTGATGTTCGTCATCATTTTATTAGAGATCATCAACAAAAGGGTGACATTGCTATTGAGAGTGTGGGCACCGAAGATCAACTAGCCGATCTATTCACCAAGCCACTTGATGAGAAGAGATTTCACAAGCTAAAGAATGAGTTGAACATAATTGACTTCTCCAACATGAGTTGATGCACCCCATATATGACATACCTCTCCTTCGAGCCCCAAGGTATAATTGGTTGACATGTCATACATTCTATACTAAGGACTTGTTTAGTGCATCTAGTCATAATTTACATGTTCTAGGGTCATTCATGAAAATCAAATGACTTTGAAGTCTATATGGTGCCACTATTGTTTCCATGTCTTGTATGATCTAGTGGTAGCATATAACTTGTTTGAGTAGCTTGTGATCCTAAGTGTTTAATCTAGATCACTTGTCTAAATACTTGCTTCAACATGGTGCATGATAACCCTTCTAGTGAGGTGTGAAGAAGCTTGCCCTTGGATCAAACCGAAGCATTTTATTTATTCAAGCAATCTAGGTTGAATCACAAACTTGATCCTCACCCCATAATTCAACATGATATTCTATCTAAAATTGGTCCCTTGTGGTCATTGGTGCCAAAGGGGGAGAAAATAGTGTTCACAAAGATAGAACTCAAAGGGGGAGAAAATGTTGTTCACAAGATAGATTCTAAAAGGGGAGATTTGATAAAAGAAGGGGATCAACTAAAATTTTGAGCACACAAGTAGGGGGAGCAAGCTCTTAAACATGAATGTTGCATTTCTTTGTGCACTTCATATGTATTATGCATAGTTATGCATTTCTTTTTCTCCGATACTTGGCTTGTGTGGTGACTTGCTAGTATCATTTGAATGGCGTATTGAAGTACTAGCATGAATAGGAAGTAGTTAGATTTCTCTTGCTTCATGTTTTTCAAAGTGGTACTAGAATCTTGCTTATAATGTTGATCTCATGAGGTTTCTAGTTTTGTTTATATTTTTCCAAGTGGTATCTAACTACACAAGGTGCTAAGATGGTGTTTATCGCTACTCCGATGGTATCACGCTTCAAAGGTCTATAATCTAAAACACTTAGCACCTATTGGTAGTGAATGCTCCTAATCTTTCCTATCTAACATGTATGCCTCCAAAATCCAAACATATAGCATACATGTAGGGGGAGCCATTGCTATCAATTTGAATTCATGATCACATGTCCATAATTCTTACACATGGTAATATACTTGGACAATGTGACATAGGTTCAATCAAAATTTTATCATAACATCTTTGTGAAAGGTTTGTCACCAATTACCAACAAGGGGGAGATTGAAAGTCCTATGTTTGGTGTTGGTAATTAGTGACAATGCCTAAGTACTAATCCTATGCCTAAGTTGTATGTAGCATATGAGGATTAGTACATTCCAAGGTTGGTGGCAAGATGGACATGGTGATCATGATGGCCACACTTGGATTTGGACGCAACCCTATGTGATCAAGGCAAAGGTATATGCTTAAGGGTTGTGTTTTAGTAACCAAGACACCTAGTGGGTGTGGTTACATTATAGGATAGATAGCCGTACTATAAAGAGGGGAATGACGCGGCTATTGAAATCCTAAGTGCCTCTAGATGTGCATTTCATGATCATATGCATTTGGATAGAACTAATATCGCCTCGAAAAATGATTGTGAAAATGCTAACACACATGCACATGGTGATGATCACTTGGTGATGTTAGCACATTTACGACGGCGTTGGAGTTTGAGCGGTAGAGAGGGTTTGGGGTCTTCTCTCCCTCCCGCCGAGCGTGCGAGCGCGGGATTCAGACGATTTCGGGAATATGAAATGTCTATTTTCCACTACGCCGGAAGTCGGAAAAAGAAACGGAAGCGAACGGAGGTCACAATGGTGACCGGACGCTGAACCGGACGCGGTCACTGTTTGACCGGACGTGTCCGGTCAGTGTCCAGTGTCTGCGCGTTTTTCAGTTGTTTGATCGGACGCGAGGCACGTCTGGTCACAGGCGACCGGACGCGTCCGGTCGTCCAGGGAGCTTACTGGACTCCGACCGGACGCGGGCACTGTGGCGTCCGGTCAGTTCTTCAGCGCGTCCGGTCGCTGGTTCGTTTTGCGCGACTCAGTGCTGACCGGCGCGTCCGGTCAGTCACGGGACCAGCGCGTCCGGTCGTGACCAGCGCGTCCGGTCGTTGCGACCGGCGCGTCCGGTCAGTGTTTCGAAAAAGAACCGTTGCGCGACCGGCACGTCCGGTCCATGCGACCAGCGCGTCCGGTCAACGCGAGTTCGGCTGTTTCAAGTTTCTAACGGCTATATTCGAAGGGGTACGTCTATAAATACTCGTTGGCTGGCTCAAGGCTCTCACCCTTGGACATTTGACATACTTGTGAGCACTTTGAGCTAAGCAACTCCCCTCCCACTCATCTCTCTTGCTTCTTTGCATATTTGAAGTGAGATTGAGTGATCCAAGTGCATTTGCATTGTGAGATTGCATCTAGTTGGCACTTGGTGGTTGATTTGCTGCGGGATTCTTGTTTCTCTTGGTGGTTGCCGCCACCTAGACGGCTTGTAGCAGCTTGGAGGCGTTGGCAAGAGTTGGTGATTGTATCTTGGCCACCTCCGGTGATTGTAAGGGGTTTGTGCCTACCTCGGCAAAGCGCCAAAGGCAACGCTAGTGAATTGCTCGTGTCATTGCAACCTTTTACCATTTGGTAGGTTCTTGTGGCGCCTTTTGAGAGGCTCGGTGTGTGACCGATTAGCCACCGAACCACGTGGTGAAGAGGGACACAACGGGGACTAGCGTGCCGGCAAGCACGTGAACCTCGGGATAAATCTTTGTGTCATCACTTTCATATTGTGATTGATTGATCTCGGTGTTCGGTTATCTTGGTATTCATCTCTTGATCATATTAATTGATTGGCTCAATTCTTCGCCTCTCGGTGTTATCCTCCTAACTCAACTCCGCATTACTTTCTTAGTTATCTTTGCTAGCTAGTTAGCTTTGCTTTAGTAGCTCCTTTGTGTAGCTTGCTAGTTGTTTTTTATAGTTACCTTTTCGGTTTGACTTGTGCGTTTGAGTGCATATACTAGTATTGTGATTTGGATAGGTGGCTTGCAAACACCCCATAGGCTAAGCAAAACTCGCATCTCGCTAGTTGTTATATTGATAAACTTGTTTAGCTTGTCTTTGTAGAAAGTTTTTAAAAGGCTATTCACCCCCCCTCTAGCCATCTAGACCTTTCAGTGGCTGGTATTTTTTCGTCCGTTGTCTGCCGCCCCCTTATAGAGTCCCCTGCCTGCCCTTTTTATAGGGTAAGAGGAGGCAGGGACGCCGGGGGTGTCTTTGAGGTGAAGTTTTGTCGAACGCTGTGGAGGTTGCTGTATCGACGTGCCCCGAGAATGGCCGGCCATCCCTGGACACCACGGTGACATAGAGGATGAGACGGTGAAAAGATTTTGGGTCCTATGTCACGCAAGCCTTGCATTCTTGTTTTGACCGTCGGTTGGTCGAGGCCGAGTCGAGATCGGGTCGAGGTGGGTCGACGGTGAACGGATAAGGCCGAGTCCTCGGAATCGCGGGGTACGGTACTCGTCGTATTCACCCTCGAGGGTGATCAGTGGTGGAATAGTGCCCCGTATGGTGCGTACAGTGACAGGTTTTCACCGCACATCCCGGGATGGGCGGTAAAAAGTGAGATTTGACACCAGTACTGCTCTCATGCCGGTTGTTGTTGTAGCCATGAGGGTAGGAAGTGGTTGGCAGTTTGCATTAAATGCTCTGACTTTTGTCTCAGAGTTGGTGAATGGGGTGGGTCGACCATCCTCTGTCTGAGTGGTTGGCCGGTGCCGCCGACAGCGCGATGCCCATCCTCTGTCTGAGTAGTACCTCGCCCCGCTTGGAGGTGGGTATGTGCGACAACAGTTGGACGGCAATCCACTTGCTCCTGATTGACAGGGGTCGCTTTGTTACCGCCTTCTACTGGGGAGGACTAGCGATCAAAGGCGACTGTCTCCTGCACCGCACCTCCTCGATGAACCTTGCGAGACGCCGAGCGGCCTCATGCGGCGTGGGCGTTTTGTCGCCATCCTCGACGTCGAGCTGTCCCACCCGAGGAGGCGTGAGCTGTGGCAGCTCCTGCACCCGCAGCTGAGGCGAGGGAGCAACCGCCGCCGGAGACGACTCCGCAAACCCTGGAGAGGCGACCTCTAGGAGCAGCTCATGACGAGCGCGGCGGCGAGCTCCTCCAACATCGGGTCGAAAGAGCCGACCAATGCGGGAGGTCCCGCGCCCACGCACATCGCCAGCGCAAGCGAGTCGGGCTCAAAGAAGCAAAGCGCGGCAGTAGAAGGAGGTGGCTTGCTAGTTTGGTCAGCAGGCGCACCTGTGGTGGAGTCCGGCGTCACTTGGGCGGCCCCAGCCGACCACCCATGGCTGTCGGCGGCGACACTCGTTGCCGCGACGGTGACGTCCTCCTTCAGTCGGCGCCGACATCGGCGACGTCTCCGCTGCCTGCGCCCACTGCTGCCGCGCGTAGCCGCACCAGGCACAGCTGCAGTCGCACCCGACACAACTCCAGCCGCGCCTGACATGCCGCCCTAGGCACGCGGTCGGTTGCTTGAGATAGGCTCCCAGACAGGGCGCCGTAGCCGGCCATCTGGGGCACCAATTGTGCCGGAGATAGAAGAAGGCACCTTCCGCCGCTACTTACAGTCCTTCGCGAGGTGTCGGAACCCTTTGCAACGAAAGCAGCGCAGAGGTAGCTTGCAGGTTGCCACCCTGTGCGTGGTGGAGAGACAGTTGAAGCACTTCCCGCGTAGATCCGCTGGATAGCGGGTAGGGGGCCGCAGAACAGCCGGTCCGGAACGGGTGGGGCGTGCCCCACCGGCACCACAAATCGACTCCTGCGACAAGACCTCACGTCAGCCGTCGATGTCCGGAGCGGAGATGCGCTAGCGAGCGGAGCCCCGTCCACGACGTCCGATGTGCTGTCGGGCGGGGGTGCGGCCCTCCATGGGCCTAACAGGCAGACCGTGTACCAGCTGGTGGCGCGGCCGTGGCCGGCGAGTCCTGCGGTTGGAACAGTTATTAATTGTACAAACATTGGTAAACAGTGTTAGTATAAACACAACAGTTGACTAGTAGTGGAGGGACGATTGGACGCGCTGATCGAGTAACCAAGCACCGTACCAGCTATAGCTAGCAGCGGCTATAGAATCGCTAACCCAATAAGCGCTGGTACAACTTACAAGTTGCCTGTGTTGTCGAAAAAAAACCTTACAAGTTGCCTGTGGCCAGAATAAGGGTGTGTTTAGTTCGTGAAATTTTTTTGTTTTGGTTACTGTAGCACTTTTGTTTGTATTTGTCAATTAGTATTAAATTATAGACTAATTAGACTCAAAAGATTCATCTCGTGGTTTTCTATCAAACTGTGTAATTAGTTTTTTTTTCATCTACATTTAATGCACTATGCATGTGTCTAGACATTCGATGTGATGGAGAATCTTGAAAATTTTTTAGAACTAAACATGGCCTAAGTTGAAACCATCAGCCAAATGACGTGCTCTTTTGCAGCTTATTTCGGTCACGTTTATTCTCACTGCTCTTATTTGTACTAAAAAGTAGAAGTCGAATTAGACTAGCTTATTTTAACCACCATTTTTACTCTATTTGTATAGCTTATCTGAAAAGCGTCTTATTTTGACTGTCGTTTTTACTCTATATGTACAGCTTATCTGGAAAGCATTTTCTGGATAAGCTATATCAAACAGGGTCATACTCTCTCCGTCCCTTTTTAATTATCGTTCTCATTTTTTGAAAAGTCAAACGTACTCGACTCTTATCAAATATACAAGAAAACATTAATATTTATTGTACATAATTAGTATCATTAAATAGATTGCTGAAATTATTTTTATAATAAATTTATTTAGAGATACAAATGTTGTTAATATTTTCTACAAACCTAGGTAAACTTGAAAAGTTTGACCAATACCGTAGCGATAACTAAAAAAAGGACAGAGGGGGTATAGGTGTGTTTTGTCCCCATTTCATCTAAAAGATTTTGGATTTTGGTCCATCATTTTACAGAATAGAAATAAACACCATACAAAATTTTTTGATAAAAAGGTATCCATTCTCCATTTTGGATTTTGGTCTCAAGAGGGAAAAAAAGCCAAAAAAAACTCTCACCCACCTCATGAAAAATTTAGGATTTGGGATGAAACTAAACACACCCATGAAAATTTTGGCATTTTACATTTCGGGTCTGTTTAGTTCCCAAAGATTTTTCCACAAAACTATAGTAGCGAATCTTTGGACATATGCATGAAACATTAAATATAGATAAAAATAAAAATAATTACACAGTTTAACTGTAAATCACGAGACGAATCTTTTAAACCTAGTTGACACTAATTAGCAAATAACAACGAAAATACTACAGTGGTTTTTTGCAAAAAAAAAATTGGAAACTAAACAGACCCTTTGTCATTCTAAAGCAGTTGACATTTTGCATTTTGCATTTTTGAGGACTAAACACAGCCTATATGTATAGCAGCGCTTTTCACCGTTCTATCTATGCAAAAACACACGAGGACCCGTTCTGCAATTCAGCTCTTTGTACTGTACCCCGTTTGTCGATCGGAAGTAGTACCGGCTTGTTCGTTTCGCTAGTTTATTGTGCTGAAAGCACTGTTCGCTGGTTTGCTATGAGAGAAAAACACTGCTGGATGGCTACTGATTCTGCTGATAAGTCCAAACGAACGGGTCTAGGAATACTGCCTTTCTCCACCGTACACACATTTTCCAGCGTCCTTCGGGGAAGTCTGAATTTGAAATCATGGATAGCTAGGAATACTGCCTTTCTCCACCAGTTTAGGCCCTGTTTAGATCCTAAATATTTCCCCAAATTTTACTATGCAAAAAGAAGATTCTCCATCACATTAAAATGCTGGCACATGCATGGAGTACTAAATGTAGATGAAATCAAAAACTAATTACACAGTTTTGTTGTACTTTGCGAGACGAACGTTTTGAGTCTAATTAGTCAATGTTTGGACAATTTTTACCAAATAAAAATAAAATGCTACAGTGCCGCACATTGTTCTACAGTGTTTTTGGCGGCGCCAAATCTGACCAACTAAACACGGCCTTATTGTGCTGATTCTGCTGGATAGCTAGGAATACTGCCTTTCTCCACCGTACACACATTTTCCAGCGTCCTTCGGGGAAGTCTGAATTTGAAATCATGGAAACAAAAAGAGAGAGAGACAAACAGCAGATTACTAGCTGACCGATGCGATTAATAGAATCACTTTTGAATTTGACGGGGAAATCAAATATTATTAATCTTGGCTTCTTAATTTGTTTGAGACCTAACTTTAAGCTGAGCCTAACGGGCCGAGCTAAAATCAAAAGTCACTCAAAATTAATTTAATTTTATTTTAAAAGGAAAATGAGTTTCATCAAAGTATTTTTGAAACGAGCCACCTCATCACCGAGCTTTTTGTCCGGCTCTACTCAAGCCCCAGCGAGCTACTAGTACGCCTCTTCAGGAACCAGAGGCTGACGCGGCGCCGTCTGTGCCCCTTCGCGCTGGGCCATCATTAGCCGCGCGCCCGTCGGCATGCCCCGCGGCTTGAGAGCCTGGAGCGCGCCATTGCCGGCCACGCCCCCTCAGGAATCCTCGGCCTGGACGACGCGCTCAAGCTGTTCGATGAATTGTTTCCCGACGCCAGGCTTTCCTCGGTTAGTGCTTTCAACTAGATCCTCGCCGCTGTCTCTCGTGGATCTGTCCCAACCTCACACGGTTGCAGCGGTGGCGGGGTGCCATGGATCCGAGCACCAAGCTGCCGTCCAAACAAGCCCTGAAGTGGAGTTTCGCCGGTAGGTTTTGAGGTACGTGAACTCCAGATGTGTTTGTGATCTTTCATGAACTCCATACGACAGCAGGTTACTAGCTCAACAATGCGATGAGAACCTTGCGTATCAGTCAAGATCCATAAGCGTCTAACAAGCAGGGAAACTGCAGCAGCTGCACTAGTGAGCACCATTCCATGAATCCATTCTCAGACTCAATCAGACGTGCAAAAGCCGGATGAGACGAGTGTGTTCAACAGCCAAAGCCATACATGGAAGAAGACGTCAATCAACATCACACACGAGAAAGAAAGACAAGAAACAGAGGCTGGGCGCGGACAACTAGTAGCTGAGGCGACCATCCCCGTCGTCCGTGGTGATGCCGATGGACGGCGACGTCACCGAGACGTCCCTGTCCTCCTCGGGCGCGGGGGACTGCTCCACCGGCACGCTCTCGATCATCCTCACCACGTCGCCCATGGAGGGCCGCTGGTCCGGCCGCGGCGCCACGCATGCTAGCGCCACGTGCAGCAGCGCCACCATCTCCTCCTCGATGTCCCTGTACCGGAGCAGCTCCACGTCGAACACCTCCGCGGTCCACTCCTCCCGCACCACGGACCGCACCCACTCCGGGAGGCCCATCGCCGCGACCGCTGCCGTGACCGCCGCCGCCGCGCCCTTCTTGTGCGCGTCGGGCGGCGCCGCCGGCTGCAGGTGCTGCGCCGGCGCCTTGCCGGTCAGCGCCTCCAGGACGAGCACGCCGAAGCTGTACACGTCGGCCTCCTGCGACAGCCGCTTGTTGTCCTGCTGCTCGGGCGCCATGTAGCCTCCCAGCCGGGCGATGGCGTGCGCCGGGCTGAGCAGGAGCGCCAGGCCGAAGTCCGCCACGCGTGCCGCGCCGTCCTTGTCGATCAGGACGTTGGTGGACTTGACGTTGCCGTGGGGCACCCCGGACGTGCGGTACTCCCGGTGGATGCACGCCAGCCCGCGCGCCGCGCCCAGCAGCAGCCTCACCCTCGTCGTCCAGTCCAACGGCGACTCGCCCGACATCTTGTGTCCTGGATCATCCATCATTCAAGCAGCCAATGGCAAAGAACAATCGCGATTCGTGTCAGGTCCAGGTCGATCACGCAACGGCAATGGTTGTAACTGACTGGCGGCAAACAAGGTCGCCGGAGACGGTAAGGGGTACCATACCGTGGAGGCGGTCGTGGAGGTTGCCGTTGGGGAGGTAGTCGTAGATGAGGAGTTTCTCCTGCCTGGCGTAGTAGAATGCCCTGAGCGGGACGAGGTGCGGGTGGCGGAGGCGGCCGATGAGGTCCATGTAGCGGTGGAACTCGTCGCGCGCGCAGGGGTTGGCGTCGCGCAGCCGCTTCACAGCGACCATGCGGCCGTCGCCCAGCACGGCGCGGTACACGGTGCCCAGGCTGCCCCTGCCCACCATCTCCGCGGACGCGCGCAGCAGCTCCTCCAGCTGGAACCTGGTCCCGCGCCGCCCCTGCTGCTGCAGGTGCGACGTCAGCGGCGCGCCGGCGCTGCCGTCGCTGTCGCCGTCGTCATCCTCCCCGTCCGCGCCGAAGAACACCAGCTTGCTGCGCGCCCCGTCGCTGTCGCCGCCGTCGCTGCACCGGCCGGCGCTGCCCGGACGACCCGGCTGCTGCTGCTCCCCCTTGAGGTGGCCGAACAGCGCGCCGGCTCCGTCCTCCAGGCCGACGCGGCCGCGCCTCTTCCTCTTCTTAGGCGCCCCGGGCTCGCCGCCGCGTCGGCCGCAGCAGCAGCACGCAACGAGCAGCGACGCCAGGGCGAGGAAGAAGAGGGCGTTGCCGACGGCGATCCCGGCGACCGCGCCGGGGCTCAACCCCCCCTTATTACGGTTGCGGGCCCCGCCAAACGACTCCGGCGTGGCCAGCGCCGGCGACGACGAGGCGACGGAGGAGGAAGCCGCCGGGTTGGACGGCAGCACGGACGAAGACGGCGGCGTCGGGGCGGGCTCCCGCGGCAGGAACGAGCAGGGCGGCAGCGGCGGCGCGGGCCCGCAGAGGCCAGCGTTGCCGGCGAAGGCGGCAACGCCGAACCTGGCGCGCATGGCGTCGGGCACCCGCCCCGAAAGCTGGTTGTTCGAGACATTGAACTCCGCGAGGCGAGGCAGCGCGGCGGCCACGTCGGGGAGCAGGCCAGTGAGGAGGTTATCCTGGAGCCTGAGCGTGACGAGCGCCGTGAGCCCGGCGAACACCGCCGCCGACGGAATCCCGCCGCTGAGGCTGTTGTCAGCGAGGTCAAGGCGGACGAGGCGGGTGAGTCGCGCGAGCGCGTCGGCGGGGACGGGGCCGGACACGTCGTTGCGGGAGAGGTAGAGGAGGACGAGCCCGGGGGCGCCGCGGAGGAGCGCGTCGAGGGTCCCGTTGAGGCGGTTCCCGCGGAGGTCGAGCGCGCGGAGCTCGCCGAGGTGGGAGAGCGGGTCGAGCGGGCCGCGCAGGTCCAGCGAGGGTAGGGTCAGCGAGGTGACGCGGCGGCCGTCGGCGGAGCAGCCCACGCCGAGCCACCGCCCCGCGCACGCGTCGCCCGTGCTCCAGTTGGCGGACAGGATGCCGTGCGCGTCCGCGCCGCGCCGGAAGATGGTCAGCGCGTCCGTGTCGCTCGGCTTCACCTCGGGTTCCGGAAGCGGCTCCGGCTCCGGCAAGGCGGCCGGCGTTGCTGCCGCCAGGATGGCAAGGAATGCCGCGGAACGCAGCAAGAACTGTACGGCCATTGCCGCTGCTGGCGGCTGCGGGCGTGGATGACGGGGCGGCGAGTACAGCAAGATCGGCATGGGAGGAGGGGGCGAGGGAGGAAAGGAGAGGTCTGGAGGAATCACTCAGGCAAAGCCATTGGTGATCTTGGCTGCTCCATCGATCTGCATTGGGACGAGAGAACTACTCGTACCGGCGACCGTGCAACTTTTGATTTTTGAATCGAGCTGGTGCTTGGAGGCTGGAGCTTGGAGCTGAGGCAGTGGCCACTGGCCACTGGGACCTCTTGGCTGCTCGTGCTCTGTTTGGGCGGTCCTTCCTCCTCCGGTAGACCAGTGTCAGGTTGTCAGTAGTAGTACTGGAGGCTTCCACTTTTCACTTTTGCTCTGTTTCTGTCTGCCCGTGGGCCCCCTAGCCATAGGTGTACTAGGGCCTTCTTTAGATCCCAAATTCTCACCCAAATTTCACTATCGGCCTGTTTAGATACAAAAGAGCCAAAATTTTTTGCATAGTAACTGTCACATCGAATCTTTGGACGTATGCATGAAGCATTAAATGTAGGTAAAAAAATAACTAATTGTACAGTTTGTCTGTAAATGTCGAGATGAATCTTTTGAGCCTAGTTAGTCCATGGTTAGATAAATTTTGCTAAATAACAACGAAAAGTGCTACAGGAACTTTTCTCAAAAAATTCCACATCTAAACACGCCCTATGCAAAAAGGAGATTCACCATCACATCAAAATGCCGGCAAATGCATGGAGTACTAAATATAGATGAAATCAAAAACTAATTGTACAATTTTGTTGTACTTTGCGAAACGAACATTTTGAGTCTAATTAATCAATTTTTAGACAATTTTTTGCACTAAAAAACAAAACTGCTACAGTGTTCCGACAGGAACACTGTAGCAGCAAAGGCCAATTCGGGGCACCGAATTCCGGATCTAAACACGGCCTAGGCCGGAAGGGAGCAGCATTGTCCATCACATACGGTCAGAAACGGTCAAAAACGGACTTACGATATAGAAAAACAAAAGCGATCGGTTCAGGATATTTCTATATTTAGTAATTAAAAAGTACAAAAAATGGTTGAAAATGGTTGTGAAACCAATTGAAACTGATAATTTTTCATGTTAAAAAACGATTCACAATATAAAAAATGAAAACGATCAATTCGGAATATTTCTGTTCTGTTTTTATCCCTAATCACACTACCGCCACTGTGCAACACAACGGTGCTGCGAGCAGGGAGATAAAAGGTCAACACCAAGCAATGAAAGGAAGCACTGGGCTACCTAATTTTACGGAGGCACAGGGCCTGATTGGAACGACGCAATGATTCATCTGAATTTTACCGGAAATGGCCGTGATTTCCGGAACGGGCGTCTCAAAACCGCGGGACGAATTTATTAAACCTAATTAAGCCATCATTAAGGCTAATTATGGACTAATTATACTTAAAAGATCTGTCTCGTTGTTTCCAACCAAACTGTGCAATTAGTTTTTTTTCGTCTATATATTTAGTACTCCATGCATATGTAAGACATTCGATGTGATAGACATTCGATGTGATAGAGTAAAACATTTTTTTAGGTAGAAACTAAACACCCCTACTGTTCTACAGTCCACGACGCAATGCCCTGCCTACAATCAGTTTATTATTCATAGAAAACACACAAGAAATAGGGAACCTACATTCTAGGATACCTTTTTTTCTTTTTCTTTTTCATGGTCTAAAATGCTGTCATGTTTACTGATTTGTCTAAAATGTTACAGACGCTGTAGTTATTGGCCGTGCTTATCTTATCTCACCATGCTGGGAACACAGGGCTGAGCAGTGGGCCAAATGATTATCCTCCTCCGGCGTGACAAGAAAGATTCAACGAGGCATCATGTGCCGCTTTCGCTCCTCCTCCATTCTTGCTTTGGCCTTTGCCTCTTCTTTTCATGCTCGCCCTTCTTGTCGGCATCATATCCCCAATTCTCTCGCGGCGAGCTGATTGCAGATTTGCACCGGAGCAAACTGGTCACAACAGCAGCTGCTGCAGCGCTGTAGCAGCCGCCTAGCAGGCCAGCGGCCGGACGCCTCGATCATTAGCATAACAGGATGATATGATGATGATGATGATGATGATAGCTATTCTTCGTTGAATTAACAGGGAAATTACTAGAAATTACCAAAAGGGAAAACATATGTTTCGTCCAGACCATGCCAAGAGGTTTATGCAAATGAGAACAACAAACGAATCGTAATCCGTGACATGATTACATGAAAAAGGAGGGCAACACGTTGGATATGGGCCGTTATGCAACACCCAACTAAATCATTTCTGCTTAGTCAAGAGCCATCTCTCCAAGCACAGCTTGGTGTGATCAAGTCTAACTATCAAACACATTACCATTTCCACGTTAAATACCAAGTTCATACTTATTGCTCATACATAGGGCTGCCTGCTACCAGCAAACTAGTTCTCACAGGGAACGATGAATACGTCCATGTGATGTTCACCCCCTCCTCATGATTGGCATGCTACTATTAGCTTTCCTGCAAAAAAAGGAAAATAAATCGATGCCCATCAGTATCTCGAAGACCATGGCCATAGACTAAGAGTTTTGAGTTCAAGACAAAGACACGGGCATCATCAGCATCAAAGGGTCGCAAAAGGAAGAAATAGCCATAAGAAGAAACCAGAAAGGAATAGCACACTACATGATTTTTCCCACTTCATATCTTCCAAATCTCAAACTAAACTGTATAAATTATAGTATGTAATAATCAGAGTTTAGCTACACAATTCTTACTAAATCTGTATTACAAAAATAATAATCCTATTTCAAAGCAAAATCCACTCGATTTTCAATATGTCTACATGAACACAACTGATGCAATCTGAAAATCACACATCCACTGTGCTCAAAATGATTGGGAGTTGTGACTAAGTTACAACACCTATACTCAGAAAGTATCCTTAGTTCAATGTAATATTTTATAGCACATACTGCATTTTTGGCAGAATGGACATTATAATCTTTTGAACCATTGTGCGGGACTCAGAGAAAGGATATCTCACACCCAGTTTCTCTAGAGTTCAGTACCATAATTTGCTAGATTGTTCGCTCTACGTTTTGCACATCACAATTTTTTTGAACGAAGTGGCACAATTTTTTTGAACAATTTTTTTGAACGTAAGTGGCAGGAGCTCTACCTTTCAATTAAGATAGAGAGGAACTTTTACATTATGCCAATACAGGATGTGGCCTCAAAAAACAGCCCCAACACTCGAGACACTCTAGGAGCAACCTATTGGCACCAGCAACACAAACATGAAAACTAGAAATTAATTAGGATACAAATCCAAAAGCCCTCTTACGTTGGTCAATGTCATCCTTCACCTTCTAGGCCACTTGCTCAGCCGTTTGCACATCACAATCACATGTATATTTTGATGCGCCTTCTTGTTCCCATGTTGTTGTTGATGTTTAGAAGTCTTAATTAAAATCTTAGACCAGTGTTTGTAAATTCAGTTCCTAGTGAAATCAAGTGTTGCTCTTCTGCAGTCCTTTCAAATATCCTCATTGCATGAAAATTTTGAAGTGCCAGAGCTATCAGCTTTTGCAAAGCTCCATGTACGCCATCCTGATCAGCTAACAACTTAACATTAATGGGGGGTATGACTTATACTGGTGCATCCACTTGCCCCTCCCTAGCAGTGAAACTCAAATTGGTGCAAATATTCATAAAGAGGCAAATATTGTATACAGAAGTGTCGGGTACCAAAACAAGGGGTACCCACAATCAACGATCAAAAGAAACAAACTCCTGAGAAAACCACGCCAAAAGCTCTGCCCACAAAGATGGGGCGAGCCGAAACGACGAACAAAACGCCTCGACCACGTTCCGACTCGCACAAGGCTCGCTCGACAGGACGCCTCGACCGCCGAGAAATCTCCGACCCGCACGACCCTGGGTCGGGCCGGTCGACCCACCCCACTCACCAACTCTGAGACAAAAGTCAGAGCATTTAATGCAACTGCCAACCACTTCCTAACCCCATGGCTACAGCGGTAATCAGCATGAAAGCAGTACCAGTGTCAAATCCTGCTTTTTACTGCCCATCCCGGGATGGACGGTGAAAACCTATCACTGCACGCGCCATGTCGTGCACTGTTCCGCCACTGATCACCCTCGAGGGGGATCACGACGAGTACCATACCCCGCAATTCCGGGGACTCGACCTTATCCATTCATCGTCGACCCACCTCGACCCGTCCTCGACACGGCCTCGACCAACCGCCGGTCAAACAAGAAAGCAAGGCTCGCATGCCACAGGATCCGGGGTCTTTTCACCGTCTCATCCTCTACGTCACCATGGTGTCCGGGGATGGCCGGCCATTCTCGGGGCACGTCGCTACAGCGACTTCCACAGCGCTCGACAAAACTTCACTTCTAAGGCATCCCCCGACGTCTCTGCCTCCTCTTGACCCTATAAAAGGGAAGGCAGGGGACTCTACGGAGGAGGGGGACAAGGCGAAACAAGTCATCACCCCACCATAGAAGATCAACATCTCAAGCAATCTCTTTTGTACACTCTCTCTCTCTCTGAGACCTGGGATCGGCTCCCTCTCTCGCAGCTTGTAACCCCTACGCAAGCACTTAGGTGCAAGGAAATATAATACTTCTCCCCCGCCTTCTTTCGCCCGAACTAGGATAAACCCCCGTGTATTCTCTTTGCATCACCATCCAGGTTAGGGGCACGCAGCACAAATTCACTCGTTGGCTTAGGACCCTCGCAGGACCGAACGCCGACAGTTGGCGCGCCAGGTAGGGGACGCTGCGTGCCAACATCGTTTTCCCGCCATTTTTTTGGTTGGCTGACCCCGAACGTCCACTCCCGTTGGCCACGGTGATCTGGTTTGGGAGCTTGGAGTTCATGTCTCTTGGCCACGGCTACGACATGGTCCTCCTCCCGCCCAGGCACCCGACTGACGGTGACCACGAGCTCTCCCAACTTGGGGGAGCACTGCACCAGTATCGTCGCTCTTGTCAGACACGCGCCGCCGGGCGACGGCGAGCCCAGCGCAACCACCGTCACCGCCTCGTGGAGGGCGATTGTATTCCCCGATCCAGCGCCTCTCAGCCAGACGCCGACACGTATTTCCTCACTGAGGATCTGTGTAGGATGAGCTTGGCTGAGGGTAAGATGCCGACAGGGAGTCTCGTCGCTCCACCGCCCGGTGCGGCGCCGCCACCAGCCAGTTCGACTACTCCAGGAACGACGTCTTCATCAGCATTCCAGTTTGGACTAGACTTGGTTGCCCGAGCATATGCTAATTCTGTAAGCACCAGCATGAGTGCTTACAAGGAACTCCCCGGACATCATCTACGTTCCACCCTTGACCTCGTCGCGTCCACGCCAGCTTTCGAGTACCTGGACTCCACGGAGACCCCAGATACGGAGCTCCGTGCGACTGCCTTTCAACATCACGACCCCAGAGACGCACGACCTCATATGCACCCGTTGTACTACTATTTCGGCGCTCCAGACTCCGACTCTGCCGATGACACCTACGACCCGACTCGCGAGTGCTTCAATATCGATGGAGCTATCGCGTCGGATTCGCAGGATGAGGCAGCCGTTGGAGGAAGGAACACGCCGCCTCAGGTCGAGCTCCCTGCTACATGGGATGAGGCTCAATTCCTTGTGGACCAAGGAATGCAACTCGAGCAAATCCGCGAATTGCAGGACAGGCTCGACGAGAAACGAGAAAAATCTGTGCCTACTTCAACAAACCCTCGAGCATTAGCGCTCGGCACGCGCGCACGGCGGAGGAGCTCGAGAGAGAGCTCGCGACGTCAACCGTCGCATCATCGAGGATCGGACAGTCGAGCCCCCAGTTTTCGGTCGAGCCAGCCAGAACGTTGTCGCAGCCACCATGCTCCTTCGTAATATGCCCGAGCCATCGAACCCCGAGGCCCGTCGGACCCGTGATGAAATCCGAGGCCTTCTCGAGACCGCTGCCATGCAGCAGGCTGAGAGTTCCGCCTCGAGGCGACGCGGGCTTGGCTCGGAGCAGCCTGCGGAGCCCGCCCGACAGGAGAGAGGCCTCGGTTCATCCCGAGCACGCCCAACGGAACAAGGCGGCCTCTGTCCGTGAACGCATCGTCGATAACCATGAACCTCGAGACGCCCGTGACAACATCACTGAGCGCCGGAGGTGCAAGTGTGGTGACGGTGTAGCTTGAGGCTACCACGAGCACAGGGGCGGGCGCTACGACAGCTCGGAGGATCGAAGCCCTTCACCCGAGCCACCAGGCCCCCTGGTCTTTAGCAAAGCCATCCGCGAAACATTACTTCTGCCTCGGTTCCGCCCCCCCCCCACCCCCCCACGACTCTTATCAAGTATAACGGCAAAACCAAACCCGAACTTTGGCTCGCTGACTTCCGCTTGGCTTGTCAGTTGGGTGGGGCCACCGACGACCGGGTCATCATTCGACAACTTCCCCTGTTCCTGTCGGACACCGCTCGTGCCTGGCTCGAGGACCTCTCACCTCGACAAATCCACGACTGGCACGACCTGGTGAGAGTGTTCGAGGGAAATTTCAAAGGGACCTACATGCGCCCCGGCAACTCATGGGATCTCCGAAGCTGCAAACAGAAGCCGGGCGAGACCCTCGCAGAAGGACATACCTTGCTCGTTCAGAGGCCAGTCTACTTCGTCAGCGAGGTGCTCTCGAAAACCAAGGTTCGCTACCCGCAAATCCAGAAGCTGTTGTACGCCATCGTCTTAACGTGGCGCAAACTTCGTCACTACTTTGAGAGCCACCCGGTGACCGTGGTGTCTTCTTTCCCCTTGGGAGAGATAGCCCGGAACCGAGAAGCCTCGGGTAGAATAGCAAAGTGGACGGTCGAGCTCATGGGTGAGACCCTCTCTTATGCGCCACGCAAAGCCATAAAATCCCAGGTGCTAGCAGACTTCCTAGCGGAGTGTACCGACACTCAACTTCCTCCGGTTCAGCTCCAGGCCGAGCTTTGGACCATGTACTTCGACGGGTCGCTGATGAAAACAGGAGCAGGCGCGGGCTTGCTCTTCATCTCGCCCCTCTGAGTCCACATGCGCTATATCATTCGACTTCATTTTCCTGCCTCCAACAACGTCGCCGAGTACGAGGCGCTCGTCACAGGCCTACGCATCGTCATCGAACTAGGGGTCCGACACCTCGACGTTCGCGGTGACTCCCAGCTCGTGATCGACCAGGTCATGAAGAGCTCAAGTTGTCGTGATCCCAAGATGGAAGCCTACTACGAGGAGGTACGGCGCCTTGAGGACAAGTTTCACAGCCTCGAGCTCAACCACGTTGCACGCAGATATAATGAAGCCGCCGATGAACTCGCGAAAATCGCCTCTAGTCGAACCACAGTTCCACCTGACGTTTTCGCGAGAGATCTCAATCAACCGTTCGTCAACATCAGGGCAGACGGAGGGGTCGACGGACCATCACTCAATCCCCCACCTGAGGCGGAAGCCCCCTCGACCGGGGCTGAAGCCATGCAGGCGGAAGGCTCGACCCCACCAGCCAACCTCGAGCCCAACTGGCGTGTTTCGTACCTCGACTATCTTATTCGAGGGGACTGTTAGTCGTTGGATTCGCACTCTTGGTAGTAGCTGAATCCTTACTCTCATCGAGAGAGGATGACACTAGGAGTTGGGATAATTTTCTGGTTTATTTTTCACACAAACTCAAACAATGCCATGCCAACCTGAGGGGTTGGGGATACATATTTATAGGCTGCTAGCCAGCCAAGCATATGCCAAGATGCTAGTCTAAGGTGCTAGTCTAAGATGCTGTCCTAGATGCCAACTGCTGTCCTAAAAGCAGATGCTGTCCTAGATGCTAACTGCTGTCCTAAAAGCAGTCAAAAGATGCTGGACACAAAGATCATGTGATGCAGTGTGCAGCAGCCCTACAACCACCAGCCACAGAGACTTATCCATCACTCTCCCCCTAAGTCTTGTGTGGCTCCTTGTGAGGTATCTGGGTCATCCCGATCCTGGCGCGAAGTTCCTGAAACTTGACCCGCCCGAGAGACTTGGTCAGGAAGTCGGCGACCTGGTCTTGGGTGTTGATGTAGTTGGCCCGGACACTCCCTTCCTCCAGGCAGCTTCTGATGAAGTGGTACCTCACCCGGATGTGCTTGCTGCGCTCGTGGAAGACAGGATTCTTTGCCAAGGCCAAGGCGGACTTGCTGTCCACCCTGAGCTCCACCGCCTCTGCATCTCTGCCAAGGAGATCGCCAAGCAGCCGAGCCAGCCACAAGGCCTGAGTAGCAGCGGTAGTGGCTGCGATGTACTCTGCCTCGCAGCTGGACAGAGCCACCACCTGCTGCTTGACCGACTGCCAGCTGATCGGACACTTGCCGAGGAAGAACAGCGTCCCGCTGGTGCTCTTGCTCGTGTCGATGTCGCCGGCGTGGTCGCTGTCGCTGTACCCGATGAAATGCGCTGCACCGGGGCACCTCGGGTAGTGCAAGCCGTAGTCGGAGGTGCCTGCGACGTAGCGGAGGATCCTCTTCACGGCCTGCTGGTGCTCCGCTGTCGGTCGCTGCATGAACCGACTGACGTAGCCGACGGCGAACGCCAAGTCCGGTCGCGTGTGGACAAGGTAGCGAAGGCTGCCCACAATGCGCCGGTACTGCGTCGCGTCCACCTCCTCCTCCGTACTCTCCCGACTCAGCCTCAGCCTCTCCTCCATAGGAGTGTGGGCTGGGTTGCAGTCGGTGAGACCGCCTAGCTCCACAATGCGCTTGGCGTAGGCAGTCTGGCGAAGAGAGGTGCCGGAGCTGTCCTGGTGGACCTCGATCCCCAGGTAGAAGGAGAGAGGGCCCAAGTCATCATCTGGAAAGTCGCCCTCATCTTCTCCTTGAACGCCTCGATCTCCACCTCCTTGGTGCCGGTGATCACCAAGTCGTCGACGTAGACGCCTACCAGCAGGGCCTTTCCTCCGCTGCCCCGCCGGTAGATGGCCGCCTCGTGTGGGCTTTGCTCGAAGCCCATCCCCTTCAGCGTGGAATCCAGCTTGGCATTCCACGCCCTCGGTGCCTGTCGCAAGCCATAGAGGGCCTTGCGCAGGCGAAGCACCTTGCCCTCCTTGCCGGGAATCGCAAATCCCGGCGGCTGATGCACGTAGACCTCCTCCTTCAAGTCGCCATTAAGGAACGCCGACTTGACATCCATGTGATGGACACGCCAGCCCTCCTGGGCAGCTAGCGCAAGGAGGAGTCGCACGGACTCCATCCGTGCAACGGGCGCGAAGGCGTCGTCGAAGTCGATTCCTTCTTGCTGGACGAAGCCGCGCGCCACCAGACGCGCCTTGTGCTTGATCACCTCTCCGGTCTCGTCCTTCTTGAGCTTGAAGACCCACTTGAGAGAGATGGCGTGGTGGCCGGCTGGAAGATCGGCCAGCTCCCACGTCTTGTTCCGCTCGACGGCGTCCATCTCTATCACAGAACCTCCTAATTACGATGGCCCACAAGTACACTTCATTGTCATAATGACCTCTGACAGTCGTACTTATGTTCACCATAACTTAAAAGGCCTGCTTTCCTCCGAACAGGATCCAATCACAGGAGTATTGCAATATTACAACAGTTTATTCAAAATATTCAACAGAGTAAAGTAGCGGAAGTCTTACAATAACATAGATTACAAACCAGTTTTTTCAAACTTCAAACCTTATGTAACATTATTACAAACCAGTAGTAGAGAAGTATCGGTAGTAACTTTATTACAACACACAAGCGAGATGCCTTGCCCAAAGGCCACACAATCTACTCGTCGTCACTGTCTTCAACCACGACGGTCATGCAACAAGGCTCGAAGCAGACTTGTTCATGAACCGCACCTGCAACAAGGGGTTAACAAACCCTGAGTACGAGAGTACTCAACAAGACTTACCCGACTAAGACAAAGACTCCAAGGGCATGCTAGCTTTAGGGAATCAAGGTACGGGTAATCAAGAATCAAATTTTCTTTTGCAGAAAAGCTTACTAAGGTAAGTCCTTATCTTCAACATTTTACTTTTACCATTGATGGTTCATTAACCAATTCTAGGTGATCCTAATCTAGATCAAAGTAATTATCATCAAAACCTTTCTCATTCTTTCTTTCAATTCCAGTTCTTAACTACGATGTTGGTGCAAGGCCAAGACTCCTTTCTCGTGGAGTAACGACGATTCGAACCGCTTCATTTACCCAGCTGGGGATTCCTAACCACACGACATATGTAGAACTGAATCTTGCATATATCAACTCTTACTCGGGTTTTCCCAAAACCAGAACGTGTCCATCGCCACCCGAGAGCACAGTACTCCTCAAACCCGGCCCGATTCTAGCCCCGAGGGTACACGTTACTCTCGCCATCTCTCCACTCCCAGTGCGAGGTTAGACGTTCTCGTAATGGACTAACCAAAGTAAGGCTTACCCGACATGGGCACATGGCTAGTACTAATAAAAACTCCATGACGCGAGGGCCAACAACGTACGGTCCTTAACTGATAAGGCGGAAACAATACAGTGGGACTCCTTTCCCAATGCATGTTAGCAGTGGCCAAACCACCCGCCCGATCTTACAAGTTCATTCACATATTTCAATATTCATTCGATATGCCGTCATGGCTATGTAAACATTTATTTAAAAGCTTAACTTCTAAGCATAGCGAAGCATACTACGCATTTTCTGTAAATCAGGTATCAAGGTTGATATCACAATAATCAAGGATGATAATGCAGCAATTAGGTTATCACTCAACTCCTAATTACTTAATGCAGTCAACCATAATATAAATAATAAAACATTTGTAAAATTCAAGGTAGGGTTTAAATGCACCGGGGCTTGCCTTGCTCAAACACGACGACCGACTCAGACTCGAGGACTCCACCGACAGGTCCGAAACCCACCGACGATCGCTCTTCTCCGGAAGCTTGATCGACGACTTCGGCTTCCTCGAAAGCGGAGACTACACGAATACATAACATGCTTTAACATGATGTTCGATGATAAACATGATGCTTGATGATAACATGCTACGAGTTACGACTTGAGTACAACTTACTTCTACGGTACAGTCGCAAACAGAAAACCTACTAACTAGAAGCGACGATTCCAGCGATACCAGCTTTTAACCTAACAAGTTACTAACGAGCTCAATCATGAAATTAAGGCGCCAAAGATCACCAAAGGGTAGTGACCTAAGGACTTCACTCAATCAAAAGGCACCCAACACTTAAAGTTCTCAAATTAACATTTATTTTCTATTTAACTAATTAGGGCATAATTAGGAGTTGATCAAATTTTACCTAATCAAGCTCAAACTTTTTCTATGGGTTAAGAATGAATTACAACAGTGTTATAATAAATTTCATAATTTTTGGATAAATAAATTAATTATTAAAATTACTGGAAGTTGCATTTAATCTTTAATGAAACTAATTAATTCCACTGCTCAAAGTATTCAAATTCATGATTTAACATTTTTCCTAGATAATTTATACATTGAAAAGCTTACACAAAAATTTTCATGAATTTTGGAACTCTACACAATTTTTAATGAAATAAACAAATAATAACACTATTCATTTATTTGAAAAAGAAAAACAAAAACGAAATCGGGCTGACTTTTCTTTTTCCCCGCGGTCCGGCCCAACCAGACGGCCCGCTCACGCGCGCCCGCACGCGCGCTCGCACTCGCCCGAGCGGCCCAGCACCGCGGCCCAGCCCGCGCGCTGGCCTGCCTCGCGCGCTGGCTCTCTCTCTCACTCGCTGACACTGCGTCCCCACCTGTCATCTTCCTCCTCCCGCTCGCCCGCACGCTCGGCCATGCCCGCACGGCGGCCGGCCGGTGATCACACCGCTAACGACTCAACCACCATGACCAAAACGATCTACACCACCCTACGACTCCACTACGCCCTTCTACAACTAAGCTCGAGCTCCGGCGACCCCTTACCGACGACGATGGCGGACCACGGTCGACGGTGAGCCGCGAAAACGCGTCCCCAACGGAGTAGCGGCTAAATTAACGCGAGGAAAACATTCAGGGGCTCACAGCGGTTATGGTGGTGCTCTTGGTGGCGACGGCGACGAGCTGGAGTGGCCTGGCCACGTGGGGGCGGTGGTGGCGGTGCTCCGACCGGAGTTGGGTACGGGAAGTGGTGGTGCGGTGGTTCGGGCGAGAAAACAGCTAAACCCGTTGGACCATGAGGTGCGCGAGGGCGAGGCGAACTTGCTGGTGCGATTTGCGTGGCTAGTGGTGACTCGACGGCGGCAGCGGCGAGCGACGGAGCTAGCGGCGGCGGTGGTGGCGAAAACGGTGAACGCCACTGTGAACCTCGGTATATATAGAAGGAAATCGCGTCTACAGAGCAGCACTGCAGTGCTATCGCGCTGGCGATCCTAGCGCGCGCGAGAAGCTCCTGGACGTCGCCCGGCGGCTCGCCGGCGCCCATGCCGCGCGGTGCCCGGCGGCGATTGGTCGCGGCACTGTAGCTGCCCCCCCAACTTTGAATTTTCAAACTGTTTTCTCAAATTACTCTCAAAATCATGTAACAACTTGAAAAACTTCCAATCTATGAAATCTTCAGAATTTCAAGCTCTACAAGTTTTGTATTGAACACTTTTTCAAATTCTCACTGGATTTTGAAATTTGAATTTAAACTCAAAAGGGGACACATTTTTCAGATTTGATAATTTAGAAATTACTTTTGATTTTACATTGAAACTTCAAAATCTCCAAACATCAAAGTTGTATATCTTGACCAGACCTACAACTTTGCTGTTCAAAACTTTTTCAAATTCTGCCTCCATTTTGAAATCATAGTTTGGGGACAAAAATGAATTAAATTTGAAATTTGTTTATTTTCAAAATTGCTCCACATTTTACACTAAAACTTTGAAAACTCAAAACACCAAAGTTGTAGCCCTTGAAAAGTTCTACAAACTTGGTTTTGAACTTTTTTCCAAATTTTGCTTAGGTTTTGAATTATTTCAAAAGGGGTAAAACAGGGTTTTGAAATTTAGGGTTTTCGGAGGAATTTTAAATCGAAATTTGTTGCTACTTTGATTGGGGATTACTTAGTGATCAAAACCTCACCCAAGGGCATCATTTGGACCAACATGACATGGTTGACCAAATGCCACTCTTGGTTGACCAATTAGCTTTAAAAATTCTTTTACATTTCTTCCCAGATTTGAATTTAAATTTGAATCGGAAAACTCGTGACAAGTTTTGGGACTCCAATTCAAACTCAAATTTGGAGCTTCATTTTAGATGTTGTACTTGAGCTCATACCCTACACTTGACACTAGTGTGCAACACAGTCGCACACCTCAAATTACGCAGGGCATGGACTAAGTATTTGCGGTGGCATTCGAAATTAGGATTTTCGGGTTCGGAGCACACCACTGAGAAACACATTCAACCTAAATAAGTAAACTCGTTTTAGTTGATGCATAACAAGTTTAACCTAACAGGGATGCTTTGCAATGCATTATGATGACATGGCAGATTAATTAGCACTATAACACCCGGGGTGTTACAGCCCTTCCCCCTTAAAGAAATCTCGTCCCGAGATTTAAAGCCTTGAGTTAAGTAATGGAAAAGGAAACGTGTCAAGCAAACACGTCCAAGACTTGTCTACAAAACAGGTAGGGGTTTTCTGCATTATAAAGATTTTAAAAGGATAGGTTACAGTTTAAAGAAGAAATTGCAACCTAGATAGAAGCAAAGAACTCGGGGAAATTCTCCAACAGATAACCTTCCGATTCCCAGGTGGCTTCCTCTTCTGAATGTTGATCCCATTGTATCTTGTACCATTTAATTGTTCTACTCCGGGTAACACGATCCTTTCGATCCAAAACTCGGACAGGATATTCAGAATATGTCAAATCCGGTTCAAGTTCAACTCCCTCAACATCAACCACTTGATCAGGTACTTGCAGACACTTCTTCATTTGTGATACATGAAATACATTGTGCACGGCTGACAGTTGTTCAGGCAGCTTTAATCTATATGCCACCTTCCCACATTTTTCAATGATTGGAAAAGGACCAATATAACGTGGTGCGAGTTTACCTTTGACTCCAAATCTATTAACTCCTTTCATGGGTGACACTTTCAGATAAACATAATCTCCCACTTTAAACATCAAGGGTCTACGTCTTTTATCTGCATAACTCTTCTGTCGAGACTGAGCAACTTTTAAATTCTTTTGTATCTGCCTAACCTTTTCTTCCGTTTTCTTCACCAGATCCACTCCATAAAACCATCTTTCTCCTGGTTCTGACCAGTTCAACGGAGTTCTGCACCTGCGGCCATACAATGCTTCAAACGGTGCCATTTTGATACTCTCTTGGTAACTGTTATTGTATGAGAATTCTGCTAACGGTAAACATTCATCCCATTGATCTTGATAGGTGAGAGCACAAGATCTTAACATATCTTCCAAAATTTGATTTACTCTTTCAGTCTGTCCCCCAGTTTGTGGATGATAGGCTGTGCTGTAAAGAAGTTTAGTACCTAATGACTTTTGAAACTGTCTCCAAAATTGCGAAACAAACTGAGTACCCCTGTCAGTAACAATTGTTTTGGGTATTCCATGTAAACTCATAATCCGAGCAACATATATTTCTGCATATCGAGATGCTCTATAGTCAACCTTCACAGGTACAAAGTGAGCTGACTTAGTCAAACGGTCCACAATGACCCAAATTGAATCAAAGCCTCTTGAGGTCTTGGGTAACCCAGTAATGAAATCCATACTGATATCTTCCCACTTCCAGGATGGAATGGGCAAGGGTTGTAACATTCCTGCCGACTTCAGGTGTACCGCCTTCACCTTACAACAAGTATCACATCTAGCAACATACTTAGCAATCTCAATTTTCATTTTGGTCCACCAGAATCTCTGTTTCAAATCTTGATACATCTTATTACTCCCTGGATGAATAGAAAACCTTGTACTATGTGCTTCATCAAGAATGAGCCGACGTAACTCTGGAACCTTTGGGACCACTAGCCGGTTCTTAAACCATAACACATCTGCCTCATCAATACTGAAATCTATCTGTTGACCAGTTCTAACTTTTTCTTTGATGTGAGTGATTCCGGAATTTGTTCTCTGAGCAGATACAATCTGATCTTTGAGTGTTGATTCTACTGTGACACTAGTCAGCTGACCTTGTTGAATTATTTCAATATTCAACTTTTCCAATTCGTAACACAAACTGTAATCCATTGGCTTCACAGTCGTACAATTGCAATGATTCTTTCTACTGAGTGCATCAGCAACTACATTCGCTTTTCCAGGGTGATAGTGTACTTCTAAATCATAATCCTTTATCAACTCAAGCCACCTTCTTTGCCTCATATTCAATTCTGACTGAGTAAAGATATACTTTAAACTCTTGTGATCTGTATACATGTGGCAAGTATTACCCAACAAGTAATGACGCCATATTTTTAATGCATGAACCACAGCTGCTAATTCAAGATCATGTGTCGGATAATGTTCTTCATGGCGCTTCAACTGTCTTGAGGCATAAGCAATGACTCTGCCTTCCTGCATCAATACGCAACCAAGGCCAATACCCGAGGCATCACAGTAAACATCAAATGGCTTTTCTATATCTGGCTGTGCCAAAACTGGAGCAGTTGTCAATGACTTCTTTAAAATTCTAAAAGCTTTCTCACATTCTGTAGACCATATGAACTTAGTTTGATTCTTCAACAACTCTGTGATTGGCTTGGCTACCTTTGAAAAGTCAGGTATGAATCGACGGTAATAACCCGCCATTCCCAGAAAACTTCGGACTTCATGAACTGAGATTGGTGGCTTCCAATTCAGAATATCTTTCACCTTGCCAGGATCTACTGCTACTCCTTCGGCTGACAACACGTGTCCTAAGAATTGCACTTCTTTTAACCAAAACTCACATTTACTGAACTTGGCATACAATTGATGATCTCTCAGACGAGTCAGAACAATTCTGAGATGCTCAACATGCTCTTCTTCACTTTTGGAGTATACCAGAATATCATCAATAAAGACAACCACAAACTTGTCAAGTTCTGGCATGAAAACTGAATTCATCAGATACATGAAATGTGCCGGTGCATTAGTGAGACCAAAAGACATAACTAGGTACTCATACAGTCCATATCTGGTGGTGAATGCAGTCTTTGGAATATCTTCAGGTCGAATCTTAATTTGATGGTATCCTGATCGAAGATCGATCTTTGAAAATACCTTTGCCCCCGCAAGCTGATCAAAGAGCAGATCAATGCGAGGCAACGGATATTTATTCTTAATGGTTACTTCATTCAGCGGTCGATAGTCAACACACATCCTTAAAGTCTGATCCTTCTTCTTGACAAAAAGAGCTGGACATCCCCATGGTGAGGAACTGGGTCTGATAAAACCTTTGTCACGTAACTCTTGCAATTGATCCTTAAGTTCTGCTAATTCCTTGGGTGGCATTCTGTAAGCTCTCCGGGATATTGGGGCAGTACCCGGTTTTAACTCAATCACAAACTCTACATCTCTGTCCGGTGGCAGACCTGGTAGATCATCTGGAAACACATCCGGAAATTCACAGACTACCGGTATATCACAAATCTCCTGTACTGAAGTTGCACATACCCTTTCAACTGTTCTCTTCGGGATAGGAAGTTGGATAAGAAGATGAGATTTATTATCTGGCAGGTTCAACCTTATAGTTCTGTGTAGTGCATCTATAAGGGCTCCTCTTTGGTACATCCAATTCATACCCAGGATTACATCTATATCCTGTTTCTGTAATATTATCATTGAGGTAGGGAATATATGCCCACCTAACTCTATAGGTACGTCACGTACCATCTCCTTAGTACACAGTCGTCCCCCGGGCGACTGGATAAAGAAATCCTCTTGTGTTCCCATAATTGGAATGTCATGCTTAACAACAAAGGTGCGATTTATGAATGTATGCGATGCACCTGAATCAAATAACAGTACTGCTGGATGATTAGCAACAGGGAACATACCCATCATAACAGGTTCTCCCTCTGGGATTGCACTTGCTTGAGTGTAGAATACACGTCCGGTCTTCCTCTTCTCACCCTTACCCTTCTGAACATTCAGATTATTATTCTTGCTCTGGAGTTGTTGCGGTTGTGGTACGGGAGCTCTGGGATAATTGGGATTGTACTGCCTTGGATATGGGCAATCCTTGGAAAAGTGGCCTGGCTTTCCACAGTTGTAGCAGGGAAAGTTATGGGTTACTGGAGTCTGGTTTCGAATACCAGGGGCATTCGGCTGCTATAAAAATTGCGGGGTTGCGGCAGGACGGAAAAACGTCTGCGGCTGAACTTGGTATTGCGGTGGACGATAAGTTGGGCGGAAATGGTTCTGAGGGTGATAAACAAACTTCTGGCGTTTCTTAATGCCGCCAGACGGACTTGAAAACACTGGCTTCTTTTTCTTCGACTCCTTGTGCAGTCGGGACTTCTCTTCTGACGCAATAGCCACATTGACTATCTCATGGTAAGTAGCATTATAGCAGGTGACTAATGCTTCCTGGATTCTGGTATTCAAACCTCTCATGAAACAACTCTTCTTCTTTGCATCGGTATTCACATATTCAGCTGCATACTGGGACAGATGATTGAATTTGCCCACATATTGTAGAACTGTCTGGTTTCCTTGCTTCAGTGAGAGAAACTCCTCTAGCTTCATGGCCATGACACCATCTGGGATATAATGTGCTCTAAAGGCTTCACGAAACTCCTGCCAAGTGACACGGTGGCCAGCAGGCTGTGCGGCGACTAGATTCGCCCACCACGCCCCTGCGGCACCTCTGAGTTGTTGTGCTGCAAACACAGGCTTCTGGTGCTCTGTGCACTGTAAAAGTTCAAACTTCTGCTCCATGGTACGGAGCCAGTCATCCGCCTCTAGCGGCTCATCTGCCTTTGAGAACACTGGTGGACGGGTATCGGTGAAATCCACATAAGTGGTTTCCCCTCCATTGTTACGGCCTCGACGACCCTGATTCCCATTCTGATTCTGATTCTGAGCCAACAGGGTAGTAGCATTAACCAGTGCGGCAATAGCTTCTGCCAAGGTAGGTGGAAACGGTGGGGGATTCGGAGTATTGTCCCCTTCCTGGGAAGTTCCAGTACCGTCCATCTGTTGTACACAAACCATGTTTATTTACATTGCTTTATTGAATTAAAAAGCGGTTAGCACAGAACTTTGTATACACATACAAACTCATCTTACATTATTTCATTACAAACTTGCTCACAAGCAAGAAACCACCCACTAAGGTTCTTAGAAAGCAGGAAAAACTACTATATTACACAACCATTCATGTCAACACTTCACTCCTCATCATCATCGCTGATCACGATTACTTCATCCTCATTCTCTGGAGCACTTGCACCAGTGACATGACTTGCATCATCCCCACTTTCCATCATGGGTTCATCTTCTTCCGGATCTTCTTCATTGTCCTCTCCATCAGGAACAACCACGGCACCGACATCATCTTCTACTGCCTGGGGCTGATGATTGGGATTCATCAGATCATTTAGCCTATGAACTTCCTCATGCAGGACTGTGTTGTACTGCTCCAGGTGTGTCACATAAAGCTCCAACTCACGAACACGAGCCCTGGCTTCTGTCTCCTTTTCCAGCGACTCATTCTGGAACTGTTTCCAAAAACGCATGTTGAGCTTCAGTCGCTCTACTTCTGATGTAAGCCTTGCAACCTCTGACTCCGAATCCGGGTTCGGATTACGGCTACTGCTTGCTCCATCAACTCTGGCGGCCAACTGATGACGCGGCACTCCTTGCGGACCCGTTTTCTTGCGAGGAGTCGTCTTCACACGTGCCATCCTAAAACAAGACAGAATTAGGACGATGAGAACAGATAGGGGGATCTGAAGGTTAGCATGAATAGGATTGAACCTTACTTAACCCAAACCACTTTAAAAGGGAAGGTAACTTAAGCAGGTTAATTAATCATGATGCATGCATCGTACTTACGATCTAACAGAAAGATTTAAGTAACACATGCAATCTTTATAACATAGGGCACTATACATGATACTTCACTACGAAGCTTTCAAATATGAGCTAAGGAAACTATAGAATGGATTAAGAGAAGCAAAAGCAATTTGGACCAAAATATCAGTATTAAGTTTGTTGACCCAAATCATTTTGAAGTTTTACAAGGTAATATTACAATAACCCGAGTGATTATGCTCTGGTACCAGCTGTCACAGAACCTCCTAATTACGATGGCCCACAAGTACACTTCATTGTCATAATGACCTCTGACAGTCGTACTTATGTTCACCATAACTTAAAAGGCCTGCTTTCCTCCGAACAGGATCCAATCACAGGAGTATTGCAATATTACAACAGTTTATTCAAAATATTCAACAGAGTAAAGTAGCGGAAGTCTTACAATAACATAGATTACAAACCAGTTTTTTCAAACTTCAAACCTTATGTAACATTATTACAAACCAGTAGTAGAGAAGTATCGGTAGTAACTTTATTACAACACACAAGCGAGATGCCTTGCCCAAAGGCCACACAATCTACTCGTCGTCACTGTCTTCAACCACGACGGTCATGCAACAAGGCTCGAAGCAGACTTGTTCATGAACCGCACCTGCAACAAGGGGTTAACAAACCCTGAGTACGAGAGTACTCAACAAGACTTACCCGACTAAGACAAAGACTCCAAGGGCATGCTAGCTTTAGGGAATCAAGGTACGGGTAATCAAGAATCAAATTTTCTTTTGCAGAAAAGCTTACTAAGGTAAGTCCTTATCTTCAACATTTTACTTTTACCATTGATGGTTCATTAACCAATTCTAGGTGATCCTAATCTAGATCAAAGTAATTATCATCAAAACCTTTCTCATTCTTTCTTTCAATTCCAGTTCTTAACTACGATGTTGGTGCAAGGCCAAGACTCCTTTCTCGTGGAGTAACGACGATTCGAACCGCTTCATTTACCCAGCTGGGGATTCCTAACCACACGACATATGTAGAACTGAATCTTGCATATATCAACTCTTACTCGGGTTTTCCCAAAACCAGAACGTGTCCATCGCCACCCGAGAGCACAGTACTCCTCGAACCCGGCCCGATTCTAGCCCCGAGGGTACACGTTACTCTCGCCATCTCTCCACTCCCAGTGCGAGGTTAGACGTTCTCGTAATGGACTAACCAAAGTAAGGCTTACCCGACATGGGCACATGGCTAGTACTAATAAAAACTCCATGACGCGAGGGCCAACAACGTACGGTCCTTAACTGATAAGGCGGAAACAATACAGTGGGACTCCTTTCCCAATGCATGTTAGCAGTGGCCAAACCACCCGCCCGATCTTACAAGTTCATTCACATATTTCAATATTCATTCGATATGCCGTCATGGCTATGTAAACATTCATTTAAAAGCTTAACTTCTAAGCATAGCGAAGCATACTACGCATTTTCTGTAAATCAGGTATCAAGGTTGATATCACAATAATCAAGGATGATAATGCAGCAATTAGGTTATCACTCAACTCCTAATTACTTAATGCAGTCAACCATAATATAAATAATAAAACATTTGTAAAATTCAAGGTAGGGTTTAAATGCACCGGGGCTTGCCTTGCTCAAACACGACGACCGACTCAGACTCGAGGACTCCACCGACAGGTCCGAAACCCACCGACGATCGCTCTTCTCCGGAAGCTTGATCGACGACTTCGGCTTCCTCGAAAGCGGAGACTACACGAATACATAACATGCTTTAACATGATGTTCGATGATAAACATGATGCTTGATGATAACATGCTACGAGTTACGACTTGAGTACAACTTACTTCTACGGTACAGTCGCAAACAGAAAACCTACTAACTAGAAGCGACGATTCCAGCGATACCAGCTTTTAACCTAACAAGTTACTAACGAGCTCAATCATGAAATTAAGGCGCCAAAGATCACCAAAGGGTAGTGACCTAAGGACTTCACTCAATCAAAAGGCACCCAACACTTAAAGTTCTCAAATTAACATTTATTTTCTATTTAACTAATTAGGGCATAATTAGGAGTTGATCAAATTTTACCTAATCAAGCTCAAACTTTTTCTATGGGTTAAGAATGAATTACAACAGTGTTATAATAAATTTCATAATTTTTGGATAAATAAATTAATTATTAAAATTACTGGAAGTTGCATATAATCTTTAATGAAACTAATTAATTCCACTGCTCAAAGTATTCAAATTCATGATTTAACATTTTTCCTAGATAATTTATACATTGAAAAGCTTACACAAAAATTTTCATGAATTTTGGAACTCTACACAATTTTTAATGAAATAAACAAATAATAACACTATTCATTTATTTGAAAAAGAAAAACAAAAACGAAATCGGGCTGACTTTTCTTTTTCCCCGCGGTCCGGCCCAACCAGACGGCCCGCTCACGCGCGCTCGCACGCGCGCTCGCACTCGCCCGAGCGGCCCAGCACCGCGGCCCAGCCCGCGCGCTGGCCTGCCTCGCGCGCTGGCTCTCTCTCTCACTCGCTGACACTGCGTCCCCACCTGTCATCTTCCTCCTCCCGCTCGCCCGCACGCTCGGCCATGCCCGCACGGCGGCCGGCCGGTGATCACACCGCTAACGACTCAACCACCATGACCAAAACGATCTACACCACCCTACGACTCCACTACGCCCTTCTACAACTAAGCTCGAGCTCCGGCGACCCCTTACCGACGACGATGGCGGACCACGGTCGACGGTGAGCCGCGAAAACGCGTCCCCAACGGAGTAGCGGCTAAATTAACGCGAGGAAAACATTCAGGGGCTCACAGCGGTTATGGTGGTGCTCTTGGTGGCGACGGCGACGAGCTGGAGTGGCCTGGCCACGTGGGGGCGGTGGTGGCGGTGCTCCGACCGGAGTTGGGTACGGGAAGTGGTGGTGCGGTGGTTCGGGCGAGAAAACAGCTAAACCCGTTGGACCATGAGGTGCGCGAGGGCGAGGCGAACTTGCTGGTGCGATTTGCGTGGCTAGTGGTGACTCGACGGCGGCAGCGGCGAGCGACGGAGCTAGCGGCGGCGGTGGTGGCGAAAACGGTGAACGCCACTGTGAACCTCGGTATATATAGAAGGAAATCGCGTCTACAGAGCAGCACTGCAGTGCTATCGCGCTGGCGATCCTAGCGCGCGCGAGAAGCTCCTGGACGTCGCCCGGCGGCTCGCCGGCGCCCATGCCGCGCGGTGCCCGGCGGCGATTGGTCGCGGCACTGTAGCTGCCCCCCCAACTTTGAATTTTCAAACTGTTTTCTCAAATTACTCTCAAAATCATGTAACAACTTGAAAAACTTCCAATCTATGAAATCTTCAGAATTTCAAGCTCTACAAGTTTTGTATTGAACACTTTTTCAAATTCTCACTAGATTTTGAAATTTGAATTTAAACTCAAAAGGGGACACATTTTTCAGATTTGGTAATTTAGAAATTACTTTTGATTTTACATTGAAACTTCAAAATCTCCAAACATCAAAGTTGTATATCTTGACCAGACCTACAACTTTGCTGTTCAAAACTTTTTCAAATTCTGCCTCCATTTTGAAATCATAGTTTGGGGACAAAAATGAATTAAATTTGAAATTTGTTTATTTTCAAAATTGCTCCACATTTTACACTAAAACTTTGAAAACTCAAAACACCAAAGTTGTAGCCCTTGAAAAGTTCTACAAACTTGGTTTTGAACTTTTTTCCAAATTTTGCTTAGGTTTTGAATTATTTCAAAAGGGGTAAAACAGGGTTTTGAAATTTAGGGTTTTCGGAGGAATTTTAAATCGAAATTTGTTGCTACTTTGATTGGGGATTACTTAGTGATCAAAACCTCACCCAAGGGCATCATTTGGACCAACATGACATGGTTGACCAAATGCCACTCTTGGTTGACCAATTAGCTTTAAAAATTCTTTTACATTTCTTCCCAGATTTGAATTTAAATTTGAATCGGAAAACTCGTGACAAGTTTTGGGACTCCAATTCAAACTCAAATTTGGAGCTTCATTTTAGATGTTGTACTTGAGCTCATACCCTACACTTGACACTAGTGTGCAACACAGTCGCACACCTCAAATTACGCAGGGCATGGACTAAGTATTTGCGGTGGCATTCGAAATTAGGGTTTTCGGGTTCGGAGCACACCACTGAGAAACACATTCAACCTAAATAAGTAAACTCGTTTTAGTTGATGCATAACAAGTTTAACCTAACAGGGATGCTTTGCAATGCATTATGATGACATGGCAGATTAATTAGCACTATAACACCCGGGGTGTTACAATCTCCATCTGCATCGCGGCACGCCATGCCGCGTCCCTCTCCGCCTCGGCGAAGGAACGAGGCTCGCCATCGTCCTGTGCGAGGTGCAGCTCCGCCTCAAAGTCGTGTTGAGCCAGTCTAGGGACCGGCTGCTCGCCGCCGTGGTAGGCGTCGATGCGATCCTCGTCGTTGGACAGCGGAGTTGCCAACTCCACTGTGCGCTGCTCGTCGTGGGCCGAAGCTGCCGGTGCCGAGCCTGAAGAGGTAGGGTCCGGTGTAGGAGAGCGAGGCGTGGCCGGCGGTGCTGGTGGTGGACTCGCCGGAGCCTGTGGACTTGCCGGAGCTGGTGGTGGCGGTGGTGAAGGACTCGCCGGAGGTGGTGGCGAACAAGGTGGTGGGGTAGGCGAGCTCGGTGAGGACGAACTGCTAGCTCACCCCGCCTCCTTGAAGTGGACGTAGTCGACGACGAAATCGCTGGTCGTCGGAGTCGAGTCGTCATCCACCATCTTGCCCCACGTCCAACTTCGCCCCTCGTCGAACACGACGTCACGCGTGATGCGCACGCGTCGTGTCGCAGGGTCGAGGACGCGGTAGGCCTTGGAGCCCTCCGCGTAGCCGATGAAGACCCCTGGCGTGCTCCGGTCGTCGAGCTTGCCGACGTGGTTGAGCTCTTTGACGAAGGCCAGGCAGCCGAAGACGCGAAGGTGGCTCACCGCGGGCTTGCGCCCGTGCCAGGCCTCGTATGGCGTCTTGTCGTCGAGGGCCTTGGTGGGGGAGCGGTTGAGCAAGTGAACGGCAGTCATCACCGCCTCACCCCAGTAGATCGCCGGCATCCCTCTCTGCTTGAGGAGGGCACGGGCGGTGGCCACCACCGTCTGGTTGCGGCGCTCGACGACGCCGTTCTGCTGCGGAGTGTACGGCGCGGAGAAGTGGCGGTGGATCCCCTCATCGGCGCAGTACGCCGCGAACTCGGCCGCCGTGAACTCGCCGCCGTTGTCCGTGCGTAGGACCCGAAGCTTGCGGCCGCACTCCGCCTCCGCAGCAGCTTGAAGACGCTTGATGGCGTCCGCCGCGGCTGCCTTGGCGTCGAGCAGGACAGCCCACATGTAGCGGGACATGTCGTCGACGAGGAGGAGGAAGTAGCGCCGGCCTCCAGGTGTAGCCGGTGTCACGGGGCCACAGAGGTCACCGTGTACGAGCTCCAGCTTCTCCTTGGCGCGGAAGCTTGCCTGGCGAGGGAAAGGGAGCCGCCGCAGCTTGGTGAGGACGCAGGTGTCGCAGAACTGCTCCACGTGGTCGACGTGCGGCATGCCCCGCACCATGTCCTTGCTGCCGAGCTGCCTTAGGGCCTCAAAGTTGAGGTGCCCAAAGCGCTCGTGCCACCTCCAAGCGTCGTCGTCGCGGCGGGCTGCAAGACAAAGAGGTTGCGCCACCTGTGCGTGAAGGACGTAGAGGCGGTTGCTTCTGTTGACCTTGACCAGGAGCCGGTGTCGATGATCCCAGATGCGCAGCACCCCGTGCTCGATCTCCACGCACGATCCGCTCTCATCCAGCTGTCCCAAGCTGATGATGGAGTTCCTCAACGCGGGGATGTAGTAGACACCGGTGAGCAGCCTGTGCTCGCCAGTCTTGGCGACGAAGACGACAGAGCCGACGCCCTTGATCTCCACAGCGGAGGCGTCGCCGAACTTGACGGTGCCTCGAACGCTTGGGTCGAGCTCGGTGAAGAACTCCCGCCGCCCGGTCATGTGGTGGGTGGCGCCGGTGTCAAGGCACCACCCGTCGGCCTTGTCGTTGCCGGAGCTGTCGTCGAGGAGGGTGTGTGCTTTTGGCTCGTCAAGGTGGAGGAGAGCCGTTGCGGCCGGTGCCGCTGGAGGTAGTTCGATGCTCGCATGAGCAATGAACAGAGCCGGCTGCTCCTCCTCCTCCGCCTGCGCGACGTGGGCCTGGCCGCGTCGTGGCTGTCGACAATCCTTGGCCCAATGACCAAGCTTGCCGCAGTTGTAGCAAGGGTCGCCTCGTGCTGGCTTTTGCTTGCCAGCGGCGCCGCCCTGGGCGCCTCCACGATCATCACCCTCGGCACGTCCTCGCGCCCCTGCCTGGGCGTCTTTGCGCGGCTTGCCACGCTTGCCACGCTTGCGGCTGCCTGTCGTGGAAGAAGGCTCCCCCTTCTTCCTGTCACCTTGGCCGGCAGCCCACTGCTCCCGAGTGAGGAGGAGCTTCCCGCCAATGGTGACGAGTCCCGAGAGGCGCTGTGGCTCATCGCTGTCAACGACCTTGAGGCGGCCCAACGCCTCCTCGATCGTCATCGTGGAGAGGTCCAGCAGAGACTCGATTGAGCGAGCCATCTGCTTGTACTTCTCGGGGACGCAGCGGAAGAGCTTCTCAACAGCTCTCTCCTCGCCGTAGGTGTCGTCGCCGAACTGCACCAACTTCTGCAACAGAGTGTTGAGACGGAGAGCAAAGTCATCAACGTCCTCACCTGGCTTGAAGGCCAGGTTCTCCCACTCCTTGCGAAGTGCCTGCAGTGTGGACTTGCGGGCGCGGTCGCTGCCGATGCGTGCTGCAGCGATGGCGTCCCAAGCCTCCTTGGCAGTCCGCTTGCTGGTAAGCGAAAACTGCATCTCGGGCGGGACTGCAGCAATGAGAGCATCCAGCGCCCGTCGATCTTGGTCGTAGTCGACGTCGCCGTACCGGACTGCATCCCACATATGCCGCACCTGGAGCTTCACCCTCATCACCGCAGCCCACTCAACATAGTTGGTCTTGGTGAGGGTAGGCCACCCGCCGCCGGGGCCGACGTCCCTGACGACAGCCTGGTACTCGTGGTGACCACGGTACCGAACCGGGGAGAGAGAGCCGCGCTGCCTGTGAAGGCCGCGCTCTCCGTCGACCCGTCCGCCGCCGCCATGCGCGCCTCCTCCAGGAGCGCCACCGCCGTGCGCGCCTCCTTCAGGAGCGCCGCCGGTGTGTCTGCGCCTGTCTGGGCTGCTGCCGCGCTCGTGGGCGTGCACGGCTGCCCACTGCGCCGCTCGCCCTCGCGATGCCTCCCTCTCCAGCAGCTCGAGGTCCGCGTCGGCGCTATCATCAGCAGCGATGGAGCTGCTGTTGCTGCCGCGTAGAACCTCGACCTCCGCTGCTGCTGCACGCGCTGCATCCGCCGCCGCCGCTGCTTCCACCTCCGCTCTAGCTGCTGCTAGCTCCGCTGCTGCCAGCCTCGATGCCCTTGCCGCTGCTGCAGCGGCGTCTGCTGCCGCTCGCTCGCGCTTCTCTGCCGCGGCGAGGTCGGCCTTCTGCCGACGCCGCGCGCTCGAGGCGACCGAGCCCTGAGACTGGCCTGCGGACATGACGCGCTATCGAGGGGGCTGCTGTGTGGACAGCAGGGGCAGCCGGAGCTGCTGCTGCTACCGGCTGCGGTTGGGGCTGCTGCGAGGCCGGGGAAGGAGAAGAGCAGGAGATGCTCAGGCTACAGGATAGTACGGCTCGGATACCACTTGTTAGTCGTTGGATTCGCACTCTTGGTAGTAGCTGAATCCTTACTCTCATCGAGAGAGGATGACACTAGGAGTTGGGACAATTTTCTGGTTTATTTCTCACACAAACTCAAACAATGCCATGCCAACCTGAGGGGTTGGGGATACATATTTATAGGCTGCTAGCCAGCCAAGCATATGCCAAGGTGCTAGTCTAAGATGCTGTCCTAGATGCCAACTGCTGTCCTAAAAGCAGATGCTGTCCTAGATGCTAACTGCTGTCCTAAAAGCAGTCAAAAGATGCTGGACACAAAGATCATGTGCTGCAGTGTGCAGCAGCCCTACAACCACCAGCCACAGAGACTTATCCATCAGGGACCTCCGCTCGGATAAGACCGAGGCTCGACCGATCACTCGTCGGGCCAAGTCATTTGTGATATTTGGCGACAACAAAGAGTTGTATCGCCGCAGCCCTACGGGCATCCTCCAACGTTGTATCATAAATGAGGAAGGCAGGAACCTGCTCAAAGATCTACACTCGGGGGCTTGCGGTCATCACGCGGCACCTCGAACCCTCGTTGAAAACGCATTCCGACAAGGTTTCTATTGGCCAACCGCAGTCTCCGACGCTGTCAAGCAAGTGCGCTCCTGCAAAGGATGTCAGTACTACGCAAGACAAACCCACCTCCCGGCTCACGCCCTGCAAACTATTCCCGTCACATGGTCGTTTGCTGTTTGGGGGCTCGACTTGGTCGGACCCCTGAAGAGGACAACTGGTGGCTTCACCCACTTGCTCGTTGCCATTGACAAATTTTTCAAGTGGATCGAGACCCGTCCTATCACTAGCATCAGGTCTGAGCAAGCCGTGTTATTCTTCACCGACATCGTCCACCATTTTGGGGTTCCTAACTGCATCATCACGGACAACGGCACCCAATTTACCGGTAAGAAGTTTCTGGATTTCTGCGACAACCATCACATCCGTGTGCTTTGGTCGGCCGTAGCTAGTGATGAAAGCGGACGGAAACGAACGGAAAATTGCTCCACCGTTTTCATTTTCATATTTTTAAACGGAAACGGGAGCGGGAGCCGGACAGCCGGGAACGAAAACGGTAGCGGGATAAACGGTAATACGAAAACGGGTAAATACGGTCAGAAAATAGACGGAAACGAACGGTAAGCGGAAACTTAAGCCGGAACATGTATGCCGCATATAAAATATATACTACCCAGTGCCCACACATAAATACGCTCGTAGATGAATGAATTATCAGATGATGAAAGGGCGGACACTGGCACACTGCTGTGCACTCTACCAAAACAAAAAGATGATGACTTTAATATATATATGTGACATGTCCACACAGATGAAAAGAAAAATAAAAGCAACTCAGGCATGTGCTTTCATGGCCCAATGGCCCAACATCTTCTCAAAAAAAAAACAGGCCCAACAGGCCCATCCCGTATTGAAGAAAAACGGGACGAAAAACGGGATATCCCGGTTAAAAACGGGATACCGCAAATACGGACGGACAAATGCTCTACCGTTTTCGGTCCCGTTTCCGTTTACTCCGTCCCGTTTTCAGTCCCGTTTCCGTTTATCCCGGAAAAAACGAAAACGATCGGGAAAAAACGGTATACGGTTGCGGACGAAACGAGATTCATCCCGTCCGTTTTCATCCTTGGCCGTAGCTCATCCAAAAACAAATGGCCAAGTAGAACGTGTCAACGGCATGGTTCTACAAGGCCTGAAGCCGAGAATTTTTGACAAGTTAAACAAACACGGCAAAAAATGGGCCGTCGAGCTCCCCTCGGTCCTGCGGAGCCTAAGAACGACGCCGAGTCAAGCCACGGAGTTCACTCCGTTCTTCTTAGTCTACGGATCCGAGGCTATACTCCCAACCGATGTAGAATATGGATCCCCGAAGCTGAAAACCTACAACGAGCAAAACAATAATGCCACAAGAGAGGACGCCCTCGACCAGCTCGAGAAAGCTCACGATGTGGCTCTGTTACACTCCGCAAGGTATCAGCAAAGTCTCCGAGGCTATCACGACAAACACGTCCGCGACGGGACCTCAATGTTGGTGACCTAGTGCTACGGCGAAGCCAGAACAAGGGACGACACAAGCTTACTCCGCCATGGAAAAGACCATACATCGTCGCGGAAGTATTGAAGCCCGGCACCTATAAGCTATCGAACGAGAAAGGCGAAATCTTCACCAACGCATGGAACATTGAACAGCCACGTCGCTTTTTTCCTTAAAGCCTCGAGGCCCTGTAAATTTTTTCGCAATCCCATGATAGAATAAAGAATACATCGGTGTTCAAAGCATTATTTCATAAAAACCAGAGAGGATCGACCCTGTTTTTTCAGAGTCGAACCTCCCTTGGGGGCTGCAAGGGGGAACCCCTATGTCACGTCCCTAAAAAACTTGTATTTTTTCAAAAACAAATGAACTTTTACATAGTCGACGAGGCCGCAGGTGCACCCTAAGGTTCGAGGGTTGCCGAGCCGCGAGATCGCCTACGCCTCCGGGCTATGATACCTCCACTCACTCCAACACGCCAAGGGGTGCAACCGCGCGCTAAGTGGACCTAATAAAAGTTCACGATTTTGAAAAAGCTCACGTCTAACGTTCTCATACGCTTCGAATCGAGTTCTTACATAATCCACGAGGCCGCAAACGCACCCTAAGGTTCGAGGGCTGCCGAGCCGCGAGATCGCCTATGCCTCCGACGCTACGGTACCTCCACACGCTCCCTCACGCCAAGGGGTGCAACCGCGCTCTAAGAAAAACATGCAAGAGTACGATTCAAGCAAGAAAGGGAACAAAAGACTCGAACGAAAACGAACATTTAGTATACATTTACATACAAAATGTTTCAGGGCCCCTGAGGCCATCACGGCGCAAGTCACGAATACTAACTTATTACATGGGCCTTCATGCCCAGGCTTGACTTACAGGCCCTCGTCGTCGGCAGGCGGGACCACCTCGACCTCAAACAGCTTCGCGAGACGGCCCCCGGGCTCTTCCGCAGCCTCGATTAGTTCCAGGCAGGCTGCCTCATTCTCCTCGTCAGTCCGGTCCGGATCCGTGATGAAGCCATCAGCAATGAGGCCCATGTCATACTCGAACCCAGACCGAACGACCGCCATGACCCTCTTCACGCCATGATGCAGCCCGCCTCGTATCTTCTCGCGGACGAGGCGACCCAGCGCCGCCATCAGGCGAACAAACGAATTCCCTGGCGCATCCTCCTCGATATCGGCATCGGGCTCGACACCCAGGCCATCGCACACCGAGGTAATCGCACCCTGGAGCAGTTGAGTCCGCCCGGCCTCAGCCTCGAAGAGGTTTTGGAACAAGGTAGCCGTCGCCTGGGCCGCGTGTTGTTGCTTCTCCAGTTCTGAAACACAAACACCAAGTTAGCATAAGCCTGGGACCTCGAGGCCAAGGTCGAAACACGACAAAAGGTTTACCCTCGGCGTGGGTCTGCCAACCCACGACCTCGTCGCGCAACTCCTCGCACGCCTTCTCCGACGCCTGAAGAGCCTGGTCCTTGTCACGGACCGCTGCCCTCAACGTCTCAATCTCCCGACCGATGCCCGAAAGAGCCTCGTCCCTCTCTCGGACCGTCCCCTTCAACGTCGCAACCTCGTCCTCCAAGGTTCCGACGCGAGCGAACGCCATCCCGATCTGAATGTTGAGGGCGTCACGCTGACCGTTGACTAAGGCGACATCCTCCTCGAGCTCCTTCACGCGCGCCAGCAGCGGCACAAGGTCCTCACGAGCCTTGGCCGCCTCCTCCCGAGCCCTTGCCGCATCTTCACGCGCCTTGGCCTCGGCTTCCCGAGCCTGCGCCGCCTCCTCCCTGACCGCTGCATGGACGACGCGACGCTCGTCCGCCTCGGCGCTCTTCTAGGATAGCCGCTTATTGGCTTCCTCCACCATACGCCGCTCTCATGACGAATGAAGAGTGACTTGCGGCGAGAACGCTCCTTGAGCTCCTGACCACAGTTAAAACCTAAAGATCATAACCAAGGAGAAAGGAAGGATAAAACGCAAGAGAAGACAAACGAACCCGGCTCACCTCGAAAGCCTCCGACATACCCCGCACCAAGGTATCTATGACCATGCGCAGAGACTGCGCGGAGTGCTTACGGAGTCCCTCGACGAACTCCCAGTGATGCACTTCGTCCTTGTCGTCGAGGGCGAAGAAGGGCTCGGCGCTGGGTTAGACGCGTCCCTGAACTCGAGGGTCGACCGACCCCAGCGCGGGAGCTCCTCCTCCGCCCGTACAAGCGCCAGCCCTGCGTAGTCGGGCCACCTGGCAGACGCCTCAGCCAGGTCATCCCCCAACGTCGCAGAAGTACTGGGCTGATCCGGGGCATCGACCATCTCGACGTCCGCTTTCTGCTTCCCCTGGTCAAAAGGAGGGTCGTCGACGGTAAGGTCGATTACAGCCGGAATCGACCCTTGGGGCGGGGCTGATGTCTCGACTGTTGGCACCACTGCCTGTACGTTGGACGGTGGCACGACCACCCCCCGTTCCGCCTCGACCGCCTGCTCCGTTGGCTGGTCCTGCTGCGACTGCGACTCTTCCCGCGCCGGTTGCGACTCCAGCTGCGTCGCCTCTTTCCCCGCCTCTGGCGGGGCCTCCACCACCTCTCTTGACTTTTCGACATCCGCCCGCCCGCCCCGCGTCGCGGACGGATGTTTCGGCCTCGATGGTCGCCTGGGTCGTCGCGGCCGACCCAGGCTCCGACCCACCAACGCCGGGCACCTCGAGCCTGGCACCGCCCGGGACTGCCTCGACCGGCTCTGGCTCCCGCGTGGCGTCACCAACTCCGGCGACCTCCTGAGCGCCAGCTCCCGCCTTGGCGGCGGCCTCCTTCGTCTTGAGCCGTTCCGTGGCAGCCCGGTACCTCGCGACCCAGGCGGCATCGTCGGCAGGCGTCCGCATCATCAGGGCGGCGCCAGACTTGAGCGCCTTGACGGGAGTCGGAGCCGCGAGCTCCACCTTGCGCTTATGGCTGAGTAGTGAATAACCGCGTCAGAGTAAAGAGCAAGATGACTTTGTCGGAAAGGCAAGGTAAGGCACTTACCCGGACATGGGAATCATGGGCCTAGACTTCGGCCTCCCCGAGCCACCCGACGGCTTCTGCGAGGGGGCCCTCCATTGAGCCTCCGGTTGACCTGGTGCTCCTCGGAGCCCGGGCTGACGGGACGCCTGATGTCCTCTGCGCCGATGAGGCTATCTGGCCTCGAGTCCTTACGCCCGTCGACGGCGCCCTGGCCTCCGACGCCGACGTCATTGCTCCGCCCGTCGGCAGAGCCCGAGTCGATCGGACTCGCGGGAGCGGCGCCACCGATCTCCCCTGCGGGACCCCAGGCGAGGTACATCCCCTCTCTGAAGGCCCCGCTCGGGCCCTTTCTTCTGCTGGCTCCCCTTCCCCCTCGACGGGCGCCGGGACTTCCCTCGACGCCTGGGAGGTCGACCCCCCAACGGGCTCCAGCAAGAGCCGCACGTCGGGGAGGTGCGCTAGAAAAGTCGCGGTATCATACCGCGACCCGGCATCGTCATCGTCGTTGTCTTCATCCTCCCCCGAGACCGTCTCGGAGGGGGATTCCTCGATCGGGAGACCCTCGAGGCTCTGCTGGCGGCGGCGCTTTTTCAACGCCTCGCGCTCGAGGGCCTTCTTGACTTGACGTTTCTTCGCAGCGTCCTTCTCTTCCTTCTTCTGGGCCGCCGAGAGGCGTCTCGCCTCTCGTGCAGCCCGGTCCTCCGGAACCGGCGGCCGCGACTTCTTGAACGCCTATAGATCCTGCACGGAAGCCTCGACCAACTTAGTCGGGGGAACTGGGAAGCAAAGGGACCCAAGGCTGTCAAGAACGACGCTTAACAGAGGCTCAAAACCTTAAGTGGGGCGCATGGGACCCTGTCAATGTCCTCCTGCTTGAAACTCCCCACCATCCACCGTGCACGACGGGCGACTTCATCGAGGGGAAGGGACTCGTGCGACATACGCTCCAGCGAAGCCTCCGGCGTCATCTCGTCGATCCGGAGTCGGCGCTGCATCAGCGGCAGCACCCTCCGGCGGTGGAACGCGGTGGCCACCATTCCCGCCGTCAACCCGCGCTGCCGAAGCCTCCTCAACGCGTCGAGGAGCGGCTGCAGTTTCGGCTTGTCCTCCTCGACGACGTCGTACGTCCAGTTGTCCTCACGCAACATCAGGACCCGGCCGGAGAACCTCGGCAGCCGGTCGTCGTCGTTGCGCAGGTAGAACCACCCGTCATGCCAACCGCTGTTCGACGAGATGAGCTACGCCGGGATGTACTGCTCACCTCGACCCACCCGGACTTGGAGAGTGCAGCTTCACGCATGCACCGCACTCCTCGCTCGCCAGCCTTCTTGGCGAAATGCTCCCCTTGAAGAGGTGGAGCCACAGATTCCAGTGTGGCTCCATCCCCAGGTACCCCTCACAGACCGCCGCAAAAATGACAGCCTGCGAGATGGAGTTGGGGGCGAGGTGATGTAGCTCCACCTTGTAGTAGTGGAGGAACGCCCGCATAAAGCGGCTCGGTGGCATCCCGAGCCCCCTCTCATGGAAAGCCACGAAGCTTACCACGTATCATTCCGGGGGCGCCGGCTCCCGGTGGTCGGACGGCGGCACCCTCCATTCCGGCTAGGTCTGGCTCGCCCTCGGTCGCAGAAGACCATCGCGGACCAACTCCTCCAGCTTCCTCTCCGTCACCGAGGAACGAGCCCACGCATCCGCGGGAAGGATCTGGCTCTTTGCCCGCCATGGTCGTCGGAAATAGCGTGCGGCGGCGGCAGAGGAAGAAGTGACGGCGGCGGTGGAGGGCGGCTGAAGGGCGCACAAGGAGAAAGAGGGCAGAAATGCAAATGGCCTGTAGGGGGCACACGGGACCCCGGACCTCACACTTATACCCCGATGAAAGGCCAACGGACGGGCGAAAATGTAGGAACAGTTTCCGCATTCAGTGACCTTACCTAACCGCTCCCTCAAGACGAAGGAGGCCGCCGCCAAGGCGGGAGCTGGCGCTCAGGAGGTCGCCGGAGTTGGTGACGCCACGCGGGAGCCAGAGCCGGTCGAGGTAGTCCCGGGCGGTGCCAGGCTCGAGGTGCCCGGCGTTGGTGGGTCGGAGCCTGGGTCGACCGCGACGACCCAGGCGACCATCGAGGCCGAAACATCCGTCCGCGACGCGGGGCGGGCAGGCGGATGTCGAAAAGTCAAGAGAGGTGGTGGAGGCCCCGCCGGGCACCTCGAGCCTGGCACCGCCCGGGACTGCCTCGACCGGCTCTGGCTCCCGCGTGGCGTCACCAACTCCGGCGACCTCCTGAGCGCCAGCTCCCGCCTTGGCGGCGGCCTCCTTCGTCTTGAGCCGTTCCGTGGCAGCCCGATACCTCGCGACCCAGGCGGCATCGTCGGCAGGCGTCCGCATCATCAGGGCGGCGCCAAACTTGAGCGCCTTGACGGGAGTCGGAGCCGCGAGCTCCACCTTGCGCTTATGGCTGAGTAGTGAATAACCGCGTCAGAGTAAAGAGCAAGATGACTTTGTCGGAAAGGCAAGGTAAGGCACTTACCCGGATATGGGAATCATGGGCCTAGACTCCGGCCTCCCCGAGCCACCCGACAGCTTCTGCGAGGGGGCCCTCCATTGAGCCTCCGGTTGACCTGGTGCTCCTCGGAGCCCGGGCTGACGGGACGCCTGATGTCCTCTGCGCCGATGAGGCTATCTGGCCTCGAGTCCTTACGTCTGTCGACGGCGCCCTGGCCTCCGACGCCGACGTCATTGCTCCGCCCGTCGGCAGAGCCCGAGTCGATCGGACTTGCGGGAGCGGCGCCACCGATCTCCCTGCGGGACCCCAGGCGAGGTAGATCCCCTCTCTGAAGGCCCCGCTCGGGCCCTTTCTTCTACTGGCTCCCCTTCCCCCTCGACGGGCGCCGGGACTTCCCTCGACGCCTGGGAGGTCGACCCCCCCAACGGGCTCCAGCAAGAGCCGCACGTCAGGGAGGTGCGCTAGAAAAGTCGCGGTATCATACCGCGACCCGGCATCGTCATCGTCGCTGTCTTCATCCTCCCCCGAGACCGTCTCGGAGGGGGATTCCTCGATCGGGAGACCCTCGAGGCTCTGCTGGCGGCGGCGCTTTTTCAACGCCTCGCGCTCGAGGGCCTTCTTGACTTGACACTTCTTCGCAGCGTCCTTCTCTTCCTTCTTCTGGGCCGCCGAGAGGCGTCTCGCCTCTCGTGCAGCCCGGTCCTCCGGAACCGGCGGCCGCGACTTCTTGAACGCCGATAGATCCTGCACGGAGGCCTCGACCAACTTAGTCGGGGGAACTGGGAAGCAAAGGGACCCAAGGCTGTCAAGAACGACGCTTACCAGAGGCTCAAAGCCTTAAGTGGGGCGCATCGGGACCCTGTCAATGTCCTCCTGCTTGAAACTCCCCACCATCCACCGTGCATGACGGGTGACTTCATCGAGGGGAAGGGACTCGTGCGACATACGACTCCCCTCCAGCGAAGCCTCCGGCGTCATCTCGTCGATCCGGAGTCGGCGCTGCATCAGCGGCAGCACCCTCCGGCGGTGGAACGCGGTGGCCACCATTCCCGCCGTCAACCCGCGCTGCCGAAGCCTCCTCAACGCGTCGAGGAGCGGCTGCAGTTTCGGCTTGTCCTCCTCGACGACGTCGTACGTCCAGTTGTCCTCACGCGACATCAGGACCCGGCCGGAGAACCTCGGCAGCCGATCGTCGTCGTTGCGCAGGTAGAACCACCCGTCATGCCAGCCGCTGTTCGACGAGATGAGCTGCGCCGGGATGTACTGCTCACCTCGACCCACCCGGACTTGGAGAGTGCAGCTCCCCGCATGCACCGCACTCCTAGCTCGCCAGCCTTCTTGGCGAAATGCTCCCCTTGAAGAGGTGGAGCCACAGATTCCAGTGTGGCTCCATCCCCAGGTACCCCTCACAGACCGCCGCAAAAATGACAGCCTGCGAGATGGAGTTAGGGGCGAGGTGATGTAGCTCCACCTTATAGTAGTGGAGGAGCGCCCGCATAAAGCGGCTCGGTGGCATCCCGAGCCCCCTCTCATGGAAAGCCACGAAGCTTACCACGTATCATTCCGGGGGCGCCGGCTCCCGGTGGTCGGACGGCGGCACCCTCCATTCCGGCTGGGTCCGGCTCGCCCTCGGTCGCAGAAGACCGTCGCGGACCAACTCCTCCAGCTTCCTCTCCGTCACCGAGGAACGAGTCCACGCATCCGCGGGAAGGATCTGGCTCTTTGCCCGCCATGGTCGTCGGAAACAGCGTGCGGCGGCGGTAGAGGAAGAAGTGACGGCGGCGGTGGAGGGCGGCTGAAGGGCGCACAAGGAGAAAGAGGGCAGAAATGCAAATGGCCTGTAGGGGGCACACGGGACCCCGGACCTCACACTTATACCCCGATGAAAGGCCAACGGACGGGCGAAAATGTAGGAACAGTTTCCGCATTCAGTGACCTTACCTAACCGCTCCCTCAAAACCCACAGGTAACGGCACGTGTCCGCCGTTCACTCCGTAACCGTCGCACCACGCCGCCCACTACCGCGCCGTTCTCACTTCCCCTCCTAAAAAAACGCGCCCAAACGGGCCGGAAGGGGATCCGCGGACGGATATTCCCAGACAAATGGGTAACGGGCTCCGAGCCCGATATAAATCTCGACGGATCGAAAGCTGGCCCTCGACCAGGGTTCGACAGCTGCCCTCGAGTAACGGAGTCAGGGACAACTAGGGACGCGCCCAAACAAGGCTAGGGCTCGAGCCACTCTCTCGAGGCACCCCCAGACGTATTCGAGGCTAGAAGAGAGGTCGACGGAGGAATCCCCTCGGAGGGAGGCATCGAGCCCTCGGATCCTATCGCAGGGAACCAAGATCCACACGACTACTCTTTTGCATTTTTTAGAGCGCCTCCGTGGCCGCTAGCCAACTCCGACCGAATGGAGTACGGGCTCCCACTCGAATTCCCCGTTAACAGCTCACCGGGGACCGTCGGAACTCGCCCGACGAGGATAGTACGACGTTCCCCACCCCTCCTTTTTCTAAGAAGGAGCGTGAGGGTCGAACGATAAAAGACGGCCAAGACTCTGATCGACCTCGTGCGCGCGAGGCTCGGGGGGCTCGACCGCAAAAGGCTAAAGCTCAAACGAAATAGGACAAAACACGTCACGATGCAAGAGCATTCCTCGATATGACGTACTAAAGACCTCGGAGGAGTCAAAACACTCCACCGAGGCCTCGGGGGCTACACCCGGCGGGTGCGCTCGTGTGCACCCACCGGAAAAAGCTACGACGGTACGACTCCAGTTCATGACTCGCTGAGCCTCTGCGAGAGTGACCCACACTCACCCAAAGGCTCGGGGGCTACTGTCGGGTACCAAAACAAGGGGTACCCATAATCAACGATCAAGAGAAACAAACTCCTGAGAAAACCACGCCAAAAGCTCTGCCCACAAAGACGGGGCGAGCCGAAACGACGGACGAAACGCCTCGACCACGTTCCGACTCGTACAAGGCTCGCTCGACGGAACGCCTCGACCGCCGAGAAATCTCCGACCCGCACGACCTTGGGTCGGGCCGGTCGACCCACCCCACTCACCAACTCTGAGACAAAAGTCAGAGCATTTAATGCAACTGCCAACCACTTTCTACCCCCATGGCTACAGCGGTAATCAGCATGAAAGCAGTACCAGTGTCAAATCCCACTTTTTACTGCCAATCCCAGGATGGGCGGTGAAAACCTGTCACTGCACGCGCCATGTCGTGCACTGTTCCGCCACTGATCACCCTCGAGGGGGATCACGACGAGTACCGTACCCCGCAATTCCGGGGACTCGACCTTATCCATTCATCGTCGACCCACCTCGACCCGTCCTCGAGCCGGCCTCGACCAACCGCCGGTCAAACAAGAAAGCAAGGCTCGCATGCCACAGGATCCGGGGTCTTTTCACCGTCTCATCCTCTACGTCACCATGGTGTCCGGAGATGGCCGTCCATTCTCGGGGCACGTCGCTACAGCGACTTCCACAGCGCTCGACAAAACTTCACTTCTAAGGCATCCCCCGGCGTCTCTGCCTCCTCTTGACCCTATAAAAGGGAAGGCAGGGGACTCTACGGAGGAGGGGGACAAGGCGAAACAAGTCATCACCCCACCATAGAAGATCAACATCTCAAGCAATCTTCTTTGTACACTCTCTCTCTCCGAGACCTGGGATCGGTTCCCTCTCTCGCAGCTTGTAACCCCTACGCAAGCACTTAGGTGCAAGGAAATACAATACTTCTCCCCCCGCTGTACGTAGGGCCTTCTTTCGCACGAACCAGGATAAACCCCCGTATATTCTCTTTGCATCACCATCCAGATTAGGGACACGCAGCACAAATTCACTCGTTGACTTAGGACCCTCGCAGGACCGAACGCCGACAAGAAGAGTTATGCATCCATTCAATAGTCTGCTGACATTCTACTAGTACTAGTTTATCTTACATGAGTAATGCAAATTAATGTTTAAGCCTTTTGATGTGGGGTCTCTGAACGCCATGAACCTGGTATTGGTTGTGTTTAGTTCCTGAATTTGGAGTGCCAAAATTTACTATAGCATTTCATTTGTATTTGGTAATAATTGTCCAACCGTTGACTAATTAGGCTCAAAACGTTCGTCTCGCAAAGTACAACCAAACTGTGCAATTAGTTTTTGATTTTATCCACATTTAATATTTCATACATGTATCGCAAGTTTGATGTGACGGGGAATCTTTTTTTGCATAGTGCACTTTTCAATGGATCTAAACACGGCCATTATTTCATAGCAAGTTGTTATTCAATGTGTAGCTACATATATTCGATGAGATGTACAGCTAACCGAAATTACTGAACTCCAACGTAAACAGCACCAGATGCTTCTTCTGCCTTATAATACTTGTCCCTTAAATTTAAGAAGTCCACAGCATGTACTACACTTTATACGATATATCTAGCTGAACGGGGAAATATTTTAGCTATTAGCATTGGCTTTTCTCTAAGATGTATGCAACTTCATGTAAAGGTTAGCGAGCCATATGTTCATAATATATGATGCTGAACTGAATAAAACTACAAATTCATAAGCGGGCTAAAAGATGACTTAGAATCACTGTGGCTCCAATACTTATGGAAAATTATGGTCCAGTAGGATCGAAGACAAAAAAAAAAGTTCATACAATCTAAGACAGACTTGTAATATATGTAGAGATTCATATATTTAAGAAGACTTGGTTTTGGATTCTGCACTTCAATAGGTTATATGTGTATAGTTTTTTTTTTATTCCAAACACGTTAAATAAAAGTTAAACATGGATGTCCTTCCTGTTCCGAAATTAAGAGGAGTGAGAAAAGATTTCAACACCACAAAAAGAAAGACAGTACAACTCACCTCACAGAACCAACCTCATAGAGGAGTGGTTTGCATGATAGCAGTGAGTATTTGTTGTTCAATTTTATCTTCAGAAAGCCACATACTGCTCTTCTTGCGCAGGAGCTCCTTCTGTTCTGCCTTCTTCTGCTCTTTGAGCTTCTCCTTTTTCCGCCAGCTCTCCAGCTTCTCAGCTCTTTCTTTCATCTGCACATTATCTCATCTCAGTTACAAATCTATTTGCTTCACGGCATAGTTGACTAGTTGAGTGCTAATGGTGCCTAGAGACGCTGTTCTTAGGGATCCTTCTGAACTGAACAAAGCAAGTCTACGAACACATGTCCACACAATCAGAAATTAACCGTATATAGCAACTAAGACAATGCTAAGGCTCGCATTTTAGAAGCCCGAACGGACGAGACAATTAACCAAACAAGTTGCGTGCAATGGAGAAGCGTCCAAAGCCTGCAAGTACTGCGGGCAACTGGAGCAAGGGATGGAAGGAGACAGGAGGATCGAAGCCTACGAGGGTCTGGCGGAAGTCCTCCTCGAACGCGCGGCGCTCCGCGGCGCGCGTCTCCGCGGCGGCGAGCTTGGCAGCCTTGCGCTCCTGGTTGGCGATGCGAGCGGCCTCGGCGCGGGCGTCGGCCTTCCGCTGCCGCTCGGCCTCCATCAGCTGCACCTCGTAGGCGTACTGCCGCCGCAGCTTGCGCACGTCGCGCGCGTACCCCTTGCGCAGCCGGTCCAGCCGCGCCCACGCCTCCCGGGGCTCCGCCGCGGGCTCCCAGCTGCCCAGGTACCCGCTGGGCTTGGAGAACTCGTGTGGCTCCGCCCGCGCCAGGGCCTGCGCGGAGGCGTGGAAGCCCCGGAGGAGGGGGCGCAGCAGGTGGTGCGGCCGGGAGGAGGAGAGCGCCATCGCCGCCGCAGAACTTTTTTTTTTGGGTTGGAAATTGGAATCGCCGCCGCAGAGCTGAGAACAAGATCGCGGTGGCGGCGGAGGGGGGGAGGAGGCTCCCGGCGCGGAGCAAGCGAAGGAGAGAACATAACCCTCCTATGGATGGGCCGCGTCTTTTTCCAAAATACAGCCCGGCCCGTGTGTTAGATGCAAGAGCCCAGTAAATGAAGCAGGAGCTGCAGAAATGACAACATGCTGAGGAAATGGCAGATCGGGTATTGGACCAAGTTTAAACGCGTGTTTTATTAATCGAACGAGTTTCACTCAAACAAAAAATCGAACGTTTCTCAAAAAAAATCGAACGAGTTAATTAAATCACAAATAAAAGCAACGAAACACCTGCTCTAAAAAGAAGCAATGAAACACCCACAGTAACGTTATTGTTTAGTATTACGACTTACTAGTAGACCAACGTTATTACTTAGTACTTCCTGCATTTTTTGCCATTGATTTTTAAAAATATATATAGGTACATGACATGAGATTTATGTTTTTAAATTCTATGAGAAATACTTTCATAATATATACTTCGTATATTATAAACTTATAATTATTTTTTAAAATAAATAGTCAAAGATAGTAATAATAGAGTAAATAAGAGGATGCCTACATTATGCAAGTTGCAAGTGTTCATATTCATGCCTAAAGAGGTTCATTTGGTTAGGACCCTGGTTAGGTAGGGATGCCAATCTTACCTGCACAGTGTGGGTACATGCAGGCTTTTGTATTCGATGGGTGTGGACATGCACAGGAAAACCCACCCGTGGGTACATGAAGGTTCGGCTACCTGCAAAAATGCTAGTAGGGCGCGGGTATCAAATTTTACCCACGAGTACCCGCAATTTGAGAATACATATGAATATATACACCTATGTCATATACATATCATATCGACTAGCTCATTTAACATGTAATTTGTAGCATATGCACAATATGTGGAACTATAAATTGATATTTTTAACGGATGGTTGCATAAAGTGATTGTGTGAGCATGAATGACTGAATTATTAATATATTGTCCTAGTAAACTCTATATAAGTGGGATTGACATATTTCGTGTCATTTAACTGAGTTTATTATTTCATATGGCTATGAGTTTATTATTGGATCTTTCTTGAATATACCTGTCGGACGTGGGCGTAGGTAAGAAAGCTAGGATCACAAATATGCTCGCGGATGGGTAAATGCTTAACCCGCACCTTACTCTGCCATATCATCCTACAGCCGGAGGTGCTAATGATCACGAATATGCTTGCAGACGGATAAATGTTTTATCTGCACCTTACTTGACACGCTGCCATATCCCTATGGCCGGACGCTTAGGTCAGATGCCAGTCTTTGGATCAACCCAACACGCGCATGTCCGGCATACGTCCTGATCACGCACGCCGAAGCCGCAGTGACCAATTCATTCTTGAGCCGGCGAGAAAACGAGAAAAGCTACCCAACGCTGAAGGACAAAAAGCATGGCGAGCCAAACTCGCGTCAAGTTACCTACCCTCGGACGGGTTTTGGCAAGCTGTGAAAACAATTTTCACAAACCGAGAAAACAATTAAAAAAAACTGTAGGCAATATATGGAGCATAGCTGCATAGGCATAGAAATGGTCACTCTTGACCAAGAGACACTTCTATCTCTCAAAAGGAGAGAAGAGAGAACCCAAGGATAATACAGTTACATGAATATGGTTTTTCAGACGACCCATATACCATGTTGCTATGTGCTAACAGCATCCTAGCTCTAAAACTCCCAAAATAAACAGCCTAAAGAATGGAAAATGGTCGCTGTTGACCATTCCTTTTAGTATGTACAGTGTAACCTTCCCAGCAGTAATTGCTACTCTTTTTTTCTCTAACTGTATAATGGTTAAAATTAGGTCAAATAATCAAATGATCCGAACAAACAGTAGCACAGCATGACAACAGCTTCGAGAATTTTCATCCAGATTCATGGAGGATGGCTCTCTTCAAACTTGTACCTACCACCTAAACAGAAAGCATGCTCAGTAACTATAAACCCAGCAACTGATAACAAGAAATCCGATAAGTGTCTAAATGGAATATCGGTATATTTACCTGCCATCACAACTGGCAGTCACCACTCTAAACAGAGGCAATGAAATTCAGAAGTATCATTGCCACCCACGGCAACCACCACAACTCCAATTGCCGCTCTCAACAGGCTTTACACCTTGGTCCCACGGTGAGCAATGCCGGTGTATGCGCAGGCCACAGACAGAACATCGTAGATCAGGTGGCGGCTGAGTATTCATGCAGTTGCGGCATGCTACCTCTTCAGGTGTGGGACCATTTGTTGGGAAGTTCATATTTGAAGCTCCATCTTCTACCATGAAAGACACATCATCAAAACCAACTCCTTGTTGAACAAAGCTTCCGGTGCCGTTAACATCATCTTGCACACCAGTAGCCATCCCAAATGCATTGTCAAGGTGTGTGTCATCAGCTTCAAGCAGCTCAGTGAACGAGAAATAAGTTTGGGGCTCATACTCGTCCATCACAAAGCTGCCACAGCTAGTGTCATTCTGCTGGTGATTAGAAGTGAAATCAGGTGGGGCAGCATATGCAGTTCCTTTGGAAAAATCCCACCCCAATAGTTCTGAAGCATCCACGCTGTCAGCCTCCGAAAAAGAAATTTCATTCATATGGCTGAAATTGATGTTTCCATTGCCTGAAGGTGTATTCTGGATATAATACTCATTCACAGGTTTACCAGCTTGATCAAGGTATTCAGAAATTTTAGTTTGTGCTCTTCTTATAGACAGCTTCTGGTTACTTCCTGGGGCAATGCTTGCTGTGTTCACTGATATATCAACATCCCTAGTTTCTTCCCCAATTGGTTCAACTATTCCATATGAAGCAAGCAGTGGGTCCTGATCTGCTAAAGCAAAGGCCTCCTCACTAGATAGCATAGTTGACAGCGATGATGTTGCAACTGTTTGCTCACTAATTTCTGGTTCAGGCTTTACATAATTATCTGAATGAGGACATGGGGGTATGGCTCTCCTTCGGCACCTACAACATCGGTATCCAACCAACTCACCAAGCCTATCTTCATCAAGTTGCAAGGAATCACCATGAAACCAATCTGTAAGCAGGGAATTTCGAGATGTTAAAAAAAGAACTGAAACATAACACAAAAAAAGATAATGCTCTAAGCTACAGCAACGCTAAATAAACTTACTTGTGCACTTCTCACAGCGTACATACAGGAAATCTGGAGAATAAGCTTTGTCACATAGACAACATTTTGGTTTTATTGACGAACCTATACCATCCTTGCTTTTAAGGATTACATTATTCGCCCTGAACTCACTTCCATCATCCTTGTCATTCTTATTTTTCTTCCATATGAGACCAAAATATGTGATCGGTTGAACTTTTTTAGCCTTCGTTGGTTTGTCTGACTTTGACTTTTTAGCTTTTTTCTTTTGAACACTAGTGATATTCTGAGTTGCCACTTTAGCGAGTGGCTGGGCTTCCACCTTCACGAGTGGCTCGGCTTTCACATTCACAACTTGCTGGGTTGTAGCTTCCACCTTTCCAACTGGTTGTGCTTTAACCTTTGTGACTGGCTCGGCTTCAACTTTGGGAGCAGGTTCAGCAGAATGGGAAGAAGTAACCTTAAATACAATTCTGGGAGCAGCCACTGGCTGTTGGCCATTACTCTTCTGTTGATGCTGGATATAACTTGCATTTGTATTTGTATTGTAACCAGTGAGCATAAGACTCCGCTTCTGGAGGCATAACTTGCATATCAAACTGGAAGTAGCACTGCCTCCTTTGCTAACAACAGATCTTGATGTACACTCTTTATGACAATTACCTGAAAGTTATTTTTAGATAGCAACATTGTGACTAAAGTATTCGAAATATCATAAATTGATCAAATATCTTCTTGGATATTACTAGGGGAAAAAAATTGGAAAACAGATAATCTAAAGAGCACGGCATATATCCATACCTTGACAAGAGCTGCATTTAACAATATCCCTGCATGTGATCAATCAAAATAGAAAAAGTCAGTATCTCAAAAAGAATAAATGTATAATTATTAATCAGTATATGAGGTGACGTAGAAAAACCTGTAGAGAACATCCTTCTTGCATGAGGTGCAGGGATAGACTTCTCCCTTGTGAAAGAGATAGGAAAAGACATCTCCGTCAGATGCTTTTACTCGCCTTGGGAAGAAATTGGTAAAACAGTTAGAATCCGGAATTCCTGGAGTAGGCAAGGAGCTAGCCTCAGCATGCTGCTCAAATTCTCGTAACATGTACAGTGGCACATGGTTTTCAGAAAACCACAATTTTCTACTTTCATCCTGATCACTTTCTGCTTCCAAGATATTTTTTGTCAGACGGACAGGAAGATGCTTTTGGTTGGGAAACTTAAGTGCATATCTTATCTTATTGTCGATTATTTTTTTATCACAGAGTACAGCATTTCTGAGGGCAGAAAAGTCAGCATCAGAGCTTTTTCCATCTGAAGGAATTTGATCTGGAGGGATGAACTCCTTCCATCTGATGTGGGCATCAAGATATCTAACCTGAGAGAAATGATTATTAGGTTTGTGCTAAGGTAGGTTCTTTGCAACATCAGGACAGAAGTGCAAACCTGCAGAGCAAGTTGAGATGAAGTCTGGCTTAGTCCAACACATGCTCTCCAAAAAAATTGCCGAGATCGTCTTGGAAAATTGGAACCTTCATGGTAAGATAAACCTGCTATCCTTTTTTTACCACCTAATAGGTGACAAAAACACGGCAACTTGTTCATGTCCTGGATACTGATAGAGGATCAAGTAAGACTTCTAATAGTTAAAGCATGTAATACCTTGGCGAGCAGCTTTTCTTATGGTTGAATGTAGAAGAGCCCCCCTCTGCAAAGTATGTTTTATTATATTTCCTCCGGTCCACCAAGTCCAGCTGTTGTCATCGTCAGTAGCAGTACCAGGTTCAGAAGCCAACAAACGTTTTCTGCCACGCCTTCCAACAGCCCCACGCTTTTGGTATTGTGCAGGACGAGATGGTACCATCGATGGACCAGGAGATTCCACAGGCCAATCGTCTATTGGCTTCAACCAGCTTGCAGAAAATGCTACTCCACGGATGTTGCTTTCCAACTGCATATAATATGTAACAATTTTTAATACAACAATTGAATTCGTTTTTCACTGCTATTTATGGCAATAACCTTCTTCAGCTAGGCTATTTATCTTTCTTTCAATACCATTTATTGCATATCTAACTTGATTCTCCAAAAGCAATTAATACGCAATATTATCACATTAACACGCTACTCCCTCCATTCCAAAATGTAAGTCGTTCTGGCTTTTCTAGATACATTGCTTAAATTAAATGTTTTTACTATGTATCTAGACATAATGTATATCTAGATACGTAGACGTAGCAAAAGCTATCTATCTAAAAAAGTCAGAACAACTTACGATTTGAAACGGAGGGAGTACTATATATCCACACTCTTTTGTTCGCCTACAAAAGACATCATCTAGTACTTATAATCATACCAGAGTTGTGCTAGTGAAGCACAAGGTGGCATTACCATGCAACTTTTCTATTCTGTTGTATCTTGTATGTTTATCGCAGTGGCTCTATTAGGAGAATTTTCTTTCGAGTGAGTTGCTTTTCACACCAGGCACAGTCTTCTTTGTTTCCCTTTGAACTAGGGTTAACAAACAATTTTATTTTGCACCCTGTTATGTTAAAGTAAGTTTCAACACCAGGGTACATCATGAAACCATAACAAATCTGTTAGGTTTAGAGATTCTATTGATTGGGGCTAACCCTAGATGGGTAGCTATATAGGTTCCATACATGGGCCACATGGGCCTAAACACATACTCTAACACCCCCCGCAGTCTGAACTACCGGCGCAGCGGAGTTCGAGGCTGAACAAGAAAGAACACACGCAACCCCCCCACAGACGCAACTAGCCACCGGTGATGTTGAGGCTGGAGCGAAACTCGGCGAAGGTTGAGGACGGGAGGCCTTTGGTGAAGATGTCCGCGAACTGGGAGGTCGTCGGAACATGAAGGACCCGCACCTCGCCCATGGCTACCCGATCTCGGACAAAGTGAAGGTCGATCTCCACATGCTTCGTCCGCTGATGCTGGATGGGGTTGGTGGAGAGGTAGACCGCACTGACGTTGTCGCAGTAGATCAGTGTGCTCCGGGAGGGCGGAGTGTGCAACTCAGCAAGCAGCTGTCGGAGCCAGGCGGCCTCCGCCACGCCGTTAGCAACGGCGCGGTACTCCACCTCGGCGCTGGACCGGGAGACCACCGGCTGGCGCTTGGACGACCAAGACACCAGGTTGCCGCCCAGGAAGACGGCGTAGCCGGAGGTGGAGCGGCGAGTGTCCGGGCACCCGGCCCAGTCAGCGTCGGTGTAGACGACGAGGTCGGTGGAGGAGGCCCGGTGGAGTAGGAGGCCGTAGTCGAGCGTCCCCCGGAGGTAGCGGAGGAGACGCTTGAGAGCCGTGAGGTGAGGCTCCCGGGGGTCATGCATATGAAGACAGACCTACTGAACTGCATAGGTGATATCCGGCCGGGTGAAGGTGAGGTACTGAAGGGCCCCGGCGAGACTCCTGTACGCAGTGGGATCGGCCACCGGTGGTCCCTCAGCCTCAGACAACTTGCCCTGAGTGTCGACCGAAGTGGAGCAGGGGTTGCAGTCAGTCATCCCAGCCCGCTCCAGGATGTCGCGAGTGTACTGCCGCTGGTGAAGGAGGAGCCCGGCAGGACGGTGCTCAACAGTGACACCGAGGAAGTGGTGTGGTAGGTGGCCCCCGAATCAGCGATCCACTCGGGCCCGACCGGAGGTGTCAGGCCCATGGTGCTGAACGAGCGAGCCAGGGCCGCCTAGTCCCAGCCGGCGACCCCCGGTGGAGTCCCGGAGGGTGAAACCCACGGCGCAGCAGGGAAGGCGCCGGGTGGAGGATCAGCAGGAGGAGCTCCGGTGAGCATGGCCACCGGTCGACGAGTGTCGTCTCCGGGGGCGTGGTAGGGCCACATGGAGATGCGACCAGACCACGGGTTCTGGAACGAAGGCCATGGTGCCCCCCCCGTGTGGCCCAGCCGGTGCCGGAGCCTAGGGGTGACCCCCCCCCCCCCCGGCCACCCCCGCGGCCCCCTCCACGGCGACGACGAGAGCCACGACCCCCCCCCCCCACCTCCGCTCGGCCCGGAGGGAGGAGGGCCCAGAAGAGACTGTGGCGGTGGAGCGGTCGACCGTGGTGGAGCAGACGGACGCGGCGAAGTAGCAGCCAGGGCTGTCGAGGAGGACGAGGACCCCGTGGAAGCGGTGGAGACCGGCTGGAGGCCCTGTGTGAGCTCCTCCATGACGAGATCGTCACGGACCTCCAGGAAGGTGGGGAAGGGCCTCTGGCGGGTGATCCACGTCCGGAGGTGGGCGTAGCGGTCGCTGAGCCCCCGGAGGACGTTGAGGACCAAGATGCGATCCTCCACGGGCCACCCAAGGTCCCCCAGGGAGTCCGCCATGCCCTTCATCCGACGGCAGAACTCGCCGACGGAGAGGTCACCCTGGACGAACGTCCGGAAGCTCGCGTCGAGGCGCAGAGCCCAGACCTCGGCGTTGCCCAGGAACTGACCCTCAAGGGCGAGCCATGCCCGGCGCGCGTCAGGTGAGGTGCGGACGAGGTCGTGGAGGTCCAGAGAGATCGTCCCCAGGATCCAGGAGAGGACGATGCTGTCCAGACGAAGCCACGATGGGGTCTGGACGGCGACCAAAGCGTCAACGAGGACGTGGTCGTCGAGGGCGTAGCGGCGAAGGGTGAGAAGCACGAGGTCCCGCCAGCGGGCGTAGGAGGGCGACTCCGGCTCGAGGACGACCGGAACGAGGAGGCGAATGTTCTAGACCTCCCCGTGTTAGAGTGGGAAGATCAGATTGGGGGCAAAGGCCACACTGGGCAACAGCCAGGGGCGCCATTATATATAAGCCAACGGGCTGAATTACAGGAGGTGATTGACACCAATAATAGCCTACTATACAGGCCTACCATACATGCAACCGTAGCTATACAAGCCTACCATACATGTGTAATAATATTCCAACAGCCCCCCGCAGTATCAACCGGGAGAGGATCGGACGTTGAGGCTGGAGCGGAAGGACTGGAAGACAGCAGTAGGCAGTCCTTTTGTGAAGATGTCCGCATATTGAAGTGTTGTTGGAACATGTAGAACATGAACTTCCCCAAGAGCAACACGATCACGCACAAAGTGCAAATCAATTTCCACGTGCTTGGTGCGCTGATGTTGAACCGGGTTGGTGGAGAGGTATACAGCACTAATGTTGTCGCAGTAGACCACCGTAGCCTTAGACAACGGGCGATGCAGTTCAGCAAGAAGCTGGCGGAGCCAACATGCTTCGGCCACAGCATTAGCAACACCGCGATATTCAGCTTCAGCGCTCGAACGAGAGACTGTATGTTGCCGTTTGGAAGACCAGGACACCAGATTATTGCCAATAAAGGCACAGAAGCCGGAGGTAGAGCGCCTAGTATCGGGGCAGCCCGCCCAGTCCGCATCAGAGTAAAGGAGCAGATCATGAGAGGAGCTGCGAGTGATCTGAAGGCCATACTTGATAGTGCCTTTGACGTAGCGAAGAATGCGCTTCAGAAGAGAGAAGTGTTCCTCCCGCGGATCATGCATATGCAGGCAGATCTGTTGGACGGCGTGAGCGATGTCAGGCCGTGTAAGAGTAAGGTATTGAAGACCACCAGCTAGACTGCGATAGAGCGAGGCGTCGGCGACTGGAGGACCCGCCTCTGCAGGGAGCTTGGGGCTCACTTCAATGGGAGTGGCACAGGGGTTGCAGTGCTGCATCTTGGCACGGGTAAGAAGCTCCAAGGCATACTTATCTTGAGTTAACAGCAAACCAGAGGTATTCCGGGATGCAGTGACGCCAAGGAAATAATGAAGTTCACCAAGGTCAGACATAGCAAATTCCTGTTGAAGGGAGGCAATGATCTGCTGAAGCAGTGCCGAGGAGGAGGCCGTCAGAATGATGTCGTCCACATAGAGTAGCAAGTACGCAGTGTCATTGCCAGACTTGCGGATGAACAAGGAGGTGTCACATCTGGAACTGCAAAATCCAGTAGATAGTATGAAAAACTGGAAGCGAGTATACCAAGCGCGTGGGGCTTGTTTGAGTCCATACAGTGACTTGTTCAACTTGCAAACATGCTGTGGAAAGGCTGGATCAATGAACCCGGATGGCTGCTGAGAGTAAACTGTCTCTTCCAGAGTACCATTTAAGAAGGCATTTTTCACATCCAGTTGATGAATAGACCAGTTGCTACTGATTGCCAGAGAAAGAACAGTGTGAATCGTAGCAGGTTTCACCACCGGACTAAAAGTCTCCTCAAAATCGACACCTGGTTGCTGAGAGAAACCACGAAGCACCCAGCGGGCTTTATAACGATCCAGTGACCCATCAGACTTAAGCTTTTGGCGATAAATCCACTTCCCAGTAACAATGTTGGCATTGGGTGGGGCAGGCACTAAATCCCAAGTCCTGTTAGCCGTGAGAGCATTGAACTCTTCAACCATTGCATTCTTCCAATTAGGATCAGCAAGAGCTTGCTTGTAGGATGTTGGAATGGGCGATGGTCCAGCAACCTGAAAAGTGGCTGGAGTGCGGAAACCACTCTTGGCTCGAGTAACCATTGGATGGTCATTGGAGATAGGTGGAATGGGTACTTTCTGAGCTTCTGAAGACCGCTGAGAGGCGGGAAGCGGCGCAGGAGCAGATGCACGAGAGGCCTGCTGAGGAGCAGGTGGTGCCGGCGCGGGAGCGCGGTGTTCGGTGGAGAGTTCCACAGGACGTGAACGGCGAGTATAGACAGCCGTTATAGGCGGCCTGGTGCTGTAGTCGTTCGGCGCTGATGAAGAGGTGCCCGCACCAGCAGCGCCGTGCGTGCACGTGTGGTGCGACGTTGACGTCGAACTGGGCACGCCGTGCATCGAGGCTGGCCCAGTCAGCGACGCAGGTACCCTTGCAGCAGCTTGCGAGGATGGCACCGGTTCGATCGCATAGGGCGACGGGGCAGGCCCGTGCGGCACCGTGGAGCCAGGTGTGCCGAGCGATGGGGCAGGTCCTCCGGCCGGCAGTGAGGCGGGCACGCCGGGCAGAGGCGCAGGAGCACCAGGGAGCACCGTATCATCATCTGCAAAGTCATCAAGAAACGAATACAAAGAGGCAGGGGTGCTGGTACGAGCGGCATAAGGAAATGTGAGCTCGTCGAACACGACATGCCGGGACGTGATAATTTTGTTAGACTTGAGATCAAGACAACGGTAGCCCTTGTGATCGGAGGGGTAGCCGAGAAAGATGCACTCGGTGGATCGTGGCGCAAGTTTGTGAGGAGTGGTAGCCGATAGGTTGGGATAGCAACGACAACCAAAAGCCCGGAGGTGGGAATAGGACGGCTTGGAGCCGAACAAGGCCTGGTGTGGGGTGATATTTTTTAGGACTTTGGTGGGGTGGAGGTTAAAGAGGTGGGTGGCTGTGTGTAAGGCATCGGCCCAGAACGCGGGAGGAAGACCGGCTTGAATCAACAATGTTCGAAGAATATTGTTGATTGAGCGGATGACACGCTCAACTTTGCCATTTTGTGGTGAAGTGTGCGGGCAAGAGAGTCGGAACCGAATTCCCTGGGAAAGAAAAAAAGAGCGAGCAGTGTGGTTATCAAATTCACGACCATTATCGCATTGGATGAAACTGATACGACACTGAAAATGTGTTAACACGTAGGTGTGAAAATCGCGAATAGTGGAAAAAGTGTCAGATTTCAGTTTCAAGGGAAATGTCCAGAGATAATGAGTGAAATCATCTAAACACACCAAATAATATTTATTTCCAGACACACTGGGAACTGGAGAAGTCCACAAATCACAATGAATAATCTCAAAAGGGCGCTGAGTGCGCGTTAAAGATGCAGCAAACGGCAAACGAAAATGTTTTCCCAACTGACACTCATGACAAGGAGTGGCAAGGGTTTTATTTGGGGCGACAGAGATGGCGTTGGCTGACTTCAATTGAGAGAGGACTTTGGCGCTAGGATGGCCGAGGCGACGATGCCAAATGTCTTCTGCAAGAGCCAGCAACACGGCGCGAGTGGAGGTGGGTGTCGTGAAGAAAGGGTACAAATCGCCGGAGCTATTGCACCGATAGAGGAGCGCCTTAGTTTTCAGATCCTTCACAGACAAACCAAACGGGTCAAATTCCACAGACACAAGGTTGTCAATGGTAAACTTGCGCACGGAAATAAGATTGGTGACTAATTGAGGAGAAACTAAAACATTGGATAAAGAAAATTGCCGGGTAGGAGAGGGAAAAACAACACTACCACGAGCGGTGATGGGAATGGAAGAGCCGTTTCCGACAAGAATATTTGTGGGTGTGGGGGAAGGAGAAGTGGAGGAGAGAATACCCTGATCGTTGGAGAGATGGGAGGACGCACCGGAATCCATGAACCAGTCGGGCTGCTGCAGGGTCATGGAGTTCAGCGTGTTGATCAAGGCAGTGGGATCCCAGGTGTTCGTTGCAGCTGCTGTAGGCGCGCCGGCTGGAGGGAATCCGGGAGGGGCGCCAGCGAACATGGCCTGATGCGGAACGCCGGGACGTGGACCAAGCACGCCCTGGGTAGGCTGCATTGGCCACATCTGGAAGGTGCCGGTGTAGGGGTTCAGGAACGGACGGAAGCCGCCGAAGCCACCGAAACCGCCGAGCGCGCCAGACCTGCTGGAGGATGGCGCACTGTTGCGATTTTTGTACTTGTTCCTGGTCTTGTTGTTGTTGCGCGGAGCAGAAGAGGAGTGCTGGGGCGCCGAAGGGGAAGCGGGCGGCTGGGGCGCCTGCGGTTGAGGCGCCACCACCAGCGCCGTTTGTTCGCCAGGCTGCGGGGTCTTGAGGTCCGCCTCCTCAAGTTCCAGCATGGAGCACGCAGTGCTGAACGTCGGCAGGGGATCCCGGGTTTTGATGAGGGTCCCCATGTGACGAAGAGTCGGACTGAGGCCTCGAATGAGCGTGAGGACCAGAGTCGGCTCGTTGACGGGGAATCCGAGATCGGCGAGCCCGTCAGCGTACGACTTGAGGCGCTCGCTGTAGTCGGAGAAGGAGAGGTTGCCTTGTGCGAGATTGCGGAAGTCCGCTTCCAACGCAAGGGCCCGCGACGACTTGTTGTTCTGGAACTGCGCCTCGATCGCCAGCCAGATGGAGCGGGCGGTTGCGCCGGGCGTCATCACCTTGTTCATCAGCTTCGGAGAGATGGACGAGTAGAGGAGGGATCGGACAGAGAAATCCGTCGTCGTCCACACCGGCGTGACCGGGTCAGGCACCGGCGTACCATCTATGTGGTGACCAGCGCCGAACTTGCCGAGGAGGGTGGTGAAAAGCTCACGCCAGGCACGATAATTGGGCGGGTGAAGTTCCAGGGTGATGGGGAGGTGAGTTTTGATATTGATGGTGGCGAGAGAGGCAGCGGGATTCGGAGGAGCGGCGGCAGGAAAGGCTGCGGCGAGGGCTGCAGCAAGAGCCGCAGTGGGATCGGGCACGATCTCGTCGGCCATGGCAGGAGAGAGAGGAGAGCGGAGCGCCGGGTGGGTGGGAGTGGCGGCGGCGGCGTCGCGAGGAAGAAGAGCCGCGGCCTGGGCGCGTGATCAGCGGAAGCGGAGGATCAGGAATGCGGCTGATACCATGTTAGAGTGGGAAGATCAGATTGGGGGCAAAGGCCACACTGGGCAACAGCCAGGGGCGCCATTATATATAAGCCAACGGGCTGAATTACAGGAGGTGATTGACACCAATAATAGCCTACTATACAGGCCTACCATACATGCAACCGTAGCTATACAAGCCTACCATACATGTGTAATAATATTCCAACACCCCGGCCTGGTAGTGAAGCTGAGCCACGAGCGGGTCAGCCGGATCGTGCCAGAGGACGGCAGGATGGGGCGCGCGGTGGCCAGGCGAGGCGGAGGAGTGGGCTCCAATGTCCCGTGGAGTGGGAGAGACAAGGAGGTGCTCCGCCTCGACGATCTGGCGGGCCAAGACATCGGCCGCGTCGCGCTCACGTTCCCATGCGAGGGCTGCAGCGCGAACGCGAGCCTGCCCCTCCGCGGCGGCAGCCCGAGCCGCGACGAGAGCGGCTACGAGGGCGGAGTCCGGGCCCGGAGGTGGAGCGGTGATGAGAGAACTGGCGTTACCACCGAGGAGCAGCGGCGCTAGTAGAGGAGGGAGGCCGAGGCCGGACTGCACGGCAGAGGGAAGGACAGAGGGAAGGACAGGGGCTGGCTGCCTTGGACGGATGGCAGCCAGAGGATCGGCAAGAGGGGCGGGATCGGAGGTGGTGATGGTGGGCTGGAGGTCTGGGCGGAGGTGCTGCTCGGCCTGGGGGCGGGCGACGGCGGGCTGAAGGTCCGGGCGCTGCTGCTGCTCGGCATGGGGCCGAACATCGGTGGCTGCCAGGGGTTGCACGGCCGCCAGAGGGGAGGAATCCCCCTCACCGGAGCCCCCCGGCATGCCGAGCGGCGGCGGGCCACCGCTGCCAGTCGCGGCCAGGGCCCCAGCGGCGGGTGCGCCTGGAGGTCCGCCGGCGCCAGGAGTGGAGCGGCCGGCGATCTGGGCCCAGGATGGGGTGGAGAGGGAGGGAAAGTAGGCATAGTAGGAGGGAGTAGGAGGGAGGAGGAGAGGAGTGGCCGGCCATGGCTGCGGCAGCGGCTGGCCGGCCGGCAACCAGAGGCGGCGGCGGGTGGGGAGGAAAGGGAAGGAACTAGGCTGCTGATACCATGTTAGGTTTAGAGATTCTATTGATTGGGGCTAACCCTAGATGGGTAGCTATATAGGTTCCATACATGGGCCACATGGGCCTAAACACATACTCTAACAAAATCTAATAAAACCTTCATTGTGCCTCATATACATGATTGAAAGCCACGAAGTCTCATGAAAGTTTTATTTCACAAGGTTTTGCTCAAAGCAAAACTTACTGTGGCATACACTGTCGAGAAATGAAAATATATACACATACCAGTTCAAAGTGAAACAAGTTTAGCTTTACATGGGGCAAAGTAAAATTTACTATATCTTTCACTACTGAATTATCTATTTCACAAAACACCTTTCCAGCTATTTCTTTGAGTCAAATATCAATGATTTATAGGAACAATTTTTTGTTGGTTTCTAACATTAGAGTTAATTTCATTTATTAGATAAAATGCATGCAAGGATATTATGTACCTAGCTCAAGCTGCATAAGAAACTGAAAAATATTATTCTATTTGATGCCACCTTAACACTGCTGGCATTCACAGCAATATGCTTATCACAATTTAGTTGTAGAATATTGAGAGGTACCAAAGGATGCCAAAAAGAAAATCCTGTAACTCACCTCAAGCAAGAGGGGTATTATAGTTCTGCAGTTGGAAGCTTCTTCTAGTTGTTGACGCCACCGTTCTCTCTGCTGCACGTCTTGTAGTGAACCAACCAACAGGGCACGCAAACTTTCCTCCATGTTGGCTAAATAAGCAGCAATACTGGGGAAGTGGCTGTCAGAATTTTTTATTACACGCATGGTGCTAAGAACTCGAGCAGAACTTTTAGCAGCATTTGTCGTGGTCATGTTAAGAAAACAAGCCTTTTTGTTTCCACTTGCTGAACTTCTGCAAGCAAGGCACCAACCACATCTATCTCTTGGAACTTCCATAAGCTTCTTTTCAGTACTCGGCCAAACAAATTGTGCGACTGCTGAGGAAAATGCTTTCAACTGTAGAGCATTGTCTGCAGCCACTTTCCTCTTTGGCTTTAATGTCAGTTGGGATGCGGAAACCTTACCTTCATCGGATGTTATAACAGCTAGATTGGCAGCAGCAGACGCTGCAATGTTGCCATGATTGTAGAGATTCATGTATGCTTGTGGTTTAAAAGAAGACGATTTTGCTGCCTTGCCACAACTCATGTTTCCAGATCTTTCAGTAAACAGCTGAAGGTGGTGTTTATCTTGCAAAGATGGATGAAATGATTCTGCCTTTGCAGAAACAGTGGATAAATCTGGACGATATATACTATGAGCTGGCTGTGCTTGTGCTATGTTAGACATAACCATTCCAACGAATCCATTCTGATGAGAAATGGAGGATGGCACAAATGGTCCAGAATTTCCATTTCTAGGTGCATTATATATGTTGTTCTGAGCTGACAGAGCTTCCTTGCAAACTTCAACATTCTTCTCGGTGACAACACCTAAGCTTGACATGCATTTTTGTTTCTCCAGGTGTTCAGCAAAGCACACTGTATACTGATTAGCGACAAATTTCTGTTGTGCATTTGTTTGAGGAAGTGCTACTGTTTTACTGTCCCCACCATCTTTTGAAGTTGTCCAGCCACTTCCATCTTCTGACTTTGTTGGAGTAAAACTCAACATACTGGATTGCGGAGTATGTCTTGTACCAACTTCTTCCAATATTGTTGATCTCTCACTCTGAACCGTACCGAGTAAATGTTTCCAGTATTCCATTATTTGCCTGCATATATCCACATATGCATCTGAGGGAGCAAGTCTCTGGAGGACCTTGACAACATCATAATGATTGTAATATCTTGCATAAGACTCTACATCTGAAGATGTTTCGATCCTGCAGTATTTGATGGAACAAAACATTAAAGGAAGTATAGGACAAACAATAGCAGGTCATGCAAAACAAATGTTTAGTAAACGTATTGTATGATTAATAAGCAAGAACTTACACAAGTAAATAGTTGCAGGTTCCTAAGAATAGCCTCCCGCACATATCAACGCCAAACATTTGAGCTCCTCTTGCACCACGTTCAATTCTTGACGAAGTTGGTCCAAGCTTGTTGACCACACATTCTGGACAGAACCAGTCTCCATGGGGAAGGAAAGCTTTGTTTTGACCAATACATCTCGAATGATATGCCCATGGGCAGCCATCACAGCATACCAAAGTCCCATCCATTCCACATATTCGGCAATCATCACTATTGCCGTCCTGAGAAACATCTGCTACAGCAACATCTGGATTTTTTACATTTGGAGCACTTTCAAAGTTCTGTAAATCATTCATCATTTTGTAAGCTGAGGCCTTTGAGGCTCTAGTCGAGACTGCTCTTGAACCAGCCTCCCAAAAGGTGCTAGAATCTATCTCATATTCCATCTCCTCGTTGTAGCCTACTCGATCATCCAGTACAGTTTTGAATTCTTCTGATTCAAGGACATGGTCACAGAGTATTTGCAGCACCCTCAACTTCGTGGCAACAGGAAGTTTATAGTATTCGGCAGCTAGGAGGTTTCTAGCAAAACTCTGGCCCCCTAGATTCTTAATGCACCTCATCACATACAGGTACTCTAGTAAGAAAGTTGGCCAAGTCAATGCATCTAGTAATGTCCAATCCAGATACCTGTACACGGTTCAAGGAAAGTGAAATATTGTCAGAATTTTAAGTAAAAAATAAATGCAACACCTACAAAATAGTTACTGTATTTAAAAGGGGGTTGATAAAGTATATGTACTTTAAGCAATTTGAAGCCATCTGAGATCCTTCAGCAGATTTAGATTCAAGATGCCGCTTCAGTGCCCTCAGTAGCGAGACATGTACGGCATCCAACAAGTTATTCTGAACAGCGCAATTAATGGCTGCAACAAAATCATCCAGCCCAAACGGACTCAGGAACAGCTGCACGCTGAAGGATCGCAGGAAGTTATAAACCGAAAAGAGATAGCTTATGGAATCTTCTGGCACAGGAATGTCTCCCGATGACGGGGGCAACTCCACAGCCTGTACAGGAGGGCACGGCTCGGATGGTTCTTCTTTAGTGAAATCAGATGAATTACTCGAAGATTCGATATCCTGAGACATATCCGAGCCAGACCCACTACACTGCAGCGCATCAGGGTTGGCAGGCACCTCGCATCCGTCAACCCTCTGCCTAGTACTTGCTGGCTCTTTCACCTCCGAGGCACTCCCCGACAAAACCAGCAGGTCTAGTTTCCTCTTCCTGCAGCTCACCTTCATGCCTAACGCACCATTCTCGTCGGGCATGAGGAATGCCTGGAGCTGAGGAAACGCCAAATCCTCAGCATGTCCATCCTCAAACACCACGCTGTAGACACCAGCTGTGCTATCATAGGACGCAACCTTCCCAATAAGAACGCTCGCATGCCCTGGCGTGTGGCGGCCAATGTAACGGCCGACCAAGCGCTCCCCCGCCTCCTTGGCGCGCACCTGAAGGCTTCCAGCAGATGTGGCAGCAGGCCCTTGGTTCACCACCCTTCCATCAGTTTCCACCATCTTAGCCTCTCCCGCTACAGCCGTTCCCGCGTATTCTTGTTCCAGAACATGGCTGTCATCCACCTCCATCTTCACTTCAGACGCCCTAGCCGCTCCCGCGAGCTCTTGTTCCCGAACACGGCTATCATCCACCTCCACTACTCTTCCATCAGCTTCCTCCATCTTAGCCTCTCCCGCCACTGCCATTCCCGCGCATTCTTGTTCCTGAACACGGCTACCATCCACCTCCATCTTCACTTCAGACGCCCCAGCCGCTCCCGCGCACTCTTGTTCCCAAACACGGCCGCCATCCACTTCCTCCTCCATCTCCACTTCAGACGCCACAGGAGCCAAATCCCGCGCTGCCCCCGGATCGCTCCCCACATCCACCTCGCTGGCCATACAAGGCGACGGGGAGCGCTGCTTCTGCTTGCTCGCGTCGCCACCCTCGTCCACCTCCTCCTCCATCTTCGCCCCAGACACCGCGGGATCCACATCTCGCGATCCCCCCGCAATGCCGCCCTGAGCCACCTCACTCGCCGCGAGCACAGCAGCCCGGCCTTCGCCCGCGCCGCCGTCCCCATCCGCCTCAGGCGCCGCGGGACGCTCTTCGCCCGCAGTAGGAGCATCGGCGCCGCCGCCGACTTCGTCAGCCTCCGGCGTGGGCTCGCTCGCCGAGGCCTCCACGACCGCGTCACCCCCACGGCCCGCCGACGCCGCGGCGCCTCCACCCGGCACGGCCTCACCGGCCGCAGCAGGCGCTTCCGCCCCACGGGCGGTCTCCGTCTTCACGCCATCAGCAGCCATCTCCGCGGGGGAGGCGGCGCCGGGGCTCTGCGGCGGCGCCCGATCGGGATCGTCCCGTGGCCCGGTGCCCGCGGCGGCGTCTTCCATGGCAGGCCCCCGGGCGCGAGAACCCTAGCTTTCCCGCACGCGCGCGTGCGCCCTACCGAGGCATCCTCGTTCGCGAGTTGTACGGGGGCCGGTCGGGAGCGGATGCGGGGCGCTGGCGCGTGGGCGGGCACGAATCTGGGATGGGAGCCGCCGATCTCGCGGCGGGGGCGGGCGATTGGAATGGGATGCGCTCGCAAACCCTACGGCAAGTGGCGGCGGCGAGGAGGAGGAGTTGGGGGAAGAGGTGGAGATGATGATGGATGGAGGAAGGGAAGGGAAGGGGAGGGGAGGAGAAGCACTGGGAGTCTGGGACACACCAGCGCAGCGAGTGCACGAGGGAAGCGCAGGGGCACCGAGCGCGCCGCACCCGACTCGTCGCACCCCAGCCTGGCTCGCGTCGCACTTCCCGGGTGCGTGTGCGGGTGCGGGTCGTGGCGGTGCGGTGGGACGTGGCGAAATGGTGAGACGTGGCAGAATGGTGGGCGTTGGTGGTCTAGCTCGGGCTGGCCCGGACCGTCCGTTCGGCTTCGTTCGGGAGAGTTCGGTCTCGTTGGCGGGTGCGGGTGCGGGGCGGGGCGGACCCGGTGCGGTTTGAGCGAGCGTGCAGGTGCAGGTCGGGCCCCCTCGTCGTGTCCGCGGCTGCGCGCCGCGTCCAGTCCAGCCTACACGTACGGCGGCCGGTCGCTGGTCGACGGCCGCGCGCAACCGCATCAAGGCGGGCGGGCGGTGGTGGTGGTGGTGGAGGGAAGGGGGTGCTGCGAGTTTTTTCAAATTCAAAACCGGTGGAGGGGTCGCCTGCTCAGGTGGCAGGGCAGGGCAACGGTTTGCTTGCTCGCTCGCGCCAAGTCGCCGCGCCCTTGGTGGCACTCGGTCGCGGTGCTTCTTTCCTGGTGGCCGCAGCGTGTGCCCGGAGCTGAGCTACGCAGCGCCACAAATTCCGCGGTGTGGTGTGGTGGCTTCGTTCTGCTCTTGTGCGTCAGTGCGTCCACGCCCTCTGTTGGTCCATCTTTGCATGTAATAGCAAGCTAGCTGACTTACTCTTGCTTGAGTTGAGTTGCCTGTGTACGTGCTTCTATTTAATAACTAAGCTAAGATGGCATCCTCTCCGTATGTATATAGTTGGGAGTGTGCAGTTGAACACGATGCATGTGTTGCATCTTAGTACATGAAAAAACTCTGGTGCCAAATCGTGATCCCTATATATGTAGTATATATGTGTAGGGTATGTTCACATGTTGTGTAGGATATATAACATCTTCATTCTCGTCTCAAAGGATTCAGCAAGCAATCATTTACACTAGAAAAGCTATGTATGTATCTAAAAAAAATACAGAACTAGTACATACAATTTGAAATAGAGGAAGTAGTTACTACACACATCTATAAATATATAACACCTTCTAGAAATCAAACCTAATTAAGAAGGGACGCAAAAGTCTTTTAGGCCTACCATTAAAGCAGTTGGGTCAGCTCATGATTGGCGCAATTGATGGGGTGAGCCGGCTCCTGGTTGTTGGCTACTACCTCTTTATTTGGTACTTAGAAATCCTTATGTCTGTGTGAACAAATTTTGAACACCATAAGTTCCTATATTCATGGGTAGAGTGAGTAGGTGAGACTATGGATCTATGCATTTGGAATGCAAGGATACCGATGCAAAAACAATGGCTACGTGTTCCAAACTAGGTAAAAAGGTTTGGATCTCGAATAATTCTCTCAACAACTTGTGTGTGCTTTTTCTTATCATGTATCTTGTTGAAGTATAAGGATATAGCCTTTTGTCCACTTTTATCATGTATCTTTGCCTTAATTCTATTAAGACCGGATGTTTTTTTTTCGAAAAACTGGCAGGAGCAGTACCTCTCAATTAAGGAAGAAAACAAGTTATATGTACAGGAAATTAAGACCGGATGTTAGTCGAAATCCCCGAGCCAAAAAAACACATACGAAATAGAGGATAGCATGGTAAAAATGGAAAGGTCCCGATTTTACCATCTAATCCTTTATGTTTCTTTGGTGTGTTAGAGAGCGGTGCACTGGGATAACTACAGTGATAGCTAGCTTTGCCCATGAAGGACCCTGGGATAGTTTAAAAGGTGAAAACTATGTTTTATGTGGAGCAAGGAAATTCCTCGGATCCTTTTTTTTTTGGTTTGTCATAGTTCATGCGCAAAGTTTTATAAAGTTATAGTAATTCAAGTATGCCGATAGTTGTCTTAAAAGGTGAATGGAAAGGTACATACAAGCAAAGAACCTATGAAAGAATATAGAAAAACCTAAAATCAACAGAAAAGGTGTCGCTACCGGAAAATGGAATTTCGCTATTGGTTCACCGACAGGAAAATACTGGTAGAACAAAAGCGGCAAGGATAGGAAAAACTCCTATCATGAACAAATTTCCTTGTCGGTACATCAATTTTCTTTTGGTTCCACGTCCACAGGCGGGGAATTACTCATCATCGGATCTAGAATTCTATCTGGTCAACTTGAGACGGTAGAAAAAACTATATTTTAGCGTCAAGAAACGAAATTCCCTATCAATTATTTTACCATCAAGAAAATTTATTAACCATCAGGGAAATTGAAATGCGCAAACTAGTTTCCCAATTAACCAATTCATTCGTATTATAGTAGCACATCACAAATATCATATAATCAACACGCTATGTAACCCACACAGTGAAATAACTAATTTTTCTATTGGTTGTATAATTTTCTTGTCACGCCCACCCGACAGGATAATACTTTTTTTTTCGATGGAGGCCATACTGGCAACAGGAGTCCCACTTCTTGAAGAAACATTTATGGCGGAAAACCGATTCTGATTCTCTCGAGAAATAGATTTTTTCTGTGGTCTCTCGTATGTGGTAGAATCCAAGAAACATTTTTAGTTTTGACATTGTATTTCTGACTCATTTGGTAGGGTTTTTCTTTTTTTTTTTTGGAGCGTGAAGGTTTGCAAAATCCCTACCAAACTAGGGCTAGTTTGCAGATAGCCACTAAGATTCTCTTTGTGAGAAATGTTTAGTTTACTCCCTCTGACATATGAGGAAAAAAATCAAAATCTCATTTTGACCAGCAGTTATTCATATTATACAAATGTTTAGGATGTTAAACTTGACTGTATTCAAAATGCCCATGAGATGATATCGATTCTTTAGAAAATGACAGTGTATTTGAAGATAAATTAAGAGTCAAAATATATGACTCTTTTTCTAATCAAAATACATTAATAATTTCAGGAGGAGCGAGTACATTCTTCTACAATAATATTACTGCATTGAACTTGATAGATATAGTGGGAAAAGTATTTCAAGAACGTACCCAAAACTAAGTGTCAACCACAACAAAATTTAAATTTTATAAACGACAAGCATGAAAATTGATTATCTGTTTGAAGCATTTTCTCCCTCTACTTGTGTCATTTACTACAACGGTGCCACTGCCGCCAGCTCTCTTAATCATTTCTTCGCATCTGCAGTCGCATTCAAGTAATGCCCCTTGATTTCACCGGTTTCCGCTTGTGCTTTATAAATTGCTTCGGCACAAAAGACAAAACGGTCTCTCCAGCGCATAAATGGTTGTGAGTTTACGTTTTCATCATCTTTGGTAAAATCAAGTCCACCCATAGACACTCATAACACGCTCTACCGCTTTTTTTTGCGGATAATCCCAATCACGATCGGACAAATCGGATCCATCGTCTACCTACAAAAGTTATTTTTGTACATATCTTGTTAATTATTCGTATCCACACAATGATCTTCCTATATGTCCCGGTAATTATTTTTTTCCTAAACACTTGTACGATCGCATGTTCCACTTTTCCTAGCTCCGTGAGGGGATGGCGTCATCGACCTCTCTAGTTAGATGTTATGTAGATTATATTTTATTTTATTGCCCAACTAACGTTGCAACATCCAACTATAGGCCTCGTATGAAAATGAAACGCATGTACACACGGGACCGCTTGTGCTTGCTCATGAAACACTTGTAACATGAAAGCACTTCTGTAACACATGTCTGAAAGCAGATGAAATATTTAGAACATACGCTTGCAACATATGTATATAGCCACTACAACATATGCAACTCCAGATAAAAGCACTTGCAACATATGTCCGAAGTAGATGAAACATTCTAAATAGATACTTGGAACATACGTGTATAGCCGTTGCAACATATGCGACATCCAGATCTACTTTTGCAACATCCGACGCGCACACAGGGACCGTCTTCTCCTGCGGGGACCTCCTATGCCTACTCATGAAACACTTGCGACATGAAAAGCACTTCCTATAATGTACGTCTGCTTCAGATGAAACATTTAGAACATATGCTTGCAACATATGTGTATAACCATTGCAACATATGCAACATTCAGATAAAACACTTACAACATATGTTTAAAGTAGATGAAACATTTTGAATAGACACTTGCAACATATGTGTATAGAAATTGCAACATATGCAACATTCAGATCTACTTTTTTGCAACATCTATATGAAACACTTTAATATACATCTAGAACATCTGAAACACTTGACACATATGTTTACAACTTACGCTTTTAGTGCAACATGGACGGGCGCCACGACGAACTGGTGCGGTGGAGACGGCCCTACGAGACGACCGCAGCAGGCTAGGCATGCAACGGTCAGGACAAATTCTTGTTCCTGAACACGGCTACCATCCACCTCCATCTTGACTTCAGACGCCCCCGTCGCTCCTGCGCACTCTTGTTCGCGAACACGGCCGCCATCCACTTCCTCCTCCATCTCTACTTCAGACGCCACAGGAGCCAAATCCCGCGCTGCCCCCGGATCGCTCCCCACATCCACCTCGCTGGCCATACAAGGCGACGGGGAGCGCTGCTTCTGCTTGCTCGCGTCGCCACCCTCGTCCACCTCCTCCTCCATCTTCGCCCCAGACACCGCGGGATCCACATCTCGCGATCCCCCCGCAATGCCGCCCTGAGCCACCTCACTCGCCGCGAGCACAGCAGCCCGCCCTTCGGCCGCAGTAGGAGCATCGGCGCCGCTGCCGACTTCGTCAGCCTCCGGCGTGGGCTCGCTCGCCGAGGCCTCCGCGACCGCGTCACCCCCACGGCCCGCCGCCGCCGCGGCGCCTCCACCCGGCACGGCCTCACCAGCCGCGCGAGCCGCAGCAGGAGCTTCCGCCCCAGCGGCGGTCTCCGTCTTCACGCCATCAGCAGCCATCTCCGCGGGGGAGGCGGCGCCGGGGCCCTGCGGCGGCGCCCGATCGGGATCGTCCCGTGGCCCGGTGCCCGCGGCGGCGTCTTCCATGGCAGGCCCCCGGGCGCGAGAACCCTAGCTTTCCCGCACGCGCGCGTGCGCCCTACCGAGGCATCCTCGTTCGCGAGTTGTACGGGGGCCGGTCGGGAGCGGATGCGGGGCGCTGGCGCGTGGGCGGGCACGAATCTGGGATGGGAGCCGCCGATCTCGCGGCGGGGGCGGGCGATTGGAATGGGATGATGGATGGAGGAAGGGAAGGGAAGGGGAGGGGAGGAGAAGCACTGGGACACACCAGCGCAGCGAGTGCACGAGGGAAGCGCAGGGGCACCGAGCGCGCCGCACCCGACTCGTCGCACCCCAGCCTGGCTCGCGTCGCACTTCCCGGGTTGCGTGTGCGGGTGCGGGTCGTGGCGGTGCGGTGGGACGTGGCGAAATGGTGAGACGTGGCAGAATGGTGGGCGTTGGTGGTCTGGCTCGGGCTGGCCCGGACCGTCCGTTCGGCTTCGTTCGGGAGAGTTCGGTCTCGTAGGCGGGTGCGGGTGCGGGTGCGGGGCGGGGCGGGGCGGACCCGGTGCGGTTTGAGCGAGCGTGCAGGTGCAGGTCGGGCCCCCTCGTCGTGTCCGCGGCTGCGGCTGCGCGCCGCGTCCAGTCCAGCCTACACGTACGGCGGCCGGTCGCTGGTCGACGGCCGCGCGCAACCGCATGAAGGCGGGCGGGCGGTGGTGGTGGTGGAGGGAAGGGGGTGCTGCGAGTTTTTCAAATTCAAAACCGTGGAGCCTGCTCAGGTAGTAGGGCAGGGCAACGGTTTGCTTTGCTCGCTCGCGCCAAGTCGCCGCGCCCCGGGGCACTTGGTCGCGGTGCTTCTTTCCTGGTGGCCGTAGCGTGTGCCCGGAGCTGAGCTACGCAGCGCCACAAATTCCGCGGTGTGGTGTGGTGGCTTCGTTCTGCTCTTGTGCGTCAGTGCGTCCACGCCCTCTGTTGGTCCATCTTTGCATGTAATAGCAAGCTAGCTGACTTACTCTTGCTTGAGTTGAGTTGCCTGTGTACGTGCTTCTATTTAATAACTAAGCTAAGATGGCATCCTCTCCGTATGTATATAGTTGGGAGTGTGCAGTTGAACACGATGCATGTGTTGCATCTTAGTACATGAAAAAACTCTGGTGCCAAATCGTGATCCCTATATATGTAGTATATATGTGTAGGGTATGTTCACATGTTGTGTAGGATATATAACATCTTCATTCTCGTCTCAAAGGATTCAGCAAGCAATCATTTACACTAGAAAAGCTATGTATGTATCTAAAAAAAATACAGAACTAGTACATACAATTTGAAATAGAGGAAGTAGTTACTACACACATCTATAAATATATAACACCTTCTAGAAATCAAACCTAATTAAGAAGGGACGCAAAAGTCTTTTAGGCCTACCATTAAAGCAGTTGGGTCAGCTCATGATTGGCGCAATTGATGGGGTGAGCCGGCTCCTGGTTGTTGGCTACTACCTCTTTATTTGGTACTTAGAAATCCTTATGTCTGTGTGAACAAATTTTGAACACCATAAGTTCCTATATTCATGGGTAGAGTGAGTAGGTGAGACTATGGATCTATGCATTTGGAATGCAAGGATACCGATGCAAAAACAATGGCTACGTGTTCCAAACTAGGTAAAAAGGTTTGGATCTCGAATAATTCTCTCAACAACTTGTGTGTGCTTTTTCTTATCATGTATCTTGTTGAAGTATAAGGATATAGCCTTTTGTCCACTTTTATCATGTATCTTTGCCTTAATTCTATTAAGACCGGATGTTTTTTTCGAAAAACTGGCAGGAGCAGTACCTCTCAATTAAGGAAGAAAACAAGTTATATGTACAGGAAATTAAGACCGGATGTTAGTCGAAATCCCCGAGCCAAAAAAACACATACGAAATAGAGGATAGCATGGTAAAAATGGAAAGGTCCCGATTTTACCATCTAATCCTTTATGTTTCTTTGGTGTGTTAGAGAGCGGTGCACTGGGATAACTACAGTGATAGCTAGCTTTGCCCATGAAGGACCCTGGGATAGTTTAAAAGGTGAAAACTATGTTTTATGTGGAGCAAGGAAATTCCTCGGATCCTTTTTTTTTTGGTTTGTCATAGTTCATGCGCAAAGTTTTATAAAGTTATAGTAATTCAAGTATGCCGATAGTTGTCTTAAAAGGTGAATGGAAAGGTACATACAAGCAAAGAACCTATGAAAGAATATAGAAAAACCTAAAATCAACAGAAAAGGTGTCGCTACCGGAAAATGGAATTTCGCTATTGGTTCACCGACAGGAAAATACTGGTAGAACAAAAGCGGCAAGGATAGGAAAAACTCCTATCATGAACAAATTTCCTTGTCGGTACATCAATTTTCTTTTGGTTCCACGTCCACAGGCGGGGAATTACTCATCATCGGATCTAGAATTCTATCTGGTCAACTTGAGACGGTAGAAAAAACTATATTTTAGCGTCAAGAAACGAAATTCCCTATCAATTATTTTACCATCAAGAAAATTTATTAACCATCAGGGAAATTGAAATGCGCAAACTAGTTTCCCAATTAACCAATTCATTCGTATTATAGTAGCACATCACAAATATCATATAATCAACACGCTATGTAACCCACACAGTGAAATAACTAATTTTTCTATTGGTTGTATAATTTTCTTGTCACGCCCACCCGACAGGATAATACTTTTTTTTTCGATGGAGGCCATACTGGCAACAGGAGTCCCACTTCTTGAAGAAACATTTATGGCGGAAAACCGATTCTGATTCTCTCGAGAAATAGATTTTTTCTGTGGTCTCTCGTATGTGGTAGAATCCAAGAAACATTTTTAGTTTTGACATTGTATTTCTGACTCATTTGGTAGGGTTTTTCTTTTTTTTTTTGGAGCGTGAAGGTTTGCAAAATCCCTACCAAACTAGGGCTAGTTTGCAGATAGCCACTAAGATTCTCTTTGTGAGAAATGTTTAGTTTACTCCCTCTGACATATGAGGAAAAAAAATCAAAATCTCATTTTGACCAGCAGTTATTCATATTATACAAATGTTTAGGATGTTAAACTTGACTGTATTCAAAATGCCCATGAGATGATATCGATTCTTTAGAAAATGACAGTGTATTTGAAGATAAATTAAGAGTCAAAATATATGACTCTTTTTCTAATCAAAATACATTAATAATTTCAGGAGGAGCGAGTACATTCTTCTACAATAATATTACTGCATTGAACTTGATAGATATAGTGGGAAAAGTATTTCAAGAACGTACCCAAAACTAAGTGTCAACCACAACAAAATTTAAATTTTATAAACGACAAGCATGAAAATTGATTATCTGTTTGAAGCATTTTCTCCCTCTACTTGTGTCATTTACTACAACGGTGCCACTGCCGCCAGCTCTCTTAATCATTTCTTCGCATCTGCAGTCGCATTCAAGTAATGCCCCTTGATTTCACCGGTTTCCGCTTGTGCTTTATAAATTGCTTCGGCACAAAAGACAAAACGGTCTCTCCAGCGCATAAATGGTTGTGAGTTTACGTTTTCATCATCTTTGGTAAAATCAAGTCCACCCATAGACACTCATAACACGCTCTACCGCTTTTTTTTGCGGATAATCCCAATCACGATCGGACAAATCGGATCCATCGTCTACCTACAAAAGTTATTTTTGTACATATCTTGTTAATTATTCGTATCCACACAATGATCTTCCTATATGTCCCGGTAATTATTTTTTTCCTAAACACTTGTACGATCGCATGTTCCACTTTTCCTAGCTCCGTGAGGGGATGGCGTCATCGACCTCTCTAGTTAGATGTTATGTAGATTATATTTTATTTTATTGCCCAACTAACGTTGCAACATCCAACTATAGGCCTCGTATGAAAATGAAACGCATGTACACACGGGACCGCTTGTGCTTGCTCACGAAACACTTGTAACATGAAAGCACTTCTGTAACACATGTCTAAAAGCAGATGAAATATTTAGAACATACGCTTGCAACATATGTATATAGCCACTACAACATATGCAACTCCAGATAAAAGCACTTGCAACATATGTCCGAACTAGATGAAACATTCTAAATAGATACTTGGAACATACGTGTATAGCCGTTGCAACATATGCGACATCCAGATCTACTTTTGCAACATCCGACGCGCACACAGGGACCGCCTTCTCCTGCGGGGACCTCCTATGCCTACTCATGAAACACTTGCGACATGAAAAGCACTTCCTATAATGTACGTCTGCTTCAGATGAAACATTTAGAACATACGCTTGCAACATATGTGTATAACCATTGCAACATATGCAACATTCAGATAAAACACTTACAACATATGTTTAAAGTAGATGAAACATTTTAAATAGACACTTGCAACATATGTGTATAGAAATTGCAACATATGCAACATTCAGATCTACTTTTTTGCAACATCTATATGGAACACTTGTAATATACATCTGGAACATCTGAAACACTTGACACATATGTTTACAACTTACGCTTTTAGTGCAACATGGACGGGCGCCACGACGAACTGGTGCGGTGGAGACGGCCCTACGAGACGACCGCAGCAGGCTAGGCATGCAACGGTCAGGACAAATTCACGTGAGCCGGAGCGAGCAATGGCGCGGGCGAGCGGGGCGCGCGGAGCGAGGGTTGCGGGCACGGCGCGCGTGAGCGGTCTGTCCGGACGGACGAACGCCTGCTTCATAGCATTACGGTTAAAGATAGTGCATGATAAAGTTTTGGCACAGTGTTGACTATAGTTAATCAGGCAAAATAAATTATTAAGCCGACCATACAAATATTTTACATGTGGCTCTAACATATTAGGACCCATACAAAAAAAAGTTGCTATTTATGTTGATCATACTAAGTTGACTCGAAATATGATGAGGCTCACATATATTTATGGTCTATAATTATTTTTAGACCAAATGTTATTTTTATGCACATGTATGCAAGTATAGACGGTAACCATACATTACTCTAGCTGGTCAGTCAACACAGTTCTCCATGCATACCGATTATGTCTTTGTCTGGTATACATGCATGTGATGTATTTACGTTCTAAGGCCTCAGTACATATGTGTACATGTATATATTTATCTTAAGTTACGTCCATAGATTAAAATATAACTGAGCCCGTTGAGCAGCTGGTGCACCTTGAAGCAATGGCACGGACGGGGCGTAAATCAACTCGATGACTTGTGCGTTAAAAAAACACAGGCTCGCAGGCCGGTTCGCTAGCATTACCGTTACTACTTGCTATGGCTTGTTCGCCTGGGCTGAAAATAAGCGGCTAAAAGTATTGTTGGCTGATTTATATAAGAGAAAAATATTGTTGGCTGGCTAAAAATAAGCGGTCGAAAGCTTGCGCCTCGGTCCTTGGCAGTTGTGATTCAGGATAGATATTTCAGGGACCGGACTAAGCAAAAGGTAAGTTCCTTTCAGATCGAAATGTCGTCGTATAAGGCTATCAAATAGTTGGCCCGGTTCATTTCAGAAGTGAGCTTAGTTGAAATGCTTGTTGGGCCAGAACAGAGTGGGCCTAGACAGGCCTGATTCACCACTTTGCAAATCTTTGTACGCAAACGTACAGGACGGTATTCTAAATCGAGGCCGCTGCGCTGGATTGTGGAGCACACTGTCCAATTTCAGTGCTCCTACACCATGGAACTTCAGCAAGGGCCTGCTTGTTCCCCCTGTTAAACTTTATCATAGGGTGTTCGAATACTAATAATGAACTAATTAGGCTTAATAGATTCGCGTCGTAAATTAATCATAGTCTGTGCAATTAGTTTCGTAGTCAATCTATGTTTAACACTCTATGCATGTGTCCAAACATTCGATGTGATAAGTGTTAAAAAAACAAGGGGAACCAAACACCCCTAAGTAATGCATGCAGATCACCTGCAAGAGCTGCCAGAGAAGAGACCAACATTAGGGGGCCAGAACTCTTTAGTTGCCACACTATGAACGAATCAGCTAAAGCACGAAGTACTAATCAACAACTTGGTAAAATGAAGTTAAACTGCAGACGGTGTTGACTACGGCGAGGGCGAGACCACCCGAAAGGCATTATGTATGTACATATACAAGTACAGAAAACAATGCGTTGGCTCCTGTTTAGACGACTTAAGAAAATGTTCCTCGCAATATAAAAACTGTAAATCTGACGTGTCTGATTTTTCAATGCATAGCACATAGAAATTGAAGGGCCTCCTTTGTGCAATCCGATTGACCAGCCGGCCGGCGGCTCGCCTCCTCAGAGCTTACATTTGAGGAATTGAGGTTGGAGATCGCTGAGAATATGTTTATGAGTAAGCAAGTAATTGTCCAGGAGCATAGCCAGAATCCTTTACATTTCATCATCAGGATGAAGATAGTACATCAGATCACGGCCTAATGCGCAACAATGATTCGACAAATGGCACCATGAAATGGGAAATAGGAAGTCCAACAGTAGTGAATCTAGAGCCGTTTCGGTCGTCATATACCACCTCATATGCCATGTCGATCATTTCCACAAGCAGTGGCGGACCTCTAGACTTTCTAGAGCCCGGGCGAAATATGGATGACAAGTTTATATAAACATATTTCTACAAATAGAAAAGATAGCACAGCCCCTCAGTGCAATGGCTGCCCGTTTATGAGTTGGGCTGCCTCGTGTACCTGATGATTTGCTGCAGCTTTGTGCTTTGCCACACAAACCTGCGTATTTCTTTGCCTGGCTAATACTCGTACAAGCTCAGCATGACAGCATATCCACCTAAGCGCAGCGTGGCAGCCCGGGCAGGCGCCCAGGGTCGCCGGGCCCTGGGTCCGCCTATGTCCACAAGCGACCCTTTACGGAGATCACCGATCAGAAGGTAGCAGGAATCAACCGAGAGGAATATCTTCTCCTTGTCGGCAGACACACAAGCCAAGACATGAAGACACCTTGGCACAGGCAAAATGAAGGAACACCATAGCGACCACGTGAGATTGGGTCCATCCTTCGCTAACCAAATGTCGACATCAAACTGCGAAGACTGGAGATAGCATAGCTTGCCTCCTAGCTCGCACAGCCAGTCATAGATGCTTAGGAAATCACTGCATGGCGGGTTGGGATGCACGGTGAATCTCTCATCCTGCAAGCTGAACCGAAGGATGACATCCGTGTCAGTCGTGTGGCCATGCCAACCCTTAGATTTGACGCCACTCCAGTAGAAGACCCCCGGCAGGCAGATCGGGGTCCTGGGTTTGATAGGGTAAGGCGGATCCATAGTTTCCTTCCAGTTCCAAGTACCACTGGGATCACCAATGGTTAAAATCTCATGGCCAATGCTGTATTCAGTAATTATGCTTTGCCCATCGATTTCGGTTTCGCGGTATGAGCGTATGAAGGGCCTACCGACCTTGTATGTGCCGCTCCAAGGGTCAAAGGCAAAAGCTGCTCTGTGCTCCAACGACGCGACGTGCGTCAACGGCGGCAGCTCGACAAACTCGCCGGTCGCCGGGTTGCAGACGAACACCTGCCCCGTCGTGCAGGGGATCAGGACCAGGCCGTCGCAGTGCAGAGGGATGCTGAAGACGGGGACGCCGCTGGCGACCTCCTTCTCCAGCATCAGCTCCGCGACCTTGCTCTGCCCTGGCTCGAACCTGAAGATGTTCACGCCCGCGGCGCCTGTCTTCGTCGGGTCCTTTGGAGACTTTCGTGGCACGAGCGCCATGGATGATGGCCTCGTGGCTCTGGAGACCTCCAGGTGGCGGCGGACGAAAGGGGCGCTCGTGATGGTGGCGCGCCACAGCTTGCAGACGGATTGGAAGCGCACGAGGGACTTGACGGGGAGCAGTATGAGGATGTGGAACAAGAGTATGTCGTCGGGGATGCTGCGCACGCTGCCGACTAGAGCTGGCCCTGCTGCTCCTTCTTCCGCCATCCGGCGGCCTCGTTTTTGGGACCGACTCGTCCATGATTGCCTCCAAAGCTCGCACCTTTTCTGTGTATATATTGACATGGGATAGACCATGAAATCAGACTCGGATTTAGTACCGATTCAGGGGCGGATCCACTGTAGGACAGCTCCGAATAGAAACAACTTACTACTTCTATATGTACTCGGTTTCACGTACCTGGTGGATGCTCGTGGCCGGCCATGGAACCGACGACGACCTGGCCACTCGCCCAGCCGTCGCCGTACTCGTCACCGCCGCCGCCGCCGCCAGGAAAGAAGGCGACGAGCTGACGAGAGAGGTACGGGAGGAACCGAGGAAGGAGGCAGTTTTTACCCAACATCAATCAGTACCGGACCGACGGAGCAGAGGCCCACTACCACTGGCCATGGCCCATCTCAATAAGGCTGAGGCCCACTAGGCCGCTGTCCAGGTCGCAACCGCAATTGCGGATAGGTTGGAGCCGGCCGACCGACGACGAGTCCGGCACCGGCGGCGACGTCGGCCGATCTCCGCAGGCACGCCTCACCTCGTCGGTCAGTAACACCGTATCCATTCTCTCCCGGCTCAGGTAACACTTCCCTCTACCCATGTTCTCCTTTTTCTAGGGCAAAATGGTAGGTTCTCTGCCTTGTGATTTAAGCAAGAACACAAGAAGAGGGGAGGTTTCAATTGAGAAAAAAAAATCAAATTGGCAGGCCTGTTTTGCCTGCCTGCCTACTACTCTATGCCTCTATCACCCTGTTCGCTGGCTGATAAGCCGGCTGATGCTGTTTTATTGTGAGAGAAAAATATTATACCATGACTGATAAGTCAGGCTTATAAGTTCAAGCGAAAAGGTGATTTCCAGGCACCGTGTCATATTCGATTTTAATACAGTGCTTTCTTTTTTCTCATTTCCTTTTGGTGCGTGCTTCAGTGTATGCAACCTATACTACTCCCTTCGTCTCCAAATAAATTAATTCTTAGAAAAGAGTAACAACATCTATAACATAAAATAAACACTTTGTGAAAAAATATTCTATGGTAAATTTAATTGTACTAATTTAATATTATAAATCTTAATTTTTTTAGAAATTTGGTTAAAATTTAAATTTTTTGACTTGGGACAATTCTACTAATCTATTTATTCAGGACCGAAGGAGTAGTAATTTATCAGAGGTTGATTGGGACACGCGGCAGGACTTGCCCTGTCGTCCGTACGTTTCCCCATCTGAATCTTGTCCTAGCAAATGCAGTTCGTTTTAAGCATTTCATTCTGAGGCCATGTTTAAGCAATTTTTTTGAAAAACACTGTAGCACTTTTCGTTTGTATTCGACAAACTTTGTCCAATCATGGATTAATTAGTAGGGATGAAAGCGGTACGGATATTTTTTGACCGTATTCGAGACCGAATTCGTTTAGAGGGGTTTTAATCCGTCCGTATCCGAGTCCGGATATTTAACATCCGATACCATATTCGTATCCGAATATTTAAATCACATATTTATGATGTCGATATCCAATCGTATTCTATCCGAAATTTTTTATACTATCCGTATTCGAATCCGAATCCGGACATAAATATGAAAACAAATACGATATCAGTGATATCCGTCTGTATCCGATCCGTTTTCATCCCTATTAACTAGGCTCAAAAGATTCGTCTCGACATTTACAGACAAATTGTGCAATTAGTTATTTTTTACTTACATTTAATACTTTATACATATGCCGGCATATGCGATGTGACGGGGAATCTTGAAAACTTTTGGAATTTTGGAGCCAACTAAACATGGCCTGAGATTTTCTCGCAGAGTTCAGATTCCTGGTGCCGTACTGAACATCATTATGTTCTGCTTTGATTTTTTTAGCTGAGATGTTCGGCTTAGCCTGTAGTTATTGCTTGCTGGATCATAAACAGGAAATGGACCAATGCTGAATCCATGATGACAGCATGTATCTCCTTTTCTTTTTTTTCTTGTAGTACTAATTAACCTAGAGATGAGATAAGATAAGCACATGCCTTCAGTTTGTTTATGTTTTCTCACATGTTCCTTGTATTGCGCATTACGGTATCTATCACCTTCAGTGCTCACTCCTATGCCTCAGACCTCAGCTACACATAGTTCAGTTTTCAGATCTTGCTTCAGCTCTAAGAGATCCTTAATCTTGAACTCTTCATCTGTATGTCTGATAAGAGTTGCTAGAAAATTTTTCCTTCAGTTAAGGCAGAAAAATCTTTGCTCAGTATTTCCAATAATCAATATCGTGTGGTCATATGTAATTCTCCTTTTTCATTTTTTTTTGGTTAGTAAAGTTTTGGTCAGCTATAGTATAATCTCTCTGAAGTTACCGGTAGAAAGAAATTTCAAACTAATTTTAGTCAGCTGTCATGATCCATGATCAATAAAAAGCTGCATTATGGTCCTCAGCCTATATAACTGCCATATTATGATGTCAGTGTTAATGGAGGGGCTCTTGCTCCATTGAAGCCACTCTGTAAGTACACATAGCGCTTCAATGCATTTGAGTGATTTAGTGAAATGTTGTTCAATCAAGCCCCAACATTTTGACTATCATTATGTGTAAGTTCTGTGGGGGGGGGGGGGGGGGGGGGGGGAATGGGTCAAGAACTTAGTTTGTGATGAAAATGTTTTGAAAACAAATCAGAAAGCTGCACCGCATTTTTATATTTTACTTGGAGCTACGGACTTCATTACTTATGCCCAATGCCATTGTTATGATGCAACCCATTCCCTTTCTAATTTTATTTCTAAACTACGACATTATTAAAGAAATTATGCATCTCATCATGTCTATAAGCATCAACATATATGTATCTGTTAACATGATGCATTCTTTTTATAAAATCATAGCACTGAAGTTGAATGCAGACATGGCATGGAACTCAATAGTACTACTTGAGATATTGCCACTGAGTGGGCTCCACATGTAATAAAATATATAGTATCCTAACTTTCCTAACCATGGAGGGTGGATGAAAGATAATAAGTGGTGAATACTATTTATTTATTTATCCTTGATACCAAATGCAAAAATTAATGAACAACATGTATAAAAATGCTCTAACCTATACCACCTATATTTTTCTCCTCTGTCATTCTTCAGTCTTCACCTCCTTAGCAGTTAGCACACACATTAGAGCTGTCCTCGGTCCTTGAAAGGGTGCTTCAAGGCCATGTGCACGGGTAGATTAGGTGACATTATTTCACAGTCTAAGAATAGAAAAGGTCCTCTAGGTCTGAGTTCCCTGCTGGCTTACTTTAATTATAAATTTGGCAGCTTTAAATTTTGGTTCCTGTTTTGCTTTTACCTGTTTATCATATTGAAAGTTGTGACACAGGAAAGGGCGCGTGACCTGCTTTCCCTTTCTCCCATTTGTTTTATACTTACAAGAAGCCTGCAAAAACGTTTGATACAAGAATGCCCTTTTTTTTGGCTTAATCACATGGCACCACTATGATGACTCTTTAATCAAAGCCTCATCGATAATCAGCTCTGTTATACTAAGCCTTGGGAGGCGAGTTTTGGTTCCTTGTGGGGTGCTCTTGAAGCAAGTACAACCATTCATTAACCCAAACTCATTATCTGATAATAGTATATATCTTGAGTGAAAGTTAATACAACTTTGTTTTCCCCTTCGTGTCTACAAAGTACAAAAAAATGGATTCTTCAAGATATTTGTGTTGTCGTTTTATGGTTATCTGTTTGAATTTTGAACACAAGATCGTTCAGTGTACGATTACATATTGTAACTTCTAGAAATACTTTATCATGGTATGTTTTGTATCTGTTCCACAACCATAACCAAAGGATTTGGACTAATTTAATAACAAGTGCAGCTTTTATTTTTAACGCACTCTTCCTTCCTGGTGTTTCTTCCTAGTGATCCTTCAGCATTTTTTTTGAAACCATGATCCTTCAGCATTGAACTCACCAACTGAATATAGGCTGCTCTAACCATATCTACTAAAGTCGTGGAAACGGCAGCCTCCGCCCCTCCTCACATATCACTGCTACTAGCACAGTAAAACGGGTTCCGTGAACAGTACCTGCCCAAAATGAACAGCCGTACCGGTTTGCAACAGTAACCCATAACAGTAGCGGGTTTCACACTCTCCCAAATATCCGTTAGTGCACGTTAACAGATCCATCACTGTAGCCCATACCCCTTACTGTTCCACAGTTTCCTTTTTCTCTTCTTCTCCTCCGCCAAAAAAAAAAAAACCCGCCCGTGCTTTGCATGGGTCCCTGCTAGTTGAGATTATAATGCTCAAAAGATAGCATGGAATCAAACGGGCTGGGGAACTATTTTCTCTGACTCAAAAGAGAAGAGAAACTACTTTCAAACAATGGTGATCATTAACATGATCATGCTAATGGTTAATAAATTACTATGACATGTCTAAACTTTCATTTTATCTGACCATGTCTTTCTATCGAAAAATGTCCCCTCGTGCTAATAAAGACATCCCCACTATCTCAACCTTGGAAATAAATTGACACCTTCAATTTGGCAACACATTTTTCTTAATGGATGTATGATCTTTTTATAGGGTATGTTTTCCTTATCATGAGTGTTCTAGTTTACTCTGAAATTGTGTAGCCTGTTCGCTTGAACTGAAAATAAGCGGCTGAAAGTATTGTTGACTGATTTGCTGTGAGAGAAAAACACTGCTGGCTGACTGAAAATAAGCGGCTGAAAACCTCAAACGAACAGGCTGGTGATCATCTTAAGCTGCCCGTCATATATGTTACTTTCCTGCTTTTAAAGTTTTCTTTTCTAATATTCTCCTGCCATTTTGTTGCTGTCAACTTTGTTTTTCCTCTGTGATGATTGAAAGGTGCAGTTTTCGTAGTGTTTAGCAAACAGGCACTGCAACAGTGCCTCCTAATCTGTGTAACAAATATTTAGCACTTCTAATCTCTCGGTGTTAGTTGTTTTTCTTGCTGTCTTCTTGTTGTTCACTGAGCTAATACGGGCCAGGAATAGGTTGTCAGGTTGTATTAAAACTCGAATATGCTGTGGTCTGCATCACAACTGGTGAATCAACATTTCAAAATGCTAAGCCCCAAAAGAAAATGAATAAGCAGTGACAAGTTTTTTTTAGGGGTGTTTAGTTCCTGGCTGAAAAAGTTTTGGGTGTCACATCGGATATTTCAAGGGATGTCGGAAGGGGAGTTCGGGTACTAATTTAAAAACTAATTACATAGCTCGCCTAGAAACCGCGAGACAAATTTATTAAGCCTAATTAATCCGTCATTAGCACATGTTTACTGTAGTATGACATTGTCAAATCATAGATTAATTAGCCTCAAAAAATTTCATCTTGCAAATTTATCGCAATATGTGTAATTAGTTATTTTTTTCTACATTTAATACTCCATACATATGTCCACACATCTGATGTGATGGAGTGAAAAAATTTTAGGGAGGAACTAAGGCCACGTTTAGATGCTGAAAAAATTTCAACCCGATGAATAGTACCACTTTCATCTTATTTGACAAATATTATCCAATCGTGGATCAACTAGGCTCAAAAGATTCATCTCGTGATTTCCAACTAAACCGTGTAATTAGTTATTTTTTTTACCTACATTTAATACTCCATGCAAGCGACTAAAAATTGATGTGATGGAGAGAGAGTGAAAAAACTTGGAATTTGGATGACATCTAAACGAGGCCTAAGCACCCCTTACTTTCTTTTTTGTGAAGTTTACAGGTTGTATTTCTTCTGCTACTATCTACCAAGCTATACGTTTTCGAACTGCCTATTCTCCATATCAGCTTTTTGAGAAATGCAATAAATGCAATAGCTTCTAGGGGTACGTTGTGTATCCATCTATTGATCTGCTGGTCACACATTTCCATCTTTTGCAGCGGATGTTGCGGAAATTTGCTCCAACTGCCGTGCAGCTTGTAAGAGTGTGAGTACTTTAAAACGATACTCTAAAGTTTTAAAGTATAAATATAGAGTAAAAACTATTGTACTGGGTACTCTAAAACGATACTCTATCTTTTCTCTCACTCTATATTTAGAGTGGTACAATGCTTACTCTATAATGGGCAGTGGCGGCCCCACTAGCTAAACAAAGAAAAAAATACTATAACTCACAAACAAAAAATCCAAATTAAATTTCGATTGCACCATTAAATTCATCTCAATAAATCCTTCAAAACTAGATCACACATAGATATATTTAGATAAAGTGACAAGTGGGTCCCACAGTGAATAAAGTGGATAAAGGATGATATAGAGGATGGATGGGTGCGAAAGAATTAAGTATAGAGGAGAGAATCTTGCTGACTATGACGTATAGAGGATGAATATAGAAGTCCATGAGTACGGGTAGTTTAACTCCTACGGACAAGCCTATACAGCTGTGGACACTGTAAGCTTTTATTTTCCCAAGGCAAGCGACAGTTGAATTGGGCTCTCTCTTTTCTGCTTCAGTTGTTTACTGTAGCATCATGTCCGCTTGCTGTATTCTGTAAACTTCCCTGAACATTTATAGTGCATATTCTTCTCTATTTTTTTTGTTAAAAACATACGCTTGTCTTATAATCCGTACTTTTAACTTATTTTTTAGTCAAAACAATATTTTTTTCTCATAATAAATCAAATAATAGTATTTTTAGCCCTCCTTATCAGCAAAGGAACGGGCTCATTTTCTCTTCGTAGTTCACAGTTTCACTGCTATTTTCTTAAGAGGTGTGCCCCACCTCTTTTGTCTGGATCCTACTCTTTATGGTTGGAGTCGTATTGTTAGCAGAAGCATTAGTTTTGTTTTCTGAATGAGGACACTCATATTAAAATGGATCTGCATAAAACTATTGCCTTGTCTATTCATGTACCCATTGTTTTATGATAACGAGGAATTTCAAGCTTTTACTGTTCCATCCAGCACACATCATTAATTTGACTGTCTTTTTTATTTGCCTTTTGAATTTACTCCCCAGCTACTACTGATTTCCCAAAAGGCCCAAGCTTCGTTCTTATCCCCAGTCAGTTGGACAGCTGTGTGCATGGCAGGCTGTAGTGTCCAAGCAAAACAGGCACAAGTTCTGCAAATTTGGGTACGCGTGCGGCGTGCTTGTTATAAATTTTCTGCAGTAGTTCCCCATCTCCTACTAGCTTTTCTTGAGAAATAAAAGAGCAAGGAAGTAAACAAGAATCTGGCTTTTTACGTGAGTTTGAAGGTTCAAAAAGAAGAGAAACATTGGGAAAGCTGCATAGAAAGATGGGAAATGAAATGCTTTATTAGGCCAGTCTCAGTGGAGATTTTATGGCTCTGTTACCAATGTATCCATATTTTGGAAATAGTGCAGAAGAGTTTCATCCCCATAAAACTCTCTCTACTCTCATAAAACTCTTATCATCTCTCTTTTTCATCAATACGGTGTCACATCAGCCTATTTAATCCCCATAAAACTCTAATGAAACCCCACTGAGACTAGTCTTAGGTCTACTACAATGGGTATTAGTACTACTAAGTACTAAGAGCAAGTACAATAATTGGCTTATAGCCAAGCTAATTAATTTTTTTGCTGATATAGAAGAGAGAATGAAGGAGAGAGAAGAGAGCTTGGCTCCCATGCAAGCACCAAGCTGGACACAGAAGCATAGGCAGTAGTGGGTCCCAATAGAGATGTATGTGAGGAGGAATAGAAAAGAGAATGAAGACTTATAATAATAAAGAAATTTTATAGACAAATAGAAGACTAACTATTTTATAGCTTGACTCTTATAACTTAGCTTATAGCCAAGCACTTGGCTCTATTATTGACCTTGCTCTAACAATACTAGCTGTAGAACTATCACCTATCAACCTCATGAAAACAAGCAAGCAAATGCTCCTTCTATATCTCAATAAATGTCCATTTAGAATATATGCTATCTTTTAAATTATAATATCAGTTGTTAAGAAAATCAATTATTGCTTTAAATGAATAGTTACATTTTTCATCATTTTGCGTACCTCAGTATTCTCACTACGGAGTATGTTAAACGAATAGTAATATGATGTGCAGTGTGGACATAGTAATTTCAGGTGGAAACTCCATGGGGCAATCCCCAATGTGATTCCTTTTCTCTCACCAGCTGGATCATCTCTTAAATAAATATAATATATCAACATGCAAGAAAAGACTTAGACTGTGTTTAGTTCCTAAAGTTGGGAGTACAAAACTACTATAGCGCCACTGTAGCATTTCGTTTGTATTTGATAATAATTGTCCAACCGTTGACTAATTAGGCTCAAAACGTTCGTCTCGCAAAGTACAACCAAACTGTGCAATTAGTTTTTGATTTCGTCTATATTTAATACTTTATGCATATACCGCAAATTTGATGTGACGGAAAATCTTCTTTTTGTATAGTGCCAAATTCAGGAAGCTTGGGGAAGTAAACACAACCTTAAAGGAAAAAAGCAGTGTATTCAAATCTGAGTTACCAACTTAACATGCTGGTGATTTTGTTTTTTAAAAAATACATTTCCATTTTATTACTACTCAATTTAGACACCGCTGTTCTTTAAAGCGTTATTTATATATATATCCTATAAATTTCTCGGAAAAAATGTTTTTGGCCCGTTCGCTGCTTTACTGTTCAATAAAAAAAAGGGAAGTTATGTTGGGCTGCAGTGTACTCGTAGGACACTTTTGCAGTCCAACCAATCAGATGGTTGGTCAAAGGAGAGAGAGAGGAGGCCAGGAGAGGGATCGCAGAGCAGCAGGAAACCCGCCATTCTTGTGCCAAAATCTCTCATTTATTTTATTTATTAGTTCTGTCGTTTGCCCATATTCAGGCTGTGTTTAGTTGCTGCTGTAAAATTTTTAGAAGTATAGTAACTTTTTCGTTTGTATTTGGTAATTAGTGTCTAATCATGGATTAATTAGGTTTCAAAGATTCGTCTCGTGATTTACAACAAAACTGTGTAATTAATTATTTTTTTACCTATATTTAATGCTCCGTACATGTGTCAAAAGATTCAATGTGACGAGAAATCTTGTAAAATTTTTAGAATTTTGAAGGATCTAAACACACCCTCAAAATCCCTACTATCCTTGATGACTTGGGGTCGGTTTAGTTACAAAATATTTTACAAAATAACACTGTAGCAAATTTCGTTGTTATTTGACAATTAGTGTCCAATCAGGGTCTAGTTAGGCTTAAAAGATTCGTCTCGTCCCTTTCGTCTAAATTGTATAATTAGTTTTATTTTTTATCTATATTTAATGTTTCATGCATGTGTTCAAAGATTTGATGTGACGGGGAATATTAAAAATTTTTACAAAATTTTTGGTATTTAAACAGGGCCTTGGGTATAATACTGGCATAACCCAGCTGCTGCTTGCTGGTGCCTGGTAGTAACCGGACACAGACCCAAACTAGAATAGGTGTCTGTTCTTTGTCTGCCGTTCTCTGTTCAAGTCCAAGCAAGCAAAGAAATTTGCCGGCAAGCAAGTTCCAAGTTGAAACCAATAAGAGAGCCCTTGACATGCAGATGGAGGGAAGGGAGGGTATTGCAGTGGCCGGAGGTGGCCATGAATCCGGCGGCCATGGCATGTTCAGAGCAGCAGCAGCAGACATCGCCGTGGTGGAGGCGCAAGAAGAAGCAGCGAAGGGGTACCAGTCCTCTCCGTCGACGTCCCCCACGCCGTCGCCGCCACCGGCTGCGGCTGCTGGCCACGCCGGGGACGCCGCCGCGACTCCACTTGCCTGGAGCTTGGGCGGCGACAAGCCGAGTGCGGCCGCGGGGGACAACGGCATGCAGACGGCCGGGCAGAGCGAGCACCCCGCCAGCCTCAGCTCCGGGCGCCGCCGGGGCCGGCCGCGCGGCTCCGGGAGACGCCAGATCCTAGCCACTCTAGGTCAGTATTCTGCCTCCAAAATGCAAAGCTTCCCTCTTTCTTGTTCAGCAACCAGAAATTTCGATTTTTTTTTGCCTCATTAGAATTTCTTGCTGTGTTTGCTCTCCTTGTCGATTTCTGTTGCATTGCTTGGATGGGGTCCAGGAAGGGTGATGTGTGCAGTGCATGTGATGTGCCTTTCTTCCACTATGAGGACAAGTCAAATATCCGTTACCTCTTCTGTTTATTATCGTGGCCTTGCTCACTGGGCAGGATTCCTATTTTCCGCCACATCAAAATACCGGCATATATATATATATATATATATGAAGTATTAAATATAGACAAAATAAAAAACTAATTACACAGTTTTATTGTACTTCGTGAGACGAACATTTTAAACCTAATTAATCAATGTTTGGATAATTATTATCAAATAAAAACAAAATTGCTACAGTGTGACGCGACACTTAGGCCGTGTTCAGATCCCAAATTTGGGACCCGAATTGATACAGTGCGCATTAAATGCGCACTGTACCAATTCGTTTGTATTTGGTAAAAATTGTCCAAACTTTGACTAATTAGACTCAAAATGTTCGTCTCGCAAAGTACAACAAAATTGTGCAATTAGTTTTTAATTTCATCTACATTTAGTACTCCATACATGTGCCGACATTTTGATGTGATGGGAATCTTCTTTTTGCATAGTAGAATTTGGGGTTGAAATTTGACATCTAAACAAGGCCTTACTATGGAAGGCCTTGTTCACTTTCTATTCCAACCCCAAATATTTCCTCTTCCACCCATCACATCAAATCTTTCGACGTATGCATGAAGCATTAAATGTAGGTAAAAAAGATAACTAATAGTTTGTCTGTAAATGTCGGGACGAATCTTTTGAGCCTAGTTAGTCCATGATTAGACAAATTTTGCCAAATAACAACGAAAATGCTACAGTAATGCCAAATAACAACGAAAATGCTACCGTAACTTTTCACCTAGTTTTCGCGAAGTGAACACACCCTAAAGTTTGATTCCAAAATTTGGAATCTAAACGTGGCCTGTGTCGCATTCATCACTGTGCTTTGTACAACTATTGAAGCCATTCATATGTTTTATCCCCTTTCTTCCTACCAAATACCAGTATTTGTGGTTGGGAGATTTTTCCTCGTCAGATTACCTAATCGACCTAATTCTTTGGCATGGTTTAGTTAAATTTGTTATATATATTGGCTATGATTAAGGTCTGTTTTTCCTCATCACTTAGTAGTAGTTAAATTACATAAAAAGAATGTCCATTTCTCTGTCTGATTGGTGTTCTTCAAATGCAAAAGGTGAATGGTACGCGCTGTCAGCTGGTGGGAGCTTCACCCCTCATGTCATCATCGTGGGTACTGGGGAGGTAAGACCTGTACCCCATCTCATTACAAAATCATGTTTGTCTGCAGCTAGAGCTAGTTTGGCATTGCTTGGCTAGTGTGCAGTTCTGCTTTATCTTAAGGGTGTCGCTGAGCTCTCTTGTCCAATTCGTTGGTAGGATGTGGCGGCGCGCATCATGTCGTTTTCTCAGAAGGGTCCACGCTCGGTCTGCATCCTCTCTGCCAACGGGACAATCTCTAATGTAACACTGAGGCAGCCGGATGCATCTGGTAGCACCTTCACCTATGAGGTACGGACTGTCGTGTTACTATTTGTATCTTATGTCACTCTCCTACTAATGTTCATTAATCCTTAGGGAATCCTCGCTGCTCTGAACAAATTCGGTGTATATGTAGAATTGTCTATGAGGACATGAAGCATAGCAGTTTCCTTGTCAAAGAGTTCTTGTAAAAAGACAGGCAGCCTTAATTTGATCTATCATGTTGCGGTGACATAGAAAGAAAATACCAAACAGCCATTCCATGGAGATTCACCAGTTGAAGTCACATTCTTTGACTTGATTGAGATTGAGAAGTCATCAAACAGACAGACACTGTCTTAGATTCAACAGCTATTGTGTAGGAAAATGTTGCGCTTTCTTCTATGTGCATCTTCCACCTTCTTTTATGTCCATTATAGGATTGATTTACTTCAGGCACAGAAACACTTGTAACTGTAAATTAGACTCCACAACACTACACGAAAAATCGCCAAAGGTACAGATGGACATGGAACTTCTGAAATCACCCATATGAATGAGAATGACAACATAAGTCTCCGAGTTTGTTTCGTTGCGGTAGTATCACAAAGATGTCATACACAACACTGTCCAGTGTCCACATGTACAATTCAGTTTTATGCTCCTCATGTTCAAACGTCACTGTTTCTGGTCTTCAGGGCCGTTTTGAGATTCTGCAACTGATGGGCTCCTTCACAATGGCTGAGGAAGGTCGGAGGAGAACCGGTGGGCTCAGTGTTTCTCTTGCTGGCCCTGATGGCCGTGTAGTTGGCGGCGTAGTGGCTGGGATGCTGCGTGCTGCAAGTCCTATTCAGGTAAAACTAACCGAAACCTGAACTGATTTTCAAATGCAGACAGAGCCACACTGAACACACCAGAGGGAACCATTATTTCCCTGTTGATTCAGTTCCAACAGCCTGAAGCAGCATCGGTGACACTAACATAAACCTTTGGCATGGCAGGTGATCGTTGGAAGCTTCCTGCCCAACAGCCTGAAGCAGCATCAGAGGAGGATGAGCATGCAGCAGCAACCCTCCCCCGTTCCGGTGTTACCAGCACCTGTGGCTCCCCCACCAGTGCTCACTGCAGCCACTCCGATCTCTCAGGCAGCTCCAGGGAACGGGTTCCATGCACAGCCGCCCTCCGCTGCACCTCCCCAGCCCCATGCCAACGCCATGAACCTGAACGCGACAACAGGCTTCACCATGGTTGGCTGGCCTGCAAGCTCGCCACAGCCCATCGCGTACAGGGTTTCACCTGACATCAACATAAGCTTGACTCCCCAGGAGTAGGATCACTGTGCTCATCTTCGTTTTTTTTTGTTCACCCTCAGTGCTGACACATTTTGGGAGGGGAGGGAGGAAGTAAGCTAGAATGATGAACTCGTGTTGAAATAGCCAAGATAGAGCGTAGCAGATGCTCTGAATGAGAACTGATCTGTGTCACTTAAGGTAGGAGGTGCCAACTTGTTGGGTTACTGCTGTTGCTTTTGGCCATGACTGTGGCAGTTGATTTAGTTGTAGACCTTTTTAGTTGTTTGTCTTTCTGCCCTGCAGCTGTGCTTGTTGGATTGTGGCGTCGTGCTATTTAGCCTGTTCTGTTATTGTTGAATTCTGCTGATGATAGAGGAATCTACTGATGATCAAATAGTCAATTGTACTCGGTGTGCGTTCAGTTGGATCATTAGCCAGGGGTTTGTGAACACTGCTTTGCTGTACATTTCTTGCGATTTCTATTTGATCATCGTGTGGTCAATTCTTCCGAAAACCGAAAAAACGTGCTTCGTGAAAATGTTGAATTCGGTTGCGCTATGGTTTCTTACTTTCTTGAGTACTGAATCTGAATTTTCGATTAATGCAGCGGCGGCTGCGGCTGCGGAAGCTGCACGACGACACACGCTCACGGCTCACCTGGGCCAAGTAATTTTTTTTTTGTCTCCCACGAGATGGGAAAAATCTTGGGCCTGATACAGCCCATAAGAGGCCACGGATCCGAACAAGTTCATCCCTGGTTTAGGGTGCGAAGGCCTAGGCTCGCAGCGACGCAGCTTTACGTGTTGTTGGGCTAATGCGTGGCTTTTTGCTTGGGCTTTACGTGTTGTTGGGCTAATGCGTGGCTTTTTGCTTGGGCTGGATACCGTGGGTCCTTACTGGCTAGCCTAGGTATCCTTATTCTTTCCACTCAAAAAAGGAAAATGGTATACTTATTCTTTTATGTTTAATAACTCTTGTACCACATTGGCCGTTATAATAAGTTTTACCACGTTCATGTGCCCATGTCGTGCAACCGTTATCAGACTGCGTGGAAAACGTGGTTAGCAATATCAAAAACTTGTATGACGAATTTTTTTTGAATTGAGGCACACTACATGATGTGCTTTAAGCATTTTGTTTCTAATAACACCTTTTGCTTTCCGTATACGTATATATATGGATGATTTCCTGAAAGATGCTTTGTCGTTTCTGGTCACTTTTGCTTGAATCCTTGTTTTATTTATTAGTAATTCTTGACCTATATATTGTCTTTTCCATGATCTTGTTTCAACTGCATCTTCTAGTAAAATGTTAGTTTCTAGTGTGGCAAATAATGATGGAAAAATGATTTCAGCTATTTTTTCTTCACGTCGGTTTTATCAAGTTTTTAAAATGTTTTTTTCTTCGATTGTTATCCAAGACTGAAGTCACGGACAGGATTCTATAGGAAGAGGAATGATTTTAGCTATTTTGTTTACGGTGAGGCTAGCGTTCGGACGTTCGGATGGATGCTCGCGTCTGGACGCCCGCACCGCACCCACGCCTATGCATGCTGCTGTGCCTACTTCACATGGTGGCCCACACCGCTCTATTTCCCGCGCCTATGCGCCCATGCGGGGGCTGCGTCTCGATCTGCACTTGCTTCGTTTCCCGCACTTGTCGCTCGTGCCCCTCCGATCCCACGCGCATGCACGCGGGCACAACAACTGTACAGGTGACTGCGACAGGTGGGTCCCACTACAACATGTGCAACACCGGTTCTACTTTTGCAACATCTAGATGAATACTTGCAACATATGTCTGAAACACCAGGAAAACACGTGTGTAGCCATTGCAAAACATATGCAACATGCAGATGAAACCTTTGCAACATACATATGAAACACTTGAAATATACGCTTGCAACATGCATGTATATGCAACATCCAGATCTACTTTTGCAACATCTAGATAAAACACTTGCAACATACATCTGCAAACAGATGAAACATTTGAAACATACACTTAAAACACCATTGCAACATGTGCAACATCCCAATTTACTTTTGCAACATTGATATAAAACTTGCATCATAACTATGAAACATTTAAAGCACCTGAAACAGACGCTTGCAATGTGCGGTTTCAGCGCAACATCTCCTTACTGTTTGGGAGAATGGGGGCTCGTTGGAGTGTGGAGTTCAATGGTGTAGAGATCACTGGTGGCGGGGAGATCGCCACTCTGGTGGAGAAGGCCGTGGCGGGTCTCCACACTATGCGGGTGGAGCATGAGTTGTGTGCGGTGTAAGCTCCGCTGCAAGTTGTGCGTGGACGAGTTTCATCCCAGCCATCACAAGTTGCGTGCTGGCGAGATCCACACCGGCCACGAAGAATTGGGCTGGCGGAGCGCGAGACATGTGTGGGTGGGCTCCGCTCAGGTTGCCATGAGCTGTACGCAGTGAGCTCCACCCCGGCCGTGGCGAGCTTGGTAGGCGGAGCACGAGAACTGCGGGTGGAGCGTTGCGAGCTGTGCGCTGACCGAGCTTCGCCGTGGTTGTTTTTTTTTTGAGAAACTGCGGTGTCTCTGGTGAGTTGGGCGAGGGATTGTTTGGGCTTGCGTCGTGGCCCAAGAATGTGAGCGTCCGGGCAGACAGTACCGATTTTTTTTTTTTGCCATTTCAATCTGTGTTCAGTCGCCTATTTGATCGTCGTGTGGTCAATTCTTCCAAAAACCAAAAAAACGCGCTTCATGAAAATGTTGAATTCTGTTATGCTATGGTTGCTTATACTTTCTTTAGCACTGAACCTGAATTTTCATTCGAATGCAGCGGCGTCTGCAGAAGCTACGACCTACGATGGCACACGCTCTGGTTAGCTTTTTGGTACCTGATACAGCCCAGAAGAGGCCCATAGACTGGAATAAGTTCAGCCCAGGTTTAGGTTGCAAAGCCTAGCCTCGAGGAGACGCAGCTCTGCGTGTTGTTAGGCTAATACGTGGCTCTTGGTTGTCCCAGTTACCGTGGGTACTTACTATATAGGTAGCCTTATTTTTGCTCTTTAACTTTTGCACCACATCGGTCGCTATATTTACTTTTCCCACGTTCATATCCCCATGTCCAGCCATAATATCATGCTGCGTGGAATACGTGGTTACCAATATCAAACCCATGATCATGATGAATCGGAGCACACTACATGTTGTGCCATTAGCATTTTTAACACTTTTTTTGCTTTTCAGGCAACGTACTTGTTTGTGCACGTTTATGGATTGGACTTGTTGACACATGTTTTGTTGATTTTTCTTTTGCCACTAGATATATGCCCGTGCGTGTTGAACGAGACAATTAGTTGATGTTTATTATTCTTTTAGGTTTGCATATATGTACGTATACGATTGTATTTGTCCAGTTATTTTGTGAGGGAAAATTAGTCACCGTGACGTCACAATGATGTCACATGTCCTCACGTCCGTGTGGCCATGCATTTAGCAAGGCCACATTAATGTTACACAATAAGACATTGATAGATGAAATTTGTTTTTTCTAAATTATCTTGACTGAAATTGTACTTCTGGATATAATGTATATTTAAGTTCACAGAACAAATTATGTATTACATAAACTAAAATGTCTTATAATTTAGAATGGGTAAGTATTATTTAGCAAGGCCATACTAATGTTATACAATAAGACCTTGATAGATGAAATTTGTTTCTCTGAGTTATCTTGATTGAAATTGTAGTTCAGGAAGAGAAATTTAAGAAGGGCCATCCATGAAAGGAATTCACATGCTAAAATAGCACAAATCAAATCTCGTTTCCAGATTTCAAACAAAGTTGCTTATAAGTTAAAAGTAATTAGTATCAAATCATTTTTCTATTGATTTCTGTAGCAGCATAGTTGGTTGCCTCTCTGACCAAGTACAAGTAGTGACCTACAACCTCGATTGATCTTAATGTGAAAGACGGTCACATTCTAACAAGTGGATGAATATATAATCTGCAGACTACATTACGTTTTTACGCAACAAGCAAGCTAGGCAGCGAGCCCGATCGTGCTTTCGAGTTCGGAGCCTCTCTGGCAGTTTGGCTAACGCAAGTAAAAGTGATCCCTCCTTGATTGCGGAGATCAGACTCGGAGTCGATCTCCTTATTGCGTAGACTTGAGGGAGGGAACCGGGTCACGAGGCCTCTTCGGAACCGGCCCGGCGAAACAGACGCACGCACGTACGTATCTCCACCAGTCCGAAACAGACGCATGCACGTATCTCCACCAGTCCGCCGCCTAAGTAGCCTACTGATCTCACGCACGCACGTACGTATCTCACGTAACCAGGCCACGACGCGGGAGCCGGATTAAGCTGGGCAGAGCACAATACGCTGGGGGAGACGCAGGAGCCGGATTAATTAAGCTGGCAGAGCGATTTTTTTTTCATCCGACGATAACGTTAGTAATTTTTTAGGTGTAGATAGATTTAGACGCACTTGGAGCATGTATGGATCGATTCATCGATTTGAAAGATGTTTTTGTCGTTTTTTTGTCACTTTTGCTTGAATCTTTGTTTTATTTATTAAATATTTGGGTAAAATGGAATCACTTGGGCTCCTAAAAGTTTCTAGTGTGGCGCCAGGCTCGTTGGGCAAAGTGCAAAGGAAAATTTCCTTTTTATCATAGAAAACAATATATTTTCTTAGATAAATATTTGTGTAAAATGGGAATCGCTGGGACTTCTAAAAGTTTCTGGCTCCACCACTGTCCGCCATATCTCTTGGCTCGAAGCAGCAAGAGCATGAGCGAAATAGAGCTCTAATTTTGAGGGATGCCACCATCGCTAGGAGCTCGAACGCCGCCTTGGCCACCGCCTGTGAAAAAGGAGACGGCGAGGAGGCACAAGGCGGAGATGGTGAGCGGGCAATGAGGCGGAAATCGAACGAGACTACATGGTGGCAAGTAACGAGCGAGACTGTGCAGTGGCGGGTAGCGAGTGGGTGCGGGAAACAAAGATGACAATGTAAGAGAGGGAGGAACTTGTCCCTTGAATTCTAAAGGATGAATCTGCCCAAAATCTAAGGGAGCATTCCCTTGTTGTCCTAAAACCAAACACCACTAAAAGTACCCCTATTCCATTTTGTCTCATCCTCTAAATCAAATGCCACCTAATTAAATTTGCATCTTATGCTATTTTAATTGTTTTTTTGTCGCCAGTATGATCAGTGTGCCGTCAATTCTTTAGAAAACGGTGTTCCATAAAAATGTCGAATCTCGTGATACGTTTTTTTTTGCAAGCTCTGAATTTCTGTTTGATCCAGCGGCTTCCGGAGCATGATTGCACGCGCTTATTAATTTTTTTTTTGTAAAGGGCCGTAGAGAAATAACCTAGGCCCAGTAGTTTGATTTGATGGAAACCCTACAAATTGTACTCTAGAACTACAGGGTGGTTTTTTGTTTACACTTTTTTACAACATCGGCTGCTAAAATCAGATTAACAACGTTCATATAACCAATGTGCCGCTACTGCCAACAGACCGCGTGGAACATGTGGTTAGCAATCTCAAACTCAACAAATTATTTAGAACAATTCATGCACACTACATGATGTGCATACATTAACATTTTATTATTTTTGAACCTTTTGCTTCTATTCTTAAATACCTACCCCACCACTTTGTTATGCACACCCTGCTAGTGATCAAAATGGCACTGATAATTTTCCTATCCGAACTGATTCGGAATTTGGATGGTACGAAGAAGAGTTTTTTATGTCGGTGTGGCTAGCGCCCGGACGTCCAGGCGCAGCTCCGACACGTGCACCCGTGTCGCTTCGGACGCCCCCGTGCTCGCATCAGATACCGCGTCAGCGATCACGTCCGGCCGCCTGTGACCCATCTCGCGCCAGTGACCGCATCCGGCCACTCGAGACCCATCCCACGCCTCGATCCCATCCCGGTTGCGCCCTGACGTCAAGCCTGCCGCACTACTTCCCCCGTCACGCCACGCTCCTCCCCTCGCCGCTGCGCCATCTCCCGCCGCGCCCCGTCCTCTGTCGTGCTCTGTCTCTAGCGCACCCCTTTTCCGTCCTAATGTCTCATCTCCTCTACAACATGAAACATACACTTAAAACATACGTGTGAAACAAATGAACTCATGTTGAAATAGGCAAGATAGAGTGTGGCAGATGCTCTGAACGATGACGAACTAATCTGTGTTACTTTAGGTAGGTGCTAACTTGTTGGGTTACTGCTGTTGCATTTGGCCATGACTCTGGCTGTTGATTTAGTTCTAGTCCTTTTCATTTTTTGTCTTTCTGCCCTGCAGCTGTGATTGTTGGGTTGTGGCGTTATGCTATTTAGCCTGTTCTGTTATTGGTGAATCTGCTGATGATAGAGGAGTCTACTGATGATGATCAAATAGCCATTTCTACTCGGTGTGCGTTCAGTTGGATCATTAGCCAGGGGTTTTGTGAACACTGCTTTGCTGTACATTTCTTGCCATTTCAATCGTATCCAGTCTCCTATTTGATCGTGGTGTGGGCAATTCTTCTGGAAACCGAAAAAATGTGCTTCGTAAAAATGTTGAATTCTGTTATACTTATGCTATGGTTTCTTACTTTCTTGGGCACTGAATCTGAATTTTTGATTAATGCAGCGGAGTCTGCGGAAGCTGATGGCACACGCTCACGGCTCACCTAGGCCAAGTATTTTTTTTTAAAAGTCCACATTACCTCTATCAACTTTTGCGAAAGTATGCTTTTTCCTCCCTGAACTCTAAAACCGGGTAAGCCATCTTTCCCTGAACTTTTAAAATCATTTGTTTTACCTCCCTGACAGGTTATAAGTGGTTTTCTAAGGCGGCTTTGTCTTTTTCTTTTTTTATTTATTTTGGTTGAATTTTTGAAAAATCATAGTAAATCATAGAAAAATCATAAAAAGGAAAATCAAATTTTCTTGGACTTCACATGAGTAGATCTATATAATGAACATATAATATGGTATGCTTTAGTACATATTTTTTATTGTAGCTTTAGATCTGTACTTTTCCGATTCAGATTCTTTGATTTGCTTCACAAAAGTCACAGGTGACTTTCTCCCTGCCTGATGCCGTCCATTTATGATTGGAAAAAGTCCACTTTTCCTCCCTCAACTTTTGCGAAAGTCCGCTTTTCCTCTCTGAACTCCAAAACCAGGTAAACCACCTCCCTTAATTTTCGAAACCATGCGTTTTACCTCCCTGACCAGGTTATAAGCGATTTTGATGGCGGTTTTGTCTTTTTCCTTTTATTTATTTCGGCTGAATCTTTAAAAAATCATAGTAAATCACAAAAAAATCAAAAAATAGAAAATTTAATTTTGTTGGACTCCACATGAGTAGATCTACGCAGTGAATATATAATATGGTATGCTTTAGTACAAAGTTTTTAATGTAGATTTTGATCTATTCTTTTATGTGTTTAATTGGGATAATTCATAATTGCAGTTTCTATGGTCCAATTATGATAAAATTTTTATGATGGCCTAATTATTGTATGCTTGAATTGTAGTAAAAATTTCATACTCATTGGATCATGTATAACTTAGTTATAGATTTATAAGTTATACATGATCTAATGAGTATGAAATTTTTACTATAGCTCAAGCATACAATAATTTAGCAATCATAAAAATTTCACCATAATTGGACCATAGAAACTACCGTTATGAATTATTCCAATTAATTATAGAAAAGAATAGATCAAAATCTACGACAATAACTTTTGTATTAAAGTATATCATATTATATGGTCACTGTGTAGATCTACTCATATGGAGTCCAACAAAATTGGATTTTCTATTTTATGATTTTTCTGTGATTTACTATGATTTTTCAAAGATTCAGCAGAAATAAATAAAAAAGAAAAAGATAAAACTGCCTTCAAAACCGATGATAACCGGGTCAGGGAGGTAAAACACACTGTTTCAAAAGCTGAGGGAGATAGTTTGCACAGTTTTGGAGTTCAGGGGGGAAAGCAGACTTTCACGAAAGTTGAGAGAGGAAAAGTTGACCTTTTCCTTTATGATTCAACGGTCGCAGCGCATCTCAGCTCTTCCACTCCTAGTCTCCTAGCCCTAACGTGAAAAGCAGCCCAAGTAAAGCCCACTTCATGGCTGAGAGGGACGACATGTATTTTACAGAGTTCAGTGTAGGCATTTGAGTGCAGAACTAAAATATTTTTAACAGTTCCATTCTAATAAATAAATTTCACCACAGTCACCACTACACTATATAAATGTTTTCCTTTGGCTAGAGAACTATCAAGGCTTAAAAACAAAATATTCTCCATTGAAGCAATATTGTTTTTTAGCAACAAGTAATAAATTACGACACTATATTGCAAGTTTTCAGCACTATTTATTAGAATTGTTTGGCACTTTCTTTTTGTACTTCCGTGTCTTGTCAAGCCAACTTCTATGCCACTTTGAACTTCTTAGTTGAACCTCTTTTTTTTAGCATGTAGCACTAAGCAATTCTTTATCTTGTTGAACGTTAGGTTGGACATTATATGTATCACACTAGATGCTTGTAGATGCATTGAATTTTTCCTGTAGTTGTTTACTAAGGCAATCAAGTGCATTGTCTGCCAAACTACATCATTCTAGATCGCTTGCAGCTGGATATGCCAAATACATGGAAATAATATATACAGCGAATTTTCAGACTTCACAACAAATAATATTAAAATAGGGAAGATTTATTTTTGCTACCTATAGAGAAGTAGTATATAGGAAGGAAGAGGAAGATGGGACGCCATCACCCAGTTCGCAAGTTTGCAACTCCCAGGCAAGCACGTTAATCACCACATGGCCAATCGTGACACCACGTTCAGTCACAACACCAGGGCCGAGCCGGCAAAATCCGGGGCCATGTTCCAAACTCTAGAAATAGATCTACCTGTCTAGAAAACTAGAATTAGAATAATATATACGTTGTAATATATTATTCCTACGTAGTAATGGATATATGAATAGTTATAGTATTAGTTTATATGAAGGACTACGTAGGATTGAAACTGAAGAAAAATAATTTATCTCGGTCACCACTTACTTGTTGGCTTTCAATTTAGAACATAGATTATCAAATTCATGGTCTCAGGAAATTTTGGCCAACCAGTGGTACATACTATGTATTACTAATTTACTATAGCATACTAACTATAGCTAGTCACGTAAATGTTGCAGGCAGTGTTTGAACTCTGATTCTTTGAATAGTCAGTTAGCCCATCATTTTTTAACCAGTTAGGCAATCAATTTTTTAACCTGTTAGCTAATCATTTTTTTATGGTCTCAAGCGTTGGAAGGTAGTGCCCCTCAAAACTAAGGCACTGTTCAGTCGCACCTCTGCACACCCTTAGGCTCGGCCCTGCACAACACGAACCTTGTGCGCTGCCCTCACATAGTCACATCGTAGCTTCGGACGAGGATGTCGCTCCAGGCGAGACGGCTGCAGCGGGCGCGACGGCTGGAGACGGCAAGCGTGACCCGGCGGCGGCGGCGACAGCGACGCAGGCGCGACTAAAAAGCTCGGCTCGGTGATTTTTCCCGCTAAAAGCAGTCTCGAGCGGCAAAATATTGGTCGACCGTCTCAGCACGAAGTGGGCTTTACTTGGACTGCTTTTCATGTTTGGTCTGAGAGGCTGGGAGTGGAAGAGCTGAGATGCGCTACCACCGTTGGATCATAAATGGATGGCATCAGGCAGGGAGGAAGTCACCTGTGACTCAGAGAATTTTGATTGATACTTTTCTATACTTAATTCATACCTGCAGTTTTTATGGTCCAATTGTGGTGAAATTTTTACGGTGGCCGAAGTATTGTATGATTGAACTGTAGTAAAAAATTCATACTCATTGGATCATGTATAACTTAGTTATAAATTTAGTTATAGATTTATTTAGGTGTATGCTCGTTAAAAAGTATTTATAAATCTATAGATAAGTTATACATGAGTCAGTGAGTATGAAATTTTTATTTCAATTCAAGCATACAATAATTAGTCCACCATAAAAATTTCACTACAATTGAACCATAAAAACTACAACTATGAATTAATTACAGAAAAACATAAATCTAAAGCTACAACAAAATATTTATACTAAAGCGTACCGTATTATATATTCATTCTATGATTTACTATGATTTTTTAAAGATTAAGTAGGAATAAATAAAAAAGAAAAAGACAAAACTATCTTTAAAAACCGCTTATAACTGGTCAGGAGATAAAATGAATGGTTTTAAAAGTTCAGGGAGGTGGTTTACGTGATTTTAGAGTTCAGGGAGAAAAATTGGACTTTCGTAAAAATTAAGGGAGGTAATGTAGACTTTTTTTTTCTCCCACAAGGCCACAAGATGGTACAAATTTTGGGCCTCATACAGCCATAAGAGGCCCACGGATCGGACCAAGTTCAGCCCAGGTTTAGGGTGCAACGCCCAGCCTCGGGGGCGAGGCAGTTTTACGTGTTGTTGGGCTATAATGCGTGGCTTTTTGCTTGGGCTAGATACCGTAGGTCCTTACTGGCTAGCCTAAGTATCCTTATTTTTTTATATTTAACTTTTGTACCACATTAGCTGCTATAATCAGCTTTACCGCGTTCATGTGCCCATGTCCACGTACCGTTATCAGATTGCGTGGAAAACGTGCCTTTTTTGCTTTCCACTTCATACCAGCCAGCTATGCGTTTCTCGCTGCTTTCTGCTTCATACCAGCCAACGCAAGGCTCGGAGGTGAATAGGCTCGGGGGAGGGCATGCGGGCCAGACAGGGGTGGGGGGTGGTGGTGTTGGGTTCCGGCGGCCGGGCTAGGTTGGCACGTGGCGCCCATAGCCATGGTGACAATGGGAAGGTGGGGTTGGGGGGAAGTGTTTTAAGTGCATCTTCTAGTAAAATGTTATTAGTTTCTAACGTGGCAAAAAAATGATGAAAAAAATGATTTTAGCTTTTTTTCTTCATTTCGGTTTAATTAAGTTTTTAACTGATGTAATGTTTTTTTTCTTCTACTAGTGTTGTCCAAGACAGAAGTCATGGACAATTGTATACGAAGAGGAATGATTTTAGCTATTTCAGCTATTTTTTTGCGATTTCAATCGTATTCGGTCTCCTATTTGATTGTTGTGTGGTCAATTCTGGTTGCTTACTTTCTTGAGCACTGAATCTTTTTTTAGAACATCGGGTTGGATTTATTGAAATAGAAATTTTACATTGAACCCCTTACAAAGGCACCCCTGGAAGAAATTAGAAATACATTGCAAGCCTGTCTAGGTGTTCCCAATGGTCGCCGTCGCCGTCGACCAATGTAACACCCTAAAAATTTGAAAAGAAGAAAAATAGGAAAAACATGATTTTTATATTTATTTTTGTGAAGCATGCAAAACTTAGAATAAGAATAATTTTTATAAATTTAAAATCAAATATAAGGGTAGAAACATGTTTGTGCACTCATGCTGTTGCATTTAAATTTTTGAGATGAGTGGTTTGATTTAAATTTGAATTTGATTTGAAAATCAGTTGAAAAAGGAATTTGAAATAATTGAAAAGGAAAAAGAAAAAAAAAGAAAATTTCCTTTCTCCTCGCTTTCGGTCCGGCAGCCCATTTCTTCACTGCAGCCCGCTTACCTCCCCGCGGCCTCCTTCTCCTCCTGGGCCGAGCCCGAGTCGCGGCCTGTTGGCCCAGCATCGCGCGCGCGCTCGCGTTCCGCAGCGGCCGCGTCATTCCGCCTTGAGTCGCTGACATGTGGGTCCCGCTTGTCAGTGTCTCTTCTCACCTTTCCTTCTTCTTCCTCCGGCGCTTTCCAAAAACGGACACCGTCGCCTTCCTCTTTCTCCGATCCGAAGCCGCCGCAAATCTCCGCGCCTTCCTTGTTTCCTCGCGCCTCCGGACTATAAAAACGGAGCCCCCACATGATTCCGCCCTCATCCCGTCTTATCGGTAGCCGCTTTGGTGCTCGGGAGCTAGGTCACCGCGAGCACGAGCTCCACCGTCCGCCCCTCCAAGCCGCACGCGCTCCTTGCTTCATCCCGGCCACGATTCTGTCCTAGGTGAGTTCGCGTTCGAGTTGTCTACCCGCAGGTGCTCTCCGTTCGCATTTTCGTGCACCACAGAGCGAGTTAGGCTCCACCCGGCCATGGCGCCGCCGCGGGAAGCTCGCCGTCGGCTGATTCCGACCGGAGCGCCGCCGGTTACTTCCTTGATCCGATCTGGACCGTCCGATTTGAATCCAACGGATGTAAATAGAAGTTACCGGTTCAGCTGCACAAATTGCTAAAGAGTCCCTGAAGTTTTTAAGTATAGAACCCGCAGTCCTAAAACGTAAAGCTCAGAGTACGCTTTGATCGGTTGAAAACGTATTTCGTTTCGGTAAATGAAAAATACGCTTTCTGATATTTACAGTTTTGCCATTCAGATTGTTTTAGTTGTAGAATTTTCGTTTTAACTCCGATTTGGTCCATTCAAATTGCGTTAGATTCGTATTTGCGAGCTCTACATGATGATAGAACTGTACAGTAGGGTTGAGATAATTTATTTTTAAGTTTATATTAAAGTATTTATTTTTCTTTAGGAAATCTTTGGAAATTCATAACTTTGTCGTTTTAGTTCTGATTTTCGTGATCTTCGCGTCTGTGTGATCCTAGCAAGTTGTAGATTCATTTTTAAAGACTTTTTATTTTATTTTCTTACTGTTGGTGTATTGTTCTAATTATAGTCTTGTTTGTCTATGCATGATTGCCTCTGGATGTGTGTTGTTGATAATGGTTGATCGAGTATAGACGGTGAGAAATTCGTTGGAGATCAAGAGCTTTACTACGAGCAAGATCTTCAGGACCAGTTCGAGCAAGGCAAGTATAGCATGGGATTATCCTTGTTGTCCTATTCACTTTATGCAATTAATATCATTATGCATTTATTCCTTGTTAAGGATGACTTAGCGATTGATCCTTTACCTTGGTACCTATTAAATTGCATTGAGTATTTTGGCTAGTGCTTAAACATGGACTATGATCATGTAATTTGACTAATGAAATATGCAATAAACATTAAAAGATGATTTTATTACTGTTTAAGGGTACTAGAGCATGGGGTTACTTTGGTGCTCTTGTTACTCTCCATAAGGACTCATCTATAAGCGACAATCCGGGATTTACAGTACAACTGTGGGGGCTATATGGCTCTGGCTTTAGTCATATAGAAGGACCTTTTCTAGCTTGTTAGAGGTATTCCTTTATGGCGTAAGAATGGCTTGACGAATCGGGTATAGTGCGGCCTCTGTCCTCATGTGTATAGGCTGCGTGTTATTGTGCCATCAGGAAGGGGGGCTCTACATCTGTTTGCCGAGTGAAATCTAATGACCCTAACTTGTTAGACGAACCTTCGAAAGACTTCATAGTGTTTACCCTGCCTGCTCACCTTGGTAGTGTTTTGGGAGTAATTAACCCGGGCATTTGGGTAACACGACTCACAGTGAAAGTGTACAACCTCTGCAGAGTGTAAAACTGTTATAACAGCCGTGCTCACGGTCACGAGTGGCCTTGGACCCTTATGGAATAGTTGAATATTTGTTTATGATTATGTTTTTGATATTCATTAATCATTTCACATGGATCATATGTTTAATGTTTATATTGAGACAAATTGATGCTATTGTTATGCTAAAATCATGCTAACTAAAAGCTACATGCTGATAAACCAATGAATATGCCTTTTTGAGCCTCATGAACCCCATGTTACACTTGTTGAGTACGAGATGTACTTACGCTTGTTTATTTCTTTTACTTGGATAAAAATCCCGGATGGGTAACAGATGGAGGTAATAGTGACTACTACGCCTACTTCCCTGAAGATTACTAGTCTTGCTGTCAACCAGTCAATGTACCTGTGACTGGAGCTACCACGAGAGATTTTTATTTATACTTCCGCTACGTTTGTGTTAAGACTATGTGTTTAAATATTCGTGATGTAATAACATTTGTGATGATACTTCTGTTATAATTTGTAAACTTATGTGTGATTGATCTCTGGGCGCACATAAGGGTATGCATTCCATTTGGTCGATAAATGGGTGTGACAAATTGGTATCAGAGCTCTTGTTGACTGTAGGACGCAAGCCTAGCTAGGAATGGTCGATTTAGTATCATCTTTACACTATTTTTATGCTCACTATCTTGCTCTTGTTATTTGATAAATTTTTATGCTTCTTATGTCACATTCTATTACGAAATTTTGCCTCTATTCTAACTTCATCTAAAAATTCTGTAGATGGCCCGTGACCGTAAGACTGCCCGCATTAGCTCTGGAGGATACTACCCACCTCGTGCTCTGCATGCAACTGAAGAGCCACAAGAGCTAGAACCTCAGGAACAGGAGCAGACTCCTGTAACACCAGTTCAAGCACCAGCACCTTCCCAGGAAGAGCCTGAGTCTGAAGAAGATCCAGAAATCGTCAAGATTGAAAATGATGAAGAGGAAGCTAATGGAGGAGTACAACCCCCGCCTCCATCATATGAAGCTCCCGAAGATATGCCACCTGCTCCAATGGGGTGGACTGTGAGGATCTACCACAGGAATGGAGGGAATGTTGTCTCTCATCTTCGCCTGGTGGGGATGCTCACTGCTTACTTCGCTGACTGGCATCCAGCTGTGGAGTACGTCTGCTGGAAGTACACTCATCCACTGGAGGACACGTACTGGAAGGCAAGGGCAAGCATCTTTGCCCATAAGGAAGACAAGGGAGCATATCAGCTGGACAGGATGTTCTCTCACGTGGGACATCGAGCTACTATAGAGGATAGCATTGAAGATGCTGCTTTTGAAGCATGTATGGGTCTCCGCTATCTTCGCTTTAACCTTATGAAGCATGACATTTATCGCTTCTTTCCTCGTGCACACCCCGAACTTGGATGGGCTATGACAGATCCAGTGCAGCTAGAGCCACTACCTCGGGTGATGGTGGACTTTGTATATGATATGATGGATAGGAAGCTGCAGCTAGAAGAGATGGTGAAGGCACAAGGGAAGACTATCAAGAGGTGCCAAGCAACCATTGATGAGCTCCGAGCAAACCAAGGCATGCCCAAGATTTATGAGACATTAGAGCATGAGCCACTTCCTTAGGAAGTAGGAGTCCTTTATGTAATAAGAACGTTCTTAGTAACGTCAGTTGAGTCAGTCGAGTCTGTCGTGTGGTTTGAACCTTGGTGTGCTAGTTGCTTTATTATTATGCTTATGTGTGAGTTGGATCTTTGTTTGAGTGTCGGGACTTGTAGGCATGTCTACAAGTTCCATTCTTAAGAATAATAAGTTTAATAGTCAAGGAATAATAGTTGGGGTTTGATATTATCACGTTTCTGTCTTTGCTGTTTTCTGGAGCAGTCTTCAATGTTTCTGCTATAGTTTAAAAACGGTTCGTGCAACATTTATGAAATTTTTATGAGAGAAACTAGACTCAAGCATCTTTCAAATGCCACTGGAATCACCTTTTTATTTGATCTGGTTCGAGAGATATAATTTGTACAAGTTAAAGTTTCTGCACAGTCTGGAATCTGGAACAGTTTTTGTTACGCCTTATTTTTCATAGACTTAACGACAGAATCTGATCTTGAGGTCTGAATAGAAATTGTGGATAATTTCATAAGCTTTCCAACCATATAAGGCCCGCCTCTTTTGGATTTCCGTAACTCGAGATATGATTGAAATACTGAACTGTCAACATTGCTACTCGTCCAGAACACTTTCAGATCTCATTCTTAATCTTATAAGTGGTTGAAATGATGGAATTCTTAAAGTTTGCATGTTTATGGGTGGCAGATGGCCGGAAGAGGAAGAGGCAGAGGTCGTGGAAACATTCCCCCAAATCCACCACCACCGCCACCAACTATTGAGCAACTGTTGGCGGTACAGACGCAGTTGATGCAGCAACTAGTGCAAAATCAGCAAAATCAGCCAGTTGCTGGGGCTCAACCACGTGATAAGCATGGTGAGTTTTTGAAGGGTCGTCCCCCAGTGTTCACACATGCTGCTGATCCTTTGGAGGCCGATGATTGGCTTCGTGCTGTGGAGAAACAACTCACTATTGCCCAATGTGATGACCGACAGAAGGTGTTGTTTGCTTCTGGGCAACTTCAGGGAGAAGCTCAGGATTGGTGGGAGTCATATGAGTATGGTCGTCCTGCCAATGCTCCTGCAGTCACCTGGCAGGAGTTTAGGGAGAACTTCAGGGCTTACCATATACCTGAAGGAATGATAGAGTTGAAGGCGGAGGAATTCAGGAACCTGACCCAAGGGTCAATGACTGTAGCTGAGTACCGTGACAAGTTTGCTCAATTGTCATGATATGCTCCACATGAGGTGGCCAATGACAATGATAAGCAGCGCCGCTTTTTGAAGGGATTATATGATGGACTACAATTGCAGTTGATGTCCAATACCTACCCTAATTTTCAGACGCTTGTAAACCGCGCTATCGTGGTGGATAGCAAGCGCAAGGAAATGGATGCAAAGAGGAAGAGGTTACAGGGACAAGTCTCTAATAGCAACACCCGTCTGCGTACTGGTTTTCAGCAGAATACTCAGCAGAGGCCTCCCTCTGGACAGTGGAATCGTGGTCAGGCCCCATTCCGTGGACAGTTTCCGCAACGTCCCCCATTCCAGCCACAGAATAGCAACCAACGTCCACCGCAGCAGCATGGAAATCAAGCACAGCGTCAGAGTCCTTCCAATAACACTCCTATGAAGACTAGTGCTCCCAATACCCCCAACAAGTGTTTCCGATGTGGAAAAGAAGGTCACATGTCTTACAATTGCCCGGAGAAGCTTAACCAGCAGACTCCCCAGAGACAGAGCAGCCACCAGAAGACCGCACCTAACTCAGGAAGGGTGAATCACTTGTCCCAGGAAACTGCAGTGGAGGAGCCAGAAGTTATGCTTGGTACGTTCGATGTTCACTCTACTCCCGCCACTGTACTTTTTGATTCTGGAGCATCACATTCTTTCATATCGCAATCATTTGTTAGAATACATAGAATCCATTTATGTGCCATGAAGAATCCTATCTTAGTAAACTCACCTGGTGGAAGCATGCCAGCATCTTATCGCTGTCTTCCGATTAGTCTCAACTTAAGGGGGGTAGAGTTTACAGTTAGCCCTATAGTATTGAGAACAGCTGGGATTGATCTTATATTGGGAATGGATTGGATGATGCAACAACAAGCAGAGATTCAGTGTAAGGATAAATCAGTTGTACTGACAACACCAAAGGGTGATAGAATCAGGGTTGAAGTAAAAGTGCAAAAACAAGAGACTGCTACAGTGAACCAGCTCAATGATGGTGCCAACCAGGAAGATCCAGTTGTGGAGGAGTTTCCAGATGTGTTTCCAGAGGAATTGCCAGGTATGCCACCAGACCGTGACATTGAATTTATTATTGAATTATTACCTGGAACTGCACCTATAGCTAAGCGTCCATATAGAATGGGAGTAAATGAATTAGAAGAACTTAAGAAACAAATTAAGGAGTTGCAGGATAAGGGTTTTATTCGTCCTAGTTCTTCACCTTGGGGAGCACCAGTGATTTTTGTGGATAAGAAAGATGGAACTCAGAGGATGTGTGTAGATTATCGGTCTCTTAATGAGGTTACTATTAAGAACAAGTACCCATTGCCTAGGATTGATGACCTGTTTGATCAGTTGAGAGGAGCTTGTGTATTTTCCAAGATTGATCTTCGTTCTGGGTATCATCAGTTGAAGATTCGTGCTAGTGATATACCAAAGACAGCTTTTACTACTCGGTATGGGTTGTATGAGTATACGGTGATGTCTTTTGGTTTGACTAATGCCCCTGCATACTTTATGTACTTAATGAATAAGGTGTTCATGGAATATCTGGATAAGTTTGTAGTGGTATTTATCGATGATATTCTAGTATTTTCCAAGACTGAGGAAGAACATGCGGAACATTTGAGGTTGGTCTTGCAGAAGCTCAGAGAACACCAACTATATGCAAAGAGGAGTAAATGTGAGTTTTGGTTGAAGGAAGTTTCTTTTCTGGGTCATATTGTCTCTAATGGAGGAATATCAGTAGATCCTGGCAAGGTGAAAGATGTATTGAATTGGAAACCACCCATCAATGTGAGTGAGATCCGTAGCTTCTTGGGATTGGCTGGTTATTATAGAAGGTTTATAGAGGGATTTTCAAAGCTTGTAAAACCAATGACTGCATTATTGGAGAAGAATGCCAAGTTTGTGTGGTCCGAGAAGTGTCAGGCTAATTTTGAGGAACTAAAGAAGAGATTGACGACTGCACCCGTCTTAGTTTTGCCAGATCTGAGTAAACCTTTCTCTATCTATTGTGATGCATCTCGATTGGGTTTGGGATGTGTACTGATGCAAGAAGGTAGAGTTGTGGCATATGCATCAAGGCAGTTGAGGAAGCATGAGTTAAATTACCCTACTCATGATTTGGAATTAGCTGCAGTAGTTCATGCATTAAAGATATGGAGACATTATTTGATTGGACACAAGAGTGATATATACACTGATCACAAGAGTTTAAGGTATATCTTCACTCAAACGGATCTGAACTTGAGGCAGCGTAGATGGTTGGAGCTGATAAAAGACTATGATCTAGAGGTGCATTATCATCCAGGAAAGGCCAACGTTGTTGCTGATGCTCTTAGTAGGAAAAGTTATGCAAATGAAATACAAGTAATGCTTATGTCAAAGGAATTATGTGCCGAGTGCAAGTATTTGAACTTAGGATTTACTACCAATGCAGTGGAATTAGTATTAGAGCCTACTCTAGAGCAAGAGATCCGTAAAGGTCAGCAGAAGGATGAAAAGTTGAGGGAGATAGCTGAAAACATAGCGAAAGGTAAATCTCCAGGGTTCCGTAAGGATGATAATGGTACGCTATGGTTTGGAAAAAGGCTGTGTGTGCCTGAAGATAAGGATATCAGAATGGTAATTCTGCGTGAAGCTCATGAGTCAGCTTATTCCATACATCCGGGGAGTACTAAGATGTATTTGGATCTGAAAGAGAAATATTGGTGGTACGGTTTAAAGAGAGATGTTGCTGAGTATGTTGCTTTGTGTGATACTTGTCAAAGAGTGAAAGCGGAACATCAGAGACCTGCAGGATTGTTACAGCCTATGCAGATACCCGAGTGGAAATGGGAAGAGGTTGGTATGGATTTTATAGTTGGGTTGCCACGGACTCAAAGAGGATATGATTCAATTTGGGTGATAGTGGATCGTCTGACTAAGGTTGCTCATTTTCTGCCTGTGAAGACTACATATAGCAGTGCAAAGTTGGCAGAGTTGTATATGGAAAGAATAGTGAGTCTACATGGAGTACCTAAAAAGATTGTGTCTGATCGAGGTACTCAGTTTACATCTCATTATTGGCAAAAGATACATGAATCATTGGGAACCAAATTAAATTTTAGTACAGCTTATCATCCTCAGACAGATGGTCAAACGGAGAGAATTAATCAGATATTGGAAGATATGTTGAGAGCCTGTGCTTTACAATATGGTACTAGTTGGGATAAGAGTTTGCCTTATGCAGAGTTCTCTTATAACAATAGTTATCAGAAGAGTCTTCAAATGGCACCGTTTGAGGCTCTATATGGACGAAAATGTAGAACCCCGTTGTTTTGGAATCAGACAGGGGAGAGTCAAGTGTATGGGCCTGATGTATTAAAGGATGCTGAAAAGAAAGTGAGAATGATTAGAGATAATCTAAAAATAGCACAGTCCAGACAGAAAAGCTATGCTGATACTCGCAGAAGGGAGTTGACTTTTGAGGTAGGGGATTATGTATATTTGAAAGTATCGCCAATGAGGAGTGTGAGAAGGTTCAACATGAAGGGTAAATTGGCACCAAGATATATTGGACCTTTCAAGATTATAGAGAGACGTGGTGAAGTGGCATATCAGTTGGAATTACCTGAAAGTTTGGCAGGTGTACATGATGTGTTCCATGTGTCTCAATTGAAGAAATGTTTACGAGTACCAGAGGAGCAGATTCCATTAGAGGAACTCACTGTTAAGAAGGATCTTACATATGAAGAGTTTCCGGTTAAAATTTTAGAGACTGCGGACAGAGTCACAAGAAGTAGAACAATCAAAATGTGTAAAGTACAATGGAATCGGTACACAGCAGAAGAGGCTACTTGGGAACGAGAAGAGGATCTGAGAAAAACCTACCCGCAACTGTTTGAGTAAGCATCGGTCGAATCTCGGGACGAGATTCATCTTAAGGGGGGTAGAATTGTAACACCCTAAAAATTTGAAAAGAAGAAAAATAGGAAAAACATGATTTTTATATTTATTTTTGTGAAGCATGCAAAACTTAGAATAAGAATAATTTTTATAAATTTAAAATCAAATATAAGGGTAGAAACATGTTTGTGCACTCATGCTGTTGCATTTAAATTTTTGAGATGAGTGGTTTGATTTAAATTTGAATTTGATTTGAAAATCAGTTGAAAAAGGAATTTGAAATAATTGAAAAGGAAAAAGAAAAAAAAAAGAAAATTTCCTTTCTCCTCGCTTTCGGCCCGGCAGCCCATTTCTTCACTGCAGCCCGCTTACCTCCCCGCGGCCTCCTTCTCCTCCTGGGCCGAGCCCGAGTCGCGGCCTGTTGGCCCAGCATCGCGCGCGCGCTCGCGTTCCGCAGCGGCCGCGTCATTCCGCCTTGAGTCGCTGACATGTGGGTCCCGCTTGTCAGTGTCTCTTCTCACCTTTCCTTCTTCTTCCTCCGGCGCTTTCCAAAAACGGACACCGTCGCCTTCCTCTTTCTCCGATCCGAAGCCGCCGCAAATCTCCGCGCCTTCTTTGTTTCCTCGCGCCTCCGGACTATAAAAACGGAGCCCCCGCATGATTCCGCCCTCATCCCGTCTTATCGGTAGCCGCTTTGGTGCTCGGGAGCTAGGTCACCGCGAGCACGAGCTCCACCGTCCGCCCCTCCAAGCCGCACGCGCTCCTTGCTTCATCCCCGGCCACGATTCTGCCCTAGGTGAGTTCGCGTTCGAGTTGTCTACCCGCAGGTGCTCTCCGTTCGCATTTTCGTGCACCACAGAGCGAGTTAGGCTCCACCCGGCCATGGCGCCGCCGCGGGAAGCTCGCCGTCGGCTGATTCCGACCGGAGCGCCGCCGGTTACTTCCTTGATCCGATCTGGACCGTCCGATTTGAATCCAACGGATGTAAATAGAAGTTACCGGTTCGGCTGCACAAATTGCTAAAGAGTCCCTGAAGTTTTTAAGTATAGAACCCGCAGTCCTAAAACGTAAAGCTCAGAGTACGCTTTGATCGGTTGAAAACGTATTTCGTTTCGGTAAATGAAAAATACGCTTTCTGATATTTACAGTTTTGCCATTCAGATTGTTTTAGTTGTAGAATTTTCGTTTTAACTCCGATTTGGTCCATTCAAATTGCGTTAGATTCGTATTTGCGAGCTCTACATGATGATAGAACTGTACAGTAGGGTTGAGATAATTTATTTTCAAGTTTATATTAAAGTATTTATTTTTCTTTAGGAAATCTTTGGAAATTCATAACTTTGTCGTTTTAGTTCTGATTTTCGTGATCTTCGCGTCTGTGTGATCCTAGCAAGTTGTAGATTCATTTTTAAAGACTTTTTATTTTATTTTCTTACTGTTGGTGTATTGTTCTAATTATAGTCTTGTTTGTCTATGCATGATTGCCTCTGGATGTGTGTTGTTGATAATGGTTGATCGAGTATAGACGGTGAGAAATTCGTTGGAGATCAAGAGCTTTACTACGAGCAAGATCTTCAGGACCAGTTCGAGCAAGGCAAGTATAGCATGGGATTATCCTTGTTGTCCTATTCACTTTATGCAATTAATATCATTATGCATTTATTCCTTGTTAAGGATGACTTAGCGATTGATCCTTTACCTTGGTACCTATTAAATTGCATTGAGTATTTTGGCTAGTGCTTAAACATGGACTATGATCATGTAATTTGACTAATGGAATATGCAATAAACATTAAAAGATGATTTTATTACTGTTTAAGGGTACTAGAGCATGGGGTTACTTTGGTGCTCTTGTTACTCTCCATAAGGACTCATCTATAAGCGACAATCCGGGATTTACAGTACAACTGTGGGGGCTATATGGCTCTGGCTTTAGTCATATAGAAGGACCTTTTCTAGCTTGTTAGAGGTATTCCTTTATGGCGTAAGAATGGCTTGACGAATCGGGTATAGTGCGGCCTCTGTCCTCATGTGTATAGGCTGCGTGTTATTGTGCCATCAGGAAGGGGGGCTCTACATCTGTTTGCCGAGTGAAATCTAATGACCCTAACTTGTTAGACGAACCTTCGAAAGACTTCATAGTGTTTACCCTGCCTGCTCACCTTGGTAGTGTTTTGGGAGTAATTAACCCGGGCATTTGGGTAACACGACTCACAGTGAAAGTGTACAACCTCTGCAGAGTGTAAAACTGTTATAACAGCCGTGCTCACGGTCACGAGTGGCCTTGGACCCTTATGGAATAGTTGAATATTTGTTTATGATTATGTTTTTGATATTCATTAATCATTTCACATGGATCATATGTTTAATGTTTATATTGAGACAAATTGATGCTATTGTTATGCTAAAATCATGCTAACTAAAAGCTACATGCTGATAAACCAATGAATATGCCTTTTTGAGCCTCATGAACCCCATGTTACACTTGTTGAGTACGAGATGTACTTACGCTTGTTTATTTCTTTTACTTGGATAAAAATCCCGGATGGGTAACAGATGGAGGTAATAGTGACTACTACGCCTACTTCCCTGAAGATTACTAGTCTTGCTGTCAACCAGTCAATGTACCTGTGACTGGAGCTACCACGAGAGATTTTTATTTATACTTCCGCTACGTTTGTGTTAAGACTATGTGTTTAAATATTCGTGATGTAATAACATTTGTGATGATACTTCTGTTATAATTTGTGAACTTATGTGTGATTGATCTCTGGGCGCACATAAGGGTATGCATTCCATTTGGTCGATAAATGGGTGTGACAACCAATGCCGCCACAGCTAGGCCATCCTCCACCTCCCGCAGTGAAGGAATACGCCCAGGATGAAGCTAAAGGCCGACTCCCATTTCGACGAAGGAAGTAAATATTTTGAAACGCTAGTGAGTAGCACATCAAACTTGATGTGCATTAAACACTATGAACACTCCGGCAAGCGACTCCTCGCCATCTCTTCGTCAAAGTTGGAAGAAGTCGACTACTGCTCCACCGGCCATCCCAAATTGACGAAAAACGACCCCATAAAGGGGAAACCTCACAAGTTCCTAACACAAACTCCTCGGAGGGGCAAAATCCCAGTGAAAACTCCACCGGTATGGAAATCGATTTGTCGGGTACCAGCAAAACAGGGTACCCTTTTTCATCACAAAACCACCCACCCAGACAAATATTACGGCCCACGACCCATCACAGCCGGCCCAGGCCTTACTCCACTCAAAGACCAAAGCCAAAGGACAAGCGCCCGAGCCCCTAGCGCTCCTCCGCTTCGTTCGACCCCTCTCCATCTCGTCTGACCCCCGTGACGTCATCCAGGCGCCCGAGCCCTGTGACGTCATCAAGGTGCTCGACCCCTTTGCACAGCTACTGCTACACTCGACCCCCTACTGTAACACACTGCCATGGGCACGCACGACCCCCTACCATTTCATGCTAAGGAGCAAGATCTCGCCGCGCCGTGCAGGATTGCCTGGGAACTTGTAACACTTGATTCACGATCCGGTCAAGGCTTCCACGGTTCTTTCTCGCCCCCCACGGCAGTAACAGGGAGAAGCTACGCTACGCCGCACCCTACCATGTCCACCTCAATGGGACGGGGAGCAACAGCCGTCCAGACCCCCACCTTTTCATCGGCGCAGCTTCAGGGCCACGCAATCTTCTTCATCATGACACCGTGTCAGGGTATGGCCTTGCTGCGTCAACTGTGATACATCTACAGCCACAACATGGCACCACCACGACAACGACTGTGCGAATGCACAGACTGAGAGGAAAGCTAGGAATAGGGAGCACCTTAGGGCCTTTTCTTTCTATTTTTGTACATCCAAATATTGTAACCCGACCCCTCCCTTTGCATACTATAAAAGGGGAGGGAGGGACCCTCGACAAGACACGTTGGACAATGCCCAGCAACGACAATGTACTGAGCATACACTCAAATACTCGAACACACACACACACATAGAGAGAGAGAGACTTGGGAGCTATCCCTCTCTCGACCAGCTTGTATCCCTCTACTACAAGCACTTCTGTGCAAAGCAACACGAGCAGCAGCGAACACTGGATGTAGGGACATTTAGCCCGAACCAGTATAGATCTTGTGTCTGCCTTGCACACCATCGGAGGCTCTGACGCGTAGCATCATTCACTTATCCCGTCTCTAGACACCTCTCGGTTCTAGAACATCGACAGTTGGCGCGCCAGGTAGGGGAACTTTGCGCGTCACGTTCTACTCCACCAAGTCTCCGATGGCCGGAAACGACTTCAACTTTGCTCCGGGCTCCCACATCTAGTTTGGGAGCCTTGAGTTCGTCGTCGTCGGGGTGGGCTACGACCTCGACCTCCTTCCACCGACCGGCGAGCCAGCCAGCTTCTCCGAGCCGACGGCCAACCTACGACTCCGCTCCGACGAATTGAAGGACACATGGCCCAACAAGTTCAGCTACCCTAGCGTACCATGAGTCGGCCAGCCTTGCCATGACAAGAAGGTTCGTAAATCATCAACAAACATCTATCATCTCAATATAGAGGCAGGAGAGGTACCGAAGGATCTTCCCCAATAGCTCATGCGCTCCATCGCTGACATCCTAGCATCGGCCGAGACAAGCTCCAACTTTAACTTCCTCGACTCCGACAACGACAACAACGACAAAGGTGGCACCGGCTTCACCAGGCTTTGAGAGATGCAACGCTTTTTGCGCATCAGTGACTACGTCCTTAACAACGAGCCATGCGATGATGACTTCGTTGATCGCTTCGACGACCACGAGCTCTCATGGCCATAAAGGGAACAACTAGGTCCCTAGATAGAAGTTTGTAAAACATTCGCCGAACCCACCTCCCGTTGTTTTCATTATTAATACTACTATTAAGCTGCTCTTAAAAATTTCCTTTAAGTTGCTCTTCATATCCCTTGCAATGCTATATATACAAAGTCATCATATGCATCATGGACATACATGCATCATGCTGCATCATTTGCACACGGTCCGAATCCGGCTCTGGAGTTCGTAGGCTGGCCCTGCGAAGGGGTTTCGACAGTCGCTCCAAGCCAACAGAGTGAGGGATGGAATGAGGAGTGGCACACTAGCGGCCAGTACCCGGTTGCACTGAGCACCATATGGGACTCTTCGATCCATGTTCGAGTCTTGATGAACACTGGTTCAGGGTATTTTATTGAAAAAAGGCAACGAGCCGCCAGGGATGGTTGAACGACCCTGGTTACCCTACTGAACTAGTCATCAAGAGTTTGGGGTCGATCACTAGCTACCTCTGTTGGATCACTATCGGATGGGAACTAGGGCTCCGCTCGAACTGAGAAACCCGCTAGCAACTCAACCGGGCACCACGTTTCGACCCTAGGCGAGAGGGATGACGTGCCACTGTTCAACCCCTCCTTCTTTGTGGAGAAGAAGCGCGAGGGGAATGCATTGAGCCTCCTGACCGGATCGACGCACGGGCGAAGATTTTTGGAGGCCCAGATTCATACGCATAACTACTTTCTCATTTTCAAAGGCCCATCGAGGCCCATATACAGGTACGACGTCTACATAGGCCATCGCCTAGAGTCTGGAAGCGCCCGAGGGCAAAAAAGTCCGGCTGGTGGCTGTCCCTTTCATGCATCGGCATTAAGGGACACCGACCCCATCTTGGGACGTGGCAGTGACAGTAGTCACATCGACTCTAATATGCTACACGCACCCAAGAGCGGTTCCTTCCTCGTAGGGAACCCCGCCAAAATTGCCGTCGGCTATGCTCTAGCGACGTTTTATACTAACCACACGCTAACCTAAAAATGTAAACAAAAGAGATAAAACTAAACACCGGTTAATTCACATCACAAAAGGTCCATTACAAATTAAGAGGCTTCGATGGGACACAAGCAAAGCAAAACACAAAGAAAACCCTAATGAGGGGGGAGCCTCGCCAGCACCTGCGCGACACGGACATGGGCGGCCACCGCTTCCCTCGCCGGGCCGTAGCACGCTACCAGGTCCTCGTGGTGGCGCAACTCCTCCCCCGTAGGGAAGCCGCTGACTTCGGTGAGGTCCGCCTCCACCAACACCTCCTCCATAGCCAGGGCAACCCCAGTGCCATGACGGACGCCGCTCTCGATGGCGTTGAGGACACGACGATGCGCGTTCTAGAGGCACTCCTCCCGGGCGCCTGGCTTAACCCCCAGGAAGTCGAGGAAAGTGTCCACCGCTGCACGGAGATGCTCTAGCTCCACCGTCGCCTCTGATGACAAAACCCCATTTCTATCAGACGAAAGCACAAAAGAAACTAGAAACAAGAGGAGAATAGAGAACGTACGAACGCCATGGCGATCGGCGTCCTCAAGCTGCTTGATGAGGGCGTCCACCCTCTCCTTGATGTCCATGGCCGCGGTGCCCGCCAGCTCCCGCTCCTCTGCCTCCTTCACCACCGGCTCTGATGGGCCGGCTCGGGCCATGGCGGCGATACAAAAGAGGCCGCCGGTGGAAAGGCCACCGATGTTCAGCACGTGGCCTGACCCGGTGAAGGCCTGGTCGTCAGTACGGTGGCGCTGCACCTCTGGGGAACCGTCCACCTCCTCAGACGCCCGAGACCTTCTCGACGAGTCACCGCGCTCCATCAAGGCTGAGCTAAGTGGAAGAGGAAATAGGAAGGCAAGGATAGTGAAAGGGTCAGGCTCCGAGCCGGGTATAAATGGACCCAAGCGACCATTCGGTTCCACGACCTCCCGGGGCGATCAATGTGGTCTCGATTCATGAACCACCATCCTCTCCTCTCACCAAGGCCACGAAGTTCCAAATCACGAAACCGTCGCCCACTTTTTCCACCAACCAAGCCACGACACGTTAAAACCGCAGTCAATTACCTCTGACAAAAACCACCACTGCACACTTTCACCTTTCTTTCCACACAACTGATCACCAGCGTGTCCGTGGGCTGACCATGGGCCGTGGCAAAAGGAAAACACCTTTCACCAAGACTCACCCAGAAAGGCCTTCTTTGGGCCCAACAGAATACACAAAAACTGTACCAAGAGCCGGTAGACGGTGATTGGGATGACCCACATACTTCAAGCCAAGTTTCAGAGGCCCGCGAAGGAAATCGAATGACTTGGCGTGAAGAACAATTGCAAAGAGAATAGGCTTAGGGGCGGACCCCACCGTGACCAGCCAACGAATGGTCAAGGGCGCCCGTTCTCTGAAGCATTCCAATTGTCATAGAGCAAGGGCTCTAGGGCTGACCTCACCTTGTCAGCCTAGTGAACGACCATGGTTGCCCACAACTCTACGATCACACGCTCAAATCTTAGCCCTTGAAGGGGTACACTACCCCTCCAAGGCTTCGGGGGCTACACCCGGTAGGTGCGCTCACGCGCACCCACCGGAAAAATCCTCGAGAACACAAAACAAATCGTTCGCTCATCTCTAAGCCTCTGGAGAAATAAAAATTATTCCCCCAAAGGCTCGAGGGCTACTATCGGGTACCCGCAAAATAGAATACCCCTTTTTCATCGCAAAACCACCCACCAAGACAAATATTACGGCCCACGGCCCATCACAGCCGGCCCAAACCTTACTCCACTCAAAGACCAAAGCCAAAGGACAAGCGCCCGAGCCCCCAATGCTCCTCCGCTTCGTCCGACCCGTCTCCGTCTCGTTCGACCCCCGTGACGTCATCTAAGCGCCCGAGCCCTGTGACATCATCAAGGGGCTCGACCCCTTTGCACAGCTACTGCTACGCTCGACCCCCCTACTGTAACACACTGCCATAGGCACGCACGGGCCCCTACCGTTTCCTGCTAAGGAGCAGGAGCTCGCCGCACCGTGCAGGATTGCCTGAGAACTTATAACACCTGATTCACGATCCGATCAAGGCTTCCACGGTTCTTTCTCGCCTCCCACGGCAGTAACAGGGAGAAGCTATGCTATGCCGCACCCTACCATGTTCACCTCAATGGGACGGGGAGCAACGGCCGTCCAGTCCCCCCACCTTTTCGCCGGCGCAGCTTCAGGGCCACGAAATCTTCTTTATCATGACACCGTGTCAGGGTATGGCCTCACCGCGTCAACTGTGATACATCTATAGCCATGACATGCCACCACCACGACAACGACTGTGCGAATGCATGAACTGAGAGGAAAGCTAGAAATAGGGAGCACCTTAGGGCCTTTTCTTTCTATTTTCGTACATCCAGATACTGTAACCCGACCCCTCCGTTTGCATACTATAAAAGGGGAGGGTGGGACCCTCGACAAGACATGTTGGACAACGCCCAACAACGGCAATGTACTGAGCATACACTCAAACACTCGAACACACACACACAGACTTGGGAGCTATCCCTCTCTCGACCAGCTTGTATCCCCCTACTACAAGCACTTCGGTGCAAAGCAACATGAGCAACAGCAAGCACTGGACGTAGGGATATTCAGCCCAAACCAGTATAGATCTTGTGTCCGCCTTGCACACCATCGGAGGCTCCGATGCGCAACATCATTCACTTGCCCCGTCTCTAGACACCCCCCGGTTCTAGAACACCGACACGATTCTCTTCCGAACAATAGGCATGTCGTAGGTCACGAGTTCTTTGTTCTGATGATGAGAAGGGCACAGACGGCACAACGAAGCACATAGAAGATTCGAGCATCCACGCAGATGAAAAAGATGATGAAAAAGTCATCGATGCAGAACCTCCTGATAAAGACATTGCCATGCTCCACTCACCCACGGATAGGCAGCAGAATCCGCCCACCACCAATCTAGCCACCGCCGGAGAAGCTCGGAAGAAACAAAAGATTCTCGACAAGGTTGTCACCGAGAGATAATCCAACCTTAACCTAGCTAGATGTACTCTATTAGGAGGGGATATGTATACCACCCACCGGATCCTCAACTCTCTGAGCTCACCAGCGCCATGAGGCCCACCGGCGGCGAGGAGAGCCAGCGAATCCTGTGGTGGGAACGAGAATCGCCCTGAAGGCGCCGCTCTGAACTGTAGCAGGGGAACAAGACGCTTCGTGAGTTCGCGTATGATATTCTGCTCTTGAGCACTGAATCTGAATTTTCACATCTGCAGAAGCTAACAATTACGCTTGGGTTAGCTTTTTGGTACTTGAAACAGCCCAGCAGAGGCCCATATATTATATTGGAGTAAGTTCAGCCTAGGTTTAGGTTGCAAAGCCCACCCTCGCGGGGACGCAGCTCTACCTGTTGTTGGGCTAATTCGTGGCTCTTGCTTGTCCCAATTACCGTGGTCCGTGGGCACTAGGTAGCCTTATTTTTGCTCTTTAACTTTTGCACCACATCGGCCGCTATAATCACTTTTCCGCGTTCATATGACCACGTCCAGCTACAACATCAGACTGCACGGGACGTGTGGTTAGCAATATCAAACCCTTATATGATCATCATGAAAAAATCAGAGCACACTACATGTTGTGCCATTAGCATTCTTAACACTTTTTGCTTTTTCTTAACACTTTTTGCTTTTCAGGGAACGTACTTGTTTGTGCACGTATATATGGATGGACTTGTTGACACATGTTTTGTTGATTTTTCTTTTGTCACTTTTGACGCACTTGGAGCACGTATGGATCGATTTGAAAGATGTTTTTGTCATTTTTGGTCACTTTTGCTTGAATCTTTGTTTTATTTATTAAGTCTTGAGTTTATATTGTCTCACTACTACAAAATTGATTTGTAGCAACGAGAGGCAGGTCAATTTTCAGCCGCCTCTAAAGTGGTCTCCAAACTGAGCCGCCTCTACAAATGCATTTTTAGAGACGGCTGCGGTGTTTCCAACCGCCTCTACAAGTACCACAACCGCCTCTAAAAACAAGAGCTTCATAGTAGATTCGAATTTTTCAAACGACTTCAGATGGAAAAATAACCAGAACAAAAGTTGCAGATATCGAAAAGTTATGCAACTTTCTAGTTGACAATTTATTTTATTTGAAATCATCTATGCATGGAAAATTACGTTTGAATTTCTCACATTTGAAATTTGAATTTTTCAAACGACCTTGGATGAAAAAATGAAAAAACAAAAGTTATAGATCTCAAAAAGTTACAAAACTTTGTAGTTGAACTTTTTTATTTGAATTCGTTTATGGTCTCAAATACTTATTTCAAAATCGGATAAAGATAAAATGAGAGGACAAATAACCCAAATGGACACAATTGTGTTATGGGTCATCGAACGAACGCTCGATGCGTGAGGTGGTGGGTTCGATTACCTACGCCTGCGAAGCGTGCGGAAAATTGAGGCGGCTTAAGAACCGCCTCTACGAATCAACCTTAGAGATGCGGCTAGGACAACCACCTCTATAGAGGGTATCCCAGCCTCCTCTAAGAGCTTTTATGTAGTAGTGTCTTTTCCAGGATTTTGTCTTAAGTACATCTTCTAGTAAAATGTTGGTTTCTCATGCGGCAAGCAATAATGAAAACATAGTAGTTTCAGCTATTTTTTCTTCATCTTGATTTTATTAATTTTTTTGACTGATATAATGTTCCTTTTCTATGTTATCCTAGACTGAAGCCACGGTCAGTACAAAGAGGAATGCGAAAGTAAAAGAGGAATGGAGCTGTTTCTAATAAAGAATACTGTCCCTGCTTTATTCTAGGAGCACTAGTGGTAGATATATATTACAGCAAGTATAATAAGTCTTACTTTTTTTTGAAAAGTACCTGTATTAATATGATAACAAAATGTACAAGTACAAGCACAGATACATACACCTTCTAGAGAGGACAGCTGTCCAACCAAACTACACAAAAGACCCTAGCAACAGAAAAATTACAATGAAGTCATTGGGATCTTTTGTGCTTGCCGTCAACACTACTCGTCTTCCGCCTCCGTCGTCACTTAGCCACTGCCGGAATAGGGAGAGAACAGCAACACCAAGGCCAGAGGAAGCATCATCGCACCAAGGCTTTGAATTGAGCTGCAGTAGAACACATCCATGAAGGAACATCGGCCGGGGACGCACCCCATGCTCCCCTGACCCAGGACCAACGCATGTCGCTGGCAATCAACGACACCAAAGCGAAGATCCATCCACCAGGCGACCACAAACCCAGCAGTCATCTCTATGCAACGAGCTGCTAGCACCTCCACCATTCCAGACCGAGGCAACAAGCAACGGACTCCAACACCGGAATGCACGAGATCCAGAAAAAGCAAAAGACCGACTAAACTTCCAGATCCAGAAGATTCCGTCCTCACACACTCGTCACCAGCAACGGAGCGGTCGCCGGCGAAGTGGAACCCGAGGCGGAGGGTATTATTCCCCAACAGCAACGACACCTCCACCAAGCAATCGTTGCCGGGAAAGACATACCTCAGCTCCTCCATATCGTAGACGCACACCTCCACGACGGAGAAGACAAGCAACACCACAGCCACCGCCGGTGGGCAAGCAAAAGCTATATACATCAATCGCCTTATCCCCCGTTCCTCATCCTCTCCGACACCAAAACGGCTGCTGGAGGGGGGGGGGGACGAAGAGGAACGGCACCGAAAGCGACTCGCCTTCTTTTCGCCCTTTCTCAACTGTAGCAGAGGAAGGGTCGAGAGGAAGCGAGTCTTACTTAGCAGGCTGTAAGCAAGTCCATGTTATCAAAATCCTAGGCGGAGGAGTGAGAAGATAGGAGAGAGAACATAGCCGGCTGTTGATGAGCAGCCGGGCTGAATCACAGGGCCTGAGAAATAAACGCCAGTATCTAGCCCGGTGCGAGCGATTGAGCCGGCGGTTGCTTGGCTGCTCTTCCTCTTTTCTGATCTCGTGCGTGGACCTTGCCCTGTGGACTGCTGTGCATCTTGCTACACCGGGTGCCAAAATCATCTTGCAGTCTTGTACTTGCACCATGCAACTCGAGGCTTGCACAGTGTTGATGCAGCACCTGTTTTTTTTATATTTTTTTATTTATCTTGACGCAGCACCTGGTTTTGGTGTCGAGAAATCATACAATCAAATCAACCACTAATTAAGTAAAGAAACCTGTAAATGCCAAATCATTAATATCAAATCATTTCATCGTGTGGTGTCAAATTGTGATGCCTGCAGGTATTCTTGCTTCCTCTGTACTCGGTGATCTTTGTAGAGAGATGCCCAAGCGGTCCTCACCATCATAGGCCTTAGCAAAAGTGTGATTGAGCTCTTTTACCTCCTTCTTGAGTGTCTTATTCTCAACCATTAGTGAGGCATCACAAGTGAAACCATCACTACTAGATGAGGTAGAAGTGGATGTGGTACAAGAAGGGTTAGTGAAAGCAACAATGATAGGCTTATAGAATGATTAATCAATTATATCATATGTTAAGCCTTTGTCACATGTTACAACATGCTTCTTCTCATTTTGCTCATTAAGCAAAGTGGAATGAGCTTTTTCAAGCTTCTTGTGAGCTTTGCCAAGCTTCTCATGGGCTTCCTCTAGCCTCTCATGAGATGCATTGAGCTCATCAAAGGCTTGCTTAAGGGCTTTTATCTCCTTGTGCAAGTCTTTGCATTCCCTTCTCTTAATGTCAAAATGTTCTTTAGCATCTTCTAACATGTCAATTAGTTCACTTTTAGTGGGTTCATCATCATTGTCACTTTCACTTGCACTCTCATTATCATGTTCATGATCACATCCATCATCACAAGTTTGTACCTTAGTGGCCTTAGCCATGAAGCATGATGGAGTGTCGAAGAGAGAAGACTTATCTTATACGGTAATGCTTGCATGACCCTTCTTGGTGGTCTTGTCATCTTCTCAATACTTACACGGTTAAAATGGTCACACATAGATATGGAACACAGTTGATCATATACATGTGCAGGCTTGTAATACTTCTTTTCTAATATAACTAAGCCAATAGCCAACCTAACAGTCACCCCAGTATATGTGTTGGCTATATGATGAGCTATATGTGATTTGCCAATGGCTTACAGCCTTCAGCTGGCTAAACTATTAGCCACGCTCTTAGTTGCCTCTATCCTAAAGCTAGATCCTAAACACATATTCCTAGAGTTATATATAGGAGCATTTGGGTCATTTTGGTATAATTCTGTTCTTAGAGTCACCTAATCCTAAGGCCGTGAGGTGTCCTTATTTCTCTTTACCACTGATCCCGAGTTGTCAACCCGAGCCACCATTCCCAGAACTCAGTCACTCCACCTTGTCATGAGCGCCCCAATGCTCAAGCCAGCTCGTGTGCACTGAACGTCCATCCTGTGGTTTTGTGTTGCTAATGCTATGTTCTATTGTGAGGAATTTACATTCTTTTGTGTACAATCGCAACTTGACAGTAACTTGAGGAGTATTATGTGTATCCACTAAAATAATGTCCTCATTAGTGGAGTGGTCTTTATTTCATTTAAGCCTCTTGGGGACAAATAGTGTAGCGAGCGAGACTGCGTGGTGGTGGGTAGCAAGAGTGGGTGTGGAAACAGAGATGACAGTGTAGAGAGGGACGAGCTTGTCCCTTGAATTCGAGGGATGAGTCTGCCCCAAAGTCTAGGCGAAACATCACTAAAAGTAGGATCACTCTATCCCATCCCATCCCATCTCATCTTCTAAACCAAATGCTACCACCCCTCCTAAATTAATTTTGCATCTTTTGCTATTTAAATCATTTTTTGTTGCCAGTATGATCACTGTTACGTCAATTCTTTAGAAAATTCTATTCATAAAAATGTCGAATCTTGTGGTATGGTTTTCTTATTACTGTACTTTCTTGAGGTCTGAATTTCTGTTTGTTCCAGCAACGTTCGCAGAGCACGATAGCACACGCTTATTAAGTTTTTGTAAAGGGCCGTAGAGAAATAACCTAGGCCCAGTGGTTCGAATGGGTGGAAAGCCTACAAATCGTACTCCAGAACTATAGGGTGGTTTTTTTAAGAAAGGGAATATATTAATATTCCAGCTCTGCATCGAACAATGTATATAGCTATTTCTTATTATACCACAAGCGCTTTAAAATCATAGAAACACAAACACAACACACGCACACCAAAGCTTCCGGACCTAGTTGCCTCATCTATACCTAATAATAAAGAGACAAAATTTCAGGCTCTTTTTTTTCGTCCATTCATTTTTTTAATCCGTCTTCCTCTAACTATCGAACAATGAAGAGTTTCTTTTGTCCAGACTTATATATATAACCCGTGCTCATACGAGTTAGAATAGCTCGCGTCTAGACCAATATGGAATATGAATCCTAACATAAATAGATTTCTCATATCCTGAGTACTGTAAATAGAACTCTTAATAATAAATAGAAAAGGATAAGAGTTATGTTCTTTATTTTGCACCGCTTTCTTTATTTACGTGCGAGTTAGAATAGCTCGCGTCTAGACGGATATGGAGTAGGAATCCTAATCTAAATAGATTCATCAGATCTGACGACAATGCTGTGCATTTATTTTCCTTTGATGGAATATATACGGTAGATTATTGGGACCAGTTTCTTTTTTTAATACTGGAAACTTTCTTTCTCCCAGAAAATGTTGAAAACTTCCATAATAGACCGGAGCCCGGCGTTTTTTTTATGATGGAAGACCGAACAATATAATCAAGAAAATAGAAAAGAAAAAAGTACTATGATTATGTCATCTTTTTTATCCATCTTACTTTTTTTTCCTCTTTTGTCCTAATGTGTTCTCTTTTTTTTCATCCTTGCAAGCGTGTGTCGTCCGAGCATCCGTGAGAGCATTTTACGGGGCATTCACACGTTACCCGTTCATCTAATCGATTGTTTTTTTGTTTCTCCTATAAATATAAAAAACAAAAGGACTAAATTCAACCGTCATGGATATTTGAATTGTTGATCCTTCTCTATATAAAATAGAGAAATATTTTCTATACGAGTTAGAGCACCGTGCCATATATGGTGTGAAGTCTGATTCAAAATGAATCAAAATGGATGATACAATCTGCAGAGTATGAATCAAAAATGAATTGGAACACCTGATATAATTATTGGATAAATATCCAAGTCTCCAATGTACATACGAATTAGAACAGTCCACATCTAGTAATAGTATGGGGTCTGATTCAAGACGAATCACACATATGATGAAGCTTTTATTGAACACATTTCTTAGAAGTCGAAACGGATAAGAACTTAGACTCAACAAAACAAAATAGAAACAGGAAAATAAAATATGCAATAAAAAAGGAACCGAAAGGCTAAACACAGGCAAGACATAGAGTTCGATATAAAGACAAATTTAAATATACGATGCAATCTCTAATACTATTGAAAATCCGATGCTCGATCATATATAAGAGTTAGAGCGTCACACGTTTGTTGGATAAATTTTTAACTTACAAATCATCTAGATAAATTACATAGCAAGTTGCATCTCCCGTTGCAACGCACGAGCACGTTTGCTAGTCAAAGATAAAAGTGCCACACACGTCCTCCAGCTGTCAGTCAGAATGCCTCCTTGCGCCGAAAACGGTTGCCACAATGCGAGACTGTTCGTCGTCATACCACGCAGGTCATCTTAGCACCCCAAATCTACTGGCCATGGCCTCCCACGCCGCCCTCCATGCCAACTTCGTGGGCGCCTTCCATGTGAGCCTCTCGCCAACATCGTGGTCTCAACTGGCTTATGGTCCTACCAAACCGTAGCCCTCCATTGCCAGCAGATGCGAGGCCCTTGAATCACCACGCCAATGCCCTCCTCCTGACCACCTTCCTCCGTCGTTGACACCGCAAACTTGAATCCTCAATTAGGCCACCACCTTCCTCGTCATGACGCTAGCTGCCGCAGTAGACTGACCGAGCATGAGCTTCCAAAACGACGCCTCCATGGAGGGACACGATGCTACTGGCGCCATCGTCGGCTGACCAGAAGCTCCAGGTTTTCACTCAGGAAGACGAGCCGCAGAAAGGGAGGAGGACCGATCGATTGATGCTTCCAAGGAAGAAAACGATGTGTGGAGACATCGCCGTCAATGGCCCAAGAGGGGCAAAGCTTTCGCCATGGCACCTCACCCCATGCACAACATTGGCCCTGGTTTGTCCACTGCTCCAGCCGCCGCCGCAGATTCGGCCGCCATGAGCGCAGACCCCACCATTTCAGGTGTCGCCCCAAGCCTTGGGGCGCCAAATCCAACCATGAACCTGCCACCACCAGCCGTCTTTGGCATGAGGGAAGAGGGCACAGGAGGAGAGAGCCCTGCGCCGCCCCCCGCGCTTGCACAAGCTCCGACTGCCGCCATCACCGCCACCACCGGTCGGCGCACCTCCCAGCCAGTGAGAGCTAGATCCAGCCGCTGGGGGCTTTGGATCCGACCACCCGGGCCACGAATCGGGAAGCCTAGGCCGACACAACGCCGCCGTTGAGGAAGGAGGTGAGGGAGGCGGGGGGAGAAGAGCTCCGCTGCCGCAAGCGTCCACCTAGGCCCTGACCGGCGCCGCTACAACCGCAGGGGGTGGCCCAGCCGAGCCCCACACTGCCCTAGCTTGACCGCGCCCTGACGGACCGTGGCCACCCGTGCCACCACGCCGCCGTCGCGCGAGAAGATGGCCCCGCCGCCGCCATCCTGCCGCCCTGCTCCGGCGGCGGCGTAGCGGGAGAGGGGAAGGAGGGGAGGGGGGCAGCAGCGGCTCGATGGCCACTCGGGTCGCACGCGTGGGGGGCGACGCGGGGGGAGACAGGGATTCCCGGGAGAAAAGGGTTAACTTCTATCCACATCGGCTGCTAAAATCAAATTAACAACGTTCATATACCAATGTGCAGCTACCCCAAACAGACCGCGTGGAACATGTGGTTAGCAATCTCAAACTTTATGAATCATTAAGAACAAATTCATCATTCATCATCATGCACACTACATGATGTGCATACATTAGCATTTATTATTTTTGAACCTTTTTGCTTTTTTATTCTTACGGAACGGCTCGCGCTCGAATGTACGGACGGATGCCCGCCTCCGGACGCCCCGCGGCTGCTCTGTTTCCCCTTGGGCCCGGCGACGACACAGAGGATGGGTGGGGTGCGGCTGCAGAGGACAGGAGCATGCACGTCTCGGGACGGAGCGTTCGGGCGCGGATCTTAGTGGCAAAGTGGAGCTCACGGCGACGCGGAGTTCTGCAGTACGCAGAAGGCGCTGCCGCATGGAGCTGGGCAATGATGCGTTGGGACACGGCGTTTTTACCACATCGGCTGCTAAAATCAAATTAACAACGTTCATATACCAATGTGCAGCTACCCCAAACAGACCGCGTGGAACATGTGGTTAGCAATCTCAAACTCTATGAATCACATGCACACTACATGATGTGCATACATTAGCATTTATTATTTTTGAACCTTTTTGCTTTTTATTCTTACGGAACGGCTAGCGCTCGGATGTCCGGACGGATGCCCGCGTCCGGACGCCCCACAGGTGCTCTGTTTCCCCTTAGGGCCGGCGACGACGCAGAGGATGGGTGGGGCGCGGCTGCAGAGGACAGGAGCATGCACATCTCGGGACGGAGCGTCCAGGCGCGGATCTCAGTGGCAAAGTGGAGCTTGCCAGTGACACGGAGTTCTGCAGTGCGCAGAAGGCGCCACCACATGGAGCTGGGCAATGATGCGTTGGGACACGGCGATGGCGCAGAGAACAGGAGGGGGAAGGGGAAGGTGGCAGCGTCACGCGGAGGGCGGGGTGGGCGCACGGCGACGACGTAGAGGACGGGTGGGGGCGGTGGCGACGCGCAAATGATGTTGGCTTCCGCACGAATGCCCTTGGGGCCACCGCTGCAACATCTGTGATGTACTATTGAAACATGCCCAAATTACTGTTGAAACATGAATAGTATTGTTGTTGCAATATCCGTAAACACAACACCTTTAACTTGTGCCTGAAGCACATGCAACATGCTCTCGAAACACTTGAAACAATTGAAATATAAGCTTGCAACATAGGCTTTCAGAGCAACATCTTCTTGCAACACAACACTTGCAACATGCGCCTGAGGTACCTTCAACATACACTCGAAACACCTGAAACATTCGAAATATGGGCTTTTCAGAGCAACATCTTCTGCTTGGGAGAACGGAGGCTCATCGGCACGCAGAGCTCTATGGCGGTGCGTGGAGCTCGCCGGTGGCATGGATGTCGGTGGCACGGATCTCGACAGCCTGGTGCTCACCGGCAACACGGAGGTCGGCGACGCGCAAAAGGCGATGCCACATGAGCCGCACAGAGCTGGGCGACCACGTGCAGAGGGCATGATGGGGCGGGCGCGACGGCTCAGAGGACGGATGGGGACGGAAGCGCACAGAGGGCGGGGTGGGGCTTAGCGACGCAGAGGACAGGTGGGGGTGGCAACAGCGACAACGACGCTCAGACAACATGCGCATTGCAGAATGGAGCGTCCGTCCGTTCGGACGCTTGGGCGTATCATCATCGTTGTTCTTAAATACCCACCACGCCACTTTGTTATGCACACCCTGCTAAGTGGCACGGATAATTCTCCAATCCCAACTTATTCGAGATTTGGAGGATATGAAGAAGAGATTTTGATATCCATGCAGATGCGGATAATTCAAAATCGTTTGCGCAGCAATGCAGAGGATAAGAAGAAGAGTTTTTGATATTCATACGGATGCGGATATTCGAATTTGATTGCGCACGGACGCATAGTAGGATATAGAATCGGTGTAAGAAAATTATTTCCTTGACCCTAAAAAGCAAGTTGTGTTTTTTTTTCTTGGTCCTTTTTTTTTGAACTTCTCTATTTGGCCGCAAAACGAAATTCGTTTGTTTTCTTGTCCGTTAGTTTGAGGCTGTAACGGTGTTTAAAATTGGACAACAGAATATAGAAAAAACCTCTGATGGACAACAGAAGTTTGATATTGGACTTCGGGCCCTGCAAAACTCATCGGGCCAGAAGTATTTTGGTTGGAATAAAGTCCGTAGATGTCCATGGAGCGGAATAAATTAAACTCAGCACTTAGCAAGCTCCTAATTCCTAAACTGGTTGGGCTCCAAGCACGTTGCCTGGAAATACACGTATTCTATTTTATTCTTTACCCTTTGTACCACCTCGGCACCTAAAATCAGTTTGCCAATGTTCATATGCCTATGTCCTGTACCTGTTGCCATTATCAGACTGCGTGGGAAGCGTGGTTAGCAAACTCAAACTCAATCAAAGCAATTCTTGAATCCAAGCACACTACATGATGTGTATAGCTTTTTGTTTCCAAGACATCGCGTTGCCGCTGCTGCAGTAAGAGAACCAGGAGCCAGTTTTCTTAATCTTCTGTTCTTTTCTTTTTTTTTTGACAAAAGAACAGGCTCCTCAATCATTCAAAGAGTTCACTTTGTTTGTTCTGATTGCATCTTTGTGACGGTTTGATCAGTGAAGCGTGAATGCTGGACTCTGTTTTGGTGTACAAACCAGTAATGCAGTGTGAAAGAAAGTCTAGTTAACTTTGCATCTCCTGCTATTTCAATCGTTTTTCTGTCACCAGTTTGATCACTGTGACGCCAACTCTTCAGAAAACGCTGTTAGATTCAACATTTAGATTCTGGTGTAACATGCTGGACTCAGTTTTTATGTAACAGGCTGTCACATAAAAATGTGGAATCTTGTGATACGGTTTTGTATACTTTCTTGAGCTCTGGATGAATTTCCGGTTGATCCGGCAGCAGCGTCCAAGGTCATAGGATTTCGAGGGCCCTTTGGCGAGCTCGTCGCGACGGCACCTCTAGACCATGTATAAAATCTTATATTATATAGACGCTAATTTTAGTTGTAAAGGGAAAGCAACTCTAATAATATATTTTTAATTTAACATGACTAAATTAGAAGAAAAATATGACTATATGAGTACAAAGTACTGAAGTCTGAAATATTATATAAATAATTAATTTAGATTAAAAATGAACAAGGAAAAAATACCTAGGGTCTGGACATGAACTGAAACAAATGATCGCAATTTGCAAGAAGGCAAGAACCAAGATGTCGTCGTCGTGGAGCCCTGCCTGGTTCTGGTCGCCGCCATCGTGCGCCGTTCTCGGACTCGGCGGTGCGGCTCATCGCCTCGTCTGTCTCTGCGTGTGTGCATCGGGACTCGGGCGTTGGCGCGTGAGCGCATCCCGAACTCGTGAGTCGCAATCTGCGATCGGCACTATGGCGCGTGCGGCTCCTCACCTCCTCTCTGCTCGAGGTGGGCCGTGGTGAAAACTAGGAAACAAAGGCAGAAAGGCCGCCGATTTTCTTGGGCCGGCTGGCAAGTTCTTTGCCTCTCTTCTCATTAGTTCGATGATGCTTAATGGACTATAGGGCATGGAGGTTTATGTACCTGGGCTTAGGCCTCTCCCCCGCCTGGGCCCTCGGCCGTCGCACCTCATGCCCTGCCCCTAGGGCCGGCACTGATTGGACGGGCTTGTGATTTTTTTGTATATATATAAGGCCTCCATAGTGGGCTAGGGGCCGAGCAACTCCAGCAGAGCCCCTACTTGATCCCCCATAGCTAAATATGGATGCCCGGCCAAAAACGCAGCTCCAACAATGACCCTACTAGAGCCTCCAAATCCACCCTCCATACCCCATTTCTAGGGGAGAATGAGGGCTCACCCCTAGGCCCCCATCTGGCCGTTTCTTTCCTGCGCGCTCGTCTCGTCTACCCGTCCGTGACTTGCCACCGTACGAAACCGCTAGGAGCGCCTCCGCCTCCCTCCACCGCGTGAGTGCGGGCACGCCTACGCTCCGGCGAGCCGCCCGCCTCCACCGCATGAGCGCCTCCACCTTCCCTCCACCACATGAGCATGAGCCCGCCTCCGCTCTAGCCTCCACTGCATCGCTGAATCCGCTCCCTCCCCATGGATCTCCCTCCACAGTGGCCTATGCTCGTGCTTCGCCGTGGGTCGCTGCCCCTGCCATGGCTCAAGGTCCCGCACATGGCCAAGCACACGCTCGCCGACCCGGTAGAGGAGGCACGGGCAGAGTTGAGCACGCGCACACCCGGCAGAGACGGGAGCCATGTTGCGAGCGACGAACTCCTCCCCTTGCTCCGGCGGCTCCTCCCCTCCCTTCGCCGAGATGCGAGCGCTCCTCTTCTTCTTTCGGTGGTCGTGACGGCATGCGGCTGCTAGGACCTCCTCTGCTCACGCGCCGTGGCCGGATCCCCTCCCAGCACCGACATGATCTGCCTAGCTTGTCCATCAGGAGGAAGAAGGCAGAGCGAATGACGAGCGGGTCTGTTTGTCAGTGTCTGTTGGAATGAATTTGAGTCTCAAATTTGGGTGGTGCTATTGGAGTGGAAGCAAAATTTTAGGCACCCAAAAGTAAAGGGGAGCACCGAAATAAAAAGTAGGGGCCCTGTTTTGAGGGCTACTGCTAGAGTTGCTCTGCCAAGCAGTTTGAGTTGGTGAAAGCCTACAGATCCTACTCTAGAACTGCAGGTAGTTCTTTCTTTAGCCCTTTTACCACATCGGCTGCTAAAACCAGATTAACAGCATTCATATACCAATGTGTGGTTACTGCCAACAGACCACGTGGAATGTGTGGTTAGCAATCTCAAACAAATTATTGAGAAAAAAATCAATTTCATGCACACTACATGATATATGCCTGCGCATTCATATTATTTTTCTAACCTTTATCTTTTTTTAAAAAAGGAAAGATTTTTCCAACCTTTTTCCAGTAACCGAACTTCGATTAATCCAAGATACTTATATAACGAGGTGGTACTACCCGTGCGTTGCTGTGGAATCTTTAGAATATTATTTCAAAAGAGTAAATTTAGAAAGTATGTATCTATCTATCCCTCCCTATATATATATATATATATATATATATATATATATATACTAAAGAGACAAAATTTCTGGCACTAATTTTTTGTGCAGCCCTCACTTTTCTACTCTTTTACGATCTAAAAGCGCGTCCTCGAGATTTCATACAGGTCGATGTGTTGGAGTTAAGTTAAAACAGAGTCGGAGAACAAGTTGGAGAACGACACGGAGTCTCAGAACTTATATTCGACATGTACAAATCAAACCGTCATCCTTGTATTCATGGATTCGAGGAAGAAAACAATCTAAACCAAATCACCACGGAAAAAAAAACAGATTCGAGAAATGCGTTCTCCTTGGCCGCGTTCCAGTTTGCGAGGAACGGCAGCTGCGGCGCGACGCAGCTAGGAGTGGGGCGGAGCAGAGCGGCTCGAGGCAGTGGCGGCGCAGCACATGGATCTCGGGATGGTGCAGCGAGGAGCAGAGTTGCTCATGCCCACGGGTGCACACGGCTGTGGCTAGGAGCAGGGCAAAGAGCTCGCTCGGCGGCACGCGATCTTCCTGCCACACACCATCGGTGAGTCCTCCCCGACCCAATGACGCCGTTGCCGTCTCCGACTGGAACTTCAGCATGCGAACCAAGGGCCTCGAATCCAACATCGTCCACGGTGCACCTTCTGACTGCAAGTCGGCATCATCCTTCTTCCTGTACGGAATCGCATCGCATCCCCGTACGCCAAAGACCCGATTCGACCATCGCTGCCGAGGTGAGCTCGCGGACCGCCACACTTCGCTATCCACGCAGACTGCACGGGCGAGTCTGCACGGAGGTGAGCAATTTTCCCGAGCCCGCCATGCCTTCTCTCTCGTCTCCTCTCATGTTGCTTCGCTAATCAATGGTGGAAGGTAAGGTGCGGCAGAAGGTAAGGTGATCATTTGAGTTGAAAGTCTATCGGCCTAGACATATACTATTGTTTTTTTCCTCCCGTGGTAACATACGGGCATCTTTGCTAGTAACAGTATAATTGAAACTTGCTCAAGTCATATAAGAACAAATTTTCATTAGATGAATACATGGTAGGAAAAATAAAGACAAATGTATGGATGGTTATCTTGAGTAGGAAATAACATAAACGGGTAGTATATGTGAAACTTGGGCACATTGTATAAGAACCAATATTCCTTACATGACTATATCTACATGGTTTGAAGATACATAGATTTTCAGGTAGAAAAGAAAACAAAATTCATGCATTGTGTAACCGTAACTCCCAAAGTTCTTTTTTTTTTTTTGCCTAAGGAAACGAAGCTGTACTGATATCTCGCCGAGGACAACGCTGCCGCTGCTGCAGCAAGAGAGGAGCCAGTTTTCTTAATCTTCTGTTCTTTTCTTTTTTGAGAAAAAAACAGGAGCACTCAATCATTCAAAGCGTTCACTTTGTTTGTTCTGATTGCATCTTTGTGACGGTTGGATCAGTGAAGCGTGAATGCTGGACTCCGTTTTGCTCTACAAACCTGTAATGCAATGTGAAAGAAAGTCTAATTAACTTTGGGAGATACTTATGCCCCGCCGTCTGGACCGAAACGCGTGTCCAGAGGCCCGCGCCACCTCCGTCATGCGTGCTCGCGGAAAAACACTGCTCCTGCTGCTCCTTCCCCCTAGCCCCTCCTTTCTCTCCACGATTCTGGATGCTTGCGCTTGCAGGAAATGCGACGCCCGCCGCTCCTGTGCACTCCCCTGACCCATCCTCTCTCTCTGCAGTAGCGGGCCCAGACTGGCATGAGGACGAGCACGCCCCGTCCGCAAGACCCTAGGTGCGCTACATGTCCCGACCGCCGGCCCCCAGCGCACCCCATCCCCTGACGCCGCGGGCCATGCCCCCCATGACTCTTACCTGGAAAACATGAAACACTTGGATGCAACGTATGTCTGAAGTGGATGAAATATTTGGAACATATACTTGCAACATATATGTAAAACATATGCAATATCCAAATAACTACTTGCAATATGAAAACACTTATTGCAACATAAGATTGAAATAGCTGAAACATTTTGAACCATACTCTTGCAACATATGTATGTGAAACATATGCAACATCCAGATAAAAACGCTTGCAACATACGTCTAAAAACAAATGAAACATTTTGAACAAACACTTACAACATGCCTCTGAAACACTTGCAACATATGCAACATCTCGATCTACTTTTGCAACATCCATATGAAACACTTGAAATATACATTTGCAACATAGGGGAGGGAGAGGCTAGGGCCGGTTGATTCCGGCCTCGGGGTGGGAGCTAGCGCCGAGTGGCAGCGTACGAGCACCACCAGCATGGGCGCGCTCGTGGGTGCCATTGGCTCAGCGGAGACGGACTTGTCGTGCGCAACGTCACCACAAGCACCAGTAGAGGTGGGCGGCGCGCCCGATGGCGTGGGTGGGCGCGCGGCAGGTGGGACTGTGGGAGCAAGGAGTGAGAGGGGCGGGTGGGGCGCGCGACAGGCATGAGCAAGGAGCGAGCAGCGCAGGATGAGGGTGTGCTGGAGATGGGGGAGGAGGAGCCGGCTTGTTTGGCCTGTAGCGTGCGCAGGCCTGCGAAGCGGCGCCCGATCGGATGGACGCTTGCCCCTTAGCATTACCAATTAACTTTGCATCTCCTGCTATTTCAATTGTTTTCGGTCACCAGTTTGATAACTGTGATGCCAATTCTCCAGAAAACGCTCTGTTCCATAAAAATATTGAATCTTGCCATATGGTTTTGTACTTTCTTGAGCTCTGAATTTCTGTTTGACGCAGCAGCAGCGTCCAAAATAAGAATGGCAATAGGTACCCGCGACCCAAAACCCAATGGGTTTTTACTCCATTAGGGCAAGGGCATGGGTCACTATCTAAACCCATGGGTTTGGTAATGGGAAAAAACTCATACCCATCGGGTTTGCGGGTACGGGTACGTTCCTGGTGTACCCATACTCGCAAACCCATGGGTAAATTTTACCTGGCTCCAAATGTATCTGATGTATTCAAGCCCAAGTATACCCATTCAGTCCAAGCCCAGTAACAACACATATAAATAGGATTGGAACCCTAGACCACCTGCCTTTCCCAATCGTTTGTGCCTTTCTGGCGGCCGCCATCGTACCACCGACCCAACACACGGACACAGCCTCACGAGTCACGCCCCCAACTCCCCACTCCAGTCGCACTCGCGAGCAGCGAGTCGCGCAGTCGCGTGCCACGTCTCCTGTAGTCCCATTCCCGCCCCAACGACTCCCAAGCCGCGCGGATCCGCTAGGTTGTGTCAGAGTCGGCCATGGCCGTGACCACCGGCGGCGCCAACAATGACGACCAGTGATACTTCTTTTGTTCTTCCTCATCCTCTTAACGCGTGGATCCGCTAGGTTGCAATCTTGCAGCTACTCTACTGAGTCCCCTCCCGTCATCCCGAAGGGACGCGCCGCTAACCCTCCCGCGACCGCGGATCCAGATCCGAAGGTTGAGATCCCCGTCGGGCACGTTGAAGCCAGGAGTTTGTCAGGCACGGGCAACCCGCGGGTACCCGTTACCCGCTCGGGTATGGGTATGGGCGTATATTTGTACCCGTCTGCGGGTATGGGTTTTTTAACGGGCATGATTTTTCTTCGCGGGCACGATAGCACGGCTTGTGAACTTTTTGTATAAGGCCTCCCTAGTGGAATTGGAGCCGAAGAAAAATAACCTAGGCCCAGTAGTTTGAGTTGGTGAAAAAGCCTACAAATAGTACTCTAGAACTACAGGTAGTTTTTTCTTTACCCTTTTTACCACATCGGCTGGTAAAATCAGCGTTCATATACCAATGTGTGGTTACTGCAACAGACCACGTGGAATGTGTGGTTAGCAATCTCAACAAATTATTCAGATCAAATTCACGCACACTACATGTGTGCCTACGCATTTTATTATTTTCCAATCTTTTTCTTTTTTTAAAAAAGTTTTTGCAACCTTTTTCCAGTAATTGAACATGGATTATCCAAGAGGCTTTATATAACAAGGTGGTACCCAGCGTTGCTGTGGAATCTTTAGAATATTATTTCAAAAAATGCAAATTTAGAAAGTATGTATAACAATTTATAGTTGAAACTTGCTCAAGTCTTATAAGAACAAATTTTCATTAGATGAATACATGGTAGGAAAAATAAAGATAAATGAATGGATGATTTCCTTGAATAGGAAATAACATAAACGTGTAGTATATATATGAAACTTGGGAACATTGTATAAGAACCAATATTCCTTACATGACTATTTCTACGTGGTTTGAGGACACATAGATTTTCAGGTGGAAAAGAAAACAAAATTCATGCATTGTTTAACCGTAACTACATTGGAAAATAAATAAAAATTCATGTATATTGATGTGATCATTATAGGAACTTTTGTAAATGAAACAGCGTCGAAGAAATTTAGTGGTACTAAGATTTATCCTATAGTTTCTTCTTTGCTTACAACGCTCTGGATATGCAATTCTCTCTCTTTTTTTTTTTGCTCCTTTTGGTGTGTAAGAAACAGTGAGAACATCATGATCGGGAGATTTACCTATAGAGCTACACAATACTGTTGTTTTTATAGAATCCTTCAGCCTTGTGATTGTATTCATATATCCTTCGTGGATCTCGCTACACATATGTAGTTGAAGAAATAGCATTGGCATACTAGAACTATTCACATGGTACATTCTACAAAATGTGAGACCTTATAAAATATTAAAACAAAGGAAGACCGGCACACTAATAAAAATTTAAACATATCACTAAGCTGTGCGACCAAATTGATTAGTCATATTGGTTATGATTAAAGTAAACAGTACTCAAGTGTGAGGTAAGTTTTATTAAAACAAAGGTCATGGAAGTCGCCACTTAAAAACACGGTATTAAATACCGAATTGTCAATTCAATCATAACTCATTGTTCAATTGCAGATGAGTGTAAATCTCTGTTCTTGTTAGATGTTCAATTTAATTGTCTCGATCGAAATACTGATATATAAAACCACATTAGAATTGTGAGTGTTTCTTCTTTGCCTTAGAATTCAATGAAGACCGTTAGATTTAATAATACTTGGTCCATTATTTATTCAATTAAATCAAAATAAATCCCATGCCATGATAAATGTTAGGAGCAACAAAGGTGCAATCCTGTATGAAGAAATTGACTAGAGGTTGACTGAACGCAAGTAGATGGCTACTGCATGTATCTATTGTGAAGTTGAGAAAGGCGGAACCGTAGGAGTATCATACGTGCCCCAAGCCAAGCCATGACGAAAACGAACTCAGTGAAAAGGACGTAAGAATTATTTAATTTGACATTTTTTTGGTTACACGAGTAATGCAAAAAAATGTTGACACCGAAATTTGGTTCGGGATAGGAGTTCCCCGAAGTCAAGATTCGTTGAAAAAAGCCAAAATATTCAACCAAATCGGTTAACCGAGTTATCAACGGAATCAACTAACAAGGTGACGTCATCACCTCGAGAGAATGAGTCCTATTGGCAGAATCAGCAAGGCATAAAGCAAGAAGACGTGTCAGGCTCTATATAAGGGAAAGATTGAAGTCCAAATTATCTTAAATTTAAAAGTTTTGATTTTCTTTTCCAAGTTTGTAACCAGTCTTATTCGACCAGGGCTCATAGTCTAGCCTCGGGTATAAATATTAAACCCTGACTATTGTAATAGACATATCTAATCGATCAACCAAATAAGTACCTTTACTTTTCGGCTTACGCCACCCTTTAGGAGTAGGAGTAGAGTAGATTTCGACGAGTTCTTTGGGCAAGCAGGGCTTCATCGGACGACCTGACATCCGACTTATTTGTGAGTATCCGTCACGACTTGTATTGTTACTTGCAAGGCTGCAATAGTCGACTGATCTCTTGCAAGTCGCGGTATAAGTTAGTTATCAATTTATATTGTTGTTTGTAAGGCTGCAATAGACGACTGATCTCTTACAAATCGCGGTATAGATTAGTTATCGATTCATATCAACCTTTACAAGGCTGCAATAGACTACTGATGTCTTGTAAACGTTGGTATTAATCAAAGTTATCGATATTGTGTTAAATAGTTTACTGTTTAATATAATTTCACCAATTGTCCGATCTAGATTGAGATTTATTGGTCTTATTATTCTAATCTATCGTCTGCTAGTTTTATCATAGTTGAATTCAATTCTTGATGTTAGATCCTATTTGATGACTAATCTATCTCGATCTTGATTGTACATGGCTGGTGTTCATGTTCTATTAAGAGATAGATTCATCGATCGCCAGTATCCTGTATGACTCCGCTATTAATGCTGCATCAGCCGACTCGACCTGTTGATAGTGTGTCAGATTGGACATTGTCGGTTAATAGATCTATCTATTAAGAAGAATATGGCGTCAGCCACCCGCTGTGTCTCTATCGGCTATTTAGCCGATGGCTTGAGCTTTCACGCATATAACATGCTTTCATGATTTCTTTGCGATGTAAGTAGATCTATCGACTGCTGGTCTCTAATTTAGGGTCCTACTATCAATACTGCATCAGACGACTCGACCTGTTGACGGTACAATAGATTGAGCCTAGTTGTTTATAGATTTATTTATATCCAACATATGAGTGATCGTATGCTATACGACAAGATCACTGGAATCGGCTATTTTAGCTGATAGCCCGTTTTGTTGAGGATATACTGGCTATTTATAAAGTTTTATCTGTTTTCATCTCAGATAAAGCTAGTATGTTTCTTATATGTATGCCTACACGTCTATCCTTACATCTTTCGCATGTTTTCATGATTATCGACCAGTTAAGTTCTATATATTTGAATAACTGACAACTGCCGATATGCTTGATTTGCTTACACATTACATCATGAATATGCTGGATATCGACTCTCTAGTCGATAGCCTTATCTTATCAGCTACTTAGCCACATATTCGGAACTGTCTGGACAAACCCACCGACATGTTCCACCTTAAATTACTAATCAATTTTTTTCCTTATCAATTGCAGGGTCAAATTGACTGGCATGCGCTTGGTCACAACCATCCGGTCCAGTGTCCATCTTAAGCTCGGAGAGAGCTCAAGATCTGTTCCACGCGGTTTCCCTCGGTCCGTGTGCTGACGGTGAAGAACGATCCGTCACTTTTCGCCGTCCACAAAAATTAAGGGCACTACTAGCACCCAGATGTCCGGACAGATGCCCGCGGCTACGGTCCATTTTCGCGTGTCCACAGGTGGGCCCGACCGCCTGGATGTCGTTCGACCATGCCTGCATCACCCGCGTCCATGCGGGGCCCGTGCAGCGCACCATGCAGGGACCGCTCATGCCCCTGCTGCTTCCCATGCGCATCTCATGTGCAACACCCAATTAACCTTTGAAACATTTAGAAGCAACACTTGGAACATATAAAAAAGATAGATAAAACACTTGAAACAGGAGTCTGAAACACTAAAAAACACTTGAAAAACATTGCAAACATATGCAACATCCAGATAAAACACTTGCAAAATATGTGTTGAAACATATGCAACATTCAGATAAACATATTTGCAACATACGTTTAGAAAAACAGACGAAACACAGACATATACGTACAACATACGTGTACAACCATCGCAACATATGTAACATCCAGATCTACTTTTGTAATATCCGTATGAAAAACTTGCAACGTACCTCTAAAACATCTAACACAATTGAAATGTACACTTGAAACATGCATCGTATCCCGATGCTGCCTCCTCCGCCATTTGTATCGGGGTGCCACAGCTGTAACAGGAGGCGAGGTCGGAGGAGCAAGATCAGCATGGGGTGACCATGGAAAGTGAAGCAAAGTAGAGTAGGGAGCGGGCGGGCGGGCGGCACGGTGGAGGTGCCCGCGGTGGGGAATGCCACGACTTGATGCGAGATGAGGAAATGTCACCAGTGGCGGACGTAGGTGCAACCTGTGGGGCCACCCGGCCCCACAGGTTTTGACGAATCTAGTGCAATTTTACTGTAGCATATATGGTTTGGTCCCACAGCTTCTGCTGGCTGGCCCCACAGGTTTTGATTCCTGGATCCGCCACCGAATGTCACGCTGTATTTTTTTTATTAGCGAAGGAGGAGGCCTGTTGGACTGATCTGCAGGCCCAGAAAGAAGCGTCCCCTCACCAAAGTATTTCCATAAACTTAAACCTATTTGTAAGCCTGAGAATAACCTGTCTTGTAAACTTAAGCCTTTTGATGGATTGGCAGATCGACAACCCGTTTTGCATTCCCAATCAGGTTTGCTTTGCTTCACCAACAGAAAGAATATATTCTTGCCTTGTAGCAGATCGATCGTGTTTCCATGCCCTCAAGCTGGCTTTTACCTTTATATATGCCATGGCAGAATCTGTTCCTAACTTCCTATATACGTCGAGAATATATTCTTGCCTTGTAGCAGATCGATCGTATTTCCATGCCCTCAAGCTGGCTTTTACCTTTATATATGCCATTCCTAACTTCCTATATACCTCGCGGGGCAACCGATCACCGAACGCACGTATTCTGAAATTCCGATTCCTCTTTTGCATCACGTTATATGCCATGCTTCCATCGGCCGGGTGCATGGTGTGAGTCGATTATTGCGCTCGCACGACAGTGACAACCGGACGAATTCAAACTAGAGGAGAAGAAAGAAGAGGGCTGCAGGTGGAAGCATGGCGGAAGCGATCATCGGTCCCCTGGTGGTGAAGCTGCAGGAGCTCGCCGTCAGCGAGGCGCGGGCGCTGGTGGCGGTGAACGATGACATCCGGAGCCTCCGGGACAAGCTCATGTGGATGCAGGCCTTCCTGCGCGACGCCGATCCGCGGCGCCGCGTCGTCCCCGACGAGGCCAGCCGGGTGTGGCTGCACCAGACGCGCGACGCCGCCTTCGACGCCGAGGACGCCGTCGATCAGTATTTCCTCCTCGTCGACCTATCCAGGTATATTTGCACACACATATATATACAATACATGTGTCCTGCATCGTGCGTGTTTAATTCGTGTCGGTGGCCATCATGTATTGGGTTTGTTTAGTACTATATTTCGCTGTTGCGTCCTGAGAAAGATCAAACCAGTTGTTTAGAAGAAGAAGAAGATCAGACCAGCTTCACCATTTTTTCGTGTTGGAATTTTGTTAAATCTGTATTTTCCGCACAAATAGTTGTTTCAGTAGTAGCACGTGTACTGAAAACCACGGCCTACATTTAGAAAGTGCACGGAAACCAATGAACTTCCGATCTTGAACATATACGAAACATATGTACTCTCTCCGTCTATAAAAAAAATGCAATTTCCATTTTTCAAGGAGTGAAACGATTTAAAGTTTAATCAAAGTTATATAAAAAGTACTAACATTTATGATAAAAAATAAGTACCACTAAATTAATTATGAAATATATTTTCGTAGCATACCTAGTTGGATACATAAATGTTAATAGTATTCATTGTGTATCTTCTGTGGACGGAGGAAGTATATATATTGTTCGAATAATTTTAGCCAAGAGTTCAAGTTTCTCCATTTCAAAAAGTTTTCTAAACAAGAAGAAATCAAAACCCTTTTTGGAGGGAGGAACTGATTTTTTTATCCAATTTATTAATTCTCCAACATATAGAACTGGGCGATCAGTTTAAACCGAAAATTCAATTCGGTCCATTGGTTTTCATAAACTTTGGTTTGACGAAATCAATATAGCCAGTCAGTTAATTAAATAACCAAAAGCGACTGATCCGATCACAATTAAAGAGGCAATTTTTAAAGGCACCTCCTATTTTTTTCAAGGGCGCTCTACTTATTAGCAAACCATTTCTAATTAGAACCAGAGAACTGCAGCTTACTAACTGCACTTGGAAATGCATTGTCTTTTCAATAAACTGACCCTAGAAATATATCATTTTTAGGAGTGGTCAGCTTAAGATAAATAACCGCCCTTGAAAATATGATTTGTAGGGGTGACTGCTTATATCAACAGCCCCTGTAAATGGTTGAGGGTAGTTGACTCCACTAAAAAATGGTATGGAGACGCGGTGGAGTCAACTGCCTTTGAACATAGCTGTAAAACAAAGAAATTTAATTTTTCAAATAAATTTGGATGAAGGCAAAATTATATTAAAATTGTAGAGCTCGACGAGATGTAAAACTTTATAGTTAACAGCTTTTTTCATTGAGGTTTGTTTAGGGGCCCAAATAAATAAATATATATATAGATAAAGCTCTTTTGATTTTAAATTTTTGAATTTTTAAATGACTCGGACGGAGATACACTTATATCAAAGTTGTAGTTCTAAATGAGATCTAAAATTTTATAGTTAAAAATTTTCCATTTAAGATCGTTAGAAGCCAAATTTCAATGCAAGTCATACATATTAATTCAAAAGGATAGTATCATATACTTAGTCGGAAGTAATTGTGTGGTGCAGTGGTAGGTGAGAAAACACGCGAGACATAGGTTGCCGGTTTGAATCCCATCCAATACACTTGTGCTAAATACTTTCAAAATGGAACCTTGCGATAACATCTGTAGTATCATAGCCTCTCGCGCATATAATTGTTTTATGATTTTAAATATCTAAAAAATATTTTTAGTCTATTGGATTATTCCTAAAAATCATTTTTTAAGGAAGGTTGACTTAGCAAAACGGTCACTGAATAGAACCGTCCTAAAAATACCTTATTTTTACAATCAATGGCGTAGTAACGGTTTTAAAAACAATCGCTAAAAATTAATTTTGAGAGGTCGACAGCCAACAATTTCAATAGAAATTTGATTACATGCATCAATAAATTAAAGACAACATCTGTTAAATTTTACATATCATCACAACAATATAGTTCATATGTACGAAATTAACAAATCTAAATATCAAGTGTTTATCTCAAGGTCAAGTCCCAAATTCCACTAGCCCTCGTGAAACTCATCCTCTGAACCGGTGATATTTGCTATAATAAATTTCATAATTGACTTCAGATGTGGTCATGCTCTTGCTCTGAGATATGCTTTGAGATGTGCCTAGTGGAAGGAGTTTATTAGGCCACTTTGTACAGGAATTAATATCTATGCGATGAAGAAGTAGAAAGCTATGTGTTAGGATTCAATATAAATAAGTAAAACAAAAAATGTTATTTGCAGTGTATATTACACATGAAAAATACCTTATAGCGGTTAACTTTAAGGATACATACTTCCTTTGGTGTAATCCTTGAAACACTACTGGAAACTGAAATTTCCTGTCCTGTGAAACCGATAGGAAAATACCAAATACTGATAGAAAAATTGGGAAAGCATTTCCTATCGGGATACCGATAGCAAATACCGATAGGGAAAAAGCAACGGAAATAGAAAATTTCTCTATCGGTAGATGAATTTCCATGTCGGTGCACAAATAGAAAGGAATTAGCATATGGCCATCAGTGTCTAATGCAAAATCATTAGCAATCTGGAAATAGTTCAAGGCTCTAATAGATACATAAGAAGAGAGTCAGAGACACCTCTAATTCTATTGAATTAGAACATTGCATGATTAGAGGCATCTATGATTCCCATCAAATAAAAGTTTTTCAGATTTGGAAATGTAGTCTTTCATGATTACATTATTTAATATACAATTTGACCTAAAGTCAATATACGATTTCCCTGAAGGTACCCAAGCTGGGCACGCACCATTATAAGGTTCATTGCTGAATTTACCACACAACTACGTGTGCGGCATAACCTTTCTAGCAAGATCAAAGCTATCAACTCAAGACTTGAGAATATAATTAAGAACAAGGAAACATACAAGCAAATTGAGGACACCAACAAGATAGTTGTTCCATGGAGAGCTTCCACGGCCATCTCTGTTGCCCCAACCAAATTGTAAGTTGGTATAAACAATACATTTCTGTATTTTGTTTTGTTGATAATAGCATGTGTGCCTTATCCTAGACTCCTAGAGGTGCGATAATATATATAGGTGTTCAACTTTATTCTTGGTTATATAATCCCAACCCATGCTTGTTGACACTCGATGTCTGAGTATGGTTCTTTAATTTGGTTCTATTTATTTTTCTTCTATATGCTATTTCTTAGGAAGATGCATACACACCAAATGCACATGTCCATAGTTTCTTTCCCTTTAGATTGACTCTTTCTACCTTTTTAGGTCACTGAGATATAAGCTTCGGTCAATGCAATAACTAGGGATATGCACACATCCAAGTATTTCTGTTTGAATGAGTACATTTGGATCGGATATTCCTGTTTCCAGTAATGATGTGTGTATGCTTCTACAGTTGTACTTGTAGAACATAATGGCTTTGTCCTTTCAAGGCTTCTATCTATATGCTATTACTCACATCTTGTTTTTTCTTGGTATTTATATACACGAGTGCGAATACCTAAGGTAGAATAATGTTCTACACCCATCATGTACTAGTGAAAAAAAAATCAGTAGCAACTACTTGATACCCTGACTACTTGACTCACGTTCAGTACATACTGCAGTACATTTAGTTCGGTATAGATCACCAGTGCTTTGTTCAGTATAATACATTTATTGTTAGTATCATATACATTGAAAAGTTTTTTTGAAAGTCTACATTGAAAAGCCATTTCTTTTGCTATGCAGTAACCTTTCAATAAATAATGGTTACAGGGACAATTTGCTGCAGCCTCCTCTTGTTAGTCGTGAAGACAAGCGCAAAGATCTCACTTCTGCTCTGCTATATGACACTGCTGTCGACTCTTCTCTGCCGGATAGCACTCCTCGTCAAAAGGTTATCTCTGTGCTAGGGCCAAGTGGAGTGGGCAAGTCAACTTTGGTAAGAGATGTGTATGAAACGCTGGAAATCAAGAACCATTTTGTTGAGCAGGCTTTGGCTACTTTCCCACCTTATTCCAGTGCTTCCGATATCCTGAAACTAATCCTTAGGGATCTCAAAGAAGAAGACTTCACATTATCTAAGACGGAGGTCACCAAGGAGCTTGATAAGAAACTGAAAGGGAAGCGGTACTTGGTGGTGATAGATGGTGAAGTAAGCACCACTGAATGGAAACACATCCTAGCTGCCCTCCCTTATGAAGTAGAAAGCAGAGTCGTCAGGATGTCGAAAGAGAGTCTAGAAGATCCACCAACAAACTATAAACATGTTAGGATCCAGCTTGAACATTTTCATTTGATTGCTACAACAGAACTGTTCCAGCAGAGAGTGTGCAGGGAAGAAAGCAATCCTGAGTACAACGAAGCTGTCAAAAATGGCGTTCGAAATGATTACCAGCAAGACATTTTTGACACCACACAGGGGCTACCACTAGCAATTGTTCTTCTTTCAGGACTTCTACGAACAAAGGAGTATCCAGTCGAGTGGAAAGCTGTATTTGAGCATCTTAAATCCAAGCAATCAAAGAGGCTTGACAGCATACTGTCCCTGTGCTTTGATGATCTTCCATATGACATAAAATCTTGCTTCCTCTACTTTGCTGCATTGCCAACAAACATGCTGATTGAAGCACAAGATTTGGTGTGCATGTGGATGGCAGAGGGCTTCCTGAGGCCAAAGGAAGGGTTGACAATGGAGAAGGTTGGTTACCGTTACTTGAAGGAGTTGATTGCAAGGCATTTAATCAACCTAGAGCCTATGGATGAAAATACTCCCGAGGAGGAGCTTGTGACCATCCAAAGCAAAGTACATGCATTTCTTCAGATTGAGGCACAAGAAGTAAATTTTGTGGAGATCCACAACAGTGATGATATTCCACCTCTGTCAGCTGCTCGCCGCCTCAGCTTGCAAAATCGCATGGAGAAGTATGCTGCATTAGCCAACCCTATGCCGAAGCTTCGATCCATCTTGTCTAATTTTGAGAAGGAAGAAACAAGCTAAGGAATATGATGTCGCCGATGAAGATCAGGAAGCCAAAGTGCAACAGTCTCCAATCTGCCTACATTGCTCACCACATGGAACCACAACCAAGTGCAAGGAGGGCGATGCCAAATCTTATCTGCGGCAACTTCTGCAAACATCCAAGTTCCTACGTGTGATTAACCTGCAAGGCCTTGAAGTTGGTGACAAGTTGCCAAATGAAATTGGTGATGTTGTGCACTTGCAGTACCTTGCTGTGACATCCTGTTCTTTGAAAGAGATACCACCATCAGTTGGAAGGCTCTCTAGTCTTCAGACACTTGATGTCCGAGACACAGAAGTTAAGGAGCTACCGGTGCCATTCTGGGAGATTAGAACCCTAAGGCATGTGTTTGGCCATCGCCTCATCTTGCCAAAACGGGTTGGCGACTTGAAGAACCTACAGACCCTTGATACTGTGAAACCTGATGATAAGTATGGTTGGGATAGAAATACCCTTTCAAAAATGATCCAGCTCCGTTCCTTGTTCATTTGGGAACTCTCCAAAGGTCATGAGAAGGGTCTAGTTGCTGCTCTGAAAAAACTCAAGTACCTTGTCACACTGACCATACATGGTGACAGTATTCCGTCGGCTGTTTTCACTACTAAAACCTCGCTTCGACGACTTGAGGTGATGGAATTGGATGGGATGCTTATTGACATGCCACGTGTAGAGGACATGGACATCAAATCATGCTTGCCCAATCTGCTTCTTTTGTCACTAGAGAACACAATGGTCTCACAGGACTTTATCAACAAGTTGGCTGAGTTGCCCTTCCTTGCTAGTCTCACTCTGGATGGTGGATCATACAAGGATGAGCATCTTGTATTCTTTGCTGGTGGATTTCATAGTTTGAGGAGGTTGACGGTGGACTTAGAAGAATTGAAGAAATTGGAAATACATGAATCAGCATTGCCCAAGCTTGCAGATTTGGATATTTTGATCCACTCTAATGATCTGAAAATTGTGATACTGGGTAAGAACGACGTCGTTGAGAAGCTCCTTCATGAGGATAAAATACTCTCCAAGAAAATCCAACGGACTATGAGGAGTGAACGAACTGCCCGAAGGATCGGAGTTGAATGAATTGGTGCTCACTAGCTGCTACCGGTAGGTACTGTTAAGTATATCAAGCCTGGCAATGTAACAGTGTGTGCGCACAATTTAAGATTGAAAAATATGTATTCTGTATTGTTGTAACTTTTCAGTCTCATGGTGTTCACTATGTACATAATGGTGTGACAAAAACTTATCTAAAAAGTAATAAATGAATGCTCGATTGTATATATAATAAAAATATTTCAACTGCTCCCTTGTAGGTAAAAACACCTACGATCATTTTTTGCAATACACACCCTGTGCCCTTAAAATTTTATGTGATTCTCATCTATATCCGTAAACTCCTTGTTACAGTGAGTATTCCTGTCCTTAAACTTTTAAACTCATTCACTATAGGTCCAAATATGGACCTGGATTTTTACTTTTGGACTGGAGTGGACCACTTCAAAATTCAAGGAATTAGATGGATAATTTATATACAAATTAATAGTGTTATTATTATCTTTATAATGAAATATGTGGGTAATTTAGATGCAAATTTAAGCATTTATTTACATTATATTTCATAATAATACAGGTTGATAATATAGGTACAAATCTAGAGGGTTATTTTTATTATCTTTCATAGTGATAGATATGGGTAATTTAGATAGAAAATTTAGAGGTATTTTAAATTATGTTTTACAATGTCAAACGTGGATAATTTAGACGTGAATTAAGGGGTTACTTTCATTATTTTTCATAATGGTAGAAGGTCGGCATTTTTTTTATAAAATATAGTATATCATACATTAACTATATTATTAATAATGATGATTAGAGCAGGGGAGTATCGGGGGTAAGCCTTCTGCCCAGCTAGGTGTGTGAGAAAAAAAAGGAGTTACCTATTCATGGGAAATGCCTGTCGCCCACATCGCGTTTGGCTTTCTCGATTGTAATCATCCAACGTGTGTAACGTTTCAACATCCCAAGAGCTAGTGGCGGATCTAGGATTTTAAACATGGGGCTATGGACCTAAGCGATGCAATTCACTAATGATATAATATGATGAGAGAATGACGATAAAATAGTTAGGTATAAGGATTTAAGGATACAATTCGTCAACATTCATACAAAGGTAATCATTCCCAAGGTCTTGATAAGCATATTAGTTTCTTGGTGATTCAGTGTGGAAAAATAATTTTTTTGTGCTTTATTGAGTAGTCCAAAAAAAGCTAAACCATTGTTCCTCTTAATTCCATTACCATTCTAAAAAAATTAATTATTTATTGAGTAATGTAGAATTGATTCTTTTCAAAATTTATTGATTATTAAACAAGGTCAAGATTAAAACTTCATGAGAAGAACTATAATGAATGTCTGGAAGGAAAAAAGAGTCAACTTTACATATTTATCTTTCATAACTAGGATAATGACCATGCGTTGCAACGGAAATAAAATAATATTTGAACATGTGTTATAATATTATGTGTTCTTAAATTTTGGTTTTTAGCCTATCATCAATATTACAAGAGCTTTGATGAAGCATGCATGGAATTTATTTTATAATATAATAGGATCATACCTATGCGTTGTAACGGGAAAAACTGATAATTCAAATCTAAATGTGATGTGTTATTATCAAAAAAAATTATACTTTGAATGTGATGTTCGCAATATTGATCCCCAAGTGAAACTGGAATGCCAATTCTGATGATATTGATACAAGCATTGATTTCTGACCAAATATAATGCTCCCATAAGTTGCAATTGACTCTGATCATTTTTTTGTCAACTACACTGGTGCCACCATGCTAAATTTCTGATGCAGAGATGGCAAAAATAACTTGATATCTGAGATGTTTTCGATGGTAAGGTAGCCAAACAACACTGGGTTAAACAGAATGAACATAACATGAGATACAACAATGAACCGGTGATGCTGGGCCTCCTCATTCCCCTCCTCTGTTGGTACCTGCTCAACAAAATTTACATGTGGTCGAGTTACAAATGAGGAGGCACCATCAAAATTTACATGTGGTCGAGTTACAAATGAGGAGGCACCATCGGGGAAGCGCACAGCCGCATGTGCCGCCCTACTACAAGCACCACCACCACCCCAGCGTTCGCCTTGTGGACATGGATGCCCAGCCCCCACACCGCCTCCATGAATGGCCCCAGCGCCCTCCTCGGCTTCAACTATCGCAACATCGCCTTCAGTAAAGCCTTCTTAATGGCCAATTCATCTGCAACCAAACACAAACCAAGGCAAAGCAGTATGAAGTGAGTAGATGATATTTGACAAGCAAATAAGTTTTAAAGGAGAAAACATTAATTCACTAAGCCTGGTGTGTGGTGTCATGAACAAAAGAAAAGCAATAATAATTGTCATCTTGTATACACCTTCATCTTTTTGATGAGATTCATTTAGTGCAGGAACAAATTAGCATGTGAAAAATAGAAAGAAAAAAAAGGCAAACCAAGTGTAGCTGCATGGTGATGAAAGAAATTTCTCACCTCACATCTGCTGCAAGGAAGAGAGCAGGGTGGTGTGCAGTCGGGGTTTGGAAATGCAAACTATTTTTGAAGCAAAACTTCAGATAGCTTGAAACATCTTATTTAGATAAGTATCAGGATACACGAAATATGATGGAATGGTGAGGCATGGATCTCCTTAGGTGGAATGGCCAGTACTATCCCTAGTTCTAATTGGAATGCAGCAAAGAAAACTGCAATTTAACTTCCAACTTCAGCTTGGCGCTAAAATCTTATTTCCACCATGTTCACTACCTTATTCTGTGCCACCACTACCAACAGACATGAAACACAACCGTATTGAGAATCAAAAATTCAGAATAATGCTGGCACACACAAAGTTCCTACTGCCGCACATTGCCCAACCAAGCTACAAATCAAACTGAAACAAATAAGCAGTAAAATGAGATAAGAACATACAGTACCTTCCATGGGCTGGACTGAAAGAAATAAGCGAACAACAACAGACCAGACACTTCCACATCTAATGTAGCAAAGGTAACTGGACAGCCTCATCTAAAATGGGGATACCTGTGCTGAATGAAGGCAAGACCTTTAAGTCAAGCAATAATTAAGCTTCATTATTCTGTTTATGCTTTCTACTCTAGACCCTAACTGCTAATTCAATTTTGGCAAGTGAAGGACGTCATAATGCAGAACATAGAGAGTTCAGGTTGTATATGGTAAAGCTAGACCCAAAAATGAACCAAAGGACATGTCCCTTTGCTCCAGGCATTGATTGACATTGGATTAAACACACTTTGTCTATTTTATTTCAGATAACAGGTCAGCTACTATCACTGCACGCCAACAATACGAAGCTATTATCAATCTGAACCTGTTATCAGATTTGTTTCAGTACAACAAGCAGTAAATGAACTGACCTTTTGAATTATAAACATGTGGTGTCTGTTTGTCTCAGATAAACCTTATCACAGATTGTCTCAACTATTCCAAAACCTGAAATAAAGAACACACAACTGAACACCGACTTTTAAGTCACTACTACTCATGTAATAAAAAAGGTCATGCTTAGTAGCTTAGTATTTTCTACTCATGTAATAAAAAAGGTCATGCTTAGTAGCTTAGGTTTATTTCAATTTAGTACTACTGATAGTTCAAAAATCTGCACATCTAGGGTTAATGCCCGGGAATACAGATACATGTATACTGCCACGGGTTGCCAGCCCTAGCAGTATACATGTATCAGTATACAAAAAAAAGTAATCTCCAGGCAATCATTAGTCGTCTTATGGCCTCCAAGTATGCTTCTGTACAACTATAAAATACATAGCAAAAGTTTGCTTCAGTACAACTATTTTTTACGCAATGCTACTCTTAATCATTTTCACACATCTGAAGAGGTGCCTCTACAGGTGTCATCATGTAAGCAGAGCATCATATTCCCATTCTAAAAAGCTTCAGTAATGGATAGATAGGATAAGTACCTCACCAGTATCATTCAGAGTAAATCGAAATCTAAAGGCCCAATAGTTAACAGAATCTTGCAATATCTAGCATGAGAAAAAGGGGATGGGTTTGGAATCTACCAATTGGCACGGGCCTTGAGAGCTTGAGCACAGATACCTGCGGCGCGTTGCAGGGCCCCTCGGTGGCGATCTTGTAGAGGCCATAGAGGCGCAGCTACGTCTCCTCGATGAAGGGGAGGCCGCTGGCCCATGGCCCATGGCGGCTGGCTGCTACCCGTGGCCGCAGGCACCAGGCGGATGGCTCGGGATAGGGCGGCGACGTAAAACCAGATGTGCGGAGAAGGGATTGTCGTCGAGGTGGTACAAACCGGATGTGCAGACGAGAGGTGAGGGCGGTTGGTGGAGGGGTGCTGCAGCGTCGGCGTGGAGCGGCGGCGGCGGCTCGACGCCCTGACCCCGACAGCGGCGTTGATGAGGGCGGGCGGCGGCAGGTGCGTCGTTGGAGCAGGGTGGGGCGGACGGGAGCTGCAGCTTTGGCATCGTGCAGTCGGGGCACCGGGATAAGGGCGAGGCCGTCTCTGCCAAATGGGAACTGGGGTGGCACCGCCGCCGCGATTGGGAAGGAGGGACGGGCAGACCGAGCGCCGATTGGGGACGTTGGGATGCTGTGGATCGATGACGTGGGATCGATGGTCCTGGTGGATGTGGGGAGAGGGTGCGGGAGCGGTAAGAGAGGTGGAAGTGGAGATGCACGTGCCGCGGAAGTTTTGGAGAGAGCCAGCCATCGCACGCCTGTGAACGATCGGAATCTAAATGTTTTAGGGGTTGTTTGGTGAGGTGTGCTAAATTTTAGTCCATGTCATATCGAAGGTTGACTGAGCTTGATCATGGGGTGTTCGGATACTAATAAAAAAATAAATCACATATTCCACGACTAAACCGCGAGACAAATTTATTAAGCCTAATTAATCCGTCATTAGCACATTTTTTACTGTAGCAATTAGTACTAATCATGGACTAATTAGGCTTAAAAAATCGTCTCACAAATTATCCTCATCCTATATTTTTTAGTTTCGTAAATAGTCTATATTTAGTACTTCATGCATGTGTCCAAATATTGGACTAAATTTTAGTCCGTGTAACCAAACACGGCCTTAGTTGTAGAGATTCGTTCTATAATTTTAATCCTGTACTTGCGCTATGTATGCATTGGTTCATTTTAGGCTTTCAGGTTATAGAAGAAAGAGTGCTAGTATGCAGCGGGTTGTTTCCCCTCTTAGTCGAGTATTTGAGGTTAAGATGTTTTTATCGGAAATGCTGGTGTCAGGGTGTCCGATCGTCCAAACGCCCCGTTGCCATGGACCACGACAGTATGAATGGCCCAACTAACCCGAATACCTCTTCTGGTCGGCTGTTTGATAAAAAAACGTTTAGCTATCTTCTTCACTCACGAGTCTCTAGAAACGTCATTCTCAATCCCCACTCGCCACCAAATTTTAATTCCGCGCTCCACTGTGACCGTGCTCCTGTGGCACTCTTGACCGCGGTTGGCCAGCCGCCATTGTCCATCTCCACCTCACCTAAGCATGCGCCGCCTGCTACCTTCCTCCCTCTCCACCGTAGTCACCGACCATTGCACGGCTTCAGTTCGTCACACCCGCCCGACCACTTCCATCCCTCTTCGACGGCACCTCGGGCCAGGAGCGATGACTAATCAGCCTCCGCCTCTCTTTCTCTCCACAGAGCTCGGTCTCCATCCTCCCTCAGCGACAACATCCAACAATGTGGACGAGATCAGGCAGGGGCAGCGCCGCCCGCCTCTGCTAGCGCTGGTGGTGCCGTCATGGGCCTTAGGTCGTCGGTCTCCACTGAGCCAAGGGAACCCATGAAGCGCGGTCCGTGCTGGTGGTGCTCGTGCCCTGCCGCTCGGCGCCGGCTCCCACTCTGAGGCCGGAATCAACCGGCCTTGGCCTCTCCCTCCCCTAAGTTGCAAATGTATGTTTCAGGTGTTTCAGATGTTATTAGAGGTATGTTGCAAGTGTTTTATATTGATGTTGCATAGTAGATCAAGATATTGCATATGTTGCAAGTATTTCAGAGGCATGTTGCAAGCATTTGTTTAAAATATTTCATCTGTTTCAGACGTATGTTGCAAGCATTTTTGATCTGGATGTTGCACATGTTGCACACATATGTTGCAAGAGTATGTTCAAAATGTTTCTCCTGCTTCAGTCTTATGTTGTAATAAGTGTTTTCATGTTGCAAGTTGCAAGTGTTTTATCTGAACGTTACATATGTTCCCCACATATATTGCAATTGTATATTGTAAATGTTTCATTTGCTTCAGACTGTTGTATTCAAGTGTTTCATGTTGCAAGTGTTTCGTATTTTAGAGGTATGTTTAAAGAGTCATGGAGGCACGGTCTACGATAAATAATATGTCTAGATGTATATAGCGAAATGGATGAACAAAAAAGTCAAAGCAATTTATAATTTGGAACGAAGGGAGTAGTATTTAAGAGAGGAGATAAGATGTTGCATGAGGTAATATTTTTTGCTTGGATTTTGCACACGTGCGCATCGGGTACGCATAATACTGTGGCATGATGATGCTACACCCATATCTCTAGCGGATCAAAGGTATTGAAATCGCAGGCTTCTCCATTTCGTTATCCGTTCATTCTGGATAACGAAAGTTGGTGTATGCTACTGCACGCCGTTATCGTAGACTTGTACTACAATAGTGACATGACGCACAGCCGAGTCGATCGGGCGCCGCCGACATATATAGGAGTATATGCATGCGTGCCGAAATTCGCTGACACTGACCCTTCAAAAAAAATTCGCTGACACTGATCAATGAATCGGTACTAAGAAAGCATGGCAGAGAACAACTACGCTGTTACTGTTTCTAGAATTTGAACACCACGCCCACAGGCCACAGCATAGCTGGAGCCTGAATGCTGGTGGGCCGGTGGCTGGAGCACTTTGGCTAAGCGAGCTCTCAGCATGCAAACTAGACGAACCCCTGGACTCGGTCTATCATTCCGCTGCATGCACCATCCCTTGATCTCCACCGAAAAAAATACGTCACAATTATTGGGGCACGACAGGGTATCTTGTCGCATGGGGCGCCGACGACGCGCCATGCCGCGTCGCCGTCCCCGTCCCGAACTTGGCGACTAGCTCAGCTCCCACACCTCAGCCCGCGTGTGGATCGGAGGCAACAGGCAGAACGTACGCACTCTGCAGGACACACTGCGCATGCCCAACTGACAGGGGCGAATCTAGGATAAATTGTCAATGGGGTCATCCTGGACTTAGGGCGCATTTGGATGACATCCAACTCCTGCCGCGTGTCGTCGCACCCCAAAGTGCGGCACGCCGCAAGGCCCAAACACCCGCGGCACACTTCGCTATAGGTTTGGCCGCTCCCACACCGGCCAATTCAATTTCGGCGCCCGACATTGCCAACTGTGTGGCAGACGTCCGCCGCACTTGCGGCGTGTACGGTTGCGGCGCAGGCCAAACGCGCCCTTAGAGCTATGATAATCATTTTGAATTGCATCAAGAAATTCTTCTTCAACGAAGCAAATGATACGAATACGATCATTCAATGTGCTTTGATTGCATATAAATATCGGTTGCTAGGGTTAATTTCCTTTTCTAAAAATGATCCAATGTGCTTTGATTGCCAATCAAATTATTCGATCAACAAAATTTAACATACAATTAGATATTGAATGCACAATTAGCTATACTATGTTTGCTGTCAAGATGAGCAGATGAATGTTGCACGTACTCTCTAGTATCCACTTTGTTGGAACACAAGCAGATTGCCTTTTGCTTAAAAAGAAAAAATACCATAAGCTGCAGGCATCTCACAATTGTAGATTGGGGAACAAACAATAATTTTGAGATAAGATTTGAGATTTTAGGTTACCTCGTAAAGTACAGGCAGGGGTATTCTGTACTGGAGCAGGATCGATCGAGTAAAGTCATCAACAGAGAGTAGCGGCGGTGTGGCCGTTCGCCCGTCTGTCGTCGCCGTCGAGCGGCGGCCGTGATCACGGAACGACAATGAGAACACCAACACACCGACGCGGAAGTTTGGAAGGTTGGACTGAGGGAGAAGAATCGTCGAATTCTGCGGCAAGCTACTACCAGCACTGATTGCGACCATCCTCTTCTCCCTTGGGCTTGGGCTGTGGGCTCTTGGCTCTTGCGTAGGCCTGCCTATGTTTCACAAACTTCCGCGTAGGCTGCCTATTAAATTTAGCTGTGATGGGCTGTCGTTGGTGTTGGCCACCGGGGTCAATGTATATTTTTACTGGGGTCATGGCTGGTGAAAAAATACGTGTACAAAGCATTCGTAGCAAACCGTCGGGGTCAGGCGACCCCGACGAGTCCACATAGATTCGCCCCTGCCAACTGAGAGGAAAGCTACAGAAGCCGTATCGATGCAGAAGTTGACTGGCATGGTGGCATGGCTGGGCAACGACGAGCATGTGACATGAACTCCAAGGGGATGCGCAGCTTCGATGATAGTATCGCGTGGTGGGTCAGTCAGACAGACTAGAGCGACAAACTGGCGCCATTGTCCAGGAGGAATAATGGAGGATAGATAAGTACATGCCCCATGTCTCAAAACAAACCAATTCCTAGAATAACCCTTAATTCGATTAAATTGTCTTAAGATTGGCAAACAACTTTATAAGTAAAGATAACCACATCTATAATAGTAAAAAATATACACTAAAAATATATTATAAAACAAATTTCATGATATATCGTCTAGTGATACTAATTTAGTATCATATAAATATTGATGTTTTCTCTATATAAATTTAATAGAATTTAAAATAGTGTAATTTAGGATGATTCTAGAAGTTGATTTAGTGTGAGAAGGAGGAGGTACGTTACATAGTACTAACTAGCAAATATGCCCGTGCATGCATTGCAACGGGAAAAAACTATCTAATGTAGTATTGTTCCAATATTGAACGATGCAAACCCATAGCTGCGAAGACGAAAAGAAACCCATCAACAAAGCTGTCACTGCTTGTGTGTTGTTGTGCGTGCATCCCTCTTGGCGTCGTTGGGTGCGGCCTCACTATCGCCGACCGCAACACTTAGTTGAGCATGATGGCACGCGTGCCACGAGACACCGGCCTGCCGCCGTCTAGCGCCCGCTGGTATGCATCGTCGCCCTCCAAGTCCCCATTGTGGAACGCATGGCGCATGAGGCGTTGTATGTCCCGGCCACGACATTAGCTCATGTTGGTTGGTGAGCTCGGGGCTGTCGGCGCGCGTCTCAAGCCCCGACAGTAGCAGCGTCCTGTTGCTCGAGCCCTCCCTCTCGCGCGAGGGCACCGCCGTATGATCCTGCCGAGAACAAGGTGCTATCTTCATCGTCGTTGAGGGCGGCCGGGTCGTAGTCTATCCGCTGATGATTATGATAGGAGACCTCTCTCGATTCTATACATAAGTAAACCTCCATCTCGTGTATTCTAGTGGTGCATACATTAAGTTTAAAGTCACGTTTGTCTAGACTAAATTAGACACCTCTGGGAATTCTGAACGATTGTGCTGGCCCAACACAAGATGTGGTTGAGTTCGTGTTGTTGATTCAAAGCTTTAGATCTCTAGTGTCGTGCAGGAAAGTATTAATTCGTGTTGTTAAGGGGTTAATTAATATATGGGCCAAGCTGTGAACGGCGGTGTGTGACGTGAAGCGCTAGATGGCTTGTGGCTCCCGATGCTAGCCTTGCGGGATTGATCAAGTCGAGATCGTCTGGCTTTGGTTTGGTTTGGTTGCCGATGGTGGGCCGCGGTTTTATAGGGCCTGACGGGACGTGCCGTTGGTCGCGAGGAGTAGAGTCCAACTCGGATCGGAGATCATCGTGCCTGGTTTGGTTTGTCGATACGCGCCTGCATATCTCCGATTGTATCTCTATTTTAGTGTTTACTCGCGCACCAAGTAGTTTTTGCAAAAGCACGGGAAATTTTACTGGTTCCGAATCCGTCGTGGGTTACATCTTACACCTTACAGAGTCACGGACGGTTGCGTCTTACCCCTTACAGGTGGAAAAAATCATGGCCAAAATTTTACCTCTTTATTATTATTAGGTATAGATTATGATGGTAAGATTAACTTTTATAAGTGCTACTCATCATACTCAGTTGAGTAATGCATGATTTAGGTACCAACTAGAGTAGGAGTAGTCTAATTAACATATTTTATTTTTAATTAGTAGTAATTATCATGGTAAAATTAGTGGTGTACCAACTAGAGTAGGAGCAGTCCAATTAACATATTTTATTTTGATTAGTAGTAATTATATGGTAAAATTAGTGTTAGTGCATATTTATCAGTGTACAACTAGTTGTTATTATTAAAAGGTATAATTAGTCAACTATTTTTTATCTCATCGATCCTCGTCCATCCAATCAAACAAAAAACTGATTTAACTCATTCAGCCAACCAAACTCACAATTGTATCGTCACAGAGGACATAACAAGCCCTCTAGACATATGGTGGACTGGATTGACTGAATATAGGTGACATCTACCTAGGGATCTTTTATCTACTTAATACACAAGGCATATATCGATATACTTGTAACCTGATCATTTGGGATTCTATCGTAACAAACTAGTAAATAGGCCAATCAGTAAGCCAATCAGCCGAGACTTATCTATAACACTACACCCGAGCTACTGGTGCAATGCTAATCAGGAACCCTAACGCTCATCGCCATATGACATACAAGCAATACAACGTAACCACAATAATACACTTGACATAGGGCACCCCACCTGAACCGGTATATAAGCTTTGTGTCCCATGTGCTACCATCTAAATTTGCTACATGTAACATGCCTCGTAATCATAGCCAGCTATAAGACGCCGATAGTTAGCACACTAGGTATAGCTCTTCTGTGTAATTCCATTTGAACACATCCATATGAGTTTATTCGACAGCAATGGTGTCTTCGCTCTAAGCTAGAGCATCACCTTCAGCTCCTTAGACTTCACCACCGACAAGTCAGGGCACCTATCTTAGTTGATGGAGTGATCTTTGTGTGTATTATTTTGCTTTTGCCTTGGAGTTCATGAACAAATAGAAAATGAAGACTCGTTCTCTTGGTTTTCTTCGACACCTAGATGGCCTGACTACTAAGCAACCTTCCTGGTGGAGTTCTTGTTGGGAAGCTTTAGCTTGTGCTTGGTTTTTGAGACATCAATCTGAAGAGTAGAAAATGTGTAGTCACAGTGGACTTAAGGGATCTCAATCCATAGTGGGCGCTCCAATATGGATTAGGGTAGTGGAACTACTCGGTACCACGGGAAAAATCCGGATATCTCTTTTCCATTTGTTTACTCTCTTGCACCTTACATTCCTTACAATCTTTGTGTGCTCAAGATATTGATTGACAAGTAGACTATGCTTTGAATTAGTGTTATATTGTAGCTAAGGTTACACTTCTGCAATCTTAAGGACTTATTTTTAGTAAATAATAATTAATTAATTACAAAGGTGGTTTTCTAGCTACTTTCTAAAAATAATAGGTGGACTTTCATTGTCGGTTCATGGCTTCAACCGTGAAATTCCACTGCGTACCACTGCCGATTGTATATCTATCAATCAGCAGTGGAAGTCGACTTTATATATCACTTTCAATTAATTGTACTATTACTGTTGGTTCAAGCCATGAACCGGCAGTGGTAGTCCGACAGCAATTACTTGTTCTCTGGTACTGGGTCTAATAATATGGTGGATGATCTTGTGCGAGGCAAGAGAGTAGGTCTCCGATAATATCCTTTCTCTCTTAAACCTTTTCCTTCTATCTCGTCCACGTCGTGGTCATAAGATTGTGGTGGCATCTTCTTCATGCGTGCTGTACTTGCTACAGTATTTAATTTCCGCCGACGGATCGACCTTTGGATGTGAAAAGGAAAGGAATGATAGAGCACACATGACACATACATGCACTCGACGAAAGCGACAGGCTGGCAAGTTGATAATGATGAGCACGTTTGTTTGATACGTGATATACTAGTCCAACACAAGTGTTCAGGTGAACCGATCGATTGGGTGGATGGATCGATCGCAGCCTCCATTATTCCTCGATCCCGCACTACCACACTACCGGCGGCGAGCAATTAGTCACGAGCCCAACATACAGTAACAAACTCTTTCCTTTAGTTCTATATATACGGTGTCATGCTTAGAATTACGTTTAGTTTAGTTCACCTCCGAGTTATATCACACGTTCGATTCTAGATCGGCAGTACTAGCGTACGGATGTCCGAACGTACCCCCGCGCTTACTGCAACACCCACGCCAGCACCTGCTGCACGCACAGGCAGGGCTCACCCGCGCCACTCCCCCACGCTTCTCTACTTCCCGTGCCCTCCAAGCCTGCTGCGCCGCTCCCCTCTATGCACGATGGCCCCGATCTACTTTTGAAACATTCAAATGAAACAATTGCAAACATATGTATCATCCAGATAAAACACTTGCAACATATGTGTGAAACATATGCAACATAACACTTGCAACATATGTGTGAAATATATACAACATCCAGATAAACACACTTGCAACGTACGTCTGAAAAAACAGATGAAACATTGGGAACAGACACTTGCAACATACGTGTACAATTAATGAAAAATATGCAACATCCCTATCTACTTTTGCAAAATCTGCATGAAACACTTGAAACATACATACGAAACATCAGAAACACTTGAAACATGTATACGAAACATCAGAAACACTTGAAACATACGCTTGCAATATGGGAGAGCCCGGGGCTAGGCGATTCTGGTCGTCGGGGTTGGAGCCGGCGCCGCGCGAGCACCACCACCACCACGATCGCTAGCAGCACCAGGCTTGGCTAGGCCGAGCGGGCAGCACTTGTGACGGCGCGGGAGCGAGCGGCGCGGGATGGGCGAGCGAGCAGCGTAGGATGGGCGCACGGTAGCAGCGAGGCGGAGTGGACGCACGGCGTCCAAACGGGAAGGCCGCGGCTAGAGAAGGCCGCCGCGTTGGAGAAGGCCAGCGGTGGGGCGGGCGGCATAGTGGATGCACCCGCAGCGGTCGCATGCGTGCGGCAGTGGGGAAAGAAAATGTCACTGTATTTTTTATATTTTGGAGGAACCATGTTGTAGGTACCGAAGGTAGAGCGGAAGAGGCCTGTTGGGCCTGATAGTTGGACAGGTTCGGGAACGAGCCATCCGGATGAAATACACCTAGACGGACGCCCGTGTGCCAGCGTTATCGATTCTATCTCGGGCAAGAGTCGGTATATAGTGGTCCGTCACCGTATATCTCTTTCAGGTTCTACTTATCTACCAGAGTGCAGCTTCTTGATCTTTTTATCTCCAGTTCCCATGGTCGTCGCCGGATCGATCTCGGGTATGCACACGTACGCACCCCACCAGTTAGTTCGATGGGATAAGCAGGAAACGACAGGCGTGTGCAACTGCATGCACGCCATTGTAGACTTGCAGCAGGACGCGTGCAACAGTGACATACGTACAGCTACGAACCAGACGGCGTGCAACAGTGACATACACAGACGCCGCGCAGCCGGAGCCGACTTGCATGGACGCACGCACGCGTGCCCAAGTTCGCAAGCATTTCCGGCGACTTCTTCCACTAGCAATTTGCAGATGGGACTCGGGAGCACCGCGGCGCGGCGCTGTGCCTGTGTCGTGCGCCACTGCGCCTGGCTGCCGGCGCACCGCACCCACGTCCCTGTCGTCCCGTGTCCCCGACTAGCTCAGTCAGCTAAGTTCGTGCCTGCCGATACAACTAGCTAGCTGACTCTGAAAGCTACTGAGGCCGGCCGGATCGACTATCGAGCCGGCCGTTGATGACGACGGATGGAAAGGCCGCGTCACAAACAAACCCGGTGCAGTGGGTGGGCGAAAGGCGATCGAAATGGCCGGACCGGCGCGCACCGTCCGCCCGTCGATCACGGGCGGCGCCACCAGCACTCTGGCAGGCGAGCGCACTGGCGACGTCCCAGAGTAGGCTGGCCGGAAGCCGGATATGGCTGTACGAAAGCGACGAGCACGACGTGAGAGGAGAGGAATAGCCTACATGCGTCGATGGGTATGCGTGGGTGGGCAGTGGGCACCGATCGCGGTCGCGGAGCAGCGAGACGTACGGCCGGACTGGATCGAGCACATGCACATGCACGCACGCAAGTGGGATAGGCAGGCAGAGCGCGCGCGCGCAGAACACAGCATGGTAGCTACCGCTACTGCCCAGCTGAGCTGAGTGGGCAATGGCAAGGAACCACCCTGTTCCTTCCTATACATGATGCATGTTGTGGTGGGCCTGGCCGCGCCCGGACATGTATGGTGGTCAATGGTGCATGGTGCGTGGGCCATGCCCATGCATGGGGCCGTGCACGCACTAGCTAGAACAAGAAGCCTAGAACACCATGTCAACACAAGAGATGCACACAGCAGCAAGCCAGCAACCACCACCTCTGATTCGGAATGCTCTGCTCCAGCTCTAGCCCCTCTAGCTCATGGAAGGAAATGAACAGGGCCAGTACTAGCTAGCTAGGGACTAGTGTGCAGCAGATTTTGGCCAATAGGTTTGTGTTTCTGCTTTTTTCAAGCTGGCACTAACTCGAGTGTGAAAACGAGACACGAGATAACAAGGCGCAAAAATGAGGGCATGTTCAACCCATAGACAGGGGTTGTCTCCATGAGCATCGAATCCAACAAAAAGATAGCTAAAAAGACAGGTCATACAATGGACTGTCTGTTTTACTGTGTGCACACTATTTAATGATACGCATGTAGTCTAGATCAATTGCGAACACTATTTTGTACTACATTGTGTTGCTAATTGATAAAAAAACGGATTCAACTTAAATAAGATGAACATGATTACAATATTTTAACATGAGATTACAATATTTTTAAAATCAATTTAGTGCAACCTCATTGTAATATTTAGATGCAGGTCAATTTCAACTAAACATCATCGCTCAGTGAATAGGGAAGCTGCATATATGACTATACTAATAGGCAAGCCTGCAAACTTGAAACTTGGATGTAAAGCTGCATATATGACTATACTAATAGGCAAGCCTGCAAACTCGAAACTTGGATGTAGTTTTCAGAACTGAAAGTGGTAGCATGCAGTTTTCAGAAAGGCAGACAAGCATACAGGTACCATCTTCGAATGTAGGAATCATTAGTACCTCCTTCAAGAACTCATCAGTGTTGTCAATGGAGTCTACACAAGCTTTATCATAGATTACTAAGGTTTCCTTCATCAGACTACTGAATTAAGAACATATTCTTGCCTACTGAACTAAGAATGTATTCTTGCCTACTGAATTAAGAACGTATTCTTGCCATAGAGGTCCTAGTGCTTGGACGAGAGGTCGAGCTCGCCGCGATGGCAGTGTCCACCGGCACTGGTGAGGTGAGGTCACGTCGAGCCTCGGGATCGTTGGGTTTCGCATCTCTGGCAGCGCTAGTGGCGGTGGCAGCGGCACGACGACGGCGCTGTGGATCTCGTGATGATTGCTTGGGCACCGTCGGTGGCGCTCAGGATCGTCGGGCTTGGCATCTCCGGCGGCGGCGGCATGACGAAGGTGCTGGATCTCGCCCAAAGAAATCCCACAAGCACCCAAACTAGAGCACGCGAGCGCCTGCACGGGATCCGATCGCAGGGTCGAGTCGTGGAAACGAAGCCATACAACGCTGTTGCCCTCGTCGACTCCACCTGGGAGCACGAGCCCTTGCCGTCGTCTCGCGAGGCGACGGGGCGAGCGTCTCTGAGCCAAGCCGAGGACTATTTTGCATAATGTGCGTCTTAGAGACGGGATAAGGACGAGCGTTGTACGTGCCTGAGGACGACTACGGTACAAGGTTGTCTGCTTCAACCATGCACGAAATAAAAAAAATGCACGAAATAAAAAAAAATAAAAACAAGCAAGGAAGAAGTAGAAGTAGGTATGGCGGGTTTTCCTGCTCTGTTTCAAGCATGCTCGTTCTCCGGTGGAGAGCCAACTAAGGAAAAGAGAGCGCGAGCACGCAACTTGAGTGGCTCAACAAAGCCTGGAAAGTGGAAAGGTTCCAAAAGTCTCTTCTGCCTTTCCCGCACCAGCACCTTCTTGGCTTCTTCCATCGACGGGGACGGACGGCAGCAGCTGCTAGCTGTGCGTGCTGTGCGTACGCATGCATTTTTGTGATCTCAAGTCAGTGGAGACTTCTTTTTTCTTTCTGGGAATCAGCAGACTAGGGCACCATTATTAGTAAACGTTTAGTACTGCGGCACCCTACCATTTTCGCCTTTCACCATTTCTGCTTAGTGTTTCCTCCTTTAATTTCGCCGGATTGGCTGGCTTCAAAAGTTAAAAGAGAGAATATCCTTTGCGTTACAAGGCGTATACAGTGCAGCTAGCACTACTCGATCGGTTCCATGTTCAGATTATTACCAAAACCACACTCAGACTCAGACACTGATACTTTCTGCTCAGCTATAGTACGTGTAACTTTTTTTGCTCCGCTGAAGTTTGTTAACGTCTTTTGTCAAATTTTCAGATACGAGAAATTTATCATAAATTTAACCATTGATATGGCTTTCGATTTCCTCGGAATATTTTATGCAGTGTGCATGCTACCTAAGTAGAAGCTGAGAGTGGTCTTAGATTGTACGATCTCATTGTAATTGTCTAAGATCAACGTGGCTAATCCTCGGTCCTCCCCCGTGTTGCTCCCAAAGGAGACATGGGGGTTCCACGTCGCGCCGCCGCCGAGCGTTCTCGACTCCCGCTCTCATCCTCACTACTCGATCGGTTCGACGTTCAGATTACAACAACCTCACACACTAATTTCTGCTTGGCTATAGTATAGTGTAACTTTTTGTTCTGTTGAAGTTTGTTTTTTAACGTTGGGTTTAAATGATTTTTTTAACGTCTTCTTTCAAATTTTCGCATAATAGAAATTTATCATAAATTCAAGATAAAGTTCACTGGCGGTCCTCGTACTTGTTCGGCCGTGTTACCCCGGTCCTTAAACCTGCAAATCGCTCGTTTAGGTCCTCAAACTTATTCATTTATGTTATATTGATCCCTAAACTCGCAAATAATTCAAATCATCAACCTATGTTCAGGTCTTAGATGGGTCTAGACCTATGTCCATATGCAAGGACATCTCCACGGGTTCCATATGGTCGTATGCGTACCACCCCAAGCCTCCAGACATGCCGGCCCCCGTTGTGTCGCTACCAACCCCAGCCGTCTCTCTCAAGCTTTGATGCTCCCGAGCCATGAGCTCACTAAAAGAGCTGGAGCTTAGGGGATAGTGCGATGGAGAAGAAAGATGAAGCTGACATGTGGGCCCCACATGTAAGCACACCACATTAGCATATCGGCATGGATCTGGATCCATTATTTAGACTGGCTCTAAAGATTCGAACATATATCGAGAATTTGAATGGGTGATTTGCGATTCATTAATTTGGACCTCAAGTCTCGAGGTGTGTTATGAGCATGCCACTCGAATGAACTTAACACTCATGTTATGGTAATTTGGACTTCAGATGACATGAGTTGTAAGTTTAGGAACCTCAATGTGTATTTTGATAGTAGTTTGGAGACCTAGATATAACACCCTGTTCCAAATTCGAGGACTGTCAGTGTATGTATTTTACTCTAGATAGAAGGCCAAACCAAAACTCTGTATGTACTGTACGCGTTATGAACGAACCGTGTGGCCGACTCCATTGCGCGTCCGGCCGCAAACCGTGCGTGCTTCGACGATCGACTTGCAAGCAACTTGCGGCCCCCGCGCCTCCATGGGAATGGGTGATTGGGAAGGACGCCGCTAGCAGTAGCAGCTCTGGACCTCTGGCATTATAAATAGAAGGCCTCGGCGCCACCACGTCCACGAGCACCCCAGCCAACACACACACAGCCAACCAGCCACTGACTACTCCACTCTCCCTCGCTCGCTCCCCTTGGACAAACGCAGCGTGTAGCTTCTAGCGTTTCGGAGGCCGACATCGGCATGGGGCGTGCCCGCAGCACCTGTTGCCCACCCGCGGCTCCTGCCCTGCTCCTCCTCCTCTGCTTCTCCCACTGCGTGGCGGCGGCTCGCGTCCTGCTTCCGCCGCAGCCAGCCGCAGTCGTTCCTCCTCTGGATCTTCACCAAGGTACTATGTCTATCTACCTCATGTGGGGTTACACGTTGAAGCTCTTTTCTAAGGGGTGTTTGGTTGGAGGAGTTAAAGTTTAATAAACACTATAGCACTTTCGTCTTATTTGACAAAAAGTTTTTAATCTTGAACTAATTAGGCTTAATAGATTCATCTCATAAATTACTCCTAATCTGTGTCAACATGCTTACAATTAATCTACGTTTAGTACTCCATGCATTTGAGGGAACATTGATATGATGGGAGTTAAACTTTAACTCCTGGACATGTCTAGCTAGCTACCAGGTACCAGCTCAGCTGCTAGCTGCGGGCACTGACGTTCTTGGCCTTTCTTCTCCAGCAGAGAATGGTGTCACGGCGGCAGCCGCCGACCGCCTCGTGTTTCAGCAAGGTGAGGCCGCGGGCAATGGCGACGAGCTCTCCTCCATCTCAGAGGTGAGGGGAACCGGGGGAATAAAACCCAGCCCAATGAATCTGCAAGCCTCGAGGCTAATTAATCAAGAGGCAGCTCAAGGTGATCTTTCATGATGTCCCTGTTTCTGCAGATGATGGGAGGAGGAGAGGAGGAGGCTGTGGCGTGTGCGGAGGACAACAACGATGAGTGCCTTCAGAGGCGGCTGCTCGGCGACGCGCACCTCGACTACATCTACACGCAGCACAAGGGCAAGCCGTGACCGTGTCACCATGAGGAGGAAGACATGCATCTCGCCTTGCCGGTTTGGTTTGGGTTGGGCGGAGTGCGTACATGCATGCTGGGCAGTCGATAAACGATCAGGCTGGAATCGCATCTGGTTCTATGATACCATATTGGAATACATCTATATGCTCGTTTAATTATGTTGTTGCATGAATTAATCTGTTTGTATTGTAAATCTGTATGGTTGCTACCTAGTACTAGTGCCAGGCAGGTCCATGCTAGAGTAGTAAAGATTGGTTTGGTTGTTTTCTCACTGATGTATAGGCCGGTGTGCATGCTAGCTAGCTCTACTAGTTTGATTTGGTGTGTGTGTGTGTGTGCGTGTGTGTGATCGATATCGAGGTTGTGAACAAGCTTAATTATGGCCATCGTCTCTTTCTTCTCTTAATCAAATGGAACTTAGTAGCCTGGTATACTACTACACACTTGTACTACATTGTTTTTTTTCTGAGCACGCCTGAATGTCTGTGTCTCCCTGTCTGCCTCATGGTTGATGGTTCTGTGTGTGACCCCCTGTCAGAATGATTTCCTTCTTGTAAACAGTGCCCCCACCCCCACCCCTCTCAGTCCAAGGAAATAATAACCATTTTCTTGTTACCAGTCCGCAAGAAAACAAGCATCGTGGGTGATGTAGCCACAGTTGCTACACACACAATCTACAGTACTAAACTACTGTATAATGAGTTTACATTACAGCCGAGCTGCTCGCCGAGATTCCATGATGCTGGTCGGAGGGAGCTGGCTAGTAGAAGTCAACACCATGGCATGGCACCATGCGGCTACACCTCTTTTTTTTTAAAAAAAAAGAATGCAAATGATTGGTTACAGCTCATTTTCGTATCTCTTGGATGAGCAGAGCTGCCCCGGAAAGAGAGACAGGCAAAGATGCTCCTCTGAATCAGATAAATCCCCAGTGCCCACATTCGAGCCATGGCAATGATTCACAGTTTCTTTTCAGTTTTCACACGAGGACGGAGTACTACTGGATTGCAAACTGCATAGAAGTATAGCGCATAGCATATACTACTCCTTTATCACACACTAATAAACGAAGCTTTTCTGTCTTTGAAAAAGAAAGATGCTGTGGTATCTGTGAAAGCACTTGAGCCACTCAGTAGTCAAATCTCAAATCAAAGCGATATATAGGCTGTGTTTAGTTCCGAAATTTGGAGTGCCAAAATTCACTGTAGCGACACTATAACATTTTGTTTGTATTTGGTAATAATTGTCCAACCGTTGACTAATTAGGCTCAAAACGTTCGTCTCGCAAAGTACAACCAAACTGTACAATTAGTTTTTGATTTTATCCACATTTAGCACTCCATGCATGTATCGCAAGTTTAATATGACGGGGAATCTTTTTTTTTTGCACAGTGCACTTTTCAATGCAACTAAACACAGCCATAATCTATATGAAAGTGAAGCACCATGTGGCATGACCTGCCAAGGTTGACGAGCCTATAGCAGTACGTATAATACAGCTGCTGAGTTTACATGTTGCATTGCCAGATGGTCCACTAGCATTGCTTCAGTACTAGGAGCAGCCTTACTATATAGTACTCTGGCACTCTGCTACGGATAAAAAAAAGGGAAGCCAGCCATCGATCTCTTGTTTACATGAATTCTTGAAAATGCATGCATGCGTGAATATATGCTGCTAGCTTTTTTGGTTTGTGCAGGTCGAGTAACCAATGCCCAATAGTGCCCCCTCCATTATCTGATCAAGCTAAGCTCCACAGTGAGCGATCCATCCATCAGTGCTGCAGTAGCAGCACTGATCTCACTCAGCCCTCCTGTACTGCCTGCTGTTTCCCGTTCTAGTTTATTAGAGCAGCAGGGTATATAGTGCGCATGCATAATGCATTGTTGGGGTTTTATTGGTTAAAGCAGCATTGTCAGCTCACTGCACTAGTAGCTAGCTAGATGCTGTATCTATAGTACTACTCCTATATGCAAATGTAAGACTGGACGAAAAACTCGAAGCTCGTTAGCTCGCTCGGCTCGTGGCTGGCTCGGCTCAGCTCGGCCGAGTCGAGCCAGGATTTTAGCTCGTTAGCTATAACGAGCCAATTCGAGCTGGCTCGTGAGCCGCTCGCGAGCCAAACGAGCCGTAGTTTTAGAGAAAAAGTCATCATAACTTATATTAGTTTTGTATTACTTCATATTTTGCACTTCACAAATAGATGATATGTTATCTCATATGAATATTTTGTTCGATTTAAGGCTATTGAATATATTATTAATATTTTTATGCTTTAGATAAATATAAATATTATATTTTGTATATTTTTTTTACCTAGCTCGCGAGCCTAACGAGCCAGCTCGAGCTCGTAACGAGCCGAGCCGAGCTGGCTTTCTGGCTCGTTAAGATAATGAGCCGAGTCGAGCTGGCTCGTTATCTTAACGAGCCAGAACGAGAGCCTTATGCAAATGCAACAGATGGAACCGCTAGACACTTTATTTGCAGTCGCTTCTTTTCCGGCAGGCAGGTCGTCAATGTGAACAACCAAAGAGGTCGGCCACTTGCAAAGCTGCTAGCTGCTAGCCTGCTACTGCTACTTCTATCGTGGGAGCACGTTTTGCTGGTTTTTTGGCCGCACGATAATCCACCGTACGTCTGGGTCTGGCTATCCGATCCCGGCCGGATAGAGCAAGAGATCTGGCGCACTACTGTGCATGTTGATCAGATCAGGTCTACTGCTCAGCTTGTATGTGCCCGTGTCTGTTCGTGCAGGGCAAGTTCAGTTCATTTGGCCAACCTACTCTGTCCACAAAATGTGTCATTCTTAGTTTCTCATCTCACGAGAAGTGAAACAGCATCAATTTTGATCAAATATATAAAAGAAACATGATGCATAATTAGTATCACTAGATGGATCACAAAATATGTTTTATAAAAAAAAACTTATTTGAAGCACAAACCGCATAGTGACACTCTTTTTGTTAGGACGGAGAGACCTGGGATACCATAGACAGAGTAGCTACGTGATACTCCCTCGGCCAGCCCCCGTCTCCTCCCACACCCGCTGCTCCCCCAAGGGGCTCCTCCCAGCCGCACGCGCCGCAGCCCCGATGGCTCTCCCGACGCCCACGCCGGCGCCCCAAGGGCCTCCCCGAAGCCTGCGCCACCGCCCTCAGGGGTCTTCCCGAAGCCCTAGCCTGCGCCTCCACTCCCATGGCCTCCCCGACGCCGCCATCGTCCAGGGGTCCTCCTGAAGACAGCGACGCAGGGGCCTCCAGACGCCTATGCCGCCGCCGCCGCCCCGGGCCTCCAGCACCGCCCGTAAGGTTCACACCCCTCTCTCTCTCTCTCTTCCAACCTCACTCTAGCCCATATCTGCTCTCTATTTCCTTGCCAGCAGGAGATCTATATGTTCACGGTTGCATAAAATTGATGAGATGCACGAACTAATAGGTCAACTGAAAAATTTGGGGCTCTAATGACAGTACAACAAATTCCTGATTTATTTTGCAAAATATCAGATATTTAAACCATGTGCACCAATTAACAAACTGTATAACCAGGCTTGTAAAACCTTTCCTTTTTTTTTTTACCTTCCATAAGATCTATGGTTGAATAAGCCTTTTGCCCTGTAATGGCATTCAAAGGAACGTAGTCACGTATTGGCATTTGGTAGCTTGTGGTAGCATGCATTTTTTTCCCTGACTTGTACCCATCAGTTGCACCAATAAAAATTGTCTCATTGTTGATTTGCGTCGCTATTGATGATTAAGATGATTAATTTGTTTCTGATTTCGATTTGTGCAGGAGACGCAGTGGCCTCTCAGCAAACCAGGTTCCTTACTAGTGTTATCTGTGCAAAAAAAAAAGTGTGTACATGATTGCTTGGTAGCTGCATCTATAGTAGTACTTTGACGTCTTACTACTCTGTAATCACTTCCTCATAATACGATTCCTAAATATCTCATCCTTCTTACTGAAAGCATGTACACAACAGTATAAGAAAGTTAATGATTTTTGCCCATTTGTAGATATTAGAAAATTGGAACCAGCATCTACTAGTTCAGGAGAAAAAAAACAGAATTGCTCTACCTAAGGTGAATATGCCACTTTTTTGTGCAACTATTTTTCTTATTCCTGTTCAGTGCATGATGGTGTGTAGGAGTCATACTTGGAATGAAAGGTAGTATCTGATCAATTTAAACAAGGAAAGAACGGAATGAAAATTGAATGACTTGTGAAAAATTCTGTACCAACATATCTTTTTATCTTAGAAGTATCATACATGAAGTGAAAGGAAAGGAGTTCGAAGTAAAATAATAGGCCAATGTTTGTTTTCCATAGGCTAAAATAAGCAGACCACACTGAATGTCTCTTGGTGGATTTTATAAGTAGTCTACATTCAATTCCTCTAAATTTCTTTCCATTTTCCATTATACCAAATTCATTCTGTAGTAGCTAACTTGGAACTGCAAGTACACATACCTTCCCTCATGTTGTTTGTTCCTATTTGTCTCTAATTTACATCAAAATAGAGTTTCATGTGCTCGTGGTATCTTAGGTTCCACAGAAGATTCTGAACAAGGAGCTAGAGTTCTACAAATGGGAGGGGAATCTTTACCAGTTGAGAATGTCCACAAGCTTAAACCTGCAGGCAGCAAATGCTTGTGCAACACCAAGTGAGTAGATTCAGTACCTTACTATGCATTTGTCTGATTTTGTTCTGTGCATGTTGCTGCAATCTTTGCAAATTCAATAAATTGTCTGGATGAACAAGTGGTTAGTACGAAATTCATAGCATCTAGTTCTTGGTGAAAATTTACAAGACATACATCCATGCCACCATGCTGATCAGTTCTGCTCCTAGAGTGTTCTTCGCCATGAGCTGGGAAACAATATAAACCATTCTACTTACTGTTTTTTTTTTCTTTTTACAGTAACTTGGTTGTAGACTGTAGAGAGTGGAGCCATTGGATGGTTACTGTGAACCATTCTACTAATTCCTTTGTGTATTTCATGGGTTTTCCTCACATATAAATTAAGACAAGAATTCTTATGCATAGTAGTTACTGTAGTACAGTACGATTCTTCTGTTCCACCGAATGGTTTAATATTTACTGTAATACAGTACAATGGATTATCTGCTGAAGAAATAGCAGTAGATACATTTCCTAATCAGTAATAAGTGTATATATTCCTTTTGGGCTGTTTACAGTTAATTAAAAACTTCTGGTAGGTTACTGAGTCATCCCATGCTGAAAACTTGTGGCCCAAAAATCAGTAACTGTCCAACATGTATTGCACGATAATTTTTACAATTAATTGAAGTTGAATCATGCTTGTAGGTTACTAAGTCATCCCATGCTGAAAATGAAGCTTTTGGTTCTCATAATGGAGATTGGCAAGTTGGCAACTAAGGCAATGGGAGCAACATTAATCTGGAATGAGAAGGCAAAGGGTACAGTTAACCTTTTCTGTGTAGTTAGTGTTATGCTCCTCTGGACTCAATATAACTAGGAGATAGACTTGTGTAATATGTGAACACATAGTATAGGAGGATGTCATATTGTCGAATTCCCAATGTCGGGATCAGCTAATATGTATAGATCAAGCATAAACATTTGTATTTGGATAACATGTGAATGTGAAATGTTTTAAAAGCACAAACATGTTGATTTGTGAGTGCACCCATCGGCTAGAACTATTGGATTACTGGTTGTATATTAAATAGTACTTCTGGTGTATTTGAGGTTCATTAATGGTTGTATATTAAATTGTATTTCTGGTGTATTTGGGTTCCTGTCGGCCTGATTCATTTCTCCTATCGGTGCCTGCGTTAGGAATACAGTAACAATTCTTGTCGGCTTTTCTTTCCTGACGGCAATTCCTGACGGTCAAGCTGATAGGACTAAGGTTTTGACTGGTCAAAGCAAAGCCGTCAGGAGCTCCCAACAGGAATAATTTCCTGATGACGAACCGTCAGGAAAAATTATCTTTTCCTGTCGACCTGTTTTTTTCGGCTTATTCCATCGGGTGGCCGTCAGGAATGTTATTCCTGACGGTTTTTTGGTCTTTCCTGACGGTTTATGGCCGTCAGAAAAACCCTGTGTCCGGTAGTGATGGAGTAGTATATAGCAAAAAAAAATTAAAGCTTTCGTGGCTAGATAATTTTGTGTAATTTTTGTTGTCATTTTTGTTTCTTTGTTTGTCTGCTGAATTCCTCCTCTTCCCATTATGTTTAGAGGCAAACCAAACGAGCCCATGGACTCGATCTATCATTCCGCTGCATGCACCATCCCTTGGTCTCCACAGAAAAAATACGTCACGATTATTGGTGTACGACAGGGTATCTTGTCGCATCGGGGCGCCGATGATGCGCCATGCCGCGTCCCCGTCCCCATCCCGGACTTGGCGACTAGCTCATCTCTTCACAGCTCAGCCCATGTCCGTGTGGATCGGAGGCAACAGGTATAGGCAGCACGCACTCTGCAGGACACACTCCGTGCCTAGCTGAGCGGAAAGCTACAGAAGCCCCTGTCGATGCAGAAGTTGACTGGCATAGTGGCATAGCTGGGCAACGACACTCAGACGACGAGCGTGTGACCTGAACTCCAATGGGATGCGCAGCTTCAATGATATCACGTGGTGGGTCAGTCAGACACGCTAGAGAAAGAAACTAGCGCCATTGTCCAGGAGGAATAATGGAGGATAATTAGTACATGCCCCATGTCTCAAAACAAACCAATTCCTAGAATCACCCTTAATTAATTGTCCTTGGGAGCGCACGACCATTGCCCTTCTCGCGCACGCCCCGCTCCCACGCAGTGCCACCACGCGACGCCCTCACACTCCCGCGCCCGCACTCGTGCCCCATGCTGCTCCTCCCTCCCCCTGCCCCACCTCAGCGGCGGCAGCGCCTATGAGGTAGGCGGGCTCCTCCTCCTCCACCTGAATCTGTGGCCACCGGAGACGAAGATGACAACGGCGGTGGCTATGGTTCCGGCGAGTCTCCCCCCTCTTTCTTCTCGAACTCCGGCGGCTATAGAAGGGGCTGGCCGGGGGGAGGCAGGCAAGCAAAGCGGTGGTAGCGGTGGCCGGGCCAAGTCGAGGTGGGGGCGCCATGGCGTCGACGGCGAGCATGGCCATGGCGGAGCTCTGACGAGAGAGGGAGGGGAAGATGTTTGCCGCCGCGGGCGCCAGGGTTCCCCGGAGCTTCGGTGAACCCTAGTGCCTGCGGTGGGGCGGTGGTCAGCGGTGGGGTGACGAGGAGGAGAAGGGCGGGGTTGAGGATGAGCGCGGGGTGCTCGGCGATGAGGGAGGGGGCTGAAGAGGAGGGCACGGCGTGGGGAAGGAGAAAGGGGCAGGGGAGAAGGTAGGGCGTGGCGTGACAGAGGTTGAAGATGGGTCACGCGATCCGTCACGCGATAACTCCCCCCTATAAAATATGTATTTTCAAGATTCGAACTAAAGACCTCATCAACAACGTGCGAGGCAAGAGCAGGTCTCCGATAATATCCTCTCTCTTAAACCGTTTCATTCTATCTCGTCCACGTCGTGGTCACAAGATCGTGGTGACATCTTCTTCCACGCGTGCTGTACTTGAGCTACAGTATTTTAATTTCCGCCGATGGATCGAGACTTTGGATGTGAAAGGAATTAGGAAGGAATGATAGCGCACATACATGCACTCGACGAAAACGACAGGCTGGCCAGTTGATCATGAGCATGTTTGTTAATATACTAGTCCAGCACAAGTGTTCAGGTGAACCGATCGAATGGGTGGGTGGATCGATCGCAGCCTCAATTATTCCTCGATCCCCCACTACCACTACCAGCGGCGAGCAATTAGTCACGAGCCGTACATACAATAACAAACTCTCTCCTTTAGTTTCTATACGGTGTCATGCTTAGAATTACGTCTAGTTTAGTTCACCTCCGAGTGATATCGCACGTTCTGAAGCTTGGGCAAGCGTCGGCAGACAGTGGTCCATTATCAGTTTATCACCATATATCTCTTTGAGGTTCTACATATCAACCAGAGTGCAGCTTCTTTGGTGTCCTTATTTTCTGCAGTAGTTCCATGGTCGTCGCCAGATCGATCTCGGATATGCCGATATGCACACTGCACGCACGCACCCACCAGTTAGTTCGATGGGATAAGCAGGAAACGACAGGCGTGTGCAACTGCATGCACGCACTGTAGACTTGCAGCAGGACGCGTGCAACAGTGACATACACACACGCCGCGCAGCCCGACGAGCCGCCTTGCGCGCACGCACGCGTGCCCAAGTTCGCAAGCGTTTTCGGCGACTAGCTTCTCCACTAGCAAATCCCATCGTGTGGGGGCGCCGGTTGTTGCGCGCCGCCCAACGGGAGCACTGCGCCGCGCGCCCGCCTGGCTGGAACGGCCGCGCGCGCCGGCTCTGTCTCTGTCACGGCGCGGCGCTGTGCGTGACTGACAGTGCTGTGCGCCTGGCCGCCGGCGCACTCACGCACGTGACACGTCCCTGTTGTCCACTGTTCCGTCCTATACGTGCATGTTGGGGACTTGGGGTGGGCCAGGCCACCCCGGACACGTATGGTGGTCAATGGTGCATGGTGGGCCGTGCACGCACTAGCTAGAACACCATGTCAACACAAGAGATGCACACAGCAGCAAGCCAGCAACCACCACCTCTGATTCGGAATGCTCTGCTCCAGCTCTAGCCCCTCTAGCTCATGGAAGGAAATAAACAGGGCGTACCAGCTAGCTAGCTAGTGACTAGTGTGCAGCAGATTTTGGCATCAGGTTTCTGTTTCTGCTCTTTCCAAGCTGGCACTTGACTACACGTCTCTGATACAACAGTAACTAAGTGTGAAAAGGAGGAATTAGAAGTAAGGATGGCGGTTTTTCATCCTTCTCTGTTTCAACCACGCACGTTCTCTGGTGGAGAACCAACTAAGGAAGGAAAAGAGAGCGCGAGCACGCAACTTGAGTGGCTCAACAAAGCTCGGAAAGGTTCCAAAAGTCTCTTCTGCCTTTCCCGCACCAGCACCTTCCTGGCCTCAGCTATGGCTGTGCTGTGCGTAAGCATGCATTTGTGTGATCTCAAGTCAATGGAGACTTCTGTTTTCTTTCCGGGATCAGCAGACTAAGGCACCATTAGTAGTAAACGTTTACTAATATAGTACAGTAGATAGTATTGCACCCTACCTTTCACCATTTTGGCTTAGTGCTTCCTCCTTTAATTTTGTCGGAGTGCCTGGCTTCAAAAGTTAAAAGAGAGGATATCCTTTGCGTTACAAGGTGTATACAGATACAGTGCAGCTAGCACTACTCGGTTCCATGTTCAGATTATTACCACAACCACATTCACACAGTGATTATTTCTGCTCGGCTATAGTGTAACTTTTTCTGTTGAAGTTTATTTTTCAACGTTGGGTTAAAAGGATTTTTTAATTAACGTCTTTAGTCAATTTTTCAGATACTAGATTTTTTTTTCTTGAATTTAACCGTAGCTAAGGTTTTCTCTATTCCCTTGAAATATTTAATGCTGTGTGCATGCTACCTAAGTAGAAGCTGAGAGTGGCGTTAGATTGTATGCTCGATCTCGTTGTAATTGTCTAAGATCAACGTGGCCTCAACTGTACCAAAATGTAGCTTATTATGTTTCTTATTTGGTTTATTATTATTAATCTGCTTAATTTGTACCAAATTCTTTGCAATAAACTTCGTCAAAAAAAGGAAGCTATATATATTCAGAACTACGACAGTATTTTGTTTGCCACACCCGTAATATAACAGTGGAAGGTATAGTATCAATGCAATAGTTGAAAAAGAATAATAAACCGACGGTTCTTGAATTTGTCATGGGGTTGAATCTAGGTCCCCAAACTTGAGTCAGGTCTCGGGCTGTCATCAACATGCCAGACAAGCGAATGAACTCAAGTTATCATAATTTGGACTTCAAGTGACATGATTAGTAAGTTTAAGAACTTAAATGTGTATTCTGATAGTAGTTCTTGAACTTGTCTTATAGAGTGTCATCCATTTTAATTTTCCCAACTTTAATTAGTAATTTGGACCTCGGATCTCAAGGTGTCATCAACGTGCCACACGATCGAAATTAACTTAAGATATGGTAACTTGGACATCAGGTAACTTGTATGATTAGTAAGTTTTACAACCTAAATGTGTATTTTGATAGTTTGAAGACCTAGATGACATCCGGATACATATTGGTGGACCGTCAGAGTATTTTACTCCCCATAGAACAACCAAATACGGCCAAACCAAAACTCTGTATGTACGCGTTATGAACATACGGTGTGGTTGGGCGACTCCATTGCGCGTCCGACTGCAAACCATGCGTGTCTCGACGATCCACTTGCAAGCCAACTTGCTACGCGCGCCTGCGTCATGGTTCATGGGAGGGGCGATAGCAGTAGCAGCTCTGGCTGGGCCTGCCTCTGGCATTATAAATAGAAGGCCTCGGCGCCACCACGAGCAAGCAGTCGAGCACCCGAGCAACACCCGGCCTTCCAAGCCCCAGAGCAGCTGCTGACTACTCGTGCAGCTTTTAGCATTTCGGAGGCCGACATGGGGCGTGGCCGCAGCAGCTCTTGGCCACCCGCGGCTCCTGCCCTGCTCCTCCTCCTCCTCGTCTGCTTCTCCCACGGCGCGGCGGCGGCTCGCCTCCTGCCGCTGCAGCCAGCTGCTGTTGTCGTTCCTCCTCTGGTTCTTCAACAAGGTACCTACCTCACTGGTCCGGCCGTGCCATGCGTAGACGGCTGGTGAAGCTCTTTTCTAACCCCCATCCTCCCCTATCTACCAGCTGCTGCCCTGTTGCTTAGTTACATGTGCCCTGACGTTCTTGGCCTCTCTGCAGCGGAGAATGGTGCCACGGCGGCAGCTGCCGACGCTAACGGCCTCGTGCTCCAGGAAGGTGAGGCCGCGGGCAATGGCGACGAGCTCTCGATCTCAGAGGTGAGGGGAACGGTGGAAGGATAGCCCAATGGATCTGCAATTCTCACATAGACCTGTCAGTGGCTTATTAAGAGGCACCTAATATAAAGCTCATCTTTCATGTCCTGCCTCTGCAGATGATGGGAGCAGAGGAGGAGGAGGCTGCGGCGTGTGAGGAGGACAACAACGATGAGTGCCTGCAGAGGCGGCTGCTCGGCGACGCGCACCTCGACTACATCTACACGCAGCACAAGGGCAAGCCGTGACCCACCGTGAGGAGGAAGACATGCATCTAGCCTTGCCGGTTTGGTTTTGTGGTTTGGGTTGGGTTGGGCATATCAGAGTGCGTACATGCATGCTGGGAAGTTGATACATCATGCTGGAAACCGTATCTGGTTCTATGATACCATATTGGAATATATCTATATGCTCGTTTAATTATGTTGTTGCATGAATCTGTTTGTATTGTAAATCTGTATGTGTGTGTGTGTCTGATACTAATACATGGTTGCTACCTAGTACTAGTGCCAGGTCCATGCCTGGTGGTAGATAGGTATATCCCGGCAGTATAAAGATTGTGCAGGTCCATGCTAGAGTAGTACAGAGTGGTTTGGTTGTTTTCTCACTGATCTAGTTCTACTAGTTTGGTTTGGTGCGTGTGATCGATATCGAGGTTGTGAACAAGCTTAATTATGGCCGTCGTCGATCTACTCCTTCTTAATCAAATGGAACTTAACCTAGTATACTACACACACTTGTACTACATTTTGTTTTCTCTGAGCACGCCCAAATGTCTGTCTCCCTGTCTGCTTCATGGTTGATGGTTCTGTGTGTGACCCCCTCAGATGATTTCCTTCTTGTAAACAGTTTACTCTCTCTCTCTCTCTCTCTCTGCTTGCCTGCTGGATCTTCTCAATCCAGGGAAATAATAACCATTTTCTTGTTACCAGCCCGCAAGAAAACAAGCATCGTGGGTGATGTAGCCACAGTTGCTACACACAGTCTACAGTAGTAAACTATGTGAGTTTACAATTTACATTACAGCTGAGCTGCTCCCCGAGATTCCACATGATGCATGGTCGGAGGGAGCTGGCTAGTAGAAGCCAACACCATGGCACCATGCGGCTACACCTCTTTTTTTTAAAAAAAAAAGAATGGAAATGATTGGTTACAGCTCATTTTCATGTCTTGGAAGAGCAGAGCTGCCCCGGAAAGAGAGCCAGGCAAAGACGCTCCTCTGAATCAGATCAATCCCCAGTCCCCACATTCGAGCCGTGGCAATGATTCACAGTTTCTTTTCAGTTTTCACACAAGGACGGAGTACTGACTGGATTGCAAACTGCATAGGAGGATAGCCATAGCATATACTACTCCTTTATCACACACTAATAAACGAAACTTTTCTGTCTTTCAGAAAGAAAGATGCTGTGGTATCTGTGAAAGCCCTTGAGCCATTCAGTAGTCAAATCTCAAATCAAAGCGATATACTATTAATCTAGTTTAGTATATGAAATGAAAGTGAAGCACCATGTGGCATGACCTGCCAAGGTTGACGAGCCTATAGCAGTATAATACAGCTGCTGGGTTTACATGTTGCATTACCAAATGGTCCACTAGCATTGCTTCAGTACAAGGAGCAGCCTTACTATATAGAACTCTTGAAAATGCATGCGTGAATATATGCTAGCTTTTTTGGTTTGTGCAGGTCGAGTGGCCAATGCCCAATAGTGCCCCCTCCATTATCTGATCAACTGCAGCACTGATCTCACTCAGCCCTCCTGTACTGCTGCTGTTTCTGGTTCTATTAGAGCAGCAGGGTAGTATAGTGCGCATGCATAATGTATTGTTGGGGTTTTATTGGTTAAAGCAGCATTGTCAGCTAACTGCACTAGCTATTAGCTAGATGCTGTATCTATAGTACTATCATATACTCCTCCCTCCTATATGCATCAGATGCAACAGATGGAGACGCTGGACACTTTATTTGCAGTCGCTTCTTTTCCGGCAGCGGTGCAGGTCTCTCTCTCTGCTAGCTCTTCACGGAGGGAACTTCACGGTCACGGGCACACGGCACGAGCCGAGGCTGAGTGTGACCACCCACCGATCTGTAGCTAGTCTGCGCTCAACACTGCATGCAGGCGAGTGTAGGCTCCCGTTGCATACAGTACAGGTACGCACGGCACCATGAGCGCAGAGCGCAGCTGCATCGGGGCTCTGGTTGCATGCTGACGCAGCTGAGAGGGGAAAAGCTATCATATACTCGCTCCGTCCTAAAAATAATGTTGTTTGAGGACTAGGTGCACGTGATAAGGGAAAAAAATACCCTGGGTGCCCCTATCTTCTACTACTCCCTCCTTGGTGCCGCAGACCTGCATGGTACTCTAGTGATCCGCGCTCGTCGCCGGTCTGCTTTGCATCGAGTGGGAGGCCACGGCCCGCCACCGGTTAGCTCCACGTCAAGCGTCGCAAGGCCGGTCCGCTCCGCATCAGGTGCCGCAAGGGAGCCCGCTACGTCCCGATCACTCCAGCGATGCGAGCGAAGGGGAGGCCGCTGGCGGGGGTGGGAGGTGCTGAGGAGGCAGGGGCCGTATTTCTGCCACCCGTGTCCCCTTCGCATCGAGTGCCAAGGATGGGGCTAGGCCGGATCTCGACCCCAAGCCAAGTAGCGTCGTCTCCATGCCGATGAAGGAGAAGAAGGCAGAGGTAGCACCGACGGAGGAGAAGAGGATGCAGCACCGGTGGAGGAGCATAGGATCTCGGGGCTGGATCTTTGCCTCCACACCGGCGAAGGGGAAGACAGGGGCTGGTAGAGGAGAAGAGGGGGTGTCGGCTGGATCTCGGCCGCCCTTAGCCTCGCCGGCGGAGGAGAAGGGAAGGGTGGTGCTGGTGCAGGAGAAGCGGTGGGCGGCTCTAGTGGAGTAAAGGAGAGAGAGGATGCCGAGATGAGAATGGGAGGGGGCAAGCAGATGGCTAGCCTAGCCTAGTAGGTAGGGTTGTCAGTAGCATCCAGGGCTAGAACGACGCTCTTTCTGTGACACACTCCGAGTGCTAGAACGACACTCTTTTTGGGACGGAGGGAGTATAGTAGTATGCATGATACAGTGTGGGTTACGGTTGTCGAGAACAGCTCTAGGCCTCGAATATGGTCATCTGGTGGATGCACCGGAATAGCCGCTACTCTCTGGCTCCGGCTTGAGCCGTTTATAACTGTTTTTTTGTAAAATAAAAAGGAGATGAAATGGTTTTGGACGAGGCAGAGGAGATGTAGCTCCTCTAAAATGGCTCCAGCTTCTCCAAAGGAGCTCTTACGGAGAAACCCTACCAAACGAGGCCTAAGCCTAGAAACGCACAACTGCTACTCTTTAACTTCCATAACTACAAATTGAGGTCGTACTTGTTAATCAGGCCATACAAGATATAAATTACGTTATTTGTGATAAAACACATACATGGTTACCGACTATGCACCTAACAGCTGGGCCCACATGTCATCCCTCTTTCATCTCTTGCTCACTCCTTCCTATGCGGCCCACATGTTGTTGCTCTCTATCATATCCTTTCCACTCCCTCCCATCCCATGTGGTCGTGCCTATATTAAGGCCTTTGGTGCCGCACTGGCTCCGGTGCCGATGGCCTTCCCACTCCCTCCAATGTGGTCGTCGTGCCTATATTAAAGCCTTGTTTGGTGTCGCTCTGGCTCTGATTCCAATGGCAGATGTGGCACCAGAGCCAGAAGAGCTACACCAAACATGGCCGTGAGGAGAAGGACTGTCGGGTACCGATAATACGTCACCCATAAGGCATGAATCAAAAGACATCGGCCTTGGCCCGCCTAAAATAATCGTAAACGCAGCTACGGCCTAGTCCTACCCAACAGAAGAGGTCCTCGGCTCATCTGATCCCCCTGGAGGGTGTTCTGCCTCGCCCGACCCTTCTGGTGCGGGTCTCGCCTCTTCCGACCCCCAAGAGATGACTCCGCCTCGCCCGACCCCTGGGGGTCGGATCCACTCTCAAGAGTGGAGGAAAGATCCCGAAAGGGGCCCATGCCGCCTCGACCACCACGAGCGCATGCCCCCTGACACAAAAAGGGAAGCAGGTATGAAATCGTGACGGGACATCCCTATGAGCAGATGTGCTTCCACACGGCCTGCAACCGTGATGGGTCATCCCCGTGGGCAGGTATGCTTCCACGCGGCTTGCAACTATGACACGCCATCTCTGGAAGCTCGCGTCGGCCTCAGCATCAGCAGGGTAATCATGTGTCGCCAGCTCCGCGTGCGACCCCGGTCAGACACCCATGGTTCTTGACTGTACCATCGGCTCCGGCGTGGCCTCCGTCGGGGTGGAGTCCATTGACCATATCGTCCTCCCGGGCGGTATGAAGCGCCACGATTGACCCACGACACCCCCATGTGGGACCGATGGCAGGCAAGATTGCAGCCTAGAGATGTCTCCATCATCTACAGGCCGCCGGAAGCCGCTGGCGGGGGAAGGGGAACATCATAGCTCTAGTCCCCTCTTCTCCCTTTTCTGGGGTTTCCCTTTCCCCATTCTCTCGGTTGTATGAGGGGCCTTTCCCTTGGAGCTATAAAAGGGAAAGTCCAGTGTCTTTCGAGGGGGACAGAGGAAAAAGAGGATCACAAGCCTACAGACCAAAAACACACACACATACAACCGCCAGAGACTTGGGAGCTCGTCCCTCTCTCAATCGTTTGTAACCCCTACTATGAACTTGGTGCAAGTAACACGAGCAGCTCGCAACTGGACGTAGGCACGTTCTGCCCAAACCAGTATACATCCTCGTGTCCTCTTTGCATAGCCATCCGAGCCCAAACGTGCAATCCACTAAATTTACTAGTCGGCGGTTTCCAAACACCGACAGTTGACGCGCCAGGTAGGGGCCTTTGTGCATTTCGTCGCTTCCATCAGGCTTCAGATGAGAGTCGGTCCCGACGACGTTTTTGCTAGCGATCAACACCAGCCCTCAATCTGTTATGAGGAGCCAGAGCAGGCTGACCTCGGGTTGCCTGTCTTAGGCTCGGGGGCTGGTAGCAACAATCAACACCTCACCTCGGGATTAGAGGCTAACCCACCGACGGGCTTGCCCGACCCAGAGGTCATGGAAATCGACGAAGAACCACTGGCAAGGCCTAACCCTTTGCCAGACTAGAGAGTCTCGTACCTCAACTGCCTAGTCCGAGAGATGCTCCCGGTCGACAAGACAGAGGTGCGATAGCTCGCACGCCGTGCCAAGTCATTCGCTATCATCGGGGATGATCTCTTCAGAAAAAGCCGCACAGGAATCCTGCAACAGTGCATCCACACCGAGCTGGGGAAAAGCTACTAGATGACATACACCGTGGCTCCTGTGGACATCACACGGGGCCAAGGACCCTAGTCAGCAAAGCTTTCCGACAAGGCTTCTATTGGCCCACTGCAGTAACTGACGCCAAGCGGGTCGTCCACACCTGCGAAGGGTGCCAATTCTATGCTCGGCAAACCCATCTGCCAGCTTAAGCACTCCACACGATCCCGATCACATGGCCATTCGCAGTATGGGGGCTTGACCTAGTCAGGCCCCTCAAGAAGGTGCCCGAGGGCCATACCCACCAGCTTGTCGCCAAGATAAGTTCACCAAGTGGATAGAGGCCAGGCTGATCATGAAGATCAGGTCCGAAGAAGCCATCAAATTCTTCACAGACATCATCCACCGCTTCAGGGTCCCAAACTCCATAATCACGGACAATGGCACGCAATTCACAGGGAAGAAATTCCTCAGATTCTGTGATGACAACCATATCAGGGTCGACTGGGCCGCCGTGGCACACCCCCCTACAAATGGACAAGTAGAGCGCGCCAACGGCATGGTACTCCAGGGCCTCAAGTCTAGGATCTTCAATAAACTAAACAAGTTTGGTGGGAGGTGGGTCGCAGAGCTTCCCGCGGTTCTTTGGAGCCTAAGGACAACCCCCAGCAGGGCCACGGGCTACACGCCTTTCTTTATGGTTTGTGGCACCAAAGCAATCTTGCCGACTGACCTTGACTACGGGGCACCCAGAGTAATAGCATACAAAGAGCTAGAGGCCAATGAATACCTTGAGGACGCTGTGGACCAGCTCGACGAGGCCCGCAATGTCGCCCTTGCTCGCTCGACCAAGTACCAGCAGGTGCTATGCCAGTACCACAGCCGATGGATCAAAGGCCGAGCCTTCAGCATCAGTGACCTGGTGCTCCGACGCGTCCAGAGCACCAAGGACTGCCACAAGCTCTCTCCGCCGTGGGAGGGGCCATACGTCATCGCTAAAATACTCAGGCCATGAACTTACAACCTAGCGACCGCCGATGGCAAAATCTTCACCAATGCATGGAACATCAAGCAGCTACGTCGTTTCTACCCCTAGCTCATCTCTTAACGCATGCATGTACATACAGAGAATAAAGAATGATGTTTTTGGAAACACCGTTTTTTGCCCGTTCTCGCTTTTTTCTCAATCTTGGCTACTAACTAACGCTCAACCCCAGCCCTTACTCGAGGGCTGGCAAGGAGTGCGCACATGCAAAAACATGACCCGTCTGACCCCTTTTTATGTCAAAGATTTTGAAGTTCGAGTCACGGGGAGAAGCACTGAGTAAAACTGGTCGGACTGCGAGAAACCTACGCCCCAGCGGCTGTGGCACTCTCGCTGACCAGCGTAATTAGGATCTCCCATCCGTGCCTCGGATTTTAGGATCTTCATGACAAAAAGGAACGGACCGCAACAACTTTTTATACATTAAAAAGAAAAGAACATATAATTATTCACACGATCGACCCTAAAAACAAAAACATTTGTTCAAACTCATTATTCATTGTTTGGCGCTTCGGCCCAAGTGTGTGTAATCAGCCATCGCTCCAGGGAGGACTGTGTCTGCTATCCTATTCGCCAGGTCCTACGAGAGGGAGGCCACATCATCTTCTATCTTCTCCAGCTCATCGACCTCAAAACCTGGCGCATAACCCAGGCTCATTGCTTCAAAGTTGATAGTCTCCACGTAGTGGCAGCGAGCGATGGCGAACAAGCGATGGATACCGGCCTGGAAGGCGCTCCTTTCAAGCTCCCGCATGCGGTCTAAGATGAGAGTGATGCGGGCCACGAGCGAGCTCATCTCAGGTGGCTGAGGCACCCCAAGGTCGTGGCAGACCAGGTTGGCGGCGAGGCGTTCGTTGTCATGGGCCACGACCTCCCTCTGCAGGGCTTCCATGACCTCGGCTAGTTCCTTCTAACTCTGGCCAAGGTCCAGCGCGAGCCCGGTGGATACGCCCTTGGCCTCCCGTTTCTGGCTTTGTCCCTCTCGAGATCGTTCTGGAGGGAGTTGGCCCGCTGCTGCACGAGGTCGAGCTCTCGCCGCGCCTCGTCGCACTCTGTGCGGAGCCTCGACTCAGTCTGACACGAGTCATCTCGCTCCTGACGAAGCCATTCGGCCACCGTGGCATCTTGATAGGCTTTCGCCTCCAGCTTAGCAATCTTCTCCTGGGCTGCCAGCTTCAGCCCCTTCTCCTTCTCAAGCTCGGCCTGGAGGTTGAGGATCTGCTAGCGGGACTCGGCATCCCGCTGACGCAATTCATCGCGCTCCCTCACGGTTTGCGCGGCATCCTCGCCGTCCTTGCGTGCCCTCTTGGACAAGTCCGAGACCATCTTCTCCGCCTCCTCGGTGTGATGATGAGCCTCCGCTTCCCGGGTCCAGAGATCAGCCGCCTCCGCGACGAGGCGGTCCCAGGCCTCTTTTTGCCGATGGAGGAACAAAGACTTGTCCTGGGTACGCGCCATTAGGGACTGCAGAAGGGACACAAGTTAGAAACAACAAAACAAGAAGCAGCAACCAGAGCACGAGCGAGCCGTACCTCATAGGGGTCCGTGGCACTATTTAGCTGCTTCAACCCGTCGTTCACCTCGACCACCATGGCGTTTAGGAGGTGCGCCACGCCTCCCATGATCCCATGGTAACGGCGCCAGTCCTTCTCCTCTGCAGGGTCATCCAGGATGAACGGCAGGGCACCAGGATTCTGCAAGTCCGCCAGTTCGAGCCGAGGTATGTTGGTCCCCATCCGGACCAGGATCTGGGATGGGCGCAGCCTTTCCTCCGGGGCGCCCCCCCACCGGCAGTGGAGGACGACAACTCGGATGTGACGCGCGGCACCATCGCCACGACTCCTAGGGACACAGCGGATGCGTCCCCTCCCGTCTGCCCGCTTCGGGTACCTCCGTCCCCATCCGCGGGGGTCGGGTCGCACCCGACTACGTAACACATGCCGCCCGCGCCACAAACGCGTCGCCCTCCGCTGACCGCCTCTCCTCTGTCCGCTCTCGCCGTAGACGTTGCCACACGCGTGGCTGATGGCTCCTCCAGCGTCGCCATCAACGTGCCCGCCACTGGCTGGTCCTCCACGGACAGGGTCGCCGCCTCCGGCGGTGTCTGAATGGGCAGCCCTGCGGACGTCCCCGTGACACCCCTGCCCGACCCGGGCACGACGGTGCTTGCCGACAGCTGCTGTGCCGCCCGGAGAGCGATGCTCTTCCTCGGCGCCAACGCCAAAGGAGTAATATATCACCTGGCGCTACAACATTAATGAAGAATTAAAACCATGATGAAAGCCATCAGAAATGAAAAGGGCGAGGGGATTCACAGGATACCTTGGCGCCACTGGGCGATGAAGCTTTGTGGCTGGCGCGCGTGACCCCGGTCGTGCCTCAGCAAAGCTTGGCCGCTTTTGGCCGGCCAGTCGGTCGGGCGGACTGGGCGATGCGGAATGGCTCTCTTTCGATGGCCCTTGTGGCACGTCGGAAGAGCGGCCCACCTCCACCGGTCACGAAGATGAAACACTGACCGTAGCCTCGTCCTCGTCGTCGCGGGCCATGTCATCCCAGTCGACGGATGTAACGCTACCGACCCCCTCTTCCTCCTCGTCATCCTCATCATCGCCATCATCTTCGTCATCGTTGGTATCAATGTCCTCCCCAATCCTACTTCCGCTGCCTCTCCACCTTTCCTCGCCTTCTTAGCGTCCTTCTTCTTCTTCTCCCGCTCGGCTGCAAGGCGGTTCACCGCCCTCCGCCCTGCATCTTCTGGCAACGGCGCTGGGGAATCCCGAAAGACAAGTCTCGGCTGCAAGGGTTCGACTCGCGGGGTCAGGCGGCAGGATTAGGGAGATTGATAAGGAGCAAAGTCTGAATAACATCTGAAGAAGGAAGGACTTACGAATTCAACGAAGCCCGCGTCCGGTCGCATTGGCGGGTGCCTCGGGACCGGGTATATGGGGACGATCTCCCCGGCCGATGATGCCGGCACCTCCATCGCCTCCTTGAGACGCTGCTCCGCCTCACCAACACTGAGGGCATCCCCAGCGAGCAGCACCGTCCTGTCGAGCGATGCTAGAAATCTCTTCTCCTGTTTTTGTAAATACGAAAATGGGATCCTGCAAATACAGAAACGGGATGGGTGGGGACATGATTTTTTCCGTCCATTTTCATCCCTAGATGAAGCCAGATGTTTATTTCTTTATCTACTAAAAAAAGTTTGTGTTTTCCTTCACGCACACCAGAGTATATGCCTTTCTTCATTGAGTCTCAGCTGCTTTATGCTTCTCACCCTTTCTTCATTGTCTCAACTGGTTTATGCTTCCCACCTTTGCTTGCCCGAGAGACTCAAGCATCATGCTCTACTGATTCTTTGGTTTTTCCAGATGTTCTAGTGCTTGGGGTTGCATATATATAAGGCTGATGCAAGGGACAAACTCCTTCACTGCTTAACTTGTCGATCTAATTGTTACTTCTTGCTTCCTCCTCACTACCGATACTACCGCATCAAACTTCAGGTCCTCAAAACAAGAAACTCCACCAGAGCTGTGCTTCAGATAAGATCCAAAGACCCTTGGTTCCCTCCGTTGATTTTCAGTCTTCTTGAGCCAATCAAGGTGGCGGATCATCTCCTCCTTTCGCTGTGAATTGCCATATTCGGAAAGCAGGTACGTATTACTGATTTATGAAATTCCTTAATTCTAAATTCATGGGCAATTGGGCATGCGCTACATCAATAAATATATATGCCTTTGTAGCGTATGCTTATATTTATTCATACGAGCCAGGAGGAGCGGGTTGGTGTCACCACCGCGTGATTTCTACTCTATCCTAATTCAGGTGGAGACCGCCAGGCAAGGGGCAGTAAAATGGTGGGACCCACGTATATAAATATTAATAAATCCATTCACGAAGCCATGGCCTAGCGTTTGGCCCTTCCGATTCACTAGTACGTGGTACATTAGTTAGGCTACTAGGATGGCCGGCACACCACGCCCGTATACATCACCCTTGTAATCCCATGCTCGCTCTGTTCTTTCTTAGAGGACGTACATTTTCTAAGACTCCTACCAAGGAGATGCCAAATTATGTCAAAATTGTCCCTGCTTAGACTTTATGCATGCTTTTATTTCAGCGCTTGATTCCTTGCGTGCAGTAACGTAATAGGCAGTTACTTGCTGCATGCTGTATGCGAATGAGCAAGTATAGTAAGGTAGTATTAGCGAGCTGTGTAATGTGTTGGAGGAAACGAAGAGGAAGCCGGTTACAAATCTATAGCTAGCTGCAGCACGGACTTCAACAAGCTTGGTGAGGGAATGAGAGGATAGAGGTGTGATAGGTCTTAGCGGTGTAATATGTATCCATAGTTAACTATTATATGGGTGAGCTATTAAATTGGCCATAGACGGTATGACAATAGAATAGAGCTAGTAATTGGCTTTGTTAGTAGTCATGCTCTATATGCATATCCCCTGTGCGCATGAATATAATATCGCCAAGTAAAAAAATAGCGCTTAGAAAGCTAGGGTAATGATTAAATGGCATGCGCATGTGGGGATTTATGAGGGTTATAGTTGTACATTAGTAGCGTTGATATGACTGTGTGCACCTTCTAAGGCTCTATTTGGTTCATGACACAATCTTGCCAAGCCAAAGTTCGGCATGCCACACTTCTCGAGGCTAGTGTTTGGTTCGTGACTCAAGTTTGGCTGCCCCAACTCGCTGCATTATTTTCCAGTACAAAGCTCTCGCCTCAACTTGCCTAAAGTGCGGCGAACATTCATTCGCCAGACATGCAGCTAGGCTAGTTGACGTAATAAACCAAACAGGCCAGCCCTAAATCTGAACAGCTAGCTAAAAATTATATATGCCCTTTGAAACTAAATGGAGGGGTAATGCCTTGGAAAAAATACGAGAGAGAATATTTTAATTTAGTAAATAGAAAATATGGGACATCATGATAAAGACAGACAAAGCAAATGGTACAGTGCATGAAAAATATATATCTAAATTAATGTTGCAGATAATGAATTCCATGACCAAAGCAACAAAACCTACATTCCTATTCTCTATATACAATTTGAATAGTTGAGCTAATGTAACACCTTGCATTCAAAATCTGCTTATGGCCTATCTCCTCACGTGAAATGGGCCCGCATACATATAAAATATCTCTTTCACTTTTGTCCTCTCTTCGTGTAAAAGGGTTAACCCAGAGGTGTGAAATTCAGAACGACAAGAGTTATAAGTTGGCTCTCACCCTCCTAAACTTCTAAGGTAGTACTAAACCCACCAACTACAACAACAAAACCACCTCTCAGTACACGGCTGTGCTACTCTTACCCTACATGGGCAATGTAAGAGTGTGCATTGTACCCCTACTCAGCCAATGTACATTACAACACATGCAGATGTAGAGAGGGTTGATGCTCTTAAAACCATCTGTAATCCCTCGCCGTGTCCAAAATCTGCTTATGGCCAGCTCCTTACGTGGAACATGTAGAACAGGCCTGCATAAAATTGTTGTCATTAGTCATATATATACAACTTTTAAATGTTTCAAACTTTTAAAACTTGAATATGGGCCATTTTACAGTTAAATTATATATCACTAAATATATTAATTAAAATTAATATCATTAGTAACACTAAAATTAATATAATTAGGCATAGTAAATTAATATTAATATATATTATTCGTCATATTAAAATCAATATCATTGGTCGTCAAATACTTTAAACTTTTAAGTTGAATGCGGGTTATTTTTAGATAGTTTTAAAAATAGTGGTCCTGCCACCTGGATCCACATTCAAGAGATTAAAGTCAAATCTAGAGCATAGTCTCAACAAGCAATTTATTCTTCACACAAAACAGACTGTTATATATATATATATATATATATATATATATATATATATATATATATATATAAGAAATATGGATCCGAATTAGATACTAAAAACAACTAAAAATTAATTTAGATACGTCCATTTTAGTATATATTTTAGAAAGTAATGCGGATACAGGTACTGGATACTTTGGATTACTGCTACCCATTTTCCACAATTACTCCAGAGGTCTCCGATTTCTTCCACGATGAAAGTATAGTTATTATATCCGCCGGTTGCAATACATTTTTTAAATGTATTAAAAACAATAAAATTATTATTATATAATACTTTTAATGCTAAAACTTCCATCCCGATCTCATAAAACAAAAGTACATTTTGATGGACAACAGTGATTAAATTTTTAATCATGACTAAATTTTTAAAATTTCAATTGCAGACATTCTACTACGACAAAATCTATTTTGGACCGAAGATAGTACTACTTTGTCTCTGTAGCACGTCCATTTCATAGAACTGTTAGAATCCTGTTCTTCTCTGTTTGCTCATCTTTAATTTGATGCAGAAATTGCTGTGGTTGTCTAGTTTTTCAGACCTAACAAAAAATTCAGACTTTCTGAAACCAAAAAATTATTTACTCGATTAATGTTTTGTAAAATGTACCTTTTTCATTTGTATGTTGAAACTGGCAGCCAATACAGCTAGCACTACTCGTTGTTTATAGTATGCAATCAATTAGTTACTTTCCTTACTACTACTAATTAGAGACTTCCTTTGAAACTCCACATTAATCCTCATGAGATAAGCTAAGAAGTTCTCAAAAAATATAAAACACCCAGCAATCGGTTCATAGACCGTAATCATTATTGATAATACTAGCCATTGCATCTATTCTATTTTTTTAAAAAAATTATCTGCCCATTATGAACATAGTCTAAATTAACCTCCTAAAGTTTGTTCTAAATTACTCACTACTGCCATTATTACAAATAACCTAAAGTAATCCCCTAATCTTCACATAAATTACCCCCTAAATTTGCATCTATATTATCCACCTTAGCAGGTTTTTCAAAATAACATAAATAAACTAACCTCTAAAATCTGATCTAAATGACCTATGTCTGTCAAGGCAAAAAATATCACAAAGTACTTTGTATATGCTTCTAAATTACTCACTTCTTCCACTGTAAATAAAGAAAAACTAATTTAAGATATACAAACATGATGTGCATTACCATGCAGACCATGTATACATATATGCAAGAAGCGATAAGCATATAGATTTCCATGCCAAATACGTAGCTGAATCTCTAACTAAATACATGTCTAACACACATAGAGGCATGGTGAAAAGGCATAAAATATGAACAAGGATGAAAAGGTATATAAATTAATTGGTAGCTAAAGTTTATCTCATCTGGATAAAAATAAAAAAAGTTCCTATATGATTGTTGTGTTAGAATATGAACACTTGAGTGGGAATTTAATTAAATACATGTCAAACACGCATGGATATGCAATGCTAAGGGAACAACTATGAATTGGAATGAAAAAGTGTATATAGCAACTGGTAAACTAAACTCCATCACATCCATATAAAAATAAGAAAGTATTTGCATAAGTATTGTTTTAGAATATGAGCAAATAAGAGAGACCAAAGATAAGCAATTTTGGTTAGTTATGAGCCTAAAAGTTCTCCACAAATTTCTAACACCTATATCTCTTAGTGCCCATGCAACAGCATGGGTTGGTGGACTAGTGGACAATAGTGTGAGGTATTTGGTTCTTGCTACAATCTCCGAGACATCAATTTGGCCACAAAATTCTGTTGAGCTACATTTTCTAACGGATTGAAATTTTAACATTATGAAAGAATTTTCAATTTAAGTCTACACACATCACCTTTGTCCATCCAATATAAATGGTGACGGGAGAGTTGAAGCTGCATTTTTTTCCACTGGCTAGAATCTGTTATTTAATTTCTCTCATTGTTTTCTTTATGATAGAATATGAACTCCCTTGTTCTTTATGTATTTGTTTATTTAATATGTTGTCATCGGATCCTCCCTTATATATGGTTACTGCTCAAAAATTATATATGTATGCTATGTTTAAAATATTTGGTTGCACAGATCATTTGTTTACTTTACAGAAGATAGTGGTAGTGAAATTCAGATGCTTCTTTAATTCTAAATTGTGAATGCAGGTCAAGATGACCTCGGAGAAAGTCAGAGTAAGCATTGCCATGAGCCCCCCTATACTTCTGATAGACTACTTCCGCGCAAAACCATTAAATGGGGCAGCGGTGGTGCGCGTTGAAGCACCCTCATTTATGAAGAACCATGCCCCCATTGACCTAGTCACACTTATCAATATTAACCAAAGCATGAGCTGGCCAGTGGCATCGCAAACAGAGATGCCATCTAGGTTGGATCTGCTGAAAAATGCCATGAAGTTCATAATAAGGCAGCTTGGTGATGACGACCGCCTTGCCATTGTAGCATTCAATGATCAGGTCATCAAAGAGTACACCACTGGCATTTTAGAAATATCCGGCAGTGGTCGGATGGCTATCGAAAAAAAGGTCGATGGGCTTGTGGCGAAGGGTGACACTGCTTTTAAACCAAGCTTGGAGCATGCTGTGAAGGTATGTGGTGAACTTAGCTACTCCATTTGATTCCCAATATGAATTTATTTAGACTTGGGCATAAGAATTAAATACTAGCTCGTATACTACCACTCCTCAAACATTGGTGGAGCTTATGGTAAATAAAAAAGACAATACAATAATTGATGTAATACAATTGTAACATCCTGCATTCCAAAATCATTTAGGTCCTAACCCACTAGGATGGTCCACATACGCATTGCAACACATAGCACCCTGGCTGTACTTTAACGTGAAAGTGTTAACTAGCAAGTTGCCCTTGCAAATTGCTGGTCAAGCTATCTGTTTTTCATTTAACTTGCTTTTTGTTTCTCAAATATCATCCTATTTAGTTAAATCCATATCCATGTCTTTCTATTTGATCTCCTTTAATTCAAAATAATCAATACATTTTAAAAGATTATTGAAGTTAAGTGTTATTGGTGATAAGAGAGGTGCAAATTATAAATTCTTCTCTATACACCAATGTTGCCTAGGCCCTCAACTGCTCAATTCAACATGCACGCATCTGGTGATTGTAGATAAGTTTTGAACAAAACAGCAATAAATAAGACATTTGTTGCATACATGGATTTAATCCTGGTTGCAGTACACCTTATATCAATAAGAAGATATCTTAGGCGGTGTTTAGATCCCTCAAACTTCCAAAAATTTTACAAGATTCCCTGTCACATCGAATCTTTAGACGCATGCATGGAGTATTAAATGTAGGTAAAAAAAATAACTAATTGCACAGTTTGTCTGTAAATGTCGAGATGAATCTTTTGAGCCTAGTTTGTCCATGATTGGATAAATTTTACCAAATAACAACGAAAAGTGCTACAGGAACTTTACACCAACTTTTACACCATCTAAACACTACCTTATCTGATTGCACCCTTACTACTCGAGCGCTTGAGCACACAAAGTGCCAGAAGGATCATTTGGTAGTCCACAACAGGCCAATGAGATCGTTGGCGATGTGGTGCATTGCTTCATCCTCTTGTCAATGACTATTTTAATTTTGGTGTTCTTTGGTTTTTGGTCAGTGGGCACCTGCCTCCTGCACACTTATACGATGTCATATTTGCTTTTTGATCTGATTGTATGCACGTTATCAAAGCTCTGGGCGTCAAGAGTTCATTGGCAGTGTCATTGCCTTACACAGCCCCGGAAGTGGATCCAGTATAGTCACTGCATTAAGGACTACATGTGATTGCAATCTTCTATTTCTCCGGATCAGGTCATGTGTGGTCACACCTGCTCCCACTACTTCTCTTGATAGCATGGCCAAGAACACCCGATCCATCCGTAGGTATGGCTCAAGGGAGTTCTGCAAGATGTTGAAGCGATGTTGAGTATCTTCAAGCAAGTGGGTGAGGTAATGGATCATTCGATCTAGAGCCACAACCGACTCCACCATGCACCTTTCACACGAGTTGAGGTCTATCAAAACAATCTCAAACTCAATCACATCTTTTTGCACACTTTGCTTGGAGAAGTGCCATGGCCTTGTAAGCCACCACTTGGATAGCCAACTCCACTGAAGTGTCCCTTGCAAAGAGGTAGTGTGGCTCGGTATCTGCATCAACAAGGAACATTAGGATGAACATCACGGCGGTGTAGTCCACCATGCTTAGACCACGTATTTGGGTCGAAACTTTCACTTTATCTAGCATCACATTATCAACATGAGTGCGAATGATGCATGGTTAATTGAACATGCCATGAATGCATGAGAGCGATGCTCTAAATGTTATGTTTAAGCATGATTGAACATCATTATGTACTGGTGAAAGTATTAGAAGTGGAGCACATAAGCTAGACATAGAGGTGCTAATGTAGGGATGATGTCTAGTTAAAGTCATACTGGGAGGGACAATGGTCAGATTGGTCGAATGGGTTCGGTTAAGTTGTAGATCCAGGTGCTCTAGAGGGTGGTGCGGTCAAAGTGGTCTGCTGCTATGGTGGAGGAGTGGAGTCAGATTGCCGGTGGTCATGGTCAGACCCGTACAAAGGTCAATAAGATCGTCCAAAAGCCCAGTCTAACCCCTAGGAACCATTGTTCACACAGATGTTAAGGGTCAATGTTCCACACCTGCGGACAGATTGGGGTCAGTCTGTGGCTCGACTGAGGCTAGCTGGCAACCAAGCCACCGGTGGATTGTCTAACAACTTTGAATGGGGTCTGTTCCTAGAGCTTCCTAGTGAACTAGGCAATTAATTTTGGTAGGTACATTTGACATGCATAAGGGTTCTCAAGAACTAGGTTCTCATGGGGGTCTAGGGGGCTCATCTTACGTCGAATGAGAGAAAAATGGATGGCTAAGGAGCTCACCGGTAGGTCATGAGGTCAAACAAGGTGCTGTGGGTTGGTGTAGAACATCGTTGGTTAAGCTTGCCTTGCTCTTGCCATTGAGGTGCTTGATGTAGACAGAAGTACAGGAAGAAAAGCTTGTGGGCCTTCTTTCTCTAAGTCTTGGGGATGAAGGTGTAGGGGAGGAGGTGGAGAAGCTCGTCGGCTTCCAACTCTAGTGATCCTCTGGGAAAACTGGAGTGATGGTGGATTTTGGTGATGGGTTCTTTTCTCTTTTCTTGTTGCTTAACTTGGGTGAGGGAGAGAGTGAGAGGGGGCACTGAGTGGGGGAGAGGAGCTGAAGTGTGTAGGGGTCAGGCTGATGGGTAGGCCTCATGAAGGGGTAGTAGTGCAAGAGCTTTGTCCTGGCGACACGCACCGGAATGGTGCTGACAGTCTGGCCGGAGGTGACGCATGGCTAAATGACTATGCCTAGGTTCAAGTGCCTATGTGGCAAGGCTGACTGAGTCATTCTGACTCAAGTCATCGGGTGCTGATATGGCTCTTTACCTGAGGGCCCAGTTAGACCGAGTGATGTCCCGGACAGACCCATGAGCTAAAAACAAAGAGTTTTCCTTAAGTTTAACTAATTTATTTGAACTAAACATGATTAATGCTTAACGATGCACATGATGCCACGATGAACATGATTAAACAAGGGTCGTGACACTAGATTTAGATTAAATTCGTTAGTATGAAATTCTCTAACTTGTTTATATAACAACTAGTAGAGTGGCCTTCACAAATGCGTGTGCCAGTATGCCATTCAATTTTTATATAACTTAGCTTGCATCCTCATCACTCGTTTTTCCTCCCATATCCTGCTCTCAAATCAATGGTTTTGTAGTTAATTTTTTGTCACCAGAAGTAGTTTCCATCATTAGCAACCTGAACACTATGTCTTGCATTGTTGTTTGATCAATGCCATGACCTTGAGCTTACTGTTCACTCATATATCTCACTTCGCACATTGATGCATGGCTGTATTGATGTTCATTTTGATCGCCGGATGTCATGGCTCTACCATCAATTCTATGGACTATGTGTCTCTTAGCTGCCTAGTTTATGTTATGACCTCGAGCTATATAAGAGCAGCCAAAGCTTGGTACAAGCTGCGACCAGTGTCTATGTCGATGTGGGAATTATATGAATCTATTTTCACTGGTATGTCATGCCGGTTATAACACCCCTCCCATCCTCCAAGAACATTTCGTCCTCAAGCTAGAAGGTGGGGTAGGACTAGAAGACTTCAGTGATTGGTTCCCATATCACCTGGTCAGCTCCCAGGTCTTGTCAATGGACGAGGACATGCCACAAGCCATGGTGAAGGCTAGCCTGAAGGACACGGTCCAGTTCTAGAAGTAGATGGCCGTTCTCCAATGGTGGCAGTGATGGTGTGTTATCCGAAGGGTCGCCATGGATGGGCTTCAGGAGTCTAACATGGAACACGTCGTGAAGTCGAGCACCCTTGGGTAGGGGAGACAGTAGAGCACCCACATGTTCCATGACCTTGAAGGGACCTGTGTACTAGGGGTTCAGCTTGCTCTTGGGGCGCTGCACTAGGGTGAGAGCTTGGCAAAGAAGGAGACCCAACCACACTTAGTCACTGATGTCGAACTCGAGGTCGCGATGGTTGGCATCATAGTATCGCTTGGCATACTGCTGCAATTGGAGGAGGCGATCACGGACCTCGACGATGAAGTTGTCGCGATCCCGAAGCATGTCATCCACCATGGTGGTGGCTAAGCTTGGCAAGTACTGGAATATTGTCAGTGGCGGCCAACCATAGACCACTTCGAACGGAGTCGTCCGGAGGGTAGAGTGAAAGGATGTATTGTAGCAGTACTCAGCCCAAGGGAGCTAGTCCACCCATTTTCGTGGCTAGTCCCCAGTGATAGAGGGCATCATAGAGGGCGAACGTCAGTGCGAAGGGAGCATGGATGGCAAGCTCCTCCTTGTCTTGTAGCGTGGGTGTGTCAGCCACTGTGTTTAGATGGCCCAAATGGTATTCCACCATGAAATTAAAGCTGGATAGCTTGCTGATCCATTGGTTTTGTGGGATGGTGGATAGCCACTGATCTAGCAGGAACTTCAGGCTGAAGTGGTCGGTGCACATGACGAAGTGACATCCCCATAAGTACATATCCCAGTGCCCAACTGCCTGGACAAGAACTACTAGTTTGCGTTCATATGCGGCGAGTTTGTGATGGTGTGTCATGAATGGCCAGCTGAAGAATGCCAAGGGTCCAGCATCTTGATGAAGGACCACATCAAAGCCGGTGCCCGATGTGTCGCATTCGACGATGAAGGCATGGTCGAACGCAGGGAGCTGCAGCACTGGTGTGGTAGAGAGGGTATGTTAAGCTCATTGAAGGCGTGATCGGTCTCGCCTAACCAGGGGAAGCCGTCCTTCTTTAGAAGCTTGGTGAGGGGCACGATAATGACACCATAATCCTAGCTGAATTTGTGGTAATAGCCCACGAGCCCAAGGAACCCACACATACCGCGCACTGACCGCGGAATGGGCCAGGATGTCACTGCTTCCACCTTGTCACTGTCCATAGGCACGCCATGTATTGATATGACACGACCAAGGTAGGCCACAGAGGAAGTATCGAAAGCTCACTTGGAGCATTTATGGTGAATACTATGTTGGCAAAGAACCTCAAGAGCCACATTGACATGCTGCAAATGCTCCGACCATGATGAACTATACATCAAATTATCATCAAAGAATATCAGGGTAAAGTGGCGCTGGAATGGTTGGAGCATATCATTCATCAAGGCCTGGAATGTTGCCGGGGCATTAGTCAGGCCGAACGGCATCACCAGGAACTCAAAGTGGCCATGGTGCATCCAAAACACCGTCTTCTTGACATCGGCGAGGTGAACAAGAACCTGGGGGTATCCAGAACACAGGTCAAGCTTGGTGAAGAATCGGGCACCGTGAAGTCCGTCAAGGAGCTCGTCAATGATGGTGATTCAGAATTTGTCCTTCATGGTGCGTCTGTTGAAGGTCTTGTAGTTGATGCAGAATCGCCAGGAGCCATCATGCTTCTTGACAAGCAAGATGGGCGTGGAGAGGTAGAAGTGCTCTGACGGATGATGTCTTGGTGGAGCATGGTGTTGCACTGGGCCTCCAGCTCATTCTTCTGCGGTTGCAGGTACCAATAGGGGCCTAGGGCCACCGGAGCTGTGCCTAGCAACAGGTGAATGTGGTGGTCATAGGCACGGGGAGGGGCAGCCCTTATGGCACGGAGAAGACACCATTGAAGGCGGTGAGTAGGCGGTTTCATGGGTACTCCATCGCAGCGGAGAGCACAGACTGCCAGCTCCTTGATTTCGGTGCGAGGTGAGCCAAGGCCCATCCAAAAGACCCTACGGCCGGTGTGCCATTAGACCATGCACTGATCCTCGAAGTCCTAGAGAATGGGGCTAAGGGTGCAGAGGCAGTCGACGCCGAGGACGATGTCAAAGCTGCCCAGGGCGATGGCATAGCTGTTGATCTTGATGTGCTCCTTGCCGATGCTAGTGTCCATGTGGTGGAGAAGGCCCTAGCATGGTACCTTGTCCCCATTAGCCATGGACACATGGAGGCCTAGGCTGTGCGACAAGGCAAGCTGAAGATGGATGGCGAGTGCGGTGATGATGAAGTTGTGGGTGGAGTCAAAGTCAAGGAGAACCTGCAACTGGTGTCCCTAGAACATTACAGGCACCTACATTGTGTAGTCGGTGTGGAGGCTAGCCATGGCATGGAGGGACTCCACTGGCCCAACCATCGTGTTCAAAGCACCATCGGTCCCGTCCTCCCCATCATAGTTGGTGACCTCGATTGCACTGACAACGGTGACTATGCACATACTGCAAATCGCAGTTGTAGTAAAGCCCCTGTTCGTGGCAATTGGTGAGTTCAACCGGCAAGAGGCATCAGAAGGGCTGCAAGGGTGGGGTGGTAGTCACCGTGGCCGCAGGTACGAGTGTTGCATACCACGGCAGCACTAGAACTGGCATGGACGCCCATTGTAAGGGTCGGGGTGGTGGCTTGCTCCCATAGGTTGTGCGCTGTCAAGGGCCTCGGTGCGGTGTTCAAATGCCCGTGCCAGGTTCATCGCTGCCTAGAGCGCGGCGAGTTCATGGACGTCGACGTCCATCTGGATGGGCTTCAGCAGGCTAGACGAGAACAACTCGATCAACTGCACCGTGTTAGGTGCTTCGCGTGGCATAGGAAGGCCATGAACCATTCCTCGTAGTCAGCCACCGTTGAGTAGAACTAGAAGCGAGCGAGCTCTCCCAGCTTCATGTTGCAGTGGAGAGGACAAAAACACTGTTGCACAGATCCTTGAAGCCGTCCCACAATGGGTTCCGCATGTCATGTTCCAGTGCGTAGAACAAGGTTTGGGCCATGCCGGTGTGGTGTTAGGATGCCAATCACACCTTGTCTGCCATTGGTGTGCATTGGCCATGGAAGAACTGCTACAACAGTTCAACCACCCGAGCAGATCCTCCTTACCATCAAACGTGTGAAACTCGAGCTTATGGAAGCACGGCACACTCGTGCCGGCGGCCGTGGTGTCTGAGAATGGCTGAGTAGATAGGAACGATGGGATGGGCGAAGGCGAGTATGGAAACTGGATGTGGTGGATGGCGATCGAGGAGGCTGCAGGCAGGGGAGCAGAGGGCGTGATGGTGGGTTGTGCGGATGGTGCAATGATGAGTGGAGGAGCGCTGGCTGTGGGCGGTGGAAGAGCGGACGTGCCAGCGACACCGTAGCCGGGCATGCCGTAGGGAAACAATGGCACATCGTCATGCCGCTTCTCCACGTCAGTCAAATGGCCGGACAGGGATGACATCTGCACTGTAACATCGACCTTCTAGCGCTGCAGATCCTACATGAGCTTGGTGAGTTTGTCCATGGCCTAGGAGTTGGCCGATGCTGCAGCACCGTTGCCATCATTAGATCATGGCATCTCCGATACCAGATTGATAGGACCGGTGGAACTTAGCACGTGGCAGTGTATGATGGCTAGTTGGGGCTTGAAGCCTCGGCGCTGGGACGGCACCGTGGTCGCATGCCCAGAGCAAGGGGGGTGAGATAGAGAGAGGTGCAAGAAGCAACAACCTCTCATTGTTCTTACTTAATCCCAACAGTAACAAGTATCTTGGCTATATAGCCGTTGCTTAATAACCAATGCCTATCGGCGTACAAGCAGAATCAATCTAAACAACTGAAACAAACTATCCTGAATACTCTCCTTAGGCCCGCTGATGCTTGTTTCTTCGCTGGTATGTCGTGCCGATCATAACAGACATATGAAGTGGTTAAGTAGTTTTTACTTTATTTGTACTGCACTTGTACAGTGAGACGATGGTATATGAAGTGGTTAACTAGTGCCAACTCTAATGGTAGCAATAACACAATCAGATGATGGTATAGAGCCATAGAGGTCAGATAAAAGATCAACTCTAAAGGCAGTAATTACATGATGCAATGATCATATAAGCAAAGACTAATTTAGTCTACTATGAAGCAGCAAAAACGAGTGTTTATTCCATGAATTTGTAGTGAAGTATTAAAAAATACATAAAATATATATTCTTAGTCGATAAAGAAGCTTTTTATACTTATAAAATATTTATACCTAGATTAGTTTTGTCTAGGTTTGTCCTCAGCCAAACCTTTTTATCTTTTACTGTCGACATCTAAAATTTTACATAGATTGACAATACAAGGTTGACATTACTAAATTCATTGTGAAAACTACTTTTATAATATATAACTCTTCCATTGAATATAATATATTTTTATGGATGCTGCCAGAAAAAATTAGAGTAGTTTGAGTTAGGACAAACCTAGATGGACCTACATCTGTGATCGGATGAAGTAATGTATTCAATCTTTTAACTTATATGTAACAAATATTACAGCTCCTGGACGACCGAGCAGATAAGAAGCGTGCAGGCTTCATTGTTCTCATTTCGGATGGTCTAGACAGCCAGTTCAAATGGGGCGATGAGAGTATCAGCCCCACGGATCCCATCCGAGGCCTCCTCCGAAAGTACCCAGTCCACACCTTCGGTTTGGGCAAGGCTCACGACCCAAAGGCACTGCACTATATCGCTAACATATCCTACGGAATCTATTCCTCCATCACCGACAACCTCGAGAACAAGATCATGGAGGCATTCGCCGTCTGCTTAGCTGGGTTCAAGACTGTAGCAGCCGTCGACGCCTGCGTTGACATCAAATCAAGCAGTTTGCTGATAACAAAGATCGACTCTGGGGGTTACATACTCCGGGGGAGTACCGGAGGCATCTTGGTTGGCACACTCTATGCTGGGGAGGTGAAGGACTTCATTGTCTACTTCTCGTATCATACCGGGAGCTGGTCGGCTGGTTACCATACAACTTTGAATGGGATTGCTGCTAGTGTCACGTACAAGGAAGCGCCGGGCAGGCAGTCGACCGCCACTGACTCTTGCTCAGTGTCACTCCCAGTTCACGTGACCGACACTGCAACTCCTCCTGCAAACCCCTGCCCACCCTACCCCTTGGTCCTGCAGCAGATGGTCAGGTTCAAGGTGCTAGACTTTCTTATAAGCGTTCTGAAGGAATTCCAGGTCTTGAAGGAGGAGGCTGCTAGTGCCGTCCACGGGAAGGAAGGAGGAGATGACCCGGTCTTGCAGGCCATCGCAGCGAGCTTGCTGGAGAGGAAGTGGAAGGAGTTCAAGCAGTCCGATGAATCCTGGAAAGAAGCCCCGAGGAACTTCCTTGACCTGGGAGGCATCGACAAGGACATCAACGGCATGGTGGGTATCCTGAAGCAGGGCTTGGGTGTTGGATGCATCCACTCAAGGCTATCGAGCTATCAGATGCAGCGCGCGACAACTACAGGCTTGCCAGGAGCTCACATGGTTGCAACCGGCCAGTTCCGCACGCCAGCGATGGTCGCAATGGTGCAGGAGGCCCATAAGCAGCTGGCCAAGGAAGCATCTGCCCAAGATGCGGGAACGTCAATTGTCTGCAAGCGCGCCGCCGAGCTTCTGGACGGGGTCAACAAGCGATTCGACCTCTGGTGCAAGCTGGACCATGACTTGCCGCGCACTAACCAACCATCATCGCACCAGGAAGAAGGCCATGAGTCCCGGGACATCACCGCCGTCCTACGTGGGGACATCAACCGAGCGAGGCAACATGACATATACCTGGTACGTATGTACATGGTTGCTGTATGGCTATACGCACCAACATCTATGGATCTGATTTCATTAAGGTCCCATTCTGTGTTTGTCTTGGATACAGGCTGCCGATCACGCGATCAAGCAATGGCGGAGTTTCCTCACATCCGTGGAGAAGACGCATGGCCATGGGCCAGACAAGTAGGCGCATGATGAGGCCACTGGCAGCCACCAGAAGCCCCAGAACCCAGCGTGAGTGGTGTCGTGTCGATGCAGACTCGGACATACACCGTATAAATAAATAAATAAATTTAATGAGCGAGAGGCCTTGACACCAGTGCCTCCGACTCCCTCCGATCCTGAGAATAATATTTGTGCGTACTGTCCTCCTCATGGCCATTAATTATATTGGTCATTTGATTTCCCCTGTGTTCACTACTGTTGTTCTCTAATTGCTAGTCCTGATCAGTTCCGGACTAAGCTGTAATGTATCTTTTATTTTCTTTTTTGTTAATAAAAGACCATATGTATGCGTCAGTCAACTCTGTTGCACGGTGCCATGTGTTACGAACTCTACTGTATGGATGTGTTCTCACCGGATGCCTTGGTGCCATGTGTTCTCACCCAAAACAAAACTCAGAAGCAACTCTACTTACCGGATGCTCCCTTGTTCTCACCGGATGCCTCACCGGGCAAACTCTACTGTATTGAGTTGGCAGCCAACGATCAAGAGAGATGCTCAGGTGCAAAACCAGATGCTTCCACCGGAGCAAAAGTTTAAAGAGGTTTGAATGACTTGAACTTAGTTGACCTGTACTCATTGAATGCTTCATATCGAACACCAGACTGTCCGTTGAGTTGAAATGAAATTCAAACACACTCATGGTAACACAGCTTCACTGAATGCGCTAGTGCACACCATTTGCCATAATTATACAGGAATTTATATGAAAGAGAATTTACCTGGTGTTATACAGTACCCTTGTTTCATAGAGGCAACAAAGGCCGTTAACATGACATCCAAGCACAGCATAGGTACCTAGCCCACATGCAAGTTAGGGTTCGAATAACCTGATCTTCATCTTCACCGTCAATAGTACTTAGCGTATTCAACAAGTCATATCAGTGATATAGACCCAGGGTACCTCACCGCCCACATATGATCCCACTACAAGCAGGGTGGGCCGAGGGCATCAATATGAGGCCCAACCGAGATAGGGTACATCATCGGCCTTGGTGGACAAACAAGCAACCGAAGGGAAGCTTGGAGATCAAGATATGCCTAAGATAATAGATTATACACGATAGATTTCCTTGTAACCGACTAGGAAACCTTACTGTAAACCGATCGGGACTCGAACGATAACCCTACCTCCCAAACTATATAAGGTGAGGTAGGGAGGCCCCGATCGGTATCTGCTCATACCTGATTGCAACCCTAGCAATTAGACTCATAGCTATCAGCGCCCCTGTAAACACCAAGCGTACGAGATAAAGAGCTATTCTCCATTGGATATAGAGCACCCCGTACGTGAACCAGTATAAATTTGTCACTATGTCAGATTTTCACATTAGAGACGCGTCTAGACAGTTATTAGTGACGCGGAAAAAACACATCACTTATATTGCATCTTTGATGTGAACACAACAGTGACGTATAAAAACGTGTCACTAATGACTTTCAGCAGCGACTCGTTCCGCCAAGCCGCGAGCAACGCATCTAGCCAAAACACGTTACTGATGTGGATCTTAGCAGCGACACGTCTTGGCTAAACACGTCACTAATGACAATTTATAAAAAAACAAAAAAAAAGGAAAATTCTCCAGCATGCCTTACACATATTTCATCCACTCAGCAATCAAATTCTTTACAAACTTCAGATAGTCCTTTATGCATTACACATATTTCATCCATTTTAGCATCAAATTCTTTACAAACTTCAGATACAACTTATCTACAAAGCATATGCTCGAGGAGCTGCAGCCTAGAAGATTTCTAATAATACATGAGCAGTAACATAGAAGACTTTTAACAGTACATAAGCTGTAACTACATTGAGTATAACGGCTGTTCTTCAGATCCTGCAAAACCATTATAAACCAAAGTGGACTCGTTTACTGTTCACAAATGCAAATTCTGTTCAGCAAGATCTCCTGAAGTGGACTTGTTTACTTTCTTAGGAAAGGAAAAGAAGAAAATAATAGTTACCTGCTGATATGGTGTTCACTCTGATTTTGCCTTTTCGTCCTGCTTCATAAGCAAGAACCTGAACAGAAAAAAGGCTTGTAACTATATGCATGGGGAAGCACTACTGGACATCACAATGCAAGGCATGTGAGATCTAAAAGAAAAGTGTGTACTCTTGTTTCACTCTCAAGTGCTCCTTTTGCTGAACTCATACCACCACCATATCTACAAAGCAATCACCAAAACAATCATAAGTAATGAGCGCTGATGGCTTAGCTGTGAAATCAATAAAGAAATATTTACCCAGGAATTGTCCTTTCAGAAGCTATGTAGGTCAAAGAGATACTAGGACCTCCTGCAAATTATTTTCAAAAGTGAAACAGTGTCAAAGAAAGGTAAACACATCAAAACAAATAAATTCTTATCTGACGAAAATAAGAAATACTTTTTATTAAACAAGCATGTTAGAGTGCAGTTTAACCGCACCAAGGCACACATACAATGCTAGTAGCGGTGGCCTCATTTTATGGTAAGTCTGGCATAGTGTATTGTTACCAATGTAAAGCTATGTTTGGCAACTTCACATGCCTGGTGCTTGGCTTAACAGTGATTGATGGTTCCTTAATTTATCCCAAGTGTCGCGAGCCTTAAGAGCTGACAAATTGTCTTTTGCCCTTTGCCATGTTTATACGAGTAAGACACAAAAAAATGTGGCAAGGGGCTACCTCATGGAAGGATTCGTTGCACAGCAGTGCGGCAGGAAACAAACACCGACTACACTGGTGCATGGGCTAAATGTGAATATGTTAGATTGCGACACCAACCTAAGAGGGCTCATAATTCACATAGCACAAGGTAAAGTATGCTGCTGGAATTTTCAACCTTTTCCAATGTACATGTACACTAGTTAAACATAGTACTAAAACCTTGCTTACTTTAAATATAATGATACCTTGAGCAGCTGAGTAGTTGCCCAAAAATAAAGTCCTAAGCCAATATCATAGTGTTGACAGCAAAAAAGGGGATCACCAAAATCAGAGTCAACACATAGGAACAGAAGAGAAAATCGGCACAGCATATCAGTATGGAATATTACCTGGATTCATTATGGGAAGAAAGTGTTGAAGTAAAGAAACATAAGAATAACTAGATGCTGAAATTGCAGCAAGGTATCCTCTCCTTGATGTCTCCAGCAGTGGCTTTGTTACCTTTGTGGTGACAAAAGAAAAGGTCAACTAAATGCTCCTGATGGTGGCAATGAAACAATACATATAAAGATTTTGATGGCAAATTAACCTCAGGACCATTGGCGAGAGAGTGTACAAGGATGTCAATGCTACCAAAATCATTCTTTACAGCCTCAGCATCTTCCTACCAGATTTTAAATACATAGGAATCAAGCACAGCATTGATGCTGATTGATGGGTGCAAAGGCACATTGCATTTGCAACTAACCTTAACGGTCCAGATTGAAGCTCCAGCATATCTTTTGTTTACTTTAACCTGCAACAGGGACAAAAGGTTCATAAAGCATGAAAGAAAAATGATAACGGAAACATCATAAATGATGAGCATTACATCTTTAGGAACATCCTAGGGGGTGTCATAAACTGCGTCCAGTGGATATACTTTAGCAAGAGATCCATCAGGTAGACATGTATGCTTAGTCAGGTTCTAGTGCTACTGCTAGTAGCCTGCTCCGTACAGGGTCAGATACATGAACCAAATCATTGCTTGTTCAAAACTGAAAATTGTAAGGTGAACATGACATACAAATACATACTGTGAGTAGTAAGATTGTCCACCTTAGCCAAGGGTTTCACCGGTGCTACTCCACCCATGGACCAATGAACAAAAATTATTAGTACTGCAAACCTAAAAATAATCAAATACATAGTGTGAGTCTGAGAAAGAACATAAGTTCAGAAAATAGCCCGCAAAAAAAAACAAACTAAGGCAAGCAAGAAGTAAAAGTTTACTCACTACTAATCTCATGGTTATAAACCTTTAAAAGTCTTAATAAAGGGTACATGCATCTTTCCACGTAAGCTTATCTCTATTAGGCATGCAATTAGATCCTTTTCAGTGAAAAGGAACAGCACATACAGTGTAGCCATTTGTAGAAAACCAATGATATATGAAACATTTAATCAATTGTTTCAGAATGCCTATACGTATGAAACATTTAATCAATTGTTTCAGAATGCCTATACGTACAAGACCTGAAAAACATTAATACCTATCTACTACTACAGAATTTCTTTTTTTTTAAAAAAAAAGGAAGAACATCTGCTTTTAAGAAAGCAACATTAGGGTACACAAATTGAGGATGCTAGTAACAGTTAACGCCAAACAAAAGGAACTAGCCCTATTATAGATTTATATCTCATAGACATCCATCGGCACCGTTGAGCTTGGACTAAAATTCCTTAACCAACAGACCACCGCGTCCTTCAACTGAAGAATTCTTGTACCGTCTCTTTCCTTTAGCAATGTAGTCCATCTCTGCAGTAAAGATAAAGCCGCGTATAGCACATCAGAAGGCAATTTGGGGAAGGATTTCTCTGTAGCCATCTTATTCCTGGTAATCCAAAGGATCCAGGAAAGCCCTGCAAATAAAAACATTATCAACCGAATAGGCAAGGGCCCCTTGTCCTAAAGCCAAACTTCGGACAACTCCATAAGTGATCTGGGAACAGTCTCCAAATCAAAAACCTCTTTGAAAATAGCCCAGAACATAGTGAAAGAAGATGTGATCAACTGATTCTCCCACACCACAAACACAGCAGTTCCCATCGCCCTTCCAACCCCTCTTAATCAAAGACTGACCTACTGGAAGCTTATTATTGAACATTTGCCACAGAAAAAAATTGATTTTAAGTGGAATTTTACACTTCCAGATTATCCCAGCCACCCTACTAGGCATACCCCTGCTAGATAGAAATCTGTACAATGACTTGGTAGTAAACAATTTGGTTTTATCCAGAGCCCAGATAATAAGGTCAATAGAGTGTTCTTCTAAGGCAATATGTTGCAGCTCATCATACAGAAGAGTCCATCTCTGAAACTCTATGCTAGACAAAGATCTCTGGAAATCAATAAACCAATCCTGGTCAACCCAACACTAGGAAACAGTACACTCAGTAACCCTCACTATCTTGTATAGATCCTCATAATAGATCTTAAGGGAAACATCATGCAACCAACTGTCTTTCCAAAACCTACAGTTTTTGCCATTACCCACTTTAAAAATAGTCCCCCATATGAAAAAGATGTTTTACCTTATGTAACCCCTACCAGAATTGAGAAGCCCCTTTGCATTTAGAAGAGAAAAAAGTTAACTCCATTCATATATTTGGCTTTAAGCAGTTGAAACCAGAGACAATCTAGTTCTTGATGAATCTTCCAGATCCATTTCACCAGCAAACAATCATTCATTAGTCTAGTGTTAATAATCCCTAGACCCCCTTAGTCTTTTGGCATAGTAACCATTTCCCATGTGGCCATATGATACCTAAACTTTTCTTCATTGCCTTGCCATAAGAAGGAAGCCCTGATACTATCCATCTGTTTATGAACCCCACCCTGAAGCCAATAAAACCCCATGCAATAGAGAGGAATGCTACTAAGGCAAGAATTAGTCAGGATTTGCCTCCCCCCCCCCGAGGTCAAGTTTTTTTTCCAAGGATCCAATCTCTTATATAATTTCTGAGTGAGGAAAGAAAAAGCACCAATGTTTAGATGTTTATGACTAACAGGGATTCCTAAATATTTCATTGGCATCTCTCCCAACACACAATTGAGCATATTAGCCATCCTCTCACCCTCCTCTTTCTGGACCCCAAAGATGAAAACTTCACTTTTGTGAAAGTTTATCTTTAACCCAGTTAACCACTCAAAGTAGTAAAGAATCAGTTTCAGATTCCTAATTGATTGGTCAAAGTCATCTATCATGATAACAGTATCGTCAGCGTACTGAATATGAGAAATACCCCCAGGAAGTAACTTAGATAGAACCCCATTAATTTGCCCCCTGTTAACAGCTTTATTGAGCAAAACTCCCAATACGTCAGCTACCAGATTAAAAAGAAGGGGGGATAAGGGGTCACCCTGACACCCTGTCTTAAACCCCTAAAAGTTTTGAAATAAGGGCTTCTCTCCCCATTTACATTGATACAAACTTGGCCCCCTCTAACCGTGCTCATCACCTATTCCACCCATAAAGCAGGGAACTCTTTCCCTATAATAACTTGTTCCAAAAAAAGCCATCTAACCCTATCGTAAGCCTTCTCAAAATCTATCTTAATAATTAGACCCCTCTGATTGGATTTATGTAGCTCATGAATAACCTCATGCAAAACCACTACCCCTCCAAAATGTTTCTCCCTTTTACAAAGCCAGACTGATTTTTACCAATCACTCTCTGCGCAATGGGAACTAGTATATTGGTTAAAACTTTGGTGAAACATTTAAAGTCCACATTGAGTAAGTAGATCGGTCTATATTGTTTGACATTGTTAGCCTCCTTGATTTTAGTAACTAAAGTAATTACCCCAAAGTTAAGTCTCTTAATATCTAATAAGCCTTTCTCGAAGTCCTAAAACATACCCATGAGGTCTCCCTGAATAACATCCCAACACTTTTGGAAAAAGACCACACTAAAGCTGTTTAGCCCAGGGGCAGAATTAACTTTCATGCCCATGACTACTCCCTTAACTTCTTCTAATTGAAAAGGTACAATCAAGGAATCCCTATCCAGATCTGACAATTTCAAATTTTCTAGCCAAAAGCTATCACTTAGAGACATAGAACAGTCAACACTAGGGCCAAATAAGTTCTTATAAAAACCCACAATATGATCAGTGATCTCTTTCTGCCCCCTAATCTCCCCGGAGTGAGAGTTTAAGAAAGAAATGGTTTTTTCCTCCTCCTGCCATTGGCAAACTGGTGAAAAAAAGAGAATTGGAATCTCCTTCCAAAAGCCATTTATTCCCTGCTTTTCGTTTCCAGTGAAGTTCCTCAGCCCTATTGATGAAGTCTAACTTGTTTTCTATATCAATCCTCTCCTCCCATTCTTGAATAGAAAGAAGCCTAGTTTCAGCAAAAGTATCTAGCTCCTGGATCCTATTAACCAAAACTATTTTATCTTTCTTCTGATCCCCTAACAATTGTAAGTTCCATCCTCTCAAGTATCTCCTCAAAAAAGTGAGGCACCCATGCCAGCGATCTAAGGAGTAAGCATGATCGTTTTTGAACAGATCCCATTTTCCCTGGATCATACCAAGGAAACCTTCTCTTTGAAACCATTGCTCCTCAAAAAAGAAGTATCTAGGCCTAGCAGCACCCTGCTCCCCAGTGTTTAGAAAAAGAGGGCTATGATCAGACCCAATTGGCGATTTAGCCCAGGCAAAACACGTAGGATAAAACATCTCCCAATTGGTGGACAGATCCTATCTAGTTTAATCAAAGTTGGATATTGTTGTTTATTAGACCATGTAAACTTGGTTCCACTACAAAAAAATTCCCTAAGTTGGAACTACCCAATAAAACTGTTGAAAAGGCTCATTAATCTTTGGTCACCCAAGCCATGATTCCTCTCTTTATTGTTTCTAATAAGGTTGAAGTCCCCTCCCATAACAACAGGCAAAGAAATATTCAAACAGAAAGAAGAAATTTTTGGATAAAGTCATCAGACAAGTTATGTTGGGCAGGCCCATAGATATTTAAAACCCAGAATCTAAAATTGGTGACCCTGTTTCTCACAAGAAACCCCATAAAGTAGTTTTCCAAAACAGAATCTTCTATCTCAAAGGATTCAGTTCTAACCCCCATGATCAAACCTCCAGAATGGCCCCTAGAAGGATTCCAGATCCAATTAAAATCTATATTACCAGCCAAATCCTTGAGCTCCCAATCATCAAAACTTTGTTTAATTGTTTCCTAGAGAGCAATTAGATCTAAGCTTTCACACAGAACATGGTTCCTTACCAAAGATCTTCTATGGGTTTTACCTAAACCCCTAACATTCCAAAACATTAATTTCATGATGAAATATGACATGGTAACACCTCCACAACAGCTCCCTCCTCAACAATATCTTCCCCACCCATGGACAAGATAGAGTCAAGATCTCTATTTTGGTTAGAAATCACCCCAAGGTGTATTCCAACTCTTCTTCATCAGTTTGAGGAGCAGTTTTTTGCTTCTGTTTCTTTAAAAAATCCTATAGCTTGCCTTGGCAATTTTGGCCCTAGCCATCTCCTCTGATTTAAAAGCATCTAATTGTTCCTCAGGATTTTCAGTAACTAAATCTAAATCCACCATGACAGCATATAAAACAGGATTTGGAATGCTATTGAGAACAGTAAAAGAGTTCTGGTCAGTACCTGAGATATCATTTCTAGCAATGGCCCTATTAATTGCCTTGGTGGCAATAGGAATCCCATCCCGAGGAACTCTGGCACTGGTTCTGGTAGCCCCCACTACCTGACGTTTCTTGGACTTTTTAGCTCTTTTAGACTTTGGAGCCTGCCACCCTTGGCCTTCCTCCTCTTGATCAGTACCTTTGCTCTGGGCAGATAAAGTGTCCATTAAGTCCTCCTCACAAGGATCTATCACCGAGCAATCTACCTGACCAGACAGCCCAAATGTTTCCTTGTTTAGATGCAGATTCTGACACCTAGGAGGATCCAAGGTAGGCTCTGACCCTCCCTAGGAAGCAGCTTGAGAGACCAGTGTCTCCTCCTGAGTGAGAACCTCTACTCCCTCACTATCAGGCGCATTTGTTTCAGACGCAAGCATGAGTTTTGGCCATTTGGATTTTTCCATCAAGTATCTACCCTCTCTTCCATGTACAACAAACTGAGACTCATTTGGAATAAGAAGTTCCTCTGATCCCGATTCCTGTGTAGATCCCAATTTAGCTTGACTAGTATCCCCTGGGGTAAGAGTTCCACCCATAGGCACATCCATCTTCTTAGGAACAGCAGAGGTCATCCCACTAGCTTTAATAGAATTAACCTTCGCTTCTTTGTCCTGGTTCCCCTAAACAGGTTCTAATCTTCTTCCATAAATTCTTCATGACCAGATTCCATATCTTTGTCAATCTTCCCAATTCTGTCAAACTTAGAACCAGTCCTCTTAAATTTATCCCCTTTGTAGTCATCATTATGGTCATCCTTCTTTTGAAAATCATCTGGTTTCCCAGACACCGGTGGACCCATTTTTCCCCTTTAAAAGCTCCCTGAGGCCCTTCCACATCAAACTTGACAAAGTACCCAGTGCCATTGAAAAAAAACTCTATCTGACCCTTAATAGCTCCCGGGTTTCTACATCTACCCTGAACCCTAACAGGACCCACCCTAATGAGGCTAAGTTCATCCACTACAAGAGGTTCTCCCACCAATTTGGTCATTTCTTTGATGATGTCCACCTCCCTAGCAAATCCTGGCACTTCATGGACTCTGATCCAGACCGTTTGCAAGACAGAAGAAGCTTCAGGATCAATTGCATACTTCACCAGCTTTACTGTGAGACCATTGAGAGACATCTCAAAACCTGATAACTTGAAAAAAGTATCCAGAGACTTCCTATCAGGAGAAGCCACAATATACTCTTGTTGATCAATTTTCCTGACTTTATAATCCTAGCTTTCTCTAACCAAGTTCTTCAACTCCTTGTCTAACTTGTCTTCATTTGCTTCACCCTGTATAACAGTGATAATCCCCATAGCTTGATTAATCTTGCCCTTAGCTTCAGGAAGGTCAAAAGCATAGAAGCCCTGACCAGGGACCCCAAATCCATACATATTCAATTTCTTGCTTCCCATTTGCGGACAATCTATAGCCATATGGCCTTTTTGCTTACATTTAGAGCAGATAGGATCCTTCTAGCACTCATACTGGTGATGACCATTTTCCAGGTATCTGTAGCATTTGATGTTAGATGAAGCTTTCTGTTTCAATACCTCACGAGAAGCACTAGCCTTATCTTTAGGATTATCTCTCCATTGCTCAGAACCTCGACTCCCATCTCCTCTATGCCAGCCTCCTTGCTGATGCTGATTCCAGCCCCCTTACTGATGTTGATTCCAACCCCCCTGTTGGCTCTGAATCCCACTACCTTGAGGATTGTGGTACCAGTTCCCTTGCTGAGACTGAGATCACCTCTGATCCAATCCCCCTTGAATGAAAGTGCGATTGCCCCCAAATCTGTCCTGACCTCTATCTCCCTGATTATAGCCCCTAGCTCCTCATTGAGAATTTTCTAACCTTCTTTCCTTGAAGCCAGCTCGATCTCCCCCTCCTTGGAAATTACCCCCACGCTGAAGCTATCTTCTGAGATCTTGTTCCTCACCCAAATCACCACCAAGCAAGTTGTCCTCATCCATCCATTCCTCTTGGCGACGCTTGCCTACCTGACACCCAAGATCCCAACCTGCCATCATAGGTTCTGTAACTACCCTCGCAAAGGATTTGGAAAGTGGAAGGGGTTTCGGTAGAACCCTAACCCAGCGAGCTGCGTACCCAAAACAACGGACCTCATCAAAACTAGCAGGATATCAAGACTTAGGCCTTGTTTAGATTCAAAAGGTTGAAAAATTTTGGAACTGTAGCATTTCGTTTGTATTTGGCAATTAGTGTCTAATCATAGACTAACTAGGCTTAAAAGATTTGTTTCGTGATTTATAACTAAACTGTGTAATTAGTTATTTTTTTACATACATTTAATGTTGCATGCATACGTCCAAAAATTGATGTGATGGAGAGAGAGTGAAAAAATTCTAACTTTTGGAGGTGATCTAAACAAGGCCTTAAGATCCAAACATCCCTTGGGTATCCAAAACCAACCTGGGCCCGGCCCACTCGGAGTCCTGGAGTGGTGAAAGCATGTGTCCAGGTGGCCATTCAGGATAGGACAGGATTTGTCTGCATCTTCCCGCTCTGGAACAGAAAAAGCACACCCCTGTTCGACGCTTTGACCCCCAATTTGCTGAAGTTTTGCCACACTGGCCATCGATGATTCTAAACGATCATGAGCTTGAGCAAGTTCCTCCATATGATGATCAGAATCAGCAAACAAATTCCGCCTAATTTCAACCTCCACTCGCAATTTATGAGCCATTTTCCCCCCTTTGGTCGATGGCCGATAACCCGATGAATCCACTTTCCAATCCTGAAAATTGAGCTCGAATCATGGTTAATCGACATGGGGCACCCTTG